>JAKKIB010000178.1:142500-1597500 GCA_023089585.1 Melophagus ovinus
TGTGATGTGATCATCACAAAGTTGTTTCACTAAACGTGTAACGTGTATAGTAAGTTAGTCTGGTCATGCGTAACACTCAATTAGATTCTAAACATACTATCATCGCTTAATTATACCAACTGAATCAAAATAATTTCTTCGCAGAAATTTATACCGATTTGAATGAAATCATTTTTTCATTCTCTTTAAGCATTTTTTTGTACCAAATTATAACTTACGAATTGTGACATTCACTAGAAAAATGCTTTATTTATTGATAATATTTAATAATGCAGTTATTGGAATTTTTCAAAAATTAAAACCATTTAATTTTATGACATTTCACGAACAAATCTGACAATTTAAAGTAGAGTGCTGAAAAGTCGTCTTCAAGCGATTATAAAAGTGTGAGTTTCTTGAAAGCTAAAAATTCATTTTGCTCAATTTTTTTTTTATTTTTCTATTATTTATTTTTTTTTCTTTTTTGTTAGCTTTGATATGCAAATTATTTTTCATTATGCTTCAGTGAGTTAAAGTCAGAAATATAGATAAAGCTCATAAAATATTATTTCACATTTTTTTATTATGTGACTAGTTTTAAATGACTTTTGAAGAAGGCATTTAAAATGATGTATTTTATTTTCATATTCTGTCGTAATAAACTAAAAGATAGTTCTATTGGTTCATTTAAAGATCTTCTTTGATATTTTTAAGCATTAACAAAATTCCTTTAACTTGGGAGGGAAGTTTATGTTCAATTTCAATAAAAACAAAGACAACTTCTTTTATTCAATTCAAACAGTTCATAAATACATTTACTAAAAGCCTAACTAAACGATTCCAATAAATGAACATTTACATAAATGCTCGAATGGAGGTATATACAACAAATATATGCTCAAAGGCCAAACGCTTAGGCAGAAATATGTTGAATTAAGTTGGAATAGATTCGTATATATTCTGCCCTACCTTGCTTCATTAGATTATTTGTTTAAAGGAGTTAACGAAAATTGAAAATGTTGATATGAAAACTTTGAAAACTTTCGGAAGAAGTTCAAAAAATAGACTAATTTAAATCGAATTTGGCACATTAAAGTATTCAAATGTTCAGAGAGAAAGCCAGGTAAAGGGTGGTTGTATATGAAATCAAAAAGCGATCTAAGCCATTTTGTTGGGTCTCTTTCAAACCTTCTACTGATTTTATACCCCTTATTTCTTGCATTACGCTTATTGATTTACAAATTGTATTGTGTAAGTTATATAATGACTCCTATCATTTGTTCGATTCGTGCGTTAACTCATTCAATTATATCAAAAATGATGTGTTACACCATTAGTTCCCAGATTCTATCATTTATGAATATGCATATTCTTTAAAGCATAACTTCAGATTTGCGAATCATGCGCTTTTTAATATGCTTATATTTCATAATCTTTCACGAGTACAGATGTATGTAGCCTCATGCAAATGTTAAGTTAGGCGAAATAAAAAATTACCATTATCCGTATAAAAGTTTTGGCTGCACTGACCTCTTTTATGTTTTGCTCGATTATTTCCACATATGTTGTTAAAAAAACACATAAATAAGAAATAAAAATGTAACGGGCAGCATTATTGTTATTTTGGGTTATTTTGATTACCTCTACTATCGGTACAATGGTTCTCCAGTTTTCTATAGGTAACTGACCAAACCAGCCGATTGCATTTTGGAACTGTACTTTCTGGCATTTGTACTTTCTGGCGTATCTCATGAGTTATGAAGTATAAATATAATTATTTACATACATATGTAACATTTGGAACCATAAATCTCTTGTCTGATGCATTCTTGACAGACTTATATAATATTTATATAAAACCGGTTTTTAAATGATGCATATCAAAATTATAGATCTTTCCAACAATAAATGGCAAAATAATTTGTAACATTCCAAAAGCACTTAATTCATAAGTCGATGAAATTATTGAATGGTTTGCATTTTCAATTTTTTCCATCGATCTGGTTTTACCGATTTTTAGCATTTAACAGTTTTTTGCAGGCATTGAGGGATTATTAACCACGGAATGAAATAAACGTATTATTCTAGATGAAAAGTAAAATGAAGAAGTAAACACAATTCAATAAAAACACCATCCAGCACCATGACATTTCTTTTTTAATTCTGACTCAGTTTTTCCAGTAGTAAATAAAAAGCGTGTACACAAAAGAATGAATATTAGATATTGTATAATTAACAAATTTACATTACTTTGTGGACCAATGTCCATCCCTACTTGTGCAAAATTTCAGCTTTCCATTTTTAGCAGTTTGCAAACTTTGCTTAAAAAAATCTTATCAGTTGTACTGTAGGCGTATCTTTCGACATTTTCAATTCCTATTTGAGTGCAAGAACCTAAAATGAGTATACCAAATTTGAGCTCGGTATCTAAAGAATGTTTATGACAGACGTATATATGGACAGACATGTCTAAATCGACTCAAAATTTTATGATTCTTAAACTATTCCTTGTAGGCGTTTCAAACATACTGAAAAAGTCAGGATAACCTTAACCTCTGTATGGTGAGTATAAAAATATACATAATTTTATATTTAGACCCGAGATTTATTCAACGCTATGTTATGAATATCATAAATTTTAAATATCTTGACACACGTTAGTTTTACAATATGCAAAATATATAAACTGGGCCAGCACTAGTATTACTCTTGGTTTTTTGGTGTCCCACATTTGTAAGTTAGAAATTGATGTTACTTTTAAATGTTTTTCGTATCACATTTGATGTAAATTCTATTTATCTTATTTTTTTCAGTCATTGTCATTTATTTGCTTTTTCACAATTTTATTTTTCCATTTGTTTTGCCTTTTTTTTAATTTTATTGTTTCCTTTTTGCTAAGACAAAGAATTTAAATAATGTTTATTTTCTTAGATTACCCACTAAAAATTTAATTAAGTGTTATTAAATTTGTACTACATAAGTTGAATTGATTTCTTTTCTTTTCCTTTTAAGATATTTTTTGATTTAACACAACTACATGCAACTTTAGTATAAATTGGGCTTTTGTAAAAGTTATGAATTAATTTACGCACTTTAAGATTTAAGTGTTTTATTAATAGAAAAAACGAATAGAATCAAAAATACATGAGGCACCTTTACTTTGTTAGTAAAAAAAAAGTTTTGTATGCTTATTGTTATTGAAGTGATGTGAAGTGAAGTGAAGTATGCCGAAGAAATGTAAAGAAAGAAAAATGATATTAATATTTGCATAAATTGATGGTTGCTATGTTCTTATAATTATGCTAAAGGAAGATTTTGAATTTTCAGCAATGTAATTTAAAAAAAGGTATGTGCACTTGCCACAAAAATAAAGAACCAAATAAACACTTAAGAAGTTAATTTTAATGTATTCATGATAAAGGAAATGAAATAGAGGAATGGTATGTTTACTTATTCACTTGAATAAGTAAACAATATTGTTTGTCCCGTGTAGTATTTTTTTTTTTTGTATAGTATTTTAGCTTTATTAAGTTGTACGTATTTTTGTTAAAATTAAAATTGCCTGAAAAATCTACTAATTCGAGAATTCTATGGCATTTTCATGAAATATGGCATGCCGTAAATAGCATAAATTGCACAATTTTTGCCATAATTATGACAAGTTTTGAAAACTGATTAAATCACCGCACTCAAAATGATTAATATAAAAAAAGTTCCTTTTAAAGAGTTATAGTTTAATTAGGTTTTTTTTTTTCGATTTATGGAAAAACGGAAATATTATATTATACATATTTATGGAAATTTGGGTAACATGCAGAATCTACCTTCGGTTACACCAAGCATCACAGAATCATTTGCTATTTGTTTGGCAATTTGTGTACCAAAAAAATTTTTATTTAAAATACGACCTTCAATGGAAAATATATTTCAATGAAATTCAATTGGTGGTTTTGGTTTTCGTCAAAAGTTAACGCGTATTGATTAAGGGTACGATTGGACAATTTTTACAAAACGCCGGTACATGAAAATAATTCATAATTTTGAATAATTATCTATTAAAATCGGGGCAAGGTAGTTTTTTAGCACGCTAAATAATAGTGCCAAATTTTGCTTTAATTGACCCATTTTTTGGATACTGTTTCATTTAACTAACTTTTCAAATTATTCGAAAATTACATTTCTTTCGCTGTCTTAACTTTTTGATGAAATTATGCAAAATGAAGTAGAATATTTAAGTGTCGGCAACAACTTACTTCTTATTTGCTTTCTTATTGAATTCATCTTTCTGTCGAAATTTCTTGCTTTATTTACTTTAACTTTTTTTGGCCCTTTCAATCATATGTAAACATAATAACAAATATTGATCGTTTTGTTAAAATAGTAATGTCACTTATTATAACAACAACCAGTTTCATTATAACTTTGAAATCAAAGTGTTTAAATATTTTGCAGAATATTAATAGAGGAAAAATAAATAAAGCATATATATTTAGATTTTGTAAAAAAAAAAAGCAAATTGGAAACGAATTTGGGAAAGGAATTTGAAAAAAATATTAAATGGAAAGACAAGCGATATTTAGGCAGCCTACCAACCGTGATTAAGCAAATAATATTCATTGTGATCTTCTTAATCTATTTTTCAACTTATTTTGACTGTGAGGAAATACCCAAGAAATCAATTATAATTTTTTTTTTATACAGAAAACATGAGGGAAAAAGAAAACTAAAGCTGAAAATAGAGAATTGTTTCATAGGAAAACTCATGTGGTTTTTTTTTAAATGCTTACACATTATGCATATATTTCATACAGAATTTGTGGTTAAATTGTAATCAAATCTATAACATATAAATCCACTTCTTCAACAAGCACACATATATTGGGGTGGTATGAAAGTACTGATACAATCATTTTGGCTTATTTTATTTTTTAAACAACTAATTTGCATTCATTAGAAACTGGGACATTAATTTAATTTAATTTTAATTTAATTTGCCTTTTTTTCTTCTTTATTTTGCAAATAGTTCAATTAGAGTGATTTAATTGTTATATGAAATTTATTAATAGTTCTCATACAACCAAAATAAATTGTTCAAGAATTGAGAATTAATAAAATTGAAAAAAAATTTAAAAAACTTTTAAAAAAATGTACATGAAAATATTGAAAGTTTATTTAAAAAAAGCGAATTAAATAGTTTGGATAAAATTTTTATAATCATAATTCAAATGCGCTAAAATATTGAACATTTTTCATAAAGAATACATGAATAAATTTGCTATTGATTAGAATAAAAAATTTTTAAACTTAAATATTTATAAAATCATTTTCTTTGCCAAAAGTGTGTCATAAAAGGGTTTGGCAGAAAAATTCTCATGGAGTGTTCTTTATATAAATAAATAATTTAAAAATTATGACAAAATATCTAAAAACAAACTGATACATTTCACACAAAAACTTTCAATAATAGCTCATCCAAAATAAAATCTCTAGTAACTTTCATGTAAACTTAATGTATAATATGGAAAAATAATTAACCAGTATTTCCACTTTCATTTTCCACTTCCCATGGAATTTCTTACACTTATTTACTAAATTCGTGTAATGAAATAAATAATCCGGCATGTTTTTGGAATAAACAAACCTTCCATTAATTAACTTTGTAATTTGGTATGTTTATTCTTTCTATTATATCAAAACAAGATTCTAAAAGATTAACAAAATTAATTTAGATCGCCCATAATAAAAAAATGAAGTTTAATGAAGAAATCAAAAGGACAAGAATTAACTTACGTATGAACTTTCTTTTTTAGGCTTTTTCTCTCGGATGTTAACTTTTATTATAAAATGACAATAATGAAAAACGCATTAAATGAATTATATTTTGCAGCAATATAAGGCATTGATTAAATCTGAATTTTGTCTCTTATAGGCGTTTACATTAAAGCAAAATATCGATTTCATATAATGCAGCAACATGGAAAGCTCTTTCAAGTAGACTAATATGCAAAATGAATACGGATGCAGTAAAAATTAACTCGTAAGCTACATTATAGTCATATGTACGAAATTCGAGTGTTTATGTAGCGATTATATTCTATATTACGTTTCCACTAAACCTACTTTTTGTGAATAATGATAATTGAAAACGAGATTTTTGAATAGTACCATTTAAAGTTTTTTATATCCGACATACAGAGAATGCTTATGATGTTTGTAAGGCTTAAAAAGAAACGTCAAAAATTCTACAAGGTCTATCCGTTTGTCCATCTGTCCATGTGTGGTACACATTCTCTGGTCGCCACAATACAAATAGCGATCTCAAATATAACAGATGCATTAGTAGATTATGTACATTGGTTGGGATTGACAATAAACTAAATGGATCAAAGGACATGCCACATACAAAACTGACAACACTATTGCTCTTTAAGGTAAAACGTAATTCGCTTATACCTTAACAACGGAAAGCTAAAATTTTGCACAAATACTAAGGCCGCTGTTTTACAAGGCTGTATAATAATCATGCAAATCCATTACGCATGCTCAAAATTATACAACTTTAAGTTAACTGTTTGTACCTTATATTGCTAAATAAGATGTCTCAGTGGTCTCTATGATTTGGCAAATATGATCAGGCAAATATAATATAAAGCTAGTTCCTGGAATAATTATGCATTGGCGCTATATTAATACTTGATTGTAAATTACAATCAAGTATTAATATAATTAATTTTCGCATTTAAGTGTAAAAAGAATATAAATACATGTATTAAATGTGTCTGACCATTTGACAGGGGTGCAACCAGTTCCGAGAAGCACCTGCTCAACTGGGAGTGACTCATGAGATGGTTGTTGATGATGCCGGCCATCAGGGGGCATCATGAGTCACGAGATCAGATCCAAAGATTTAATTTGGTACCACGGGATCACCAGTTTTAATATGCCCATTGTGGTAATATGGAGGTTGACTTCGTGGGGGCTGTAGTACCCACATCGCGGGAGTAGCTCGTTCAAACATATTATGTACTTGTCGTGCAGGGTCCCATTTCCCGAATAAAATAGGTAGCTGGGTAGGCTTATGGGGCTAATTTAAGCTAAGCCTAGAAGTTATAGGAAGGCTCCGAATCTAGATACCAAAGTTTAAGCCATGTGTATAAGGTGCAATGCAGGCTTTAAATTGGAAGCTAGTCGTGACGGGAGCATTCACCGTGTGTGACGTGACTACCAACGCTAGCGATCATTATGTACGTTTGTGCACCATGCATTTGAGCCTTCACGGCAGGTATGCATGTAAAATACTCACTGCAATGACCATTTGACAGCAACATCCAAACTAATTTCGGCGAGGCATATTGCAGTCTTATCGTTTTGCATTTATGGCATGAATATCATCTATGAATTGCCATTGTCACCCACCTAATGTCACGCTTTTGTAGCTATTTCTGATTTTGTTTTTTTTGTTATTATCTTTTAAACTGCATTTTAGATTTAAGCAGAAAGAAACCCAGTTAATGATTTTAAGTATTTATAATAGCGCTTTCTTTGTTCTTGTTTCTTTTAAAATTGTGCTTGTTAAAGGCACCTCGCAAAATACTCCAATCTCTCTCTATCTCTCTCTCTCTCTCTTTCTTTCTCTCACCATAATGCATAGAGTACAAGTGAAGAGAAAGAAAAAGACAGAGAGAGAGAAAATAAGTAAGTAAGAACGAGACAGAAAATTTTGTAAATTACATCACTCAACGGAGTGATGTAATTTACAAAACGCCTTTATATGTTCAATTGTTTGCCTTCTCGTGCAATTGTATTCTTGGGTTATTTTTGTATCTTTTGTGTTCGTTGATTTATTTATAAGGAGAATCTTACATATAATGGAAATGAAAGAAAAGAAAAAGGAAGAATGCAATGTAATAAAATTAAAAGAAAACATGGAAAAGGATCATTTTAAATATGTTTTCATTTAAAGGCCTGTGTTTATAGCTTCATTACTTTGAAATAGTTATTTTGATAGTTTTGGTATTATTTTAAGAAATTCTTTTTAAACAAATAAACATTTTTTCAGTACTTTGATTTTCTTTGAGTACGTTTATCTTATAAGTCTTAGGAAAAAAACGTTATGGCCGTTTCAAAATCATTTCTATGGACAAAAATATGAAGGCATGAATGCGATAAAAAGTAACTTTTAAAAAATTTGAAACACCTTTTCTATGGGAAGAACTTTTTAAAATGGAAATCAAAATGATCCAAATTTTTTACATAAATCTATTAGAATAAAAGTAAGTAAATTTACTTTATGTTCCATGTAAAGAAATTGTAGAACTCTGGGTGCAGGAGGATTAGACCGTAAGTATGATCTAACCCTGTACGTACATAAATTATACCAACACATCGCCCTATGTTTTGAACCAAAAAGCTTGAATAAATTTTAGATGGATGTAATTCTTCATTTATTTCTTTAACAAAGAAACAAAGTGACACTTTTTCTTCTTAAGGCCTCAAGGCCTCTTTTAGTTGTTACATATTTCCATACAAATCTGTTAAACCTCTTAAACCTTATACCAGAATTAATGCAGGAAAAGCAAAAAAGGAGAAAATAGGCAGCAAATAAACTACGTTTAATTTTCCATACTTTTCTTTAAAATAGTGCACGTTCTGATCTTTACATTTTCCATTTAATTTGACCAAATGCAAAAATGCCGGATTGGCTGGCAATAAAACATATTTCCGTCTTCGTTGTCAAAAGAGACAAACACTCTTTTATGGCATAAAGTTAAAAAGAAAATGCTTAAGAATAAATTGAATTTTATCTAAACACAAACAAATACATGTACAAGTACATGTCTTTCAAATAGCAAATCAGAGAGATTGGAAACAATATTTTTCCATTACGTATAAAGACAGATGAAAGAGAAATAAAAAAGTTAGACTCTACTGGGGTTAGAGTAGTTGGTTGCGTAAGTAGGTACGTGGGGGGTAAGATGATATACAAAAAAGAAGAAAAATCTTAGAGAAAGAAAATATTCCATTTCAAAATTTCAGTTATCCATAAGCTTTTGAACAAAAAGGAACAAAGTTATGCATTAATGTTTTACAAATGATTAGTCTGTATTGAGGGCGTGCCCTTTAACGTATTTACACCAATTTCTGTCAAATTTCTGCACTTTATTTAAGATTTGCCATATACACAAAAGACTCACAATTAATGTTTGATTCAGAGGATACCAGAATATACTCTGACGCCTCTTTTGATAAATTATAAAAGTTTTGACAAAAGAAGTATACCAGCAACATCTGCAATGTGATGTAAAAGAGAATCTTAAATATGAAAATAATATTTCTCAGTTAATTTTCATTCATTTTGAAAATGAATTCTTAATTGAAGCCGGATACATACATATATATGTATTTTCTTTTTCTTTATGAAGATTGTACTTTTTTAAAAAATAAAAGAAGAAAGATGAGGAAAGACAGTAAGAAAAATGAAAGTCAATTAGGTAGTGCTGTTAAAGTAGCCAGAAGAAGTAATGTGAATTGAATTAGTTTATATACAACACAACGATAAGTTCAAGTTTCTAGTGTACGATACACATGTGTATTGCATCCTTTTCATTTTCATTCTTAGTTTCCTGCCTTTTTTTTATTTTTTATTTTTGTCGCTTTTGGTTCTCGAACCACAAAACCAATCTTTATAATCTTTAGATAATGTCACATATCTTTCATCCTGATAAAGGATGATTTGATGAACTAAGAGGGACTATAAATATGTGCCAAAAAAACATCATAATCATCATCACATTTATTCAAATGTATGAACTTTTGAATCTAAAAGAATAACTTGTACATTCAGCCAAGCAAATAATAAATATAAAGATAAGAAATTTTCATGATATTAATATAAAATGCAATACAAAATAGAAGCAAAATGGGTAAATTGGTTATTTGCTTCATTGTATGGACATAAAAAATAAGAGAATAATCAAAGTGATGGTTTTATTTTAATTTAAATTATGATTTATAAGTAAATAGCGATATTAATTGTCACAATTTTCTTTTCCTGGCACCAAATTCCCGCTAATGGAATTTCATTACCAGAAAAAGTGTTATAACTTTTGGCAAATGTCATTTTAAAAACCAAGAAGAAAATCGTTTATAATGGATTTTTTTTTAAGGAAAATTTACCTAAATTGCATGAAAACTTTATGATTTTTTGTAAATTTTTTATCGACTCTTTCATTTATGCTTCATTTATAATTTTAATTGGCTTTGATTTAATTATGGTTTCCCATTTCTGTTGTTACGTAGCACGAAGGCCATTTAAAGATAAAAAAACCAAAAGGACCAAATTAACCATGGAAACGTTATAGTTAAACAAAACAGTTTAGAAAAAAAAATGATTCATACGATTTGCTTATTTGTTCTTTTCATATCGTTAGGAGTTAGGTTAAAAGGAAATAAGATAAAAAAAAAGGAAATGGGAAAATGCAAGTAAATTAAATCATTGAAAGTAAAAGATAGATTTTCCTTTTCAATATTGTATATTGTCGAGAAATGAATTCCAGTTTAAGATGATTAAGAACAGTCGATTTAAAAATTAGTTGAAAATTGTAGCATGTTCTGGAAATTCTCGAAACTTATAGATCATTATTACAATTGGAAACCTTCCCACGGCTTATCTCGAAGTAAATGTGAAATTTATAATTATAATAATTTTTAAAAATACGTTTGGATCAGTTTAATACGTTTCCGTTCATTATTTCCATATATTTCATCTGAAATGGGAAGATGCTTCAGAATATTAAGGACGGTCACTTCTTCCAAGAGCTTATCTTGACTAATTTTTTTTTTAAATTATAAATTACAAATGATGACGTGGCGTTAGTTACATCATCATGTGATGATTGAAGTAGATTTTTTTTTTGGGCGTAACTTTACTTCACTTTTATGAGAGTATGAATAAATGGATTCTAAAAAAATGTTTTCACTTGTAAGTGTTATTTATTAAAAATTTTCACCTTAAATTTTGCACCGTTGAATGCTTTTTTAGTAGATAAATTATTATTATTTCATTGCTTTAGGTTTTTCTCTTTTAATTGATTTAGTTGCAATTAAATTAAATAAAAAAATTTAAAAATTACAAATAATATGAAAAAAGTTTCAGTTAAGTTATAATTGAAGCAAATAATTGCTATTATCCATTATTATCATCATCATCGACGTTGTTATTTTTATTACCTCTAGGATATACTCATGTCTGGTTATTATTTGTTATTTTAGGTATAGTTGTTGTAATATACACGTATACATGTATGCCCAATAACAGTAAATCATCTAGCAAAAAAGCGAAAAAAGCAAAATGGAAGGAAAAAATTCTTCAGTGAAAAAAGTTATTGAACAGTTTCAGTAACAGTAACAATAACAGTAACAGTAACATTAACAGTAGTAACACCACGCTTACTGATTTGGTATTACGTGACATCTTGTGCTCAATATATTCGTTTTTTCCCAGAATCGCAGAAATTATAAGTATATGGTGGTAATCTCTTCTGGGTGTTAGGAATGGATCCACTTTTTCCATCTTCCATGCTTACTTGACAATTGTTTTCAAACGCGATTTAAATTTTTCTCAAATTTATATTTGCCTCTTTGTAAGAAGTTTCTTCAAACAGTCATGTGAAAAACTATTCTACGAGTCACAACATTTGAGAAATTTTGATGATGCCCTATTGAAGAATAACAGAAATGAATTATTCCCTATAAAACTTTACTTTCAAAAGATTATTATAATTTAATGAATTTGTCGATCAAAATCTGTACAAAATATGTTTTAAAATTAACAAAACTATATGGATCAATTAGATTGATGCTTCGCATTATTTTCCAATCATAAACATTTTCATTATATGGGCGGCTTAAAACATCTAATCAATATGAATACGATACATATAAATTCAAAATAATTCTTTACATTTGAACCAGATGAATTTATTCTGATATTCCCTTTTATTTCTAATATAAAAATCGAACATCAGCAGGTGGTGACGTTGTACGATTACTTTTTCAATCTCATACCATATAACTCGTTTTACTCATAATTCGTTTCATTCAAGTTCTAGTATGAAAATTAGAATATTGACATTTCATATAATAAGTTGCTGACGCAATAATTTGAATATTTATTGAATCATTTCTCTTTTCATCAAAAATAAAACTGGCTGTTCTAGCTTAATAATGTGCCAAATGTAATTGTACTGGATTCAGCGTGCGTTTCGAATCCGTTTCTGCAAAAACCATTTCAGAAATATTTCGACACCAAAAGCTATTTTTGCGTTTCTATATTCCTTTTTCATCATACCTCAAAAATACACTTCATACTCAAATAATAAAGCAATTATTTTACTCAATGGTGTACGCAACAATAATAAAAACAACGCCAACACCAACATCAAACAATCAATGGATCTATTTAAAGCAAACATCATACTTATAATTACACTACAACTTGTATTTCATTTACCGTGTCCCACTTACACATACATGTTGCCATAGCCATAGTTGTTCAATAAGTTTGTCGTTGTTTTATTATATTCGTGACGCCAAATTATTCAGCAACCTGGTATATGAATACGTGTTATTTGAATTCTTATTCAATTTCGTCGTTTTTATTTTTTATAGTTTTACTTTTTATTTTTTACGATTTGTTTTCGCTGCTGCCTCTACTGTTGCTGTTGCTGCATGTTTACAAAGTTGACTTCATTTTATGTGTTTTCCTTTGTTTTTCCTTTCATTTTTTACTTGTTTTACATTTTTTTGTAACTTGTTGTGGTTGTGGTTTCTTTTTATACGTTTGCTATTAGCAGAACAATAAGTGTATGTTAAATTTCCGCCATTTTTATTGTTTTATCAAAAAGAAAGAAAAAACAAAAGAGAGTAAAAATATTTATTCCATTCTATTGTTGTGTGGACAACTAAAGTTCAACGTTTCAATATTCTCTATTACTTGTTCTTCTTAAATTTTTTTTATAACTGTTATTATGAGAGCGCGTATCAATTTCAGTTTGGATTGATTGATATTGATAATTTTAACAATACGCTTAATGCTCATATTATGCATATTGTACATAAAAAGCATATTTTCATTTTTTTTGTTTTTGGGTGTACAACACATGAACCTGTTAAAATGAGTCATTTTTGCTAACATATTTTTTCGAACATAAATTTAAAAGCCCATATTTTAAAATCTAGGAAACTGAAAAAGTTCTCTATGTCAACTTTATAGGCAATCTGCATTCAAATAGAACAATATATCTCATTAGCAGATGATATGTATTCAAAAATTGGCCTCATGTACAAAAGGAAAATTTTCACTTTTTTTTTAGCTTCTTTAATGTGAAACGAAAGCAAAAGTTTTCTAATATATTTTTAAATTCCGAAAAGGAAGTTCAAAACATGAATTAATATGGCTCATATTTAGATAGAGTTATTACACCGAAATAGTACTCTGTACCTGGCTTTACTGACAAAATATTTCTTAGTAAAAGGTACTATTTGAAAAGTGAGAGTAAAATTTTAACACTATTCATGAATAGGCCATTATTCATGAATGTGACTAAATTCTTGTTAATATACGATTTAGTTATTAAAATGTGAAATTTTCTGTATAATCTAAATAATCTGAATAAATAAACAAAACCAGACCTAAATCGTTTCAAAAAACATTTAAGGTGATTGTATCTGAAATTTTTTTGCGTACTGCATACCTGCATACGTGTAGGGTATTAGTATAATTAAAAAATTAAAAAATCTCATAAATTTTAATGATTATTTTTATCAATATTTTTATTTGTTGTTGTTGTGGAACAATTGTTGTGGAAGAATTACAAATGGATAGCGTTCTAAGACTTATTCAAATGGCTTATTCCATGCCAATTACAGGAATCATTTAATTGACAAACGACTAGCCATTTGCAAAAACTGTCAAATATTTGAGTAGTGCGGTCATTATTTTTAATATGATTATAACTATCATCAGCAATGTGTCACGTAGGAGAAACTTCAAGTTTTCCGTTTTTTTTTTAATATTCACTTTTATATTCATTTTATAATATTTTCCTTTAAAGCCCTAAAAACTACGCTTATTTTTATTTCTACATGGTCATTTGTTTTATTGATTTATTAAGTATTTCATCAGAATTTTATTATTTATTTAATTATTTTTGTTTGAAATTCACTTTCCTCATTCTGTGGCAACTTACTTTTATGCAATAAAATTGAAACACTGCAAGAGAAATTTTTAAGATTTATAATAGGAAGAAGAAAATTTTCCTCTATTGCGCCATAAAATAATAGTAATTAATAGTAATTAATTTTCATTTTGTAATTTTATAACTAATCTTAATTGAAATGTTTGTCTTAATTATTTGGCCAATAACTCAACTATCTAATTTATTGTTTTAATTGGTTTCTATACTCAATCGATTGATTTGAATTTTAGATGACTGTGAATGATCTTTACGGATTGCATATTTCTAAATTGGCGTTCTTTGTAAATCTCTTGAAAGCTATTTTTTTTGCATTACGTTGTATCGTTCGCCACGACAACTTCAACTAACCCTTTGAAAACAGTTCGAAAGCGAGTTTATAGTTAGAGAGTCATGAAATTTTAATATCTATTGTTTGAATGTTAGTGCGGTTTATAAATCATATGGCCTTGGCGGAAACGTTGCCGTGTTTCTAACATTTACATGAGTATGGCGGTGCTTTACTGGATTTTGCTAAATATTGGAATTTTCGAAAATATATCCATTCTAATGAATTGTAGAACCTGACTCTTTTTTTATAATTTAGGCCTTACTAATTATTTCAGATTTATTATGATAAATGGTGAAATGATAGCGTTCAATAAAATCCAAGCACCGACTTCCCAGATGGTTCCTTGTGTATGGTACCAAAATTCTAGAGCTTATTACTTATTCGAAGGGAATTCATTCAGAATCAAATTCATTGTTTCATTCTTTATATAAAAATCGCTTTATAGAAAAAGCGGCCATCATAATCATTTATCATTTTCTTTTATTTCAAAAAGTTCTTTCAGACGATGTTATTGTTTTATTGTGCCAGAAGTAGACGTCGTTATTAGAAAAACGTGACTGTTGTTGAAGAGCTATATAAAATAAATATTTTTCAGTGTTTTCTTCATTCTTTGGAAAAAAAAGTTTCATAAAAAACATCTAAATAATATTTTCATTCGATGGTAGAGAAAGTGATGCAGGAATAGAGAAAGATAGATAAGAAGAGAGAAGGAAAAAGAAAACAATAACTCTGTCATAAAATTTTATTTTATTCATTGGAAAGTAAAATAATAAAAGTAAAACTGTTATCATTTTATGAATAACGACACAAAATATTAATTTAAAATTTAAAAAAAAACAAACATTACAAGCAAACAACATCTAAAAGAGTACACATACAGACAGACATATATCCAGAGGAATTTTAATTGAATTTTAATAATCTTAAAATTATTGCAAATAAATTGCGTGTGAAAATTATTGGAATTGCATTGAAGACGAATTTATTTTATAGAACTTTGGAATATCTAACAACTAACAACTTATCCTCTGAAATGTTGAAGTACTCTAATTTTCAAAAATATTTCAAATAAAATCGATATATACAAGGCTGTACATTTTTTCGAATAGTTACATGTCAGCCTCTGTCACTTATAACTTTTCTTTTTGCTGCTTTTCTTAATTATTTTAATACACTTATTTATGTGCATTTTGTACAAGAAAAAATTGTGCATATAAATTGTTTTTATTGATTTTTCGCTACTTTCACTTAAACGATTGCTGAACTGGCAACGGAAAACGGCAGAATATGAGATGTAAAAATAAGTCAGAAAAATATAAATCTATTTAAATAAAAGTCAATATGATTATGAAACACATTGCCCTAAGCAACAATTTCATTAATATTTTTTTTTGTTTCTCATTATTTTTGTTGTTCGTTTTTTCCTTTTTTTTAAACAAATTTATGTCAAGTCTTTTAAACATAACTCAACTTCTTATATGTGGATTCGACTGTACATTCATACCTACATCATTCGTTGTAATTTACGTGTGATTTTCGATCGATATATTTACGGTTTTTCTGTATTCATAGATATACTCAATGCAATTTATAATCGAGCTCTTATTTCCGCCAGTGTAAGAAATTTACTCAGTGTATTCATGCAGTATAGACAGCAGCTGCATAAGTTAATTTATGTCAGAATCATGTAACGTTTGAACAAAAGTAACACCCTTCGCCATTATTACACAATCCACACAAATTCCGTAAGTAATATGTAATATAAGTTAAGATAGAAATACTTAACAGATTTCAATAATTACAAATTCCCCATGCATTATAGAAGATGGTGATTTAAAGTTTATTCCAGCAAGTGTTGAAGTATAAGCCATTAAATCAACTCAATTTGAAATAATTTTATATTAAGAGGAGTAAAGTGTCAGAATATCTTTCTAAATATTTAGCATGAACTCTTTAAGGTATGTCACTTTTAAAGCAATTGATTAGCTCTCTTCTTCGAATTGAACTTGCATAAAAATAATTGATTTTATCAAGACACCCGAAATTTTTGGGTCGAAATGGTCGGATGTTGACTTTTTAACTTGCCAACTTGACATAGCAGAAGTATAACATATTAAATGTTATGAGACCACGCCGTACACTTAAGGCACTCATTTAACTAAAAACAAAACTAAGGATGATAAGGGTTTAAAAAATCATACAGACTTTTATTTTATATATTTGGTGAGAGTTTGTTATTATTGGAAATTATTATTTGATAAATCCCAATTATTTATTGTGTCGATTAACTTGTAACATTTGACTTGGCCTTTACTTAACTAATGGCCCTTACTTAACCAATCAGGTTAGAATTATTCGTAAACGTAATGAATTGCTCATTTCCATGAGGTTTATTTTTCAAAGAAACGCTTTTTTAATAAGTGCATTTATTTTTACGATAAATACAAATAATCGGCCGATTCTTTGCCTCTCTATAAACTCGTATACATAATATTTTAACTATATAGAGACTAATGCCAAACTTAAAGTAGAAATATATTTTTTTTTATACTCGTCACTTTGAGGTTAGACATGTAACTATTTTGCAAAACAATTGTAATACTTCGAAGGGAATATAAGACATGCTGCAAATTCTTTACCGATTTTATCAAGTCTGTCCATCTGCTTGACAATCTATTATCTGTCTGTTGCAAACACTTTGGAGTATTTCAAATTGTGAGGCTTACAGAGCAAACTAAATTAAAAATACTACCTTCGTTGTTGGGTAATTGTTGCTACAAAATGGCAACAATCGAAAAACTGAAATTTAAATCAAATCGAGAGTTAGCTGATATTGTAAGTTCCTTTATTATTCAGATTCTTAACTTTGTACAAACTGAGTGCTGCATTGTTAAGTGCTATGTAAAATACATTGCCAGATCACCAATTTCATTGCATATTCAAATTAAACAAAATGAGTTTAATTGGTAATTACGATATGGATTTTCCATTTACATTTTATTCTCTTCACAATTTTCCCATTTTCACTTTTTTGTGAATTTTTTTTTTGCAATTTCATCCATTTGTATTTTTTACATACTCTTAGTGTGCTCTCTCCATGAGATAAAATTAATGGAATGAAAGTACTACAAAGGATTCCTTTTCATTATGTGTGAACAAAAAATAAAAGTATACTCAACAAATAGGGGAATTTTCGCAGGCCTAATAAATACCTTACACTAAATACGACTTTATAGTAAAGATATTGAAAAAGTCCAATTTTCAAGGGGAAGAAGTGGAATCGGGTTTTATGATCTCAACCATTTGCAGTAGTATTAATCAATGAATCAATCCAAGCCGAATTTTATTAGAATACTTACAATTTTAGTTCATAACTTGAATAAACGCACTTCAAAAGGACGCATGGATAAGCCAGTTTAAATGGTTTTTAAGAAGGAATCGGAATCGAATAATAAAAACTGAAGACATACCAAAAGTTTTCATAAGTTTGTCATATTTTGAATCATGAATGATATAGACTATAAAATGAAGAAAAAAGAGGAAGAAATAGTTACAATAATCACAATGAAAAAGGCAAATTAGAAAAATGAGGTTTCATTTCACACGATTGATTATTCAATAGAAATTTTATGTTAAATGACACAGAAAGGATAATTACCCAATTAAGATATAGAAATAAAGGAAATAAAGGAGAATAAGAAAAGAAAAATTTGATTGGTGCTTGATCAACAGCTCTTCAAAATTGTACAAATTTCCAAACAAATTTAATGCAAAGCGAAATAAAATGTGAACTTTTTATACATTTCTTTACTTTAATATAATTAATTATTTTTCATTTACTTACTCTTCTGTTCTCTTTCTAATTATTACTTGTTTTGTCAATTTATAATTTCTTTTGGTGAAACTCGAATAGAAATAGATTTGAATGGACTAGAAATCCTATAAATAGCTATTCATCCTTGATATGAAACAAGTCATTATGTAGAAGTTGTACGTTAGTCGTTTGAAATGTTTTTTTAGCATGAATTGAATCTGAATAATATTCGTTTATAAAATATTTACTTCATAAAAACTGATTACGAAATTTTTATAGCCATCACATCGCTCGCTCCCATGAATGCGATTTTTCTATTCTACTCTTAACTATTTCGCATTAGAAAATGTCATGTTTAAGTTTTCGCTTTATTTGCAATTTGTTTTATGTGTTTTACTTTTGCCTAAAAGTTTGGATAAATTTCAATTAATATTTCGGGTTTATTGCCTTTTTAAGAATACAAAAGAGAATCTCAGTTTTACAGGATAAAAAGTAAAATGGAACAAAAAATTAGAAAAAAAAATTATTTAGGGATTAAAATATGTTCTGAAGTTTTTATAATACAAGGCGAGAATAACAATTGAACGTTTCTTTTAAGATTTTTAAAAGATTTCAGAAATTTAGCGTTTTAGTCTCTGCTTAAGAATTTCTGCCTTTCTAATAACTTTGTTCATTAAGAATGAACGATTGAAATTTTCTTTATATCATCATTTACTGAATTTGTATCTGCCATTTGGAATTTGAAATTTTCTATTTGATAGATTCATTTTTGAAATGCGCCAAATTTATTTGCAAATATGGAAGAGAGTGATTTGTTAAGTATTTGAAAAAATCAGCACTCTATTTTTGCTTTTTATTTTTATTTTTTGTTTTGTTGAAAGGTTATGTAGCGCCTTTAAGTATTTATATTTTATGTACGGATATTTAAGCACTAAAAAGTTGTTATATTATGTTGCTTTCGGATATCTATTTTTCTTTTTTTGTTGTTGTCTTTAAAGGTACAATGTACAAAGTTGGTATATTTATTTTACAAAATATTTAGAAAACAAATGAAAAGAGCCAAAAGTATTACAGTTTAAGTTATTATAGCTTAAGTTAATTGATAAATACTGTTTAGAGATTTCATTAAGCCATATGCAAAGTCAAGAAAATGAAGAATAGTACATTTGTAAATATATCAAATAACTAGAGATCCAATAAAGAAAGTTCATTTTAATTTTAATTTATTTAATTTCCTTTAATTTTATTTTAATTTCCTTCTAAAGGTACATTCTACTGATATTTACTAAGAAACTTCAAATATTACTAATTATTTTGACTTAAAAATTTGCCTTCAAAGAAAGAACTTACATAAAGAGAATGGTTACAAAAAAGACTTAATAATATCCATTTTGAATATTTTTTAATTTAGATAGCGCAGACTACAAAAAGTAACAAGAGTTGCTTCAAAGGAAAAAGTCAACCTTTGTATTACTTGACTTATAATGTTTAAGTTCTAAATAAAAGTTTGATATATTTTATATCAATTTACATTTGTCTTTTTTTGTCTCTTTTTTTGTTTTACTCTAGGTTTTTTCTTATATTTCATTTTATTTATAAAACTGGCAAAACTTATGGTTATTATTTTATATATTTAAAAAATTGAATTACAAATAAAACGAAAAAAAAACAAAATGAAATGAAATGAAATAAGTGCAACTTTTACTTATAGAAATTAAATTGTTGTCAAATTAACGAAAATATAAGATTGTTTTATTACCAAAATTACCAAATTAAAGGAAATTATAGTAATGGTTTAGCAGATGGTCACAAAATTATGTAAATCCTATAACAATTGCTTTTTTCAAAGGGATACAAATTCCTTCATTTTTTAGGTAAAAAAAAAACCTTTCATGGAACAATTTTTCCAGAAATACATAAATGTAATAATCGATATATAAATAAACAATATATTTATATAAAGAAGAGATTTTCAATTAAAATTTATAACTAACTTAGAGTTATTTTCAAATTATTGTTCATTGTACAACTCCTGCAGTGTTCATCCAAAACATCAAATTGGGGCGCAAATGATTAACTGATTAACAAAAGCACTTATATATAAAAAAATAACAGAAACTTATTTATAAAGCGCAAAAGTAACTTTACTAAAATAATTGAAATAGAAAACAATGGAATTTTATTGCCATTTAATATTAATTAAAAGTAACTTTACATTGGAAATAAGTTTGTAATTAAATTAAGGAATTAAAAGATAAAAGCTAGTTATTCAATACGTATTTGACGAATATAAAAATATTTAAAAATAAACTTGTTTAAATATATTTCAGTTCTTTTGGAAACAAAGCAAAACGTCTCAATCAAAAATTACAATCATTTGCGTCTCTTATTGAAACAATTTATGACAAAAAAATTGAAACGTATAAAACAAAATAAAAACTTCATTTGGTTAGTAGAAAGTTTGTAAAATTTTTCTCGTCTTTAATAAATTGTTATTAAATTTCACCAAGAACTTATACATAACGCAATATAACCCTTAAAATTTCTTTCGTCCCCCCTCTTATAAAAAGTGTAACTTTAAAGCGCCATTTCCATCTGTTTTAACCCTTTTTCATTCTTTTCCCACATATTTTATTCAAGTGATTACATTTATATATTTAAAATATACTCATTTTCCCTTATAATAAATTTTCTACATTTTGATACTTATTTTCTCATTTATACTTATAATAAATCAACAACAATTTGAACTCCTTGTAAATGACAAAGTGCGGTGATGGAAGTAAATTCTTGGTGCCTTAATAAGTAAGTACATGACTTATGACCTCCTTCAATGGAAAATTCCGTAGGCGATAGCAGTAGGTGTGATTAATGTAAATCAATTTCACGCAATTGGGTCATCTATTAAATTTTCGCTTTTAATTTTTTTAAAGTGTGTAATTTTTGAAAATTTAATTTTATCGTTTTGAAAACGTGTACTTGCAAATGTTTAAAAATATTATTTATTTTCTTTTATTTAGAAGTTTAACTAAATATATGGTTTTAAAAATTCATAAATCCATGTTATCGTACACAAACAAATATTTTTTATTTTAGAATGAATCGAGTGGTTGGGGAATTTATACCAAAAATAAAAAAAAAATTAAAGCATAATTAAAAGAAAAAGAAACATAAATACAACAATAAAATTCGTAAACTCCCAAGCTACCGTAAAACTTCTTTTACATTGTTACGTAGCATAAATGTATTAACATTTTAAAGTAATAGACATGCTGAAACGAACTGAAACTTAATACTTATATATATATATATGAATATATATATGTATATATATATATATATATATATATATATATATATATATATTATATATATATATATATATATGTATGTATATATATATGCATATAAATATGTTTCTTATATAAATCGTAATAATACTTTTATAGAAAACGATGGAAATTAAAATGAAATGAAAGAAATGAAGAAAGTGAAAGGAAATATATTTAGTAAGAAAGAGACCTTTCACAACGAAATTTTTTGTTTTTTATATTTGCTTAGTTGTTATAAAATCATGCAGAGACCTATACCTACAGAAGTATGTATACATACCGTATTGGTCAATAAGTTATCGATATAAATAACTGGTTGTTTGGCATGCAACATTGTCTGCTACAACTCAAATTTTAATGGCTTAACAATCCATTTGATTGTACATCTTATGTTTTATTTATTGGAGTAATTTATTTCTTGCTTCAGCAGCTTGAAGTGCAGCTCTGTATCGAAGGCTGATGTAATCGGAGACTAGTCAACTACATTAGAAGTAAAATTACGCATGTTGAATTTTTCATAGAAAAATTACCAGCATAGTACATCACGGATATGCTTAGTTTAGTTAAATTTCTTACGACACAATTGAAAAACTTTATTTCTCTGAGGCAGATTTGCCATGCGGAATATTCCTCCAAAGTTTTACTTCAACAAAAGTAACTTTTTAAAACTTGTATACATTCAAATTGATATAACAATTATAATATGAAGGTTGATTTCACGAATGGCACAATAATTTTCACAAGTATCGCCTTAAACTTATTTACCCATGTATTGTTTAAGTACAAACATATCAAACAGTTATTCTATACATTAATAAATACATTGTTGTTTAGGAAGACAATAGTTTAGTTTATAAAATAAAATTAGGAAATGTTTAAGAATGTACGCTACGGTGTTATCTGCACTCGCTGCTTTTACTATGGTATATGACGTAAGATGTCAATACAAGTAAACATGGAATAATAATATGCAAAACTTTAGAAAATATATATTTTTTTTATTATATAAATGTATGTTGTTTTGCTATCGTTATCATTATTATTATTACAAAATTGGTATATGTTGCATTTACATTAACGTAGCAAAAGAAAGAAGTGCAGATTTATAATACTTATTTGTGCTTCTTCTCCTTCTCTTTTCTATTTGCTTATGGGAAAAGCATAAATTGCGGAACAATCTCTCTTTATCTCTCTCCTTCTCTCCATCTCTCACCAACTCTCTCTGCAACTCTCTCTCTCTTCGTGTGTGTGTATATATGTACGGACTATTTACAATGGCTGATATTTACTATTTTGCCATGCTGCTTCTCTGCGTCGCTGTACGCTTTTAACTTTAATCGCAACAAATAGCAACAACTTTAGTATACCCTACAATACTTATGGTATGAGAAATGAATAAGGATGTGTACATTATTCACACGACTTAATTAAAATCCATTTCATGCAATGCAGTTGAATTTTAAATTGATTTAAAATTAATTGTTTGGCCATCTAAATTTTGTCCATGTATTTTTGACATATTTTTTAAAAGAAATTTGATAAGTAAGTAGGCTTTGACTTGGATTAAGATTTAATGAAATAATGAATAATGATTAATTTTTATGATTTTCTTTCAAAGAAGGTGTTACATACTATGCTGACTTTCCCATAAAAAAGTCGCCACAAGATTTTAATCTTTTGTGTATATTAAATCTGTGTAATAAACTAACACTACCTCGGTTTGGTTATTGGATTCTAACTCAAATAAAAAATTTCATAAATTGCTGTTTTCCATTATTTTTGGAATTTTTCTGACTTTTTAAGTCTTTTTCTGAAGTGTCTAAGGCATTCACTAATTTCTTCTAACTCTTCAGTAAGAAATTTGCGCTTTTTTACGTTTGAAAATTTGTTCTCTTTTCGCATGTCTTTCATGCAGTTTTTCATATAGTTTTCTTTCTCTTGTTAAGCTGGTTTGTCTGTTTTTTTTTTAAAGGTTATCTTCCTAATTATGTTTTTCGTTAAAGGTACTGTGCTTTAGATGGGGCGCATAATGTTATATGTTGGTCTACATACAAATATTAATACTGCCTGATTGTAGATCAAAATGTGTTTTATGGATATGCTTATGCTTATGTTTATGCTGATTATGGTGCTGATATTGATGCCGATGCGGATTGTATTGATATAAGTTTTGAAGTTCTTATTGTTGGAATTGTTGTTGTGATGGGTATGGTGTTTATTTTGTTAAAGGAAGTAGCTTCAGTTTATGAATTATTTATTTATATATTTTGTGCGTGTTGTTTTTGTTACTGTTGTCTTATTGTCACCGTTGTTATCATTATTTCTGATTAAGAATCATTTATTTATGCTTCTTTTCCGTTTCTTTTCTTTTCATTTTTCTTTTAAATTTTTCATTTAATTTTTACACCTAAAAAAAAATTTACTAACCACATAAGGTAAATTGAGGTTTAACATTTAAATTCACTATCTTTTGTTCTTATGAATAAAACCACGATAACAACATTATATTTTACAATATTGAGTTTAAATTTATAAAATTATGAGGCATTAAAAAAAATAATTAAAGTGCTCTCAATTTAAGTGAGATAATCACAGCAGTTGAGAGCCTGAGCAAGTCTCCTGTTTTATTACTGGTGTAAAGCCAGGTTTCGGATATAAGTAAAATGAATGGATTGAAGATTTTTTGCTTAAAAGATTTCACAATTAATACTTATCGTTGTCTGTACTAAAAGGAATTGATTCTTTAAAATTAGGAAGATTCAATTTGACTAAGCAAAGTTTGTGTTATCTTACATAATAGTTCCTAAACTTTTAAGCATAAAGAAAAAAGCAAAGCTGTAATAGGAATCGGAAACGATTTCGAAAATGTTAATTATCTTAAAACTTGGTCGCTTGAACTGGATCCGACGGGATCCAGTTCAAGCGACCAAGTTTTAAGATATAAAGCCTCTCAAAGAACAAACGAGCTTCCCTTTGTTGAATGTCATCAATGATTGGAATTTTTTAAAATCATAACTTAAATTAATACGAAAGTAAAATTTATTTTTATCCAAAAAAATGACACATTTTAATTATTGAAAGAAACATTATAAAGTAGTTAATCTAAAATCCAAAATTAAGTATTGTTTTTGAAGTATTTTTAAATGCTTTACTTAGGTTCACTCTTTAATAATTTTGCTCTACCGTTTTTTGAAAGGAAAGTAGTGAAATAAATAGAAGTTACTTACTTATGTGGAAGGAATATTATTATTTACTATTAATCAATAAAAATTTGAAAATTTATTTCGAAATAAGCATTTTATTATAGGCGATTTTACTACATATTTATTATTATTATTTTTTTTTTAATCTTCTTTGGATATCTTTCATTTCCAAAAGCCAATATTAACTTTCCAATGAATTGAAATATATTTAAAAAACTTATGAAGAAAATCTGTCAGTATACACGCATGCCATTCAAGGTATAATTCATAACAATATATTAAACAAATATGTAAATATTCATGAGACGAAAGCATTTGGCAAAATTATATAATTTCATATGAAAACTTTTATTGTTAATAATAATAAAATATGCGTATGTATGTGTTGTTGACAAGAGCTATATGACTATTTGTACAGATACATCGACATGTATAAGTTGTTTCGAATTTATATACTTATATTGACTATTTTATTTCTGCAATGCTTTCTTTTAAATAATTTAGAAAATTCGAAAAGAAATAAATAATACATCATTATAAAAATATCTGTAAAAGTAAAAGAATTTTTATTTAATTTTATGTACATGCTTTTTACATAAAAAACTATTGTAAAAAACATAATGATATACGTTGCTTTCATCAGTAAATTTTTGAATCGAATTTATTCGATTTTGATGTAATTTTTAAAATTTTGTTTGCCCATTTGAAATGTTAAGTCATTAAATGAAATTGGAAAAGGAAATAATAAGAAAAATTGGCTGAATCGGCCTTGAGAGAAAACTTTTAAAAATTTTTTAAATTTTTTTAAATGATTTTAGTATAATCATCGATTGAGCTTGTGATGTATATTCCAAAAGGCTTAACTTGACATATTTGTTTTGTTTTAATGCCAAAAAGAATTTCATTGTTAATTATAAAATTTTCACTATTGTACACTGTTTTTATGAATATAAATGTTAGTATTTTAAGACTGATTTGTCCAAATGAATAATATTTGGTCACTACTTGTAAGTTCCATTCTTCAAAATTTCTTTTCATGCATTTTATGATACATATTGAAAAAAAATATATAACTTGTATAATAATTACTCATATAACACTCTTAACATTACATTTTTTTCCAAACCATTTTTACAGTACATGGATGTAATACAATTTGTAAACTTTTGATTGTGTAATATCAAACACTTTAATAAAATGATTGTTAATGTTCTAATGTAGTATTCCAAGCAATGTTCTCAAAGTACAACAAACAATAAGTTTATGATATTCGTACGGTCCATAAAAGCGGGACACTAAAAAGTTCTCATTCTTCACAAATATCGTTTATAATACTTGTTGACTTTTTTTTTTATAATTGTATAAATTGAGTGTTTGAAACTATTAAATAAAATATTTTGAAAGTTCGTACATTTTTGGTCCGTTTAAAGTTCAATTCAGTTCAGTTAATTTCAATGGCCCATAAAATTTTCGTGTAACTAAAATTACAAACCAAACTATAAGATGGCAATTCTGAAAGGAGGATAACTATATGTTGAGTTACTCATTCAAGTTCACATTCAAAATTTTTTACATTTTATTTACGATAAATGTGACATTTATTTGTACATTTATGATGATGATGCTCGATAACCTTTCATTTAAATGGAATTATTTTAATAATGTTGATATATAATAAATTTTTATTATATAATCAGCCATCCATTAACGAAGAATGCCTTCAAAGTATGGAGCTTTATATAATTCCGTATATACGATATTATCTAAAATATAAGTTGCCTGAATGTTAGCGAAATTAAATTGTCGAATTTCTCTTAACAATAAATTCATGTTGAGAGTATGAAAATTATATCTGTAAAATGATAAATTTCGCTCAATCTACGATTGTTTAGCATAAATAAAAAGTTTGACTTTTCTATAAATCTAAATTTTGCTTTCAAGAATATAGAAACAGTTTTAACATATTTTCAAACTGTATCAAACTGTAATAAACTAAATTTAAAAAAACATACTCAAAGGAAATAAGTTTCATATAGCATTTTACAAAAATGGATAGATATGCAAATTACATAATGTCTAATATTTATTAGAGACATTCAACAAGATCCACAAAATTAAATATTGTTTATATTTAATCATTTTTATTCTTTATTGAAATGTGTTATTTATAAATACATTCTTTATAAATGTGAGAGGTAAAATGTTAGCTCATACATATAAAAAGGTATATATGTATTTGTTGTTATCTAAATACAAATAAATGTCATAAGTTGTGTCACAGAAGCATAATAATTTATGTGTGGAGTAGTTCATATTTCCCATACACTTTATTCAGTTCACAGAGAGCGGAACACATGAAACTATTATTTATACAAATGTCAATATGTAATAACGCAAAGAAGGAATTTTACATTTTTTATTAAGCAGGAATGGAAAATCTTCGAGGGGCTGATCAAATCTAAGTATATGAGCCTTACAAAACTTTAAAATGGCAGCCATTTTTCTAAGTATTTTGAATCCTTAATCGGCTATTTTATGTTTAATAAATCAATCAATAAATCAATAATAACATAAGTTATGAACAAAAATTTAATGAATTTGACAAAAAAAAAATTCGCCATCTCTGATTTAAAATGTAGACATTTTCTAATAAATCATTTTTGCCATTATTACTTTTTTAAATATTCTTTTGTTCATAATTTTTATTACAAAAAAAAATTTAAAACGGTTAAACTTTTGAAAGGAAATTAAAGTTACATACAAAATTGGCAAATTTTCACTTTGCCAAAAATACTGTTTAAGACATGACTTTTGCAGAAGAACCTCTGCGAATTCCTCTTTATAAATTTATCGAAAAATTTTTTTAAAGGATAACTTTTTGTTTCCTTGTATATCATAAATATAATACTTTTCTCAAATGCAAAACTTTTTCTTGACGTTCATGTGCAATGAGAAATACAAAAAGCCGTCTCTAATCTTCTTTTAATTAGCATAAATTAATGCTAAATTATAATAAATTCACAAAAATAATTATTGCCATCCTACTCGATTTGTATAAAAGACACCATTACATAACACATAGGTCAATAAGTCTACAGACCGATATTTATATAACAACCTAAGCGAAAGGCTTATTTATATAATTTTTTAACATCTACGACATATATGTGCCCAAATTGCCTAAATTGTGTGTGAAAATTGTACAAGTAATACATGATTGTGTTTACTAGTGTTCGCTCTGTCAGTAGCACTCCAGAAATATAAGCAAGATAATTTGAATTAATTAAAAAATTTGAATGGGCTAAAGTTAGTGAACGTTAGTTATTCAATGGAATAAGAATCTTAAAAATTACAAAATACAAAATACTTGAGTTTAAGGCGAAAAGTGAAAAATCTAAAAAAGAAATGACAGAAATAAAAAATTATACCATAGTTTCCTATTAAATTTCTTTAAAAAAGTTTCCCAAATTTTTCCTTTTTTTTTTTTTTTTGTTTTGGTGAATTTCTTATATTACATCGCATGTTAAATTAAGCGATGAAAGAAACGAATTTTTACTACGAATTGTGACATAAAAGCATAGACAAAATGTTAAATTGTATAGCATTATCTTTCTAAAAGTAATGCAAGAAACAAAAAAGTAATATATTTTTAGGGGGAAAAGTCATATTTTATTTCTTTTTTTTGTAAAGGAACAAAGTTTTCACAAATTTTTCAAAAAGAAAAGCAGAATATGGAAAAAAAATAAATCAGAAAACTTAAAATTAAGAACTGAAAAAGGAAGAACTGTAAAGTTGTATCTTTTTAGATTAGAACGACATTAAGGTAATAGCGATTAATAAGAATAACGGCGAATCTTCTCTCAATTTTCCATGGTGATGCTTTAGATTTTTAGACATTTGTTTATTTAGCAATAACAACAATAATAATAATACCAATAATATTTTACTTTGCTGCCGTTAAAAAATGAATGTATAACATAAATTATGATGGAAACAAATATCATAAAAAGTAGTGTTTAATGTCATTAACATAAAGTTGAAAAAGCAATTTATTCATAAATTGCATATAATTTTGTGATAAACGAAGCGAAATGTAGCAGAGCAAAACAACAGAAAGTAAAAGAAAGCAATTAAAGGATTTTCTTGATAATTATGCGTAATTTGCCAAAATTTCATAATGATGCTGATATTTTTTTGCTATTTGGTTAAAATATATTTGTGGCATGTATATGCAAGAGTTTCTATAAACAATCTTCCTAAAATTTCTACTGATTTCTCTAACTTGCATTGAAGTGATTGGCAGCTGATTCAATTTATTTTCAATTAGTTCTTCAATGTAACAATCAATTCAGCTTAGCTTATTCTACGAATAGAAAAACATTTTATTTGATCGACATCGCTCATTTAATTATTAAATCTAATAGACTTGAAGGGAAATTCATAAGTGTAAATTTTCATGTAATCCATTCAATTTTTCAAATGTCTATACAAATGAATGGGTTTCCTACCTAGATATAAACTACTAAATATACTTTTGCAGTTATTTTCACTGAAAAATTTATATCTAAATCTTTTTAATAAATTGTTTCAAAATAAAACTTTATACCCATACAAATGGGGGATACTTGATCATTATGAATAGAATTTTTGCTCTACAATATACAATATCTCTAAATGTATTGATAGAGTTAGTGCAACATGTATCGGTAATTTCCATAAAATGTGAAACTATTTGAAGTCCTTTTGAAGGCTACAAATGTTCAACTAAACCAATCAAGGATGCTGTTTAATAATAATTTTATTTGTTTACAGAGATTTTCGGAATTTTCCATTATAATTTTATTTTAACCATTAAATCACTTTTTATTTACACATTAAATTTCTTATTCGTAATATTGAATAAAATGTTTAACAATTAATTTATTCATACGTTTGTTTACAATCGTATGTGTAATCTTTTGTGTTAATATTTATCCACATACACATTATTAATTATAATAATTTGGCTCTTTTTTTCATGTATGTGTATATTATTATAAATAAATATTTACACGGTTCATATATTTAATCACAATTATTGTATGCGAATCTCAATCGAATTCAATTCAGTTTAATCTCGAATAAACAGAACGAATTGAATATAAATCACGTGCTCTGGGCTTTTGATGATTAAAATGTAATTTAAAACCACTACACTTCTGAAGTGGGGAAACTTTTTGGAACAGAGTTCGCAAAGATTTTGCCAAAGTGGTTGCAGATGTCACTATGACACGAATAAAAATTATAAAAGATTTGTTTAGGCTTAAGTGATTTTGAATATAATTAAAACCAATGAAAATTTATATGGATTTGAGTTATGTAACTCTTAATAAAATTTTTATCTATTTACGATTTACCCCATAAATCTGTAAATATTGTAGTTACTGAGAAATCTTAATTAGTCGATTATTATTATATACACTAATTTTATTTCAAAGGCTTTGACTTATTTAAAATACCATGAATCGATAACATGTTAAATAAAAAAATTTTAGGGAAAGTCAAACGCGATGTTATGCCACATTTATTATTCATTAAGTACACATACATTTATTTAGCTCTACAACAAAACTATTAAATTGGGAAGCATTTCATTACAGGAAAATCATTATTCTGCGTTTAATATGGAAACTAATCAATAATCAATTAAAATGATAGAATTGTAAAGAAAAGTAAAAAAGAAACAAAAAGAGAAGTTTATTTAGATTTAAATAGATATTAAACAATTGTTGCCAGACACACCCCTTTTAAACTTATAAGAAATAAAGGAATTTGTCTAATTGTAATGTGAAGTGAATACTTCATAAATATTTACTGAAATGCTTATATTACATGCGATTTTGATATATTTTGTAATAATATTTTAAGATTTTTTTTATTTCTAAAATTTTCTCAATAATTTTAAATATTCAGCCCAAATTTGCAGTTAATAAGTTTTGCAACCAATAACATGGGTCTCTTAGACAAATAGATAGACAGACAGATGACTTTATGAAGCCATTGATGCTAATCAAATAATTTATATTTTATAGTGTTTTTGAAATTTGCTTGCCTTGGACGAATGCACAAACGCCAACTTTCCGTTACTAAAAACGGAGAAACGGCCATTATCAAGTTTTAAATCCCAAAATAAGTGTTAGAAGAAAGCATGACCAACATATTCCAGTAAGGAAAAGAAAAAAATAAACCAATTAAAAATGCGCATTAAAAATTTGACCGTCTGAGTTTCAAGTCATGTAACAAAAATTATAAATATTGGGAATAATATTTTAATGTTTTGCGAAATAATTACGCCTGTAAAATTTGACCTTTTACAATTTTTCACCAAGTAATTATTATAAATGGTTTGGTTGAAATTATATCACATGACCATTTTTATGGCAATTTTTTACACCTCAAATTATATATTTTTCAATTCACCAAATGCTCCAACAATTTACTTTCAATTGCAAAAACAATAAATTAAAATGTTCGTGATAAATGTAAAGCAATCGATTTTAGTATTTTTAGTATTTTTTTTTTAGTATTTTTTAAATTACATTTACTTATATACCTAAAGCTTTTCGTCTAAGCTTCTTAAGTTGATGTTATTTCTACTAATTCCAGTTAAAAGCGTATTTAATGAAATTGCCAATTAATTGATTTATTTGATAACATAATAACAAAATTCAAACCAAATGTTGTTTATGTTTTATGTGGTATTGTTTGTGTTTATATGCGCACATGTTTAATCAATAATACAAACACAAATTAAAAGTATTTTGCTTAGTGATAGTTTGTAATTAAGTACAAGATTTAAATTCAATATTTACGTACGTTTTGAAATTTTCAATCTTAAATAAAGTCGAATTTCTATTCGAGTTTGCAGTTTTAATGGTTTTACCAGTACAAATTTGAACAACTTAAACAACTCTTCCATCATATCTCACGGACGGATCTCATGGCTAATTGTTTTACTATTTTTAGGCAATCAATACACTACACATAAACTTGAAAAATTCTCAGTTGAGTGTAATATGTCCATTTATGTTCTTGCCAAATTTGAACATAATATCTAAATTATTTAGACAAGCCAGCATTAAACAATTAAACAAGGCTCAAGTAAATAGTTGAATCGATTCAGAACTAATCTAACTGAATAAAAATTATTACAATAAATGCATTTTTTTTTATATTTTAATTAGGTAGACGATTACGCTTTAAGTTTTACCTTTAAATATAATAAGAAAGTGTATCAGAAGACGATTTTGATTTTATAATGGGACAAGCCCCTCAAATTTGCCAATTTTTAATTTTAAAATTATAATTATTTGTTTTTATAATACTTAAGGCTTAATTATATTTTTCTAAATAATTATTTGAATGAACATATTTTATTATAATATGTTAGATAAGTTACATATTGAATTTTAATTCAGTCTTGTTAAGGAAATACGTTCAGTCTTGTTAAGGAAATACGTACGTACGCCAATATATATTCGACTTCAATTTAATGGAATGGAATAGAGAGCTGCCTTTTTTAAAACGTAATTTCACTTTAGATGCTGAAGAAGAGTTACTCGGCAATAGATCTAGCTTGAATATGAGAATTTTGTAGGCCTCTGTGTTCCGCCTTTATAGTCATACTTGTTAAATGAGGTTTCATAAACGACATATTTCAAGCTGTGAATCGAAATTGTAAATAGAAATAGAGGACAGTTAACAGTTTTATGCTTTCCATAAATTTTAACATAACTGCGAGATATTTTGCTCTTGTAGATTGTAATTGCTTTATTTACCTACAAATAAAAGCATGAGTCTTTGAGCAAGTGCGTCTGCATTTTGCTCAAAGACCCATGATTTTTCTTTGCAGAAATGTTCATAGATATTGATCAGCAATAGGTATTGATTATAATTGTACGCCTAAACCACTGAGGAACATTTTGTTTTATGTTAGAGGAAGGTAATAAAGGTACACTCTTTTTAAAGCAATAAAATAAAATTTTTACTTGGGTTTGCATTTAAAGTACTCACTGGTGAGACTGGTTTTCCATTAATATTACAAATGCATTCACTTTGTCTTAATATCCTGTAGAATTTGTTGGCAACACATAATAAGTAAAGCTGATGACAGATGATTAAAATACACCTGCTTTATGGTATTCTGTACCAATAAGTGACGTGGCAGAAAATAAGTGTAATATAACGCACGAATCGATTTGAATTTTTAGACTAATTGGTGCATAGTGAATTATGGAAGAATAAAAAGTTACTTGACCTATTATGATCTAACAACTAATTGCGTCTTTTAAGTATGAAATTTGTATATAATCTAAGATGCATCGACAGCCTAATGATGTCCGTTGCAAAAAGTCTTTAGAATCATTAAAAAGGTATTGATTTACATTATTTAAAAGTTGACAGTTAAGAGATATTTGCAATTTTTTGAATGCTTTTTGCTTCACTAAGTTCAGTTCTCATCTCTTAAAAGGGGATTTTTCCACAATTCACATTTTCTCAATTTATGTACTGTAGAGTATTCAATGGTTATTTCTACTTCGTTCTTGTACATTTCTATGCTTTTGTGGTTATATATAACATACGGAAAAAATGATACAACCAAACAATGAAAATAAATATAAATGAAATACAATAATTCATTGTTTCAATATATCGAATTGATATTGATTGTTATACGTTACGGCCACATTGGGGATATAAATGAGTAAAGCAAAAAGTACATAAAGAGAATGGAGAAATTAGTATGCATTACCATATAAAATTCCCATAACTTTCCATTACAACGGAATGAACGATTCGAATGATTCGAAGTTTTACACGCAAAAGGAAGTTACACAAAAGAAAAAGGGAAAAGTGGAAAAAAGTGCAATATGTTGAATACACAATAATCATTAACGAAATGGGTTTATTGTGGAACTTTATTTATAAACATTGCAATTAGTCTCAACATGGTCATCATTATCTTCGTCATCGATATTTCTATGATTATCATTGTTAATATCTTCATTAGTATTATTAATGATCAGATGAGTAAAATTTTGAGGTTGAACATAAGCCTGAATATGCAGTGATAGGCATTTTATATGTCAAAAAAGATTTATTTTTTGTGGGGCATTAAAACACCTACAAATATTTTAATTTATGGCTCGCATTTTAATTGATCGTACTTGGGTAATATTTGCTCCTACATTTTTGTTTTAACTTTGAATTAAAAAAAAAATACACGTATTGAGAAGTTTTCCCCACGTTTATCTTTCTATGCGATTGTATTATTTTACTCTATTTCTCTTTGTCTTGTTTGTTGTTTGTAAAGCATTTTAAAAAATTACAATCCATTAAAGTACCAACTTCACTTTTATAGAATACAAAATTTTAAAATTTGTTGGAATGATTTTAAAATAAATCCGTTAATATTAGAAAGCATATAAAACTTAGTTAAGTCGTTAGAGGGCGTCGCTAGAAATCCAAAAAAAAAGAAAACCATTAAATAATCAATAAAAATTCAAAAAAATTAAATTGTGGTATCACAAATTAATTGTTAATGTAAAATACTAAATGTTATATTAGAATATTTCTGTGAAAGATGGTTTAAGCAAATATAACGACAACATTTAATTTTCATACAGTTTAAAATCATTTTAATTTAATTTTAGTTTAATTTTTATACAGCATAGAATATGTAGAAATCAATTGTTCTTCGCGAATTTTATTTCGAGTTTAATTGAATTTGGAAATCAAATTTCAGTCCATCAAATCTATGTATCGGCCTTTACATTTACTTTTCCGTCTTACGTATCTTCATATATGATCTAAATAAGAAAGTTTCTGAATTTGTGAAAAATTTGTGTCAAGTATTTTGCTATCAATAAGTCCTTTTAAAAGACCTTAAATTGTTGTAAATAAAAACAATATAAAACAAATACTATTACAAAATGTATTTCCTGCTCTTATATTCCTCTGTCTTCAGATGTTGCTATATATATGAAGCATATTCGATTAATCAAAAATATTGTTGACACCTTAAATTCATGAGACCGAATTTTAGTATTCGGCAATTTTAGTATCCAATGCGCTCAGTGGAATTATATTGATGATCTTGGGTCTTATTTACCTAATTCTTTTCCCAATATACCTTCCGAATTCTCTGATGAGTTATGTGAGCTGTCACTCTTTCAATTAAATTATGTTCAAAATTCCAGTGATCGGTTATTGGACCTTATTTTTTTGTAATAATACCAATGTGAAAGTGTGTCGCGACGAACTCTCAGTGCTTCCGGAAGATGTGTATCACCCTACCTTGTTATTAACTCTAAATAATCAGTTTATACATAACGTAGTTATAGAATGTATACCGTCTAAAAAATTTGCTTTTGGCAAAACTGATTATTGTAAACTTAAGTCTTTTTTTGTCGACAGTTGATTGGAACTTGAACTTCGACGACCTTCACTCGTCTTTGTCTGGTTTTTACAGCATTATGTTTGCTGCTATATCATTAGCGGTTCCACTTAAAACTACGTGTTCATCGTCTGACTGTCCAGTATGGTTTAATAAACATTTATGTTGCATACGCCATAAAAGAAGTAGATTATTTAAAAAATATAAGCTTAATGGTCGGATTATTGACTACATTACTTACTCAAAGGTTAGGCGCAAATTCAATGCACTCAAAATGAAAGCTTATTTGGATTACATTAAAGTTGTGAGAACTAAATTGTTGACTGATCCACGAAATTTTTATAAATTTGTGAATTCTAAACGAAAAACTAAAGTCTTTCCTTCTGTTATGGAGCTAGATAATGTTGAATCATCTTGTCCAAAGGTAATTTCAAACTTCTTTGCAAGTTTCTTTGAAATGTCTTATTTATGTTCATCTGTATTACACGACAACTATCCTTACTCTATGCTGTCACTTGATATATATCCTTCTGTTTCGTTTTCTGTAGACAAAGTTTTCCGTTCGTTAGTCTCTCTGAAATTTTCCTGTGTACCTTGTCCTGATAGGATTTCCCCCTGTATTATTAAGCACTGTGCTGAATTACTAAATGTTCCTTTAATAAGAATTCTCAATATTTGCTTAAATAATTGTGTATTTCCTGATATGTGGAAAACCAGTTTTATTATCCCCTTATATAAAAATGGTCCCAGAAACTCTGTTTTAAACTATAGAGGTATTGCAAAGATTAGTGTGCTTCCAAAGGTATTTGAATCTTTACTTACAGACCACTTAAAGTCCTCTATAAGGTCGGTTTTGTCACCCTATCAACATGGCTTTGTTATGGGTAAATGTACGGCGTCAAATCTGTTAGAATTGTCCAGTGTAATTTTCCATGGATTTTGTGATCTGAAGAAAACTGATGTAATTTATACTGATTTCCCAAAAGCATTTGATAAAGTTTCGCATAGTTTATTAATTTACAAATTATATCGGCTTGGGTTCCCGCACAAACTTGTATGTTGGTTCTCAAGCTACTTGATTGGTCGGTCGCAGAGGGTGTTGTTTAATGGGACACTTTCACGTGAAATATGTCACTTCAGGCGTTCCACAGGGCAGTCATTTAGGTCCACTTCTGTTTGCTCTCTTTGTTAATAATATTCCCGAATGTATCAACTATGCTCGTGTTTTATTATATGCAGATGATGTTAAATTATTTTTATCTCTTAAGTCCATGGAGGATTCTTATTTACTTCAGGCTGACCTTGGGCGATTGTACGAGTGGTGCCTTGTCAATGGCATGTTGTTGAACCTGAAGAAATGCAAGAAGTTATCGTTTGTTCGTACTTCGTTATTCCCTACATGTTATTACATAAACGGTCACGAATTGGAAAATATAATCACTTATAAGAATTTAGGGGTTACATTTGATTCAAAACTCAGATTTCATCTGCATATTGAGTCCTCAGTAAATAAAGCGAAATTATTATTTTAAGACCAATACTCGAGTACTCTGTTGTTGTGTGGATTCCAACGTATAACTGTTATATTGACCATATTGAAGCCGTACAAAAAAACTTCCTTACATTTGCCTTGCGTGGTTTAGGATGGGATGTTAACCAACCCCTGCCTCCATATGAAAGTCGTCTAAAGTTACTCAATTTGCCCACTCTGCCTAAACGTCGTGAAATGTTGTCCGTTATTTTTATGGTATAATTGATGTAAGGCGATATTTCCTCGCCGACATTGCTGCAGGACATTTCATTTCATATTCCTGCAAGATTTTCTAGGCATTATGCAACTGTAAAACTGCCACAACGTCGTGCCAACTACCAACTTTATAAACCTTTCCGTGTATTATGTAAGTTATACAATGACTACTTTCATTTGTTTGACTCGTCTATTAACTCGTTAAATTATATCAAGTATATTGTGCTACACCATTAGTTGCCAGATTATATCATTTGTAAACGTGTTTCTCATTTCTGTGATCATGCTCTTGGTAATGTACGTATACTTCATGAGCTTTCATTGGCTTAGTCGGCCCATGAAAGTTTATATTTTGTATCATTATTGGTCGCATATATAGCTTATTGATATTTTTTTCTTTTTATTTTTTTATATTTTTGTGTTTTTAATTTTGTTGTTGTTGTTGCTTTTTTTTGGGTTTGTTATTATTGTCGTTATTTTTAGAACTTAAGAATTTTACTTGTATTTTTCTCCGTATTAGTTGTTTAAGGTTATTATGTAACTAATGAATGTAAATAAATAAATAAATAAAAAGAAAGTATAAATGTTTCCAAAAGTACATGTTATGACAGTCCATCAATAATAATGCATGATATCCTTGATACAGTTAAAGGAATTTGTCATTACCCTACATTAAGCAGTGCCTTAGTCAGGGTAATATAGACATTCAAAATTACTGTTGAATAAGCATAAATACAGGCAATTGGAATAAAATACAGTAGCATTTTGAGCCGACTATTTAATGCCAATAAATTGAGCATTTATTAAAATGGTCACATCCTTAAGAATATCATTTTTCCAAAAATTTACATTAATGTCTTAATTTTTCACATATTGGGAAGTTTCTTGTCAGTTTCGTTTCATTTAATTGGGAGAATTTCATTCCTTATAGACTTTCTATATGATTCTCTTAATCGTAAAAATGCTAAGTATAAGTTTTTAACAAACGGTGAGAGTTACTTGCAGTATTTTACTACAATAAATATGGTGAACCAACACTTTCATTACACTTCCTTATCACAAATGCCAAATATGGCGGAATCTATTGATATTTTCATCAGTTCTAAGTGTTAGTTCGGTACTTAATTTTATTCACTTAGTGTTGGGCTGTAATTCTTTTTTTAAATTAGTATAAAGAAATGATAACTTCTTAACACTTTTACATTTATAACTGAAAAATTTTCAATCGGTTTTTAGTCAGTTTGGCTCGCTTCAATATCGCAAAACGTGTTCTTTTATTTTACGTATTTTGCTTTTGGTTTTAGTTTTGATATAAATTCAGCTATCAAATCTGCATAAATAATCTTACAAAAGGCGGCTGTCAAAATTTTACTCGTAAGCTCTCTAGATTCCATCTATTCCATCTATTGCTATCTCTAGAAAAGAACTCGAAATGAAGTGTATATCAAAAAGCATCTTAACTTAAATAAATCTTTATTTATTTATTCTGTTTACAAATTGCTACCACTGCTACCACTACAGAGAAAATCACATTCAGACACGTGATAAAATGTGGAGAAAATAAAAATGAGTTAACATATAAAATTATAAATAAATATTAAAAAATAACGTTAAATGGATACGTGCATGTTTCATTTTATATATATTTTCATGTTTCTTTCCTAAGTTAAATTAAAGTTTTGTGCTAATGGTGGAAAAGTAATGGAAAGTTTTCAGCTGCGCAAGTAAAAAAGGAAAAAAAAAACAGTTGAATGAACTAAAAAATAAAACTAAACAACAAAAGAGGAATATCAAAATAAAAAGATAAGAAAAATGGCAAAACTTCCTATAAAAACACAGAATGTTAGAGTTAGCCGACAATGTTTTTCCCCAATAACAATAACAAGACTTATAATAAACAGAAATAATTTTTTTATATAACATAAAATTGTTTTAATAAAATCTCTCCCTTTATCTCTCACACATATAGACATACACCCGCTCCGTATAAATTGATGCACTGTGCCAGACACCTTAATACATTTACAAGAATAAACTGAAATCCAACTACAATTAAAACTTTAGTTTTATATAAAAATTTCAAATAGTGAAGCAGTAACGTACTAAGTTTTTAACACATAGGTGAATAAATCTTCAATCTAACAAATATGTAGCAATAATGTTAACGGATCTTAATGATTTTTCGACAAAACTAACTTTCAAACATATTTCATAATAAAAATTTCTAAAAAAGGTGCTTTGTTAAAACTGATTGAGCTAAATTCGAGATAACAGATAAAACAAAAGTCCTTTTCGGAATATTTCTATTAAAAAGATTTTTTAAAAGAGCCGTATGTAGTCAATAAAACTTTTCCAATACAATTAAATAGCCACTGAAATTATGGCTCTTAGATTTCGAATACGAATTAAATTCAAGTTACAAAAATTAAACGTTAAATGGCGTTATAGACCCGATTGAAGGTAAATCATATATAAGTAGACATTTAAGGCCTAAACTTATTAACCTATGTGGTAAAATTAAATTTCGCGTCCATATTAAGTTGTAAGAAGTTCTAAACAACAAACATTTGTCAAAACTATTTCAATTTTACACATATTTTGGTTAAACACGTACATTGTTATATAAAATAATCTCAAGAGATTACAGAGAATAAACATTGTTGGTAATTTTTCCCCATTTTCTCTTTTTAATCATAAAACTTTAAGAAATCTTAATCTGATCAATTTTATTTATTTATTTTATCTATCCTACAAAATCAACAGATAGTTTAATTGTCTTTCTTTACAAAAGAAAGTACCCAAATAACTATGCCTAAGACCAGTATAATCCAATAAAAAAATAGTGGAATGAAAAGTGGCTAGAATGGCCCATTTAAGTCAACTTCTTCCCGGAATATATACCTGTAGCTGAGAGTAAAATCTGTCATTTACTATTTTCATAGAAACTTTGTCATTCAATTAAATTTGATGCTTATTGATCAAGATGCGTTCTTTGTCCAATTTCCGTGATATTTATATATGCAGTGCTACGTAATTAAATTAAAAGCATTATTTTATGTGCATTTCAATGTTTGTATTGTAATCAGCCGAGACACTTTATCGTCAAATTAGTCTAAATAATACTTATACAAGTATTTTAAAAAATGGACATTTAGAGGTTTATTCATATTACCTAGATGCTTTTCAAACTAAACTATTGATAATTTTATTTTGGTCTTTAGTTTAAAAGGCAAATTGCTCTTTCTTTGGTAAAATGTTAAAAAATAAATACGCCTTTTTAATAAAGTTTTGCATAGATGCAATTTTTGTTTCTTTATCGATCGATTAATTTTAATTTCAATTCTGAATGTTACTTTAATCAAAATTGAAACTCAGCAAATTGTATTGAAAATTTTATAAAACATCAAGTGCGATTAAATTTTACTATGAAAATTATTATTTATAGAAAAAAAAATATGCAAATTTAATATAAAATTGGGTTCCCTCAGTTGTTTTTTGTACCTAAAATTTCAAGCATATTTTAAAAATTGATAACACACAAATTATTTGACAGATTGTTGCAGCACATTTAATAGGTGAAGCAAGTTTAGCAGGTAATGCAAAAAATATCTCTGAGTAGGTGTCTTCTTTCACATGAACTCTTGTTCATTATTCGTATATTAAATCTTATTTTGAAATATCTGATTAAAATTAGTAACATTACATTACTTGTTGATCCATAAATCTTACTTTATTGATTATTCGGACAAACTGAACTATGAAAAAAGTTGTAAATATAAACTATAGAGTAAGAATACTCTAAATATAAAGAGCATTTTATATATTTATTTTTAGCAACTTTTTAGCAAATATTTATAAATCTTTGATCTGTGACGGCCAAGCCGAAAAAATGAGTTAGGAAGTTCGCTTGCCTAATTCTTGGAACTAATACGCTCTCATTAAATTAAAAAAAATTAAATTAAGAAAAAATTTAATATTATTCTGATTGAAAGTTCTCATCACGTTTAAATGTTATAACCTAATAAAGTTATATAAAAGATATAAGTAAGATTAAGAGAAATAAATGGGTAGATACGTTATAGAAAAGTAAACAAGGGATGGGAAGAATTTCATAATAATAATAAAGTTGAAAACAATGTACAATATGCAAAAATATGAAAATTAAGAGAACTAAAAAGAATAGAAGAGAAAAGTAATAAAGAGAGTTTTACATGTGTAACAACAACAAACCAATAGAGTATAAATTTCATATAAACAAAGAGTAAAATTTTTGACGGCACCTTCACTAGATAAAAGAGTAACACTATAAAAACTTAACAGAAAAGATAGCTAAAGAAAAAGAATTACGTAAGAAATAAACTATGCAAATTTATATAAATATATCCATATATATATATATATATATATATTATGTAATGTATTTGTCTATGCAAAAAAAGGAAGTCTGATTATGTGTGTCATATGAAATAATATTGTTTAAATAAGTTTCCATTTCTTTTCACAAGGTAAAAAAACGTACATGTAATTTAAGTGGCTTGCAGCTAATAAGAAAAATAAATAAAAAAGTAAAAAACAAAATAAAAAATTCTACAAAATATTGTTGTATATGAAACACAAGAAAAAAGTAAAACGGAAGGAAAGAGTAAGGGACGAAAATTGATATTTTGATACATGAAAAAATATCATAAAACTTTGTCAATAAGTTGAACGTTTCTAAATTCAGCGTAGCATACGAAAATAAAAATGACTTAGTCTCATAAGCTAATTGTTTGGCTGAACCTCTTGTTCCTAGAATTAACAAACTGTTTGATGTAATGGCAATGCTTAGTCATTGTCAAGAAATTATTTCAATCTTGCTTGAAGGGACGCTTCAAATCGTCATTACATTGTTATTTCTAAGGCAGTGTGAAAAACATCGAGCCAAATAACTTATGCTTGATGAATTTTAAAAATCCTACATGCCGTTTTATTAAAATGTCATCCATAGCAAGTCTTTTATTTTTTCTAGGTTATGATTTGGATTTAAACAACTAGATCGCTTAGTGTAATCGCTATTTAAATTTTCAAAATAACTTTAACAATAATTGACTTATTTTATGTAGAACAAGCGCAACGCCTATTATGTAAATTTTTCTGCATTAAAAAAATAAGCTTCGAAGAAAATTTTACAAAATTTTTTGAATTGTAGCATGTAATAATCAGAATTGTCATGAAAATTACACTCACAATTGTTGAATTTTAATACTTTTAGAAAATCATGAAAGTTTTTCAACAGTCTTGACATTTATATATTTTAGGTCAGACCAAAGATTTATTGACCAATATGTTATATATATATATATATATATATATATATATTTTATATATTATAATTATATATATATACGACTATTGCCTTCTTTTCTTTGGCATAAGCATTGTACAAAAATGAAGAAAAAAAGGAAAATATGGATGAAACTTGCAAACATATGACTTTGCTAAAACAAAGTGATCTAGTAAATGAAAAAGCATTTCATTCACATATAAAATTGGTTGAAATCAATCGAACCGTTATTATTATTTTGTTGTCGTTTCATATAGAAGAACAACAATACATGTATATTTAATGAACGCTATGTATATTGATGTATGCATAATTGGTTATAGATTTGAAAATACATGAAGTAAAAATCAGCAAAAAGACAAATAAAACATTGAAAAATTTGGAAAATTTGGAAAATTTGGAAAATTTTGTGGTTAAGTAAACATGCACTCAAATCTACAACATAATGTTTGCTATGCATTATTGTTTGTATTATACAAATATGAGCTGATTTTCTATATACAGCAAACGATTATAATAAAAACAAATAGCAGAGATTTTAGAACTCTATAAAAAAACTAAAAATGGATAAGGATTTAACAAAGCAGCATAATTCGAATTTGATGTAGATAATTTATGAGATAAATTTCAGTCTAATTTTTATCGTAGTAGGCAAAAATTAATGTCACAAATCAAAAGATTGAGGGGAATATTGATAAATAAACCTAATCGATCCGTGCTTATGGTCATTCTAAATTCTCTTCCAAAGAAATTTTTTTAAGAGAAGGCATAGTATCAAGGTTATTGGGACCTACCGCGTTACTCACATTAGTCTAAAACTTATTAAGAATGCCGATTAAATATAAAAACATTTAAATAGTTCAGTAGATGGCATGAGTTAAATTAATTAAAGGAGTAAACTACAATTTTTCGGTGTTTAAAGTCTATATTATTTTCAGTGCCCTTGATAAGAAAACCTAATGGTTTGTAGTTATAGAATACTGAACAAGTGAAATGAACTACAGATCCCAATAAGAAGTGGAATAAATTGCAGGGAATGTTATTTATGTAGAAAACAGACAAAAATTAAACAACAATAAAACAATAACAAAACAAGCATAAACAAGAAAAAGTTCAACGAGAAATGAAATTTAATTCGATTATATTTGTGCAATATTGTGATGCAGATTGCTACAAATTATTGCTGATAGATCAGCTGAGTACATGGCTAAAATCTTTTAAACAAATATGAAAAATATTTGTACTTAGAATATCTCTATATGAGTAACAAACTACACACTAACAAATACGCATACACATACATGTAAGTCTATATATTTTCATTTGAAAATCTAATCTTGTCTACTCACAATTTCAAATATTTTTTTGTTACATTTGCTGCCTACTGCTATCAATTCTTTCCCCCATAAAACTCCTTACTTTGCATATGTATAATGTTTGTAATGTATAAGTATAATATTATTATATATTCTTAATATTTCGCTTCATAACATTTTTAAAAACCGTACATACAATTGTAATGATAATGCTAATTTATTTGACAATGTAAGCGATGATGCTTTAACTACTACAATAATAACTAGTAAATTGGTATCTTTTATAGTGATGGGGAATTGGGCGAAGGAAGGTGGAAATAGACATGTGACAAGACCTACAATTCATGCTTTTAAAATTTCAACCGCGCTCTTAAAGTTATGTCTTGCTCTAAAATTTATCCAGTACTTGTATAATAAAAGTTGGCGAAGTGCCCTGTAACGAAAAATTACAGTTAGAATAAAGAATCCAAGTAGTATAGAGTTCAGATATAGTCTTTGAGTTATCTATTTATGCATTACGTTTTTCAATCCATCAGTTAAAACTTTAACTTTTGAGAGTTTGAGTGCAAACTTGGCAATCGGGCACGAAAGAAATTTTTTTGCGTAATTCTGTAGTATACATGAAAACAAATATGTCCAACTATGAATACACAATATATATATATATATATATATATATATATATATATATATATATATATGTAAATAGCCTTAAGGATAATAAACGCATCTTACAATCATGTGGCACATTTTTGTTTTAAATTGGTTTTCTTCAATAGGGCTTCGAAACTACTATAAATATTGTGGTTGCTTTTATTCTTTTGATTTGGTTTTTAAATTCACAAAAAAATCAGAAACTTTTTCTTAAGAATCGTTCTATATTGAAAAAGAAATGCAACATTTTTAGAATAGATAATGTGAATTAATTAATGAAAAAAGGAAATTCGTGGGAAAGGTAAAAAATTATACTTGAAACAAGAATTTTTTACGCTAATTAATAAATGTTATTGTAAAAATTGAAGAGCACAAATTAAGACGTGTTTAAGATTAATCAGAAAATTTTCAACATTAATTACAAATTTATTACCGCATGCTACACTTATACTTTTGTTAGACAAATATAATGAGATCTCTAAAATAAGTAGTTCAATAAATTTTCAAAATATAATCTTATTTATATATTTTGTAATTATTTTCTTTCCTAAGACTTTTACACAAGAGCACTTTGGGATTTCATTTCCTAAAAAATTACTGATCACACGTGACACGTTTAAAATTGTATACATAATAATTTTAAAAATTTCCGAGACATCTTCTTTGCTCGCAAATCCTTTTATAACTTTACATAGAAATAAAATTTCCAAGCGTATAAAATCAATCATTTGTTTTTTACATTACATTACATTTAGGATTAAAATAATGCTGCAGCATAGAAGCAAGAGTTTCTGCGGCACTCAAATTAATCTTTGAAATAATATCTTCGATACAAGTTCTATAATACCACGTTAGAATAGATTTATTTCTTATCGGAGTTGGGGATAGTGTCTAGGCTTTAAAATTGCCTAATGCCATAAATGCCATAATAAAAATAATGTCAAAATAAATTCATTTACTTGTTTTCTTTTCTATTATTATTTTCTTCTTTTAACCACATTTCATAAAAATGTTTCTGTGTGTGTGTGTGTGCGCGCGCGGTGTGTGTGTGTGTGTGTGTGTGTGTATGTACGGGCGGAACTTTTTGCTTTAAAATAAATAATGTTTCTTGTTAGTGGATGTGTAATTTATACAGACATATTTCATTTTTAACATCCTATTGCGAAACCTTTTCTTTTCGCTTTTTCGTCTTCTTTTTTTTTTTAATTTACGCCAACTAAAGTAAGTCGGGGCCAAACTAAATGCCCATGGCAGATCGTTAAGACAATAAGCAGATCTTACCTAAATTTTCACATGTTGATTTAATATTGAAATATCTAACGGTTGTATAAGAACAAAATTTTATAAAAGTACGCTTTATCATTTTTTTACGTATTTCAAAATGGGGCTTTTGCATGCACAATTATCTCAAAATTGTTCCGATTTAAATTATTTTAAGTGAATGTTTATATACTTAACAATATCAAAATTTTCCAAGAGTACTAACCTAAAACTACGTATCAAAAATATCGAAAGACATGTCAAATAGACAAATAGGCTAGTAGCTTTAAATTATTCTATAGTTGATGGGAAATAGATCTAAGCCTATGTCAAATTCTTTGGAAAAATTAAAAAAAAATGGCAAAATGAAGAAGAGGCATAACACACGTTATAAAAGGCTTTTGCAAAATTTTAATTGTTATCTCTCTTAATACCAATGAATTAATATTTTCTTATGTTACGTAAAAATTCATTTTTATGTCAGCTTAACTTGTAACTTTCTTTAGCTTCCTTTACATGGCTTACTTTACATAAAAGCAAATGGAAGAGAACTTTTGCCATTATTTCATAAAAGACGGGAGAATTTTTCATATAAAAAAAGGAAAACTAGTAATTGAATTTAATCGTAGTTATCGTAATAATAATGAACTTGACAAGAAGAATGTTTATTGCATAAATGTTCATTGAAATAAATACTGATATATTGTTATTAAATATTGATATGAAATTATATGAAAAATTTAAGCTTTGCTTTCCTTTGTTCGAATAAAAGCAAAAAAAAATTTTTAATTTTAGCAGTTTTGAATACCTTGATTGTTGAATTTAGGATAATTCCAGATATGCTGAATTTACCATAAAAAGAAAACTAAAGAAAACTTAAGAAAACAATTGCGCATTATGTTCGTACATGGCACTAAAAAGTTTGTCCTTTGGACCAAAATGACGTGTTACGCACATACGAAAACTCAAAAATTATCTGAAAGTAATTATTATTAATATGCGAATTCTAAAGAGCCTCTGAGTTTTTTGCGTTTAAATGCATGCTAGCTTCACCATAGACATTTTATTCGTGAAAATTATCCGAATGATCTGAAAAACATTAAAATAGAGGAATTTTTTGGTAACTCTTTCACTCGCCACATATTATCTGGTGCAAGGTATTATTTCTAAATAAAAAGGAAAAGCTGTTTTCAAAGTGATTACCCAAGAAGATCGATTATATACACAGATGTATAATTTGAGAATTCAGTAAGTGAAAGGCAGATAAATATAAATAACTGGACGAATAATCTATCATTGTAGATGGGTATAACCTCATTCAAAACTGACAACAAATAGTAATAAATTACAATATAACTTTTATGGCTCACGATACTTAACATTTTACAAAAATTAGTTAACTCCGTAGATAACTCTTTATCTTACATAGGTTTTTATGTTACATATAACAATATAACAATATAACAATATAACAATATGTTTTGATGAAGCAAACCGTAATAAGGGTTTGTGTGATAATGTTTTTGAGACAAATTATTATTTCAGTTGTGTAGCAAAATTATTGTTAGAAGGTGCAAGTTTATATCACATTTTATTTATGCCATTTCATTTATGCTCACTCTTCAAATAATTCATAATATAACAATTTAAATTGATGTTTGATGCAATATGATGTGATATTGTAGCATATGGCTAAATAACTGAATGAATGAACAAGTGAATGAGTTGCTATTTTCTGAAGTGTGTGCTACTTAAAAATTTACAGGTGCACATTCTTGCACATAATTTTATCGTATTATTATAATGAGAAACTAATTTATATAATTTATATAAACATTGTACATGGAGCATTTGTAATAAATATTTTATAAATAACATTTTATAGGAGCGGGCGGGCAGTAGCATTAACTTGAAATGTTTTATGTATATAAATAATTTAATGCTAACGACAAGAATAAGAATTTTAAAGGCTTCATTTTAGATACTGATACTAAACTTACTAAAGAATTAGGGAACATATTTTATTGGCATACTCTTCTACATACTTTACTTTTTACTTTTACTTTCTTTTATGCCTGCCACTTTCTATTTGTTTGTCATTGTTATCATCAGTGTTTAGAATAGAAAGTATAATAATAATAGTAATAAATCATAAATCATTTACCAGTTTAGTACTTAATGTTTAATGTTTAGTGTTTATTATATAAATGTTCTCTAATATACAAAGAAGAAGCAGAATGATATAAAGATTTATTACAGAAATTATGTATTGAAATTTATCAAAAAATATGATGAACACAAATGTATTGTTAGTTAACAATTTTATACTACATTTTAAGATTTATTAAATTTATTTAGACATATAAACATTAAGTAGAATTAATATAGATTTTTTTTAAGTCTTTAAAAAAAGAACTTTAATTTGCTGAAAATTGTTGTATGTATTCAAATTAAAATTGAATGTACAATAATGTACAATAATGTATACAAAAATTGCTGCTTATGTACATTGATCATAAGAAAAGAAAAAAATTAAACTATATTATAAAAAAAAGTATATCAAATATCACAAATGGCTTTTTTGACATAATTTACTTAAACGCAGTACATTTCGAATTATTGTCTATTTTTTAATTTTCTGCATAATTTGTTGAAAATATGTTCTCCAAAAAGGGGCGAATAATCGCCCACATCGCAACAAGAATTTTAAGTTTTTTTTTTTTAAATAGCAATAAGTTGCTATTGCTCTAATTGATTTATCTAAAGTAATATATTTGTACATATTTATAAATGTTATTTAGTTGTGATTTTTGCAAAAATTTGATCAAAAGATTATTACAGAATTGTGCCATATTTTTTCAACTTGTCATCTAAATATCAAAAAGTCGTAATATTTATACTAATCTTTACCCTTGACTTGATGATTTAACTATTGCCGTTTACAGTAAAGATCTAAGTATGCTCATACATGCCAACTTTATAGAACTCTTAACCATTTTATAAAATATTTATTCAAAATTCTATTTTTTTATGAAACATTTCACAAAAGCAAAGCAATTCAATGCAAAGTTCTTTTTTCGTTCACATCACAATAAAATAATAATAATTTCCTTTATTTATATACTGAACGATTAAACGATTAAATCATTTAATGAGATGAGAGATTAGTTAAGTAACGAAATGAAACGGCGAAAAAATTAAAACTAGACTAAAAAGAGAAAGTCAATTAAGCAAAATCAATTAGTCTGGTATTATAATAAATTATATGCAAATGGTATAAATTAAAAGAAAAAAAACCAAGAATTTTATTATAGAAATAGCACTTAACAATTATTTATGAAAATACCACTGGGCTTTAATAATAAATATAATTAAAATATCATAAAAATTATGCAAATTAAGACACCTCTGTAACATGTTTTTATATTAAATAAAAAAAAAAAGAAAGAGGCAATTTTATAGTTGGTCGGAGCCGATTCTTTAATGCCCTACACTATTTTGTTTAATGTGATTAAAGTCAAATAAGAGAATTACAAACATTACAAAAATAGTTGAAAAAATTGTAGTTTTTCAATTATTTAAAAAATTCATTCTATGAGAGAAGCCTCAAAAAATGCACCGATTTGGTGATACATATATTTCTTATATCGAAATAGAAGATGGTAAAAATTTTCGCGGTAACATATGTAAAATTGAATCTTTTTTCAATAAAAATATTACATTGGGTGTGGTCGTAAAAATGGACCGATCTGGATCAAACTTATAATAAATGTTATTTATATTATTGTTTATACACTAACTAAACGTCATTTTAAACGTCAGATTAAAAATTACATTTGTTTTTTTTGCCACATAAAAACGTTTTTAACGAAAGGCGTTTCATTTGGCATGGTAGTCCAAAATTTTGTTTTAATTTGATTGTATTAAGATAATTGCTTGAATAAAAGAGATTTTTCTAAGTCTTGATGTATTTTGCTCTTACTCAGATAAATCATTTTATGTTAGACAATCATTTTTATTGAAATTAATATAAGAATCAAAACTTACGATATACAGATTGAAATCTATATATGTTATAGATGCATACACAAATATTCTTATTTCCAAGAAGTATATAGGCAGCTCTAGTACATAAATGTGGGATGCCATGCATTGTTCGCTTTATTAATGCATGAACAACTTTTCAAAAAAAAATTTTGTGCCTAAAGAAAATAGTTTTCATATTAACAAATTTGTTTTCTTTTTTCTTCTAAAGAATTTAATATTAAACAATATCTCTGGAAATAAAAAATGAATTATGTAAAATTAATGAATTGTGTTTTTTTTTTGGAATATGCTTATTTTTGCTTTCGTTTTTCGGCGATGTAAATGATGCATAATTAATTGGAATATTTTGCTCAAGTTTTCCCAATTTTTTTTTTCTTAGTTCTTTTTTCTCTTATTTGTCTTCTGGGTATCTTTTCTTTCTTTGTTTTGTAACTTTAACCTGTTGTTACTATTAATCTACCATAGTCCTTATAATAATGTTGCTCTTTGCCTGGTGGATTATATTCTACCTCTTATTCTAAACCCAGGTGATTTTCACAGTTACATAATTTTAAACTCTATGAAAGAAGAATATTTTAAAGGACCGCTGTAAGCGTATAAGAAAAACATTTTTTGTATATCTAATGGTATATGCGAAAGGGCGGCATGAGGTCTGGCTAGGTTTAAGTTGGTTCAAGAGTTGAGTGAAAACGAAAAGTAAAGCGGCAAAAATAAAAGACAAGAAAAGAAAGGAAAACATTGCTTAACTAAAAAGTAAAAACTTTTTCATCTAACAACTATAAACAATAGTTTTAAGAAGAACTTCAAATTATTCTGTTTAGTTTCTTGCAATGTATTTTGCCACATTGTATACTAATGCTATAAGCAAACTTAAAAGAAAATTCAGTTAGTAAATATAGTTTATAATAAACAGTTGACTGATGACAATGAAATTGATTCTTGACTCTATTAAAAAGTTCGCTTTTTTCTTATTTAGTTGCTTTTAAGTAAAGTTTTAATTTTAACTGCTACAATACAAAAGATGTTGAGAAAAATTGAAAAAGTGAAGAAAGGAAACTGAACAAATTTAACAAATTTAATTTTGAGTAATATGAAAATTGTACATCATCCACTTTCGGTTTCAATTTCATTTCATTTTTGTTGAGTAGAATGAATGAATTTATATTTTATATAGATTCAATTTATAAAAAAATTTAAGAATGCACTAATAGTTTTAATGATACGTCACGGTTTTTTATAATCATATTCTTTGAAAAGATTTCTAAAACGAAATGAAACATTTTTAATTCTCCAGTATCAATATCAACATTCACTCGAACAAAGTTTGCCCATTTGTCTATCAATTTAGACAATCTGAACAATTCTGTCTATCTATTCGTTTATGTCAACCTTGAAACATAAATGTTAAACTTAAAAATGACAGGAGTATTTTACTGTTTAAAATATTTTATTGCTTAAAATTATGAAGCAAAAGGCACGCCTACAAAACGCTTGCAATTGACAATAAGTTTATTCATGCATTCTTGCTTATTACTCGTTAGTCATACTTTTGGACAGAATACTTTTGCACAACGAAAGGACGATTATTTTTGAAATTAGGTTTGGATGCAACATAATTTATCACTTAAATATCTCTTTCTTTTATATTAACTTGTTTGCTTGGCAACATATTTTTATGTAGTAATTTTTTGCGAAAAGTATTTTTTTCTTTTTGCCTTCATTTCTTGTTCTCTTTTTTGTTTGCTTTTTTTTGATGAGCCGTTGTAGAAGCCATTATTCCACCCGCGAAATTTTATATTATCTTATCCTTCTTTCGTATTTTTTCTTTCTTATTTTATCTCTTGCTTATTTGTTTTTCTTTTTGTATAATTACAGGAAAATCGTTTAACTCTGTAACATTGAAGAGAAAAATCTCGATATTAAACTAAAACGAAAGCGCACAACTTTTTTAAGAACAAGAGGAAGAATTTATTAAATCGAAATTAAATAGCAGAATAGAAGGCTCATAAAATTTAGCTTAAAAGAATAAGAAGAAAACGGGAAAAAGGAAAGTGTATGCGGACGAAAAGAAGCATAAATCGGAAGTAATATGTTGTACAAAATGGTTGATGGGAGGGGTGTAGGCCTGTTGGCATGCACCATAATTCTTTTATGTGTTTTTAGTGGCGTTAACTCATATTCAAGTATGTAACCATGGGCCTAAAATGGCATAGATAATGTTTTTGATAACCCTTGTTGTTATTGCTATTGTTATTGCTATTTTTCTTGTTATTATTATTAAATTCATTTTCGTTGTATAATATTTGTTGTTTTTGAAAGATGTTTTTTTTTTATATTAGTAGATTCCCTTATTTTCCGCCTTTTATTTCCTGTGCCATAATGAATTTTCCTTTTTCCATTTAAAACAGTTCATGAACTTTGTCTCAAGTATGGAATGAAAGAAAAGTGCCAACTACAAACTTCGTAAACTAGACAAAGTGGATGTTTAAGAATCCTACATCAATTATTTCAATAAAATAAAAATTCAATCTACAAAAAGTTAGTCAAGAACGAAGGGAGCCCAAACAATTACCCGACAAATATTATAAATTTTTTCAGCAAAGAGCCGTTTCTTTCAAAACAACTCATTTAGAAGAAGTGATCGTAAAGTTGTACATTACAATTCATATTCAATGAAGTTAGTTCTTGAAGCTAAAAAGTTGAATTGCTAATCACAGTTTGATAACAGAAGTATATGGACAGACATTAATACATATAAAGTGCTATATACAAATAGAATTTAAAATTAATTTTGAATGAACTAGCATCATAAAATTCAGTTCTATTTTTACCTTTTTTTTTTTGGCAATTGCTAAAAGGACAAAATCAATTTACCACAATTAATGTAGGATATAAAAAATAATGAAACAGATAACTTGTAAGTCTGTGTATTTAAGTGTGTATGCGCGTTGCGTGCGTTGTGTGCCATGCCAAATACAATACATTTTAATAAAAGACCAACAAAACTGCAAATATGTACTTGCAACAACCAGAAAAAGAAGAATAAAATTCAAATTAAATTCCTCTCTAAATTGAGCACTTCATTCCATGTCTTCAATTTAATTACTTGAAGAAGTTGTAGCTTTCTTATAGGAATAAATGTATAAAAAAATATAAAAAGAATAAATTTATACTGAAAATTTTTAAAAAAGTGTATTAAACATATCTGCATGAGCAACTAGATTAAATATGATCACAGATGTGACTGAATTTACTCATGGCAACAAGACATAAATCCGTAATTCACTTAACCCTGTACAATTTCTCAAACTTCAATTATGTTCATCAACTTCTACTTTAAATTTTCACGCGTTAAATTACCCGTATTACAACAGTAAGAAGGCAAAGTAAGAAAAACTAAAGGAAATATTCATTCCAATGGCCATTCTGATCCTCTTATTTCTATAAATATAATTGTGCTTCTTATGGTTATCATTACAATCATCATCATCATCATCATCATCATCATCATCATCATCATCGTCATGTAATCATCATGAGAAACAAACAAAGAAAAGGAAACCAGACAAAAATCATTTTATAATTTTTCAATTTTATTTTCAATATTATTTATTTATAATTTTCTCTTTTTTCTTTAATGCTGTGTTGAAATGAACAAAACTAAAAAACAAAAATGCTACTTCCATCCATTCATCCTCCAATTGCTATAATGTATTGCCACTGTTATATTGTTATTGTTATTGTTATTGTTATTGTTATTGTATATTGTATCACAATAAACCAATAACCAATACAAATAATAAACGCCCATAATCAGAATATGGGCGTAACTGTGAGGATATTGGCTGTTTGCCCACGGAGGAATGTGTTATAACATCGGATTCTTGTAGCTATAATCAGCGTAATGGCAAAGATTGTGGCAGTTATCCCACTTGTAAAAAGAAGAGTGGCACAAGTACCTCATCCTCTTCTTCTGTACCTTCTAAACCATCCATTAATCCATCAGGTGACTATTATTTATTTAATGTATTATTTAATTATTTATTTCTCTTCACTGTACTCTTTTATTTGTACTGAAACTAATTTAAGTCAACTTCTACTTGATGAAAAGACATTTTTGGATTTTCACTTAAGTTTACTAAAAAGTTTAGTAAATCCATTAACGAACAATGAACAATTAAGAATTAAAATAGAAAGACGGAGAGATAAAAAGTAAAAAACTACTCACCATTCAATTTTTGTGAAAAATATTCTGATATGCCAGAATCTTTCCAATTTTGAACTAGATATTAACAATACCATTATATTTGGAAACAATTTGACCACTGAAGGCAAAAGTAATGAATAAACTATTAAAGAATATGGGATGCAAATTTATTGTCTTATAGTGATAAGTGGGCGTGGCTGATGCCATTTACATGTACATTTCTTTTACATTAAAATACACAAATACTTTTAGTTTAGAAATGATTGTGGGCGTTTCATTTAGGCGATTGTTTCTTACATCATTCCAAAATGTAAGAACGCATATTAATTTTGTTTCATCCAGAAGTTCTCATAAAAGGCCAGACATAATTAAATGAATTTTGATGTTAATGGTTCAAACTTTTTTTGTTTATTATCATTTTGTTACATTACGCAAAAAATATTTGTAAAGGAAAGATTAAGGCAAATTTGTAGACTAAATCGCTTAAATTTACATATCGCTTGCAGAATCAAAAATTATTTTGCTATCAAATTATATATAAATAAAGTTTATATAGCGTTATAAGAGAGAGCACAATCGAATACAAAATACATATATATTTAAATATCACAAGCATAAAAGAGGCAATAAAAAAATATTTACGCTTATACTTCCGATTCTTCTGCTTTTTCTTCTATTAAGCATACCACTTCCAAAAAATATACCTAGGTATCTTTTTTGTGGATTTTTTTTTGACTTTCATGTTACATTGATTATAAAATTTCAGGCAATTTATTCAATTACATTCAAGTATTATTTAAATCTTTCTTAAAAGATGCCAAAGCGTTTTTCGGTCTTATCAAATTCACGCATTTCATATATTTCATTTTTTAATGCCATCCATCATCTTTGGTCACAAAAAAAAACTAATATATCAATCAAAAAAAAAAAACTTATATCAATCAATTGTAGTTCAATTAATTTTATAATAATATTAATAATGTTGTGCTGCATGCTTCACTTATGCTTCTTGAGTTGTTTTATCATAGAAAAGAACTCATTTTATATATTAAATAAAAATCTTTTCAACTGCAATATATTTTCCTATTTCATAAAAATATAAAATATCATCTAAATATGCTTCGGGTTGTTGCTATGCTTGCTCTTAACATCTTTGCCTAATACTTTGAGTAGGATTAAAAAAGTGTAAAAACTGTAGTTAGCGGCAATTTTGAACAACATAACGTTTGCACATCATTGAACTCATCTAATTCTAATCCAAATTCTAATTCCAATTCTAATTCCAATTCTAATTCCAATTACAATAAGTTTCGCTCATTATACTAATACTAATTTTAATACTAATACTAATACTAATAATAACAATAATAACAATAATCGGAATGGGATACTAACAGGATCATCATTATCATCATTATCATCATCATCATCATCACCATCAGCCATTGGTATTAATGCTAATCAACATTATGGGCATAAAAGTGTTGGTAATGATAATATGAAAGATCAACATAAAATTGACGGAAGAAATGGTAATATGGGTGAAATAGATCCACATTATGTATTCGGGGCACCACACATTATGCCCAATATACCCGATTTACCAATATTTCCTTATAATGCACCAACAATAGCACCAGCATTTCAACAATTTCCTCAACCTAATCATCCAGGTAGCATCTATAATCCGGGATTACCACAAGGATTACAGCCAGTGAACCCGTACAATTCACCGTTCGTATTCGGTAACCCAACCATACTACTCGGCACCGGGTGGCACTGGCGGACCACCAGGTGGTTATAGTGGTATATTAAGTAATAGTGGTGGTGGCGGCTTGGCACCATATCCAGGCAATTATCCTAATCCGAATACGTACAATTATCCTAAGCCTCCGCCACAATATCAAAATCAAAATCAAAATCTGTATAATCGTCAAACGCAAGGCCATCCTTCATCAGCCACCCAACTTTACTCCAACAAATTGACAAACACTATTATTATCATTGGCAATTTATGCATATTTTTATTCTATTTAAGCAATACATTTCAATATATCAGCAATAGCACGTAATGATTTCCGTTCTTTTATAAATTTTTCAGGTTTTATTTAATTATTTGATTTTTTTCGAATTACTAATTTTTAATAATGTCATAAAATTTTTTCAATTTTAATTTAATATTATTAATTTGTTATTACATTTATATCTAACACATACATACATATATATAATAAAAATATAAAACAAAGGATCTTTATTAAATAAGATAAAATTAATAAAGAGCATTTTTGACGAAATACCCGAAATAGATTTGTGATCAATTCTGCATTTTTTGCACGATACATCCAATTAAATGGATTAGTGTTATATCGAATAATTTAAATGTATAAAAAACTTTAAAAATGCCACGTAAGCCAAATAGAAGAAATGTTAAAAAAAATGAAAATTTTTCAACAAAAAAAAAGAAAAAAAAAAGAAAAAAACGGAGAATTCGTTTCAACCAAATAATCGCCTTCAGCTTTAATAGTTTTCTTTCTCTTTCTTTCTTTCTGCTTTCTCCCTTCATTAACATAAATTTTTTGTGCGTTCTACTATTTTCGTCCGAATATTTATTCTCGCTTTTCTCCCTTTCGAAATTTCACGCATTTTCACACGTTAATACCAAGAAAAGTGAAAGAAAATATCTAAATGATGACCAGAAAAAAGCTGAAATACGGAAAAATGAGGAAACGTTAAAGAAAATGTTTGTAAAGCAATTGAAGCAAGAGTACAATTTGGTATCGTAAAGGTCAAGAATGATTATAAATGAAAAATTTAAATTTTATTATATTTCAAACAACAGTAAGCTACTTCTCTTTTAAATGTTCCTTCTAATATAAATTGAACGTTATTTAATCCGTAAAAGCCAACTTAAGAACGGATTTTCTTTTTTATGTATAATTGAGCTGATTGTATTTGATTGTTTCTTGCTGGTCTTTTGCTTTTTCTTATATTTTTCTTATATTTGGTTTTCCGTCACTTAAAAACATAACAATAAAATAAATTTAATTTGTGATATTCTTTTAAATATTAAATAGTTCTTTCATTTCAAGTAATGTTCTTTGAAAGAGAAAATGAACAAAAATTACTGCGCGAGCACTAATAATTGTTTATTTTCATTTTAAACTATTTTTATTTATTGTTGTTCATTCTTATATATAATTCTTTTTGTTTAAAATTTAACCTTTAAGTTTAAAAATAACCAAATAAAAATGTTTGAAAATTTTACATAGAAAAAACAATAAGAAAATAACATTACAATGAATTATAAGAAAGCTCTAAACCGTTGTCATTTTGATCTAAAATGACATGAATGAAACATCGCATAAATGAATAATATTACTTTGTGAAAATATTCATTAAATGGTAAGAGATTTAAAATAGATCTGTCTAGTCTAGAAACCCTAATTCAAATTCTTTTTTTGATGCAAGAAGTTTTATTAACACAGTCCGACGTTAAATAGATAACCATGTTCGGCAGGTCCAAGGCAAACAAAGTGCAGACAAAGAATTAAACGGTAGAAAACCTTAAATCAATTTAGAAAATTATATTAAATCCTTTAGAATAATAGCAAAGCCCTTTAACGTATACTAAATCAATTTTACAAATGATAACCAGAAAAACAAGCTATCATATGAAATCTTATCAATCAATATTGATAGTTATCGCCCTCAATTTACAAATTTCTTTGAACCTGATCGATCTTTAATTAATCATAACTCATTTCTTGATATTTCTTGAAAAACATCAATTACAACGAGCGCAAGCATCCAAATATGTAAACTGAACTGCTTACTCATAAATAAATAAGATCTAATTAAATTGGATCAGCTTAAATTCTGTCAAAGACACAAAATATCGATTCTCCGACTTTAATAGTACGATTTTAATGCATAAATTTAGAATAATGAATAAAAACTTTGAACGTTCATAATACGTGAATTCGTTAACAGATATCATTACATTTCATAAACGTGAATGAAATAATGGTAAAATTTTCAGACCACACCTATTTATGTAGATTCAATTCTTTGTATTTATACACTAATAAAAATATTTAAAAATTATATACGCTCTTTTAAGTGCAATAAGCCCGAAATTAATTGATAGAAAGTTTGTCATGTTAAAAACAAGCTAATTCGTTTTTATTTTATTATTGTGCTTATTGATACAGTCCTATACAGTTCCTATAATTGATTTCCGAAATTGTGTCATCACGTTTTAATTTAAGAGCTATTATAATTTGAAAATGCCTGCACCAGTTTTGTCAAATTTTGCGCCATTGAAAATTTGCAGACGTCTACTTTTCAATAATAATTCCTCCATCAATAAACATAAACATTTAATAAAACAGGTCCAAACCCACAAATTCACAAGGCGGTTCTCAAATTATGCGCATAATATATTTGCCATGATTTTTTTTACAAACTTAATGAATCTTTTCAACATCTAAAACTTGGCGACTCTTCATTCAATTTTAATAAACTTTATACCTGAGAAAAAGAACGTAGATCTATATTCAAAAGGACAATGAATAAATTCAAGAATTACTTAAAGTATGCAAAATTGCTGCCTGATAATTTTTATTGTATTTATATTGTAATTATATTGTAATTATATTGTAATTATATAAAGATGAAGAGAAAGCAAAAAATTACATTTAATTGTTGAGAAATTCATTAAAATGCAATATTTAAAGTACAATTTAGGAAATGAAAAAATTAAAATAACAAAAAAAAAAGAATGCTAATGTACATATAAATCAATTTTATAACGAAATAAGTAAAAATTTTTATAAAACTTTTATAATCACAAAAAACAATACACACACATCAATCATTAAAATAAATGAGAAAAAATAAGAATGAAAAAGCAAGTAATGTTGGGCGTTCAATTATTGTAAAAGCATGAAAAAATTTGTAATAAATTTTCCATTAATTCAAATCGTAAATATTTCATTATTACGTTCCCACATTTTCTAAAAAATAATTATCATTGTTTTTTCATTCATCATTCATTCATCAACTTTAGCAGTCATTAAAAGTAAAACCATCTTATCAAAAATAAAAATAAAAATAAAAATAAAAATAAAATGTTTTTCAAAATTTACTCAAAAATTGTAAATAAATCAAATTAAAATAATCCAGCCAGCCGTTATTCATACTTTAATTCGATTGCCTATTCTTGGTAAATATTCTTTTGGTTGTAATAAATTCCAAATCAAAAATAAATCGATTTAAATTTAAGGCACGTCACCAAAATAACCAGAAAACGTGATCTTTTCTTTTGGCTCATTATGTGTCTATTGAATATAAAAAGCTTAAATTGAAAATAAATCGAAAAGTATGGTCACGCTTTCTTTTTTGAATATTGATTTAAAATAATTTTATAGATCTTTCGAAATTTTCAATCCTTAATTTCTTTCACCTACTTTTAAACTATTTAAATTATGAGCATTTTTACGACAGACAAACTTTTTTATTCCAAAAACAAAGAATTTAGATTAAATTAGCCACGCTCAAAAAATGTTTAGGTACATTTTTCCAATTTTCATCAAAGTCATATTTTTCGTTATTAATAATTTTTTTTACCACACTAAAGTGTACAAAATCAATATAAATCACTCTCATACATATATATATATATATTATAATATATATATATATATATATATATAATTTATATATATATATATATATATATTAAATGTATGTATATAAGTATGTATGTAAATTTATCAAATGTACAAAAAATACATAAAGTAGTTAATTTTGTATTCTTTTTGCAATTTTTAAAAAACCATAATTATTTTATTAAAATATATATGTGTAATTTGTTTTGTAAATATCCGTCCTTTTTTATTACAAACCAAAAATTTATGAAAATAGTTAAAGAAAAACAAAAAATTAGTATAAAGTAAAATGTATAATAAATTGAACTAACATTTACATTTAACGAAAAACCATATTTTAATGGGTAATAAATTAACTACAATAACACGTTATTTATATCTATATAAACAAAAACATGTAAAAGCACACATGGATATATAAAATGTCTATGCATATATAAAAAAATGACATTGCTATCATTTGTTCTCAAATGCATCTACTACAAATTCTACTAATTTGCCATAGGACTTGTAGCTTTATTGTGATTCTGAGTTCGGCAATTAATTATTTATCATAAAAGAAACAACAACAAAAATAACTTTTTCAAGAAATTTGATATGGTGAAGCAACTCACCAGTAATATCCACTTTGATGTAAATAAAAGAAGATTAATAAACATACGAAATTGTAATTGCCCAATAATCTCAACAAAAAAAAATAAATAAAAAATTTTTCATAAGATTTGTAACTTTATTCGTTGAAATAACTGACGCGAGAGAACTTTTCAATACAAATTTCTGCGATGTAAAATTTTTAAATAAATCAATCCATATATTGTAATTTTTTTGATAATCTTCTAGTTAATTGTGACTAACTCTCATAAATATGAAATACTCATCTCTTTAACTAACTTACGATGTGTATTGCGACTCCGAATAAAGCTATTTGTTTGTATAAATGAATAATTTAAAAAGAAAGACATTTTTAAATACGAAACGCATGCAAAACACTTAACACATTTAAACTTATAGCAAAATGTAAAATAAATTTCTTTTTTTTTTTTTATAAGCGAAATAATATCCAGGGAAATATTAACAGCATAGAATAAAATAAATAATGAGATGTACACAAAAGCAGTCTCGAAATTAAAATTAATTAATTCATCCAGAAATGTATAACATTTGGCCAGAGTTTTTGAGAGCATTGAATTTTTCTCATTTTCTCATTTGGCTGGCTATTCCTAACAAAGTTTTGCAAAACTTTTAATTAAGTTAGAAATAAATTTTATGACTAAAACGATTGAATTTTTTACTGTTTTTCAAACTTCTAGTTAGATAACGCTATTAAAACCTTTTAAAGCCTTACCACAACTAAATTTGCTCTAGTTTTCCTAATGAAAGCTTTTTTTGTATATTTTTTACGTTTTTTACTATTTTGTTCCCGCTTTCCTTTTTTATTTTGCCGCTTACCATTTCATTGTTTGCATTAATTTTATGTGTGCGGTGCTTTACCTTAAATTAACTTAAAATTGATTTGCTTGAAATGTCATGGCGCGTATGAAGTTTCCCATAGTTCCCATAATAATCCTAGTGCACCACCGGTACCCAGTGCACCATTGCCTGATTTTACTGTTGGTGGCGGAGGCTATAATGGTGAACACGGTGGTGGTTCCACGGCTGGTGGTGGTAATCGTCTATATCCTAATTTGCCAAGTGGTGGTAGTGGTGGTGGTAGCAGCTATAATCCGGGAGGTTATGTACCACCATATGGTGGTAGAGGTGGGGGATATAATCCAACACCTCCTCCCCCTCCTGGTTATGGTGGTGGTCATGGTGGCTATTCGGGAGGTGGCAGTGGCAGTTATGTGCCAACTAAACCCAAAGAAAAAGATAGCGGCGGGTTCTTTTCCAGTTTCTTTTCAAACCCGGCAGTTAGTCAAGCTGTAACTGGTATTATTGCTGGTCAAATAGCGAATAGTTTACGTGGTGGTGGTGGTGGCGCCACTGGTGGATCCGGGTCTCATCAACCAAGTGGAGGCTATGGCTCTGGTGGTACACCAAGTAGCAATATCTTAGGCGGTTTACTTGGCAATGTTCTTAGTGGAGGTGGCAGTGGTCGCCCTAACTCTTACGGAAGTAGCGGTAGTGGCGGTAGCAGTGCAAGTAATTTCTTGAGCAGTTTATTGGGAGGAGGTGGAAGTGGCATGAGTTTCGGTGGTGGTCGCAGTAGCAGCGGCAGTGGTGGCCTTGGTGAGATATTTTCTTCCCGTAATTTTGGTGGCCTTTTCAGTGAAAATCCTTCACGTGCCGGTAGTGGTAAGGACAGTAGTAGTGGTAGCAGTGTTGCGGCAACTTCTAGCGGTGGTGTAAAAAGTTATCCCACCCAACCTCCACCTTCTTACGGAAATTATAACAATATGGGTTAAAATATTAACCAAATGTTAAAAGAAACTTACAATTAATCAATTTTCTAAGGTAATAATTTTATTCTAACATGATTAAATTGTTAGTATTTTTTAATGTACTTTCAAAGTTAGTTTTTTCTGTATGCCCTAAACAAAAAAAAACTGAAATTATTTTTTAATATAAATTAATAAACAATGGAAAATTTTACTAATTATTTTAAAAAGTATAATCATCAAGCATTTATAAAAAATTTTCTTCCTTTTCTTATGAGTTTTCTGTTTACTCTAAAGTAAGTATATGAGAACTATTTTATAATAAAATGAGAAATAAGTAAAGTAAATACATTAAATGAAAATATTAAGTTAAATTCATTATACTTTAGGTATTAAATTTAAATCAACTAAGCAAACAACTTTCATTTCATTTCATTTGGTATGCAGTAGAGTTTAAATGCCATTAATCTTATAAATTTGCATAACAGTGTAAGCTTTAATATTTACGTCGTCGTCGTCGTCGCCGTCGCCACTACTGTTACTACTGTTGTGGTTATCACTGTTGTTATCTTCACTCCCTTCGACTTTATCATCATTCTGCAAATTGTCTTTTGCATACAAGCCAAAATAAGCTTTGCATTTACTTACTTACGTGGTGGACAACCATTGTTTTGCATGCGTAATAAAAGAAAATCAAAAAAAAAAAAAAAAAAGAAAAACATAAAACCAATAAAAAAAGTTCAACCTACTGAACTAAATAGTTTATTTAGTTTTTTTTATTAAAGTTCTAAGAAGACAAGTACTGCAGTTAAAATAGTGAACACGTGCCAAAACAAAAAAAAAATCATAGAACGAACAAAAGAACAAAACACAAAAGAGAAACTGAACGACAAATCGTGTCAGCATATATGTAAAGAAGCTTTTAAAAGCTCTTTTATGAAGGTCAAAATTTATTAAGTGCAAATATTATAACACTGCCCACTGTGAATTGTACTGAGAATCGCATTTTACACATAAAAGAGTTTCCATTATTATAGTCATGCCTTCTGTTGATATTTGAGAAAAATAACTAAAATTCATAAATGAAGGTGAAGATATCTAAAAGTACCCGCTAAGTTTAGCTTATTTAAAGATACAAAAAAAGAAGCGTGAAACACTTGAGTTAAAAGAAAAATCGCATTCCTTCTTCCTTGTCAAAAAATAATAAAATGAATTCATGTAGCGAATGATGCAAATATTAAATTAAATACAAACATTGTACTAATTTTAAAAGACGCCTACATGTCAGAACTTGCAAAAGAAACATAATACGTCAAGCTTCTAAGTTTCGTAAAGCGATTCATGTAAACAGTTCCCTTAGAGATGTAAATTATTTTTATTATATATCAAGTTTTCTTTTAATGGAAAGCATTTTAATTACATTACTTCAAATATCATAAAACAATTATATAATTAAAAAATTCCTGTATGATGGATTATTGTCGAATATAATTTCCAAATATAATGGACATTAACGCCCTCTATAATCAATTATTGAAAGTTGTATATTTTCTACAAATAATTTGAACTTTTCGCAAAGTTTTTTGTGACTTTTCCATTCATGAGAAGATATGCTTTTAATGGAAGTGCTTATATAAAAAATAACTTGCAAAAATTTGCCTATAATTTACTTTATCTTTTACATTGAACTTTAAAAATGGTTATTTAAAATCGTTTTAAAGTTCATTTTAAGCTTGTAATTTAAGTTTGAAAAGTTTGAAAAAACTGTTGGAAAAAGGAGAGCAATATTATTTTCCAATATAAAGTGAAAGTTTGTAAATAATAAAAAAAAAACAGTTAAAAAAAACTTATCCATTTTCAATGTTCAGATTTATATTCAGCACAAAAAAAAATATATTCTTTTAAAGCTAAATCTAACTTTAAAGCTCAATTTATTTAAGGAATTTTCAAAATGACAAATTACACGGGAAGTATTTTTAGAGCGGTGGCTTGAATTTATCCACATTGACAACAGATAAAACCAGACATCTTTTAAATAAATTGGCAACACAAAATTTCACCGTATAAAAGAAACAATTTGAAATGGATGATGCACAAGATCTCTAAACATCCTGTTATTAAAGCAAAATATTCTATCTAGCAGAAATTTTTACTAGCAAAATTCTTTGAAGCACCGTTTAACATCTCCTTTAGCGATAGTCAGAATTTTATTAAAATAGTTCTTAATATGCAATTTTAAATATATTTTACAAAATAATAAATTCAATATTTTACAGTTAAAATATTTATTCTATAATATATTCCCAATTACTTTTATGCAGAATACTACAGAAATTTTTATAATTTTGTATAACTCCATTAATCTTTATCGATTAATTAGAAAATTTAACAAAAAATGTAAATCGAAACAAATTTATTGATATTTAATCAAAATAATTAATTCATAATTTGTAATTGACTTGTTTTAAAGATATTATTTTATTGTAAATCAATCAGTTATACAATTAATAGATAACATTTAAATTGTAGTTGTTAAAATATCCTGCATTTCGATTGCCAAGAATTCACATATTGCCAAATAATAAAATTCAAGCAGATTAGATCGAATATCATTGACCTACAAATTTTTTTTACTTTACGATTATTACGAAAACGATATAAAAATGATTCTATTGTTTAGTGTAATTTCCATTAGTAGTGAAATAGAAAAATTTCCATTTCCAATTAACTAAATCATGAAAACTTTCGATTTTCCTTCTAAACCTGTTTTCTTTTTAAAGCCTTTTTAAATTAATTAATTCATATATTCAAGAGATTGTCATCAAGCAACTAAGAATCAAGATGGCTCACATATGGCTAAAACGATTCATAATTTCGATCATTTACAAAAAATCACTCAATACAAAATTTTTGTATAGTATTGGAAGGTATTTTTTTGTCTTTATCATACATTTTGATAAAGTTCACAAGTATTTTCATACTCTGGATAATGAGTGAAAACAACCAAGAAAAGAAAAAGAAATATTTAACTATGAAATTCTATTCGTTGTTACAAAGTTTAACCCGAAGCATATTAACAAGTAGCAAATTAATAAGTAACAAAAGGAAAGAAAGGACGATTAATAGAAAAATTTATTATGACTTTGAATTTTTTACTTCTCATCACTTTTTTTATTAGGTTCAACTGAGTTGAGTTATGTGCAGTAGAGTTAATATGAAAATGTAATTATAACAATATATAATTGTAGGGTGATGTCGATCAATTAATACTTTACATAATATCGATAAGGAATTTACAAGCTTTATGGGATAAATTTTAATATATTTCTGTATGAAAGAAGATTGAAGAAATGGATGGAGTTAATCCTAAATTCGGCCTTAAAAATTTTGCTTTTAACTTGATTTTATGAAAAGTTTGAAATTTTTTTCATTTAAGAGTTCTTTTCAAAATAAAAAATTCTAGTAAAATATATTTTTAATTTGTTTATTTGTAATGAGTTCATTTCCCTATGTACACCTCGCATCCCAAAATGTTATTAAAATTATCTATCGCAAGTACATACAGATAGTGTTTTACATGCATACCTGCCGGGAAAGGCTCAAATGCATGGTATAAACATACTTAATGATAGCTAGCGTTGGTAGACATGACACATCACGTGCATGCCACCGTCACGACTAGCTTCCAATTTAAAGCCTGTATTGCACCTTATATACATGGTTTAATCCTTGGTGTAAGGATTCGGGGCCTTCTTATTACTCCTCGGCTTAGATTAGATTAGCCCGATAAGCCTACCCAGCTAGCCATTTTATTCGGGAAATGGCACTCTGCTCGATAAAACATAATAGTGGAACACAAAATAAACATAATTAGGTCGAGCTACGCCCGCGACATGGGCATCACAGCCCCCACGAAGCCAACCTCATCATCATCACTTGACAAATATGAAACTGGTGATCCCGTGGTACCAAATTAAATCTTTGGATCGGATCTCGTGAAACTCATGATGCCCCCTGATGGCCATGGATCAAGAACCATCTCATGAGCCACTCCCAGTTGAGCAGGTGCTTCTCGGGACTGGTTGCCCCCTATCTACTGCAAGTACAGGTAAGAATAAAAATATATTTATTTAAAAGATGTAAAGCAAAAGACTCACAATCGATTTTGAGTATTGCCCTACTTTTAGCATCAATATTGCAAGAATGAACTAATTAGAGTTTCCTGCTTCATATAATTTATCGTGGGCAAAAAATATGCTTTGTGTGAATAGTTTGCGAGATCTCTTCATATTGAATTTATATTTCCAAAAAATGGAAAAGAGCGGTGATCCCGTGGTACCAAAAAATTTAAAGTTGGCAGACTATAAATTTCAAGCGTGGCACTAAGTAAAACTCAAACAACGATCTTCAACTATGCTTAGTTTCTGAATATAATAATTTCGGAAGTTTCCCAAACAATTCCATACAAATGGGAGGACTATCGAAATTCGAATTATATGAAAAGTGACAAAAGTCAATGAAAATTAAAGCGATTACAATTACGAACACATACACATATATAAAAAAATATAAGAGTGTGTGAAAATTATGTACGAATGTGTTGGAGTGTGAAAGAAAAGAAAAAGTTAATGTTGGAACGTATCAGTCAGTCGCGTTGTGTTTTGTTTGATACTCTTCATCCAGACCGGCCACTTAAACAAAATAAAATTGGTTTGAGTTGGAACAGCATCTTTTGTGTTCGTTAAAAGGACATTCACTTTTATGCTGCTGCCGTTACCTACAATTGTGTAACATTCATTCTCTTGCCCGATTTATACACAAACCTACTAAATGGTTAAATATTTTTGCGAACAATTGTTAGTCTATCTTGAAACATGACTTGTATGCGTACGTTTACGCTTCCATTTTATGACATCACAAATTGTAAAGTTGAAAATGTGGAATATAAAAATGTGGAATGTAAAAATATTGTAGATTACAACATGGTCAAAATATCATTTATACCAAATAATGACAACAATAACAACAACAACAACAACAACAACAACAACAACAACAAGTAATAATTATAATGAGAAAAGAAAAAGAGAATACGCGACCACTAAGCGAGAAAAAAAGGGAAAAAAAATTTGAAATATGGAGAAAAAAAATTACGGCAATAAAATATAAATTAAAGTAACAATAACTATTTACATATACAAAACAAAAAACACGTTATGTATAGCAAGAACAACATTCTAAAGTAAAAAAAATGTTTCGTAATTCAAAGTAACAACAGCATCAACAATAACAACAAGAATGACAACAAAAAGATCCACACACGCATGAGTTATGGATAAATAATTAATTTCAATATAGTTCTTTACATATATAAGTGTGTATGTGCGTTTATATATGTATACTTGTGTGTGTTCATGAATTGTCAGCACAAACATGACCACTAAATCATTGCGGTCATAAATTTTTACCAAAAAAAAAAAAAAAAAAAGGAAAACCAAAAATCAAAAAATACAAGGAAGAAATAAAAGAAAAGAAAGGAAACAATTCACAAGAAACTAAAAATAACAACAAAAACTTTACAAAAAAAAATATATATATATATTTATCAAAAAAAAAAAAAAAAAGAAAAGAAAAGTGCTCCATGCAATGTAACGTATAATGTTTTAGTACATACTTTGAAGTAGATTCCAATTGATAGCAACAGCAAAAATCATTAAAAAAATTTTAAGAAATTCTCAATAAAAATAGCAATTCGATTTCAATTACATTCAATTTATTTTGTCATTCAGCAAATATATTGAATTGATTTTAACATTTTATTACATTCATTCATTTAAAATTTTCATTTGGAAGTTACATTCGATCATACGATGCTCACATCACACATTTCACATTTGGTATGATTTTGAAATAAGTCAATCAAGTTAAGTAAATACCGCATGACATCACTCACATTAAATGTTGTCATAAATATAATAATAAAGCACACCTTAAGGACTTTTTGATAATGCTCAAGAATTTTATTGTTGATTCATATCATTCCAAATTAATTACTTCATTTGACAATTGCATAACTTTTCAAATTATTATACCTATTTGTGGTACAGGGTATTGTAAATATGTGCAGATGTTTGTAACACTTCAGAAAAAATGGAAATAGGCCCTTCAATTTTTACATTGATCGATTCAAAATCATATACTGATTCGATTTAAGCCTGTCTATCTGTCCGTCTATGTGTAAGCTGCAGATGAAAAATTTAGATATATTTTTACAATATTTAATAGATGGGTGTGGTCCAGAGGGGAAGTCTACTGAAAAATTTTAGAATGGACAATTTTTAGGACGTTTTAACTGTTTACTCACATTAAGTAAAGTGATGCAGATATTTAAGTGTCGGTTCTAACCGACTATAAAGTTTTTAATGGTTTTTTCATGACCATGCCCGTTGTATTAAATACAAAATGTCCAATGAAATCTCTAATTATAAACCTGACTCAACATTTGTGAAATTCTATAAATTAAATATGCATGTTCAAGCTTAATTTTCATGAAAATAAATATTATATTTCCATATTTAATGGTCTCATTCAAATAATTAATTTTTCAATTAAATTATTTTCTTAACTATTTAATATCTAATATAGAAGAAGATTAAGTATTTGAAATTATAAATAATTGAATGACTTTCAATTTGAAAAACGCTTCAATGATGTTGAAAAAAATTTGTTTATTTTTTTAATAAGAATTTCATTTTAATATGTTTGCGTAATTTTAGATTTTAAATTAATTTAAAAATGTTTCACTTTAAATATATTTTTTCGCTTTTCATTTTCACATTTCCCTTCAAATCCAAGACACAATCCAAATTGCACAAACCAAATCGCCCACCATTCAGCAAAGAGTATTCATTTTGACAGCATAGTTCAATTACGCTTAAGGTGGGTGGTTAACTGAATTGTGGATGGATAAATATTAGATTTATTTATCTACAGTCACTGAAGTAAAACGAATTAATGCGATTGAAATTTTTCTATTTCTCAAAAAAAAAAAACAAAAATAATATAAACAAAAAATCACTCCAAAAAAAAAACCCAAAAAAGAAACATAAATGAATAAGAAAAAACGGTGAAATAAGGCAAACGCATTTGTGGCACGTTTCAAATGAACATAAATCGAACGGAAAAGAACAGGACTGAATAACACAGAGTAAAGTAAAGCAGAACAGAAAGAACAAAATTGAATAGAACAGAAAATTATATAATAACTTACTTATGATATTTTATAATTTTTTGTAACAATATGTGCATACATTCAGAAAAAACGTAAAGCTATAACAACAACAACAACAACAACAACAACAACAACCATAACCAACATCATAACTATAATATATCAAGGGAGAAATGGCAGACACGTTCATCATGTTTAATATTTAAGCTATTACAACTAATTTTCCTTACGTTTCTTCTCTATCACTTGTTGTGCTTGTGCTTGTGCTTGTTGGTAGCGAGTTGCAAGATATCAAGCAAGTTGCATGATTTCAAGTTTCAAAAGTTGAAACTTTTTAATAATAAGATAGAATTTAATGAAAGTTTTACTTATCGCATGAATCGAATAGTTTGTGGTAAAACTGACAGTTTTGTGTATGCTTGATTTTTAGAAGCATTCGAGAGTAGTAAAGCTTTGTAATATTCTTTGGTCATGCTCTTATGATTTTCAAGATATTTTATCAATAAAAATTCATGCCAAAAATTAGGTATAATTTATTAGACTCTGACTGTTTTTGGTGATTTTCTGTTACTTTTTACATGTTTCATCAATTGACGTTTCTCGATGAAAGAAACTATTTAAAAAGTTCTCTGATTTAAAAAAAAGGTGTCCATTTCTCTTATACTTACTTTTTATATAGAAATATTTTTAATGAATTGTTACAAAAAGCTTTAAATACAAAATCAAAGCAGCTCTTATTCAAATATATACATTTATAAATCTAAAAATTATTTTAAAAATTATGTCACAGTGCTTGTTCGTGCCTCGTTCACAGTTTGACTCAACTATCGAACTTTGAGCATTCAATATGCCGAATTTAAAACTTCATTATTTAAAGTTCGCAATATTCATAGAAGAATGTTCATGCTACCTATAAATGTCTATACTCCGCATCTGTCCGTGCCAAAGTGAACTTTTCTACTATTTTCGTTACTTTAAATGTTAACTTAAATTATAAAAATTTTCACATGAAATGGATTTAATTGGTCACATAAAATACAATATTAATAATAAAAAATATAGTTGTAAGGTAACATCAAATATCTACGAAAAATCTTTAGGATGAAAGGGAATCTTAAATATTCATTTTATATAATAAAATATCTCGTTGTATATTGAAAATTCTTTCTAAATTGAATGTAATCATTCTTTAATCATTCTGTAATCATTTTTTTTTATGCTCGAAAGCACACACACACACAATCATATAATTCTTTTTCATCCCTAGTAATTTAAGACACATCTTCAGGATTACAAACACACATGAATAATAAATGTTGGGGGGATTCTTAGGATAATCAGAGAACAAAAATTGCATGTAACCGCCAATTATTTATAACTGCTCATTGAAATTATTGTGCTTATATATTTGTGAGAATGTGGGTGCTATGTTCATCCTGCATACTTAAATCCTGCATAACGATTTGTCATAATATTCAATTCAATAAAAATGAATCATTCCATATGTGCCATTTACCCCAAAAATACATAAACACACACAGTGACTCACGCACATACCTACATGCACAAACTCATAAATAACGTTTAATAAAAATAAATGTGAACACAATTACATTGGTTTTGTTTTTAGGTAGAGAAGGGCAAAGAATAAAAATACCAGAGCAAATGGACTAATGTGGGATATGAGCATCATACATAAACACTTATTATTATTTACATAATAATTTACATATTGTAAATATGTACAAATGTATTTGAGTTTGTATGTTTTAATTTTATTACCTAATATGCCAGAAATATTCCAATTAAATTGAGCACAAAAATCAAAAAAAAAAGAAATGACTTTTGATTATTGACATCAACTATTTCATAATCTTAATCTTAATCATTAAATATGAATTGTCAGGCTATAGCAGGATGAGTAAACTGTTTTCGTTTTCTTTTAAAACTTAAACCTAAATCATGTAAGTAAGAAAAAACGATTAAGTTCAGTAAAACTAAAAGTTCAAAATTTATATAAATTCAGAGGGAATGATAGCCCACTCGTAAATCAATTTTACTAACTAGCATAAAATAAAATGCTTAGAAGGGGAATATATTTTTTAGAAATCAGTATTTGCTAAGCAATTTATACGTTTATCATTATACGTCTTTCTAAATTCGATACAAATTATAAAGAGAACTGATACTTTTATCAGATTGGACACTGACTCATTCATAGCGAATTAGCAGTGAAATGTATATTTCATTGCAAATATTTTTATAAAACTTTCCCAAAAATTCTTTACACGATACACCAGGGCGTAGAAGGCACAATGCAAATGTGGAAAACCCTCAATTCAATTCAAAATTTTTTTTGTCTAATTATACACTTTTGAATTAAAAAAGTAAATCGCAGAGTTTGAGTTACTTTCATAGAATTCAGTGGAACGAACAATTCTAATAATTTACAAGATAGGGCAATTCATCATGAAATACCTTATTTTGAATTAGTTGTTATAAGATGATGTACATGCTATATTTTATATATATGTTTAATCTTAAGGATTTTTTACCTTGAAATATGTTAACATTCAAAGTTTTTAAATTACACTCATAAATATGGTGTTCGATATTTCGATAGTCCACAGTCAGTGCCAATTTTAGCATGTTTTCACTTAACTTTTTTCTTTATGGGTTTTTTTTTTTTTTTTTGGAAGGAAGGAAGATATTTATTTATCATCGTTGTCCTCTTGAACATATTTTTACCTCATTTTTTCCACAATTATTTTATTTTTTTAGATTTTTGGAAGTTTGAATGCTTTATGAACATTATTTATATCAAACTTTGTTATTCGTATCCTTTTTTTTTTGTTTTGAAGAAATTAAATATAACACTTTTTCAGTATTTTGCTTTAAATTATTCAGTAATTTTTTTTTGAATAATTTTTTTGTTTTGTGTCTTTTGCCCTTTTTGTAAATTTAATCCAATCCCATAAAGAAGAAATGTGAATAAATTTTCAAAATTTGTAACGTGTATGTAAAATAATCATCTGCGGCATAGCATAACATAGCACAACATAGCATAATAATAAAATAATAAGAGGCCAGCAATAAAATTTTAAATAAATTTACGTGTTTACGTATCTACGTGCCGCTGCCTGCTTGTATATCTAAGCAAGTGTATGTCTAAGCAATTTGAAGAAAGGAAAGCGCATGCACATTGTGTTACCGGTCAACCGTTTATAGCCACACATACAACATACACTTTATACATATACTTTACTCTCTTGTTATGTGATAGCCATAAAGACATTAATGCAAATCATAAAAATGTTAATGTGCCCACAGCACATTAACATTAGCGGTCAACGCTAATTTCACATTAGCGGTTAACGGTAATCACTAGTGAAAATCTTTATTATAATAACAACTGCACTACGCCACATTATGTATAACAAAAGTATGTAGAACAACATAGAAATTACAAAGAAGGGTAATTCTATAAGGCAGAATATTTTAGATTAATATTCCACTTGTGATACAGTGATTCTCAAAAGTTTAAATGGATGCATGCAGTAATCAGTATGATTCTATTACAACCATCCATGTTCATCATGTTCATGCATTAGTTTTATCCAGTTTTAGGATGCACTTTCTAAGATAATGCAATCTGCAATGCAATGTAATTCAGAGTGTTGATTCTATTCAAGAAAATAGCTGACTGAAAATTGTTTCACTCAGATCTTGATTTTTACTAAACAATTAACAAATTAAATTAAATTAAAATAAATACAAATGTGTTTACAACATTTCAATCCTATCAATTTATTTTATTTATTTTTTTTTTTATTTTTTATTCATTTCTGTGTCACTTTATACACATTTTAGATTTTTTTGAATTAATTCAAAAGTGGTGTAGAATAAGTCAGATTCAAACGATGTGGACATTCGCTTTTTTGGAGTATAATTCAAATATGCCAGGAAGGTAGACACCAGCACAACAAAAATAACAATACATACATACTAAAGAATACATTTTCTTTTATCGATTTACTCACTCACTCACTCACTTACATATTCACTTGCCCACGTATAATTGTCGTCTTAAATTTCATACAGATAAAACCATGAATATTATTGGATAAAATTAACTTGGTAAATAACCGCATCAGAGTATTAATTATGCCAGTGACAATAAAGATAATGATAATAGGAATAATAACAACAATAGTAATAATACTAATAGCAAAATTAATATTTAACAATAGCAACAATGAACAAATGACACAATATGATGGGATAATATCTAATAAAAAAAAAAAGGCGATGCAAAAGTAAAGTAATAGTGGAAACTCCAGAATTCCAGAATGGCGAATGTTATAAATACAATATCGGGCAGCATACCATCGACTGGTTTCTCAAATATGCTAAATATGAAAGCGTCTACGGACATGATTGATTGTAATGCCACTTCCATTATGACAAGTGATTTCAATTCTATAATAAATAATTCATGTATAAATCTTCACAAATTAAATGGCATCCAGAGACAGCGACAGTTGGAGATAACGTCGCTCTCAGTGACACCGTTACCGTCACCGTCACCGTCACCGACACCATCATCATCATCGTTACCGTTATCGTCACCGTTACAATATCAAAATACAAAACGATGGCATCAACATCATCATCATCAACAACAACAACAACAGCAACAGCAACAGAACAGCAACATCAGCAGCAACTGGAGTCATTACATGAATCTTATGTACCATATCATAATAATCATAATCATCATCATCATCATGATCATCATCATGATCATCATCGTTCATCAACCTATACCTGTACAATACCAGAACGTAATGCAAACACTTATCTATGGATAGTAACACCTGTTGCAGCCAGGTGAGTGCGACTTTTTGTGTAATCAAATCCAATCAAATCAAATCAAAACGGCTTAAACTGAACTGAACTGAACTGAACTGAACTGAATTGAATTGAAATGAAATGCAATGAACAATACTAAAGTGAAGTCAATTTATCATTCATTGTATTTATAAAACGTAAAATATAAACTTTTTCGTGCCATCTTAGTTCTTTCGATAAATTTTCATTACACTTTACATTTTAATATATAATTTCATTTATATATAATGTATTTATATATATATATACAGACAACTTTTTTTTAATAATACACAAAAGTATATTACTTTGTTATTTTTACGTGTCACTTGTTGTTAAGTGAAATAGTACAAAAAATTTTTTTTAATTTTAGAGTAAAAATTTTGTAACAAGTAAGAGGCCAGTTATCTTTTAAACACGAGAAAACTCGAAACAGTTTTTACCTCTAGTCCATTTGGCACATTAAAATTCGACTTGATCAATCCACTTTAATCCTTTTATATGAAAAATTTTAATAAAATAATTATCTTCGAAATTAAAGCTTTTTATAGTGAACGATTTTAAAAATCTGATTTCATAAATGTAAGTCTACAATCCAAAAGGCTCTTATAAACCAAATTACTTGAAAATTTTGAAGAAACTTATGCCTAATAAATTAAAAATTCTGTGCACTCTTGTCACGTAGGCAATTGTTAAAAAAAAAAGGAATATGAATCCATTGAAATAATACAAAATTATTCAATCTGAAATCCTTTGGTGCAAAATATACTCTTAACGTCTCGTTTAACTTTGGATCAAGTAAAACACTGCATAATCAATATTAAGCAATTTTTTTAGTCAAATCACGCTATAGGTAAAATTTTTTTCTAAAGATATAAAAACTTACTTTTCAAGAAGAGCTTTAAAGGAATATGAATAAGAGAGTGATCAGTATTAATTCAAACTTACGAAATTATTTTTTAAAACTTAAGAGTTGTTGTTATATCGAAATAAATATTGCAGTGTTTTTAAAATCTTCACTTAAATAATGAAAGTAAGATAAATATAAAGAATATACAAAAGGCAGAAAAGTAAGTGGAAAAATAAGATTATTTTTAAAAAAAGTTTGAGTTAATAGTTAAAAGCTTCAAAAAAAAAAACAAAAATCTAATATTTAAGTAATAGTAATATTGAAGTAATAGTGTAATGTTCTCAATAGGAAATCAATAGGCCACTTATAAAATCAAAATCACTTTAAAAGTTTCAAAGTTTCTTATATTAAAACTTAGTAAAAACAACAAATGTAAATAATATCCGATATTTATTTGATGTTCATTAAAAAAAAATGCAAATAAAATCATTTATTCAAAATATTTATAATATCTACCTAAGGCCATATTACCCTCATTGCTAAATTCAAAAAAATTCTAAAAATTCCTAATGGCCAAATATTGGGCAATATTTAATAGAGAGAAAATTGAGAACTAGTTTGTACTCGACATTTCTCGCAGGCATCTTATGTGCACATCAAGTCCGCTTTTGATAAGATTTTATCATTTTTATGAGTGGATTTTTACTTCACACAACGGACAAAGAACGGCTATTCAAAGTTTCAATTCAGTGGGTCATTTAATAGCTACAAAAATTACATGTGTAAATTGTTGTAAATGTTGAATATATGACAAATAATTCAGGCCCCCAGAAAGTGAGAAAAAGCCTCTCGCTTTTATTAACTGAAGCAATAAACTTAAGAAATTCATTTGCTTTAGTAGAACTTTTGTGATGCTTAACTAATTTTTGTTATAGATAAATCCCTTATTATTGAAATGTCAAGCATTCATCTGAAAATCAAATCGAATAAATTGAAAATTTACTCGTAGTTTTAATAATAATAATTTTTTTAAAAGCACGATGCTACATTTAAAGAAACAAAAACGAAAAAAAAAACAGTAATTATAAAACAAGGCAAACTCATAAAATTTTATTTTATTACGTCCATACCCCATTTTCATTATAAAAAGTACAAAAGTTACAGAACATAAATAAAGTGATAAAAATTATGTTGTAAAATTTCTTATCAATTTATTCTTTTGTTGTTTGTTCTTTTGTGAAAGCGTTTCTTTTGTGTCTTTTTTTTGTTTTGTTTTGTTGGTATTAAATGGAATAAATGTTTGGAATAATTGCTTCAAAAATTGATATAAATTTTAATAATTTTATTATAAAGAAAAAAATAAAATAAAATAAATTGAATTTATTTCATTTTATGAATCGAAAAATCAATGCGAAAAATTTCAATCATTCTTTATGCATTAAGTCATACGCTAATATTCATACAGCTTTTCGCGCATTAAATTATTTAAGTGCAATTTTTTTTTTATAACTAACTTTAATACAATGTTGAAAATAGTGTAAGTAGATCAGTATGCTTCAGAATTCTTCCAATCTAACCAAAATAACCGTTTCTGTTCATTTTCATTGAAATGAATTGATAATCGAAACACAAGTGTAGAAATAAATTCGAAAGCCTTCGAAATAACTTCTTTTTAATAAAAAAAATAAATAATCTCTAGTTCATAAATCACATGAGGATTTGAACTATTAATACTTGTATTGAATGAAAGAAATTCCATGGCTACTTTAAGCTACCAGCGCTCATATTCACACGAGATAAATGTTCCCGAAATTTTATAGAAGATTTTTAAATAAGCGTAACTTGAATTCATTGGCACTTTCTTTGTATTCAATGAGACTACTCTAACAGCTCTTTGAAATCATCCAAAATTTCAATGAATATAATTTAAATAAAATACAAAAAACGATAAGTAAAATAATAAAACGCATTGTACTATTAAATTATCTCTTAAATAATTATGAAAAAATTTCATTTTATACCGTATTGAATATTCTTCACTAACTTTAATTATTGTTGAGAACAAAAATTTTTTTATGATACATCCTTGTAAAAAAATACTTAACAAATTAATTTTCACGACTGGTACATATTTCTATCATTAAAGTTTTCATTGTACTTATTCTACAAACAACTAAAGTAAACTTTCCTAGAAAGCACTAAGAAACAACTAAATAAAAACTGTTCTCCCTAATGTAATTAATTTTTTAAGCAAAGAACTAAAAAAAATCGTAAAATAAAATAAAATAAAATAAAATACAAAAAGAAGCAGAACGTTTCCAAACGAATTATTTTCACCATCCTGTCGGTATTTTTTGTTTTCTGCTTTATTTTCTTTTTTTTTATATTACATGCAACATCACTTTGCTTCTGATCTATTCTATTAAGCATTACTTTTAAGTATTTACTTGGTATTTTCCAAATTGGACAAAATTAATTGTGCCAAGAGATGTATTGCAAAATATAATTTAAATGAAAATATGCAGATGTTTCGTGACCATCATAAATATTCTAAAAATATCAGAGAGCGAATGTATTGTCAAAATGTATTATTGTTTTTGTAATGTTCCAAAAATCCAAAATCAAAATCTAGTCGGATCTACATAAGTATAATCTGATGATCTTTCTTTAAATCAGCTTAATAACTAACATAATTCAGAAATCAGAATCAGAATCAAGAAAAATCAAATTTCATTAAGGGAAATCCTATAAAAGTTTATTGCTGGATGAAATCACATAATGAGTAGCCTACCACAGTTCATTCATAATCACTATTTTATTCAGATAAAAAAGTAAATACCAAGTTAAGAAAGTAAAAAATTTACATTTTCATTAAAATCGAAAAATATACTTCAGAGGAAGACACGAAAAGAAGTCAAGAATTGATTCAAATTTAGTGTGACAAAATCGAAAATTATACGTTTGTTTTTTTTGAAGAACAACAAAAAAGGTTGCCTGTAGAAGATGTTGTCCTTAATATGAATTTTTACTAAAATACCGATCTATAAATAAAGAAACAACAGAAAAACTGATATTTGAAGTAGATGGATGCAATAAAATAAGACTTCCTCTCAAACCCTTTGGTTATTTTTTGTGCGGTGCGTATTTTTTATTTGAACAAAAAAATTGGAAAAATTTTTCTTGTAAAGTGCTTGATATTCTTTAGAACGACTTGTACTGAATAAACTATTTTATGGGGACTGATCAAAAACCAGTCCATGTCTTTTTCTCTAGTAAAAGGTATGAAGATATGAATGTTAAAAAGTAATAAAGGGACCCAAAGTATCAACTGCAGCATAATTTTTAACAAATTTTGAATAAAAACGCTAAAGCAATTAAAAAACCCATTTGTCAATTGTTATCAAAAAAAGAAAATTAATAACAAAACAAAAAGAAATATTATGAAGAAAAATGTGCAACTTCCAGCCAGAAATAGTCATATATATTTTTTTTTTTTTTGTTTTTCCTGATTTTTTTTTTATTGCATCCTACATTTACTGAACTATTAATTGATCTAACATTATTAATAACACTTGACATGTTACACTTCTTTCTATTTTAACATGAAAAAGAAATGAAAACCAATTGTCAAATTTTCTGTCGACTCTTTTCACCATTTCATTTAAGCACTATGTTTAAGTGACAATATCAGCCAAATAGTGTACACATGGTTGAATTTTGTATACTCACAATGTATTAGTATTATTGGAAGGTTATACCAAAAAGACATACATTTTAAGGTGAGCAAAAACTTCAAGAGTAATTTGACAAAATCAAAATCAAAATCAAAATCAAAAACTGTCTACTTTCCGAATGAACGTTTCCCTGGAAAGTTTCTCTTTCATTTGTTGATAACGGCAAACTCATTGGATCATAAATATCTTATTTCTTTTTTAAAAGTACATTCACTAGAATTACTTTCCGTAAATGAAAGCGGGAACCCAAAAATGCTAAATTTCTTCTTGCAATAGCGAAAAATTATGTATTAATTATTTAATTTAGACAACTTCTTGCAATTATGGAATTTGCACCAAATAAATGTACAAAATCCAAAATAAAGCTATGTTTTTGTACAATGACATCTTTCGCAAGTAAAATAAAATGCTTGAAACTAGAGATAGAGAGAGATAGAGATATAGGTAGAGAAAAAGACGTAGAAAAAAAGCATAAACTTATTTATAAAATTCAACATAATTTTGCAGGTAACACAATTAATAATAAAATATAATGACATTTGGCCCAACTGACCAAATTTTTATGTTCCTTTGTAATCATATCATTCTTTGTTATTATTATTGTTATTATTAATTTTATTGTTATTTTCTCTCTTGTTTTTTTCCATGTTTGTTTGTTTTCATTACTGCCACAATTTCCTGCCATTTTCATGCTGTCATATTTCCAGGCCGCGTAGTCATTTTGTCTGACACAGATTTTCATTTAATTCATGGACTTTAAAAATTTTAAATAAAAATAACCAAAAAAGACAAAAAAAAAAAAAAAGAAAAAAAAAAGAAAATTCAACAAGGCGAAAAGTGCGAAATAAGTAAAGCAATTGTTAGAAGTAATTAAGCCAAACAGATGGAACCGGCGCAATTATAAAGATGCACACGCACACACACATGTCAATTATAACACAATTATCGAGAGCTATCTTCAGAACAGGATACTCCTCCACGATAATGAAGAGGGGACTAAAAAGTACTCTATATAAGCAAGTGTTTCAAAACGATAAATTTTGGGACGCTGTGGAACGCTATATACGACAAAGTTCTACGACTTCTATTGCCATTAAAAGCTAATATCACTAGTTTTGCTGATGATATAGCTCTTAGGGTAGTGGCTAAGGAAATTCAAGATTTGAAAACAGCAACCAACAGTGCCATTCAAACCGTCCATGACTGGCTCAGTGGCGTAGATTTGGTGCTGGCTGGTGAGCATAAAACAGAATTACTGCTTATATCGAGCCGCAAAGTCAAGGAAACAATGCGTGTAAATGTAGGCAGTACAAATATAAAATCATCGAATGAGATCAAGTATCTTGACTTTATCACAGATAACAGACTCACCTTCAAGCGGCGAAAATGCAAGCGGCATTATTTAAGACCCTTTCGAATATATGGTGGCTGATTGAGGCACCTTACAAAGCGAAGCGTTGTGGATTACAAGTTAACAGAAGAGAACAATTAGAAGGAAATAAGGAAGAAAGTTGATTGAATTTGTTACATTTGAAGAATTTATCGTACAAATATGAAGACATTTTACATTGAAATTGTGATAACTAATTCTAATTGAAAATAGTCAGTAATTAAATTTTCATATGATAAAATAAAATTTTTGAAAATTTTAAAATTATCTCGCCACTTTCGTTACCGCTTAAAATATTTTAAAAGACATTTAAAAGAAATTTAAAGGGAATTTAATAAAGTAAAAAATACTTCTAATCTATGTAATATTTTAATAATCGATTTGGTATATCCGGGGATTACTTTCCAAAGGTCTTTGCTAAATATATTTAAAGAGTATAAACTTCTCTTTGGTAAAATATTAAGCTTTGTAAAATGAAAAATCATAAGTGATATGGTATCTCTCTAAAAAGTTTCCATTGGCGGATTAAAAAAAGGAAATTTTATTAATATGACAGAAAAATTTGTTATTTATAAATTGAAATAGAATTGAAGGATTTTTCATGAAAATGAATGTAAATTTTAACTCCATTGATGTATCTATCCAATTCATTCTGGATGTTATTAAGATGTGCATGGACTTATTGTATCATTCTATAACGCAGAGTAGCGAAAAATAGTGTTTATAAAAACATCAACAAAAAAAAAAAATTATTAAATAATGTTCTAGAATTTTCGAAATCATCATCATTAAGGTCTTTTACTTTCTATGTATAAAATTCAATTTAACTTTCATAACTTGATGCTTTTCCAATTTTCCAATTCTAAGTTTAAGTTTGCCTTCACTGAAAATTTTCACATTTTTCAAGCTTTTTACAAAGCGAACAATTTGGACTGTATTCGTGATTTTGGAACTTTAATTATTTAAAAAAAAAAAATCAAAATACAAATGAGTTCAAGTGATAATGATTGGATGTTGTTTTTGCAATTATCCAAAATTGCATACAAAATTGAAGCAAAATATTAAATGAATTTCCTATCACGTTATACAAAGTTTGTGTTATGGCAAACTTGGCTGTGTGAGGCAAAATCATCTATAGCCAATAAATCATAAAGTTGGCAAGTTTTTTTTGATTATTGCCATAAGCTACATACACCCGCATATGTGTGGCTAAGTGTATGCATGGGTGCAAATAAAAACAAACATTTGAACATTTGAAGTAATGAATTTAATTGGGCATGGGCAATAAAGAATTGTGAAAAGAAAGAGATTGACTTGAACAAATGAACTGCGATATATTTGCTTTGAATACAAATTGCAAGTAAGCTGTAATCTGTAATCTGTAATCTGTAAACTGTAAACTGAAAATTAAAGAGTACAGAGCATCGAAAAGAACACGTAGCAACAATTTACCCGGTTCTTTAATTCCTATCGTGTATTTCTATTTCTTACTTTTCACTTGGTTTCCTTTTTATTTTTATTTTTATTTTTTATTTCTATTTGCTTATTGAAATGATTTTCTCGTTGTTTTTCCATTGTCTTTAACATTTCTTTCCTTCTCTCTCTCTCTCTATCCTTCTCTATATCTCTCACACATACATACTTTCTGTATTTCATTTCTATTGTTTGGTACACTTCAATTAAAATACGAAAGCATATTTTCTGTAAGCCAACTCTATATGTTGGATATACATACAAATATGTGTACAAGTATTGTACGTACGATATTTCCAAGGCACGCTACATTACTTGTCATTCAGGGTATAAATAGTTTGTGCAAAATGTTGTTCACAGTGCACCGAGAAAGAAAGGCTTAGAGTCACTTTCTAATTCACTTTAAATCTATTTATCCTTCCGTTTATCTGTAAATTTATTAACAAAATACAGGGCACAATTTTAGAGTTGTTTTTAATCACTTGAAACACAGTGTTGTACGGTATTTGAGAGTTAACTTCATTTATTTTATTTTATATTATCTTTTGTTTTCTATTGTTACATATATTTCTTGTGATGACCACTTACTCTATACCTTATAGCATTTCAGTTGCTATTGTTATTGCCGCTTTGGCTGGACCTCAATGGCTATTCACGGAAGAGAAGCTACCGCATGTCAATTACAATGGTAGTACTGTTAATATTAATACCCTAGATAATAGTGGTGGCTCTTCTGTTATCCTTGCTGGTGGTGGTGCTGGTACTTTTATTACAAAATATACCAAATCCAGTTTATGGATACTATGCAGCACAGTGCAAGGTAAGCTAAAAGAAATATTGTTGCTAGAAAGCATAAGAATTAAACGCGTTTTATATGAAATGGAAAGTAAAATACAAAATAGAAAAGAAAATAGTTGAACTAGAAAAATCATAAATTATTTGAAATGGGATAGAATGAAATTGAAAAATGACAGTTAGAATATCAAGCCAATTAAATTAAATATAAGATAAATAAAATTAGCATTATTACAAAAGATTCATTTAATAATAAAACTATTTAAATTCATTTATAAAATAATCCTCTGCATAATATAAAATTTTAAATTAAAAGTCCCTTGACTTAAGGGTTAATTTAGAAAAATTTTTTTTACTCGAAAATCTTCTATAATTTTAAGGAATGTCTAATTTCTAAAGATTCTACACTCATTCGTTAGACTTCACTTCAAGTGAACATTTTATTAATTTTTTCCTTTATTGTATTGTAAGGAAATGTGATGGTAAATAATTATTCTTGATTATCCTTTAATTACCCTTGACTTATATAACGTAATGTTGCTGATTTTATCAGCCGAAATGAATTTTTGTATGTTTTGTTTTTTATATTCATTTTTAAGGAAATGAGATGGTAAATAATTATTCTAGATTATCATTAATTATTCTTGATTAATAGAAATTAATTTTAAGAGCTTAAGCAGATATTACGCTTTTAAAGTGCAAAAAAATTCTTTACAAATTTTATAATTTTCATATTTTAACTTGAAATTCATGAAATGTATTTTATATGCATTTAATTCTAAGTAAAACATGCACAGGATTAATTAAGCTTGACTAAAATGATGTGACAATATAGAAATAAAAGAACTTGAACAATATCAGAATTTTGATTAATGTAAATTTAAAATATATTAATTTAATTTTGCATTAATTTTATTGATTTTATTTTATTTTAAATAATGCGTTAGCTGTTGTCTTTAATAATTCTTCCTTCATATAAAGTAATTTTAAGAGCGCAGTGAAAAATTATAAATTATGTAAAATTCAAAACGTTTTACATTTTAGTTTGTGTAAATTCAAAGCTTATTACTTTTGTTTCATTATAAGAAAATGATACCCTAATTAGTTATCCTTGATTATCCTTAATTAATATGGAGTAATATTTAAAATGTAGTCAAAAATTTCAAATTTAAAATTCAACCAATTTAATGCTTTTCATATTTCATATTTCACTTCCAACACATTAATATCTTCCAAATTTCATTCTGTTTTTTTTGTTTCTGTTTTTTTTATGTATTTCATTGTAAAGAAATGATACGCAAATTAGTTATCTTTGATTATCCTTTAATGTATTTACACATCCTAATAATCTCTTATAATTTGTGCTCTCCATGGCTTTTTCATTTGTACAATTCCACTTTAGTTCATAACAGTTTACTACACCACAGCACATCACAAAACAATGCAATGCGGTGCAGTACTGTCCAATGTATAATCCTCATATAATTTGTACAAATAAAACATGCAGATAAAACAAAACAATTTAAAAAAAGGTGTATGGTAGCGTCATCGTTGCCATAACAAAATTTCATGCACTTTGTTACGTATATCAATGAAAGTTGACTCAGTTCAACTAAATTAAACTAAAATAAATTAAATTAAAATAGAGAAATTTTTACATGAAGGCAAAACTTCTGTTTAATATAAACAAAATAAAGTAAACTATAATTAAATAAGATGGGTAAAAGGAGCAGAAAGGAAAATGGAAGGATGAAATATGTAAATAAGTAACAATGTGAGGAGAAGATACTTTAATACCAACCACCACTACAAGGAGGGTCATAAAAAAGTTCTGTCGTTTGTAAACTATAATTTCTTAAATAATTTACAGAATATATAAAAATCGGTAGGCGTGACCGATTTCATTATCTCTGAAACATAAACCATAGAAATTTGATAACTCACAAGAAAAACAAAGGCAAAATTAATAGAGATATATTTTTTGTAGATTTGATCGCATATAACTTATTTTCCAAATACCATAAGATGGCAAGAATTTCTAGTGTTGTATTTATAGTAAATGTATCTGTTAATTTTTATGATTAGATACATATAGACAAAAAAAGAACGACTAAACAGACAGACATGTATAAATCAATTGAGATTATTTTGTTACTTTTAAAGTGAAAGCAAAGTTATCTTGGATAAGACAAAGTTATAGTCTCTAAGAAGTGAACCTAATTTTTGGCAAATAATTTCAGATTAACTTTAGAGTATATATTTTTTAAAGTAAATATTTATAATCTTATGATTTTCTTCATTAATTCACATCTTGAAAATAAATATTTATTTGATAGCCCACACATACAAACACGCACAAACTTTTTTAAATAATTGGAAAATATTTCAATTATATTTACATTTGTAAATCAAATATTATACCTGGGCTATGTGATATGTGCTACGTGATATAAAAATAAATATGTTTTAAATATATAGAAACCAAAAAAAAGAAAATCATGCCAGCTGAAATAACTCTTACAAAGTCTATCGCCCCAAAATTGTATTCAGCATATAGACCTGACGAACGCAATTATGCTAAATGCGAAGTAGTAAGCAAAAATATAAATTCACAAAAAGGCAAAATTATTGTACTTAATGATGCAACTTATGCACAAGGAAATATTAGATCATTTGAAAATTCATGTGACAATAAAATATGGGTTATGGAGAAATGGAATTTTCATTTCTTTTGTAAGTTTTTATTTTCCAATTTGTGTTGATAATTTTATTATTCCTTCATCAGTTCTTGGTAATTTTTAGAACGGGCTGTATGGTTAAAATTCAAATTGCCATTTTAATATGACTTTTTTACATCGAATAAAAACTTTTCAGTCTTAAATCAGCGATATGTTTTTCTCCAAGGACTTTCTCCAACAAATCGTGCCTTAAAGCCAATTAGGCATTTACACGCAAGGCTTAGCTGATTTCAACAACTGATTAAAGTTGTTAAAAGAATTTTATTTATTGATTTTCTGAACGACGTAAAATATTACTCAGCTGAATTTTAGTTAGTTTTTATGGGTGCATAATGTTGTAGTTATTGGCGACATACAAAAACAAAAGCAAATATAAAAGAGCAAGCAAAAAGAAAAAAATATATAAAAAATTAAGAAGACTTAAATAAATAGTTTGCTGACTGAAACAGGAAGACGTTTAACGTGTAATAAAATGAATCGAAATTTTATTCTTTATACACAATTTTCAAGTCTTTCCCTATTTTGCTCTACCTCTCTACCTTTCACTCTCTCATTCTCTCTCTCTACCTGAATATCACAAAACAGAAACAGTTCTTTTTCATTCATTCATATTTTTGGTTACCGTTATTGCTGCTGCTACTGTTGTTGTGGTTGTTGTTTGTTGTTGTTGTTGCTGCTGTTTTTGTTCTTATTACTGTTGTGAGAAGGGATGAAAGTAAAACAAAGTAATAAAGTAAAGATGGTGAAATTTAACACCTGCTTCTTTTTTTCCCTATTTGTTATAATTGTTGCTGCTCTTACCAATACAAGTAAATGAAAATCCATTCTCTTTCTCCATTTTACAATTTTTCCTTTTTCTGGTTGTTTCTTTATATTCTACGTTTCCCCTTTCTTGCCATTTCTCTTACTCTTGTTTCCGGTTTCCCGTTTTTACATACAACGATGCTATGTTCCTTGAGAAACTTTTTAAGTGTGATATAAATTTAATTCAGCTAAAATTTGTGCGTTTCTTTTAAACTTTATTTTCATATTGTTTCTTTTAAATATGTACTTGTTTTTTTTTCATCAACATTTTTTTCATTAACAACATTCAGTTTATTACATTCTCCAATATTTGCTATAAATTATGAATTTGTGAATTGTGTATGCTCTGCGTTTATCTTTTACATAGAAGCCTGCATTCGCCTAATAAAATTCCATGATAAATATTCTCTCAAATAATTTTAAATTCATGTTGAAAATGATTCCCAGGTATTATGTAAATTGTGTTTTTAGGCAGCATTATTAAAACAATTGAATTGAATATTTTATGAATACTTTCATATGCATGCACATTCGTTATATATTTTTCAACATTCCCATCGCTTGCATTCATCTATTTTTATCATTCTGGTTTTCTCTATCTCTGTATATCTCTATGTCTGTCATGTTGTTTTTCATTTTAAGTACACACAATTATATTAATTACTTCCAAATATTTGAAGCACAATTAAATTTTTAGGCTTTGTGCACGCCTTGGGGAAAGACGATTAGTGAAGGCTTGAAATAAATTTTTTTTTTCAAAATATACCTTCTTCTCAAATTATGTACACTTAAATTTTCGTTCAAATTCACAAGAAGGGCATTTAAAAACACCAAGAAAACAACATATTTTTTGAGTTTGCTAAAATTCTACATAACTAATTTTGATAGAGATTTGATTAATTTCAACAAGAAAGTGCCTTCATAAAATTTCAGCACAACAACAACAAAATATTAAGCTGGTATATCAAAGGAAGCCAAATCAGTACAAATCAAACTTAATAATTGTAAAGCCAGACGTCTTACAATGATTATTCAATTAAATAAAGAATTCCAAAAAATCTTCACTTTATCTTCATAAAACAGCTAGTCAATCATTAAGATCGGAAATTTACTTACCCATCTAATATAAAACGCACATAACAACAACTACCATAAATATACGTACTTAAAAGTTACTTTTATCATTTAAATTCAATAAATACTATTCCTGTTAGACTAGAAGGAGAAGAATAAGCAGAAGAATACAATAGGAAATGTGGAAGTGTTTTTAAGTTTTCTATCAGTACAACACAGTTATTTATAAAAGCAATAAAAAAATATTTACTTGAATTTGACATCATTTTATAATAAACTTATAAATATATATACACGTCTGTGTGTGTATGTATATATATATATATATATATATATATATATATATATATATGTGTGTGTGTGTGTGTGTGTGTGTGTGTGTACGTATAATATATTTGTACCTTATGTAACTTATAGTTGCCGACCTTGTACTATTCTCTCTCTCTTTTCCGTTTTTATTTCAGTTTTAGTTTTATACCCGCCACCTAGATGTTGGGGATATACTCACTTTGTCATTATGTTTGTAACGCCTCGAAAATAACGTTGAAGACTTCATAAAGTATACTTATTCTTGATCATCATCAAATTCTGAATCGTTTTAGACTTTTCTGTCTGTCTGTTTTTCTATCTGTTATAAACATTCTTCTGGTGATAAAATTTGAGATGTCGAGCACAAATTTGGCTAAAACATTGGACATTCTTGCACGTAGTTTGAAATTGAATAAGAGCATAATGGTCCTAAGGGCAATATAAACTGATAACAACTAATTCTTTTAAACAAAATTTAGTCATTTTTTTTTCCTCATCATGTGGAAACTACAGCAAATAGAAAGCTGAAGTTTTCCACATGTAAGGAAGCCATTGGTTTACAATGTACAAAAATCATACAAATCGTAATAGCAAACTTTCTTTTTTTTGCTTATGTTTTCAATATACTCTTAAAAAAGTGAATCAAGTTTTGAATCGTAATATCATGGTGTATTGGTGGTAGGCATCCAAAATTTAACTGCAGCCAAATATAATTTTCTTATTTCTTATATTTTAATTATTGCTCAAAATATATTTTTTATTCACTTAAGAGAAATATTTCTTGATACCTCAAAAAACTTAAGGTTGAATTGTATTGTTTTCTTTCTTTGGTTTATTTCCTTGGGTTTTTTTTCGATTTCCCATTATCTGTTTATTTATTTGAAAAAGTTTTACTTAAAAATATTTGAAATTATTTTATATTACAAAGACAATTGTAAGAATAAAACTTTTCTAAAAACCTTAAGATTTTTCACTTTTTATTCGTTATTGCCTCGAACTTTTCATCTCTTGCCGTTCGTTTTCCATTAACTTAACTTAATAGCCATTACATTACATTGTTTCGCATATTGTACCAAAATTTATAAAATTTTATACTTGTGCACTCTACATCGAAACTTTAAACTCTTCACTTTTCACTCTTACATTACTTTATAATAAAAATTATAAATTATAATAAAAAATTTTCCAAACCCACCGTTTAACACAAATCACCATATTTTTTACTTTTTCTCTTTGGAAAGTAACTGATATAAAGGAAGCAACAATTAAAGCTATGCAAACAAATAATATCAGTATAATGTATAAAAATATGTAACTTTACGTTACATGTTACGCACACATATGAAATTTTGAGTGTAACAGTTTTATAGAAGAGGAAAATGCTTAAAGAGATTTTACGACTGCCATATGGGAAAAATTAAATGCAAGAGTGAAACGCATGATGAAAGAAGAAATGAAAAGGCAAGTACCTGAGTTTAATGATTGATAAAAGCCACATTGCTATTATCTTTTTCTGTATACTATAAAAATCACAGTTTCACTTGGTTTGTTTCAATTTTCGATTCTTCGTTATATTCAGTACTAATTACATAGTTTCCTTTTCATACTCTTTTCCTTGAAAGGCGGGATGATAAACGAATATTAATGTTACATTTCTAAATTATAATTTACATCACTCACTTTTAATTAATTTACATCTAAAATAAAGTCCAAAATTTTATTCAGGTAGGTACGTGGAAACTTTAACAAAATCTAGTGTAACATTACAAGGGCTTTCGCATGCATATTTTGTATCAACTTGTTAAATGGTTCAACAAAACAGTGTCAAATGGAACAGAACAGATCAGAGCAGAAGAAAAAAGATTTCTGGCCCTTTCAAAAATCATATTGAATTCTTTGTAGTTAACACAAATCAACAACAACGGCAATGAAACACTTAAAATCCATGACTTCAATGTACTTCAGTTTAATCCTAACGTAACAAAGATTATTATTTTTTTTTTTTTTTTTTTTTTTGTAAAAATCTTATCAGAGTGCACTTTGCATGCACACTTCTATGAACAAATGATTATAATTTGTGGATATGGAAAAATTTTACTTCGTCAAAACACATTGTACAATGAATATGTGAATGTTTGAATGCACGGGAATATACGCTTTCGAGTTTATGCTTATATTTGTGTTTATTATTGTTAGTGAAATGGATTCATACATCAACACATTAACCATCAATTCAATCTTTATGACTTGTGACTTGATAACCTAACTAAGTGACAAAAGTTAAAATAAAGTAAAATAGGAAAAAAGAAACAATACAACACAACGTTGAGTGACTTTAATAAAAAGTAAAAATGTGCATTATACAAAAGCATTCACGAAGAAAAGAAAACACTTTGAACAAAATTTCAACCAAAACCAAAACAAAAAAAAAAAAAATAAAACCCAAAAAAGAAACAAAACAAACAACAACACATACAATAAAAATGTGATAGTGGATCGTTCCTCTAGTCAAGGTTTTAATACAATCTCAGAAAATTTCTGTTGAACTGAATGGATTAATCTGAACTTTTAACTGGTTACTTATGCTAAAACTAATATTCCAAATCGATTTTTATATAACAAAATTGAATCAAATTCTTTAGTAAAATTACCATAAAAAAACAAGTTGACACTTTATAAATGTTAGTGCAAAGGACAAAAATTGAAACTTTCAGTATTCTAATTCAAAATTAGCACAAAAGTATTTTTCAAATCAAAGTCGAGCAAAATATACATCAGCTCTTTTAAGTTGTTTCAATTGTCTATACTTTATAAAAATCCGATTTATCGATAAATGCATCTATTCTAAATAAATAAATAAGCACATATATTTTATCAAGGTAGTTCCCATAGTAATTTTCTTAAAGCAGTTGCCACATAAAAATCTATTTTTATTTTACTGTATGTAATAAGAATTGTCAAAAACTGGACCCATTCAATCCAAATATTTTACAAGCAATTTATATTATAAAGTAATATTCCACATTTTATAATTTAGATTAGAAAAGTGGATCTTAATTCCGTGTGATTATAGAATAAAAAAAAAATGGAATAATTTGTTCAAAAATCAGCAGTATTTCTTCAAACTCCAAATAATAAATTAAATCAATTTTGATAGTACAGTTTAACAAATTATAATGCTTTATTATTTTTAAAAATTTCGTTTTTATAAAATAAATTAAATTTTTAATCCTTGCCTTCTGAAAGTTCATTCTTAAAAAAAATTTCTTAAAAAATCTTAAAGGGAAATATGCAAAGGGATCGATCTGATTAAATGTTTTCACTTTTAGTAAAAAAAGGCAGTTATTTAAAACAGAATTTGAAAGGAGGGACAATTTCGTACAAAAATTTTAAATTGTTAGATCTTCTTGTAGCAATGAGAGATTTTGAACTTTTTTGAGAGGACTTCCCTAGCAAATTATTGAACAACACTTGCCATTATAAATTGAATTTTTCATACGAATTCTGTGAGATTAAAATGAAACTATTTAATCAATATTTTAAAATTAGATTTAGAATTATAAATAACAATTGTAATTGCAAAGAAATCTAGAGTAAGCGGACGATTTTTATCTGCTATATAAAGGCACTTGCTCAACATTTTTTGAGTTACAGCATTTATTTATTTCTTGTATAATCCTTCATTCTATATCATAAGTGGTGTCGACTATAACAAACAAGAAATCCAAAACACAAATTCATTCAACACCAACCACAACAATAGCAATAACAATAACAACAAAGAGCTCTTTTCAGTAAAATTTACTTGCATCTATTTAATGATATACGAAAAAAGCAAATAATGAAAAAATAACTTTAACAATAATAAAAGTGGCGGTACCAATAACAACGACCATGGCTTGGGCAACGGCAACAAAAATTGTTTGTAAGAGGAAAACTTCATGCACAACTTGTATATTAAATTCAATTGCGTTTTTATTGTTATACATTTGTTCTTTTATTTTCCTTTATGCGCTTTCTTTCTTATTGTCCTACAACGCATTTACATTTTTTATGTAGTTAATTTTTTATTGTTACTTTTTGTTCTATTCTTTGCGTTCTTTTTACAGCGTACTTTCTTATTTTGTTACTAACACCATACATACAACCGCACTTATATATATATATATATATATATATATATATATATATATATATATATATATATATAACAAATATATAGTCAATATGCATACACTTATACATTTTATTTACATTTAGCACAAAATAAATTTGTATTGGTACGTGTTACCGTTCACAAATGACATATGTAACGAAATACATGTACATGAACATGCACATAAATGAACAGGAACAACAAGAGTATGAAGAAAAAACGAAGAAGAAGAAGAAGAAGAAGAAGAAGAAACAGAACACTGAGAGTAAAAGACACATTGTGTACGTGAACTTGACTCCTTCAGCATTTTAACTACAATAAATAACAAACTAACTAAAATATAGACACTCATACACACATGTACATATATATATATATATATATATATATATATATTATATATAATGTAAATTTCACAATATTATTATTAATGTACTGCAGTTACGAAAATGCCCCACTTTCTGCATACATTACGAAGAGAATAGAAAAGAATAGAATGCGCACAAACACTCATCTAAGCACATGTATTCTGTTACATGTAAAGGCATATATTACTGTATATTATATTACTGTAACATGCCTTCCTTTTAGTGTTACTTGCTTTTATTTTCTTCGTCCTCTTCTTTTTCACTTTATCACTTTTTCAGTCTTTAAACTCTACACTTCATTTGGTACAGTATCTTATATGTGTCAGATGGATACTGATTCATTCAAACTCTTTGTGTAGATATGGAAAATAATGGCGACATCTGGTGTCGGTCCATGTGAACTTGATAATAATATGCAGCTTACAATTCGTTAAATATTATGACGAAATATATTATAGAAATGGATTTTGACCAAAGGACAAACCGCAAAATTTGACGACTCTCCATTTAACTTCTTATTTTGAAGAAAGCCTTATAATTTAGAAAAGTTTTTTTAGTCCAGATGGGTATATTTTTTGAATTCCTGTCTTGTATAGCAAAATTATAAAAGGTGTCTAAAATTTTGGTACATTTTACTTTTACACTTTATTGAAAATTTATTCAAATTAAGAAAAATGAAGTAGGGTATTCAGAAGTCTGCTGCAATCCACTCTAACGTTTGTATTTTATTTTCGTTTTCTTGAACCAAAAAAAAATGTTATCTAAAATAATGGGCTTTTACATTTGCCTAAGAAAATACTTCAAATGTTTCGATTTACATGTAAATGCATTTACATGTAAATCGCATTTTAATTTATATAAATATCATATAATATTTAAAAAATTATTATTTTATTTTATATATATTTTGCATTACATTTTCTACTAGATGAAAAATGTCAGCTTAAAAGATAACTGAAATCAAAAATCAATAATTTCAATAAATTCATGTAAGTGCTAAGAAAAGAAGCAAGAAAAAGAGAAAATAAGAAATAACTTGATGCAGTGAAAGTCTTCCATAATTATAAGATTTCTTAGTTTTACGGAAATTGCACCACCAAATGTGATTAATTTATATCTAAAAGACACCATCTCAAAAAACTTTCTTTTAATTGCAATAAAATATAAATTGATTTACATTCTAGTGCATTAAAAGAAGGCCACTTTATACGAAATGTTATGTAGGAACCACAATTCAATAATAACAACGCATTATGTAGAAATAGCTTTACAATAAATTGGAAATTACGAAACAACGCGATTTCAAAACATTATTAACGGATTTAATAGTTTTAATTTACCTTTTACCGTGCTTTATAGAAAATGCAATAGCGATAAATTTCGAATTCAAATACAAATTAAAGGAAATTATTTAAAGCGTGAAGGCCCGCATTGAAGAGACTTGGAATTATAGCACAATGCAAAACAAATTAAATTATTTCAAATTACGCTCTAGAGTAAAGTAATTAATGTATTTCAAAAATCAATAAATTTAACATAAATCCAAAATATTCCAATCAATGGACAAGTAAATTTACATCCCAAGAAATCATGCATCAGACATCAGATTTTTGTAATCAAAATATATATAAATTTTATATAGATTTCTGCTTTTAAGGGGTTCAATGTGAAATTTTACAAATTTTTTTTTTTTTAAAAATGCTTATTCAAAAATGGCGTTACAAAAAGGAAATAGTGGATAGAAAATACCATTATAATGGAAAAAAGTCCAATATTTACAGCGCTTTGTATGAGAAGAAGCTTTTAAAGACCAAGACTTGACGTCATCTTTTAAATTAACGCAATAACGTGGAACTGTCGAAATTTTCTTCGCCTTCACTTAAATAATTTTATCAACAAAGTACGGTCTCGTGCTGTACTAACCTGTCAGAGAAAGCGCTATTAATTGACCTGTTTACGCTTTAATGCATTTTCTTCCATGCTTTACTTTTCCGTCCTTCTCATTGTTACGCCCTTTTCTTTACTATTATGTCGTATATTTATATATAAATATTTCCCCGAAAAGTTTAACTCTTTTCTAATGGCTCTAAGGAATTTACTAAAAATAGAACCATCTCAACCATTCTCAAAAATTAAAAAAAGGACACTCCATTTAATTGAGTACAATTTAAACATAAAGAAATTCCAATAACAACCAACTTGAAGGTTAAGAAATTTCTTCATTAATTCTTCTCATATAAAACATTATAACAGAAACAATAAAATAAGGAAGAAATGAAAGTAAAAATGAAAGAAATGAAATGCCTAAATTTTGCAAAAATTTATAAAGAAAATGAAATAATGATTGATACATGGGAAGATATATATTTTTATATAGTAAATTTTATATATATAAATAGAAATATATTTTTTTATTTCTTTCGTATTATTCTCTTAAGTATTAATCGTTATCATTCCCATAAGTAAATATAATGATGATAATAATAAAAATAATGATAATGATAATGATCATAATAAAAATGATAATAATCCGCACCTAATATTGCAGAATAATAATAAAATAATAGGAAAAATAATATAAGTAATAATAATAAGGGCAGAATATGGGAAGCAGGAGAAAAACATATTTATTACAAATTTTCTATTTTATACGTATATTGTGAAAAATTATAATGACAGAAAATGAAAAATTATGAAAAGGAACAATAGAAAAATGAGCAAAATAACAAAATATATTTCTTATTGTTTCTTATATTTATTGTACAAGCAATTTGAATGGTTGAAAAAAGTAATATCATGTCATTGAATAAGTCTTTGGCAACAATATCAACTGAACTAAATAATTTTTGGATAGCGTTAATTTTTAACATGACAAACGAATACATTTATGGGTCTTAAAAATGTCAACTATTTAAAATATCACAAATGTACGTAAATTCCTTTATCACAGCACTTTTTTAAGCGGCACTATTGAATTAGATATTTTTGGACTAAAAAGTATTGCTTGCCTTTTTTTTTATATAAAAAAAAGGTTATAAATTATGGTCTTGAGATCCGTTCATATAATCCGGTTGTATGATTTGACCATTTAAATTATTCCTTTACCATAAATTGCGTAAAGTGTAAAAGTTTACAAACTTTTCTTTTTCAACTTAGTAATGTATTCTGTATAAAAAAAGGACGATAGTAAAAAATTTTAATATGTCAAATTAAACGATTATATTTTTTGCAAAAACCATTTATGAAATGCACATCTTGTTAAGCGATTTTATGATCTCATCTTTTTAATGTGTTTGTAATTTTGCCTTTCAAATATAAGAACTAATTTTAATATATTTACTTATCTAAAATGCATTTCGTAGCAATTTCATTCATTGTAAGTACCAGAAAAATTAGTGAAATAATTTGAAAGATCTTTTTTCTCCTACAAATTCATTACATTCACTCTCTCTCTCTCTCTCTCTCTCTCTCTCTTTTATATATCTATCCATCTGTTTCATTCATGTCTGACTTACATTCTTAATTGTAGTTTATGGCTTTTACTTTATTAATATCCATCAGATATTTATAATTAAAAATTGCAATTCAAAACATTATTGTGAAAAGGAAGGAAGAGTGAAGAAGGAAACCTCAAGGAAGACCATGTCTTCCTTTTCAAATTTAAATTCAATATGAAGTAAGTTGTTATAAATCTACGTATTGACCATTTAGTACTTGTACCGGAAACATGTCTACATATGTATAATACAGTTTGTAAAAATGTTTTCAATTTTATCTTTCATTATTTGGGTGGTTCAAAGCGTAACGGAAGCGATTTCTTATAGCAAACAATGCAAAACCATTTTCTAAATTGATTTCACCATTTATTTTCGCTAGTAATTTAATGCTTTACAAAATTTTGAAACGTCCTGATAGATCTCGATATTTTAGTAAGCCGAATGTTCTGCATGGAAATATACAACAAATCCAATGAGACACGATTTTATAGTACTAAGTACAATATAGTTCAATATAGTACAATGCATATGATTAAGGCATCAGACCCAAGCTGTACATTAAATACCTGTTGAATTATCAATTCATTAATTTCTTTATCTATTCTTTCTAACTATAGATATCTCTTTTGAAATTGAAGGTGGCAATATTTAATATAATTTAATAAAAATTTGCTAAATAGATTTTAATATGAATGAACAGTGTTAATAGTGGACTACACTCGATTATTCTTATTTTAAAGGCCATTAGTCACACAAAAGCTTTTTCAAAAATAAATCTTTAGAAGCAAAAAAGTTACAATTTTTGATATATTTTTACGATAAATTAAAATAAAGTAAAGAAAACAAGTGAAAAATTTTAAATTATATAGGACAATTTTTTGAACAATTTTTCGCCCATACAGATGTTCTGGAATCAACTTTATTACAAAATTATGAGAAAAATTTGATTCATATCAAAAAAGATTTTGGATCCATACTCATTTAAAAATTTTTTTAACAACTTAGGTAACTTAGTTATAGGGAGTTTTTAAATAGTTGATCATTATTCATCGCAATATTTTACAATATGTTTTCATAAATATTTTTCGCTAAATCCATTAAATGGATTGTTTGTTGAAGTGATTTATGTTGGCCCAAGGGAGCAAATAAGTATATTTTAAATCTTCTCAAACATACACAAACAAATATGATGATTGTTTATTATTATTGCGATGATGATGATATTTCACAATTATTCAAACTGTCAACTAAATATACAAAAAAACAACAACAAAATACAACAAAATATAATGAAAATCACAATTGTATTCTTTTTCTTTGTATTTAATATTTAAATAACAGGAATGGATAAATTTCATTGTATAAAAATTGATTATTTTTCTAAGGAGCCATATCAACCTGATCCAAATGATACAACTGCAGCTATAACATGTAAGTATTACATTGTAAAAAAAAAAAAACTTTTCAATTCACAATTTTTTATCTTGGTTGCAAAAATGCTTTAAAAACATATAAATATCACATAAAAATATTAAATAACCCAAAAAACTTTAACTACCTCGACTCTTAATTAATAAATTAACAAAGACTACAAGAAGAAAATCCATTATATGAAAAAAAAGTTTCACAAAATGGACCTAATCGCTTGAACAGTTTTTTTTTTATTACACAAAGATTTTGTAACGATTGTTTTGCATACAATAAAATATCTTTTGCGATCTATAAACAAACTATTGCATTTTAAAGAACCCAGAATTGTTGCCTGCATCAAGCTTAGAGCTTGCTGCAGACAAGCTCTAAGCAAAGGTTTTTATAATCTAACTTTTCATAATTTTTAATTTTTTTCGACAACAATAAAAAATGAAAAAAGACGCCGTTTGCATCATTCATTCAATATTATTAATACAAGAAATCAACTTATTAAAAATCTCTCCAATCCTACTGTTTTCAGTTCATGATGCCAAACATTTGGCTACACATAAGTTTATACTTTCAGAATTTGAAGTTTTCATTTGATAAGCTTCAAAAGTTTTATCATAATTGTAAGCACAGTAAATATCTAGATCCTGTGTAATGATTGTTTAAAAAATATTTCATAGAATAATTAATACATATTGGTGTTGCATTAAAATAATGAAATTAAAAAAACTTTTTTTTAATAAAGAATAAAAAATATTTATTATGTAATCTTTTTTCTCTCCATTTTCTTCCAAAAAAAAAGTTTATTAAAAATCAATTATAAGTTTACTTATAAAATGACAAAAGTATAAAAATGAATAATGAGACTTTAGCAATATTTTAGACAGTCATTATCCTTAAATTTTGATAGTCGTGAACTCTTATTTGTACTTTTTTTTCAATTTGAATCGAGACGATTGATGTCACATTTTCTACAATATTAACATTATTTTTAAAAAATTCCAAATTGTACGCCTCTACGCGTCAAAAGTTAAGAGTAAGAGACAAAAAGTCCATAAAAAGGTCGATGTTAAACAAGGCGAGTATAATTTCAGCCATTTCAAATGCCAACTTTATATGGTAAAACTTTTCGCGGTTTTGCAATACTTTTATATAATACATGAATTTTTGGGAATGAGAGAGACAAAGTCAGATCGATTTAGAATTCTTCAAAGGGTCTGTAACTTTTCCATTTAAGCGTTATAATCGCTTTGAATAGATGAGTGTAAGCTTTACTTGTCGGATATAAAAATAAAGTAAAAAAAATAATGTGAATGGTAACATCATGCCTCATGTTTCAAGAATTAATTAATCTAACTTCCGATTGGATGGTGAGTACTAAGTATTAAGTGTGGGATAAATAAAAGTAAAACAAGTAAGGAAATATGAGAAGCAGACCGAAGCAGAAATGATGGGTGGCATAAAAAATAGACGTAATTTTGAATGCGAACGTACTTTAAAATAAGTAAAAAAATTCAATAAAAAAAACTTTTGCGTTAAAAAAATTGTATTTGGCTTTAGCTAAATCTTGGGTACCATCACTCATACATTATTGAAAGCCTGTTTCAGTTTTCCATTAAAGAATAAACGTAAACATAAAACAGTGAAAATTTGATATTGTATCCGATTTCCAGAATTATTGGACCAATGCATAATTATTACAAACCAATGGCCTTACTGCTTACAGAAAATTTTATCTTTCTGTCTTTTGCAGTTTGCAAATCACTAAATTTTGCTTTAAAAAACTGAGATATTCTCAGCATTGTGGTCGTGTCCTTTGACCGATTTTGCCCATTTATTATACCAATCTGCCGGCACAACTTCCAATATTTCTGCTAAATTGGAGCTAAATATCTTTTTACTTGTGATCGGGAAAATATTAAAAACCCTCTAGCAGATCTATTCAAAATTTGATGCTGATCAATTCTACATATGCATTGTACCATCTTCGATGCCTTCTTTTCGGTATTGTAATTATAATGACGTAATAAATATACCTCAAATCTCTTAACAAATGCCATTCAATGGAAATTTTTGTATAAATAAGAAGATTAACTTTTTATGGAATTACATAAATATTATGAAAGAATTTCCGTTACAAAAATAATATGAACAAAAACCTAAGTCTTAATTGTGTGTACTAATAACGTAAATAAAAATATCGGCTTATTTGACTTTGTAACATCTCAAATTATTAATACAATTTAAACAATATCTTGTAAAGATTTAGATTACCCGAAAAAGTAGATTTAAGTTTCACTTGAACTTTATCAATACCTCGAATTGCTTAAAATCTATTTCAGTCTAAAAAAAATGTTAGTGAAATCGAAAATGATGATTGAAAAATGTAACGCATTTAAAGTATATAAAACAGTTTAATGATAATAAATCATTTACTTAACTTTATTATTCGATATCATAAAAGCAATTCAGTTAACAAAAAAATTGTATTGTTATGTAATTATTAAAAATGAAATGAATTGTTAGCATAAAGCAACATCAGGTTGAACCTCTACAATGACATTTAGTTAAGAATTTAATTTCCGTAATCATTTTTTTTCTTTCTTTCCTTTCCTTTTTGGCCATCCCCTCATTGTTAGTGTTTAATAAATTCTATTTATGCACACACACACACACACACCCAAAAGTTGGGGATATATTTACTTTATGTTATTATGTTTGTAACGCCTACAAGAAAACATTGAAGACTCTACAAAGTGTACTTATTCTTGATAATCATCAAATTTTGAATCGAATTGGACTTGTCTGTACTTCTGTGCGTTCGTATGTGTGTCTGTCTGTTATAAACATTCTCCTGGTCGTAAAATTTGAAATGTTGAACTCAAATTTGGCAGACTTATTAGAAGTCCCTGCACGCAGGCTGGAAAAAATCGGTCTAAGGCCACGCCCACAATGCAATAAAAGGAAAGTTTGGTAGTTTTTTACTCATCATCATTTTTTATTGATTTCGCCTACTCGAAATTATACAATATCAAAATTTACGTTTAGTTTATGTTTACGTTTTCAATTTACTCCCAAAAAACTGAAGTAGGTTATGACTCGTAATGTCATGGTGAATTGATGTGGGCTGGGGCTACAGCCAAATATAATTTTCTTGCTTATTACCACTCAGTATACTTCATTTAGTATATGCTGTTGTTAAAATTTTTGGTATTAACATTTCTTCTTCATTAAATTATGGTATTTTATCTCTGGAACTGTTATAAATCTTCTTAAACTAATGACTCAAAAACTTTATAACATGAACATTTATTAATTGTGTACTTTACTTTAACACCATAAAAATAACATAATACTAACAATACTAACAATAATATTAACAAATTCAAAATATTTATGAATTATCAAATGTTATGAAACGAAAATAAACCAAACCATAAACACGTAACTATTGCAACCAACTATTCAACAAAGCTCATTTGTATCTTTGTTAACTAGGAAATCAGTAAAGTTTTACAATGTATAGAATAAACAAACTAAACTAAAGAAGAAACAAACTAAACTAATAAAATCAAACTCTGAGAATCTCAGAGAAAGTAACTTAAAACAAAAGAAGAAGAAGAAGAAGAAGAAGGATAAAAGGAAGTGTAGCAGCGTTATATCAGAATTTAAAAAAACTTGTATGAAATAGCACAAGAGCCGTAGACTACAATACAATCGGATATACTTTCAAAAGTATTTTCAATTAACACATCAATGCATAAGCAGACAGTTTATCTAAGAAAAAAATTCTTTTTTAGAAATTGGACATTACATAAAAAATTTTTCAATTTACTGCTTTTTTGTAGTATTAAAGGCCACCCGTTTTTAAAGTAGATTTCAATTTTAGCAAGCATAATTTTATTAAGTCAAAATTCCGTTCCTAAAGTAACTTCCGTTGCTAAATGACTTTAAGCGATTCATAAAATACTTGAATTAAATGTTATCTTTATCTTTATCTGATGATGCAAAGCCCTTTGTAAATTAAGAAAGACGCTGTAAGTTAATTCTATAAAACCAAATGAATTAATCCCAAATAATTGGCATTAATTCTAATTAATTTTACAAATGTCCTACTTTGTAACTGAAAGAACTTTCAACAGCTTCTTTCTGTTTAGTCTTTAATTGACGATATTTTTGGATTTGTGTTGATATCATTTACGTGACTTATTTCACTTCATATTAACATGATAATAACTTATTGAAATAAATCATTTATGTATGGGGATATTATGAAGAAATCACATGAGTCTGCCAAGACACATTGGCCTATGTGTTATGGATGGCAATTCAAATATTCATTCACCTTCTGTGTTTTGTATTTTCCACCCATTTCCTGTCATCTGCATGCCTACTTGTTAATGCGAAACTTTTCATTTCTTTTTTCATGTTTTTTCATGTATTTTTCATGTAGTAAGTAGTAAACTAGTGAATATAAAAAAAAGTGATGAGATTATAAATCTCAATTGGATTGTTATAATTATACGTATTGGATTGTACATGTATGTATTTTTAAAGAGTAGATAGTAGCAGCAACAGTAATATTCAATATTTCCAATCTAAATAGAATTGTAGGGAATGGATAAGAATGACTTTCCAGTGTACAATACACCAACACAGCAACAATATTTTTTTAATATTTTTCAACCGTTTAACGGAGAACTCTTTAGAAGAGTATGCCACAGTAACGCTGCCGCCACCACGTAAATGAAAAATAGAACAAAAATAGAAAGCAGAAAAGAAGAAAAACAGAAATAAGAAGAGAAAGGAAAACTAAATTATAAATTTTTCTGAATTAAAATCATCGACTTATTATTGTATTATTACTTAGATATAAAGTTAAGTAGGATTTACAAATATTTACCACTCTCTCACTTTGTCATTTTCTCACTTTATAGAAATAGACTAAGATAGGATTTTTGCCTTACTAAAAATTCATATTTTTACTGGTAATAAGCTTTAGCAATATCGGTTATTGATAAGTGGATACTAATAATTTATATTCTCGGCAAAGTCTACTCATAAATTTCCGCCAAAGACAAAGAAGAAATTAAAGGTAATAGAAGTCGCGTTATCTAATCCAATTATAAAGAATTAACTTTCGATACATTTAAAGAAAACTCCATAAGAAAAAATTGCAATTTCAAAATATTAGTCAAGTAGCATCAGATTTGTTCCAGTTAACTTATAAAGCAGATTTACATCCTGTAAATCTGCTTTATAATCAAAAATAAAACTCAAGAAATATAGCTCATAACCCCAGTCCAAACTTCTCGATTAAATTAACTACTGTTTCACAACTTTTCTTTCAAAATTACTTTTAAAATTATAAATTTTTCAAATTGTTCATTGACAGTCATTGTTTATTAATTTTCAGTAAGAATTGCGCTTGAACCAACTTCATACTTAACATATTTCACTAAAATATAAAATTTTGATTTATAAGAATTTCACAAAAATATATGAAAGAAAAGAAAGGCAGCGTTAGATGAATTTAAAAACATCTTCTAAATAGACTGATGAATGTAATTTAAATTATTTCTTGGACCTTACATCAATTGTAATGCAAGGTATTACGTGTTTATATAGATGTACGTAACGCCTAAGGTAAAACTTAAGGTACATCCTCATTTTCTTATACGGTTCAGTTCAAAGAAGATTCCCAATTTGATTCAACTTTTCCTAGATGTCCACTCGTCTGTCCGTTACGTGGCAGTGTCCATTTATTATCAAAGTGCAAAGGTACATCGATGAAGTTTGTTATGTTATATATAAACAAGATGTGAACGTTTATTACGGAAACATTCAAATGAGAAGTTAGAAGAAAGAAGTTTAATAAATAAAATAAAGGAAAATAAGCCTTTTTTTTTGTTTTTTGGAAAAAGTAGTGGTAAATAACGAATGCGTTACGTGTTCTTTACGTGTACAATGTAAACATGAAAACTAAAACAAAGTTCATACATAACAATTTCATTTGTTATGTATGAACTTTGATTTTTAACAATGAAGAATGACAATAACAATAACTATAAAAATAATGAATTGAAATCATTTAACATGGTAAAATACAACCATGCATACTGAAAGATATGCATGATTGTATTTTATTTGACATGTAGTCAAAGAAGTTGTGCATAACTGAGAGGACAAAAGTAACAGGGAAAAAGATCGTTATTTAATAAATTAATCGATTCATTTATTACTGCAATTTAAAGTAATTGATTCAGCCATCTTAATGATCTAATATTTTGTGAGTGTTGTGCTTTCTTCCTTCAGTTTTAATTATTGTGTAGAATTGTTTGCTTCAATAAATATCTGTAAACAAAATTCCAGATATCATTAAAGATAAGTTTATAATGGAAATGACTCAACTGAGAAAATTTTCCAATTTCATATTTATAAGTTATTCACAATTTTTAACAAAGTAATATAAAAGCAAGATAAAATTTTATCAATTTGTGTACTCACAAGACGTCCAAGGCACGAATTGAGGGCCAAGAAAATCAAAATATTTTTCAATGATTATAATGAAGAAATACTTGTTAACTTGTTAACATCTCTTCTATATTATATGGAAAATAGTATGTGTAATGTACCAGGAGAAAGGAATGCTTCCATTATTAAAATTTATAAGGAAAAATGTAAAACAATGTAGAAAAGGAAGAAATGAAAAATGAAGGAAATGTGTATAAAAAACTGTCAACGATAATTAAATACAATTTAATTATATTTTCAGATACTGTTACAAAGTCCTGTCCACTGTTTTTGATTTCCGGCTTATTTCTCTTATGCAGCTTCATTGTGTTCCTTATACCAACATGCTCACAACAGAACAGTTTATACTATTTTACCGCTGGCATCATGTTCATCGTATCAGGTAAGTATTTTACACAAAATCAATCAATTTTATGTAAAATTGATTAACAACGACTTTTAAATAGCCTAAATCGTAACAAATGATTATTTTTATAAAATCATTAAAGTTCAATCATGCACAGTTCAACAAATGTGAACATTACTTTGCGAACTGAATGGCATTTAATGCCCTCTCATCCTTAATTACGGAATTCATTAAAATTTATATTTAGATTGTGGCCAGTCAAGTACAGTTTTGTTTTAATTTTTACATGTAAAAGTATTGAAATTTATAGAAAAATTTTAAAAATAAAATGCTTTATGGAGAATAATAATAAAAATAAAGTATAGTTATGTTTAACAGACACCACCACGCCCACATATTCAAGTTTTATGGAACTGTCTTTAAAATTAAGGTTTATAAAGTTGGTTGACTTTATCTCACATCTTTTTGGTTACGTTCTTTGTATCTCTCCCGGTAGAAAATCTGTAGAAAACTATCTAATACAAAAAATAAAAATTAAATTGTATTTAATTTTTATTTTTATTTTTTATTATTTTGGCATTTAATCCATTTTATATATATATTTTTATTAATATTTTATTTTTCTGCCTTCTTTATGTAGGTTTATTAATGCTTATTGGCTTAATTGCATACATATCCATATTGAAAGCAGAAATTGGCTCAAAATTACGTCCAAGATTCATATTGCAACCTCCTCTGTTTAAAGTTACCTACGGTCAAAGTTTCTTTTTATATGTTTTCGGTTTCATAGCCACCGAATTTGTTGGCTTACTAAATATATTTTTATATACAAGCCTACAGGAAATCAGTTATTATAGTGTGAGTATTATGTGAATAAAAAATAAAAATTTTTAAAAATGCATAAATAAATACAAAAAAAAATAAATATGAATTTTAGAGTCGGTTTAGGCCGGCTCTTTATTTTTCTACATATCTTAAACAAATAAATAAGTGACACAGAAATCAAAAAAAAAAGCAAAAACTTTTAAGTGATATTTTAATAATTCGAAAAATTTTTTATATATATACACAATAAATGAATTCGGATCAAATTTAAATCTCGTATAATGTATATATAAAAATGTAGTAATGTATCACTTTCGTTAAGAAATATTCCAAATTTTAAATTTTTACCTTATTATGAACTCTTTTAAGAAAGAACAGATTACACAATTGATCCGATTCTAATCATTTTCAAAGCAGTTTGTCTTTAAATCGTTTACTACTTTTGTACCAAATTTCACATCACAAAAAGCGTTATCCTTAATTTTTATAACAAAATTACATGAAGCGAATTCATTCAGGCAGACAAATACATTAATTTAAATTGATGTAAAAAAATTCATTCTGAATTGAGCTATAGAATAAAAAGACAAATCTTTCGCAAGGACTGCTGTGTATTACAAACATCTCCATAGACACTGAACCACAAAAGTGTGTGCAACATATAAATATGATTATTTTGTCTTACTAAATAAACATATACATACATACATATACTTACATATATATTCTTGTTATACCTCTTTATGGTAACAACACATTAAAATATCCAACAAAACGAGCATGTTAGAATTTAATAAAGCACTCTCACTCACTCTCATTCATTCTTTGTCTAACTTACTTTGCTACCTTTTTTTACATATACCATAAAATATATGTTATGGTCCCTTGTTTTGGTTTAGTCATTTACTCCTGGTTTACTTTAGTACATCAATTGGGCTCTTGCACTATTATAATAATAATAAAAAAGAAGGCAAACTTTTTTATATAAAGTATTTCATATTGAAGAAAAATAGAAGGCACTTATTACAAGAACTAAAATGACAAACTGTTAAGCTGCCCTAAGAACATCTATATTTCAAATTTATCCATATTTCAAATTAAGAAAATACACTTTGTCGTTGCCCATTAATTTGGAGAATATCCTTTAAAAAAATTAAGCTAACCGATCCAAGTTTTGTATTTTTGTATTCTTGCAACAAATTACCTTAGTCGTAAAGCTCCATTTAAGCTCCATTTTTATAGCAATATTATTGCCGGATTACCAAGATTAGTGATTAATGCAAATATAAAAACTTCAAGTATCTGTATTCTGTAATTGGCATTTCTAGAAAACAATATATCATTTCGTTCTCTTCAGAAGTTTGAAACTTTTAACTATCAAATTGAATGGATTGTGTGATTAAGTTGGGAAATTGTTACGTGACATCATAAAATATATCTAGAATTCTGAGAACTTTCTAACTATTTTATATTGTAGCGTTTCGAAAATAAGAAAATATAAAGCAATTAAGTTTCATATATTTAGAAAATAAAGAACATAAATATAAGTTTAGAGAAATAATCTGTTTTTATCAATTTTCTATAATGGACGTTGGTATTAAAAACTTTACTTTACACAACCATCTGCAAAGTCTTATTAACGTACAGTGTACTGTAATTTATATATGATGGTAAAATGTGTTGTGCACCTAAACGTACATGTCCAATTAGTTTTTTTTTTTTTGGTTTTATTTTTATAGTTCTGCTATCCTAAAAGCCAATCAAATACTTTTTAGATATACTAAATGATGAATAGAAACATTTTATTTTAACATGATTAAAATGAAAGCAAAAGAGCAAACTAAATGATTGCAAGAACGATTAAAAAGATTATCTCCAGAAAAAGATTATATTAAATTTACTTTTGTCTTTAAAAGTTATAAATCGGAAATTAATAGAAGAACACTAGGTCTCTTCTACAATTAGTGGAGCACTAAACTCCGAAAAAAAACGCAATAAGATGGAAAATAAATATATTGAATTAAATCTGCAAAAATTTGCCGTAAAAATTACGAAAAATTGTAGAACTTTGGTACAGAAAACAAGCCAGTAAGCGAAAAAGAAACGCTTCCGATTCTGCATATTTTCAGTATCATGCCTCAATGAATTAAAACACGCCCAAATCAAAATTTCATTAAATATTGAACGATAGTAATATCGTAAAAAATTTACATAGAAAAATTTGCGGTAAAAATTACGAAAAATTGTAGAACTTTGGTACAGAAAACAATCCGATAAGCGAAAAAGAAACGCTTCCGATTTTGCATATTTTCAGTATCATGATACTGAAAATATGCAAAATAGGAGGCGTTCAGTGAGGCATATCGTAAAAAATTTACAAGGAATCAATTAAATAGATATTAAATTGAAAGACCCTTCGCCTATACAAAATTCGTAGTATATTTAAATGCAGAGGCTTATATCAAAAATTCTTAAAAGTTTGTGGAATATTCCTGTTGAATATTCCACAAAACACGTATTTCTAAAAGGAATGCTAATAGTTGATGTGCACAATGTTCGTTCTTGATGGTAACCTTAAGTTCCAAGAAACTAATCTCCGTAATACCACAGGTAAAATATGGTGCTCTCATTAATTGTCCAATCTGATTTTATCAGTCATATAAAACAAAAAATTAATTATGGATTTTTACCCAGTTGCATATAAGTACGCTTCGAAAGTGGCAGCTTCCACAAAATTACTCAGAAAGCAATTCTTATGCAATCGATATAAAAAAATCGATATAAAAAATCCCATTTAAATCTAAGTCTGCAAAAACTTATTATATTCTCTGGTCCATAACTTTATCCATTATCTGGATAAAGCATTTATTTTTCTCACTTTTTTCGCTTACTCTGATTGATCCATTGTAAATCGTAAATATACATAAAAATATGAAAAGAGAAGACATCTAAGATTTTTTTTTAAATGAATATACATTTCCTTCAGCTCTGTACTATAACATTCATTTTATATTTTATTGTATTGCACGACAAATGATTGCTCTTCATATTAAGTTATTTTCACAGGATGCACTTGTACACATAAAATTTGATAGAAAGTACATAAAAGCAAGGATAAAAATAGAAATGAAAGTGAAAATAAAAATAAAAATAAAAATGAAATAAGAAATGAGAAAATTGAATAAAAATAATGAAAAATAACAAATAAAAAAATCAGAAAGTAAAATCATTTTATTCAATTGATTCATAGCATTTACCATGCTTTACACTAACAAGCCTGAAGCAAAAGATTAAGGAAGGACAAAATCAATATAGTCACACGTATAAAGTTTACAAAAAACATGAAAAAGAGGAATGTCAATCGAAAGCAACTACAAAGACTACAACTACTACCACTACAATTACAACTAGTACTTCATCACCAATGCTAACAGCAGTTACATTAGCAACAGCAGCAATAACAGCAACAATAAATGCACAAACAATAAATGTAGCATCAATAGCAGACAATCGTCATAAAAACCAATATAATAGAAAACATCAAGTGCACATGACAACTCAAGTGTCCAAGGATATAGAGGATGATAAGAAAATGATGATGACAACAATGATGAGAAATTCAATGATGCGTATGAATGGTGAAATATATGTATGTCGCAAATATCCAAATGGTATGGCATCCAGTATGTTTTTACATGATTTGGATAGAAGGTAATTGATATGGATGTTTGACATGTACTCTAATCACAACGTAAACAACAAAAACAACAAAAAACTTATTAATTTTCTTAATTTTTATGATTTTGTATTGAGATATATTATACTTGTATAATTACATTTCTATAGATATTATTTAGAGCAATCTGATAGTAGTTACAATAATTTACATTTAAAAACAAAATCGATGAGTGAATTATACAGGAAGGCGCCATCAACTGCCGTCAATTTTAGTAGGCAACAATTAAAGCCATCATCAGCTTTGCCACCACCCACAACATTACATACACGTGGCAAGACGCAATTGCCACAACCGCCGCAACAATTTAGTGATTTACCGCAAGAGTTTCCTTTAACGCGTAGCATTTCTACTGCCACAAACATCAACATGGATAACTATAACCACAATGGTATTATTATGGTTGATGGTGAACATTGTGATACTATAGCAACAACTACAATAAATACCACAATTTCCCGTATAAGTTGTAATGATAATAATCTCCACAAACAAAACAAACAACAAAACCATAATAGGAATTCTTATAGTAACAGGGGCATAAACGCAACATGTAACGTAAAACATGAAAGTAAACGAGAAGTTACAAATAATAATGTTCATTTGGATAAAGTAGAGACAATTCATAGGCAACAAAAACAATTAAAACAGCAGAAATTCCAAGAAATCCAAAAAGTAGAGCAATCGACAAAAGCCACAAGAACAACAGCAGAAGCAGTATCAACAGCAGCAGCCAATAAATATCATAAAAGGCACAAAAATCTCAAATCAAATATTCGAGATATAAAAATTTTGGGCGCCAAAAATAAGCATCATTATAATGATCATGATACTGATGAACATGATACTGATGATATTGATTTGGAAGAACCTATTAGTTTATGTGGCCTAAGGAGAGGTTTACGCCGTACCAAAGATGAACTGTTTGATGAGTTTTGTAAAAAAGCTGGCGTACGTCCAAAATCCAAAAATATTTATTACATAAGGAACGAACATGAAAATGAGCTTCAACATGCCGATACCATCCAAAATGTTAATAGCAAAAGCAGTCAACGGCACTTGAAACATATACCTTTCCATACGATATTATTGCATCGTCCCAATAAATATTCGAATACAATTCAACAACAAAATTCATTTAAAAACCAAGAAAACCTAATCAAGTCCACATATAAATATCCGAATAAAATTAATGATAGTAGAATAACCAGTAATACAAAAAGTCATTATAATAATGGCGAACTAAATTCTTTTCCATTAGTATCATTAGTAAATGGTACTGCAATAGATAATGCAGACACTAATAAGAATGATGATGACGATGATGATGATGATGATGATGATAATGCTGATAATAATAATGAGGATAATGGTGATGCTGATGTTGATTTAGATATTAATAAGATGATAGATATTGATGAAAAAGCTGGTGATATTGATGAAAACGATAATGATAAAATCAATACTAATTATCAATTTCAAGATGATAATAATGAGAGAAATAATTCTGAATATCATCAAGAGCAATTGCATCGCCAACAATCTTATATAAATGGTAAATGATTACTTTGTTTCTTATCATTTTTCTATTCAGTCTAATAAATTTTTGTCAATTACTGCATAAGACGCACATTTGCCAAAATATTTTATTGAGCATTTATACTAAAAAGCATTAAAATAAAGCAAACAAAATGTTGTCATCGATCATAATGAACTATTAAAAATTATACGTCCCTTTTTATAATTTAAAAGTCTAGAAAATGTTGCAACAAACAAATGAATGAATTTAGATTCATATTGAAACTAAAATTTAAGCTAAATTTAAGAGACAGCGTTCTATAATTCAGGCTTATAAACTTGTAACCTTAAAATTTTTGAATAAACTTTAATGTAAATGCGTATGTATGTAGCTCAATTGCACAATTGAGGCGTACAATATTTTAAACAATTTTTTTCGTTGCTTTTAAAAAAGGTCTGATAAGAGGCACTTATTGCACTTTATGAAATGAAATTTGCACTTTGATTTGCTGCCTATCAAAGCGCCCAAATTAATTTGTCTTGATTATCCATGCGTTTAGGGAAAATTTGAATCTACATAACCAGCCTTCCTTTAAGTTGTTTGTGACTTAAATTTTATATAACTTTTGTTTGTGTTATTCGTCAAAACTTTTACTCTTTTGCTTCCTTGCCAAATCTTAGCAAACAAAATTTTTAAAAAATGTACTTTTTACACAAATTTGCAAAACTCTTTCCCTATAAGTTATAAATAAATTGCTTCATCGCGATCCCCAGCTAGATGGATTCACATGAAAACACTTTCAAGTGACTTTGCCTTTAGATGATAATTTTGAAGTCTCATATTAAACATCTTTGATTCTACCAAATGCAAAATTAATGTTTCTTATGAAAATTTTGTGCTTTAATTACAGACGATTCTCATCTTTTGTTTAACATTACAGGCAACAATAATTACAATCATCCTGAATACATGGAATCAAATCATCATTTAAAACGTCCCAATTCAAATCAATCACTTCAAACCTTATATGCGTCAACAACAGCAACAACAACAACAATAACAACAACATCAACAGCAACTTCAGCAGTGATACCGACATTAGTGGAAAGTATCCCAAAGCATTTATATGATATAAACGGTGTGCGTATACCAATCCAAGCAAGCAATAAACCGTTGTATTATGCACATAATATCGCTTATGGTGGATCACAAAATCATTTACACTCCATTTACAATACGAAATCCATGCACATGTATGAAGCAGGTACAATACCTCGAACCATTCTCAAGCGTACACCGGAAAAGGTATTTTATAATAAGGCTCAGTTACAACAGCAACAAAATCAACAGCAACTGCAACAGCAACTGCCACAACAACTAAATCACATGAATAATACATATAAATCAAATGAAGATTTATGCACTTATTATGCGCGGCAGCAGCTGAAACAGCTGAAGCAGCAACAGTTTCAACCGCTTTATCTGCCTCAACAGCAGCAGCAACATCATTTATTACAGCATCCAATTTATGTGAAAAGTCAATATGGAACAAATCAAATGTTAGGTATTCCCATTAGCCTAACCTATAATAATCCCTCTTTACAACAACAGCCGATCATTAAATGGCCCGCAACCATACCGTCAACGCCATCAAATTTTTTAAACAATTATTATTTACATGAAGTTGCCACGTCACTACAATCGCCAGATATAAACATGGAGTCCAGTCATTCAATTTTTAATAATCCATTACGACCATCAAATTCTTATGTTTATGATAATGAAGAACAAGCACAAATAGAAGTAGCGGATAATGATTATGCTGATGACCACGTTAACGTTAATCATAACAATATCAATAACAATAACAATAACAATAACAATAACGATAATAATAAAAATGAAAATGATTTGATGGCAGATGCATTCGATTTAGATGAAATTGAACGTGAACGTAGACGTTCGCATGTCAATTTCTTCAATTTAAACACCAACAATAATATTAATTTAATATCTCAGGAAATCGAAAAATTCAATCAAACTCTTCATCATCCCAAACTTTATGATAACATTAATGGTACAGCTGTGTAAATGAAAATTTTCAAAAGCCAACCAAAACCGATTTAAAGAAAATTACATTAAATGAATGAATAATCAAATGAATCAAATAAATAAATAAAAAAAAATAAATAGTAGCTAATGATGTTCTATTACTTAATAATTAATTGATGGATAATGTGAAAGGAAAATTTGGGTAATTTTATATGAAATCATGTTAAATTTAATTAAAAGCAGGCACTATGAAATATCATTTTACTCTTGTTCAAAATCATGTGAAACATTTATGACGGACTATAAAATCCCATTACAAAGTACTTACAAAGTCATTAAAATTAATGAAAAATCATAGAAAATAAAGCGAACAAAAACAAAAAGTAATTTAATACAAATTGCTGCTATGAAGCAATATTTCAGAAATATATCAGTGCATAGATAAAGCAGTAAATTAAGTATTGTAACTTCAGATTTTAGAACACTTGTAACACTTGTCAAGTTCGGGTCATGTTCAATTGTTTAAGCACCAAAATTTAATTAAAATGCTTTATAAATTATAGTTAATATAGAAAATAATACCAAGAAGCAGGCACTCTTCGAACGTTTCAAATTTAATGTAATCTATCCCTTTGAAATTTACTTTTATATTTCTCAACTTAACTACCATATACGTTAAAAATAAATAAATTTTATATGATTTTTTCTCAAGTTTACATATAAATTAAAGAAAGACTATAACAGAGTTTGGACATAATAAAACTTTGTAAATTTTTACCTCAATTAAGAATTTACATGTATGATTGCTCTTGTTGTCACTCTTCCTTCATTTTCATTTCATTTCATTTTTTATACATTTTCGTTTTACATATCATGTGAAACGACTACCTTTACATTTGTAGGTTCTTTGAATCCAAGCGATCAAGCAAGTCATTTAATTTCGAATTTAAAGTAATTATCGCAAATTATTTCGCCGTCTAATGTGAATTGTTGTTAAGAAAAAAATATAGAGACAAGTACTCCAAAGATATTCCTTCATAAAATACTTAACTACAGTAACATAAAAGTTCATATTTATTTAAAAATGTATTGTGAAAAAACGAACATATTAAAAAATGATTAATTGATAATAAAATCGCTTTGTTCAATGGAATAAAACATTTTGCCAAATGTATCATTTCGTTTCATATATATATATATATATATATGAAACGAAATTTTATCATACCAATCCAAATCTCTATGATGAATTTTATAATTTTTGTTTTATCACTTACCATATTTCCTTCTTTTTTTTAAAATTTATCTGTTAGAATGAGCAAAAACAAAAATAAAACTCTTAGTAAAAAAGAATGATAAATGAAATTAAAAAACAAAGGCAAAATTACATACAGTTTGCTAAAAATCTTGAATAAAAAATAAAATAATATTATGCAGGATGTAGCCAATGATGGTAAATGTGAAAATAAATTTTAATATTTAGTAAATAATAGCAATCAACAAGAGCCGAATGAAGAAGGAAATAAATGAAAACTTTCAAAATGGCATAATTTTGCTTGTAGAGGTTTCTTCTTTTCTTTTTAATACAAATACATAAGAAATCAGTAAGTTATTTTAATAAAAAAAAGTTTTTTAGAATCTCTTATCGTCGTTTAATCCAGCTTTGTCTAAGACAGGGGAGCGGCTCCCAAAATAGTTGGCGGGCCCAATTCGCAAGAAGCCTATTAAATAAAAGCCTTAAGGTGTTTGTCATTTTGCTATTTTATTTATACTTTGTGAATATTTAGTGCAGTTTATAGGTATAACTTGCCAAGTTGACTCCATGTTGTCTCCAACAACATGAAATCATAGTATAATAAAATTTGTGAGCCCTTCGTTTAGAGGTTGTACAAAACATCAAATTTTACAAAAATTTAAAACTTTTTATATTTTGAATCAGATAAAAGTTTTACACTTACATTTAATATACAAAATTGCCTGCCTACAGTTGCTCGCCAGCAACAGTTTTGTCAATATACAGCGCTTTGGATTTTTGGACCGTTAATTTTTTTGTCAGTATGTGCACGAACAAAATAATAAAAGCAGACAAATTTTAAACAATTCGAACAATTATTATCCTATTCGAATTGTAATTGAAGGTTGATGATGGTTATGGTTGATGGTTGATGTTTGGTATTTGATTGTCCAAGCAACAAATATATTTAATTCACTTTTACCATTACTGTCAGATAAAATATTGTATATGACATCCATAAAAAAGAGAATAGATTTTCAATGACTGAGTCCAGCCTCTGCCCCTCTCATTTGAATTGTATAAAAAAAACTATCATGCTTCCTTAAGCAGCAACAATGTTTTTTCCATATTTCAATATAAATAGGAAAATTGATATTCTACATACATCTTTCTGAAGTAGATTTATAAAATTAATTATTATATACAATTAAACATTTTATATATCTACTTCATAAGTTTTATTATATACGCATATTCAGGAGTGGCGATCTGATGCGATATTGATGGACAAAACTATATTTTTATGTGCTGCATGAGAGCATACTTTTTTTACATGACATTTCACGACATCTCAAGGTGGAATATCATGTAAAAAAAGTACTGTCACACCAACTTCTAAATACTTAAATGACAAAATAATAGTTCCGATAATAGCAAAGGGATAACTCAATCTTTAAAAAGCAATTTCCCATTTCTGATGTGTAAGTTTCCTTAGTTATGCATTATCGTCAAGTGAATATTACTTTACTTTGCAGTAAACTTAAATATATAAATAAACACGCATCGTACAGTGCCTTCGATAGCTCAGTTGGTAGAGCGGTGGACTGTAGAGTTTGTAAGGCAATTCAAGTAGAAATCCATAGGTCGCTGGTTCAAATCCGGCTCGAAGGAATTAGCAAGTTTTTTTATTTAAATAATAATAATAATAATAATAATAATAATGATGATAATATGTAATATAAAATAAACCATGCAACACTTTAATCAATTTTTACCCGCAATTCCAATATAATTATGTTTTGGCAGTCGAGGTACATAAATCTCGCCTTTATAAATGAATCTAATGCTCATAAAAATCAGCATCTATTAGATTTTTTTATTGTAATGACCTTTTCTTTATACTCGAAATAAATTAAACTTTTATCATAAAATTTCATTTTAAAGTATTTTTTACCTCAGGTTATGTATTGAAAAATTTGTGTGCAATACTTTCTTCAAATTTTTATACCCTCTATAATCAAAAAAAATTTTCCAGCATCAAAGAAGGCTTTTGCTTTTATAAGCTTGTGCAAAATATGAAAGATAAGAAACTTCTACCTACTACATTTAATTCTTTAAAATTACAGCAAGTACTTTATTATCAAATTTACTTGGACTTCTTTAATGGAATTAGATAGGTTTAGCTCAATTTAAAAAGTTGTGCTGAGTCAATCGGTATAATTAAAAAGGAGTGATCTATTTAACTCAAGTCGTTCTGGTTTTTACATACTTATGCAAAAATTCGTTACATCCATCTTAAGAGGGTAGGTTAATGTTCATTGTATTTTTTAAAAAACATTCTCCATTACTACATTCATTGCCTTGCGTTGGAGCACATATCGGTATAGAAATACAAAATGTCCAATTCTAAGCAAATATAGTTTTTGTTCACAATGTAGAACACAAACCGGCTTATGGGCTATGGCGGTACTCATTTATTACCTAAAATCTAGATTTTGCATAGCTTCATTAAGAATGAAGGACAGTTAATGCATCATACACCATCTTTCAAGCCGGATTTGAACCAGCAACTTACGGACTGCCACTCAACATCCCTACCCACCGAGCTAACAAAACTGTTTTTGGCTTTTGCAAAATAAGCCATAAGATTACATGGAAAATTATTTTAAATAAACTTCATATTATATACACATATATATAACTTTAAAGTATTTATTTATTAATAATTAAAGTTCACTATATTATTATAAAATAAATTTACACACGTTCAGCAATTTTCTTTTGCTTGTATTATTTTTACTTGACAACTGTTATAATAATAATAATAATAAACTCTTTTTATTGTGATTTCAGTTTTTGCTTTTACAGTTCACCAAATACCAAGAAAAAGTGAAAAAAAAGAAAGGTAAAGATGAAAAACGTAAAAAAATTACTTCAGGAATTATATAAAGTGTATGTTATGTGTCATGTACACGCACACAGCCATGCACCTTCCGTTATTATGTGTTACTATGTCAGTGATACGTAAAACATTCATGTGAATGCATGAATTTACTACAAAAATAATTATTTATAAAATATATTTTATATAGTAAATCTTTATACACATATATCCATGTAAGCATACATACATACATACATACATACATTAATATATATATATTTATATATATTTATAACACTTTACACATTTGACACTTCATTAAGCTCTTTCAAGTGTTTACGTTACTTTATCATTATCATTATTATCATATTCATCATTATCGTTATTATCATTAATATCAGAAGAATTATCATTAGTATCATAATTAATAATTACCATTATTATTAATAAGCAGCAACACACATTAACAGGTTTATTATTGTCGCTTTATTCTTTTTGTTCGTAGTTTATGTTTTTGTTGTGGCTTGGTTTTGCTCTTCTTCTTGTTGTTGCTTTTGTTTCTATTAATGTTGATTATTATTATTATAGTTATTATTATTATTATTATTGTTATTATTATTATTATTATTATTATTATTATTTACTATAAATGCAAAATGTTGCTTTCACTCTCTACTTATCCATCTTTGTCCCTTTATATATATACATATGTATTTATTTAACTCTCTGTATCTATCTTACCTGCTCTCCATATCTATATCTTTCTTCCTTTCACTTTCTCTATATCTTTCAACATTCTATTTTTACTTTAGTTTGTCTCTGTTTTGTTTTACATCTTTTTTTTCTCTATTAATTTTTTATTTTTACAGTCTGTGAAGTGAAGAATGAAATAGCTTGAAAGGTGCGTTTATACTGTGTAACAAGAATTCTCTTTATTTGTTAGTTGTTGATTTTAATTTGTTGTTGTTGTTGTCGTTGTGGTTATTATATAATGAAGATAACTATATAGAGCATTAGTGCTTAATGTTCACATATGCATCTATCCAGATTATTCACATAACATAAAGTTCATTTTATTAATAATATGCGTTATAATATGCTTACACATCACATATAACAGATATTTATTATATATATATATATATATATATATATATATATATATATATATATATATGTATATATCGACATACATAATTATAATTACAATATATTTTCAATATATTTTATGTATGATAGAATAAATATCTCTTTAATAAAATCAAATCAAGTTAACGTATGGTTGGATGGCCCATGTATGTAAATTTAAAATCAGCAACATCTGATAAGCAAATCATTTTTTCAACATTATTATCTTTCAGTTAGTTAACTAAATTAATAATCTCTATTTCATTTCATCTCTGTAGTCTGCTCATCAGTTTTTCTAAACTAGTTGTACGTGAACTAAACCGAAAGTAAAACGATAATGAAATGATCTGATTTGAACTTAACTAAACTTACCTAAACTGAACGCTCAACGCAACTGAATTCAATTCAACTGGAACTATTAATTAATGTGTACAGAAGATATCTCAGAGATATATCCTTTATAAAACATATAACTAATGCTTATCAAAGACAGTTGTGTGCTTGTGGGGTTACATGATTGCATTTGCACTTATGGTTCAATGATAATCATTATTAAAAGGCTCGCCTCTCTCTCCCTTATCTCACGACACTCTCTTTCGTTTTGTTTTTCTCTCACATTATGATGCTTGCGTTGAATATGTGAACTTATCATGATTAGTGACCAACTTAACTGCAACAATACAATAATATTATATAACAATAACAAAAACAATAAACAACCAAGAAAATTGAAAGCACAAATTAATTTCAAAAATTCCTTCAAAGAAAAGCGTCTCTTGCATTGTTGCGTAAAAGTAATGCTATTCTTATTTATCTCTTACAATAAATAGATAAACTTTAAATATTTGTAACACTTTAAGAAAAAAATTTTATAAGTTTTCCTTATTGCTTAAGGCGAAATATCTTCATATCTTTGGGTAAGGTTTAATTTTCGAGATACAAAAAAAAAAATTCATCATTCGTCATAACAAAAAAAACCATTGTTCAACAAATGTACTTAGTTGTCGTTATCGGTGGTAAATGGTAAATTTTCATTTTAGTCAATATTTGCTTCTTAAACTTTAATTTGCTTTGATTTAATTTACTTTAAAATAAAGTGAAAAATAAAAAGCTTTCCTCCCTTTCCTTTTCCTTCTCACAATTGGTTGCTATAATTATGCTTCTAAAGAAATACAATAAATTATAACATTTTAAGTGTACGTCATAAATAACAAGTGAGATACTAAGGCCACCGCTTAATGCTGACCCAAATAATAATAGGTAGAAGATCAAAAAAATTATACGAAATTGACTTTACGAATAGTCGTAAATATATAAATCCATTTCATCCATAACGACCACGTAAATAAATAAAAAAAAATTAGTTAAAAACGAATTTTCGAAATGATCCAAACTAAGAGTAAGAGAAAGTGAAAAATAAACACAAAGAATTTTCGAAAAATTAACAAGACTTGTTTAAAAAACTTTGGCTCGATATTATTCAAATTATTTATATAAATTTAGTACGCATCCATAAGGCAGAAATATGGAAAAGTGAAAATAATTTTTCTTATTTTTCTTTTGAGAAGAGTTGATACAAAATTATCTGAACTCATTTATTTAATCTCACTCTTAAGTGCCAAATTTAATAAAAAAAATACATCTTAAAAATGTTATTTTAATTAAATTTCGGTCAGATGACAAATGTCCAAAAGGAATGCTCTTAATTCCAAAAAAAAAATTTTTCTGAATTGATTAAGTGTGAAGTGAAAAAAATTTACGAGCATAATAAACGGTATAATAATTATTAAGTAAAATTAATTTGAACTACTAAACAATCATGCAACACTTTTGGAACTTAAAAAATACGATTATTGTGTATGAAGGAATCTATTCAAGTAAAATTTGTATGGTTTTGTATTGGTCAATTTAATAAACCAAGGTCATTCAATTAAGAATGAAATACAATATTATCAATATAATTAAAATATAATGAAAATTTGTATAAAAAATCCTTTGAATTTTCCTTCGGTCGCCATTCATATCTGTGTAATACTAAGGATGATATGATGAGAATAGAGGAAGAGACACCAACATTTTCTTATGACTTTTTATTAATTTATTGAGTTGTTTTTTCGTTTTCTTGAACTAAATATTTCTCAGACGCACAAATCAAATTCAAGAACATTTTTCAAGTTAATTTTAAAATATTCGTCTATCTTCAGATATCTTTCAGATAATCTCAATGCAAAACTTTAGCACAAAACTTTAAAGAAATTGTTTTAACAATTTAAAGACATAGAGAATGGAAAATGTAAAGTGGTTAATATTAAAGCACCTATACAGTCACTCCCAATAAAATGGTTTATTTGAAAAAAAAAGGAGAGTCAATTTTAATCAAAATTTCCGCATTACAAACTTTACTTAATTGAAATTTTCAATTATTAAATTTTTTTAAAGCATTTAGAAGTCCGTACCCATTAACTCGAACATTTTATTTTGTATTTTATTTTGTACGAAATGATTGGTGGTTATAAGAGAAAAATACTCAATCATCGCCTTCGCATTATGGAAATTGAAAATTTTTATATAATTACACAGATGACATTCAATTTTATATTATCTTTTTACTATCATTATTATTATTTATAATGAACGAACAAAAACAAATAATATGCTTTTGCTTTATTTTATGTAGACATATTATAATAATATTAATGGAACCCATTTACATAAATAATTACATTATAATCATTAAAAAAATAAATAAATAACAAATATTAACGTATAATAAATCGGTCTAATTAAATATCGAAAATCATTCAGATTGGTTCGGAATAAAATATTTCGAAAAATAAATGTCAAAATTTTTCAAAATTAGAATTTAATGCTTTATAAAAATTTCTTTAATGGTTATTCCAAATATTGTCCACATTTTTACCAATAAATGCTTATTATGGCATATTTTTCTTTTAACTAAATAGATGATTTTTATTAGGATCATTCATCATTTTTTAAATTTTGCATTTGAAATTTTCTTAAATACCTAAGAAAATAATTCTAAACTGATTGAACCTATAAAACTGTTTATTCTAACTCTTGGAAGAAACTGATACACATTAGACAAGCATTAATAGAAAAAGAGCTACTAAAAATTCTATAGTTGGTAACGTAAAACACCATCCACACAATTCAAATTTAGTCTCTGGTTTTCAGAATTACATTAGATAAAATTTTTGAAAAATTTTTTTTACAATTTTATTATTTAAAAATGAAAAGTAAATTAAACCAAATTATCTTGACAAAATGTAAATTTACACCATTCGATGCGAAAGGAATCTTGAAGCCATATAAAATAGACATAGACTCATTACACTTTGATCTGAATGAAAATAAAAAGAAGAGAAAAAAGTTTTACACATAAAAAATCGAGGAAATCTGCAAAAAATTTTATGGTAAATTTTTGCTTTGAATAATTGTAGGAACATATGTCAAGTTAAAGGAAAGTGAGACAAGTGTCCTGAAAGACGTCTTGGTAGAAATTTAACACTTTAATTTACATAGAAAATGGCCCATACCTTTCCAACGCCTTTTACTAAGAAGGTGCTCGAGTTCTTGTGTCAAGAAATCTTCGTATAAAAAATAAATTCTAATTATAAGAGTCCCCTGCGTTATTCCTACAGTAATATTACAAAATTTAGAAAGCGCTGATCAACAACCAATAAATTTACATTATAAAATAACACTAAAGCAGTCGAATTTTTGTATGCGATAACATTACATAAAAGTTACACCAATCACTACAAAATTTAATAAAAAAATTCAAATAGCGCTACTATTTTAATTCGAATTCAAAGTTATTCATAAAGATTTTCTTTTATTTATTATTATTAAGTTATTTTCCAAATTAGACTGATATTCCATTTTGAAACAATTTTTATATATAAACAAACAAAAAGCAATGAAGAAAATAAAAGGAAGAAGGAAGGAGTATAATAATATAAACAGTTATTAGTCTCTACAAAATTTATAATGTAACGACGATAATGTAAACGACAGGGCGCCGTTCTTCATGACCTTATAAATGGTTTATGAATTATAGCTTAAAATAATTATAATATATATATATAATATATATATAATATATATATATATATATATAGTATTATATATGTGCAAACGTTAGAAAAGTTTTTCATTTGTACCTTCAATGCATATTTATTTACATGGCTTACTTATCATTCAGGAATGGGCGATATTTTGTTTTTGGCGCCTTAAGTGTGGAATTAAAAGAACAATTAAAAATGCAAATATTCATCTTTAAGACTAAAAAGTTTTACTTTTCTCTTGTTTTCTATATATATATATATATATATATATATATATATATATATATATATATATTATTAAAGTTCTTCGTAAACTCTGCCTGTCTACTGCTCTCACTCCTTTCTCTTTACCCTATAAATTTATTTATCATCCGTTTGCATGCGTATCATTATTCTATTAATTAGAATTACAATACTCATAGAAGATGACAAAATGTACCGTTAAAGTCTTCTACTTTTACATATCTACAATTTTATATCTGTCTCTATCTCCGTCAATGTTTTACGGATCTATGTATTCAATATTCGTTTACAGTTATATTTAATATTCATTTTAAAGAGTAGCAAGCCCAATACAAGAAGTATAATTATGAACAAGAAAGCAAATCGTTATTGTGCTCGTCATTTACGTTTACCCTTCACGATCACGTTTCTCCGTTACTTTCACAGTTACGTTTACAGTAAAATCACCAGAAAAAGATGAAGAGAAATTGTTTTTATTGTATTAATTTAATACGTAGTTTCATTTAATGTAACATGCTCATGCATTTATGAATTAGTAAAAGTTCTTTAAATTTAAATAAAAAAAGCCAACAGAACTGCAAAAAGAAATAAATCTAGTAATGTGCTTCACAAAATAACAGGCGTAATGACTTCAGTTAATATATACATATATATTTAAATATATACATATCAATATATTATCTCTGAGTATGTAATATTTATTATGGATCCAATAGCTCTCTGTAGGACAATAATTTATATTAACATCAGAGGCGTTCAGCAATAAAATTCGATTTATTCATATACATAAATAAATTAATTGGGTTATCAGAATTACGAAGCATCTTTAGAATTTTCATTGAACACGTAAGTCTCTTGCTAATTGATTACCAAAAGTTTCAAAGGCATCCTACAAATATGCTGCCTTCACAATGTTTAAATAGTTGCTCCAATATAACAATATCCAATATCTTCGCTGCAGATTTGAAGATTTTGAAGAATCCCAATTTAGTACTTAGAGCCTTAAAATACCTGATTCCAATATATTTCATTACATTTTTAAAACCAAAAACCACAAAAAATATACACATTTTGTTCTACATTTGTTGTACTTGCTGTTTTACTTTTTTCCTACCTTGTTTTTATTTAATTATTTATTTACAATATTTAAAATGAGTATGCAGAAGTCGCAAGTTACAATAAAATATTTACCTGCACATCTGTTTATGAATACAAAAAAAAAACATATAGGTAAACTAGTTACCGTGTTCGCACTTACACCATTCAGATTCATATAATTTCTTATTGAAGATAACCTACAATAAGTCTCTATCAAAATTTTTTATTATTTTCAAATGGTCTATGTCAACATTTTACTACTTTCGAAATAACTGCCACGTCCAAAGTCTTAAAAGGACAAAATCAAACATGTGCCTTGATTCAAGTAAACTAAGAAAAATTCCGTAAATCAATGTACAATAATAATTGCTACATACAATTGAACAAAGGCATGATTGGGCATCATGCGTCAACTGAGGTGAAGCCAGTGTTAAGGTCTGTACGAAATCAAATAAAAAAGGAAACGAAAGATCACGAGGAAACGAATGTTAAATCTAACGATTTATTGCCCCATGTGATTCATGCATATTTATTTTATGTGATGTAAGATTCCATTAAATTTTTAATAGCTACCAAATGTACGCATAAATTGAAAATAAAATAATAAAATTGAAAACAAATAAAATAATTCACAGTTGTCAAATTACATGCAGTAAGCAAATTTTCGAAAAATAAATAAATCTTAAATAAATCACTTAAATAAACTATTAAAATCAATTTTATTTGGCAATTTAAACTTGAAAGTCGATCTCATTAAATTTTAAGAATATTGTTCCACTTGACTATATATCGGTGATTTAAAGAACTATGCATAAGCATTCTATAAAATGCTACACTGAAAAGTTTTCATGTGGAATTCGAGTAAACGCGTTTCAATATCATTCACACTCACTAAGCATAATATGAAACCTAAAACTTTTTCGAATTGTACAATAATTTTGCTACATTTTTCATATTTTGTAACGCATTAAAGGAATTTAAATTTTCTATTCATTGATTGAATAGAATTGAATTTCACCCGAAGTGAATATAAATAAATATTATTTATTTAACTTGTTTAAAATTAAAAAAGGAAATTATATAATAATTTGCTAATAATTTAATGGCACCAACTGTTGTTCCACTCAGCAGGCAAAATGTACCACAATTTACATATCACACAGAAACAGTGAGAAATTGACGCTACAGGAAACTTTTTTTTTTTACTTACAACACTACACCACTACTGGCATATTTTTTTATGGTTACTTCTTTCACTTATTTCTTACCATTTAGCATATACCCTACTTCATTTGTAGTTTCAGGTGTAATGAAATTATGTAAATGTACGTAATAACTGAAGGGATCTTCTTTTATACCGAGCATAACAGAAGTATCTTCTAAAGCGACTAAAATTTCTTTATTTGTTCCGAAAAAATTACAACTTAAAATTTTTCTCTTTACTTGAAAATTTAGATGTCACTTTTCCAAAAAATTTTTATGAATATCAGCATGAGATGGACCGCCTTGTATCAATGACGAGTTTTGATGAAAATGAAGACATTAATCGTTCTGACGACATTTCCGCAGATGACATCTTCTTTGGGGAAAAATTTATTATATGGATAAAATTCACAAAGACCTTACAGAATAATTTTGACCATTTCACAAATTTATAAAACAATTCTCCCAACTTAAAATTATACAATTCTTTTTAGCTTATTAGAGGCAATTAATTAGGTTTTTTGACATTTGAAAATGCTAGATTGTAAAAGTTTTTACTCAGTGTTCTGTTTGTGCTTAATTTTACATACAAATGATAGTGACGTATGCATGAAAGTTATTTATTTAATTCAATTGTTCATTGTATGTTCATTTAATGCAGACAGGAAGGAAGGAAGGATATTATTAAAGTATATAAAATGCATGCATAAGACATCTATTATAACAATCAATAAGTCAATAATGGAGCAAAACATAACAGAAGAGAATCGAGTAAAGTAGTGTGGACCGCTGCTGCATGTAAGAAATATGTATAATAATATTGGATAATTATTATATTCCTATATAATTGCAAAGACATCAACCAACCAACCAACAAAAAAAAAAAAAGAGAAAAAATATAATAACAATTATAATAAAACACAATTATTAATAACAATTATTTTTATTTGATATATTTAAATCCTTGAGGACAATTAACTCAATCAATTATCGCCACAAATATCAAGTAAGTGTTATAAGCATAAATGAAACAAAGCTTTTTAAAGGGCTATTAAAAAATTATTCAGTAAAGTAATATTTGCAACATTCGGCTACAGAGGTAAAGTAAAATGCTGAAAGAGTGACGTAAAAGTATTCAATACTTTGTAAAAAATTTATTCAATTCAATTTGTAAGGTAAAAGACCTGGTCAAGTATGAGAAACCCATTTTTGTTTTATGGCTAAGTAAATTACGCTAAATTGGTAAATCTTCTCTAAGAAATTTTTTATTGGTTTTTTTTTTTATCAAAGTTTTAAAATTTATAAAAATGTCATCGGTCAATTGTTTTTTTATCGATGAAAAAGTCAGTACGATTTAGAAGTTCCAATAAGAAGCAAATACAAGAGGCTGCTCGAAAATATTTCAGATTGATTGAAGAAAGTTTGAGAAAACTTAAACAACTCAAATATATAAATGAAAAAAAAAAAAGAATCTCAGCGATTTATCTTTTTTTTAATTTATCCAGTTTTATATGTTTTGTAGTAATGTAACTAAATTTTTTTTAAATTTCCATAACTTGAATTTTTTAAAATGTTAAATTGAGAAATATATTTTCTTTTAGGTCTATCGTACTCTAAAACTGGATTTAAATCACCTAAATTGCCTTTATATTCGTTATGTTGTAACAATTTTTAACAAAACATAAATTTCCCTTTCGTGTTTCTCTTTGGGCTATTGAAAAGGTAATGCCTTATGTACCATACATTACATATTCTTACACACACTTATGTACATCCAATACATACAATTGCATATAAATGTAAACGTAAATATGTATGACTATGTCTAAACATTGGGTTGTCCAGATCATGATATTCGAAGAAATTTCATAATATTTTCGAGATTTCTATGCACTACACTTATACTAAATGTTGTATAAAAAATTTTGCTAGGAAGGCCACTTGGTTACATTGTGTCGATTAATTAATGATGAATTAAAATTTTTCAGTACGTTGATGAGTCTAAAGAGCGCTCAAATTGTGGCTAGCGGCTTTTGAGATATTTTGATGGAATTTGATTCTTAGATTTGCACTAACTGAAAATCTAAAGCTCTTAATAATTAATGGTGTGGGATCGTTTGCGTAATCTCAAAGACTTTTAAAATAAATAAAATTGTTACATCTATTTTTTAACATACTTAAATTTTGCCAAGAATCTTTTCACTTATATTAGGCAGGTACCCCATATAAAACATTTTCAAATTTTGGGAAGGTGTTATTGATCATTTTTTTTACTATCTTTTTTTGAATTTGCAATTATAGTAAAGAATATGTAGGATACTTTAAATTTGGCCTCGACTGGGCGAAACGTTTTCACTTCTAAGCTTTTGCTCTATCTAATACAGTTCAGTAAATGTAATTAGTTTGCAGTTAATTTTATTGGTGAGTTGCAGTAAACTTCTTCTACTTTATTTTTTCTCTTAAAGCAATCTCTACATCAAGCCATAAGTCAAATTTGACGGCTTTGACCATCATCTACAAAAAAAAGCACATGGATTTTCAGGTCAACCTAATATGTAGATGCATTACATCATATACTGATTTTTCTATTTGGAATATTGGTTTTACCATGTTATCTTAACCGAAACAATAAAAAAGGGCTCAAACGGGAATGACTAAACAACAACTAGGAATGAATGAGTAACGAACAAACAAAGAAACCAATAAACAGTTATTCAAGTAAACGTATAGTTCTTATGATTTGGATACTTATGTCCAATTCTAACGTATTGATCAATAAGTCTCGTCTTTTTCATGATTCCCAAAATCAAAATTACGTGAGATTGGACGTAAATTGGTATAAACCTGTTTTAAACTACGCAGCTAAGAATGTTGCGTGATAACTTTTGAACTTTTTGCTTTAAGTGAATGGTAATGGAATCATTGATTATCCTCCTCTTGAATATCTGCACAAAATGTTCTGATTTATTGAAATAAGATTCAATAACAAAGAAGATGTTTAGCTCTAACTCCAACAGTGCCTGATTCACTTGAAAGCATAATGTATTATCGTTTTACGTAATTACTTTTTTATACCAAAGAAATTTTATACTTTGAATTTCAAAAAATTATAAAACACTTAAACTGTAATTACTAGAATGCCTTCCAACTGAACACGCCAATTTTGATGGTTCTACGCAGTTATATCATGTGCTTTCCCAATATTAGTTAGATTAAGGGCTTATCCAGCTGGATAACTATACGTTAAAAGTTGTTCAATATAATTCCCATTGTACAACAATTCCTTACAACATTCCTTAAAATATGCACAGTGTGTGTACGTGCCATATAGAGTGACATAAGGCTTTGAGAGAATTGCTTCTACACAAACAATACAAAACTACTTTATTTGAAGCTTTTCTTTCTCTCTCTCTTTCTCTCTCTCTCTCTCTCTCTCTCTTTCTTACTTCCTGTTCATTTAATTTGAATTTTAAGGATTTTTTGACATATTCACTTAAAAATTTTAAATATAGTGCAGTTTTAAAAAGAGAATTTGTAAATAATCAACAAAACATTTATGTAAATAGATTTGTAAGTTACAAATGTCAATATCAACATATTAAAATCTCTGCTAGTCTCACTCAATTAGATGTAAAGACCAAAAACTAAAAATAAAAAAAGACACTTTTTATATAAGAAAATTATTATGATGCCCATTTGAATCAGGGACTCGTGCATTAATACATTAAAAAGAATAACAAATTAAGTTAACAAATTTGAAAATTTACACAATTATTTAAGGTGCCATTTAAAATTTATAATAATCTCACATGACGAGATGAAGTGGCTAAGATATTTCAGCATACACCTCATTATATAACATCTAGAGGGTCAATAAATTTCAGAGCGCACTAAACAAAATCAGTTCATGAAACTATGTAAAACTATTTTTCCGAGAATATGGGTAAGTGCAATATGATTTTTCAGACTTTAGTTTTGCCTAAAAGAGAATAGTCTATATGGGGTACAATGAAATTTTTGTGATATATGCGAAAATATTTCAACAAAATAAGTACATATTTCTAATTACCACAAACGAACTGAATTTTCTTTATAAAAGAAACGAATTTTTGTTTAGCCTTACTAGGTTCAACCAAGGTATTTAAGTAACTCCTTCGAGCTTGATTTGAACCAGCAACCTTTAGATATCTACATACATAGTGTTCGCCTATTTTCTATTCTACAATCAACAGCTCTACCAACTGAACTATCGAAGGCTTAGTAAGTATCTAAATCGTGACGTATTTTGTAAAATATGTGCAATTAATGTCTTTAACATTTCAAAATATCAGTAAAAAATAAGTAAAAATGTTTCTCTTACTTTGCACTTTACACTACTTAGCCTATAAGTAGGAATCACAAAACTAAAAAATATGCATTATAAATCAGGAAAGTATAAAATGTGAAAGCTAACTTAATTTATTCATATGATAAAAGGTTCGCTCCAGAAAATTTCGCAAGCAGATTTCGACACACCTATAGCGTTAATATTTTCTTTATGTGAAATATTTTTATGGAAATAAGACTTTATGTGGACTCTACTGTAAAAAGTTAAATTAAGTCGTTTATTTTACTTCATTCTCAAGTCAAAATATACTTTGGCATCAAATATTACAATTGCGTCCTAAAACATAAAATTCATAAATAAGCATCAGTTGGTGGTCACAAATATTTGGTACCCTAGCTTGCAATGAAAGGCCCCTCTTCTAGACCGTAGAGAAAACTGAACCTTCAGTAACCATATTTGAAGTATTTTAAAAGACCCTTAGCCCAGTTTATTTAACTTAGAGGGCCTGATAAGTTTTCCATTTGATAGGGGAAATGGAACACCGAACGATAATCACATAGATATAAAATTGAACGAACACCGCCCGTGATTTGGACACACATCTCTAACAAAGTTAAGGCTAATATCACCGCATTGGATGATATTAGCAGAGCATTATTAATTCTAGTGATTCACAAGTACCAAAATTTAATCCTTAGTCCTCATGGGCAACTACCCGTTAAACTAGTGCTTCTCCAGACTAGATAAACAGCCAGATAAACAAATGATCAATTGAAAGCGATTAAAAAAAAGACACTTCTTGTTGACGAAAATCGAAACCTAACTCGACCACTTTTTTGTATGGTATTGCAAGCAATCCCACAAATTATTTTATATGCTGTACCGCTTGTAGAATACAAAGAATAATTATTAAGCAAATAAATGAATTGTTATCAGAAACTTGTTTGTACCTTCGTCTATATTTATATATGTTTGTAAATATATAAAGGTCACGACATTTATTTACTGTTTAAATTTTAGATATTGCCTTAGAAAAATCGGTTTCCCTTCTTTACTTTACGCTTTTCTTATCTCATTATTTGTTTTGCTTGCGTTTAATTTAAGCATCATTCTTTTTTTTTAAATATATCATAAATAATTCATGCCAGTAATTTGGCACAAATAACTTTGAATCCTTTAATTGCAGAGAAAATTAAATTAATTAATAAATATTTATTAATTGCTCTGTTTCCTTTTGGTTACCTTTGCGCAATGAAATTATAAAATAAAATAAAACGTCTAAAACGAAGATTTTGCGAAATGTTGTCCTCACTTTTTAAAAATTTACTCAAGTGATGTAAAATGAATTTCTCATTGTGCGTACACTTCAAAAATATATACCATATATACACCTGGTAACAATGGGCGTATCAAGTATCGTGCTATTAGATAATTCTGCCCTTTATAGCAAATTGAAAGATTTTACTCAATTTTCTGCTCAAATTATGGCATAATTCGAAATCGTCAAAATGTATTCGCTTGAACAAATAATACAATAAAATTTGTAAATTATATTTGCTCTTTTATAAGCTAAGCAGATATAGAAAAAAATAAATACAGTCATGTCCATAGCGCCCTTAAAAAATATCACCACATATCGAATATCCAAGAATAGAGATACGAACAAAAACGTGTGTACCATTTTAATACAAATATTTTTATGTGTAATTGATAAATTGTTTTTCGAATAATTTAAATGTAATTACTTTTTTTTCTTCCCATACATACACATACATTCCTTTATATATATACACTAAAATTCTAAAAATAATTGGGTATATATTTGTAAATTAAATTCCAAACAATCGGAAATTTTATTACATTTAGAGGAACGTTAAATATTTATACATATATATATATATATATATATATATATATATGTATATATGTATATATATATATATATGTAGGAATATATAGGTGTGTATACCGCATGGATCAAAAACGTTCTCATACCACCAAATAATATTTACCTTTGGTAGTCTTTAGCAGTCAAGGGAGTCGCCTTCAAATATGGGAAACATAATCCGCCCACTCAATGTTCTTGAACCAGAAGCATAGTTATGTCATGTCAATTATCACATGCCAATCCAAAATTATTTAACCAAGCAAAAGTCATTTTATTTTAATGTAAATGTTAATACTGCGAGTCGATATCGAGTTCGAGCATATGTCAAGATTTAAATGCCCAATGCAATATTTTTTCCCATTGTAAAAAGGCATCGATTTAATTAAAAATAAATTTCTTTTCCCTACTTTTTCATTTAATCTTTTTTTATATATATGTACATAAACGAATCGTTCTTTTATTAAAATAATGCATTATTAAGAGTCTTACATTTGGCTACGATTAAATATTAAATGCCCACCACTCAGTTATTGATTTACAAGTGATGAGTGTGATTGACTTTTTTTGTTTCAGTTTTACGAAGATGTTGCCCTATGACGTCTAAAATTTGGTGATATGTTTTAGCTTGTATAACACAAGAAATGTCCCATGACTCATAAGGTCCATTTTCAATAGCAAATTATGTCGAAAAATTTTTAATATTTCTACCGCAATAAAGCCCTCAAAACTGGCAGATATTCCCAGCTGGACACATCTTAAACAACCGGTACTAAAGTACAAATTTGTTGTGTACATTAGCTTCCAATTTAAAGCCCGTATTGTACCTTATATACAAAGCTTACCCTTTAGTAGTACAAAACTTTTGTGACTACTTCATAGCACTATGCTTAACGAGTCATCCTTTTATTAAGGGAAGTATAACTTTGCGCCATATGGGCACCACAGCACACCACGACATCAACTTTAATACCAAGTGGGCTTAAAAAATTTTGATCCCTTGGCATCTGATCTCCTAAAACTCATGAGCATACTACACATTTTTCACCAGTTAACTGGTGCCTTTCACAAGTGGTTGGCCTACAACAGTTGACCAGGTGGATTTGTCTGTTTGTTTGTGACAGACAAATCCAGATCAATTTAGAATTACAGCTCTTCAAACAGCCTCCTTGGCACTGCCTTTTAAATGATTCATATGTTTTGATAAAACAATTATACCATTAAGTTTTGCATGGCAGATTTAATGAAACAGATATGAATAAATTGCAACAATTTATGTTATTTCTTGTTATTTCTTCTTGTTGTTTCTATGGTTGCTATTGTTGCTTTTCAACTCTCTACCATTATGAAAATTAATATATTTATTTTCAGGACGTGACAATATTATAACATTTTACTATTGTAATTATATCAATTAGGTTGTATATCTTTCTTAATGTATTCGTTACATGCCCATATTTATACATAGAATTAATAACTTACTATAACAAAATTATTTCATTAAGTACATTAGTCCAATTTGAACAATTTGCAATGATTATTCGGCCAACTGTTTGAACAACTGTTTGAATAATTATGTAATAAATTCGTGATACAATTTATCAATATATTCATATTAATAGTAATAATAATGAATATATAATAAGTAACAGCGAAACGGATACAATCTGCTATTTTGTAACGTTTTTCATATTACTTTCCTTCTCGCTCTGCCTACGGCCATTCTACATTAAATTAATTGATAGCATACTGTTTATTTTCATATTATAAAATATATTAACACGTTTTATGTATACATGAATATGTATCGAACATATCTGAGCGTTTTATATCAAATTAAATTTTTTTTTTTGTATATTTGAAAAAATGTTTTTCACATTCATTTATTAGTTGAATCCAAAAATCGTAATTGAACAATTATACCATAATCATTGTTCACATTTAAGCAGCCTGATCAAAATTTTTTTGAACAGTTTATACAAAAAGGTTTATTTCTAAAACAAGTTCGCCTAATTTTACACATTAGTCTATACAATAATTTTAGATTCGTATGCTTTAAACTACAACAGCAAGCAATCCATTGTATCCTTTGTATATTCAGAAGATGTATTGATGGAAAACCTTTGCCAAAAATTTATTTCTGATATTATTGTCCGTTGTGAAGATTTGCCATCTTCTGGAAAGCCGAATAGAATTGATAAGACAATATGCAAAATGCCGACCAACAAATCTTGACTTCTTTAAAGAACGAAATTTAAAATTTAAAATTTTACTTAACAAATTGCAAATAACTTTTTACACAATCTAATACTTTTACAAATATTACATTTTTATATTTAATGATTAACTGAAGTTTAGGTAATTTGTTTGCTTAATTATACAATCTAATGGTGAACTACCGCCATCAGCAAGAGCCTATTGCCTAATAAAGCTTTGAGCTTTCTATCAAAGAACAAGATATTTAATTAGTCCTTATGAAGAATTCCGCGTTTGCATCTTAAGTGTGCGATACTTTCAAAAGTAATGCATACTTTTTTCGATGTCACATAAATAAAACAAATTACAAAAACTTTAATATTTAAATTAAAAATTCTATAGTCATTAAATACTAGAAACTGTCATTTAAAATGCAAAAGAGTTGAATTAATAAACTTTGACTTTTATTATGAATTATAATTCATATGATTTCGCTTATTCATATGAGAACTGTATATTCGGTTATAGTCGACTCTTAAATATCCTACACCAACAGAATTGAAAAAATTGCCATTTTTTAATTATATAAAAAGTTTGGACCGAGTTGCACACAATTTGGCAAACATATTTTTTATATCAAATGAGAAGGGAGTGCTAATTTTCGCTAAAATATAAAATTAAACGTTTCATCCATACATTGACTTTTTTCGAAAAAGACGTTCTTTGGGAAGTAGTTGTAAAAATGAACAGATCTAGAAAAAACTTGTTAAAACACAACTAAGAACACATTTTACCTCAAAATATATTGAAAAGTGTAATAATTGATCATAAAATGAGTTCTTTTAAGAAAGTCGTTATATGGGGCCTAATCGAAAAACGATGCCTTTTTTAACCATTTTCAATAGGGTTTGTCTCTGCATTTTGGCCCAGTATTCATAAAATTATGTATAAAATTGCGAACTGTAACTTGCACAGAGACATGTAGATGAACAGACGGATAGATATGATTAAATCAAATCATAATATGAGTCTACCTCAACTCCTTTTGGGTGTTACAAGCATACACACAAACTTATAATACCCCGTACCACAAGTGGTATAAAGTAAAATGAAATTATATTTCCCTACATGTCATAAACGCTTACTTTGCCAAGATAATTCTCAAGACAAATTTGAATACAGCAAAGGAAATAAATTTTTTTGTTTTGCAATTAAAAATTCTTAAACATTTTCTGAATCGATTTACTGTAATATATTGTTGTTCATTTGGGTGAAATTTAGTACGTACATCTGCTCAAGGCGGAAACTGAAATAAGAAGAATCAAGTATATTTAAAAAAATGTGGTTATGCGCCACAAATTTTCAATTTTGCATACTTTTTGGTAAAAGTAATATTTTAGAATAGTTACCCTATGTGGAAAATTTGTATTAGAGTGATACAAATTTAAAAAAAAATTTTTTAATTTTGTCAAAATTAATATTTTTAACTGTGACACGAATTTCGGCGCCTCCTTTTTACTTTAACATTATAATTAGACGTTATCATTGTCAATGATAAAATTATGTTCCTCTTAAATTCTTTACTAAACAATTTTTAGATTACTTTTGTTTTCTGCAGAAAAAACCAAAGATTATTTCGAATTATCTTTAACATTATTTTATTTACTTGTAATTAAAATTTATTTTCACTGAGCTTACGAAAACAATTAAATTTGGGGTATTTTATACTTGCCTTTTGAAACACACCTGATAACCAAAGAATTAAGAAAATTATAGTCAATCTATGGCGACTGTTAAATATTTTGAATACTTGATTTGATTAAATTGTTGTTTTTTAATTACTTTGATAAATTCATTATATGGAAAGAGATATCAAAAATACCCGATCTAGATCAAATATAGTGCACTTTTTACGTATGTCAAATAAAAGTCTCAACTTGTTCTACATTATAAAATGTATAAAATTGTGAACTATTTTACATATTAATTCCTTTTTTTTTCTTAAAAGTTATAACCTATTTATTGATAACAATTTACATGGACCAACATAAGACTGATAGATAGACAGACAAACTTATATCGAATAAGAATATCGTTTAGAATCATATAGATTTTGATCAATACAATTGAAAGTAAACCTTTCTGGATGTTACGTGTATTCTCCAAAACTTGGGATACGATATAAATAGATTAATTAAGTTAACTTGTACGAGTAAACGAGTAAAGATAGTTGGGTCATAAAATATAAATTCTTTATGACCCAACTACTTACAATTACTTTATTTACATAGCTTACTTTTTGAATTATGCAAAAAGGTTATTCCATCTCAAATCTAATTAGTCTTATTAATAAATTAAGGGAAACATTTTGTGAGATAATCTAATGAAATTTCGTAAAAATACTAGTTTTAGATTAAGGGATTGCGGCATTACCATCCTTATATTTTCTAAATCTAGAGATGATAATTTATCAAAGATTATAGTTTCATGTAGCACACGCATTGTAGGCGTATCCCCTACTCGTTATGCCAAATATTTCCGTTACATTTTGAAATTATTCTTATAAGGCAGTATTAACAACATAAGGACGGACGCATGGACAAAGGCAATTATATCGATTTAGAATATCTGTTATATGTCAAAAATATAGTCATTTAGAGTAGAATCTTCTAGATATTGTTTTTTTTTGTAATAATTGACATTTAATATAAACTTGTTGCGATTTAGAAATTTCACTTTATACATTCACTTTTTCTCATATTTCATATTTATTTTGTTATTGTATCAGTATTTAATTAAGACAAACTCTCATTTATATTCATGTAATGTATATAATGAAATATTATAAATGTCATAAATATATATATATATATACATTGCAATGAAATGATTACTACTTGCTTGTACCAGCAAAATATATATTTTATGTAAAACTATACATTTACACGCATGTAACTTTTATTGATGTACATGAAAGTAATATGTACATTTTAATAATAAATGTATGTATATATATATATATATATATATATATATATATATATATATAAATGTTCATGTATCTTTTACACGTTTTTAGGTATGTTCATGCATATACATCTCCATAAAACTAAATGAAGTTATAGTTGTGCGAAGTCGACATTACGTTGCCTAATTTTCAACTCAAATTATGTGAAAATCCTTAAAAATGAAAAGTGTACTCATCATGTTTGATTGGTATCTTATATGTGCAAGGTCGCACAATGGATAGATGCATCCATGCAATTAGGCATATTAATGTAGTCAGGTAAATTATGATGCAAAGTCTATTCAAATAAGTAATGTCTATTCTAGGCCAAAAGTTATGAAAATGTGTTTCAAATTGTAAACTCTTCTCCTGCCCATCCTCTACAAAGTTTATTGCATCCAAGCATAAAGGCAGATTTTAGATAAAAAAAGGAAAACATATACTTTGCTTTGCTCTCAAGTATCAAATTAAAATCTCTGCCATTTTACGATTAGATGTTAAGATTAGGTGATAAGCAGTGCATATGAATCAGGCATATAATACGTCGTTGCAACTTGTATACCAATGCCAAGAAACTGTTGTGATGTTATATTTAGACTTACACCCATCTCCACAAGTCAATAATTATGATACCCAGAAGTGAAGCAGGATATTAGCGTATCCTAATTTATATGGAAGGGTAGGTACCTTGAAATAATACTAAATCGATTGATGTTATAAAAGTTAGATTTTTGTCAAGCCCTTCAAAGTGTAAGTGTTGCATATATCTTCACAAATATTATGTACTTTCTTGCCGCATATGGTCTAACCAACGTTTATATATATCTATCAATATTTGAATAAATTGAAGATTATTGGGTCTCACGGCAACTAAGCAATTTTTCATGGTTTTTTGTTTTTCAAGCGTTTTTCTTTTTTTGTCTTGAGAAGAAAATTTTGACATTTAAAGCAAATTGTTAGAAAATATTAGAAATAATCGCTTTATCTGCTCCTTATTTTCATTATGATGAAAATGATAATGATGATGATGCAGCGTACACGTATGAATTATTAATAGCTAACTACAGACAAGTCTCTTATAGCACGATAGGAACCACACTTGGTTAACATGGAGATTACAAACAAGACAATTTGAGACGGAATGATTTATAAAATTATAAATAAACTAAAACTAAAAGTAAACTAAAAGTGGCTTTAGGAGAAAATCTGCCAGGACCGAACACGCTACAAGATTAATGTCTTTATGTAATGATGTTATATGGAAATATTGTATTTATAAAAAGAGTTATGTATAATGTAAATTCAATATACGAAAATTCTATAAATTCCTAATACCCATTAGGGAAAATCTCAAAAATAATTCAAATAAGCGTCTAAACTAAATTTGAATTGTATAGATCAATATGAAACAAGCATAAAACTGTATACAGAAATGAATATATCAAATGAATATATCGTGAAGTTAATTTTGGAACTATGTCAGGTTTCCAAGGCACAAAAGAGGCATTATTTTGTTTAAGGAACAAATTTGTCTTTACGTACATTTTGCACTATATGAAACACATTTTATAAGAAATTGCTTCACTGTAGGGTTTACTATACCTATGTTCGGAGAAGCCCAATATCCCTCTGTTGTATTTATGCATGTAGAAAAAAAAAACTTTAATAAAAAAATATGACAATTTTACCAACCCAATCAGTTTCAATCATTTCATTACAAAATATTATTGATAAATTGTTATTCTTTAAATTTACTTGCAAAATGTATATTTGTGATTTTGAGATTTCTACAAATGTTCTTCACAAACATTTAATTTTCTTTTCTTCATAAAAGTGTTGCATTGTTTTTAACGAGCGTGCCTTTTCATTTGGATATTTCTTATTACATAAATTCTGTGTTATATAATTATACGTAATAAGTAAATAATGAGCCAAAAAATTAAATGAAATAGTTACTTTAGATATTTGGAAAAAGTTTGCTCACATAAGACAAGAAACAGAAAGGAATTTACGCAAGCATAAGATGGGTGCATATATCGCATTCCATCTTAATCTTAGAATTGCATTGCAACATTACATTTTAAATCAATGAATCAATGACAATGAGAACTTACACATGAAATAATTTACTTTAAAATAATCACACACACACTTGTGTATATTTGCACACACAAAAGCACACATACTTCATAAATCAATATCTGAAATCTTTTGATTGTTTATCCAGACGCATATTAAAAAATTTCAACTTGATGCGTTAACAAACATATCGATTAATTTTATACGGCTAAAAATATAACTTTTTGGTTTTATCAACAAAACCCAACAGAAAAATAAGCATATGAAATATTATAATTTATCATATGAATATACACACACGAACACATACATACATACATATATATATATATATATATATATATATATTATATATGCAAGAGAAAATTCCCGGAAGAGTTCAATGCCTCATGTGACGGAAATGAGATTTCCTTTTTTTTATTTTGTAGTCTTGCACTACTTACACATTTAATACAATGTGTGTGCGAATGATGAGTAAAGGGAAAAAATGGAGAGAGGCAAATGAGAATGTGTAATTACAGTAATTCGTTCAAAGTCGATCACTGAGTAGCATTCGTTAATTCGCAGATAATGCAAACGAATGATCATAAATTCATTATGACAAAAAACTAAATTTGTAGCGATTTATGTTAAAAAATTTCTTGAAAATTCGAAACATGTTCTGTATGAGAAGTTTTTGTTAATTTGAAATGCACCTTCATATGGGACAATGGTCATATTAAGGATTTGATGCTAAAAGAAAATTTCAATAGATTTCAATGATCTTTGAATGAAAAGAACTAAGTCTTTGTGGAAAATCTCATCAAAGTATTTCAAAAGTTGCTATTTAAAGACTGAAGGCAGATGGATAAATGAATTGAAAACTTGATCGAAACACTATCTGAATCGATATAAGAATGTCTGTACATCTGTTCGCTTGATTGTCTGTCTAATGTCTGCCTTCTGCCCATGGGAATTTGTGGTTAAGCTATAGGCAGCAATTTTTAAGATATTTCTTCGTCTCGAAAATATTTACAAGCAAATCCACTATAGCGGCGTTTTTTTTTATAAAGCTCAATATCTGAATTAAGAATTAATATATGAAAATACATATATTGTAATGGAAATTTAGATTACGATTGCCATTTTTTGAACCTTCTCCCATATAACAAAAACCTCATGTTCAAAAGAAACGTTCAAAACTCACAAACAATTTTACTTTTTACTTTCTTAACGTGTCATTTATAATCTTGACGTTTTAGTTACTTTAACAAAATAGTGTAATGCATTTTGGAGTCGGCTTTAATTAAGTACAATATTTTTACTAGTTTTTCGCTTTCCTTACATATGAAACAGAAGCAGAAAGCCATTTTAAAATATATATTTATTTTTCAGCGAAGAGAAATATTATAAAATATATTGAAATATATGGACCGATTTTATTTATTCATTGATTAATACAAAATATATAATACATAATACATATATGTATATAAAAAATATGTTACGTCATATCATAAGTGGATTGTACGCAAAAAAGACATGAATCATCAGATAATTTTCATAAATTATTGTCGTCAAATAATTATTGGTACAATGTTGGTGTTAATATTGTGATTATAATTATTATTGTCAGTTCTTTTACCGGTATACGTTTCGGCCTAGGTCGCGGCCTTGATTCCAGTGACGATTACTTATTACTTATTGAGTCGTTGTTATTGTGAAAGCTTTCATTCAATTCATAATTGAACTTTCGATAATTTAGGCATTTTCTCTACAACATGATAATTTAAACAATATTCATTGCTGTTATCTGCTAATGTTATTATTGTTATTGCTTTTATATAAGTTGTCGGGCAGTAATAACATCTACATCGCTTTCAAGGTTATCACTGCTGGTTGAACTAGTTATATCTATAAAAGATGGCATTGATATATTTGAAATTCTTTGAAGTTTCTCCATCTTCTCGTTTAAATGTATATTTTCTGTAAATGTTGTTGTTGCTGCTGTTGAAATTTCTTCGCTTTTGTCCACTTTATTATTTGCAATAAATGCTCTTCTAAGCTTTTTGTAAAGTTTGATAAAATGCGACTGCTTCTTGTCTCCACCTCTACCACGGATTCTTGACATTCATTTTTTTTATATATGATTGCCGAATTCTCTTCAAATAGTTTCTGGATTTTATTCATTGTTTTCTTAATAATATCGGCCTCTTCCACTTTGGGTGAAAAATTATCTAAATTATCTTGCTTACCTCGTGTCATTTTAATCGGTTTAAAAACTTTCACAGTGGAATCGTTCTTTTTTAAAACTGTCTCACCTTTTCCACCCTGACCTTGCAATGAATCTTGTTGTGCCACTGTTGCTGCTTCTGCTCCTGCTTCTGTTGCAGCCGTTGTTGGAACCGTTGTTGTTGTTGTTGATGCTGCTGCCTCTGCTATTTCCACAAATATTTTACAATTCTCCTTCATATCAATTTTATTCGCACCATTTTCATTATTATTTTGATTATATATTTGTAAATTGAGTGAATCTTTAGATGATACATGATTATCGAATTTTTCATTCGTATAAAATGTTTCAAATTTTCTATCAATATTATCTTCATTGGTCATTTTTAATGTCATCTCCTTTAATAATTCATCTAGTTTATTTTGCCTAAAACGTTGCTTTTCTTCGAAAAAGTGCTCCTTTGCCATCACAATTGCATTCTCTAATTCTTCTGATGACGCACTAGCAACACTTTCTTGTGGCTTCAATGATGAAAATACGTTTTCATTTTCTTGCACATATTTTTGAAAATGTTGCTTCATATCCAAAAAATGATTATCTTTATTACTTTTACGATTCAATTTCTCAGTTTTATGTTGAAATTTTCGTATTAATTCTAAAATATATGCAGCATTTGTTTGATTTTGTGCTACATCGGTTTGGATATTCACTTGTTTTTGACGATCTAAATAATTAAGGAAATTCTTCTCAATTCGTTCACTTTCATTTTCTAATTCCACTAAACCTAATCTGCAAAAAAAATTATTAGTTGTCAAATTGTTTGTTGTTTATTTCTTAAATTAAACTTACTTGGACTCATAGACTTTCTCATTTTGAATTTGACTTGTAATTGGGTTAATTTGATTCTTCGCCATTTCCGAGGTAACATTTAAATTTGATTGTTCAATATTTTCAGTTTCATTCAACCGATGAAAATTTCTAGCTGATTCTTGCATCTTCTCTAACATTTCCATTTGCCTCACTTCGAATTCATGTAACTTTTTTGTAATATTCTCATTTAATTTATGCATTTCCAAATTATCATCATTAAAGCTGCGAGTTGATAAACACTACAAAATTAGAATAAAGAATAAAGTAATAACTGATGATTGGGACAAATTTTTAAATATCTGACACTCATTTTATCTTAGGTAATTAAAAATGCAAATAATTCGCAATTAAGAGAAAAATATCACAAGCAGAATGGTAAAAACTATTTTAAATTTTCTATGCAGATTTAGTACATCGGAATTTAGTGAATTAAAAGTTGTGTCCCTTTTTCCCCATAACAATTTATTTTTTTAGGAAAAGTTAAAAAAGATTATTATGTAAAAAGGGATTGTAAGAATTGTTCGATCTCATTTGACTCTTCAAATGAAATTTTATCAAATCAGATCCGGAAACGTATTTTAAAATCAATTATATTGAAAGCAGAGCGGATATCAGATATAGGTTCGGATAAACGGGCACACTTAAATCAATGTAGTGAGTAATTCTACTTCAATTAGCACAACAAAAGACAATTGTCGTTTCAAGATCCTTTTAGATATACCTCACATATCAAAAGATGCCACTGCATCTCACTATAATTTTTTTTTTGTACTTTACTTTCACTTATCACTTACGGTTAATAATTTCTGCTTATAACGCAATTTTAATATGCTGCGCATGTGTTTAATACGGATTTTTATCTCACTTTCCACATTTTCTCTATGCTTATCCATTGCTTTACGCAAGGACCATTCTACCTATTTTTTGTTGTTGTTGTTTTTGCAATAATAGAAGAAATGCAAAGTTCAAAGCAGAAGAAAGGAGAAAAAGCCGCTGAAAAATTTGGACTTACCCGTTGTAAGAATTTTTTACCATTTGCTGTATTACGCATTTCAAAGATCCATTGATCATAACTGCGTTCGACACTAATTGTTTCTGTTTGTTTGTCCTGAGTACTCTGTTTTGGTACTTCGTATGTGTCTTTCTTCCATTTCAAATCTTTTTGTAAATCCTTAAATTGTTCAGCACATTTATTAAACTCTACGGTCAAATTTTCAATGGCTTGCAGCAATATTTGCTGCTTTTTATTACGACGTTTTGCAAAAGCTGAGAGTTTTATGTTTTGACTAATCCTCTCTAAACTACGCCCCATCATTTGATAATCTCTAAAACGTATTGATTTTGAACGTTGCAATTTCCCAAATGATTTCTTTAGTTCAGCAAGTTCATCAAATTTATCGATCATAACAGAAACATGATGCGATAATATTTGTATATATTTCTTAAATTTAGCCGTACTTTCTTCCTGATTCACTTTACACTTAGATTTACAGCGAGGTAAAGGTATAGATGAAGAAACATGATCACCACTATCTGACACCTGTGTTGATATCGCTTTGGTGGCCTTATCATATTTCTTTAAATCAGTTTGTACTTCTATTGTCCTCTTCAACATTTCATCTGGCCCTTGTGTTATCAGAAATTTCAGTACAGCAAGTAAAAGAGAATTTTGATATTCAGCATGATAAAGTTTTGCTACACTACGATGTAAATTTTTATGAAATGGTGAAGAGCCTGTAATAGCCTCCCATATGTCTTTGATTTCAAGATCATTAAAACGAAAATCTTTCATACGTTCAAAATCAGGCAATACATTACGAAATTGTACCTCCGTACAAAATACCGATAGAGCATAATGACAATTTGAAGCATACAAAAATTCAGCCACCAAAGTATTCAATGACAATATTAGTGGTGATAATGTCAAACGGTACGCTGAACCACTTACATTGGAATATAAATTTTGGACCATCATTTGTTTACCTACAAACAAACAAAATGCGTACAAAGTAAATAAAGCAGTTGTTATTAGCAACATTATAAAGTTGAATAAGAATAAGAAATGTGCTGACGTCATTAATGTCGTCACTTTTAGGATGTTAAGGCAGCTTACCCAAATGTGTTTTATTAAAATTCTTTATCAAATCAAAACGTAATTTAGCTTGTAATGCTCTTGCAACTTCATCACGTTCCATCCATTCTTGAAAATGTTGTTCAAATTCTTTTGCTGGTAACTTTGTTAAATCTGCCAGACTTGCTTTAACATCTGATCCCATATCTATTCACATTTACTTTAAGTCTTATATTCTCCCATGAAATTATTTTATTTTACTTCAAATTTATTTTGAAATCAACGACACGTGCAACGACATGCACAACGAACGAAATAAAAAAATTGTGAAAAAAAATTAAATGTACACCAAATGTTACAATAATAAATTTTAGCGAATCAGCTACCACTACAACAACCAACCCTTTTTTATTTATATTGTTTTGGTTTTTATTTGCTACAAAATACCTAAATTATCTTTAAATTTTTTTTGTTTTTTTTTTTATGGTAATATATTTGTTTACATTCAAATCATTGGGGCATAACGGTTTTAAATGTCAAGTACAATCATTCATTCGATATTTGAGTAGTTTTAATAATTTAATAATTTCGTCTTCATTTTTCTAAAATTCCTACTGTTTATATTTTTGCAAAAATTTCTCTTACAGCAGATGTAAATTTACAAAAATGCATTGAATTTTTACCTTATGTTATCTATGTTATCCATGGTTGATAATCAACCCCTTCACTTCAACCCCAACCTTTCACAATTGAAGAATCCATTTCAGATAGGCCCATTACCCAATACTTTTCTTGTTGTACATTTCTAAACACACACTTATTTGAAGTTCTTTTAAAATAATAAATTATAAATCAACAAATCTTTGACCTACGCCTGAGTGAGAACATTAATAGCGGATCCACATGATTTTTTAGTGAAATCAAGCTTCAAATAATACGAGAATAAAAAAAACGCAGCCATCAGAAGTCGTTTAGAATTAAGTAATAGCAATAGCGAATGTGGCATTATAAAAGTGATTTAGCATATTAATTGAGAAAAAAATGTTCGATTATACTAAATCACTTATGAATTTTATAACTCATTTTTATTAATAACAACGTTCATTAGACATTTTCTTCTTTTTCCTTTTTTTTTTTCTGTTTCTTATTTTCGGTTGGTAACTCTTTTACAATAAATTAAGAATTTCAGAATTAATTTCAGAAATGATGAAAATACACCACAAATTTTTATGTTATATTAAAAATATCACCACTCAATACACTTAACATAAATGGAGTAGTTCTGTTAAAGGTAAAACTATGGTAACATAAAACCTTAAGAAACAAGTAATACTGTATACAAAAGAAATTTTATAAAAGTAATCTCAGTAACCGTTTGAAAAAATTACCATTTCAAATTTTGATAGATGTGGAAAAAAAATTCATTCGGTTAGAAATTTTATTGAGCAAATCATTTCATTTATAAGGCGAGCAATTACGTTGTTAACGCGAAATATTTTCAACAGATTAAATAGAAAATTTTCACTCGAATAATTGAATAAAAATCTAACAAAAAGCATCGAAAGGCAAACAAAAATTTATTTGACCATGTCAAGTATTGTTAAAAAGACTAGTACTCCGATTGGAGGTCGTAAAAGTAATATTAAATGTCCTAGGGAGAAAAATCAGGCCTTTGTTAGAAAACCAATTGTATTATCGTCGCAACGTTATGGCAAAATTACGAATAATGCATTTCAATTGGATAAGCAAAAAGCTCAACAAGAAGCGGAAGAGGAACAAAAATATAAGGACTATTTAAAGGCAGGTAATGAACGTTTAGTTGCCCAATTTAAAGGTAACATGCAGCGCACTCAGAATATGAAATTGCAACAAATGAGAGAACAACAAGAAAAAAAGGAACAACAAAGTAAGTACAAAAAAAAAAAAAAAATAAAACTTCATTACATCATAAACCTTAATTATAATCAAAATAAAGTTACTTACTTTTTTAATACCATTATTCATATCTGTAATTAAAATAAAATCTGTTACGCATACTCTCATTAAATTATTCGTACTCCTTAATATGCCTAGTCGTTCGTCGGTACGACCATTTTGCTTAATCGCTCACTAACTGTTTACGCACCATGTTTCCTTATCTACAAAATAGTGTAAAGTACCTTAACTATATCAAAAAACATTTGGGGTTTTGTTGGCTAATTTTCAGGGTTTCATTGACCGTAATAGTTGAATTTTCCGACTGCCCTTTGTTGATTTGGAGGCACACACGTAATAATGAATTCAAACTAAGAAATTCATGCTAAGAAATCTTTTCCATCTTTCTATCTTGATGATATTAGATGATGTTAAATGTCATCAAATTTTCATATAAACTTGTACGTGTACAACCTTTTTTGCAGTATGAAGATATCTTTTTATTATTTATCCATTTTGCGATCTTCCAAAAATATTTTGAATAATTTAGTCGGGCAACATTAGATCAAAATTTTGAATGTAAAATATTTCTGAATATTTTTACTGTACAAAGAAATGTAATCATTGTCAAGGATACGTAGACATGCACTATAAATATGGATGAGAATAAAAAAGGTTATACATAAAGAGAAGTGTATAAATAAATAAATAAATAAATAAATAAATAAATATATATATATAATATAATATATATATATATATATATATATTATATATATGTATATAATCGTATTTTGCTTTCCCTAATAATCTTTTTGTTGCGATAAAATAGTACGAAAGTCATTTGAGCATACCAAAGAGAATGCTCAGAAAAAAAGACGTGAGAAAATTGCCGAAGCTCAAGAGATTTTAGAGAGAATGAAGCCGGGACCGCGCGAGTTAAATAGCGCCGTATTACAAAGTGAAGTTTTAAAGGCTCGCAATGTTCAACGTAATATTAATGAGGAATTTGAAAAAGCCATTAAAAAGCAAGATGAAGAAAATGTGAAATTATGTGAAAAATTAGGTGTTGGTTGGATTAATGACGAAGTAAAGCGCGTCGAGGAGCAGCAAAAGGCCCAAACTGAGTATAAGCAAGAAATTATGGAAACTATTTTAGAAAATCAACGTCAAAAAGCAGAAGCGAAGAAGCAATTAATTCAAGAACAAAGGGCAGCTAGGGATGCTATTGATCAAGAGATAAAAGCTCAAATCGAAAGAGAGAGGGCCATTATGGAAAAGAAAAGGGCCGCTCTTCGTAAGAACGCATTAGAAGCAATGAAGATGGTCGAACAGCGCAGACTAAGTAAGTTTCAATACACAGGCATATATGGATCGCGTTTTTCTTGTAATAAATATTATACATTATCAGTTGAATTTTGTATGTGCTTTTATAGGAGATCGTATTGTGGAAGAAATGGAAGATCGCTTGAATTGCGTTTATAATACTGGCAAAAGGCAATTAGATATAATGCGCGCCGATACAAAGCAGAAAATTATGGAAGAGAAACAGAAGCAAGAAGAAGAACAAATGCAAAAACTTGTCAACGCCCAAGATGATACTCAAGCTATCGAAGATGAACGTTATCGTCGTGACATTTCCACCATGCAATTGAAATTTACAGCTGAAGAGCAAGAGAAAATACGTAGAGAAAAAGCAGCTAAACAAGCGCGCATCGAAGCATATATTAAAGAAATGCAAGAACAAAAAGAAGCTGAACGTAAGACAATGGAAGAGAAACGGTTCGATATGGCAAATCGTTATAAAAATATGGAAGTTAATTGTCTATTTGAGGAGACTGAGAAGCAAGAGAATGCACGTCGAACCCAAGAAGTACGTGCTACATTGAATGAGCAAATAGAAGAACGTAAGCGTACATTGGCATCCCAAAAGCAGGCTGACCAAGCCGTTTGCAAAGATTCCACCAAAGAGAAGGAGCATCAATTCTTCTTTAATTATGCACGTAATCTTATGGAAGATGCACAAAAGAAAGGTCGTCCATTGTATCCATTAATTAAAGTCGTTCAACAATATAAGCGTGACAATCAAATTGATTGTGTTGTCAAGACCCCTAAGCATTTACAAACTCAGATCAATATTGGGCGTCAGGGATATACACCAAAAAATAATGGCGCTTATGCCATAAATAAAACTGTTAAAGATACAGAGAAAAATTCTAATCGTGCTAATATCATACAAAATTGTTTAAAAATCGATGATATTATAGCTAAAGAGGGTGGATCTTGGGTTAAAAAGGGTGTAGACATTGGCAAATGTTTATCCCAATGCCCTTACAATTGTAATAATCAATATGGAGATAATTCAAAATCAAAGAATCCATTCAAAAAGATTGATGAAGCTTCCTCTGAATGTGCATCTGCTGCTGGTGTTGATATTAAATCTGGTACTGGTACTGGTGCTGCTTCTGGTATGAAGCGTTATTCTATGCAAGAATTAAAACAATTATATCAATTTGTTCCACCACATAAATGTTTTTAAACATTCCAAAGGTGAAACGATTAATTACTTACAATCGACTTTTACTTCTCCATATGCCATTGCCATCACATCAGCTACAAATTACCCTTTTCTTAGATTTGTTTAAAAGCAGATTTCTTCTTCTTCTTTGGCCTGTTCAAACATAAATAATCCCAAATATCTCAAATATCTCAAATATCCCAAAATACATTTTATCACAATTAATATTAACTTATATAAATAACTTCCATTTCAGTGTATTAAAAATTATTTAGTTTCTTAGTTGTTCTTCTTGTTATTTTAAATTAAAATTGATTGTCTGCATTATAATAAAGGCTTAATAGATTGTTAACACAAATTTGGCTTCTGGCTTCTGGCTTCTGGTTACTGGCTTCTGATTTTTGAGATTTGGTACTTTGAAAAATGCTTAAAAGATGTAAAAGTATAAAATTTGAGAATCATCATTTCTTCTGTAATTTGTTCCTTAAACGTTTACGGTCTTGCGCAATTATATTCATGCGTTCCATAATCGTCGTTTCAAATAGTACCGCATGCAGTCTACGATTAGTCGAATATAGTTGTTGTAATAAACGCCCTTTCAATTTAACATTGACTGGTTTTACGGCCTCTTGGGGATTTTGAATACTTTCCATATGTAAATGTAGTATAAATATTAATGTATCACGTATTGTTTGTACAAAACGCTGTATGTGTTCAGTTTGAAATAAACGACGCACTAAGTAGCCTCGAACGTATGCATTAATTGTTGTAGCGGCTGCTTCTCTATCGTCAACAAACTAAATATTTTATATCAATAAACATTTCTTCAATTATGTATAAATTATGGACCGTCTGTGAGGACACTTAAATACTACTCTATTCCTTCCATTTTGCTTAATTTAATAAGAAAGTCATCTTAAAGCGGTGAAAAACTGGAATTTTCAAGGGATAGGGTCCAAAAAAATTTACCGATTTGAATTAAATTTAATGTAATATTATTTATGCCAAAATACAGTAATGTGCCAATTTATCTTTAAAAACTAAAAAAAAATTGAAAATTTTTTCTATATAAGGCATTTTTGAGCAAAACAGCACATTTTTTTTTTGGACTAGTCACACAAATAATCCAATCCTAATCGTTCGCAATAGGATTTGACTTTGAGCCAAAGCATGTCTCTGTGGCAAATTTTCTCAAAATATTTTATGAATTGTGATCCTTAGCTTAATTACGTGGACGATTATTAAACAGATCCATGAACACACAGATTTAAATCGAATCAGAAAATAATTATAAATCGTTCGATATAATAAAAGAACACACACATTTACACACATCTGGGCAAAATACATATATTATATATATTATATTATATTATATGAAGGCGATTTAGCATATAACAAGGACAAAATTGTATAATTGTTTTGCGCGTATGCCTCTAACACCCAAACTGAAATACTGAACACTAAAATATACCCATTTTAGTATCTTAAAATAAATTTCTACATAATTTAAGCCGAGGTGTTCGCAATAGTCTATATAATGTTTGTTCAAAGTCTGTTGCTATTAAAGTTTAGGTATTGATAAGTATATTTTAATGAAATTTGTTAACTCTCCTTAGACCCTTTATCATCGGACTTTCCAAATCATTTGAAAAATGCAATGTTTACTGTTTTTGATTTGCAAACTATTTATTTAATTTTTTTTTTAAATTAATTAAGGATGAACAAATTTCGTGTATATGGCCCTTACCGAAAAATCTTTTATTACACCGATAAGTTTAGAATAGATTTTAATCTACCACCAGTCTACATAAAGTTGTAACCAAAAACAATAAAGTTCACATAAAGTTGTTAACAAAAGCAAAATGATGTCGTTCGGATTTTTAAAAGTCGGCAACGACAAACTATCAATTATTTTCTACTTTAGTTCATCTTCAATAGAATTTTCTTTATTAAATTTGAAAATGTTACAAAGTCTTGTATAAAAATAAAAAAGCAAAGAAAATTGGTGTATATATAAGGAGTAACAACCACAACCGCAAAAACAATACAATTACAATCACAATCACAGATATGACAATCAAGATTAAACATAAAAAATAACTGTTAATTTATTAATATTTAGAAATTGATGGTTTTTTTTCTTACGGTTGCCTCTTCTCGATATTGTTATTTGTTATTGTTATTCTTGTTGTTAATGTTGTTGTTGCTATTGCTGTTATTATTAATATTACTAAAATTAGTTAAGGCACATTGTTGATTGTAAAAGTAAGTTCTGAGTAGAATAATTTTAATTATTAGTTATTAATTCTTAGCTGTTAATTGTTAGCTTCTACATAAATAAAATTGCAACTCCAATCCGATTAGTAATGAAGCTTCTTGTTACGAATTAAGTTAGATAAAAAGCGTAAGCAAAGAAAATGTAAACAAATCAAATCATTAAAATGTAAAATTGAGAAAGAAAAAAACTCACCAGATGAATATTTATTAAAAAAAAAAAGAAAAGAAGAATGTTCGAAAAATACTTACATGTCCGTCGTTTAATGTAATTGATTTATTATTATTGTTATTATTACAAGTTGTCTTTAAATTGCAAATATTTAACGTTGTCATATCTTGTAGAAATAGACGACGACGTGGCGTTGATTTAATCGATTTTAAGCTACTGCTCGAATTATTCAAATTAATTGAATTTGTAGAATTTTGTTTGGAAGTGGCAGCAACATTATTATTCGCTAAAGTTTTACGCATTACATTAATTTGTTCAGAAGTTGAAGGGAATGAATCAGTTGATGATAATACATTATTTACACCATAATTATTAACGTTATGAACATTATTTTGTAAGGATGTTAATGATGATGATTCATTTTTAATCATCGAACTTAATTCTCTTATGGATATGCCTGAATTATTGTAGCTTAATACAGATGTAGATTTATCTGGTGTTGATTGCATTCTATCATTAATAGAATTATCAGCCAATTGTGAATCGTTGGCATTGCCATTTAAGTGCTGTTGAATTGGCTGTTGCTGATAATACTGATTTTGCAGATGTTGATACTGATGCATATGCTGATGCTGGTGATAATTGTCATTATTTAATTGATATTTTATTGATTCGGATTCATTTAATTCATCTAATAAGATTTTTTGTTGCATTTCAAATGCTGCCTGCAATTTACGTCTTTCTTCTTCTTGTTGAGCCAATAATTGCATAAATAACTCTTTCTTCTCACCAACCATTAAATTTACAGCAATCGGCAATGTGGAATTTTCAATAATATCGTATGTATTTTGTTGTTGCAATTGTTGTTGCTCTTGCAGTTGTTGCTGCTGCTGCTGTTGTTGTTGTTCTTGTTGTTGCTGTTGTTGCTGTTGTTGTTGTTGTCGTTTGACTTGTAATTGTGTTTTCTGTGATGTACATGAAGATTGTTGTATTTTAATCGATTTATTTAAGGCACTTGCATTGTTTGCAACGGAATTGATCAACAATTTTCGTGTACATGATTTTGTAAGAGATGAGGATGAAGATGCAGCGGATTCGTATGGTGATCGTTTCGATTTGTTATAATTTTTCTGATTATTATTACCATTAGAATTGTATACGCTAGGGTATGAATACTGCATGAACGATGATGTTGGTGATGGTGTTGTTAATGATGTTGCATTGGATGGACTATTGAATTTACTTGATGAGTTTTTAGATTGTAATATACTGCGTGAGGTCTTCGATTCGACTTTGCACACTTTCTTTTTAGCCTTAGATTCCACTGTGTCCTGTGTGAGGCGACTTTGTGTTTTTGCTGGTGAAAGGCCGCGGGTTCTCGTCATTACATTATTCTTATTAGATTTAATTACGATTTGTTGGTGGTGAGAATGTTGTGTTGGGTATTGGAAATATTGTTGCTGCTGCTGCTGTTGTAGCTGCTGCTGTTTTTGTTGTTGTTGTTGACGCATATGATCGATTAAAGCTTTTGATGGTACTTTTAATGTAAACGAATTGGAACGAATCAAATCACTTTCGGGCGTTGCCTGCGGCGTTTCCAAGTAAACTGAATTACTGGGTAAAGAATTATTTTTATTATGTGTACTTCTAAGTGATGGACTAGTCGCTGAGCGACTTAGAGCGGATGGTATTTCTAAGCTATCAAAATTTGTTTTCTGGCTATCAATATCTCTGAAATCTTTTTCCGGACTACTACTGCGATTGGACGATGCTGTAGCTGTTTTCGGTGAATCATTTTGATTATATACTTCTTCAAATTGCTTTATACGTGACGAATAATTTCTGATGTTTCTGATGGTGATGTAATAGCAGCGGCAGTTGCTTCTGCTGCCTTTACTAAAGCTGTTTTGTTATTACTATGCCTACGGTTCATTTTTGCACCACGAAAATATTGACTATCAGAACTATCATCGCTTGTTGTTGTTGTTGCAGTAGTTGCGGCAGCAGAATCTTTGGAATGTTTACCACAAGTTTTCAATGATTTTCTCAGCATTGTTATATTATCTTTTTCATCCATTAAAGGTGTAGGCGGATTAATATATATTGTAGGTACATTATTACCAACATTATCACTATGATCAGTATTATGATTATTATTAAGGCATAAGTAAGTGGGCCTTTTTGTTAATTTATATTTTGCTGCGGAATTGTTTTTTTCATGAGCAATCTCTAAAATTTGTTTTTTTAGTTGCACCTTACCATCCTCCTCTGAATTTTTGGTTAAATCATATATTAATGTTTGCGATTTTGTTAATTTTTGAATTTTATTATATTGTTGTAATCCTGTGGCACTTGTAAATAATTGCGACTTCATGTTATTGCTTGTAATGCCATCACCAACACCATCGGCACCACCAACATTTCTAAAATCATCGATATGTTTTATCATCAACATATCATTTAACATTAACATGGATGATTTCTGTTGTGATTGCTTAATTCCATCAGCCTCTTCATAAGATATTTGAGATATTTGAGAGATATTGTCGCAACAAAATGAGGACAGTGAAGCAAATGTTGATTCATCAGCTTCTGCATTGTGTTCATCACATACATGCTGCCGCGAATATTGTTTCTTTAATTTACGCTCTATTTTAATGGCTTCTTGCTTAAACTTTTGCATTTCTTTACGCTTCTCTAAAGTCATCTATAACAACACCAATAACAGCAATAACGACAACAATAACAATTATAAAAACAAAAACAAGTAAAAATTGCAATAATCCAATTTTACACTTCAGTGAATGCTTACCAGTGGCGGCAATATGGGTTTGCCATCTATACAAAATATTGATTTATATTTTTTAGGCGGTATCTCGATTGGTTGCAATCTGCTTGCCGCTTCGTCTGTCATTTGCTGATTCTCTTCCAATTTTCTTAATAAGGCCTCCATTTCATACCATTTAAAAAAATGCAATTTAATTTGTAAAAATCAAAATAAAATAAGACTCCAAGAACAAAAAATAAAAAAATCCGTGAAAGTCAAAAGTAAACAAATAATCAAAAATAATCAAAAATAAAAAATAAACAAAAAAAAACCCCAAATCAATCAATATAAATTATTAAGTCAAATTTCCTTTGTTAAAGTCTCTTCTGTTTCAATTTTTCTTTTCAGTTAACGCTTTTCAATATTTCTGTAAAATCATTCAAAACAAAAACAAAAAAAACGACAAATTGCATTTGAAGACTTTCTAATAAAATTCTGATATTAATTTTTAGAAACATACTTTATGTTGTTTAAATTATTATTAAGTCTTTTTTTGTTTTTATGTTTATTTTTTTTGACTTGTTTATTGTCTACCGCAATCGTGGTTGTTATGGCGCCTTAATAAAAAATTGCTCAAACATATGTGCTCACATACATTTTAATACTATTATTTTACAATGCTGCAAAGAAACGCAACAAAAATTTCTTTTTCTTTTTTATAATAAATAAATTTAATAACACAATAAAAGACAATAATTGTTGTTATATTAAGAATTTAGAAAGAACAGATTTTATAATCCAACTCTTAGAAGACTGATCTAAATAAACCTAACTAATCTGATCAAGCTCGCTTATTTACCTACACTCCAAATGCCTTTTTAGACAAAGTAATAAAAGACCATTCACAATAGGTATGGAACATAACGGGTTGCCTAAACTCTAATGCAACACATTAGCGTTTAAAATTAAAAAAAAGCACTTGGCAATACTGGCCAAAATGCTTAAAAATGCGGGAATTTTACAAATTAAATATTAATGTACCATTTGCAATATTGAAATATAAAACGCACAAAGTTAGCATGAGTATATCAAATAAACGTTTATTATCACCTTTAAAACTACAAGATGAAGCAACGGCAACAAGTACATCAGTTAAAAAAGTAAAATTACAATCAACATGTAATGAAATAAAAATCAAGGACATTGATTATGATGATTTTTTCAAAGATTCTGATGATTTAGAAGATTGGTTAGCCAGAGATAATATAGAGCTGCCTCAAGTAGATTTAAGTGTTTTGCAGCGATGCATTGTACTGGATGTTATAAATGATCAACAAACGCATTCGATTATATTAACAGTTCAAATTGTAAAGTTATATGTTGGTATTGAAGAAACGTCAGATGAACCAGAGTTACGTACCAAATGTTATTTAAAAGATTGTTGGTGCCTTTTAAATATACTCAAAGGTGATGTTGTATCGTTAAAAGGAGTTTGGGATGATAATTTGCGTGCATATCGTATAGATCACAAACAAGGAATGTGTGTAATTAAGCCGGATTGTTTAATATCTGGAACAACTGTTATGGGTTCTCTATTTTGTAGACGTAGAACTGTATTACAGGAACGTTTCCGTGGTATTGATGCTAATAGTAAAATTGTAAGTAAATAATGTGAATGAACTAAATGCAATTTTGAATTCTCATCATTTGCATTAATACTTTTCGTTTTGCTTCAGATGATTATTGGTTCGCTAGTTCATGAATTATTGCAAACAGTTTTAGAAAACAAATTCCACACAATGGACCAAATTAAAAGTGCTACGCTTAATTTATTGTATTCTCAAAATACTGCATTTCTATTATACAGTGGTCAATTAACAACAGAGGAGGCGTGTACAGAGGTATTACAATTTGCACCTTTTATTTATAAATTTCTCAATAAATATGTGGGAACAAAGTCCGCCACCAATGAAACTATTAAAAAGGAAGATTTTCAAGGTTATATTACTGATATTGAAGATATTGAGGAAAATTTATGGGTACCTCAATTAGGTCTTAAAGGTAAAATTGATGTTTCTGTACGTGTCCATAAAAATCGTTGCACCGATAAATTGAGCAAAGTAAATCTAAAGGAAGATAAAGTTTTAGTGCCATTAGAATTAAAAACTGGTAAAGCTAGCTTTTCTATGGAACATAAGGGACAATTGATTTTATATCAAATGATGTTAACTGCCTCAAATAGACCAGCGCAATCTGGATTATTATTATATCTAGGAGAAGGTATTATGCGTGAAATGGTTGGTACTCATCATGAACAACGCGATTTAATCAATTTACGTAACGAGTTGTGTCAATATTTAATGTCTGAGCCTATAAAAACCAATAGCGAATTGGCCGAAGGTAAATTCTATCAACCATTTCTATTGCCAGAACCTATTAGCTATGCTAAAGCATGCCAACAATGCCCTTATAAACTTTTATGTTGTACATTTGCTAAAACTGATCCTGATTTTCATACAAAACCCACATATGGTATTGATCCTCTCATATCATCCTTATTAAAGCATTTAACAATAAATGACTTTGAATATTTTCTAAAATGGTGTAATATTTTAATCATGGAAGAGAAAGAAGTGAAAAAATTTAATAATTTGGGACAGATATGGTCCCAAAAAAGATGTGATAGGCAACAACAAGGCATTGCTTTAGGAGATTTAGTATTGTCATCCACAAAAAATGTACACCATGATGATGATGGTCATCAATTGATACATGAATTTAAATCTAAAGAAAGCGAAGAGGATAAAAATAATTGGATTGATTTCACTTCAACCGGATTTGCCATTGGTGAATATGTTATTGTTTCAACTTATAAACGTTTAGCTATCGCTGCTGGTGTCATATGTAATATAACAGCGAAAGATATTAGTATAAATTTAGAACGAAATTTATTTAAAAATTACGCTGATGAAACATTTATTATAGACAAGCATGAATCGGCGTCTTATCAAGTATTTAATTTTACCAATTTGGGCATATTAATGGATATGACCGAGAGGTCACAAAATTTGAGAAATATCATATTGAAAAGTGAAATACCAAAGCATAGTAAAGTTTTGCCAAAAAGTATTACCCAACAATTAAAAGTAATTCTAAAGGATTTAAACGCTGAACAACGGAACGCCGTTTTTAAGGCTTTAACAACGCAAAACTACTTGCTAATTAAAGGTTTACCAGGCACAGGTTTGTAAAAAGCAACAAAATTATATAGAAATTTTATATTTGGGACACTTTTGAGTTTTACGTAATTAATATCACTTTGCTTAAAGTGATTAAAAAAACAAGAAAATGAATTGCAGGTCGTGAAAATAAAATCTCGTAAATTTTGAAAGTTTCTGGTATGGGAAGGGTTCAATAATAATGACCGATATGGACTGAATTTAGCATACTACTTCAGGCGCACTTTCATAACAAAATATCTAAAATTGTATATTTTTATAACCACCACCCAGAGGTTGGAGGTGGATTTCGCATTATGTTCGTAACGATTAGAAGGAGGCATCAGAGACCGTATAAAGTTTATATAATCAAAATTAAATTCTTAATCGTTTTAGACATGTCTGTCTGTTGTAAAAATTCTTCTGGCCATAAAACCTCAATGTTGGCAGAATCATTTGAAGTTCTTGCCCACAGATTGGTATTTAAAATGGGCCAAATCGGTTAAAGGACACTTCCACAGTGCAACATAAACATTAAGCAAAATTTAGTAGTGTGTTGCTCATCATATGCAAACTGCAAAATATAGAAAGGTGAAATTTTGCACATGTAAGTTTTCTATTGGTCTACAATCTTTTTTTTGGGATTTTTTTATTTAGGTAAAACTCAAACCCTGGTAGCAATTATACGCGCTCTATATACAATGAATAAAGCCGTACTTATAACCAGCTATACCCATAGTGCTGTGGATAATTTATTGTTACGTTTGAAAAGTTATGGTGTACAGTTTTTACGCTTGGGTTCTATAAATCGTGTCCATCCATCACTACATGAAATAACTGATAGTCACTTATTTAGAAATTACACATCGGCAACGGCATTAGCTGAACTATATAACACATACAATATTATCGGAGTAACATGTTTGGGGTGTTCTCATCCCATTTTTTTACATAGACGTTTTGATGTTTGTATTGTTGATGAGGCCACACAAGTAATGCAACCAACGATATTAAGGCCATTATTCTACAGTGAACGTTTTATTTTAGTTGGTGATCCACATCAATTGCCACCTCTAATACGTAGCTTAGAAGCTCGTCAACATGGTGCTGATATATCACTCTTTGAAAAATTATCGAATAATAAGGATAGTACAATTACATTATCATTGCAATATCGTATGAATAAAACAATTACAAAATTGGCAAATGAACTCACATATGCGGGTCAATTAGAATGTGCTACCAATGAGATCAAACAAGCAATTATGAAACTGCCAGTTCAGGGAAATGTTACCACTACGGCAAAATGGTTAACCAGGACATTACAATGTCACATTGATCAAGCTGTTATTCTATTGGATACATTACATCTTTCCGATACCTTATTGAAATATGAACACCTTCAAAAGAACATGCAAATTGATGTATTTGTAATCGAAAAGAAATCATTTAAATATAAATATACAAATTATTGTGAGGCTGCTGTATTATTTGCAGTTGTTCATAACCTTCTTGAAAATGGCTATAATGGTGAATGCATTGGTATTATAGCACCATATCGTGCACAAGTTGATTTATTAAAGAAATTATTACAACAATATCATAAATATTACAATGAAAAAGCCATAAATGTCAATGGGACGAATACTGATTTGTTAAATTTCTTAGCAATAGAAATAAATACGGTAGATCAATATCAGGGCCGCGATAAGGATATTATAATATATTCATGTACTCGTGCATTCGACTACAAAGCTAACAAAGCCAATTCCAAAAATAACGAACGTTTGCAGGAAGGCGAAATCTTAGAAGATCAACGTCGTTTGACGGTGGCTGTAACACGGGCCAAATTAAAATTAATCATTATCGGTAATGCTGATTATATTAAACGTTACAAACCATTCGATAAATTATTGAATATTATACCTGATTATTGTAAATTAAAATTAGAAAATGGTAAAATGGATTTTGAATGGCAAATATTATTGCAACAATTAACCGATATTGCAAATTTTTCTTAAAGTTTATGTTTAAATGTTAAATTATTAGGCTTGCTTTTTTATGTTCAGTGTTTTATGTTATTATTTATTCAGCACAATTGTTCCTCTTTCAATACAACTAGTGATATCTTATAGAAAGGAAAGCTCATTTTGAAAGTTGGAAGAAATAACTTTTGGATGAAACGGAATTACTATGAAAAAATATTCAGGTTACTGCAATAGAACTAGTTATGTCGCATGCTAAGTTTTTCTGCTGTACATTAAATGCCGTATGAAAGCAGCAAGAAATATTTGCTTTGCACTTTTCTTGCATGAAATGTTTATTTGATTTAATGTTGATTTTGATAAAGAGAAAAAAGAATAAGAATAAGTAAAATGAAAAGAATAAGAATAACTAAAATGAAAAAAATAGGAATAAATAAAATGTAAATAAAAAATTAAATTCTTACATAAAGAAAAGCGCATGTAATTTTTGGTTTGATATGATCTAATTCATTGAATGCTTATAATCTTGGCCGTCCAATCCTTTAAATTTGCTTGATACATTTCGTTTAATCTAAAATGATTTACACTCTAAATTTACAGATTAAATTTATAAGTTAATTCGAATCTGGGGATTATTAGACTTTATAAAATTCGATCTTCTTGACTGGGCAAGTTTAAAGCTTATGGAATTGTAAATTCCTAGAGTTTTTTATTTAAAATTTCTTTATAGATACAAAAAGACTTTTTTTATATCTCAGTAGTGTACGTAGATACAAGTAGGAGAAGTGTCCTTCAAGTAGGTAGGTTACATTAAAAATACATTATAGAAACAAGCATTAGAGAAAAAGGAAAAACAGCTAAAATGGAATAGAAAACATTCTTTCGACAAACAATAATACGCATGTAAATGGCATTACATATGTGACTTAATAATAATATAAGAAATATTGTTGTTCCCATTAATGCTTCCTTTTATTTTTCATTTTTTTTTTTCTTTTGTTGTCGCCTTTATATATTTTGAATTCTTTATCTTTATGAAAACTTAGTTGAGTCTGCTGCTTCTGCTACTTTTGCTGCTGCCGATGCCGATTTTTATAGTTTCTTCTCACATGTATTACGACATATATATCGTAATATAATTATATATATATTATATACTATATATAAATGTATGTATGTATGTGTGAGCGATGCACGTGTGTTTTTATCGTATATACATTTTGTATGTGGGTGAATAATATCCACATTTTTCGGGATTTATTGCATATGCAAAAACCCGAGAGAAAAGCACAATATAACAAATGAAAAAAAAATATATTTTGGTTGAGGCCAACTCTTAAATACCCACCATTACTCATCCAAATATTTACATTATACTTGATGGGCATTGCGGATTTATATAAGTTAAAAACTGACGAGTAAGTTACACGGAAGGATAAGTTAAAATTGCGAAAGATAAATGCATTATGTATTCAAGTAGGCGTGGCCACTTTACCCCATTTTTAGACAGACAATATTAGAAAAATATCCAGAATAAGTGTAACACATTTATAATTAATAATGTATGCGCCATGCGTAAAAAACTTGAAATTTTTCCAAAAAAAGGGGCCGTTTTCTGTTTAAGTCAATGGGCAAGTGGCTTGTGGACGCACCGTTTATTGATTACTACCGCTTTCAATGCCAATTTATGTGCAATAATTTTGAACATTTTTGCTAAATTTAATACAAATAATTCAAGTTTTAGGACCAGATAGACAATGAAAACATAGCAGACAGACTTTCGTATCTAAATCTGCTCGAAATTTGCCGCTAATCAAGGAGTCCCTGATACTTGCCCTTGGTTGTTGCAAACATATTGATAAAATGATATACTTCTTGGATGGTGGATATAAAAGACAAAAAAAAAACAAAAGCATGTCTGAATGTTACACACTATTTTCATGTAAGCAGTGCCTGTTATTGTTCATATGTATGTTCATTTTTATTTACATCTATGAATATGCGTACGTATAAGATGAATGTGGTTGCATTACCAGGATGGTGGATGGAGAGTGCTGAGAACTTCAATGACAATAAATGAAGTAACATCTGCATCTAACTATATTTGTATGTTTAGGCACGTTTATGGGCGGTCATACATATACATTTATATGGGTGCGAGTAAATGGATGGATACTGGCATGCATTCATGGGCATATTATTTATTGGAATTTTTATATATTATACAAAATTGATGTGTCACAAAGAATTAAGCTGTTTGCCATATAACGGTCATTTTAATGTAGTTGTACTACAAATTCAATTTGTACTGGGAGAAAATTTATCTGACTCTTTCTTGCTCTCCCTCTCTCTGTAAGTATGCAGACCGTTTATAGTTAAAAACCATCTTGTCTCAGTTTATCGAATTAGAAAATGTGTTACGAAATTAAAGCTTTGATTAATTTCTAAAGATTCTTAAATTCTATATCACTTAAGCAAGATACAAAAGCAAGATACAAAAATAAAAAATATATAACAAAAAGAGGTTGAAAATAATGCAGATGTTTTACTCAAAACCAGTTGAAATAATATTTTGAATATATTGATTTATCTGTTCGATCAAACGTTTACATGAATTAACTATGGACCAAAATTCATATTAGTCCATGCTATTAAAAATGGATGAGATCGAAATACTTTACGCACGACTATTCTCTTAAAGCGTTAAGATAATGTTAAATGTAATTTCAAGTACTTTCTTTCTTGAAAGTACATGTAAAGCATAAAGTAATCATTTTTCATTTCCCATATTTTTGTTCAAATTGTGTAAAATTTTGTAAATTTCAATTCTCAACTTTGAATGCACTCTCTTCTCTTTTTTAATATTTATTACAAACCATAGTATCATGCAACGGTACTTTTTAGTCGAACTCAATTGAATTTAATTTCTTTATTTATTAACATTTCTAGTTATTTCATAATCCATAATCCATTATCTTCACGTCATTTATATATTCTAGAGAAATATGCAACAATGTCATCGCTAAAATGTCAGTGTACTTAAAATTGATGATTATGAAAGTTTCGTTGGAAGGTTTAACTGTGCTAAACTAAACAAAAATGGCAGATTACAACTGGAAAGAAGTTTATATAAATCTTGTAAATAAAGTACAATAGAATAGAAAAAATGATAAAAAAAAAAGAGAAAGAGTTATAAATGTAAGTGCTGTAAAATCATTTGAATATTTAATTTAATTTCATTTAGATTTGTTATTTATCAAATAAATGCTTACAAAATGTCAAATTTCTTAATTCTATAAACGAAAGCGGAACTCTCTGCCTTTGAAAGAAAACTACACTTCTTAAAAAAACTTCTCAATCAATTCTTAAGTCTCTTAATCTAAATTTTACCGTTATTTAATGTCCAATTCAATTATCCTTTAAGCAAAAATATTAACAAAATTATAAGAAAATTTTTTATTAGTATAACCAATATCCTAAAATCTGCTTCAGCATTTATTGCTAACCCAATTATGAATGTGAAATAAAATTCTTAAGTTTCTTGAAAAAACTTTCCTTTTATTTTTATAATTCGGAATAAAAACTTTTTGAACTCAAGTTTACTTTTCGCGTACAAAACGGTGAGTTCATGCTAAGCAAGAAGAACTAGCTCAATTATCGTTCTATATCGTTGAGAGACTATCGGCTATAGTCTCTCAATTGTTTATGGATTCAATAATATAAAACAACGTTTCAACTAATCTTCAAATCTCAAGTTCAAGCTTGCCCAAAAAATCTTTGTAATTAAATTTCCTTTTGATTGAAACATCGATTTTTAGTTTGGAAGATGTTTTTAATATTTTATCTGACCATTTACGAATATATATATAGAGATTGTAATTTTAAGGTTTATGGCCCAAAAAAAGGTGTCTACATTTACATTTACATTTACTTACTTACACATGCACACACAGATACAGATGCACACATGCCTGCACAAGCATATTTTTTTGTTGATGTTGATGCTGATGTTGATGACTTTGACACGTGTTTCGCATATTTTGCTATGAATTATAATATTATGGAAAAATTCACTATACTCTCAATCCATTCAATGTACTCTCTTAATGTACAAAATATGAAAAATGGACATTAAAAATATAATGTACAAGAAATGCTAGGAAATGCCAGGAAATGAAATTCACCCACATTCGTAAACATTTTTTCTTAATTTTACTTTTTATTCCTTTGAACTAAGAAAAATTTTGTCATTTACTTTTACGTTTTTCCTTTACTTAGATGAAAATTATGTATTTAGAAAATTCCAAAAAAGTGAAGACTCCAATGATGATGACAATCACTCGATTGTTGTTAAAGTTATTGCACTTGTATCGATATTTAAATAGTTAAACACTTTACTTAAATTGACATTAAGAGTTGTAGATACGTTTTTTCCTTTCTACCCCTTTCAGTTTTTGTATGAAAGTACATTGAAATTAACCCTCAGCATAACTCACTTAATGTCGAGTTCATCATAAACTCAGCCAAACATGGATACATATATTGCATACTACTACGCTGTCAGAGCTGTCACAATTTTTGTGAATTTAACTAAAGAAAGTTGTGCAATTAGTTTAAACTATATTTGTAATTTTATTTAAAATACAAAAATTATTTACTGGGTATATCTGAAATTTTTGCTATGAACTTTTAGTTGTTGTAGAAAGAAGACCACCTACTTTTAAATCACACTTGATCTGAATTATATTTTACCAATTTTTAAGTTAAATGAATATTTTAACGATTTCTTTGACAGAATTGAATTTGAAAACTTCATCTTGTTGGTTAAATCTATTCAATTTAAATTTTCGCCATACATTTAGCTTAGCGGAATATTGATTTTAGAAGGGATTTTCAGATGTTTAAATTTCCAAGCATGTTCCATTTACAGCCTCTTCCAATGCGCAGACTTACATGAGACTGACTACAACAATACCCCAAATCTGATGATTTTTAAAAAGTTGCACCTGGATCCACTGAACAAGTCCACATGTACCGAATTTTATTAGAATATCTCCGAAATTGAGGCAATAAGTACTGCTTCTTATATGAACTCAAGAGCATTTAATTTTTGTTTATTAGACCCAAGCTCTTGCAGTAGGGGATAAAAAGGTGTAGGGTAGAAAAATGTAGATTTACTTAACTGTGTAAAGCTCACGTCTCACCTTTTTTCATATTTTTCATGATTTCATAATAATAATAACTAAAATGTTATAGTAAATATGTAAAACTATCACAAAGACAAAAAAAAAGCGAAAGACAAATTTCAAGAAAATGAAAGTACATCGAAGCATTCAATTCATACACCATTCAATTCATTTCAATTCAAAGCAATATGATTTATAATATAACGCTTTTACAATCACTTTGATTTCTTCATTCCTTTTTTATTTTATATTTGTTGATATTCCAAACTTGAAATTTAAAAATTATAAGAAAACAAGAAAACAAGAAAACAAGAAAACAAGAAAGGAAATATTTTTTGTTGAGGAAAATAAAAGTGCAAATGCTCTGAAAAAAAATTCAAGTTTAAATTATTTAAGTATAACTTTAAAAATGCGAAGAAATATTGAAATAAAAGTGCGCAATTAAATGGAATGATTTTTTGATTTTTTGGTTATTAAACTGTTGTTAGCAGAGGCAGGCATGTTCTTTTCAGAATAATTAGCAATAATAAATTTATAATTAATTTGGTTTTTTCAAATTATGATATAATTCCTCATTAAATTTAATTTAAATATGGTATAGAACTTAGGTTCCATTTTGCGGCTCGCATTAGAAAAGATACAAAGGCTAGAGAAGCATTACAAAGTGTACTTTCGATTAATTTGAATCGTATTAACTTGTCTTCCAACAAAAGGCGTTAATTAAATCTTCATTAGAAGAAGAAGAAATTATATGAAGATTATAGAGCACCACCTTTCTAGATATCTTGGAAACCCTTTAAATTTCCATAAATTCCATTTTTCTCTTTTACCGAATACGTGGCCGGCAAAAAAAGTATTTCAGTTGTACAAGAATTAATTGGTAGTGGATATTTGTTGCATTTCTGTATAATTTAAAGTCATTATTTTACCGAATTACCATTCAATTAAACGAAAAAGTGAAGGAATAATTTACTTCACCGAAAAGCCCAATTACGTAGGTCTTTTTCAGATATTACTTACATTGCAATTTAGTTTAAATATGAAAAGTTAATGAATGAACGAATGAGTGAAAATGAATTTCTCTGAAGTTGGATAAACTTCTAGCAAATTTGGCAATTTAATTTCCAATTATCATTTTACTTATTTATCTGGTTATTAATTTTATAATTTTATAATTGATCTAAACAAGTTTCTTTTTTTTTTTTTTTGGTTTTGCCATCTCTGCTAAGTTCGTAAGCATAATCTTGTATATTTACAAAACCAGTCTAACTATTATTATTTTTATTATATTTACATAAAGATATGTTTATAATGAAATTACAGACGTTTACATTGATGTTGAAATTTCTAATTTTTGAATATGTGTATCTTGAAAAAAAAGTACATTATTTCTCATAATTGTCATGTGATATTGATGGATATCGATATAACAGTTGAAAAATTTACCTACTTCAAACTTTCTAAATTTAAAATTCAATTTCAAAGAAAGTCCGGTATATTTAGTATGAAATGATAAGAATCAACTTTGGAAGTCGCTTGATATGACTTAAAAAATTAGAAAAATGAATGAATATCTATTTCCGAAGAGTCTTTGTTTTTAAGGTAATTGATTAAGAAACATGTATTACTTTGGTCAAAATGTTGGATGGCAAAGGACTATTTTATTTTATACCAATTTAGGGTAAAGAAATTTTTACAAATTTTTAAATTTAACAAGCATATACTTTACATTAAATGAATCAATAGTTAGTTCATCTATCTATCGGTCTGCTGCATTAAATTTCTTTGATGGGTTTTCTTAATTGTGCCGGTAGCTGCTTAATTTTTTAAAGATGAATATTAAAGAAATAAATCAGTTTAAAATGATTCGAAAAATGATTCTTAAGAATTGAGTTTCAATCGTTATGACCGATATAATAAAAGTTAGATTTATCTCAAGACCTTGCGATTCTTATTCAGATACGCCAAAACTAATTACAGCGCCTTCCTTAAGTTATATAAAGCTCAATTATAGAATTCGTAAAATTATATAATTCGTAGAATTATAAAAGCTGATTAACAAGAAAAAACTAAGCAAATTGAAAAGAAATTAAAAGAAATTATAATGAAAAAAGGATGTCAGAAGTTCTTGAAGAATATTCATGAAAAAATTTTATCGAATATAATTATTTAAAAGGTATTCATATAAATCAAATAATGACATTCGCCTTTTCCAGATTTCAAGATTTAATAACTTTAAAAATTTTGTTACAAAATATTTGTGTAAACGCGTATAAATATGAAGCATATTAAATCATCCACTTAAAATTATTTTTATTTTAATATTATGATATTTATGTGAATGCGTGTATGCGTATTCATAAATGATAACCTTCCAAAAAAATCTCAAGGCTTTTTCATTTTTCATATTATTATTATTATTATTATATATTTTTTTGTTGCTATTTTTGCGAGTCGAACAACATTATTTAGAAAATAAACTAGTTCGCAAAGAATAAAATCAAAAGTGATAGCATTAATTACCAAAAAAAAAAAAAAATAAATTAAAAATAAAAATAAAAATAAATAAATATCTTGCTATTAATTTGTTGATTAGTTTAGATTTTTTTCCGAAAAAAAAAAACAAAATAACAAATTCAGAAAAAACTTTAAAACTTGATTTCCCATAATTCTCATATAAAATGCCTTACTCCATTTGTCACTCTTCTCTTATTCACATATAGTTATATCAATAGAAAGTCTTTACATTTTAAGTAAATAATTTAAAATTTTTCTACGGTATCGTATCGATATCCATGTACAATTATTTAACTATTTAATCAACCGTAAATTACTCAGAAATTTGTTATTTTCTTGAAATGTTCCGTTTTTTTTGACTCAAACCAATCTTTTGATATACTTAGTAGGCATGCCAGATTTGGAGCAAATTGATGCATTATTCCCTTCCACATAAAGAAACTTAGATGTGTTATAAAAATGGATGCCTTACCATTTTCAGGCATTACATGAAATATCTTTAACAATCAATCTCGAGCGATTCGATTTCTAACTTTGTTTTTTTTTCCTTTTTTGTTTTTGAGGCTTTCACAAAAGTAATGGAGACTTATTTTCTTTTTTGATACGAAAAATTTGCACAAATTTTTTTAAAGTTCAAATGATTATACTTTAATTTTTCTACTTTAAAAACTTATTTTCCCATTCATTTTCCATTATTCTCTTTTTTATAGATCAAGATGTATGAGTGGCATTGAAATTGGATGGATTCCTTAAAAGCCACTCCATACCCCACCATTATCACCATTGTGACAAATAAGGTAAAATGCTTCTTCACAATGTATGAAATTTTACGAAAATGATAAAATAAAAAGAAAAAAAAATGACACAAAAAAAAAATCGCTAATCCGATACACAGAAGTGAAATAGCAAAAGAAAAATTGCTATAACAATTATTGTTAATATTTTAAAGGAGAGCAAAAGTGTTGTTCGTTAAGCAATCAGAATCTAAAGTATGTACAATATAAAATACACGTAATAGACAATAAACATTCAGCAAACGAATTGACTCTCTCTCTTTCTGTCTGTCTTAATCTCATTAGACCATCCCCCACTTCATCTCTCATGCATGCAATGCCTGTTATTGTTATATGTTATGGGAAACATATTTTTGGATATGTAAAATGAGAAAAGAAGGTAACAAATAGATTTTGATATGGAAACCAAAAAATAGTAAAAATATGGCAAGTTGAATTGTTAGAAGCGATTCAGAACGTTTGCAAAATATTTTTAACAAAATATCCAAAATTATCAAAGGTAAACTTTTTAAAGTAAACAAAAAATAAATTTATTTGAAAATAAGTTTGGAAAAATGGGACGATCTGCTTCAAGTTTTGCCTAGAAAATTTACTTAATTTATTTTTTAGGTAGTTCCAAAATTCAGATACCTGTTTTAGAGATGGAGAGAGTGAAAGGGTGAATTTAAAAAAAAAACACATCGATTTAATCTAAAATTTTCTTGCAAATTTAGTTATTTGAAGTTTTGCTTTATGGAGAGATATTATAAAAATATGTCTGGCCTTAGTCTAAACAACTCGATCTTGAATTAAAGTACCTTCCATATAATACATATGGTTAAAATATCTCAAAAGTTCATAATGTTCAGAAGAATTTACAAACAGTCGAATATAAAAAGTGCAAAAGGCTTTGAATTGAATCTAAGGTTTTTTAAAAAAGTGGTTCAATTATAAATCAAAATACAGCGGTGCAAAAAAAATTTAAAAAAAAAATCCTGCATCTAAATCTGACATTACCTTATTAATAAAAAAGCTGCAAATAGGCATACTTACGACAATCTCCGACCTAAATTGATCAAAGTTATTTTTAATAAGACTCTTAATTGAGTCAACAACATGGCAGCCCTGTACCCATTTTTATTGATGTTACTTTACATTACAATCGCATTTACAATCGCATGAATCTAGAAGCCTTACAGATATAGAGAGTTAAGTTGAGCGCAATTACTTGGTTGCTTGAGAAGTTCCAAATGTGTCCACGTACCGAATCCCATTAAAATTATAAACTGTGCTAATGGTAGCACATTTAGAAAATACTTTAAAATCGTCCGGCTTAATGTCACCACCTTCCAGCTATTACATACTTTCATACATAACTTATTATGCCTTATAACAGTAAATACCATAAAATTTAGTATGGACTAATACGGATGTACATTTGTATATTTGTACATTGATATACCGGTATCATTATGCATAACATACAATGAAACACTTGCCTGAAATAACAACAACAAACAACAACAACAACAACAACAACAGCAACAAAAACAGCAGCAGCAGCAATAACCTAACAGTAGCAATAGCGATAGTAATAGCAATAAAACAAAAGAAAACAAAACAAAAAAGAAAACAACAATAATAATAATAATAATAAACTTCATCAAATAATAGACGAGCAAACCACCTGTAGATATTGTGTGCGACGGCGCACAAGCACCAAAATACAATTTTGCAATAAAGTACAAAAGAAGTAAAAAAAAAAGCATACACAAAAATATTCACAAACAACACAACACATCGAACACCATAGCCAACTCATACTCATACATCGGCATGTATGTCGATGCAAGTATGTGTGTGTGTGTGTGTGTGTGTGTATGTGTATGTGTGTGGGTATGTGTATGTGTGTGTGTGTGTGTGTGTGTGTGTGTGTGTCTGTTTTATAAAAAACTCTATTAAAGTGTTGTTGTGCTCTTTTGTTTCTTTGTGGCTACGTTGCGTTGAGTTGGTTACCAAAGCTATCAGTGCAACGGGGACTTTTAAACGATATTGTTGTGTGTAATCATGCAAGTAAATTGTCAAAGAAATAATTATATATACATATATATGTATAATAAATGTTCAATTATTTAAATACAGAAATTTTCACGTCATTTTTATTGAAAGTAATCGAATGCATATAAAGGAAAATTATAAAAAGTGAAAATCGTTAATTTAATTGTTTAGAAAATGCCGAAAATGCCATTAACTGGCAAAACGAATAATTTCATTTGCGTAACAAACACAATAAAAGGCTAAAATATATTGTACATTTTTACGTTTTTATGTGTTTACGTTTATGTGAATGTGTGTGTGTGAACATTTTGAATATATCTACTGGGCATGCGGAACTTATTAATTGATGGCCTAGTCAAATTTCAACAATTGCAACAATTTCATTCTGTTGTGATCACATTTTTTTTCTTTTCTTTTAACAACTGATAAACCAACAAAAAATAAATCAAAAAAATTTTCTTATTTTTTCTTTATTTTTTTTTCTTTTTTTTTTAAAATTATAAAATCTTAGTGAAAAACATTACCAAAATTTTTTATACTAATATCTTTGCATCAGTGTTTTACATGAAAAGCAAAAGTATTTCTTATTGCTTTACTCTTTGTTTATTTTTTTTTTCTCTACCATTAACAAACTTAAATACGAATCAAGACAAACAAGATAAATGTATAAAAAAAAACTTGTTTTTCATTGTATTGTATATAAATATGGGTGTGTATGTGCATGTGTGTGTGTATGTGTGTGTGTATGTATGTAATTAAATAGTTATTACCTTTTTAAATTTATTTTAATTGTAATTTTTCTTACTCCTTTGATTTCTTGGTTATTTTCATTTCTTGTATCCACATTTCAACTTCGTCTTCATTTATTGTATCAGTTGTGCTTTTCTCTTCTCTTCTCTTGCCACCCTTATTATTGTAATTCTTGTTTTGTGTTGTTGTTGTTTTGTTGTTATTGCTGCTGGTCGTAAGTTGGTTTTATGTCTTATGTGATGTTGTATAATAAATAATTAAGTGTCAGTTTGTCAGTCACTTAGCATCATCAGCATGAGATTGCGTAAATGCAATTTGAGATTTTATATGGTAAAAATTTTACATGATATATGCATGACTATTGACCCAATGGACGAAAGTAATTAATTCTAGAGATTCATTAACTTTCCAATTTTTGTCCCATAGAGTATATTTTTGATGTCAGACATCACACTGCCTTAAGGAGAAAATCTAAAGATTTTGGCAATTGAGGGGGCATTCAATTGAAGTATTGCTACTTGATACGATGTTGATGATATTTTGTTGGTTTTGGTTCATTGATTTAGCAGCATTTATTTCAAAAACAATGCATGCATGTGCAATTTTTCAAAATTTCCATACAAACATATTTAAATAAATTAAATTTACTAAAAGATCGATTTACGATCTTACGATTATGAAATGTATTTTATGAATTTTCTTTTATGGTTCCCGCAACAATTCCCCAGTTCGACGTTATCGATTTTTGAATTGAAACCCAGTTGCCCTAATGCTTACAAATCTACTAAATTTTTCAAAATGTAAATCTATAGTCACTAAGTTCATTGTAAAGAAGAATCCCAGAATATCAAGAAATTTGAAAAACGTTTTTAGTATAAGTCACTTCAAAGTTTTATTAAGTGACGTGACATATTATTGAAGCCAACAATAAAATAAAACAACAATAATAATAAATGTAAAAATGTAAAAAAGTAAAAATATAAAAAAAAACTCAGTTATATTGAGAATACATAAAATAAACCAGTTCAATAATAAATAAATATTAACAGTTTAAACAATAAATTTACGGAATAACAAATAAGAAATTGAATAATTTTGGCAACTTATGCCAAGAAAATTAATGCCAAAAGCCTAAGTAATATGAATTCTCTGAACTTATTAAACAACAATTTTACAATTGCAATGTAAAACAAAAGATAAATAAGATGGTTCAATTAAAAAATACCAAAAAAAAAAAAAAAAAATTAATGGAATTAATAGAAAAATATGTGAAATAAAATGTTCAATATTTCAAATTTTTTCAATTTATGATTTATTTACATGAAAACAATGAAGCAGAAACTGCAAAAATTTTTCAGGTTTTTTATTAACAATGTTAACAATGTTAATTGCATAATTGAATTAAAAAAAAAAAAGAAATGAGCGATTTGAGTAAAGAAGTTAAATAAGTGAACCTAAATTATTAAAATCTATTTGGAATTTTTTTTTGATCCGTTAATCACTCGATCTGTTGCTTCATCGAATAATGATTTCTGATTAATAGAGTAATAGAGTAACTTGATATTCAATATATTGGAAGAATGGCCAATGTAACTTGAAAGTTTTTGTTATCATCGTCCTTGTTGCTGTTTTCGTTGTAATTTATTTTAATAATTTAATAATTTTACCAACAGAATTTAATACAGACTTAAGGGGGTTACCATATAAACTGAACGTTCTTTTTATGCCCTAAAACAGTCATTTATTTTACATTGGGTTTTGTGGAGACTCATTTTTCATTTTATCAGAAATGAGTTCAAAAATACGTCCATAGAATTTGCAAATGTATGCATGCTTTAATCCAAGGAAGATCGTTTTTCTTTTTTGCTTTCCAAATAACGTCTTATTTGAAAAATTGTTTGACGTAAGTTCGAACGATATCGAATTTTAGCAGATTAAATTTATATGAAATATCCAAGTTAGATAGATCCATTTTTGGATCTATCTATCTAATTTTTGGCTGCAATTTATTCAAATTTTTATTATGATAGGACGTTATAGTGAATAAATGAAAAAAATTTCAATTTGTAATTTTTTTTTGGTTTGGAAAATTATTTGAAGGTAAATACTTTTTTGATCTGATAAAAATTCTTCACAATAATGGAGACCTCAAATTTTTTACAAATTGCTTTTTTAGTTTACCATTCACTTTTTTAATATTGTAAAAATGAGAAAGAAGAGTGAGATGAAATATTTGAGATCAGGAAGCGACCTTTATAAACCCTGAAATCGATTTCAGGGTTTATGAGAAATAAATGAATGATGGAATAAGTAAATATTGATGGTATCAAATGTATTGTTGTAAAAAATAATTTAATAATAATTAACAAATAAATAGATATTAATAACAACAACGCAATAATTTTAAATATGTTTAAATGTTTTTTTTTTATTGAAATTAAAGGTAAACCGAAAATTCGGCTAAATTAAGGAAAAAAAAAATAATAATCGCATTGAGTGCAAAAACAATTATTAAATGTTATGAAAATGATCAGGAAAGAAAGGGCAAAACAAAGAGAAAGAAAAAACTATTAATATTAAAAAATAAGTCCAAAGAAAATATAAAAGATTTAGTTGACAAAATCTTATAAAATAATACAAAATAAAATAACGTAAAATAAAGCGGAAAAATTGACGGCGCATTTGGAACATTAATTGCTGCTAAAAAGCTTTATCATTCGTTATCAAGATTTTGTGCAATTTCTTCATTTCTTTGCTCCTTTTTAATGATTTTATTTTGCTTTAGACAAAAACTCTAAAATAAATCATCTAATTGTATAATAATATTGTAATAAGTGTAAATTAAAGAAAACGTAGAAACAAAAAAAAAAGGTGCAAAATGCTTCCGGTAAGTGAAAACAATACACACATAAAAATTTCTATACATTTATTTAATTAATTATAAACAAAAAACCACCAAATCATCATAATCATCATAATCATCATACAACGCAGTTCCACTTACAGAGATGAGAGTGAAAGAGATAGATGTAATACAACATTATTAAAGTAAAATCAAAAAGTTATAATGAATTAAATTTGATAATTGTTAATTTAAATGAGTTTAAATGGCATAAATTAACTACGGAAGAGACTTAAAAGAATTAAGCCCTTAAAATTTAATTTAGTTAATAGCTTAAATAATTCTCTAGAGATTTTATTTTCCATATTATGTGGAATAATTTATTGATATTTTTGTTAATTGGAACCGATTTCTTCATACTCTAAACCGCTACAACTCAAGGAAGTTAACAGAAGAACCAAAAAAAAGTGAAAAGTTTTTTGAGACAATCATAAAAAAATCAATCTTTAAAAGAGTTCATAACATGCCAAGGCTTCTGTTCTAAGTCAAACCAAAGTTGATTGAATTGTCATTTGAAAGTTAAAATAAGATGAAGGGCTCTTCTCTGGTTCAAATTTGTCATATAATTTATTGACCTTTTTGTTATTTGTCATGGTCGATTTTTATATAATAATAAATTTCAACTTCCGAAAAAGTCAACTGTACTTTCTAAATTTACAAAATTTACCGATTAAATGTTATATTTTATGGCCAAATAATGACCACCAACATTCACTAAGGTATGTAATTTATTCCATGTATTGACTTCTCAAAGTTTTCCGTCAGTTTTTTGACCAGTTCTATCAGCATTTATCGATTAGTTGAATAATCTATGTGTATTTAAAATATTTCGAAATTGGCTTGATAGCATAATTACAGGAAAAAAAAGCCGAAATAAAAACAGACAAATGAGCTTCAAATGATTCACTAAAGAATTTTGCCCATCAACATAATTCTCTCTCTCATCTTGTAAGTGTTTGCCTATAACATTTAAAAAACCTTTAATTATTTGAAAAGTTCGTTATGTGAGTGGAAATTAAAAATGGAGGATCTATTTGGAAGAAATTTGGTGTACAGATCTTTTATGTTAAAGTACAAGGCAGGGCCAATTTTCTCTCAAATGCGTTCAAAAGGAAACTTTTATCCACATGATGACTTTTTTACAAAAAAGGCGTTATATAAGAAGTGGCCGTAAAAATGGATTGATCTGGACCATGTTTTATACAAATATTTTTTTATGTTAAAATACAATTTAACAAAAATTTACTATAAATACAGAAACATTGTAAATTTTTTCATTATCACGGCTTCTTATAAGAAACTCTATTAAATTTTAACCATTTTCAATAAGCTTAATGTATTTAGGCAAAATCGATATAAACCGATACTTTCGCATAATAAATCAACAAATGAACAAAATTTGAGCCATATAAATCTACTAATTATACTAAATTTTAGACCATGCTACTATTTTCAACTTTCCCGATGGTGTAGAAAATTAAAGAGTCAGCTCCGTTAAAATTTCAGCACAGTAAAATTTTATCCAGTTTTACTATTTTTAAAGTTGATTTGTTCCTTAGCAAGATATAAAATCAATGTGTGTGTCCACTTTCTTTTCTTTCCAAATTTAATTCACTTTCAAATATGTTTACATTCAACATAATTTTTTTAATTGAATTGTATAAGATGGAAAATTTTCATACCAACAAAAAAATTCTCTTGCATTGTTCATGAATGCTCACGAAAAGTATGTGTGTGCATAATGTTGCAACAAGTATAAATTTCTTTATATCGAAATATACAAAATCAATAGAAATTTTTTTAATGGAACTTCATTTAAATTTATATTGCAGCTTCAACTGTAACACATAATTGAAATTTCTCTTTCTGCTTTACGCCACCGTTATTGGAAAACTTTGTCTGCACTTTGCATATTAAACTTGTATAAGCTTTAAATAAATATTTTAGGTACTCAAAAAGTTCAAAAAAAAGAAAAACTTTAACACCTTAGGCCCAAGATTCTTCACTTTTTCACATTCAGTCGAATCTCTAAATGAAATTAAATCCTTAAAATCGTTAAAATTGATATGCCTGTCCATCCATTTGCAATTCTCTCCATGATATATCTAAAAGGTCGAAGCTACATTTATTGGTCAAAAAGGAATATCTTTTATAATTAAAAGCTAATACAAAATATTAATACTTAAACAAATTTGTCATGAAATGAAACAATTACTGATTTTGCATTAATTTAAAATTTTTGTTAAAATTTTCAGATTAGAGAAATTTTTAAATCAGAGAAATTATGATTTGCTGGAGCAACTTTGCTTGAATTAGCAGCCATTTTTGTTTGCAAAAAAATGTTTTACATCACAGATTTTTAATCTTCAGATCTTCTTGATCTGTTAATCTTTAGATCTTCTTGATCTAAAATACTGATGTTTAACTCAAACAATTTATGACACAATTTTAACAAAAAAATTTATATTAATATTTTATCAATTATCTCAGATAACATTGTTTAAAAATATTTAATAGTTGATACTGCTTATTAAATTATATCTAAATTTAATACATCACAATGTAGAAATGTAAATGTAAAAGTTGAATTGAAAACTGAGAAACATGTAAAACATGATTTCAAGTTAAGTACGTCCAATGATAATTATTCAAATTGTGACATTTGACAGACATTTCTACCCATCAGCATATGCCGCATAAAGTATAATCAATTTGATCATATTTATTTAGCATCTAAAATCACTTAAAGGAGATTAGAATATCGATTAGCTGAAAAATATTTTCTAAATTAAGTTAGGCCTATTTGGATGTACGTCTATCAAATTGTACATTACATTGGAGTCGTTAAATTAGATTTATATCAGACATGCATCTAAAAAGAAAACTGCATAGAAATCTTTAGGAGGATTCATTGCAAGCAAAAGCCAGTTGGGTTAAGTGCTGGACCTGCATCCAAATAAGGCAACTTCTCGGTTTCGGGTATTTTTCACTTTCTTTATTTTTGTTTACTTATTTCTCAAATTAATCAAAATAGTGTAGGGGTACTTTAGCGAACTATGGCATTTGTATTTATTCTAAATAGGTAAAATAATAAATTGTGTTTATTTTTATGCTTCATATTCGCATAAAAATAAATAAAATGAAATAAAATATTATTGATGAAAAATTGACTAGTTAGATAAATAAAATAATTCACATTCATTTGTAGTAATAAAAATGTATAAATTAACATTTTTTTATATGTAATACGTAAACAATTAAATATAATTTAATTAAATATAAAAAATATGCTGGTGATTATGATGATGATGATGAAGATGATGATGACGATAATGTTAAACATTTTGGTGTTGGTATGATGATGATTTCATTTTCTATTTATATGCAATCAACAAGTAAATAAACAAAACTACATATTTACACTTTTCTATGAAAATATTTAATGTTTAATGACAAATGGCAAAAGAAATAATTTTGAAATATTTTTTGTGTTTATAACGCTTTCCTTTGTTTCTTGCTTCCCATTTTTGTTTTCAATCTTTATATTATCTAAATAACATGTTTTGATTTTTATTTGTAATTATCAAAATTGCATAAGCAGATTTAGTGGAAAAGAGGAACTTTCGCCCTTTTCTTGTCATACATTACTTTAAATCAACTACGAGAATTTAAAATGGTTATTAAATATTACATAATTTTATATTATACTCCCTCATTTGGTTTGTAGTTTCTCATAATAATATTTATGAGATTATTTCATCAGCTTTAAAGTAAAACTAAATAAAAAAAAAACTAAATTACAAAATGTATTACGGCCTATTTACGACAGAGCATTTTACTTTAGTTTACCATAAACTACTAATGGTTTAGCAAATCGGAATTATCTTAACATACAAAACCTTTAGAATTTAATAGAACTGTTAGATAATTTAGCCAAAAATCCTATAAACGTCTCTTATGACATTGACAATTCAATGGCAACTCAATTTTATAATTCATATCCATTAAAGTAAAGTAAAGATTTGCCTAGAGTCAGATTTAGAACATTCTTAAATTTTTTTATATACCACAAATTACACTAACAGCTTTAAAAATGATATGAATATAAATAAAATGTCTAAAAAAATCCAGAAATAGGCAAAACATTTAAAAACATAAAAAGTCATCAGTTGCAAAATTGAAAGAGAGAAATTACAAGCGCCTGCAAATTATGATTTTAAATTGCAATATAGACGGACCCCTTGCCGAATATGAGACACTTTCTTTAGCGACTTATGTGTAAAAACATTGAATATTTGTACTAAATTTAAAAGCTTTATTTCAAATTTTGACTAACAAAAATGTATACCCTTTGCGAGATTCGTAAGACACAGGAGCATTGCTAGACACGTTCAAAATTATACATTGTATTTAAGAAACTTATGGTGTCTCTAAATTATCTTTTGAATGTTACTATTTTTTGGACAAACATAGCACAAAGTGCCGATTTTTTTAAAAAGAAATTTTTAAAACTACTTTCTATTTATTTTTATTTATTTATTTTTATTTTTACAGCTAATATTTAAACAGCCAATATTAATCTTTAAAAATCTTTAAAAATATTCAATTTCTATTAAAAAATTTTACATTATCAATATGTTTATGGATAAATAATTAATATAATAAGTTATGTATTAAAATAAGAAAAGAAAGTTGAAGAAATGAGAAGAAGGATTCAATGAAAAAAGCAGTTATGAGTAAACGTTTTGCAGTTATATAGTTTCATGTGGGATGCATTTACAGTCATCTCATACATATCCTAGAAAATAATTTATAAAGAAAACATATTTCAATAACGAATATTTGACTTAATTTATCTTATTTATTTATTTGACTTCATTAGTTTCATAAAAATTATACAACTAATAGTAACTTAAAAGTACATAATTTAACAATTAATCTTACAATAATATTAAAATATATATATATATATTGTATATAAATATACGTATGTATATATGTACATATGTAAAAACAAAACAAAAACTAAAGAAATAAAATAAAAAAGTATAAAAATAATATAAAAAAAATAAATACACCAAAAGACAAAATTAGTTTTTATGTAAAAAAAGGAACAAGAGAAAAGCAAGAAAAATAAAAAAGTATTAATAAAATAATAAAAAAAAACTAAGAAGCTACAACTACAACAACTGAGTGAAAAAAGGCTAAAAAGAGAAAAAAAAAGAAAAAATCGGCAGAAAGTAGAATTAAAAGAAGAATTATGCACTTTACAAAACCAAATTTTAAGTATATAGAAATATATGTATAGAGAAAAGTAAGACCTTCCATAGGACGACCATGAAGTATTTCCATTTGGTAGAACCATCTAGAAACTATTGACCTATCACCGCACCTCTAATATAGTCTAAAGAGTCAACAGAAAGTTAGTACGGCATTGTTGCAGTTTAATCGAAACATAGTGCTTAGAAAATCTCACAGGTATATTTAATGAAATAGTCTCCAGTAAAGTTGGAAAGTGAAGATCACCCTGAATTAGTTTTGCAATAAAATTAATTCACTTCAAGCGGTTTTCGTACGGAGGCAGAGGTAGTTTAGCATCCTATCCCAACCTACGCAATGCAAACTTTAGAAAGATCTTTTGCACGGATTCAATTAATTCAGTATGACAGTTATAAGTAGGGATCCATACAACAGAAGGGTACTCAATTGTAGGTCTAACAAGGGACATGAACGGGCGTTTAGCAATATATGGGTTCTTAGATTCTTTTTTTACAAAGCCTAAAATTGATTTGGCTTTACTTACTGAAGATTCAATATGTAAATAGAATCTAAGTTTCGGATTGAATGTTACCCCTACGTTTTTAAACCTTTTAACGTTTTCCAAATCACAAACGTTTATACAAAACTAAGTAGAAAAAAGTGTTGTTCGGCAAAGTGATAACTTTTTACATTTCTTCAAATTAAGCAACATGCCATTGGTAAAATTGCTCTAGATCCACCCGAAGAAAAAAAGGATCATGCAGTGGATTGAGGGAAAGAAACAGCTTTACATCATCCGCATACAGTAAAACCTGAACAGGATTGATGTATTCAAGAATATCATTGACAAATAGTGCAAACAGCAGTGGGCCCAAGTGACTACCTTGTGGGACTTCAGATGGAACTAATATTTCATGTCATAGAATATCTTTGAACAGGACCTTTTATGAACGCTCTGTCAAATAATTTGAAATCCAAGTTATTAAGTTAAGGGGAAACCCTGGTCGCGTTGATTTGTAAATCAGTAAATTATGCAGGACTTTATCAAATGCATTCCGTGTACGTAGCATCTATTTGTTTATATTCAGAAAATCCTTTAAAAATTACACTAGATAACTTTAACAAATTTGATGCAATAAATTTACCCTTAATAAAGCCATGCTCATAGAATGATATAACTCATCTCAAAGATTACATGAAATTCTTCGAAAGCGCTAATTCAAATAGAATTTATAAATTTGTAAGAATTGCGCGGATCAACCAACAATTTAATTTTCATAAGTTTAATATACTACGAGTGCGATTTTAATTTTAGTGCATTGAATTCATGGCTAACCTTGGAATAGTTAATGCAATTTACAACCCGACCACTAAATATTTCGTAAATAACCTGTTTTTCTTATTACGAATGTTTCGCTGGCATTAAACCAAATTGGCAGTCAGTTAAGGGAAGTGTTTCAAGTGGCACAGATGCTGATATAGCACTAAAGATAATATTATACAAATCAGACAAAGACGAGTGAATGTTATCGAAATATAAGTTCCAATTTTCTGTTGACAAACAAGAGCTAAGTTTATGAAAATTCTTTTTGCCAAAAGCAAATTTCTTGGAGAGTGTACAATCTTTATTCACATTAGGTGTATCCAGATTGCTTAACAAAAGCATTAAGGTAGATGGTACCCATCTTCTAGAAGTACAAAAGGATAAAAGTGGCATTGTTGCAGAAAACTAGGTTTAGCATTTTGTCATTGGAGTTACGAATGAAATTTAATTGAAAAAGTATTAGCTCATACAACTCATCAAAAAAAATTATTTTAAAAGAGGATATTTCCCTTGGTCGAGAAGCAATTGTCTTAAATATATTAATTCTTTTTAATTCAGAAGGAGATACTTTAAAGCCAATATAACCTTTCACCATTGCTTCAGTAGAGTTTTCAGCAAAAATCTCAAGATCTTTTATTCGTCTGTAGACAAAATATTATGTTGGACAAGGTAAATAAATGTATAAAAAATGAAAAACAAGTAAAAATTTTATAGTCGGTTGGAAACAACTCTTAAGAAGTCCAAAAAAAATGTACTTATTAGTTCAGACTGTAAAAAGTTATTGTTTTTCACATGTTTTAAAAGGTCGATACATGAGAAGAAATTTATTTATAAATCGCGTTATTGCTAAAAAAAAGACTTAAATCTGCCTTAAGTACTCTCACAATTGCCTACCAAACCACATAATCAGATAATTTATGATTTCATGCTTTATACTAAAAGGAGAGGAAAAATTTTTATATGAAATTATTGCCACTCTTTGTTGTCATTAAAAACGGTTTTGTATTTATTGCATATAACTTTGCTTTCTCTCTTCTTTTCAGTTTTTACCGTTCATTATTTCTTTGAATATTTAATGATTTTTTTTTATTGGTATGCCCTATACCATTTGAAGTACTGGGTGTTCTGTGTGTATGCAAATGTATATGCCAATAGGATAGGTTTGAGGCGAAACTTCATTTAATTATCGAGATCAAATTAAAATCACTTCTTGACTTAATTTCGTACATATAAATGTGTTTTCAAAGTGCAAGTCCCAATATTTTTTTAAAAATTTACGTTTTTAATTGAAATTTTAGTATTATTTTGAATGCGTTTTGAAGTAAAAACTCCCAAAATAATTATTGCCCAATACTTAAAAATTTGGCAATTTTATTAATATTTCTATAAAACGCCATGCCAAATTTGATCCGAATTGATGCATTTTTTAAATGCATCAATCGTTCTCATAGAACGAACTTTTTAAAACAATAGTAAATTATAAGCTTTTAATTTCTTGATTTTTAGTACATTTTATTGACATTTTGTATCAACTTAAGTAAGGTACTTAAATGTCGGCCCTAACCGATTATATGTAAATGCAGTTGAATGCGCATATGAATTTTATGTAAAAAATTGCATGAATTGTGTTGTAGCAATAATAACAATAATAATTTTGCTTTTACATTTCGATTTAGTTTCTTGTTTTTTATTTTCTTTCAGCATAATTAAGGTTTTCTTATTGTTATTGTTATGATTATGATATGAATATTTTGGTAATTTTTTTATTTCAATGCTTTATACATATTATTCCCCCCTGAGTCTCTGTGTGATGTGTTTTTATTATTATTGTCATTATGAATAAATGAATAGCAATAGAGATATTTGAAATGCGTTTTTTTACGGCATTGTTAAATAATTATTTATTTAGACATTTGTTTACAATAAATACTTGTATATACGTATTTATATATATATGTATACGGGCTCAGGCACCCACATACACGTACATATACATACACATTCTTTCATGAGTACACATAAAACCAAAAGTAGGTAAAATGTTAAGTAAGAGACACAACGAAAAAAAAAACATTAAATTACCGTTAAAATATTTTTTCATTACTTTTCTTACTGTTATTTGTTTTTTCTTTTTGATTTTATTTATTTTCTTATTATTATTACTGTGATTTTATACTTTTTTTATAGTTTTACAATAAATAATTGTATAATACGCAAAAGGAATATACATTTACCATCCATTCGCATTTTATCACAAGAAAGAAACTTCCTTTAATTTTTTTCACATTTTTTTTTCTTTATTTGTGAGTGTGTTTGTTTTTTATTTAGTCTTTTTGGTATACGAATGTGAATAAGTTTTGTGAAAAAAAATTACAAGTTACATGCATCAAAAAAAATAATAAATTAAAGAAAAACGAAAATAAAAATAGAGAAAATGGCAAAAAAGGTGTAAATTATTGAATGATATTGCCTTGAATAAAACTCGTCTCTTATATTATAGCGCGAGTAAATTTGTAAAACATTATATAGATCGATCAAAATCAACTAGTGAGAAAATTATATTTAACTGAGGCCAAATCTTGGATACCCACCACCCAGACACTGCTTAGTACTTTACAGTTTGAAGTTGTATAACTTCGGGGAGATATGGCCGATTTGCATGATTATTTTGTAGACTTTATAAAATGACGGCTTTAATATTTATATAAAATTTTACCTTTCTATTTGTTTGACTTTAAAGTTATGAGCAAAACTTGAAAACTATAAATTTTTACTTCAAAAAAAAACCTGTGGTATTCTCAGGTTACGCTGCATTATGTGTGTGCCCTTTACCGATTTGGCCCATCTTAAATTCTAACCAATGTACATTAACTTCTAATGTTTCTGGCAAATTTAAACTCAATATCCGGTTTTTCCAACTAAGGAAATTTCGGCACATGGATAAAAGGACAAACGGACAGACATGTTTAAATCAAGACATCATTTGATGCTGATCAAGAATATATGTACTTTATGAGGTCTCCAATGCTTTCCTTTTCGGCGTTACAAACATCATGACAAAGTAAATTTACCCATAATCTCTGAGTAGTAGATATAAAAATCACGTTCTATGAAAATGATGTTTGAGGTAAAACCACAAAAATATGATTAATTTATGTGGCCTTATGCATGAATCATTGAAGGCTTAAGCGAAGGACGCGTTATATATTAAACAAACAAAAAATCAGTAATCTCATCTAACAAAATTCGTGCCTAAAGAAAACTATATTTATAGAAATATTTTTATTTTATGTGGAGTCTTATGAAGGGTGCGATTTATAAAGAAAATTGAAAATTGAATTTTTTAAAAAAATCACACAAAAATTCAATTATTTTAGGGAACGTATCATGTAAATCACTGAATGTTTATGATAATACTGCTTTGTATTATGGGAAGGTTTAGTTCAATCATGGACTAAAATTGAAATTTGGAAATTTGATCCCTTTACTAAGCGTTACATGTAAAGCACTCAAAATTTATATGGAGGCTACGTTTTTAAGAATAAGAAAATAATTTTAATCGGAAATTTTTTTTAGATAAAATAATTTTGGAGCAATAAATTATCATTAAATTAATGCAACCCTCAAAGAAAGGAAATATTTAAAATTAGATTATAATGCGTTATAAGTAAATCATGTGCATTTTAAAGTGAAGAAGAAATTAAGCATGGTGTACCATAAAAATTACCTTTTAGGAAAAAGCAAGAGAATACTACAAAATAAAAAAAAAAAATTTTAAATAAAAATTCAATTAAAAAAAACGCTTTATAAAAGCATGTCATGGATTAAAGAATATTTTGAAATTTTCACATTTTTCGTTTTATAAATCATAGCTTCATAAAAGATATGAAAACACTACTGATTTGCAGAAAATTAAAATCATTTTACAAGATATAAAACTGAAAAAAGGCAAGTCAATAAAGAAAGTCAAGAAAGAGTTTAGAGTTGATAGAAATGAAAATCTTAAAATTAAAAAATTGAAAACGTTGAAATATTTACTTATTTATAAGTTTATGGAAATGTACAGATTGAATGTCACATTTCGTTTGTATTCAAAGTTATTTTTATAAATTTAATTTCTATAATGGATATCCTTAATAAATTATACATAATTTCACAAAACAAGAAATAAAGCGACGACTATTATGCAAATTATCTAAAACAAATCTCATCATTATCATTATATTTTTTTTTTTTTTTAGTAAAATACCTTTGCTTGAAATTCAAGCAAAGCTAAAGGAAAAAAAGAATCATTTAAAGTAGTTCACATTGTTATTCATTCATTTATTCAGTTTATTCAGTTTATTCAGCTTATTCAGTTTATTATTAATGTGTATTAAACTCAACTAAAATAATTACAACTTAGAAACATTTTACAAGATAAACTCACAAGAAGCCAACAAAAAGGAGATTGTACAAGGCAAATGAAAAAAATTGAAAAACCTATAAATTATATACAATAAAATAAAAAAAAATGGAAAAATTCTGTTGAGAAATCGCAATTATCTTCATTCTATTCTACATTCATTCTTTCATATGATATTAATGTTAATTGTGATTGGTGAAGTAAGAACATTCTGGCATTACACTAATCTGATATTTAAACATTAGTACAAATAAAAAGGAAATGTAAGCCAGTTCCATTGGCATTATTTCACATACGAACAGAACAGATTAAAATAAGGATTCATAAATTCCATTTTGTATTCAATCTTCTACTTTTTATTTGCTTTTGGTCACTGTTTTCTTTTCTTTTATATTGAATGCGTCCAATGAAAAATCCATTGTTTCATATTGAATTCAATATAATTAATTGTAAATTCAAAATTTTTAATTGACTGATGTTGTATTAGAAGAATTTCTAAGTGTTTTTATTCCCGAAATTGTCAAAATGTCAAATTATATAATTCTACATAGAGAATTATCGTACAATTCATTTATGGCATTCTACTATTGGGTTGATTGTAACGTAAATTTTTTTCTTGTTTTTTTTTTTTTTTTTTTTTTTTGGTAGGGAAGTAAAGTTAACGAGTTTTGTTTAACGAACAGCTTTATTTTGCCTTCCATAACTTTAACTGATATTTCAGAGTATTAAGCATCTTGAATAATAATTATTGTCAGAATAATATTTCGTAAATTTGTTCTATAAACACTCCTTCATGATATTATTTCAATAAACGTAGTTCTTTTGTGCCAAATTCTTCAATTCAATTTTCTATTCTCTATTTAAATAAAGCTTCCAATCAAATAAATAATGAAGAATCGAGCAAACTTTTCCATCAAAAATTGAATTGCAATATTTATGTACTAAATTTGCAATTCAAGAATGAAGGTTTTTGTCAGATTTAAAAGTGAACTTATATTGCTTGTTAAAAGGGTATAAAATGTAATGACTTTTCAAAAATTTCATTTTATTAGAAAATCCTATCTTTAACATTTGTTAAGAATTTTTTCTAATGAATCACTTCTTTTTGGTCTATTTTTTAAAAAAGATTGATTCACAATGTAAAAGTTTTCCTTTTTCATAGCTTTACATATTTTAATAATATTTATTATTTTGCATGTCTAAAAATGTCTAAAATAAATGAGAATCTTCTTTAAGTATACTCCAGTAATGTAATTAATAATATCATTAACAATTTTATATTAATGCAAATATCTTATAATTCTCCATTTTACAATGTCAAATAATCTTTAACATTTATAAATAGTCTTTATGAAAGAAAGAAAATATATACAAAAATATTACATTAAACGTGTTTACTGTGTTAAGCCCATCAATGCGAGGTTACAGCTAAAAATAATCATTATGTAATGGGTATAATTGCAATAAGTGTAAAAAATATATGAAAATTAAGCTCCTAAGATTCATTGTCTTAATAACTTCAGTTTCACATATATCTAATGGTGATTATTACATTTTTCATCACTAAAGTGATATAAATAGATGAAAATATGCATAATTTTGTTATGCTCTTGAAAAAATGGCACAATGCTATAAAAGCAGTTATGTATTAAAAATTAAACAGTAAATATCTTTATAGAAGAACTTTAAAGTTAATTTTTAAAAAAAATGCATATTTTATTTACCTATAAGGTAAAAATATGGCAATATATAATATCGATGCAGATGTTTATTATGATTAATTAGTACAATTAAGAAAAAAGTAACTGAAAAATCTATCTTAAAAATCTAGTCAGATATGTATCACAACAATAAGCCCTTATGTCGATTTTCATAAAAATATAAATTTTATGAAAATTTTCTCCCTTAATCTATTTAAAAACTTCTTTAAAAAAAAAAAAAACCGTGCAACGATTATAAAAATAATCAAATGAATTTCAAAACATTTTTAACAGATTTTCGCCTTAGATTGTAAAACCTTTCAAAATTAAACTTTATTGAAACAGCTCAAAGATTGCATCTTCTAGATTGTACATGAACCAGGCTTCTTCCAAATAGACCAGAAAGGCAACTGATTTTAAGCTACTTCAATTAAACATTGCCATTCTTTAAGCTCTTGTGGAAGCTCCCCAATGTTGACTACAAATATATTTATTGATTTTTTTCATAAATTTTTTTTTTTGCTATGCCACATATGGATTCACATGACATGAACACAAAAGGACGTGTTAATACAAGCATCAACACTAAAGTAGTGCTCTATGCACATATAACGGTATTATGTTAATTTATTATGTAAACGGAAAATGTAATGTAACTACAAATAACTGTGCAAATATATAAATATATTTATAAGGAATTGACTGCCGCAAATGATGATGAATGAAGATGAGTTGCGAATTTTTGCGCTTAAAGTGTTATTTGATATTTAATGGAAATGTAGAGGCAGTTGTGCCATAGATGAAAGAAAGAGGAAAATCAGCAAAAAAAAGGAAAAGGAAATTGATTTATATTTTATATGTAAGTTAAAATGTTTATACGGTATTATCAAATTTCCTCTCTTTTTGTCTCTAAAAATTCACGTAAATGCTGAATACATTTATATTAATTTCCGTTTCATTTCTTGTTTCCATTTTAATAATTTTTTTTTATCGATAGAACGCCATAACATTCATTAAAAATTTTTCTATCATTCATTATCATTATTGTTATTGTTATCGATGATATAACATCAAAGATTTTCTGAATGAGTATTTTCCATTTAAGTAGAAGAAAAAGCATCAAGTCAAGAAAATTTTATGTAAAAAAAAGGGAAATTTCAAACTTCTTTACAGTCTTTTTCTTGCGTGCCCTTTTTGGAAATTCACTTGTTTTTTATGTTGTTTTGCATACATTTTTATTTGTTATCTATTGTTTCTGAAATACTCTAAATCCCATTTATAATTGTACAAAAAAACGACTTACACAAACGAATCAGTTTTTCCAAGTTGGAACGTCAATAATTCCTAAAGCTAGGCATGTAAAAAGTTGTACGTAATTTTCACATCTCTCTTAGAGAAACGTCCTTTACAATAATTTTATAACAATTTATGGAATTATGAATTAAGAAAGCTTACGGAATTTAATTTCCCATATTTTAGAGTGTCCTTGAAAAGAGGCATAAAATATGTTCCTTTATACATATTCAATTGACTATAAAATAAACTTTTTATATTGAATTTCTGCTAAATTTTTGGTCTCTACTTATATAATAAATTTTTCATACATAATCATCTTAAGCGGATATAAAGAGATATTGATACTCTGGCGAAGCAACGTAATTGACACACTTTATCTATTTGGTATGAATTCAATAATTGCAATAAATATTTCAATGTACAATTATTGTGTAATATTTTTAATAAGCGAATTTAAACTTACACAATAACGGGAAATATAGGATATTTGGCAAAACTTCTGTGAATGAGTGTACTTTTAAATATCTCCTTAATTGAGAGCCACTGAATAATCTTTTGTATTTGAAAAGAAAAAGAAAATTATTAAAAGACTTGAATTTTTTTTAACAATGAAGAGGACGCAGAACTTCTAGTTGAAAAAAAAATTTAAAAGCAATATTTGAAATTGGAATTTTTTTTTTAATCATTTGAAGGCATATTTTGCCATAAATTTATTACAAAGTAACTCATTAAATAGATTTTTAGAATTACAACATTTTTTTCAACAAAAATATCTTTTAGCTTATCTAAATAAATAAATAAATAAATCTTAAAATTTATCATTTTCGAAATGATTTTAATGAAAGTCTTGACTCAACCAACTAACATTGTGTTTGAATTGAATTCAAATTGACACCCAATAATTTGTATACAAATTGCTTCAGATATTATAAATGTTGTATACAACATTAAATGAACAATGTATAAAGATAAAATGCATTCGTAATTCAAAACAACAAAATCAATCAAAAAATATTAGCAAAAAGAAAGAAATACCCAAAATCCAAAAACCAAAAAATTCACACAGAATTTTAGTCTCAACATTCACTTTTTCATTCCAATATTTTATATTATATTTTTTAATCTTATTTTTTATTATTTCATTTTTAGTGTTATTGTCAGTATTATGGTTACATTATGATTACATTTTTCTATTCATGAAAAACACGATTTACCATTTAATTGACCTTTAGACTTTAATTCAAACCAAACCTATATTTTTCATCGTTTTGTTTTTTTACAAAAATTTTTTTTTTATCTTTTTTTGTCTGTTTTAAGAAGTCTACTATAATTTTATAAAGAAATAAATGAAACGAAGTTCAAATAAGAAAAAATATTTTATTACAATATTATTATTATTATAATTTATGCTTCTTCCTATTTTGTATGTATGTAAACAATTTATTATTTTTTATACTATATAAAATCAATAAGTCTACGGTATAATTGTATAACTAAAATTTAAATGATATGAAATTTCAAGGTAATCAGTGAATAGAATTCTTATTACTAAACTTTACAATTATGCATGACTTAAAAATATGATCCTGCCTTTCAAATGCTTCAAATGTTTACTAAAAAGAAATAATCTCATCAATTATCACACATCGTTTTTGAAAATTCAATAATCATCTTTGTGTAAACAGTTCCGAAAGGCATAGTTTTTAGAATTTCGTAGAATGCGTTTGCATTCGTAAGTCAGGAAATTTTCATATGCATCGCTGAAATGTAACATTTAGTTACGAAAATGCAAAAAGTGTTTTAGACCAGCGCCTTTTTCAGATATGTTATATAATATGTCCATTCTCTACAATTGAAAAAGAAACATCTTCTTTATCGAATTAAGCAGATATTCAGTCAGACGTGATGTATAAAATTCAAAATTAAAAGCACAGAAATAATTACATAGCACAAATACTGTTAAGTATTTAAGTATACGGATCGACCGTGCAATCGAATGGTCGTCCTTAAGTTGTAATAAAAATGTAAGATAGACAAAAAAGAAAATAATAATAGCAGCAGACAACTTGAAACGCCATAACCCTCTTTAAAAGGTAACGTTCAAGTTCAAGTTGAAATGATTTATTTTTTGTAAATGTTGAAAACTATTTTTATTGCTATTGCTATTATGGTTGCTATTATTGTTTTTAATAGTATTGTCAATTGCTATCGATTAACAACAGTGATTTTTACTGGTCACGTTTTTCTACATGAAGATGATGTTTAAACATGTTTATTTACACTCTTCACCATTTTAACAAAATACGATTTATTCAATTTTTTTTTAATGTTTCACAAAGGTTTGAGGTAAAGTAAAGTTTCTGATTATCATTGTAATAATCAATTGAAGTTTCAAAGTGTCCGTTTGATATCTGCAATAAATAAAGAGCCCTAAAAAATTGATCTAAGATATTTTCGCACAACCCGCATTTTTAAATACTTCTAAATAAAAATCATTAAATTGTAAGTAAATGAATCAATTGCAGAAAATTGTGGATAATTTTTTGAAACATCTTTCTTATGAAGAAAGACATAAAGTTTAATAAAAATGAGCGTATTTTACAATGAAAAAGTTGTCAAAATATTAATAAAGTCAACAAAATTTAGCTGATATTAATCCTGTTTTTAGAAATTTACATCACTGCAAGGAATGCTTTCAATATTTTTTTCCAATCCAAATATTTTCCACTAATAAATTTAAGTGAAATGATGGAGCTGGCATCCTTACACTACGTGACATTTTTAGTGACTTTTTTCTGATATTTTCGTTTCATGTATTATTAAGTAAGGAATATGTTTATTGCATATATCGTTAAGCCAAAAGATTTTCATGTACAATTAAAAAAACAAATTGTATGAAAAGTATTTGGTGCATGGCGTTCCGTATAATTGTAAAACCAAATTGAATTTTTTCTCCATATTGTTGTAAATTTAATTTATTGCTTATGCGATAATATAAAAATGTAAGTATACTTTGAAACAACAACTTCTCTATACAAGAATTTTGTATAGAAATATTTCTAAAGCATATTTATCGGTATAAGTCATTTAAAATTATGACACATGCTATATTTTAATTTTTAGTATTATTAGATTTAACCTCGTGGTATTTGAAGACAAAAGTAACTAGCTATAAAAATTAGCATGATTGCCATTTTTTTTTTTCACTCTAATGACGAACAACAAAATAATAAATTCAAATTCAAATCAAATAGCATGTGTTAGAAGATTGTACTAATTCAACCTTGAATTATAATTAAATTTCTTGTCTTGTTTGCCAGTAAATAAAAAAATAAATTAAAAAAAAAGAAGAAACTTGTTTTATATCATCCGGTACAGCAGCAAAACAATAATTTCTTAAAAAAATATTTTAATCGTTTAATTCTCTTATGTAATTATATTCTTAATTCTTTCGATGCTTATAGGGATATTTTCCACGAAAAAATAATTTATTTTTACATTCTATTTCATTGAAAAGGAAAAGAGAAATATTTATTTTATTAATACTTCTAAAAATATTTATAAGAAATTCTTGTACTACAATGAATTTATAAATGGTCCAACGTTCTATAAATATTGTGAAACAGAGTATAACAAGTCTCTGGGGTTACATGTAACATTGAAAAAAATTTTTAAATAATTTACTGACCATCTCAAAATTACTTCCTTAATCAATTTTTAACCGGTTCAAATCAGCTAGTCCATTCGTTCAACCGTGGATTTTCAGATAGTTTATATTGAAATTAAACAATTTTGAGTTGGACTGTTCTGTAACTAAGTTCTATATAGCGCATACGTAAGATCACTCACTGTAGGGTGCATTTCTTCTCATGGATACTTTTCGATGAAAAGTTATACAAAGAAGACTTTTAACATTCTAAAGCTGTGCCAGCATTTTAGAAGATGTTGAGTGTCTAATTTTTGATCATACTACCATATAACAAACTTTTTGTACCCTACACCACTTGTGGTACAAGGTAATACAAATTTGTGCCGATGTTTGTAGTACCCAAAAGAAGCTGAGATGGATCCAACTTTCCTTTTGCCGATCTGCTCAGAAACACTACATAATTCAAGTTAAGCCTGTCTGTCTTTTTCTTCGCCTGATGTCTGTCCATGTATATTTTTTATTAAGCTATAGGTGGCGCCTTTTGAGGTAATATAATGAAATTTGGTACATGAGTATGTTTTCACTTAGAGACAAACCCCATTGAAAATGGTTAAAATGTGACCATTATTTCGACCATGCCACATAAACCTTTTTTTCGGAAAAATCATTATATGAACAAACAGTTCAATTTTGAATATATTTGAGCGAAAATTGGCACTATTTTGTATTTTTTCTTTACATCTCCTTTCATATAATGAATTTTTGAACTAAGCTAAATATTACAATTTTTTAAAATTTGTTGGCTTGCAATTCTCTTAGTCGACTTTAATCATATTAAGCAAAGTGTATAAAGAATATAAGACTATAAAATTATTATCTGTTTTATTTATTTATTTTATTCTTTATTTTTAATAAATTTTCTTTGTAAGACTGTATAGAGTGTACATTTTACTAGTTAACCCTTATGCATTATATGACTACTATATTATTTATATTCTATTATAACATAACTCTAATTTCTTATACTTACCATTATTTCAATTATTTTTTTCATATTGCACATGTTGTATGCGATACGTGTTGTTTGTGATAAGCAGTAGATATTCTTATCATTGATGTAGAAAATAACAATTATGTTCAATGAAGTGTAAAATAAAGTAAAAACGCGCGCGTATCATAAAATTCTGCTCTCATACATTGAAACGCCGCTACGTACATACATAATTTTTAGGGAGAAAAATCTTACAAAAATTCATTATTCAAATATAAATTTTGTAAATTGAAAATTACACAACTTTTTAAAAAATTAATTTCAAACGTAAAATTTTTACAAGCAAAACTTTTCACTTGTACAAATTGTTTACGTAGACAATAACTTTTTTTTGACATTTCGGTCGTTTATCATTTTTTAATATACCTTCTCATTTATATAGTTCATTTTTCATTCTTTAATACGATTATTATCATAACCTCCCATCCATCATTAAACATTTCCTTTTACATAGCGCCATCATCATAGAAATGACATCCTATAAATCTTAGCACATTTTATTACATTGCATTTTACATGTTACGATATTTCTTTATATCAGCAAATTTAGTGAATATTAATGCTAGTTTGGATAATTTGTTCTCACAAAATTTTACAATGTCTTCTTATTACAAATAAAGATATAAAGTGTATCCTTTATTTTTTACACACTTTCTGTATTTAAATACATTGAAAAGGTAAAAAATCTTATACATATTAGGATGCAACTGTATTTTAAGTAAAATGAAGACGCTACTTCATAAATTCCGCAAAGAAAATTTAATGAAGAATAGAATTATTCCTAGTTAATGAAGTGCATATTTTTCAGGCAAATCGCTTCATTTATAAATTTTACTTCATTTAAGGATTAAAACCTGTCAAAAGTAATATCAACTGTATTTCAAAAACTGCTCTTAATAGACGATCTCACTCTAATCTCAAGTATTTTGTATTTACTTTTGTTGCGAGCACCAAATTGTTTGAAATTCAATGGAAAATTTTAGAACTGCAAGTACTGTTACCAAAATTTTTCAGAGTTTTCAAGTAGTGCCTTAAACAGTACAGTACTTTATATAATTAAGATCTAAATTCTGTGAACGCTTTCAGAATGCCTTCTCCAAATGTCAAATTATTTGAGAAAGTTCGCAATGTTTAATTAAGCATATGTATTATAATTTGTTCTATGGAGCATATACTATACAAAGAGCATCCCTTTGTGCCCCTTTTATTTTATCAGAATGTGATAATATATGAAAGAGTTACGAAAACGACTTTTCCTTTTACTTAGTATCACATTATTAATAGTTAAGGTATTGCATTTTAGAATGAGTTATAAAAGCATATAAAATTGTAAAACACTATTAAACACAAACATTATAAAACACTATCAAAAAGTTTATGTTCCATTTGCATTTTAAATAATTCCACTCCTTAATACACAAAGTTGAAATGATCGTCTACGATTGTAGGTGATGCTTGTGAAAAAGTAAATGTAAGTAGAAATGAAAACGTTTACATATATAAATAGTCTCAAATAAAATGTAAAAAGCATTCTCTTAGCTATACTTAAAATGACTTCTGGTTATTATAATTCTTACGTAAATACCCAAAAATGACATATAAAGTTTAATATAAAATTTAAAGTAAAGTGTGTTACATGGTATTAGAGATCAACTCGAACTAACCAGATAGCCAACCATATAAACGAAATGCTCCAGTATATAAATATACAAGTAAGAAAATACTGACGTCTTTACTTGAGTTAAGTTTAGTTGAAAGTGTTCATCTAATAATATGCAGTAGAAAAGCAAAACGGTAAAGGAAGATGGTAAGATGATGTAAAATAATCTAAAGGAATTTAAGCACTTCAAAAGTAATGATGATAGAATACTTTCTTACGTTCAATGCATAACACAATATGACAATTATTACTGCTATGTTCTACATTCCATATAAAGGGTTTAGTAAAAGTTTAGGTAAGTAATGGTACCATTTGTCTCTTTACATGACCATTAAAAAAAATAACATGTAAAATAGACAATATGTACTCTCCACTTATACAAATCTTTTAAAGCTAAAGAAATATAGGAGAAAACAAAGTAGAAACTTTATATAATCGGCTATGAACAACTTTTAAATACCTTACACAAATACATCTGTTAGATTTTTCAAGTAATAAAACAAATAAATTAAAGTTCAAAGAAATCAAAAAAATATTAGTTTTGCCAAAGATTTATTGAGCATGAAAAGAGTTTAAAAATTGGATCGGCCTCTTCCACATTCACCCAAATCAAAATTTTAAATTAATTTCGAATTAATAAAATTTGCCCAATAAAAATTTGCTTTTGCATTTCTTATGATTCACACAAATTATCAATTATCAATTTTATATCATGAAACATTAGAAGTGTAAAGTACAATACAAAAAATTACACACATATTTAATGGGAAAAATATTATGTCCTTATTATGTTATGTTAACAAATAAATTATTCATGTTATTTGTTATTTTACACGTATATAACGACTAACAAATATTCAAAATCGTATAATCAAAATAATGCTCTTGAAAAAGCGAAAAGATATCATGAATCAAAAACTAAAGATGAACTAAGCAACTTTCTCAACGATTTTAACAAACAAAATTACAATAAAATATGTCCATGGAATTTGGTTTAATTAATTTGAATGATTTCAATTATAGGAATGGATTTTAGAATTATTTTTGACCTACTTTTTGATCTATGTTTAGATAAAAAAATGATATATGTCTGCTAATCCCTCTGGCATGAAGCTTCATTTTAAAAATCACGACATCTTTTCATATTTAATGGAATATTAGGAACATTTCAAGAGATGTGGTCAAAACATTAATTATATTTGTACTTATTACATTTATACTGAAGTAAATACTTTGTTCAAATCCAGCATTTTTAACATCCTCAAATTAAAAATGAATCGTCCTAAAAAGTGAAAAATGCCCTTTATAAACATAATTTAAGGTATCTGTTCACTATTCTAAAGTTAATAATTCTGAAGAATTTCAAGATGGCATGGATCGCCAATTAAAGGTACTTGACAATATATTCTTTATAATTCAAGCGTAAATACATCTCTAGGATTTATTTGTATAGGAATTGTGAGCACAAATTTTAATAAGCTGAGGAATTCAAAGACTTTGAAACTGCTAAAACCCTAAAAATTTTCTTAGTCAAAATAAAGTTCTAGATCAGATTACTCTCAGTTTTTGTTTCTAAATACTTCTTGTGACTGAAAACATCCTAACAACTACAAAACTTGGAATATTTCATTTACGATTTCGCAAAAATGTAAATATTAAATTGCAAGTGATTTGAATTGCCTAAGGAGCATACCCACAATATATTTTCATTGTCTTTTAAAGGCAAAAATAAGCAAAACTGAAATACCCCATATTTTTTCCGCAAGAACCGTTTGTATCACATCTATTTAAAAACAACGCTCGACAAGAAAGTGAACTAAAATTTTCATCATAAATGTTTCCCACAACAAAATGTTGAATATTCAAGAATTGGCTTTAATTTCCTTTCTTTCTTAAAGTAGAATATTATACGATGAATCAAAATATCTGTACCATATGGTCGTTACGTTTTGCTACGTTTGTTACGTTTAGCACCAGAATATTACATTTCGGTTTAGTTGTTATCACTCTTACACAACAAAAACACACAACTTTTATAAACAAATAAATATTACCAAAGTTTTCCTATCTTGTTGTCATTTTTAAATCTTTCATCAAAAAAAAAAAAAAGAAAAAAAAGAAAAAAAATAAGAAACAAAAAACAAAAAAATAAATAAATAAAATCTTCTTTGTCACATTCTGTGCTGTTCTGTTCTGTTATCACATACTACGTCAAGGTGCCGCCACAGGAGTGACATATTTTATCCGGAAAATACAAAGCGTTGCAAAAAAAATAAAAAGGATATGAAATACCAAAAGAACAAAACCTAAACTTTGTAAATGCAATACAAATTCCATTTCATCTAAATGATTGCAACACTTTAAAAGCAAATTGTTAAGATTCTACATAATATATGGAAATATGGAACATTTTTAATTTATGTACGTGGCTGTATTTTATATTCAATTCAACTGAAATAAAAAACAATCCGCTTGCCCAATTTTCATGTAAGCAAATGGCGCAAGTTAATTAAAAAGAACTTTAATCGGAAAATGATGATTAAAGAATAACATCTGTTCAGAATTCTTGCGATCTCTTTAATTATTATAAAACTGGCAAAATCGTTTGAAAAGATATTTGAGTATAAGGCATCGGCATTAAAAATATCTCTCCAAATTTGCTCTTACATATAATAAAGTAAAGTAAATCGTTAAAAAATGCATTCAATTGATAAATATTTTCTAAATGAAATTTGAAATAATCGAAATTGATTAACAGAGATCCAATCAAAATGGTTATAAAAAAAAAGTAGAAGTTGCCTGAAATGTGTCACGGATTTTTTACGCTTTTTCGAATTAAATGTAAAAAAAAAACTAATTGGTGGGAGATTCAAGAACTTTGGCCCCATTTTACTAACTCTAATTTTCACACTTTTTTACATAAAAATTTGAAATATTTAAAATTCGTTAATATTGTTTCTCTTTTGTTCTCATTGTCTTCAATTGTTGATTATAATTTTTGTAACGCTTATTTTCAAAGAGAATCTCTTTGCCTTTGCATACAATGGAAAAGTCAAGCATTATATCATGTACATTTAATTTGAAGATTTCTTGATATAAATTGAGAGAATTGTTTTGAACATATAAATTTTGAAAATTATAAATCATAAATTATTGTTAAAAAGTTTTACAATTCTTTCATATTTTATTCAAATAAATTTTAACGGTCAAAAGAGTGAGAAATTTTTTTTTTAAAGTGGTTGTGCTAGAATAAAAGGCCTCTTCAAATAAGATTATTGAACACTCAAAATAAAAATAAAGTAACTTTTCTTACTACAATTGAATATTTTAAATATCTGCGGATACTTTGAATTATTACACTTTTCACTTTTACCGCTTTTGCTATGGAATATTATATTTTCCGTCGAGGGAGAATACAAATGGATTCACTAATCGGCTTAAAATCATATTTTGATTCGATTATTGTCGGTCCATATAAATTTACTAAAAAGTGCAGAAGCCATAATTTTAGAGATACTTGATATTTGAAATTCTGTATTTCGGAATTTTTGGCTGACAGACACTCACAAATAATGAAGTCATATAATAATCATATTATATGAAATAATGTAAAATATTGAATAGTCGAGTCCATAATCTACCATAACATTTTCATATGTTTATTATTTTGATTATTATTGTAACTATTATTTAAGCTAATGCGATAAATAATGAAACTTTTAATCTTCACTCTACAATTATATGCCGTTTGTTATAAAGTAGTTGTCCAAATAAATCAATAGTAATTCTAATTTACAAGTATTATTTTATATGTTGAATGCTTCCTATTTTGTATTACTTCTCCCTTCATTTTAGTTTATGCATAAATTTAAATATAAAAGAGTGTTAAGCTACCTGGCATTATTATTATTATGTTCAATACAATAAATTTCTTTAATGAACTGAAAGTTTTAATTTTTCACCTATAACGAAATAGTTGGCTTCTTTTACTCTATTCCATTTATGTTGTCGCGAATAAAGTACACTAAATTTATAAGCATATGTTTGACATGGAATCATTTTTACATTATGGAGAGTTTTTTTTTAGGCATAAAATAGAATGCTTGAATTAAGAGTGGCGAGTAAGGAGTTTTAGAAAATTTTACATAATACAAAATTTAATCAAAAAAAAGAAGATCACTTCCTTCTGCAAAAATCATGTTTACAAAAAAAAATCACACCTGGGGAAGTTTTTACAATTTTGTGACATATCTTTGCGAATTCTTAAAGAATTTTTATTCAGGGACTCGTTTAGAAGAACCTTTTTGTTATATGCCACCACCTAAATAATTACTAAATGTTATTTTTAAAGGCTTACAATGAATTAAGTGTCATCAATGAATTAAGTGTGTTTCATGTGAAAATTTTTATTCTTTTCGGCTTTTTTTTCCGTTCTTTTTTTTTTTTTTTGTTGTATGTTGTTTATTTAGTTTTTAGTTTTTAGTTCTTTTACTGGCAATAAGTTGTTCGTTTTTTTGTTCCGGTTCATTTCTTTTTTCTATCTGTTAAGTTGAGGTTTATGTTTATAGCTTTATGCCACCACTTATATATCTACGTTAATATTTTTGAATAATAATGTGAGAACACTATTTAACACTTTTTTATACGTATTTTATATGTATATACATAATTTTAAGAAATGGCAGACGCTCGCTAAATATTGTTAACTTTAGCCATTAACAATTTACTTTGACACTTTCTTAGGCAATTTATATGTGAATATTTTAATAAAATAATACCAAAATAAGTATTACAAAAAATTAAAGCAATCAATTCAGATCGACCCTTAAGTATCCTCTAATACATTAAACTCATATTAGCAAAACATGTAAAGCTTGTATAAGTAAAATTTTAAAAAATATTAAGTATATGATACATATTTAATATAATAAATTGATATGCTGAAATCATTTTCTGCACTCATTTTACATTATAAAAGAACATCAAATTTCATTGCCATTACATACATAAAGATATAATGATTCATAAAATATAACCAAGTAGTATCGATTTTCTTCACATATAAAAAAAACAATTTGAACACTTTCAAAAAAAAGTGTTACTTACTTCATCTAAAGCACAAATGCGTAAAAAATTTGAATATAAAATTGATAAAAATTTGCCCTGCTGAAATTATTAGGCAGATGGATTAATGAATAGATAAATTGGTATCAAAATAAACTTTTCACAAAATTTGATGCATACTCATATTTTGCAATATAAATAATAAAGAGAATAAAGGGAATACATTAATTCTACCAAGAAATCAGATCTTTAAAATCATTTCTTAATTCAATCCCTAAATAATTTTAAGTTAAAATTAAATAAATTTCTATTCCATTAAAATTTCTAAGATTTTGTAAGATTTTCACATTTTGTAAAGAGGCACAAAAAAAATGTAAGTAATTTATATTCAAGGCAACAAATCAAGTGGGAAGTTTGATATTTCTTTCATGATTATCAATTGATTCATTCAATCGTTCCTTTTTTTAAGCCTTGTTTCATTTTAATTTATTTTCTGGTATTTAGTTTCTAGTTTCATTTACTCTTTTAGCATTTAATAATATAACTTTTCCCTTTCTCGTTTATTCTCTTTATTTCTTGTTCACCCGATTTCTTTGTATGATGATATTGACTTTGCAAGAATGAAATTTCATTAAACTTTTCTATTATATTTTGCCCTTATCAAATGATTATAAAACCATTGATTTAAACAAAAATAAAAAAAAAAGCAAAAAAGAAAGAAAAAAACGCGTGTCGTTGGTTGCGACTGTCTATTATTGTTATGCTGCTTTATTGAATTGTATATGCTCGTAAAATCGGAAAAATGTTCAAAAGTCAAGATAAAGAAAAATATAAGTTTAAGAAGACTAAAAGTAAGGCTAAGTTTTTGTGAAAGGAATTTTTTTTTATATAACTTTATTAAAGAAAAATACGAATTTGTCATTTTATATATTTTATATGCTTAGCCATTTTTTGTTCAAAACAAAGAAGAATAATTTAAAAACAAAATTAAATCAACATGCTTCTGTACTTTAGATTTCATATATACATTGAAAATAAGACGTAGAGCTTAAATGCAAAGTTAGATGGACAAATAGAAGGCCCCACTTTACTCAGACGAAAATTAGACCGCTTTAAATAGCTATTGAATTGATTGCTACAATAAAATTTTGCTTAAATTCTTCTGGGTACTGCTTGAATTCATGCATCATCCATAATCATCATCCCAAATTGCTTTGACATTGAAAAACCATGCCCAATTGCTAGAAAAGGACTCAAAACACATCAAATTACAATGCAAATGCAGAGACAAAAAGCAGAGGCAAGAAATGAGTAAAATATAAAGGAAAATGCTAAATGTTGATGTAGATGCATTCTGAATGTAATCAATAGAATTTTTTCAGACCAAAACCGCTTCTTTTATATTTTTCTTTTTTTCGTGGTGTAATTACATGAATTTCAATAATTGAATGTTCATAAAAACAAACGCATTTATAAAAATGGGAATAATATGAATTCATTGATATACTACACTTAAACGCTTATGCATTCAAAATACATTACAAATATTACATGCGTACAAAGAAATCAATTCCATAGATTCATGTATGGATTTTGTAATTTATTAGATTAGATTGAAAAAGTCTTTTACAATTTGATGGTTAAAATTTTCATCAAAAGGTAACATTGGTGGCATTATAATCTACATAAATACGCTATTGGATATATGGCATTTATAAATAATTATTTGATTTGACGTTTGGAATCAATGAAAATGATAATAAATATGAAATAACTGATGCAGCTTTCAGTGAACAATTGGCCGCGCTTTACTTTTTTGTCTTATGTCAAATCCCATATAAAATATAACAAAACAATTACTATAGCAATAATAACAATAACATTAATGTACAACAACAATAATAATAATGGCAATAATAATGAAAATTCACATCCATACAACACAAAAAAATGCTAAAGGTATGACTAGCAAAGCATACAAAATAAATGTTAATACAAATATGATTATAAAAAAAAAATACATTTTAGTAAAATAACTCAATATTCAATTTATGTCGATTATATCTTGAATAGATATAATTGAATATGATGTAAACACATTTGTTTCATTAAGGCCACTTCTCTATAGCCCAAGCAGCATTTAATTCAACAAATAAAAACTTTGTGCAGCACATAAAAATAATTGAGAAGCAAACATAGAAGACATGGCGAAAAACTTTCATTAAAGTTTTTTTTTTTATATATTGATCTAAATTTATTTGCTCGTTTGCCTGGCTTATGCTTCCATTAAGATTGAATAATAATTTTTAAGCTATTTTGATGAATTTTTGCTTTTTGCTTCAAAGGCCACTTAAAGTCAAAATCGGACAATTTATAGGATTTTATCATAAATTAATATAAGAAAAAATCTTATTATTTTTGGTACATTATTTGTAATCGTTTCGAATTTACTAATTGATTTAATGAATAAATGTGACACATCTTTGTCCAGATCAGTCCATTTTTTTGGAATCAAAGCACTCGCTTACTATAATTTTATGTAGTTTTCTAAGGTATAATTCACTTTTTGTTTTTTTGGATATTTTCATCATAAAATACTCATAAAATACTGCAGACTAATTAAGCATTAGCCCAGACCAGCCCATATGATATTTGTAATGCCATCGTTATATATCGATATTGCCTAAATATTTATTTGTAAGTATATAATTCAAATTGGAGTGGCATCTACTATTCCAAGATGTTGTACATGTATTAGTGTAATTATTATTACTATAAATAATGCAAGTTTGTAAAGAGGACATGTAAAAAAATTTTTCATCAATATGGACAATTAAATATTTCGTATCTATTTCGCTTTACCTATCTTTTACGTATATTTACATAACGATTTCCAAAATTATCAAAAATTACCAAAATTGTAACTATTTACCTAAATTATTTAACCTAAATTTATTGAAATATTGTCCAAGTAAAGTCGTCTTTTTAAATACTACATTTACCACAAAAAAACTAGATACATCGTTCGTATTCGTTTATTATTAGTTCTCTCAATCAAAAAAGAACAAAAAAACAAAAATTATGTGGCTAGTATCTGTCAGACAGTATGTAATTAGCTGTATACACTGACATTACGATATAGGAGGGTTGTTTCAAAATGTCTTACTTTGTGCCAATGAAAGTTACTTTCTTGAACCTAAAATACTGCAAGATTTCAAAAAATTCGCACTTTTAAATATGAAAACAATTCCATCATATTGCGAAATCGTTCTTTCTTGGGTGTTTAAGTTAAATTAAATCTAGCAATTGTAAGCCCTACCTCGCACAATTTATTGGCAATTGTAGCACATTGTTTTTTATAGTTTGCTTTGTTTCAATTTTATTTCTATTTTGCTTTCGTTTACTTGGTTTTTTTTTTTTGGCACTTTATTAAATATCTGATATGTTTAATAAATCATTATACATAATAAATAAAAATAAATAATAATGACACATATATTTATTTTATTAAGTTCATTGATATAAGAATAATGTTTAAATAATTATACTAAAACAATAAAACAATGAATTTTTATTTTTTTTTTCTTTTCAATTATAATTTCTCATAATAAATTGACACAAATGAACGCGATTTAATTTTAAATGAAAGTATTTATAGAAATGAAAATAAACGCCCTCGATTAGATTACCAAAAAAAAAAAAAAAAAGAAATTTTTTTTAAATATGTCAAAACAATGTTTTCGTCATATTTAATGTTATTAGTTTTTTCAATTTTTTTATCTTGCTTGATTGCGCGCGCACTTTTTCATAGTAATTACTTTTCTAAATATTATTTTCATGATTGTAATTCATTTTGAAAGTCTGTCACACAATATGGCAATAATAGATGTACCAAATGCATTAGAAGTATGATAGAAGATTAATTTAGAAAGTCTGTTTAAGAATTTATAACTTAGATTAATTAAAATTACATAAAAGAATAGGCTTATGATGTGACTGTCTTCCCCTAAATCGATTAATGTTACTGACATGCCCATTTTGATACTTATTGTTAGCATCTTTCATGCGATACATGTAAAAATTTTTATAAATATAAATAAATTGCAACGTCGACAAATTTGAACGCTATTTTGAATCACTGCAAGAAATTTGCAAGCGCAAATTTCTTTACTGAAAGGTAATGAAATGTAGATCCATTAAGTAGTATGTATCAAAAAGTGGCGACCGTTGAATTGGCAGCAGTCTAAAGATGGGTCATTTCGAGAGTGAATCAAAGTACTGATAAAACTCAATAGTTAGCAGACAAAGTTAAAAATCCCCTGCTTTTAGAAAGTAGCGCAATATTTTGTTTATAGATTATCTTGAGGAAGTGGAAACTAAGAATAGTTTCAAGTGCTCCATAATATTATTGAAACAACTGATTGATGATCATTCCCAAAAATAAAACAAAAATTTCAGATAGAGCTTTTTGAATAACCATATTTCAATTTTTTATTACGTATGTCCAAGTATAATATAACTATTTTTAAGCTGATAACTTTATAAAACAATTCAAATTTCATTATCAAAATAAAATAAATTCAAGCAAGCAATAACAAAAAATATATTAATAGATTTATAAAATCGTATTTTGTATTGTATCAAAAAAAACCTTGAAATACATATATACGATTTCTACCATCAACAAATTTAATAAAAAAATTATTGTAGAAGTTTTTTAAATTCTCAACTGCAACATTTTTTTATGATATTACAATAAAATATATATTTTCGGCAATCAAAGGAAAATATCATGCGAAATATCTTAAGCAAATGTACTACAAAGAATATGTGAAAAATATATTTTACTCTCAAAATATCTCAAAAGCATATGAAAACATGACTAGAATTTTTTTTTATAACCATCATCCAGAGGTTGTAGGTATACTCAGTTTGCCATTGTATTTGTAGCATATAAAGAAGCGCCAAGGATTTCATAAAGTATATACAATGCAGATCAATATAAAATTCTGAATCGATTTAGATGTGTTTGTGAGTCCGTATGTCCGGGCATTTTTAACATTCTTATGCTCAAAATAAACGAGATATTGACTTCAAGTATGATAGAAACATTGAAAATTTATGTACATTGATTAGAATTGAAAATGGGCCAAATCGGCCTATGCTACATAAAGTGCGAACATCTGTGCCTTTTTTAAACCTAAAATTTACTATCTATAAGTTATATTTGATAATAACTGGAAAATTGAAACATATTGAAACATCCAAAATAATACGATTTTAAATTATTTATCCATATCATAGAGAGACAAATACTGTTAGTGCTTGAGTTGTAGGTATCCAAGATTCGGCCCCAACCGAATATAATTTTCTCACTTCTTTCATATGCATTTTCTTATGACCCAAAGAATAAATACATCTAAGTAGTATGCAACAATTGTCAACATTGATCGTATATTTTACATTCCAGTGCATGCACACATACATTCATATGATCTAAAGTTATTTTACTTGTATTAAGCAAGCTGTAACGCTTAAATAATAATTTTTGCCAAGTGTTTAAACTTAAATTGTGTGTACACATATAAAAATTAATTTTTTGGGGCTATTTGCAAGAGTAAAAAAGTGTAATTTGTATGCATTTATTTTTGTCATAAGTGCATACAGTCAAAATAAATTATTTGCGACTTATACTAAATTATCTAAACAAATTATCTATGACATTTACATTAGAGAATGTTACATTTAAAAGTTCAAGTATTACATATTGATTTTTGAATCTCTAAAATCGGAATTTTTTAAAAATGCAAAATATTGAGGATTTATAATTACAATTACCGCACGTAAATTTAACATATCGGAATTTTTGTACATAAAATGGAGTGATGAGAGGCGACCAAATCACAAATTAGCATTATTTATTTAAAGTCTAAGATGGTTACTTCTTGATATAAATATTCAATCGATTGAAGAATATCAATAAATAATAGATACATCTATCACTCTTAAAATAGCTCTTGAAAAAAATATCGTGCCTTTCGAATAAGCTTGCAGATAGTACAATCTCTCTAATTACTTTGGAAATTTTTTTTTAATTACTCCAAATTTTATAGCTGTCTATTTTTATGAATCAGCCTTGTATTAATAGATTTAAGTGGGATACCAGTGCAAAAAATGCTTAGCATCCCGGTTGCAATGATTTTAATGAGGCACCTACTTCGGATGTTTACAACTCAATTGTAAACATCTGAATTTTTCTTTTTTATAGAAATTGCATTTGTCGTATGAGTTTCTAAATTTTTTATGGCAGATGTTTAAGTAGTTATGAATTGAAATTTTAATTTGAAACATTTTAAATCCTAATAAGAAATAATCTGCCAAATATTTAAAGTCCCATTAATATTATATGCACTAAAAAATTTTTAAATTAATTGATATTGTTACCAGGGAAAAGTTGAAAAATACTTAAACTGCTGCAGAGTAATAAAAACAATGGCGTCAATAGTGATGGCTTAATATTTTGTGGTAATATCAAAAAGAAATTCCATTCACATTTTATATAGAGCATTTAACGGTTTTCACAATCATTTTCTCGTACACATTAACATAATTTTTATAAGAGTAAAGAAAAGAAGAGCATTTTTACGCGCTACAATTTCGTATCGCATGGCATCGCTTTTTATTGTATGGTATTACAGTGCTACATTTTATGTATACAAAGAGTTTTATTTAATATTAATTTCATGGTTGAATAATTATTGAAATTGTATTTCACAGATACTTCAGGAATCTATGCATTTATCTATTACATTCATATATTCATGTAATGTAAAAGTAAAGGAAACACCAGCATCCAACATGCAATTATAAGCAATTGCAAACAATTGCAAACAATTGCAAACAATTGCAAATGCGTACAAATGAAGAGAAATAAATCTCCCTTATATTATATTAATTACACAATATTTTGAGATTTTATTCCATGGCTTTTTTTTGGCTTTTGCTTGTTTTGTTTGTCTTTCCTAATAAAAATTCCTCTCATAATATCAGAAAATCAAAAGTAAAGTAATATGAAATAAAAATAGAGAAAATGAGAAAATGAAAATGAAAAAACCTAAAAACGATAGTGCAATAAATTATTTGTAAACATCAGTTAGTTCAGTTATTGTCACTTAGTGTGTAAGGTGATAAAATATTAGATCGTTTAAAGAAATTTTACTGAATAATTTACAAATTTCCTAATTTCGTATTTTGATAGACAACATCACAACACCACGTAAACTATGTACACATTTTAACAAAAGAATGGTGTAGTCCATTAAATTCTAGGGGATAGTTTTTAAATGACATTTTCATCATAAATTACTTTTTCGATATCGCTGCTGCAAAATAACCATCCAAAAATTATGCATGCATTTTATGAATAAAGAAAATATGCAAGGAAAACTATTTTAATTCGATAGTATTATTGCTAAGAATGCACCAAATATCCTGGCAGATCGAACACCAATTGAAATTGTTGTAAAACACGTAATGGCTTATCAGAGTCGCTTATTGGATTTATTGTGATTTTCCATTTTAATGACATTTCAAATGATCTAACACTTTTTTCTCGATTTTAAAATCATTATTTTTTCTTTTATTTATTTTGTGATATTTTGATTAAATAATCTTCTCCTAAAACTTGAATAATTTAAGCTAGCTGGAATTATATAAAAAATTCAATGAAATATTTGTAAAAATGTTATTATGTTAAAAAAATGACTTTGCGTAGAAAATATATTTAAAATGAAATTGGGTCATTAAAAACAATAACAAATGCAAATGTAACAACAAATTGAAAACAACCTTGATACAACATCTATATATATATATATATATATATATATATATATATATATATATATATTCATATACATATATACATATATATATATATATACATATTTATATAAATATGTATGTGTTTCTTGCATTTAATTAAAATTATTAAAAAAATAATGTTAAAGAAAAGCAGTAGCAAGAGCAACAGCAATAATCATGATCATAAAACTGAAATTCGCAAAGCAACAAAACTGTATAATTATCCATTAATTAATTATTTATGTTAAAAATGTATTAACATTGAGAAATTTTTCATTGTTCACATTATATACATTTTACGTAACTTTTAAGAATTGCTTTGTGTAAATTTTTAACCAAAACAGATGAGGCAGATTTTTAAGTTGAGTCAATTTAATTAGGAGTGATTAAAATAAAATAATACTCTCAATAAATGATTATATAACAAAAACAAATTTTTAGGAATTTATATGAGCCATTACATATTTATAAAGTACGTTAAAAGCAAGAGGTTGCTTATGGAGCATCCTTTACCAATTCATTTATTACATTTTTGAAGTCAAAACTTATAAAGTCTACATTAGGAAAAAGCATCGATTGAATTCAAATTTTCCACATACCATACAGCTTGCAAAATACTTTTTTGTACAAATTGTGAGCTACAAATTATTAAAAATAAGAAATATTTAACACATAATTCGGACGATTTCCTCTTAAATAGTTGTTAAATAGTTCTTTAGGTCAATACAATATAAACCAATAAAAAAAATTAAATCGATTCAGTAAATACGACAAAATCAACAAAAAGTAATCAAAATATATAGAGAAAATGAATTTCTAATAAAAACAAAACAAATCACTTTAAAAAAAGGCATGCTGAGATCTCTTAAATACTCTGACAACTTTACTGATGAATTAGTTATTATTAAAAGGATTGCAGAATTCCAAGTTAAAAGTTTAGTTAAAATTAAAAATATCATATACTCGATTTGAGGGCAAACAAATTTTTTCCATAATACGCCAGATTGGTCTTGTTCCAGAAATATCTTCAAGAAAATTATTTTTTGAGATGGATGATGATTCCATTATTACAATAATGAGTCTTCTTTAGCAAAGCAAGGCAATGAAAAATTTCAAAAAATTTCTTAAATGAGCTGCATATTTATTAAAATTTACATTGAAAATATTATTAGAATCTCTTAATCACAAAACTTATTGCTTTTCTGATTAAAATGTATTTATTACTGAGGAACAATTAAATTTATTACATTGTGTTTAGCCTCTGCTTCTATTTATATTTTAGTAACTGTTCTTTTTTATCTTTCCTATAATTTTATAATTAAGTTTTTGTTTTTTGTGTTTTTTTATTACAGCAAACGGGAGGAGCGTTATGTCTAATACTCTTTCTCTTAAGTGCGGCACTTGTTATAGACGGTAAATATGCAAAATACAATTGAATTTTTTCTAAACCTTACATCAAATTAAATATAAAAAAAACATTACGGTAGCATTTGAGCTTACTAATCAACATGTTAAATTTCAACTAAAACAATTAAAAAAAATCTTGATTGAATATTAATTAAAGACAGCAGACCACAAGGAAAAACTGACAAATACCAATTTTAAGACTGTAAACATGGGCCAAATTTGATAAAAGTCTATACATACATATTTTGGATTGTCTCTGAAAAATATCCATAATATTGTATATTTCTTACATGTGATATCATTTTTAGAAATAAGGTATTAGAGAAAAGTCCACTCAAATTCTTTAACAATACGTCCAAAATTATGGGCCCTTATAATTAAAATATATGAACAGTACAGTTAGTGTTTTACATGCATACCTGCCTGGAAGGCTCAAATGCATGGTATAAACATACTTATGATCGCTAGCGTTGGTAGACACGTCACAAAGTGCATGCCACCGTCCCGACTAGCTTCCAATTTAAAGCCACTATTGCACCTCATCTAGTAAGCTTAATCCTTGGTGTAAGGATTCAGGGCCTTCTTAAAACCCCTAGGCTTAGATTAAATTAGCCCGATAAGCCCACCCAGCTAGCCATTTTATTCGGGAAATGGCACCCTGCTCGACAAAACTATAATAGTGGGTATAAATATAATAGGTCGAGCTGCGTCCGCGACATGGACACCACAGCCCCCACGAAGCCAACTCCAACATCACCACATGGGCAAAATATGAATTTGGTGATCCCGTGGTACCAAATTAAATCTTTGGATCTGATCTCGGGAACTCATGATGCCCCCTGATGGATATGGATCAGAAACCATCTCATGAGCCACTCCCAATTGAGCAGGTGCTTCTCGGGATTGGTCGCCCCCAAAATATATGAACAGACATAAGATAAATAGATATAACAAAGTCTAAATCAAATAATTCTCAACCGATCGGTATAATGAGAGGTAGGGCTCTCTATCAAAGCCTTACGATGGCTATTAAAGTAATTTTAAAACAGTTATCTATATCTAGTACTTTTAACAAACATATATCCATAGTAAGAATTTAATAAAAAATTAACACTAAGAGAGTTGTGAAATATAAAAAGAAGCAACAAAACGAGAACTTTCAAAAAAGTTTCTCCTTTAACATGAATAAAGCCCATCTGAATAATTATAATTGTTTTAAATTAAACCAATGAGAAAAAACCAAAAAGAAACAAATTTCATTAAAGCCGAATATATAAATGTAACAATGAAATATGTAACATAAGCTGCTACCAAACACAATGATGATAGTAAATATGATGATGATGAAAATTTTAAATCCGCCATTCTTTGTGTAATATTCATTGTTCATTGTAGAAGTGCGTGGAAAGGGCCGTGTGGTATGCTACTACACCAATTGGAGTGTATATCGGCCAGGCACGGCAAAATTTAATCCTCAAAATATAAATCCTTACCTGTGCACCCATTTAATTTACGCTTTTGGAGGATTTACAAAGGACAATCAAATGAAACCGTTTGATAAATATCAGGATATAGAACAAGGTACATATCTTTAATAACCATTACCTAAGCTGGCTTTACTTTTTGATTTACCGCAAAGTATTTAATGCATTGATCAAATGAATAAATAAAACAATTGCGGATTTCCATTTCAATTTCTCAATCCTTTAGGTGGCTATGCCAAATTCACAGGCCTTAAAACATACAATAAGCAATTGAAAACAATGATCGCCATTGGTGGTTGGAATGAGGCCTCCTCACGTTTTTCCCCTTTGGTTGCAAATTCAGAGCGACGACAGAAGTTTATAAAGAATATTTTGAAATTTTTACGGCAAAATCATTTTGACGGTATTGATTTAGATTGGGAGTATCCAGCTCATCGTGAAGGTGGTAAACCACGTGATCGAGATAATTATGCGCAATTTGTACAAGAATTACGTACTGAATTTGAACGTGAAGTGGAAAAAACTGGACGTACACGTCTTTTACTTACAATGGCTGTGCCAGCCGGCATTCAGTATATTGAAAAGGGCTATGATATTCCAAAATTAAATAAGTTTTTGGATTGGTTTAATGTATTGACATACGATTTTCATTCGGCACATGAGCCGTCTGTTAATCATCATGCTCCTTTATATTCGTTGGAAGAAGAATCTGAATATAATTATGATGCAGAATTAAATATCGTAAGTTTAATAAATAATTCATGATATGTAAGGGATAAAATGTGAAAAAATATGAAATATATATATTTTAGGATTATTCGATTAAATTTTACTTAGAAGCTGGAGCAAGCCGAGATAAATTGGTTTTAGGTATACCTACTTATGGACGGTCATTTACCTTAATTAATGAAGACAGTACTGAAATTGGTGCTCCATCTGAGGGGCCTGGCGAACAAGGTGATGCAACGAGAGAGAAAGGTTATTTAGCTTATTATGAAATATGCCAAAATATTAAAGATGATCCAGAATGGACAGTGGTCCAACCAAATCCCACTGCTATGGGTCCTTATGCTTATCGACGCAACCAATGGGTGGGCTATGACGATGAGGCTATTGTGCGAAAAAAATCCCAATATGTGGTAGACAATGGCTTGGGCGGAATTATGTTTTGGTCTATTGACAATGACGATTTTCGTGGCATCTGTTCGGGTAAACCATATCCTCTTATTGAAGCTGCTAAAGAAGCCATGTTGGATGCTTTAGGGTAATATTACCGAAACGGATTATGCAATGTTGTCTTTCATCAAGTAGAGTCTCATTAATTAAATTTAATATTACAGAATTGGCATAAATGAAGTATCTAAGTCAAATGTACCTCAGAAACCTAATCATTCAACAAATCGAGAAAGCACATTATCAATACGTAACCGCTTAATTTTGAGTGAGGAAAAAGTGCCACGTAAACGTGTACAAACAACTACAACTACTACTACTACTGCTCCTAGTAGTACAACAATAAAACTTACTGAAGTCGAAGGTTCTTCATTGTATATTGGAGGCCGAACTACTCCCCCACCACCCACCACCCCAGATCCAGGAACAGGTATATTATCAAATGTTACTTACAATGTTATAACAAAAAAAGGTGAAAATACTCCTCTCTTTTTTGTTTAATAGATTTTAAATGTGAAGATGAAGGTTTCTTCCAACATCCACGTGATTGTAAAAAGTATTATTGGTGTTTGGATAGTGGTCCATCTGGTTTGGGTATTGTTGCTCACCAGTTTACTTGCCCATCAGGCTTGTACTTTAATCCATCTGCAGATTCATGTGACTTTGCAAGAAATGTTCCCTGTAAAATTAAAAAGTAATTATTTTTATACAAAAATTAGAATTTAAAATAACTGCTCACAATTTCCTAGAACAACAACCACTGCTGTCCCAATAACCAAATCAACTATACTTACCACTACACTAAAGCCAAGTGTTGCACCAAACCGTATTACAGCGGCTCCATCGCGAATATCATATTTACGAACTACACCCAGATTGACTACATCCACTACAACCACAACTGAAACACCTCTAGAATCTCAAGAGGTGGAAAACGAATATGCAGTAGAACGGAATCAATCCCAGAGAGAATCAGAGGAAGATCCCAAGGTAATCAAGGAGTTAATCGATCTAATTAAACGTGTCGGTGGTATTGAAGAATTGGAAAAACACTTACTACGGAAAGATGATGGCACTATTTCCATCAAGCAACCCAGTGCGAGCTCTGTAGAATCAACAACGCCATCCAGTATTAGTAAATCATTATACGATAAAGTTTTAACCAGACCCAATGCGTATAACACATTTCGTAATCGTTTAACTAATGCAAATATTTTGCGTCAGTCATCACGCACTAAAAATTCAGGAACTTCTGGTGAAACAATTTTAGTAGAAGATACAGATAGTGGAGACTCAAAGACAACTTCCAGCTATTCAAAGTATTCTTCTGTTGTTCGAGGTAACAGTCGCCAGGGTCCACAAGGTGAAAGTATCGAACGATTACCGGAATTCGATGGTTTTCTTAAAGAAAAAAAGCAGTATGTGACAATTAACCGTAATCGAGTTGTACAAAAAACTGCCGAACTTGAGAAAAATGTAAATTTAGACAATGATGATGATGATGCTGATGATGAAAATGGAGATGAAAATATAAATAAGAGAAAAATTCTAATCAAAGATGGTGAAGCCGTAGAAGATACCACAGAGATTAAACATGTTAATTCTGTGCCCATAACTACACCAACTTACGTTAATATAAGACGTACAAGGCCATCCACAACAACGTCATCATCCACAATAACTTTAAACGGGGCTGATAACAAACAAGGAAGTAAATATTATACTACAATAAGTAGATATCGTAATAAAATACCTGAAATAGAGCCAACTGATAATATGGAAGATGTAACGTCAGCTAGTTCAACTAGGTAAATATAGAACACAACATTACAACTAGGTAAATGTAAAACACATACTAAAATTGAAGTGAAACAAAAAAGGTTATCACGGCCCATGGGAAATAATGTCTTCCACATCTTCTTTGCATCTTCTAAAAGTTACAATTTCTATATATATATGGAGTTACAAGATCAATTTCTGATGCAAACCTAATATACTTGAATTAGTATTGGATTCAGGTATAGGAATATAAGATGATGGAATAACAAGATAGATTTATTTAACAGATGATGACAAAGACGTATTAAAGCATTGTTTGACAACTTTAGTCCTTTTTTTGAATAATATTTTTGCTTTGCCCAAACACTCGAACAAAATGAAAAACTTTTCTTCCTTTTGTTTTGAATTAAATTTATTTAAGATACAAATATTTGGAGCGTACTCGTCCTATAACAACAAGCACTGAAAGTATAATTTTGGAGGCCGGTAGAATAAGCGCTGCTGAAAGTGATTTTCAGCAAAGACAAGATGACTTGAAAGACATTGATGATTCAGAAGATATTGTAAATTATCATCAAAATACGGTACAGTTTAAGGCGGCCAAAATTACACATAAATCACAACAACAAGTACAACAACAAGAACAAGTCACTAGTACACTGCGTGCTAACGCCAATATAGGTCGCAGGTCTACAACAACCCCTACAACAGCAACAACACAAACAGTTATTAATACACGTGCTGAACCTATTTTTACAACAGAACTCCTCATAACAAGAGCTGCACCAAGCAAATTTGAAAATCTAACACTTAAACCAATTGTCACCACGGCCACTATTAATGGCAATAACCCATCAGTTACATTACCCATTATAACCACTACTAATTCAATACTAATTAGTAGTGCTGCAAGTACAGCAGCAACTACAAAAAGTATTACAACTCCAGTTGCTACTACTACGCCATCATTCATTACAAATCGTTACATCGCTAAAGATTTTCATACAAACAAAAATTTAGAGACCATTGATCCATCACTATATACTAATAATTCCTTAAAGTTTGATCCTTCTTTAGCGCCCTCAACAATAGCATCTAGTCTAGATAAAAAAGACCAAAATGCTAATGTATTACTTTTAATCGATTATATGACAAATACAGAACAATCAGAAACTTCTAATATTTTAAAATATCACGATAAAATTACGAATCAAAACGAATACAATGAAAATAACGAAGATGAAGACGAAGACGAAGTAAAATTAGTTATCAATAATATTAACAAAACTAAATATAGTACAATCACCCGTAATGCAACAGCAAATACTAGCATTATAAGTAATGATGAAAGAAAAACGCTTACTAGTCAAAGCAATATTACTGATAGATTAGATTCATATAATGTAACTGTTCCCAAATATTCTGGTGGCAGAAGACAATCGGACGCACAAGAGTTATTAAGTAATTCTTCCATGAAACAAACTACAACAAAACCGACTCTTAATAGAATTACAACCCCAACAACAACAATCGCAACCACAACAGCTATACCCACAAATGCTAGTATCCAATTAATAAATAATGCATACTTGGGAAGTGTTTCTAGTCCAAGACCATTCGGTTATCCGAAACGTCGTGGCAGACCAACGGTCTCCAATACGACACCATCAGCCACGGATGCCACTCCGGTTAAGATAAATACCGAGGATAGATTAAGTTTTATTCAAAAAACAAACCTAAATGCTGCTATTAATTCTCCTCAAAACAAGGTGAGTTCCCATCAGTTATCAGACAATTATTCTATAACAGAGCCTCTTGAATATAATAAGCGAGATGAAAATAATATAACTATTACTAGCACTTTACATACAACCCAATCCCAAAACGTTGAGGAAGGCCATATTCCAAAACATGAATACACGGTTGAAAAAGACGTTGATTTGAACATTGAACACAAGCAGCATGTTATACATAAAGACACTGAGAAGGTAGATGAAAGTGTAGGAAAGGTGACAAATGAATTTTCTCTTAGAGGTCATTTGGATGAAGGAAATGATAATAATCATGAGTCTATTAGTAATATTACAGAATTAGATATTAGTTTTGACAGACCTTTAACCCAAAATACATACATCCTCGTAAAAGAAAGGGATAATAACAATAACAAAAAACAAATCAATACAGGCATAATAACGACAAGTTTGAAAACGTCTGTACCTACAAATTCCTCAATAACTAACAATATTGATTTTATGTCTGCAAACAACTTTAATAAATCACACCAATATTCTCAAATAAATGAAGTAAAAACAATATATGCACAAGAGAAGGAAAGTGATTGGAACGGAACGGTGCTGTATAGTAAATTAAGTAGGTCCCATGATTCATCTAATAAAGAAGAAGGTTATTCTCATACAACAGAGTCTGCCAAAAATTTACAGCATGAAGGAAAATTAGGCATACTCAAGCAATTTGAGAATTCTGCTATTTTCACTAATAATGAAACATCCATTTTATCAACTTTTGACTCAAACGATACTCAATCATTTAAATCTAATAATTTGATAAATTCACAAAATTTAGATGTCATAAATAACCGAAAAAATGCACAAAGTGCCAAAAGTTTTAATCATTCCACAACACTTTCAAAGGCTTACATTAAAATTGAGAATTTTACAACTTGCCAAAATAATAGAAAACCAATTTCATCAACTTATGACTCTGAAAATTCTCAATTCTCTATATTAAACAATCTCACAAAATCCAAAAATGTTGATGCTACAAATAACCGGCGAAATGCACACGATTCCGAGAGGTCAATCTTTCTACGACTCCTTCAGAGAGTTACATTAAATGTGAGAATTCTAAAACTTACCCCGATAATAGTGAACCAATTTTTGATTCTGAAGATTCTCAAGCTGCTACATCCAAGAATTTCACAAACTCCCAAAATTTGAATGCTACAATTAACCTGGAAGATGCGCACAATTCTAATCATTCTACAACCTTTTCAAAGAGTTACAACGAAAGTGAAAATTCTCTAACTTATCCTAATAATAGAAAAGTAACTTACGACTCTGAATATTCTCAATCCTCTATATACAATAATTTCACAAAATCTCAAAATATTGACTTTTCAAATAAGCGAGATAATACAAACGATTCTGAAAAGTCCAATCATTCTACGACTCTTTCAAAAAGCTACTCTAATAATATAAATATATCACCAACTTTTAATGGTTCTCAATCTGCTACGTACAATGATTTCACAATCTTCAACATTTTGAATGCTACAAATAACCGCGAAAATGTACACGATTCCGAGAGGTTTAATCATTCCACGACTTTTTCAAAGAGTTCCACCAAGAATAAAAATTCTGCAACCTTCTCTGATAATAATGGACGCGTTTCTTTTACGCATAACACTGATGATTCTATATCTATAACTTCGACATTAAATGGCTATCCTAAGTTCAATGCTGAGGAAACTACAAATACCCGCGAGAATGTACATAATTTCAATTGGCCTAATCAAACTACAGCTATTACAAGTAGTTCCTCTAAGGATTCTACAACTTACAACAGTGATAATAAAACAATTTCATCAACCTACGACTCTGACGAATATGAGCCAATAACATTAGCACCTAAAAGTATTCAGAAGTTTAAAAATTTGGAAACCCCAAACATTCACGAAAGTGCACATAATTCCGAAAGGTTGAATCAATCAACAGCATTTTCAATTCAGTACATTGAGAGTGACGATTCCGAAATTAAGGGAAGCAAGGAAGACAAGGCCCATCCTATGAAAAACTCTCAATCTCTCACATATAAATCAAATGGCTCTCAAAACTTGAGTAGTTTGGCAGTTACAAACGTTCACGAAAATACGCTTGAATCTGGGAAATCGAATAAATCTACGATTTCTTCAACTAGTATTGGAAATCCTGAAACTCATACAAAGCTCAAGTCCAATTTACAAAAAAACAGTGCAATAATAAATGAAAAATTAGAGGAATTTGATGATTCTCAGTCAATAAATTCTGACATTGAGCTATCACAAATCGAAAGTGACAGTTCAAATCAAGCTAAACAAAATTCCAGTACAGCTGAAGCCAAGAACAAAACACATCTTAACAAGTTGAAATTTACAAGTAGCAAAATATCTAAAAATTCTACTTATGATAAGAATGAATCAGATAAGGAAAATTATTCAATTGTTACTCATTCTCAACACAAAATTCACCCTTCAGTAATTAAAGAAGAAATTGTTAATGACAAGAGTCATATTCCTAGGGAAGAAGAGGAATTCATCGATCAATCAAAGAGGCAAAGGTATTTTCAAAATAATAGTATTAACAGAAAAAGTACAACTTTGTCCACTACTGTAGCGTCCAATTACCCTCAAACTGAAAATAAAAGCAATATCACTAATGGTTTAAATATACAATTTGCTAAACCTTTTGAGAAGAACTTAACTAGTAGCAAGGAACACTTCAAATCAACTTTTATCGATAATAATTCTACAGGGGCCGTTAAGAATGCTCTCACAGATTTAACAATAAATCACTCAGAAAATGATCTTACCAAAGGAATATCGATCATCGATGATCGACTCAATAATGTACAAGTAAGCAAGGAAACAAGGACCCTTCTACGTCAAAATGCTGTAAATCGACCTGAATTATTAAATAATTCGAATTTAACGACCACGTACAACAGTACAAAAGGATCTTCTAAGAATCTTCTAATCAATACAAACAGAAGTGAATCAGAAAATGGATATGCTAATAAAGTATTCAGTCGATTCAATAGCACACAATTCAATAATGAAATGCAAAATAGAAGGATTATCATTAAAAAGAAATCTTTTGTTCACGAAGATTCGGAAAATACAGACACACATGAATTTGAAGCATCCACTAAAAAGGAGCTCGAAAACAAGAATGTGCAAAATGAAGTTGACTCCGTCAATTATAATTTCGCACCACATAATTACGAAAGCACTGATAAATCAAAAAATAGAAAAAGTAAAGGTGAGAATTTAACTGTTCAACGACAATCGGTTGTACACAACACACTTTTATCTAAAACTGCAATCAATTCAACAAATTCAAAAGTTAATTCTAGCTCAATTAATAGAGATCAGGCGGAACAATCGTTAAATAATAATGATCGTAGAAAATTACCATTAATATCAAAATTTAAACCGCAAGATAAACTTAACGAAACTACGGAAGAAGTTATAAAGTGAGCACTAAAACGTCAAATAGAAATGACGATTTACAATTACCTTCACCTACTTATAGTAGAAGTAAAGGCTTAAGTAAATCAATTAAGAATAATAAATCAAATAATCTAAATAATAATAAACCAGACATAATACAAAAATCAAGTGCAGCATCATCATCAAAATCTACTTTCAATCAACAATTTTTAAGATCAAAATCTAACATTTATTTACGAAGGGGTTCGATCAACAAAGATGTGATCAATAGTAATAAAACGGAAGAGGTTGAGACATTAAGTGATGGAACTATTAAAATTCGCACAATTTATACAGATGTAATTAAAACAAGGCCGAATACAATTAAAACTATTAGACGTATCAAAACTAAAATACTAAAAAAACAAGAAGCCGAAGATGATGACGTTGAAACATTTATAAGAACAACAACACAACCACCCAAGCATCGTGGCTCGGTAAAATTTCAAAGTAGTGATTTGTCTTCATTGTTAGCTTTAGATTGGGCTTATAAAACTGCCAGTGGTAGTCAATCGTTAAATAAATCAAGGAGGAAATATCTGCGAAGGCCTATAGTAATATCAGAAACAGAAGACATTGAAGAATTTGAAACTACATTAACTGATATATCTGGCCCAATCTCAGAAACTGCGACAGAAGATTTAACAGATAAAAATGAAAAGACGTCAAGAAATCTTAAACTATTCAAGACGAACTCCTTCGGTAGTAAATAAAAAGGAAGTAATACTTCCTGATAATACATTGGATCCATTAGATGTAGCTACCACAAAGCTATCATATGCCTTTGCAAAGCTACCAACTACAAAAAAAATCAAATCAAAAGCCTTAAATGAACCAAACATTCTAAATGTTGTGGAAAATAAAAGTGAACAGAAAACTGTAATAAATGTTCAATCATATGGGACAGAAAAACGCGCAGATGATGCCGAAAGTATTTCTCTACCTAAATTTACAACGACATTTGAAGAAAATACTCATAATAAAGAAAATTCTGATTATTTTAATATTCCTCTATATCACAGACGTAATTATTATCAATATTTTGGAGATTCACCAGAAACGTACCAAACAAAAAAAAATACTCACATTAAATCAGATGAAGTTGTCTCTACAACAGACGATTTATCAAAACATATTCTAAATATTTTTAATATAAGCAATAAGAACATAAAAAATCAATTATCGGAGAGGAACAATGAAAAAGTTCTAATTCCAGATGATTTTTTAGAAATGTCCCCCGGACAGTAAGCGGAAATCCGGGGTTGAACTTAAAAATTAAATTTTCCGATCAATTTGCTAATACAAAAAAATCCCGTAAACCACGTACAACGGCGTCAACAAATGAAATTACTGTAAATGGCCATGCCAATAATGAGCAATTTATTAATCCAGTTTGGGAGACTGTTTCGACGAACACTTACGATGGTCGCGTATCCAAAGTCCAACCCTACCAAAATGTTATACCAAATTTACAAGAAATTGTAAATGGATCAAAAATCAATCAGCAAGAAATAGAATTGATGGACTTTTCGGAAAGTATATTTCAGGCAACTGAAAATGATAAATCTAAACAATTTAATCAAAAAAATGATTCTTTGGAAGTGACGCAAGCATATCAAAACAATCAACATATCAACAGCGGCATTCAAAAATCTCAATTTTATCCTGATGACCAGATATACAATCAAACTGTAAAAAATAAAAATGAAAAAACTTGGAAGAAACATGAGAAAGTTGCTTTAAAGAATTTGCCTTTAAATAACTCTACTTGGAAGGTAAATCCGGTTTTCAATAAGACTAGTAAATACAATAGAATCAACTATAGTTCTTATAAAAATTTAAGACAATCAAATGCCACAAGTGATAATAATAAAGTAAATTACAATTATAATATCAAAGAAATTTTAAAAAGTAACGAACCTAATCAAAATACAAACTCAAGTAACTTAAGTCACAAATATGATCACGAAAATGTGAAAATTCAGGTGAAAATTACTTCTACCTCTAGGCCTGATATAACGAATCAACATTCTAATGATTCACAATCAATGCCAGATAGTGCGTTAAACGTTGAAGAAGTCAATGACGAAGACAATAAAAAAGACAATAAAGACAAAAATATGAGACAGCTGTTAAACTTTTTTCTAGGTTTTAATAGTACTAGAAATACGTTAGATAAGTCGAAGCTAATTGATAATAATGACGAAAGTATGATTAGATCTATAGAAACAATTCAGGAATTTATAATAATATGCTTTAATTCAAACGAAAATCAAACAAATCTTCCACCCGCACTTTTTCAAAAATTGCTTTCTCATATCAAAAATATTGGTAATGGTTTAAATGAAAGTAGTTTTATGCGTATTAACAACACTAACAATAATAATTGCACATATCTCATAAATTCTTTTAACAATCTCATACATCATAAATTACAAACTAGTAAGAATAATTCTAAGTCTAATAATCATAATAATAATCATAATAATAATAACAAAAGCATCGTAGCCAATTATTTGAATAAATTTAAAGCACACGCTAACTATAAAAGTATCGGTTATAGGCAAGTGCAACAACAACAACAACAACAACAACAACAACAATCTAATGGTACAATTAAGATATTAGATAAATTAAGTATTAATAATCGTTACGATATTAAATGGTTAGATAAGTCTACCACTACTAATAATATGAATGATAATAATAATGATAATAATAACGATAACGCTAACGATAATGATAACGATAACGATGTTAATTCTAAACGACGTTTTCAGAAATATAAATACAACCGTTCAAGATCAAGATCAAGATCACGATTTATAATGCTACTACTACTACTGCTACTAGCACCAATACACCCATTACTATCGCTGGTATACCAAAACTTAAAGTGTTTACAAGTAGAAAATTAGTGAAAACATCAAGTAGCCCAACAACGATAAGTTCAATAACGACGACAACGACGACAACGACAACACCAATCGAACAACAATCGGATATTAACCAAGATTCTGAATTTATAGCCAGTGATAAGGTAAATTATTTAATAGATATCGATGATAGCGGAATATATCCAATGGTGATTAATGAGCCTAGCAGCACTTTACATAACAGACAACAGCACACCCGCTGTAGAGCAATCCTCAAGTCCTGCTCCAAGAGCAAGGCGCATTAAAATACTAAAACAGCGCCGCCCAATTGGCGATCTAACTACATTTAAATCTGTATCTAAACCTAAATCTAATCTATCCAATTATGTTAATAGCACTAATAATAATTACAATAATTATAAAAATAATAATGTTTTAAACAATACTGCCAATATTGAAACCCAAAACTTAGTTTCACTCAGTAATAGTAATAATTATAACCATAGTACTCATAGTAAGCTTCTTCATGTAGATCCAATTGGCACAATAAATATTACACAAATTTTAACTGAAACAAATTATACTCAAACACCAGAAGTGCCTACACTAACACCAACAGCAACAATATCACCAGCAACATCACCATCAACAGTTATATCAAGAAAACGTTTTCGTAAAATTATACGGAAATTGTTACGACCCACTTCCAATAATTACACTGAAAATAAAATTAAAACTGAAACTGAAAGCGAAAGCAAAAGCACAAGTAAAAATGAAACTGCAAGTGAAAATGAAAGTACAATTGAAAGTAATATTGATATTGATATTGATATTGATATTGATGATACTGAAAGTGAAATAACATCTACAACGGAAAGTACATCAAATATTTTGCCATTACAAAAGAAATCGAATAGTACACGTTTCGGTTATAATAGAAATATAAAATTTAATGTATCACCAATTAATAAGATTGATAATAATGATGAAGGAAGAAAATTTTCGTCTCCGATTTCGACATCCACGGCAACTTCTTTAAATTCCTTTGGTAGAGGTATACAAAGTCAAGCACTGAATGCCACAAAATCTACCAGTTATCGTAGAGGTACATATAAACCAACAAGTATAACGTTAGCAAGGATAACAACAACACGAGCAACAATAGTAAGAGGGGCAGCTGCAACGACAACTGAAAGTAATATAAATGAAGAAAACGATCCTGAAGATTTGGTAGATGATGACATAGATGATGATGAAACGGAAGATGACGACGAAAATGATGACGAAACAGAGAATGATGAAGATGATAATGAATATGATGAAACAGACGAAGATGATGATGAAGAAGATGACATCGAAGAAGATGATGATGCAGGTAAAGACGATGATACTGAAATTGAAACTGAAACTAAAAATGAAACTGGCAAAACAAATGAAAATGAAAATGCTAATGAAAATGACAAACAACATTTACAGGATGATTTAATAGAGACCAGCACTACAACAGCTGTTACAAACATTTCTAATGATGCAAATCACACAACTAGCAAATCTGAAGAACAAATGGAAAATAGGTTAAAGGAAATTGTTGAAAGCACAATTGAAACTTCAATTCTTCCAAACACCACCAGCATCACCACTATTGAAACTTATAATGATCTTCTCGACCTGCACAAGAATAATAATAGCAAAGTTTTAAAACAAAATGATTTATCTAAGAACGTCGTTGCATCTGAAGTAAAAGTCAACTTAATAGAAGATTCCCAATCACAAAAGAATTTAGTAAATAATACCAACAATTTGAATGTCACAAAGCAAACACAATCAAATGCAACCGAAATGCATGAAGCAGATGGAAATGACAAAACATATACCCTTCAGAAAAGTAGAAATGATGACGCAAAAGAAACATTAGATGTAACAACTCAAATTCCCAATGTAATTGGTAATACAGAAATGACAATTACTGACGATGATGAAGCAATAATCAATAGTGAATTATACGAAACTGATGATAATTTGAATAAAGGTGAGGAAGTGACAACAACTGCAACAACAGCAACACCAAGGACAACATCGACAACGGTGACGTCTCTAGGCACAGCCTATGTTTCGGAAACGAGTGGAATAACTTACACAACAGATGTCGGATATATAGAAAAATCTGCTGCTATTGGTTCTATCACAACAGTTAAACCATTCTCAAAACGAAGGCCTATTAATTCTCAGAAACATTTGAAAACTCTAAAAGAAACAACAATTGCCCCAACACAAAAACCCAAATTTCAACGTAAAACTTTTAATAAAGTGGGTTTAAGATCTTTCAATGATAATAGTAATTCAAGCGATTCTAGGATCCGAAAAAAATATGGGAGACGTAAATTTAGTCAGAGTCCACATGAAAATTCCAATGATCGCTTCAATAATAATGGTAAAAATTTAACTAAATTGCATCTTACAGATGACGCAATACGCCTGAAAAATGAAAATATTCAAAAAACTACATTTAATGAATTTTATACGGATTATGAAGAAGAATATGATCATAAAGGGCCATTAAGAACAACAAACACTTTACAACAGCAACATCAACATTATCATACTATAAAGCCGTTCACATTAAATGGTCAAGGTTATGAAGATGATAAAATAACTGGCCATGAAAATGATGAATTAATTAATGAAGAAGAAAATGATTATGAAGATGATGATATTAATGCTGGTGATACAGATGATGGAGATGAAAATGACGATGCAGATGAAGAAGATGATGATGATATCATAAATAATAATGAAAATATTTCAAATATACGTAATAATATTTCTGTACTTTCCCGGCCAAGCATATCGGTGAAACATTCCGGCAACGTTCCATATAATCCTAGGCCATCTACAATATTACGCAATCACGTCCCCACAACAATATCATCAAGTAATCGTTTACATAATATACCTACAACAACAAAAAAGTCACGTATTAGTAATCGTCCATTAGGCGTGATCGTACCGAATTTAACAATAAAACCCATAGCAAATGATTATGAGCCTACAACGCTGCTAATACCAACAAAACCAGCACCATTTATACCAAGTAATACACCATCTTATGAACGAAAATATACTGGTGCATCAGCTGAAGTTACATCTACGCCGAGCGATTTAAATCCATTCATTGAAGATCTTAATATTGAGGCTTTAAATGCTCGTAATAAGAAAATATTTAATATAAATAGCAAGAAACATACAACACTCAAACCGAAATTATCATTAGAAAATGTTAGTAATAATGACACTAACAGTAACAATAACAATAACAACAATAACAGCAATGAACAACAAACAAATAACAAATTCGAGTTGAATGCACAATTATCACTCAACACTGAACAAGAACAAGAATATGAAGAACAAAAAGCACAAAAACAAGATGATAGCAATAATTATGAAGGCTTTGAAAGTTACTTTAATAATAATCAACAAAGAGGTGGTTATGCTACAACAACACTGAAACCATTAATATCAATATCACAACAACAACAACAACAACAGTCATCATTCCATCACTCACAGGAAAACGAAAACAATAAAGGCACTCTCATCACTCAACAATACACTGAAAACATTGAACAAGAACAACAACAAAAACACCATCACCAGCAAATTGTACATGAAATTGGCAATGTTAGTAATGCTAATGAGATTTCTTCACAGGATAACACAAATTATGGATCATCTTTATCGACAACGATTCAAACACCAACTACAACTTTGCTGCATATCTTCACATTGGCCGAAGATGAAACAACAACAATACAACCACCATCAACTAAATATAAAATGAATCATAAAGGTTTACCAAAAATTTTATACGAATATATACGGCCGAAACAAAAAGTCATTGAAATTAATCGTATCGTGGAAGTCAATTCGAAAGAGGAGAAACTTAAACGTAAAGTAAAATCAAATATTATTGAAGTCATTGGTGGGCCCTCAACACTTCAAGTTGAATCGTTGCCACATTTGGAACCATTAGGTGAGATAAGTGTCGTTAAATACGTACATTTAGTGGATGGCAGGGATATTGAAATTAATGGACATAGTTCCGTATTAGATTATACACCAACGGAATTACCTATACAAAAATCATTTACACCTGTACGTAATTCTCTACCAGAAGATAGTGAACTCAATGATACCGAAGAATCATCGGTATCTGTAAAATTCTCCAAATTTGATAAACATAATTTAAATCGTTTAGAAAATGGTTATAGTAGAGCGCTTATACCAGAAGTTCTTAAAGAGGCTGTAGAAACATCAACCATATCGCTAGAAGGTCTCTTTGAAAATGCTCGCAAAACAAAAGTCTCTAATACAGTTGATGATGTGTTGTATAATTATGCAGCTACAATACCAGCTACAAAAAATACCGATGAAAATGCATCTCTTAATGAAAATTTCCTAACACTATCACCGAATATATTTCACTTGACAAATACGGAGGCATCGCAAATATCGGGGCAAAAATTAAAAAATGATGTCAAACAATTAAGAGCAAATAATTCACAAAATAAGTTTCATACGTCCACTTCTTTTGAGTCATCTAAGCAAATGACAACAACAGATATATCTCAGTTGTCAACGCCATGGTCAATACAATGGCCAACACCTTCAACATCACCGCCAATCAGAACTGTAACAGCAACAACAAAGAATGCGGCGATAACATCATCATTTCCCACATATGTAAGACCAATTGTACCCTTATTGCGTCCCGAATCCAATGAGTCCTCACCCATTGTAATATCCATAGCCAATTTAGATAAAGTTATTCTCAGTAAAGTAATGAAAACAACTGCACCTAATAAACAAGCGCACCATCTTAACAATGCACCAAACACAAATTCCAATGGCACTTTTAACATAAATTTAAATTTAAATACACAACATCATTATCAACAGCAGCAGCCACAACAACAACAACAACAACAACAACAACAACAAAACAACAACAATATTCAGTTTATGCATCCACTCCAATAACAACATCAATCACTGAAACCGTACACAATCCAATTAATACAGATTTTGATTCTGAGGCTGCTTATTCTAGCCATCTAACATCGATTGTAAGACCGCCAGAAAACACATTAATCGATCATATGGTCATTAAATTACAACAACCACAACAACAACAATATCAATATAATCAAAAACAAACAAGTGAAGCACAAACACAAAACAAACACAAACACCAACACATACTGAGTTGTATACTATGGTAGAGGGTTCCAGTGTTGGTAGTACAACAACCAGTTCATTTGGCAAAACAATCAAAAAAATTATTAATTATAGTACTGAGACACAAATTGTGCGTAAAAAGCGACCGCGTACATCGTTCACGACAAATGTGAATGTTACGTAGTTGAATAACATTACACGTTCACACGTACATGTACACGCACACATGCACAAATATGCATAAACAATTACATAGATATATAATGCAGATATATAATGCAGAGAAGATTGAGAGATAATTCAAGAATTCTTTGGCAGCATATCATACATGTGCATTGCACAAATACATGACAAAATACAAAAATTTCTAGTCTCAAAATATTAATGCGATTATTAAATGTTTTATGAACAAACAAACAGACAATAACAAAGAAGATACGTTATAATAAGGCTAATTATAATGACAATAATTATGATAATAATAATACGATAATTATAATAAATGTAATAATAATTGGCTGCGTTGTTGCCTCAAGTGCACTGTGCTACGATTTTAACAATATCAACAATATCAACAATATCAATAATATCAATAATATCAATACTTATTTACAAGATACACAACATTAGCTTTTTACAGACGCCCAATCCATGGGCGTACATCACATTACAAATCATTACTTTAGAAGTATAATCATTTTGCAGCGCTGCAGAGCTGCGCCGTATATAAAGTGCCGCAAAATGTTACACTTGTAAATAAGTCACATCATATTTAACCCATAATCTTTGCATCCATTGTTCAAACATTGCATTGCATTGAAACGAGCAGAGGCAAAAAAACGAATAACCACAAAAAAACAATGAAAAATTACAAAAAAATAAAAACAACCACAATAATACTCTCAGAATTTTTCATTTCTCTACTACTACTAACGATATTACTTAATATTTTCAAATCAATTTCAAAATTATTTTGTTTTTTTTTTAATTTTTTCCATTAAATTCAATTCAAATTTTTCAACTTGTTTCTTATTTTTTTTTTTTTTGCTGCCATAAATTATTTACTTCACACTTTTTCGTAATAGCTTTTCTTTTTATTTATAATTTAAGTTTACAATTTATTTTTTTTAATTACAATAGAATATTTATTTAATTAATTAGATTTATTTACATGCATATATATATATAAATACAAATACAATATTTTCTTTAATTTCCTTTGCTATTTTTGTACAATAAAAAATGCATAAATTTTATGAATCGGTCAACGAAAGCACCCTTTGAATAATGCAAGAAAAAATAATTGTCATAGTTATGTGCAATTTTGTGCATGATTATATCACATTTTCTATTATTATATATATATTACATAAATATATATATATACATATATATCTTATAGAATTTCCAATTAACATATTAAAATATTTTAATATGCATAATTTATTTTTACCATTTTAACCATTACATTTTGTAACCCGAAATTTATACATTATTCTCCCTCAAAGTATAGTTCAGGTTTTCCAATGCTAGAAATGTCGTACAAAAATAAATTGTAACCTATTTCGTGTTTCATTCAATTTGCATGAGCCCCTTAAAAACACATCATAAGATAATTCAAACAGGCGACCGCGCATGTTGGCCTTTCTAATTTTAATTTTATATTATTGATAGCATATTATGAAAATTTTCTATATCTTACAATATAATCAATGACTACTTACATTTTATATAAATATTTATAGTTCAAAGGATAAAGTACAAGTTAGACTTTCATGTCAAGGCACAAATTAGTCCTATCATTATGAGACGAACTTCTTAGCAAGAAAATATAAATTTGTCAACTGCGTACTATTAATAAACAACTCTTTATCATGTAGTACAAATTTCTTATATAAAACAATATTAAATTTAAATAGAACAGAGGCGGGGCAATTATTTTCAACGATAATTTTTATTATCGTTTTAGTAACTTTAAAGTACTTCAAATACGAAAATTCCTCGTTAAAAATGTAAAGAGACATATTTCTGTAATCGGCATTGCTTTCTATGAAAACCCAACAAAATCTTTCTAAATGTAATACCCAAAAAAATAAATTATTAAATCAATAAAGTAGGAATTTTTGTAAAATTATAAGAATCCATAACATGGGAGGGGTCTCAAAAAAATTAATCGATATTTAAACCTATTTAAATTATTATTCATTAAAAAGTATGAAAAAAAAGTTACGTTGTTGATTTTAAGTAAAGAAATTACAAGTGATTATTTAATGTAGAGTCCACAATGGGACCAACAAACGTAAGTGTATAAAATAATTTTTTTTAATTAACAATAAAGGGAAGTAAAGTTAAGCAAATAAAATATATCCATAAATTTCCGAAAACTAAATGCGGGCGGATAAAAGAACAGTCAGTCAGTCAAAATGATTCTACATCGATCTTTGGAATTGTAAATGGGTCTCTTATGTCTTTATGGTACCTCGTTACAATGTATGAAATAGTCAGTTTTTTAAGCAGTAAAATTTCAAGCATACATAAAAAAGAATTTATGCCTGATGCCATAAGACTTCATCATTAAAAATTCATGACGCAAAACAAAAGCAGTGTTAATCCACTCATGAAACACAGAAAACAAAGAAACAACAAGCAAGCAACGACCACGGTAACCTATACAATGGAATTTAATATAATAATGATTTAATCAATAACCAGTTTTTAGGTATGTTACTACAACCTATAATCAGTCAACAAACAGTCACATAAAATTTCATAAAATTTGATAAGCAAATGCTTAATGTGCTTGTCACAGCAATGAAACAACTTAAACAAAACAGAAATTATAATAAAAGATAAAACATTAAAAGTAAACAGCAACATTAAAATACAACAATAACTGCAACAACAAAAATAACGGCCACCTTTTTTTTATACCTTAGTATAAAAATAAAATGATCATAGTACAAATGTCTAACTTGCTTGTTTTTAGGTCAACTACAAAATAAAAGTAAAAATATTATAAAAAATTGACCCTTTTTTCCATTCTGCTTTAAGTTCAACTTTATCTCAAAAAACAAAAAAAAGAAACAGAAACAGAAAAACTGGTTTCGTGTGTGTGTGTATTTCACGATGTTATACAAAATAAATAGCACGAAGATGCATAACGCATCTTCACCAAACTCGTTTATCGTTATAAATATTTAATGCGCAATAACAAGAAAATATTTCACTACAGTTGAAACTGTTTTAAAGAGAATGAGAGTTTGGTTGTTTCTTAACTTTTGTTCATCCCATTTACGAAATTTACCAAAACAAAAACCTCAAAAAAAAAGGAAAAAACTGTGACCGCAAATATGCGGTTAATGTAACGTAGAAAATGCAGAAAATGATAACATTAAATTGTTGATAATTACTAAAGTTTGAATGTTTCAAAGCAGTAACCTAAACAATCCACTACACTTAACATTTAAGTCTTATAAAAAAGTTCAGAGATGACAACTGAAATTGAATAAATATTTCGAAATACGAAAAATAGAATTATTAATATATTTTTGGTAATTTTTTATTGCCTGGATAAATTTTTAAAGCAATTCGTAATTATTTGTCATGGGTTTGACAAATCTTTATTGAAGAAATTTATAGATATGTTGTAGACAATTTTACCAATCTCATTGAATTCTGTTCAATTCAAAATGCTGAAGTAGTTAATTGTTGTCCTTCTAAACAAGATTCACATTCCATTTTTGAAATAAATCTCTTCCAAAAAAGGAAAAAAGAAATATACGACATGCCACTATTTTTATGCGAATATTTTTCATGTGACAAATAGAAAAAAAAGTTATGCACAAAAAAAAATATCTTGCTCATTGATATTTTCGTACTATAACACACTTATCAATTCAAAATATAAAAAGTTTGAGCAACTATATGTAACTCCTAGAAGACATTAAGATACGTCTACGCTTTATTCCAGATTCATTTTATAAAGCAATTTAATTCTCTTTGCCTGTCTATCGGTGCATCTTTTTTCTTTTAGAGGTATTTTGATAAAAACCAATTTTAATACGGTGATCAATTTAATTGGAATTGCTTAGCATTGGACCACTTCTAGGACCACTCACTCTGTGCTATGCCTTTTTCCTTTTCCGAAAAAAAAATCTGTTTTGTAAATGGTAAAACTGAATTGGGAATTCAGTACAAAAGTAGTTTTTTAGCATAAAATATTTGTAGGCCCAATATTTAGACTTATTTAATCCATTTTGTAGTTACATTTATAAAAAAACCTTTTCCTTTCAAAATTAATACTTTTTTTCACATAATTTAACTTGATTCTGGATCACTTATAAAATAAAGATAAGGGTATTAAAAGGTGGACTCAAAACAACTCTAACGTTTTTTCCTTCTTTTTTTTTATTTTTTTATACTTTTGATATACAAGATTGTTAGACAAGTTTGTCTTCCTTAAATTTTTCTTTCATACAACAAGTTTTTCGTATAATTAATTAAGGAGAGAGAAAAGGAAAGAAAAAAAAATATAATTTAAATTGTATTAATTGTTTATTACATAATATTTCATCGTTTATTACTTTTTGTTTGCCATATTTCTTTTTGGTTAAATGTACAACTATTTTGCAAATTATCAAATGTCAAACACTTTCATGTTAAGTTATTTTATTACCCAATAAAAGAAATTGCAATTGAATCATAATAATGATCAATTTCAATGCAGTTTAATAACTGCATGAGATATAAAGAAAAAAGACCAAAAGCTGAGAAGCGAATAGCTATAAAAAAGCAATCAAACAATCAAATCAGACATTATAAAAAAAGTAAAAGGCGACATAAAAGAAAATTATTTCCTAAAATCAAAAAAAAAAGAAACACTTTCACATTATTTCCTTAGATAATCTTGCGCACTCATCAAATCATATGCCAATACAAAACAATAAATAAACAAATGTCTTGTTAATAATCATTAGATTGCTATCTCCAAACTATTAAATTCATATTATCAAAATAACTCTACAAATATTATAAAAAAATATTACGTTTACAAAATGCAACATTAAATAATGCGTTTAGTTAAGTTTTCTCGTTTCAATTGCGTATATAAATTAAAACATAAATTCCATAAATTATGGAGTAATTTACTTGAAAAGACATTAAAACTTAAACTTTCGAATTTTTCAATTTTGTTTATTTATAGTTTTAAAAATTAATGTTCAACTTGAACTTTTAAAAATATTTATAATAATGAAAGCATTAAAAAATGAACAAATATTTAAACTGAACTGGTTATCCTTTAAGAAACAAAAGCACATAAAAGCATATAAAATACGGGAGTAGTTCAAGAAGTAATTGAAAAATAAATGAATCTCTATTTATAGCTTTTTTATATCACTTTTTATGGATGTTTTTTAAAACTGAAAGAGTCTTAAGAGGCATTAATTTTTTATTATAACGCTCCATTCAAAGTCATTTTCTAAATCGAATATTTTGCCAGAGAACTCTGAAACTACTGAATGAAGAAGGGCGTATACATTCACTGTAAAGTCCCACTTTTTGGAATTCCATATGAAAAAATTTGAAATTTTTGAAATTTTGTAGTGCAATTCGGCATACGTCAGAATATAAATTTATCTGATTATATCGATCTACTCAGAACCACTTTCTGAATTATCCATCTGTTCGCCCGTCTGATAGCTATCCATATGAATTTGTTATCAAATTTTTTGTCACAATTTTTTGTATATTTATAAAAAAACTTACTACACACTTTTGTTGGCTTAAAAATATCGAAATGTTTAGGAGTGGATCATTCTTACGACCACTCTCCATAAGAATCGTTTTTGAAAAACAACTTTTTTATGAAAAAAGTCGTAATCAAGAAAGAAAAGTGTACAATTTTGTATACCTTTTAACGGAAATTGGTTCAGATGGGTTCAATCTTTTGACTCATCCTCGCCCCCACACAATAAACTTTTAAACTGATTTGAAAGTTGCAATTTTTTACTTTCTGAACATGAAATTAATTTTATTGATATTTTAGTCTCATTTGTCAAAATGCTGTAGAGTACTAAAAAGACACCTCCAATTGACACATTTGACACATTTACAACATTATCCAGAATGTAGCAGTATTTGCAACTTATGTGAGTCACTTGACACATTCCAAATTTTAAATATATATGTAAATAATGTTTAAGTAAACAAAGTCCATAAAAGGAATTAAATATGACTATGTATTGGCAAATAATTTGTATAACTTATAGCCTTAAATGTATACGACAAAAAACAAAAGAAAGAAAAAACACACTATACCATAACAAAAGACTTAAATAACAAACTTGTTTTCTTAGTAATTCATGACTCAATGTCAGAAATATTTCATGAGTTTAAGAATGACAAAAAGCAACTAAAACGGAATAAAGGCGGAAGTATTTAATATGTAGTAATGTTTGGTCGTCTTTCAATAAGAAAAAAATATATATTTAAAAATAAATAGGAAGAAAGTAATTTGTTTAAAAAAATTACAATACATTACCTTTCTTTAATTTTTATTCATAAATAAAACAACGTAGCAACAAAACATTATTATAATATTTATTATTCAGTAAAAAGGAAATGTACAAAAAAAGAATATAGAAAATTTAATTATACTTTATTAAAACAAAAAAAAATTGAAATTGAAGAATTTAATAATCGTCGTAGCATCTTGAAATGTTGATAAATTGCAAAAATAAATTAATGTCCTAAGGTTGAATTTATTGGCATAATATAACCATAGTTATTCTTATAAAATTTGAGCGGTTGTTCAATAAGTTTATCTAAAGTTTCAAAATTGCATTAGAAAAAATCAAAAATGTGGAAACTCGGTTAACTTATTAAAGAACCTTATTAAGTTTGCTGAAAAAAATTTATGTATTTCTATTTTACTGTCTCTTCTTTTCAGCATGTCTTTTTATATAAATATATTTTTTTACACAAAAAATTATGGTACATTTTTGCGCTTCAATTATTTTGTCGTAGTTAATGTTCTCAAGTACTTTCTCACACAAACTAATTATGTTGCTATTTTATATTACGTATCAACAAAATGCCACCATCAAAATATCAATAGTACAAATAAATAGCATCATGCACTAAAACTTAAAGGATCACAAAATAAATTAAAAAATGGAAAATCCACAAAAACCCCAAGAAAAGTTTAACACGAAACAAAACAATTCCACATTCTACATGAGTATGCCAAAATAGTTCCCGTAACAAAACAAAACACCACAAACAAATAGCACAAAAGTAATAAAATAAATATACCATAAAAAAAATATTCTCCTGTTTAAAATTAAATATAATAAAACACCCAAAACACAAACAAACATAAAAAATAAAGCACATTCATTCAAATATTTAATGTGAAAGAGAAATTTTTTAAAATAACTGTTAATAATTTTTTTTAATTTTTTTCATTTCTTTTCATAATTTTTTGATGCTTTCCCGTATGGGGCTATTTTTTCTGGGGACTCGTGCGCCTTGTAAAATTAAACAAAAAAAATTAAAAAACAAACAAACGAAAATTGGAAAATTTTATATTTTTTCTCTGATACAACTTGACTGTAGCTGCACACACCGAGTACTGCAGCACAATATAATTTAGAAATATCAAGACGGCCGATATTGAGTGTGCGCAAACGATTAACAAATACAACGACAGTTACAATGACAACAACACCAAACTTAACAACAATCTCAGCAATATCAGCAGTTAGCTCAACGCTGAATAATAATCACAATGGAACTAATAGCAGCAACAACAATAACAGCAACAACAGCAACAATGATAACAACAATACTAGAGAATATTTATCAACATTTACAACAACAATAACAGAATCAACACCAACACCAACAACTACAACAACAGCAACCTCAGTAGCATCATTAACATATTTATTGGATGAATTGTTAACAACAACATCATCAACTGCAACTGAAACAGAAAAATCGGCAGCAACGACAAAATTATCAGCAGCAGGAACAGCAACAAGTAATTTTTCAAAATATAATCGTTTACGTGTAATTAGGCCATTAGATGCTACAAGTTTACTATCTAAACAATATTTAAACAATTTAAAGCATCAACGTAAAGTGAATTCATCTATAACAGATCTTACATTAGCATCATCATCGCTCGCTACAGCATCATCGCTAAATGATATTATTGGTCAACGACAACAAACTAATAATAACAATAATAATAATAGCAATAGCAATAAAAAATATCGTAGATATCAATCATCGTCTTCACCTTCCTATGCTTCTTCCTTCCCCACTGCTTCTTCATCATTATCAGCATTATCATCATCATCATCATCATCATCAACTATTGGCACACTACCAACATCGATTGTTTTGCGTCGTAAATATCAAGCGAGACGTCTAACAACAACAGTTACTCCAGCTAATAATGTTGATGACACAGGTAATAAAAAAATATATTTATTTACTATTGCACTAACAATAACAACAATAATAATAATAACAACAAGAACAACAAACCATAAAATCTAAAACAGATGTGAAACAGTTTCTTAAACACTCTACACGAATTCATTTTAAATAACTTAAAGCAATAAATTAAGGCATTTATAGTGAAGGTCAGATTCAATTAGATAAGATGCTACTTCATTTCATGTCAATGTCAATCGAAATCGAAAGTTAAAAAATCGGAATAAAAATACCGACATAATGAAAATTTTATCAATTTATTAAAGACTTCTAAAAAAAAAATCTTATGTTGCTGGAATTCTAAATAATTCTGATCGATGTAGTTCAAATTTTGTATTCACATTTATTATGTTGAGTAAATTTTCAACCGAGAAACTTATTTTAAATGACTTAAAATAAGAACAATTTCAATTTTATGAAAATTCTTTCCTGAAAATAGAAACGATAAAAGAAAAATTTAGACATATGATCGTAATTTTCTGTCGGCCATTTATTAGCTCAATAAAATCTGCCAGAAGTCAATAAAGTCCATAATAAAAAATTAATGCAAAATTTGTAAGTCTTCTAAATTGAAATGATACAATGTTTTTCAAAATTCCAATATCCAAATTTTTATCACAAAATATTATTCATTAGACATGACAGTGTGGTTCTTCCTAAATTTATAAATTTATAAATTTACTAATTTTAATAAGTATTTTTTTTTTGGAAAATAGTCCTCCTCGATCCATTACATGGAGAAAGACAATCTATTCTCAAATGAACTTTACTAAAAGTATGTCAAAATTTTAAAGTATCGATGCAACACTGTAAAACACGCCAACAGGCTTGAATGTATTCCAATATTGACATTGTAGCGATTATTATAATAAATGGGTGTGGATTTACATTCAAAACCTTCTGAGTGTTTTTGTTTTGGTGCACACACCAATTGCTACAACAATTGTATATTCCGCAACGAAATTAGAGTAAACTATAATTATGTATCCGACAACATTTGAAGATCCATATTTATACATACATACATACATACATACATATTTATAAATATAAGATTGAACATACCTTTTTATTTTTGTTTGTTATAAACTTTGACTTTTTCATTGACATTTACCATCCCATTCATATAAATGTTATTGTTGATGTGATGATATCTATTAATGTACAACACAGATGTGTGTATATACATAAAAACCGCATTCCAAAATGCTTAAATAATTCAATATCCATTAAATATTTAAAGTGTTATGGTGAAATAAGAAAATGAAAAAGCAAATGCATAAGCAGAATATAAAAAATCAAAGAATATTAAGTCAACAAAACCCACATTTGATATGTTAAATTAATAATATAAAAAATATATTCTAATAATAATAATAAAAAAAAAAGTAAAATATTTTACGAGCCACGTTTGAAAATTATATAGTTCGAATTAATTTGTTACTAAATAAATCTATTTAGTATAAATCTATGCAAATGAATCTGCCATACAAAGAAAATTTAAATGTTTTTATTTAGATTTGTTCGATTCACCAAAATTTCTTGTTTTCTTAATTTTTTCAATTTAAATCTACTCATCTTTAAATTCAATCACACTTTTTTACATTTAACATAAAAGTTGCAATTTTTAAAAAATATACTTCGAAAGATTTCTTTGCCCAGACAAGTAGTGATTGTTAAAAAACTCCAAATTTATTAAAAATTGTTCAGAATGGATTACTTTGGATAACTTCTCTCTTTTTAATAACAAAATTTAATCATTTTAAAATATGCATTTTGCTTATATCTATAGAAAATATTTTTCAATAGGAAGTTTAGATCGAGTGGATCTATTGTTGCAACAACTTTTTATTGTACATAAAGAAAAGCACAACTAAGAAAATTATTATTTAACTGGGGCCAAATCTTTAATGCCCACGACCAATACACCTTGGTATTACGATTTAGAACCTGATTCAGCACTTTAGGAATAAATTGAAAAAAATTACAGTTTAGTATTGGACAATTTTGCGTAGGCGTACCCAACTTTTTGGGCAAACACTGCAGACATGTAGCCTCCCTAATTTTGTAAAATTTCAGTTTTCTCACTTTTACAGTTTGCAGAAGATGAGTAAAAAACCACCAAGTTTTAATTTAAAAAATTGGGTGTTCTCAGTTTATGTTGTACTATGGGCGTGTCCTTCGACTGATTTTGCCTATTTTCAATTCCAACCTGCATGTAAGAACTTTCCATTTGTACCACATTTGAACATAATATCTCAAAATTTACGTCGGACAGATAGACAGACATGTCTATATTGATTCAGAATTTGATACTGATCAAGAATGTATTTACTTTGTAGGGTCTACAATGCTTGTTTGTAGGCGTTACAAACGTAATGGCAAGGTGAATATACCATCAATCAATAAAAATGAACAATTTCAAGGGAACATAAGTTAATGTTACAATTATTGTTTGTTTGTATTATAAATAGATTGTACAAAATTTGTACCATATTTTAGACCCTTATCAATTTAAAACCCTGTCAAGACTTGTTTAAAGAAAACCATTGAAAGTTATAAAAATACTAAATAACAATTGTCTCGGTACATGCAAAAAAAGTTTCATAACAACAATTTAAAACAAACAAAAAATTTTGATATCATTTTATTATTTATTAAATTATATCTACAAAATCTAAGACTTTTTGTAAATAAAAAATAAGCCCTTTTTGATCATGCTAATCAGGCCAATCAAAATTTGCTTCCTTTTCTTTTTTTATTTAAAATTTTTGGATGAAAAATTTTTATAGGATAAAAGGTGAAAATATTTATTTAGTTTAATTTTTTAACATTTTCAGAGGCACCACGTACAACAAATCCATTATTTAAGCGACGACCCACAACATATAAAATACCAAAAGCAATAACAACGCGAACAAAAACATCTTCAGCCAAAGCAATTATTGAAAGTGATAATCATGGTGGATTAATTGATAATATTCTATCTATTTTTCATAATGAAAATGGCAGCAATAAAAATAAGAATCACATTGTTTTCGAAATTGCTGAAACGAATGATCAAATAGCAAAATCAAGTATTTATAGAAGTCAGTTTAATCAACTTGGTGAACCATCGTCAATATCACCAGTACAATCATCAACAGCAGCATCATCACCAACATCAATCGCTGCGTCTGCTGCTCTTGTATCTCGGGCTATTGCTGCTGCTGCAGCTGCTGCTACAACAAATATAGATTTAAAAAAAACTAATAATGATGATGATGATGATAATGATGATGATGATAATGATGATGATGATGATGATGATGTTGATAACGATAATAATGACGATGATGAAATGGGTAATATTACAATAATAATAAGTACAACACCACTTGTAGAAAAATCAACTGCTAACGAGCAGCTTTCACAAAATATCAATGCGTTAGTGACATCATCTGGACTATTAAATGGAAAAAATCAAACTACATTTGCAACAAAAAAACGTAAAAAAAAACTACCTAATTACTTAACATGATTATCAAGTTTTATATATTTATATAATAATCAACAATTTTTCAACATATTTTTTCTAATTTTTCTTTTTGTCTCTTTTCTTTTGTTCTTCTTTCGTTTATTCTACTTTATACAAAAAATGTATAAAACAAAAAACAAAAAAAAAACAGGTAAAATTATTATAGGCCGTAGACAGCAACCACTACAAAAACAAAAGCAACAACAAAAACAATATAAAGAAGCAGATAAAAATCATGTAAATGAACATACAAACGATGTAAAGAAGAAAAATAGTTATCGTTCAAGTTCATTTAATGAAAATAGAGGACGTCCATCCAAATACCAAGCAGTAAATCAATTTAGAAATAATAATAACAAAATACAAATAATTCCTGTTATTAAAACAGTTACTAAAGCACCCACATTACAACAAATATCAAATCATCCAGAACATGATTATGATTATTACGATGATGAAGATGTACGTGTTGTAGGCAATAAAGATCAACAGGTAATAATAACAACAACAAACATTTATACTTTGAAAAAGTTAATTTTCATTTTATTGAACATAATTGTAATGAATTTCTTCTGTACTTGTTCCTTGATTTTTTTCTTCTTCTTCTTTTTCTTTTTTTTTTTTTTTTGTTTATTTATTTTGTCCCCTGTGAAAAATAGTTAAAGGTGATTTTACATGGTGGTGGTATTATTGAATGTCTAGACCAGGGTAACTTTCCACATCCGTTGTCATGTCGAAAATTCATTTCCTGTGCCAAATTTGAAACAGGCGGTGTCGTTGGTTGGGAATATGCATGCCCTAAAGGTTTAAGTTATGATCCAGTAGGCGGCATGTGCAATTGGGCTGCAGGTTTGGGTTGTAAAGAGTAATAATATAATAATAATCTAAACAACAGAAATGGTAACGGCAACAGCAACAGCAACAGCAACAGAAACAGCAGCAACAATAGCATTAGCAATACCGGTATGCAATAGCAAGAGGAACGGTTTGTACTGTTTATTGCCTTTCACTGCCAAATTTTCCATTCATCTCATTTCATTTTTCATTTCATTTCATTTGAATTCATTTTTCTTTTCACATTTTGAATGTAACATTCAACTTTTATTTCTATTTAATGTACACCTACCTATCACCATCAGGTGATATACATTTAATAAGATTTAGACAAATAACTTACTTTTATTATATCAATTAACAGAGAAACATCGCCCTAAGAGATTTAAGTCGCTCTGCCAACTCGACCATAATATTTTGATTAATTTGATTACAAATTCTTATCTACAAAATATTTTAAGATAATTTGATACATCGATTTGATATTGATTGGATCAGTGGCAAATTCTATTGCAAAAAGTCAAGAGTTCATAATTTTTTTACGATGTTTCCTTTTAAGGAAGTTTAATGCAATGAAAAATTTTTAAATTTTTTCAATCAAATTTGATCAAATTTGTAACAAAACGATTCCGTAGCATTATTAAGTCTACTTCCTTTTAATAATCGACTAAAACTTTTCACAAAGTATTTAATATTATCTTGTTCATTGATTCAATTTCTTTAAAAGGCGTATTAATTATGCGGTATTTTCAGGTTGATCTTGACTGAGTACAACATTTTTTTTTTAATTTTCTCCATCTATTTCCGTACTTACACTCAAATACATGCACACACATTAACAAATGGAAATAAAGAGAAAGAAAACGTAAAGCAATTATAAATATTTGCTATATGAAAATTTCGTGTAAATTTTTTCCGCATTTGTGTGTGGGATAATTCACTTAATTTCACTTTAAATTACCTTTCTTTGAATATAATCAATCCTAAGAAATTTTGAGGTAAAGGCAATTTATTCATATTTTGTTATACATTTATTTTTATACTTTTTTTACATCTCTCTTTCTCTTTCTCTCTCTCTCTCTCTCTCTCTCTCTCTCTCTCTCTGTCTCTTGGGTTTTCAATTATGTCAAAGTATTTTCAGCAGTAGGGAATATATTGAAGTTATCCAAACGCATATTTTTCAGAGCATATTGTGAATAAATTTAGCACTTATTTCCGGCACTTTACTTAACGCCTATTTTAATGAAATATGATCTCAACTCTATCACTTTTGGAACATCCGATTCAGGCGGGACCATTTTCATCTTAACCTTCCATTTAACGCCTTTATATGAAAAAAGTTGTTGATAGGCACCTTTGCAAAACCATAACTTCTTACTTACTTTTAACTCCAACTTTTGCCCTAACAATTTAAAATTTAGATTGGCATTAGGAATTTCAAAAGTTAAATCAATCAATGCTGGGATTGCTGGGAGCCCCATAAAGCTTCATTTCACAAAAAAACTTAAAATTTTCACCCTTGAATATGTTTTTATCAAATTTAGCTCAATTTGACCGCCATAAATTAATATCCACATATGTGTATAAAATTTGAGCCTTGTCATATTACATAGAGTTTTTGTCATATAAAAAAAAAATTTTAAATCGCTCAAAAATTACACTTCTATTTTCCTGATTTTTGTTTATCGCACTACACAAAATGGTATAGAAATTTTAAGAGTCGACTCCAACCGACTCTTATAATTTTCACTTATTTCAATTGTACATCGTGTGTGTAATATTTGTTGAATTCGTTTTCCTTCTTGTTCGTGTTTTTGTTATGTACCGTAATATTTTGCCAATGCTTATGCACGTTTCTTATTTTAGAATTTATAATTGTGATTGTAATGTGCGTACGTGTAAATGTGTGTATATTAATTTTAATATTATGTTTATTTAATAAGTTTATTTATAGAAAAAAATATGTTTTAGTTGTTGTCTCTTTACTGTACTTCCATTTATTTCACTTTATTTTTTGTACAACGTTTAAATTTTAAACGAAAGCATAACAGAAAAACGAAAAATAATAAAGAAAATTCAAAAACGCCAACTGCTAAAATACATACTCATTATCAAAATTTATATTTATTCATTATCAAATTTTTTAAGTATAATCAGATAAATAAAAAACATAAAATTTAAAAAATAATAATAATGAAAAGAAATACTTTTTTCTTTGCATTGGAATTTTATGAAAGACTCCTATCAAAATTAATGGATTTACTACTAAAGTTATCCTAAGTGCGGAAAAACTAACTATGAAATCTTAAATTTTCTATACGCCAGCCGTAAATTCAGTTAATTTCAGAGAAGCACCATTAAAAAGGCGGTTGATTTACGATCTTTTTTATAAGAGACTAATTGCTTTGAGTGTGTGTTATGCCTACGTGTCATGCCTTTGCCTGCAATATTTCTAGCAAATATGAAACAACTATTTTACTATAAAAGATTTTAATGACTTCGAGCTTTAGGTAATGGAGTTAGTTTCCAAGAAAAGGACTTGATTGAGCTCTTTGGCTGATGCAAAAAAGCAATTTAATACTTAACAGTTAGGGATCATACATGTATATTCAGAAAATCCTTAGTCATTTTGAATTGTTACTTTTCTATTTAGAAAAGAGTCTCCAACCCAAAAAAAAATTTTTAACATCCATTCTAAATAATGATACGAATTATGTTTTTTTATAAATGCAATATTTTTTTATTTAATTTTAGATATATAAAAAATAAAAATTTTTTTTTAATTTTAGTTATTATAATAATTAATTAATCTAGTGAAACTGACTACATTTCCTTCATATTCCCATAAATGCCTTGTACGATTCGGATTTTTGTTACCATTTCATTTTGATCTATTTTATGACATATAGTCAAATGTCAATATCTTGCTCATGCCAATAAATCGATTAATTTTCTTTGTTGATGTTATCAAAGCGCGACTGAAAGGACTCTTTTTGTTGACTTCCAAAATGAAGTCACCTTTTGAATCGAAGTCTGTACGAATACCCATATAAGCACGTTTTACAACACCACCTTCATAACTTTGATATTCATCTAATGAAGTGGCCGTTAAGGCAGGGAAATTGTACTCATTGCCAGGCGTAACAGATTCGGCATATAATCGTGTTGCCATCATGGCATTTTCAATGATACTAGCACCTTCGTTTGTATCTTCTTCCTGGAGACCATTCGGATAAAAGTCAACGTCACCACAGCGTTGTTTCATTCCCATAGCATTGGTGGATGTATGAATTACGTCTACAAAATCAGCATCACCACGCGCTAAGCCAGTCAAGGTATTATTATATTTTGGTAATAATTTGAATGGATCTAAGCCGGTAATACGACGTAAACGTAATCCAGTAATACGATAGTATTGTCTGCCAGCAACACCAACTACATGAGCTGCCATATTCTCACCAATTACATGAATAATTTCTGATGGTATATCCATCTTTTCCGTTAATTCAACCAATATATTACCCAAGATTATGCCCATTTTCTGAACGTTCAAAGTAAACATATCCGTAACACTGTTTACAACTGAACCCAAATCAATAACGATCACATTTCCCAAAGTATTCTTCTCCATAATCATATTAAATTTCATAAAAGATTTATATGTGGCACTCGTGTAACGTGTTATGTATGCTTCCAACAATTCTTTGTGGGCTTTCTTAACCGATTCCAGTTGTTCGGGTAGGCCACTTACAATAATTGTCAATTGATGTTTAGCAAAATCTATTTGATCATTAACCACCATAGCCAATTCATTCAAATTGAAATTGACACGTTCATTATTGGAATTAATTAAAAAGCATGGTATTTTCTTTGGATTGGGTACAAACGTAGGCTGAACTTTATTACTAAGTTTCGACAAGTGATCTGAAATAAAAAATATAAAAAAATTCCATTCGAACAATTGGTTAATTTTGCAGTTAATAATCTTGATAAAGAAAATAAAAAACTATATGCAGAGAGAGAAAACTTACACAATTTATGTACCAATTTGGATGCTTTAAAAGTAGGCAATTTCAATAGTAATTCCCAAGATATTTCATTTAAGGCAGGCATAGCATTTAAATTTTCTATTGATATCCATTCTGATGGTTTCAAATCATTTTTTAAAGCATTCTTAGTTAATTCCCATGTTTTACTTGTATCCCAAGTTTTATTGGGAGTTTTAATATCGCTCAATGCATAAGCGACAGTCCATAGACCAAAACCTAAAAGCCAAATACCATTTGAACAAAATTTAAACATTTTCATTAATAAATGAATTTAACGAAGAACTTAAAGAATTTTCCGTTTGTATAACACTCTAAAGTCTTTATTAAAGAACACTGTATTTTTTCAATGATAATTCCTTTGCTTTTATTGATTTTAATTCAATAAAATTTTTAAGGGCAATATGCAGAATTAGCAAAAATATTTTGAGAAAAGCAACGAAAGAAACGCAAAACAAGAAAAATAACCAAACAAAAAAATATTTAATGAACTGTGCAAAATTATATTTTATGGCTTACACAAGTACTTACGACAAAAAAAGCGCAATTTATTAACAAATTACTTAAGCGATTTATGCTAACTTATGTTTTAATTTCATTTATTGAACGATGGCACTTGCAGAAAGTATAGGCTTTTTAGTTCAAGGTACACGAATATTTTTACTCAAATTGAAATGCTGAATAAATTTATCTATTCATACATTTTGAACACTTTCTTCATAGAAATATGGACAGAACATTTGTCAGAAATATACCAAAGCTATTAAACCAAAAGATATTCTTCAAATCTAAAGTGTGCATTTAATCGTATCTAGAAAACGCACAATTTGATTCTGTCCTTTATGATATGTAAAAAATTTGTACTTTTAATGTAATTTATTAACCTCAAATATATGCAAAGAAGACAATTATTTACATTATTTAATGTATTTTAAATTGAAGTTAAACAAAATTTCCAATATTGTAACTTTTATTAACTTATTAATCGGCTTCATTTTTGCCTTTTTGTACATGCATCGTTTTGTGCCAATTCAAGTTGAAATGTTTACACTTGAGCTTATCATTTTTCAAACCACCCTCATAGAAAACCTTTTTTTCCATTTGTTATATTAACTAAACAGTAATTTGATAGTTCTTTCTGCAATTCAATCATATTGGACTGCACACAAAATTTATGAAATATTTATAATTTTTTTTTTTTTGTTTCTTTTAAACAGTTAATTGAACTTATTGTTCTCATTCTTGAATTATTCTTATTTGCATTTTGTGTACGAGGCCATTCATCTGAAAATCTAATGAGAAAGATGAGATAATTTGATTGAAGAGATGGGGGGAACAGTTGTATCAATTAATTGATGTTTACTTTTCAAATTTTTTCTCATTTCAAGATAATCTTTTCAAAGCTAATTTAATTAAATTTAATTAAATTAATTATTCGTTCTGAAGAATTGTAAAACATATAAAATTCTTAACGCTACAAAAAAGTAATTAATGAGAAAATTTTTTATTTTATAATTATCAAATTACTGCTAAAACTTAATCTGAATCTAAATCTGAATATAAAATTCTAATTCTGATTTACATTTTCCTTTCATTATTATCATGTCAGAATATTATTATTAAAATCATAAATAATATTAGTGCTGCATTGTACTCGTATGTATTTTATTTATTTAATTTTCTCATAACACATTGGTCAATAAGTCTACTATCTATGTGGTTAATAGATCCATATGCATTTTCAAGTGATACGCATCAAACGATGCACGTCCATTCACGATTTTGTGACAATAGCTTTCTGAATTACAGCAATTTTTAGAGGACACAGTTCTGTAATTTACAAAGCAATGGGCGAAGATTAATTTCTTTTAATTTTTTGATTATTAAACGTGCTCTTTAATTGAAGGACGCCCTATTAGCATTTTGCACCAGCGAAATTTTAATTCGATCGCCCAAAGACTGATAATGTGTAACTCTTTCAATTCCCCTTCTCTCTCCCTATCTATCACCATACCCACTCATATCATACAGAAAACATAAAAAAATTCCAATTGCGCTTCCGCGCCTGCATAGAAAAATTAACATATAAAAGTAATATATATTCGATATATTCATTAATAAATCACCAAAGTAATAGTCTCAAGTGATCAGATTTTTTGCAGATTTCACAAGACTGTCCAGAAAAAGATATTTAGCTCAAATGAAACAATCGCCACCAAAACTAAAAAAGATCACACAGGTAAACATAAAAAACATCGCATAGTTAGAAGTACATTGAAGTAAATTAGATTGAAGTATTACTCTTAAAAGAGAGAACTGTGCGATCCAAAATCGCCGTATCGTTTTTCTTGATTAGACCCAAGATTTATTGTGCTGCAATGTCTCACTTTCACTTAGCATTCAAAAAAATATCTCATATTTAAATTTTCATAATGATTATTCTGATAATTATTAATTTCTTCAAATTAATGAAATGAAAATTGCATGAATTATATGCAACAATGCCAACCAATCACATTTGGAAATTTTGTATAAATAATCTAACAAGATCAACCAGCATCAGCATATTGTTATAGTAAATCAAATTGTTTAGAAGTCTCAGTTTATCTTTAGCAAAACAAAAAAAAAAATAAAACAAAAGTCAAAAACCAAAATCAAAAATACGCAAAAGTCAAATATCGAAAAAGGCACCGTTACATCATCAACATTATGATTTCAATGAAGGTTTCTATCGTACACCTTTGCTTTATGGCTGTGGCAGTTTTTGCTGGCCCTACATCTAATAAGCGAAGCAGTCTTACACCTATCGAATGGCTATTAAATAGTCATTTGGAGGAGATGCCATCTTTGGATGATATATCACTTGAAAGTTTAGAGGTTATGTCCTTGGAGGATGGTGCTAAATTAATGCATAATTTATATCATGCTTCTCAAATTAATCATAATTTGCAACCAAGTTTTCTACCAAGTCCTAATAGTATACCAGTACATATTATAAAACCTTCAGGTGCCAAAGAAACCTGTACATTAGGTACATTTGTTTCGGTAGCCAAGGAACAGGAACATTTTGGTGAAGATGAAGTTACCATTTTTATAACTGGTTTACCATCAAATTTACAAACTGTTGATGCCACAAATCGTAAATTGATTAATTCCTATTTGCAACGTTATAATCAGCATAAATCATCAGGTGATTTAGAGTTAGGCGAGAAAAGAGAATGGAAAAAGGAGAAATGGACAACGGGTAATCTTGTTGTAAGTTGAAATAGAAATATTTTAATATCCTGCATTCTTGTGATGCAGTGTACAACATTTAACAAGAGAATCTTTGATAAACTTAACAATTCAGAATTTAGGTGGATTATTGTTCTCGTATCAAGGCAAGACTTAAGACTTCATTTTACAAAAAAATTTCCTAAGCTTTTCAGTTAATGATCATTTAATGTACGATTTTACTATTTATATTGGAACCGGATCAGTCCACTGTCTCCTAACGTAAAGCGTATATCAAGCTTTCCAACAAAACGGTTATTTTCCCTTTCGCATAATTTTAATCATAATTATATGAAATCGTGTAAAATATTTGTTGATAGACTGTGCCATATTAATTTATATTTATATACCATTTTAGATAATTGATTTGGGTGCCACTTTAACCAATTTTAAACGTTTAACCATGTTGGATGTTATCCGTACTGGTACCTTAATCGGAAAAACTCTAGTCGATTTGACAAACAATTGTGATGTACCTGTAGAAATTCTTCATATTGTAGCGCAAGGCATTAGTTGTCATGTTGCCGGTGTAGCTGGTAATGAGTATACACGTTTAACTGGAAAGTCTTTGCGGCGTATCACAGCTTTAGATCCCTCTAAATTATACGCCACATTACCGAATAATTTATTAGGTCTATCGCGTAGTGATGCTGAATTTGTTGATGCCATACATACATCCGCTTATGGTATGGGCACATTAAATCGTGTCGGTGATTTAGATTTCTTTCCTAATGGTCTTTCGGATGGTGTACCTGGTGCAGATAATGTCATTGAGGCATCTATGCGTGCCACAGACTACTTTGCTGAATCCCTTCTACCTGGTAACGAACATAATTTTCCAGCAGTTAAAGTGCACTCTCTAGAAGATTATAAGAATAATGACGGTTTCGGTAAACGTGCTTATATGGGCATTGATGCCGCCTTCGATTTGAAAGGTGACTATATGCTGGAAGTTAATGCTCTTAGTCCTTTTGGTAAAAAATCAGCTGCTCATAAGCAGAAATTCTATCATGCCAATAATAAAGTTTGGTAAAACGACAGACAAGAAATGACAACGATGATGCACAAGTAGAAATAGTAAAAATAGTTCAAAGTTAAAGTTTTCAATTAAACTTTCTCTTTTTAATATGTAATAATATAAGATTAATGAAACTTATACGAATAATAAAATGCCAAATTGATACGAAGTAATAATTATATAACTCTTTTACTTATATTGGAATAACCAACGCCCACACATGTCAATAAAACTTTTGTGGCACCAGGCAAAGCATCATCCTCATCCTCACTAACTGGATTCTGTAACTTAAATGTTATGGAAAAAAAATCACGTAAATGCTGCAAGAAATTCACAGTATACGTGGATAAGGGACCTAAAATAAAATAATGGAAAATAAAAGAGTGGGATTTACGGACTATTTCGACTATTAAGTTTGCTATTTCTTCTGCATTTCTTCTCCAATTTCATATAATATACCTGTTAAATATTTGGTGACATTTTTCTGGCCCAATGTCATAAATAACGCAACTAACCATTGATACGTCGAATCGCAACAACCGCCACGATATATTTCATCTAATAATAACATGGCGGCTTGTGTACCTAAAGCCTCTGGATTAGAAGGATCTTGATCTTTGTCATCTTTGTCATTCGAATTAAGCTCTGCAGCGAAGCAAACATCTTCTGTAGTTTCGCCATGTAAACAAATGCCAAAACCGGGAGAATTACCCGATATTTTACCACAATTTTGATCCGTATATATATAAACGTCGGGTATAAAATTTAATAAAACGCCTTTAGCAGCTTCGACAGTACGATTAGCCATTGCCGGTGATACTTTACAGGCATAAACTATACCACGTATTCTTTTAACCAGACCAGGCTGAACGAATTGCAAAGTACATAATATTTTTCGTATGGGACATTTGAATAGAATTTCACCACCACCCAATGGCGCCAAGCCACGTTTTATGATTTTCAATTCTAAACCTTCTAAATCTATGCCCAAAAATCTTTTAAGTGTTGTTAACGCAGCACCTCTAATATAATCCACAGATGGTGAATCTGCGCTATTTGTAATGCCACGTAATGTAACGTTTAATGGCACTTTACAAAATGGCCCCAATGCTATTAATACATTCAAATAATAACCGATGCCGCGCTGCATGGAGCAATCATGTTGAATTGTGCCACCATGTAATAGACCTGGTGTAAACATAACAGTAGTACCTGATGGATTCAATTCAATTTTTGTGCCATTTGTTATTTTATCCAATAAACGTATTAAACTAATTTCAAATTCTTTTAAACCCGCTGCTGTAACATCACCTGAACGGATTTTTATGATTTTCACTGGCCTACCACTTAATACCGACAACAGTAAACGTTGCGTAAAAAAATTACAACCACGATATATTAAACAATTTCCTTCTTGGGCTTCTGGTGGCATTTTTCTTTTTTTTTCCTTCCTTTTTTTGATGTTATTTAATCACTTCAAATGTAACATTTTATATGATATATAGTTTTTCATACTGTGCACGTGCATTAACTAATAATTTATTTATAAGAAAACAGCGATCAAAGCAAAACCATTAATAATTATAAAGAGGCATAAGAGTGCACTGAAAAGTCAAACCACCTTTACATTTGTAATCTCTGGAAAATGTTTACCGCTAGTGGCGCTACCTAGTTGCAATGCAGAGATTCACAATCAAATAGCGCATATATTAGTTTCCTAAAATGAGCAAAATATCGTCGAAATCATGTTGCTAAGCTTTGTAAAATAAATCATATGAATAAGCAAATGCAATGTACAAATGTTATAAGAATGTTTCTTTAATACCAATATACAATTTTGAGTAGAGGACTTAAGGATTATTGCGACTTTTCCGCAATGCGTTTATACATACATATTAGATTTAAAAGCTTGACTCATATATATAAAGTAATTATTACATTATTAATACAATATTAAGTTATATCAAATACTCTCTTTACTAGATTGGAGAGTCTTTGACTATACTAAGAGAAAAAGTAATAAGAGCAGAGTTGCCATTGCATTGTAAAAAAAAATTCCATACAATGGAATTGAGCAAACGTTACAATTTAAATCTTCTTTTTTGAAAATATATGCTTATTATAAATATTAACAATTAAATATACATAGAGTTATAATGAAATATTTTTTTTATTAAATACTATAATTTTTGTAAAAATTTCTTCTCACTAAGTTAATTTGATTATATATTTATTTTATTTTTTATAGTTAACGTCTTATATATTATATGTCTATAATATACATTCATTTGTGTGCGTTAGATTTCTTAGCTGTAATATAAACCCTCTGTAGACCAGCATTAGAGCATAATCCTATTTTAAATGTTTCTCCTTAACGTATCTGATTCACAATTCTTTTTTTTTAATAGAAAGGTCATCGTCTTTGTAAGTACCATGAAGTTTATCTAACCAACCATAAACACCAAAATTATAATTAAATTTAGCATGATGTAAATCATGAAAGCGTATTGTTTTTGGTGAACCTGGAAAATAATAACCACTATGATCTCTGACAGCATTTAATATGGCTAACATACTAAATAGCCACAATGTGGCCGCATGTGGCTTATAAATGATCATTAAAAGTAAAATTGGTCCAACGTTACTGAAACAATGTTCGAAGGGATGTGAATACAAGGATACAATAGCAATTGGTGATGTCCATTCATGATGGATCTTATGGACATATTTATATATCGAACGATGATGTAATATTCGATGTGTATAATAAAATAGAGCCTCTTCTGTTACAGACATTAATGTTAAATCGATTAAGAATCTGTGTAGAGTTGGTAAACTTTTGGAAATTGGAAATTTTATAATATTAGCGAATAGTATGTAATAAGTGAACAGGAATGCTGGTGTCACAATTAATTGATTCAACAAGATACGTTTTATGGCTTTCCAAACTTTGCCTGTATCGACTGGTTCATTGGTACCCTTTTGAATTTTATATTTACGCCAACGTTCCGGTTTACCCGTTAAATCCATTAAAATAAATGGTATTCCATATAACCAAAATGATAGAAATACTATCAATGTAGGCATCAATATCCATATGACTTTATCATCATCACCTTTTCCATAAAAATGCCAAAAAAAAAATAAATATATAAAAATATATATTTTATAAATTTACATGTACTCTAAAGCATTTTTTTATAACGCAAAAATATAAACTTAAAAGACAAAAACAACTTTCACTTGTATTTAAATTCTTGGTCTGAATGACACATTTATATAAATTATATCATCAATTGTTTATCAATTTATATTATTTGTTTACATAAAATTTCATTCATTTTTATTTATTCATTTCATAGAAATAATTATACACAATTGTAATACAAATATACAAATATGCATACCTATAATATTTAATAAATTATCCCATTTATGTTGGAATAATTCTCCCCAATGATTATAAACAAGTGACCAATGATCGAATACCGATATTATTGTGGCCATAACCTTGCTATTGAAAATGTTTAAGTCAACTGGCTGAATACAATGGGAAAATGTAAAAATTACATTTTAGGTCGCTCAATAATTTCTATTAAAATTTCGAATTTACATTCGAAATGACTGAGTAAACAAAAGTGTGAGTAATGTTGGCATATTCTAATTCTTAAGTACTTTAGAATATTCAAATGCTTATCAATTATATGCATTGTACGCATTTAATTAATTAAGGGTAGAGAGAGCCTTAGAGAGAGAGAGAATGACATAATGATCGTAAACGCGTAAAAGAGAGGTTGGTACTGAAAGGAATGAAGAGAAATAAGTATGTGTAGTGCGAATACGGTGTTGTCAACTCTGAAAAATAATTTAATATTAATAAAAATCGCAATATAAAGATAATACAAAATTCAGTATAATTGAGGATGATTAAAAGTTCATTAGTGAAATGCATGTTGGAAATGAAAATGTAATTAGGAAAATTTGAGAATATTAGGATATTAATTATGATTAATATCATATGTCAAGGTCGATGATGAGACGATGATTTCGTCTTGCATAAATTGTCAGGTAGTTTAATAAGTTTGCATTAATTGAATATGTTAAAAAATTTCATTTAATTTGGTCTTCATCCTCTTTATCGAATGGCCGGTCCAGATTAGTACTAGAACTAAGTTACAAGTATCACATAGATTCCAACATCGAGTTAAGACGTACATCTATAGAATAATTAAACCATTAAGGCAGATGCAAAGGCATGTCTTCCATAAATGTAATAATTTCACTTACTTTATTTAAAAGATTTTCACAATGATTTCTATTCAATCGGTCCAAAATTCAAATGATATTTTAAATATGACGAGAAATGAAGATGGAAGCAGAGCAAAAGCGTACATGATGTCCAATTACTAGAAAAACAAACGAAAAGAACAAGAGCAAATACAAATACAAAAACAACAGAAATGTGTAAATCTCTAACAAAATTCTTGAAAAATACAATGAGAGAAATTTCTTATAAAAATTCTTGACCTTTGCATGATGGAAAATTTCAGATTTCTCTATAGAAATATATGAGAAAACAGCTAAGAACTCTTTTAAATTCGGTTTGGGCCGAGCCCTAAATACTCCACATATTTTGCATAAAAAGTCGATAAAGTCGAAAACTGTAATTTTTAAATTATTTAGTAATTATTTAAAACGGTTTGTAAAAATTCGATACACATTTTTTTTATATCAAAATGTACGACAGTGTCAATTTTCATTAAAACATATTCCAAATTTTAATCTTTTTCTATATCAAAACTTTTTCTCTTAAAAAAGCGTTATATATGAAGATGTAAGAAAAATGTGCCGTTCTTGACCAAACTAGGTTGTTGCTTATTTTAAAATACGACTAATCGTCAATTCACATTAAAAGTATTGAAAATTGCATTTTTGTTTCATTCAATGCCTTTTTTTAATAAAAACGTTACATTGGGCGCGGCTCTAAAATTTGTTCAATACTAACCATTTTCAGTAGCATTTGTCTCCAAGCCGAAACCAACCTACTTGTCGAATTAAAATATCTTAAAAAGCACGACCTGTGGCTTAAGAAACAAAATTTTTAGACAAACACACAGACGGACATGCAGGCGGATAGACAAGCTTAAATCGAATCATATATGGACACTGAGTCAAACAATAAAATAAAACCTAGAGTCTATGTTACAAACATCTACACAAACATATAACACCCAGTACCAAAAGTGATGTAGGGCAGAAATATCTCTTTCTAAATAAAATGCATCCATTATCAGAAATTGCGTCATTGATTCATTCTATATATTTCTAAAAGTTTGATTGATATATTTCTAAAAGTTTCACCCAACAAATAAATTTTACATTTTATTTTTTCCTTTCAATTTCTCCTTTTAATTTCCATATAATCCTTTTATCCTTTATAAATATAATGTTTATTTTTTTTTTTAATTATTACAGAGTATCGTAAAAGAGTTTATATTTACGTTATAATACAATGACGAAGTTAAATTAATTTACTTATCGAGAATCGGACATTTTATTTCGTGCTATTTTCATGAGATGCTGCTTATTATTGATGCATTTTCATTCATTTTTTCACATTAGTTTTTTTCGTTTTTTTTCGTTTTTTTTCTTTTAACATTCCTTTGGTATTTAAATTTTTTCCGATTGAAATATTATTTTAGTATTTTTTTTTTTGAGTGTTTTTTTGGTCTTGATTTCTGTTTTTATATAAAGTTGTGCGCAATGCGTTCTATGTTGCCGCCAAAAGAACAACCAAACTAATATAAAAATGATATTATCATAAATTTTCATTTAAGCAGACATTTATAATTTTTTTTATGTACATTTATATAGAATACAAATAAATGTAAATTATTAGTGGATAATAGTATATGCATACATTTAATTAAAGGTAATTAAATCTAAAAAAAATTTGAAAAACAAAATAAATAAAATTAATAACAAATTAACAAACAAGCAACGAAAATGAATTAAAAATGAAAGTGAAATAAAAATGAAAGTTTTATTTAAATTTATGGCTGTACATGTAACCACCACGAATACGTTTGGGTTACTTCATTGTGTCATCCGGAAATGCTTCACGTGGTGGCACAAAGCTCAGCATCATTATATGGCGTGCGTAAGATTTTGTAGCGCGAAATAATGCATCAGTGCCATGTAAACGATCCAAAACGCCCAATACTCCGAAACAATTATTGAATCTAGTGAAAGTGAAAAAGCAAAAGCAAAAGCAATTATTTTAATTTTAAGGAGCATGGCAGGTATTCCAAGGAATAAAATAATTGACGGCCTAACTTTAAATGATGAAAATCGTGCGCTTCAGGACTGGGAAAGAATGGTAAATGATAACCGGAATGTGCATTCAATGTTGATAGAATGGCTAAAGCGAACCACATCCATGCTGTTGCCACATGACTGCCCATTATGAAAACGCCCAAAAATGGTGGCAACAAATTACTAAATATATGCTCAATTGGATGGCAATAAATTGCCGTAACAGATATCGGTGCAGTCCATTCATGATGCTTTTTATGTATATATTTATAAATATATTTGTGATGCAGCAAACGATGCGAATAATAGAATGCCAACTCTTCAACCAATATGCATATAGTTAATTCAACGCAAACCCAATGAAATGTGGGTAATTCTCTTATGGGACATAGACCGCGCAGTTGCATTAATTTGTAGCTAAGATATGATATTGGTATAGCCACAAATATTTGATTACTTAGTACTCTACAAATCACCTTTAATAAACGTGCTTGATCGACTGGCTCATTAGTGCCAGGTTGAATTTTGTATTTACGCAAAAATGTCGGACGATTTGTTATATCCATGAATGTGTATATACAACCAAATGACCAATATACCAAAGTGGTAAAGACATTTGTACCGAATACCCAAAACATTAATGGGTCATCACCTGTAATTTAGACAAAATAAAATTTGAAAAAATTCTACCATAGAGAAAACTCGCATAAATTTTGCAAATAGAAAACGATCAAAATTTTTTTAAATATTTAATGGCACCTTTCTAGGTGGGTATTAAAAAATTTATGGTAATTTTTGAATGATGTGAAAAGTTTGTTATAGAAAACGGGACTTCAAAAAAAGCAAACTTTCTGATTTGGTAGTTATATTTTTATTATTGTTAAACTCCTTTTATTCAAAAATAATCGAAATTACAAATTATTTTCAAATATAGTTTTTTTTCTATAATGGACCAGTATTATAGTTCGTAAAATCCTTCTAAATATTCTCCATTATTGGCCGTAATTTATACCTGGTGGTCTTTGCGTCATAAATTCTTTCACAAAATTTATGAAATTTCATAAAAAAAATATATATATTTAAAATTCAAAATGAATACCCTAATAAAAAGTTTAAAAAGGCTAATAGAATTATTCAGAGTCTATCGATACAATGAGAGATGAAACTATCCCAAAACTTTCGTAATGCTTTAGAATGCAAAAATTCAAAATGCTTAACTTAGTTTAATATGATTCATATGATCTATATCAATTTATTCCATTTGCATTAGAATCGTGTGGCAATTGTTTATATACTTCAGTATTCGTATTGATCCTTTCTATAAATTACTATTTTTTTTTTTTGTATCACAAATCCTTAAAAGTGAATTTTTATAAGTTTTGATATTTTCTTAGAGATCATGTCACACAGAATTACACAATTTCGCTTTAACGTATTAAATTCCGAAAGCTATGTCATAAATGTACGTTAAATTTGAATTTGAATGATTCGATTATTATAGTTCATATTTCATGAATATATGAACCTTGCAGCACTTGTCTATGTTTGTGCGGATGTACGTAATATCAAAAGAGAGCCGAATCCACATTTTATTATACTGATCAACTCAGAATAATTTTCTAAATCTATTAAAACTTGTTTATCTATGTCTCGCCATCCATCCGTCTGCCCATGTATCTGTTATTAGCAAAGGAAAATGTGTTTTCAAATTATAAACCGCAAGTACGAAGCTATTTGATCTGTAGGCTTACTTGGCCACAAATTAGGGACCGCGAATGATTACCGGTAAGATCAGACTATTATTACCGCCACAACCCTTGCACAAAGTTTTTAGGTAACAAACCTAACAATTCTGGGTACGCTTTATAAAAATGTTGTGTAGTTCATTTAATAATCAACGTCGACTATCCAATTAACATCGAGAGATTTTTGATTTATACTTGTTGTTCTTAATATTTAATACAAATTTTATACACAATCAGAAGCACAAACGGAAACACAAAACATTTCTTCGTTACATCTGTTGGTGGGCACTTTATATAAGATTTATTTGTTTATTCTTTCTTATTTTTTCATTTTTGTTTTCTTTTATTTTTCTTTGTAAAAACAATTTTGTTCTTGTAATCGTTGCGATTCTCTATCTCAAATTTATTGTTTATTATCCTTTGTTATAATTTCCTTATTATTATTGTTGTTGCATGAAATTATCACAATGAAATTTAAATTGATTGACGACGTTTAATTAACAAAGAAACAAAGAAAGAAAAAATTACTACTCACCGGTTATATCAATAAATTTATCCCATTGATATTGCCAAAAATCTCCAGAAGCTCCCCAAAAACTTTGCAAATGCCTAGATGAATATATTATGGGAAAATTTATTAATTTCTCCATTGACATTTAAAACTTATACATGTAAAAGAAAAGCAAAATAACCGAAAAAAACAAAAAACAAAAAACGAAAATTCTTTATATTTCTTATTGTAATTATTTTCTTAACTCTCTAGTCTTCAATAGAAATTTTATTTATTTTTGATTTTTCTTTATACTTATTGTGAAGAAACTTTGGAATCTCAAACAATCTCAGTTGATCATTGAACAAGAATAACTATTGCACTCTTGGTTTAATATGAATAAATCAAGTATATTTTAGCAGAAGAATAGGAAAAGCAACATTCACATTATTTATGTTTATTTCATTAAGGTGAACATGACAGAGATTGAGACAGTGAGAGAGTAAGCGAGTTAGAAAGAGATTGTGAGTTTATTATTAGTAATTGCTTGTTAACTTAGTTGTTTTTATTTATTTGCTTAGGAAATTGCTCGAATAGAGTAATTCTTTCTTTTATGAATTTATGTATATGAGAATCAAAAAATATTAATTTCACATTACTTTCTCTTCTATATTGTTTTGTTGTCTCCTTCGTCTTCATCGTCTTCGTTGTCTTCATCGTCTTATTCGTGTTCATGTTCATACTCTTACCAAGTCAATACATTGCGAAACACAATGAAAACGGCCAATGCACAAGTTATTATGAAGATAACACTATGTAACGATGATAACCAAAGGGATTTTTGCGGCTCATCATAACCCCGCCCAAATTGATCCTTTGAAGGCAACGAATCAATACAGCAATGATTTTTATCAATTGCAATATCGCCTTTATTTGTATCATTATTATAATTTGTTTGTTGATAGTTTTGTTCGATAAACACTTTATTTGTTTCGCATGCCGCATATGATTCTAGCTGTTGTTGGTATTGATATTGTTTAGGCTCCGCTCTATTTTTATTACTATCGTTACTTAATTTTGATGACAATGTCCGTGATGCATCATTTAATATGATTATTTTATGTGATAATGAAGAACTAGAATTACTTTTCTCATCGTTAAATGATTTATTTTCCATAGGTGTTGTAACATTTGTTGTAACTATTATTTCGGATCTATATTCAGCATTCTTTGATGGTAATATTTCCTCACAATTATTGGTTGCGGCAACTGCATGTGCATTGTGTTTGTTCGATGCAACTACAATTTTCTCCATTCTAAATCATATGTAAAATTGCTAAAATCCAGATTACTTTTATGATTATCCATTTAATCATTTTATATAAACAATATTGTATAAAGATTAATACATTTTGAAAGGAAACTTTTACCGTTTGCTTTTACATCAAATTGTATTATCAAGATTTTTTAGGAATTTTTATTGATTTTTTCTTTTTACTTTAATATTTTTAATTATACGAAATTTTATGGTGCCTGAGACTTTTTTTTTAATATATCTTATGAAACACATTTCATTTAAGCAATGCTCTTTAGTTTGTCATGTTCATTTTTTTATTATTTAATTGATTTTCAGTTTTTTTCTTCTTTTGAAATACTCCTATTTTATAAAAGTTTTTTCTTTACACAAAAGTACCGTAAATTTTGTTTGTGATGTGAAGCTTCAAATATATAAAAAAAACCAAATAACAAGTTAATTGTTATATGTGAAGTATAGGTGGCGCTATTCAAAATAAATTTGCCAATTAATCCTATAATAACAATTACAAAGCTGTTATTAATTTATTAACATAGTTACAATTATATATTTTATACACAGTAAATTTCTAGTAAGATTAATTTAAGAGTATCTTACTTTGAAGAATTTGTTCTTAAAATTTTTGTTTAACTAAAACATCGTTTTGTTATTTTCATGTACTTTCCTACAATTTGCTCAAATAATTTTTCATTTATTTGCTACACAATATGTTTAAATAAAAAAACGTATAAACGAAAAACATTGAAAAACAAAAAAAAATATAAATATTAGGCAAAACAAGAAAGAAAAATGCAAAGCATGTAAAAAATGTTCACTTAATTTTAGTTGTGTGCAACGAAAGACGCAAAAAGTAGAAAGTCATCTGAAATTAGTGCTAGTTTTCTTGTAATTACTTTAAAACCTTTTCATAATCCTATAAAATCTAGCGCAAAATAAATTGTGCTCTGGTAGTTGATTAAAAGATAAAAAAAAAGAAAAATTAAGCAAAAAAGGAAAACAAAAATGAAATAGAATTTAAAAGAAAAGAAAGCAAAAGAGTAAACAAAAATCTATGAAAGTGACAAAGTGACAAGTTTGTTAATATTAATTATTACCTAATCTACCTAAATACGCATACACATATACACATTTATATATATGTATATAACAATTTAAAGTTATTGTATAAAACAAAAGAAAAGCAAATTTTGAAAAATTTTTTTTCCGTTTTATCGCAGAAATAAAGGCAAGAGACAGGACAAGACAAAACAAGATTACGAAATTAATGGTGGATATTCAGGGAAAAGAAAATTTTGTGTAGATTTTTTTTATTGGTCAATAAACGTTTAAGAAAAATGCATATAATAAAATATTTCTGCAAATTTATAAATATATGAATTCATAAAGTTTTGTGCAAAATTTGATTTTCAACATTTTTAGTTATTATAGTACATTTTCTTTATGTTAATTGCTGCAAAATATTGATGCGAATATTACGACCTTCATATATATATGCATACACATGTAATACAAAGAACCTGTTCCAGACGTAATAAAAATATTTAATTAATCAAAGGCAAGATTACGAGAAAAGGAAAGAGAGAAGAAAAAAGAACTTACATTTCATATAAAAGAAGGAAAGAAAATTTCCATTGTTGTGCCAAGTGTTGTATTGTAAAACAAAAAAATTGGTAAAGTGAAAAGAAGGGGGAGAATTCGAATTATGGCAATTATACTTTCAAATTTATGTTCATATTTAAATTTTAATAGATATTTGTACGATATGTACTAGAAAAATATTTACGTTATTTATCAAATGTTTGTGTTCATTTCAAGTTACAAAATTCGTGCAGTGTTCTCGAAAAAATCTTATTGGCTGCGGCCATTAACTATTCACATATCTATATTTCTACATATTTCTACATATATATATATATATATATATATATATATATATATGTAGAAATATGTTCGCGAAATTCGGATACTTTTCGCCCAATCGTAATGTATGATTTTCATTTTTATATATTACAGAATCATTATTCTATCAAGTGTACAGCGGAATACATCACAAAAAGGTCTGTATTTCCGTTAATAGGAACAAGAATACATGACATGATAATAATATTAACAATAACAACAATAAGTTAGTAAAAAACAAAGCAGTAAAAAGCGGTAAATTGTATTATAGAAGAAGAATTAAGGGTGAAAAATAGAGCGAAAGTGGCTAATTCTTTATGTATACGAAGTAAACCAAAAAAGTAAAGCAGGAAAAGAGGAGAAAAAACAGTTTGCAAAAAGCAAACAAGCAAGAAATAAGATGGATAGTTTCGTGAATGAGGTCGTTGTACCAACCACAGTGGAGCCACCTTTAAAAGAATGGCGTCTGAAATTTCAATCAGGCACATTGCAAAAGAAAGATTTCATCGAATTCTTTCAACGTGAATCACGGCAATATTTCGAATATCATAATGAAGATAACGGTACAGGTAACTATCATTATTGAAAAAAAGTTTTTCTTGCCTTTTTTTTCTGTTTGGACTAAGTTTTTCGTGTATTTGATTATATGAAAAAATAACAAAGAAAAAAAAAAGTATCAAAATGTAAAAAATAAACCAAATAATAGCAATAATTAGAAATCTAATGAAAATAAAAAGAAAAATCATAGATGTGTAACAAAAGCACGAAAAAATTAATCTAACTTGATGTGCGGTTACAAATATTGTCCCGTTTGTCTGTTACGTTATATCAATTATAAGAAATGTTGCTTCATCAAAATTTTATTTTTGTTATTTAGAAATTAAAGAGGCATACTCAATTCTTTAAAATGTTTAAAACACTTAAAAGAAAACGTTAGAAAAATTCTATTTACCGTATAATTTTCCTTGATTAGCATCAAATTGTTGAACAATGTGGACATGAATGTCCATTTGTCCGTTTATGCATCTGTCTATTATTGTTATTTGCTTGTTATTGCAAATTAAGCCAATCTTTCATCAACAGCTTTTGCGATTTTTTGGTTGGCTTTTAATCAAAAATTTTAAAGATAAATCGTACGTAACAAAAAACCAGGAAATTGAAATTATCCACTTGAGTTCTTTGTTCCGCATTTTATTAATTGTCACTTGCAACGTTTGTAACTTAGTCACGCCTAGTAGCTGTAAATACAAGTGGTGATGGTGGGGTTCTCAAGTTGTGGCTTTAAACAAACATAATTTTTTTCTTTTTCATTACTCGATTTTTACTGTTTTTCCTTATTTTTTTCTTTTTTGTTGGTTTATTTTTTTATGGATGAACGTTACGAACGTACCAAATGTGAACGAAAAAATCGACAAAACAAGTCAAATAACATTATTTATTATGAAAAATTTATCCATTTTTTGCAACCGCAATTGCAATGCATTGTCTTCATGTACATATATACATATGGATATATGTGTGTGTATGTGTATGTGTATATGAACGTTACATGTGCATACATGGAAAAAAAGATTCCGTTTTAATGAACTTGGGCTTAAATAACATCATCATCGTCATCATTATCATCATCATCATCATTATAATCATGATGACCATCGTCATCATTATCATTATCATCACTATAATATTAAAATGTTATATGAATTTAATTATTGAATATTCATATAAACGGAAATATATGTAAATAATTTATATATAATAATAGTTAAAATCAGGTTTATATATAACTGAATTTTACAATAATGGGCTCACATGTGATGCCCATTATTGTATTCTCAAATAATTTTAAAACCAAATAATTAAAAAATATTTCCTATTCACTTTATTTCTTCCTTTTTTCTTTATATATTTTTTCCTTTTTTCTTTCTTTGATTTATTTTAGATTCGCCCAGGAATAGCTGTAAGTAATTCGTATTTGTTTTCATTTTATTGTTTAAAAATTCGAAAAAAGGACTTGAATCAGATTTATCACTTGCTAAATCGTTACACTTAGATTTAGCCTCATTTTTTCATGTATATCCGTCTATCTGTCTGATAAACTGCAGGCTGAAAATGTAGTCGTATTTAATTGGAAAGTATGAGATCTATTAAAAATGAGTAGGCTGGGAAAGATTTTTATTATAAGCACATCCCATAAAAAGTCCAATTCAAGTTCAAAAAAATATCTACATAACAGACTGTGTAATTGAATGAGAGAAATTTGAATATATTGTATATCCCCATTCAGGGGATACAAAGTAACTGTTACATTTATTCATCGTCATACTAAATACAAATAGATAGTCAGGTTATACTTTATATTCAGCCGTAAAGGATTTATATCCTTTTTCCTAAAAGTTGATATTTGTTTAGCCTCTTGATTTTCTTAGGTGAATTTATAGGTTTAAAGTGTGGGCGATGGGTTGAATAATTGGCTCCGTTTGACTGCAATATTTTAACTTTTTTTTTTTCGTTTAAAGTTTACCAATTGATCATGTTTTTTGTTTATGTGTAATCTCTAATTGTGATTTACTAAAAAATAATTCAGTAAAGGGCATGTTTAAAGAAGCTGGAGCAAAAGAAGGAATCATTGATATATTGTTAGAATTTATACTGGGTGACAATCCAAATACAGTTCTTGATAAATTAAGTGCCGAAGGTGCTACACAATCTGTATGCGGTAGAGTATTCAAAATGGGTGAACCAACATACAGTTGCCGGGAATGTGGCATGGATTCTACTTGTGTTTTATGTGTTAGTTGCTTTAAACAGTCAGCCCATCGTTATCACAAATATAAAATGTGCACCTCAGCTGGTGGCGGCTGTTGTGATTGCGGTGATGAGGAGGCCTGGAAAAAGGATCCATATTGTGAGCAACATTTGGTAATGTCACATTTCATGTATTTATATTTAGCTTTTCGTTTTTTGTAGCAATATTTAAATTTTAGAATGAAATCCATTTAAATTGATTGAATTTTTTATATCATTCTAATTATTTTAATTAATTATAGCGTGGAAAGGAAAATAGCATGAGCAGCACTATAATAACAGATGTGATGAAAGAGCGTTGTGAGATAGCTTTGATTGCAGTGTTATCATTTTGTGTAAATTACTTAGAAATTGAATCGAAAGCCAGTCTGGAATGTTTAGATGGTGATGGCGCTGGTGATGATCATTTCTGCACCGTCCTTTATAACGATGAGTCACATACATTTGATCAAGTGATACAAACATTAACGAAAATTGCTAAATGCCCAAGTAAGGATGCTGCAGAGATTGTTGCTAGTATAGATCGCGAGGGTCGGGCGGTTGTGAAATGTGATCGCTTCAATGAGTGTAATCAATTGAAGGAGGCGATTGAAAAGCAATCGGTACCGCCCAATTTACCAACATCGCCCACTAGTCGCGCCAATCAATCATTAAGGGTTTCAGTTTTGCATGTGCGTGCTGTCGCTTGCCAACAATTTTCCTTGCAATTGTTGAGTTGGTGCCAAGAATTTTTAGTACGTCACAGTACATTTCGTCAAATATTTGCACGTATTATTATGGATAAGAAGGCTCCATATTGTATAAGGCATGTACTTGAATATGATGTTAAATTATGGAAATCAGCACGTACCTGTTGGCATCGTCTTCTCATATCTGGCATGCTTATGGAATATGATAATAAAATGGCATTGGCTCAGGAATTTTCCAAGAATTATGCTACAATTGTACAAGATTTTATTAGTGATGATCATGATCACTCTTTTTCTATAATATCACTTAGTGTACAATTATTTACTGTACCAAGTATATCGCATTATTTGATAGCAAAAGAGGGTATATTTCACAAGTTACTTCATACATTTTATCATCGCTCGATTGAACAATTTATACAGAATAAAACACTACATTTTTCTAAGCATCTATCTACTGCCATGCATTTTAAGCGGGCTTCATACATATTGTATGATTTACGTTACTTACTTAGCTTTAAGCCGGACATTTGGACAGATGAATTACGTGAGGGTTTTATTGAAGGTTGTAAGGCATTGTTGAGGGTATTAAGTGCCATGCAAGGCATGGAATCGATTGTACGTCAAACTGGACAACATATGGATTACGAGCCTGAATGGGAATCAGCTTTCAATTTACATATTAAATTGGCCAATGCCATCACTCTAGTCCTCGATTGGTGTGGCACAGATAGTAAGGTTCTAGTAAAATTATATCAAATGGTAATGCGTCATTTATGCTTGAACGCATTCATTGTGGGCGACATAACAGCAGAGGAGAAATCTGTTGCTGGCCATGTAGCGAAATGCTTAATGTATGATGTGTCATCATCACCTGTGTCTATACACTTGCCATTGTCACGTTTCTTTGCTGGTGTTTATTTACACTTAGGTCGATATAATTTAAATTTCGATTCAGCAGCTCAAATGAAGCGATCGCCGGAGGAATTAATGGAACCGATTTTATGTACGCAAACAATGATTGCCCAGGTTAGTATTCTGCAATCAAAATTTTTATTTAACTAAGTGGGCGATTTTGCGTTTAATTTTTTATACAATACATTGGGAAAAGGTTCACGCAAATATGTGGCGTCGCAATGGTTATTCCTTATTACATCAACTGTACTTTTATCGGAATGTACGCTGCCGTACAGAAATGTTGGATCGTGATATTGTTGGAATGCAAATTGGCGCCTCACTTATCGAAAGTAATCAATACCTTATTTATATATTGAACAAATTTGGTTTAATCGATTGGATTCAAATAAATTATGAAGACAATAAAGCTATTTCATCGATTACTGATGATGACTTCTTTCGTCAACTATCAATGATTGATGAATTTCTTGAGTTATTAATCGTTATAATTGGCGAACGCTATACACCAGGTGTAGCTCATGTAACTGATGAGGATCGCATCAAAAAAGAAATCATTCAACTATTATGTATAAAATCATATTCCCATTCAGAATTGAATAGGGCATTGCCCGATTCCAACAATGAGACTATCCTTGAAGATGTTATCGATTCTGTAGCTGTTTTTAAACGGCCACAAATTCATGAAGCGAAGGGTGTCTATCAATTAAAAGATGAGTTATATAATGAATATAATATGTATTTCTACCATTATACAAAAGAGGAGAAATCCAAATCGGAAGAAAAACAGCGGGCACGACGTAAGGCAAATGGCGATTTAGTATGTTGTCCACCACCAAAATTACCCAAATTGACTGATTCATTCATTACAATTGCCAATTTATTGCAATGTGATGTTATGATGCATCTGTTTAATGTAATTTTGGAGAGAGCTTTAAATTTAAAATCGAAAGGTTTTCAAGAAAATCATTTGCAAAAGATATTACATTTGATCGGTTATGGTTTACAAGAAGAGGAATCGGGCCATTATCCATTTCTATCGTTTTACGAGCGATCACAGAAATATCGTTTATTGCAAAAACTTGAAGAGTTATCACATAGTGGTCGGGTTGAAGCTCATCGTGATTTTATTTTATGGATAATAAAAATGTTTAAAGAAATACAGGCCAAATATAATGCTGCACAGTCTCTTGTAATGGAAAGTGGTGATGCTAAAGAGTCTAATGAGAATATGGATGATGATACTGAGATTAGTGTAGCGCCACTTACCACTGCCGAACAGGAGAAACGTGAAAAAGTAGAGCGCGCTCGCTTTAGCTGCTGAACGTCGTGCCAAATTATTAGCTCAAATGCAAAATGCTCAAATGAATTTTATGAAAACCAATGCCGAGATGTTTGCCAATGCCAATGACGTGGCAAGTGTTACCTCTAAAGATGCCATTGCTAAGCGTGGATCTAATGCTAACATGGAATGGCAAAGAGACATTAGTGTAGAAGAAGGTGCCTCTGCTTATAAGACTGTAGCTTGCATGGGCGTCGAACGGCGTTTACAACAACCAGAAGAACAGCGATTTACATGTATTTTGTGTTTTGAGGAAGCTAAAGTTAGTAAAGAAGGCCCCGTATTAGTTTATTTAGCTTTTGTACAAAACTCCAAGGTATTTATTTTATACACACCTCAACCTCATTAAAGTATATTAATGACGTTGTTTGTCCTTACGCCTTTTATTTTATGTTCTTCTTTTTCTTCATTTTCTCTTATTGTAGGTTCTACAATCTGAGGCAACTTATGGTTCTTCTTTACATACTAGCAGTTGCGGTCATGTTATGCATGTGGAATGTTGGCAAGAATATTATAGTAATGAGGAATCGAAAGAGATGCGTCGGCCAAGGCGACATCCATTATTAATATCATCCATACCGCTGCTTACAGAATTTCAGTGTCCTTATTGCCGTTGCATGAGTAATTCCATAATACCATTGACGGTTCCCCTATCTAACTATTCATCACCAAATGTTATACATGAAGGTGATGAAATGTTTCCAATTGATCTATGGGTTGAAGCAATGCATGTCTTTAGTCACAAATTTGAGAATTTAGTAGCTCAGATAGATAGGGACTTGTGGTATCATAAAATGCCGGAATGGTTGCCAACACTCAGAGAAGCCCATATTTTAACAGAATCTAATTTATTTGAATTAATGGCGCAACCAATCAAGCGACCTGAGTTACCAGCTAATTGGAGCTATTTCGTTGATCATTATATCAAAACATTGAATAAGAGTACAGATCTTTTATTATATATGTGGCATTCATGCGTCTATACTGTCCAATCATTGGAAGTATTACTTAGAGTAACTGGTAAAACATTTAAAGATGAAATGTCAATACGGCATAAAAGTTGTTTAAGCGCTCTAATAAGAGCCTGCTCATTGCACGCCGCTACACTCACTGAGGTTGATATTACGAGTCTCATTATACCGGTTCGCGATTTATTGGGCGTAGTTTTTAAGCAAAGTGGCGAATCTGTACTTGAATGGGATTGTTTTAATAAAATGGTACTTACTCTAATGATGGTGCCGAATGTACTATTTAGTCATGGCCTTGAGGCTGGATCGGTTGTGGTAAATGGCAGTCTAATGGACTTTTACACTTTACAAATATTCTTTTTGGCTAATATGGTAAAAGCCATAGTATTGTATGAGCAGCCAACTGATAATGATGATGGTCTTATGGAAATAGATGAGGACCATCAGCAGCAACAACAACATGAAGTAGAAGGAAAATATCAACAGCAACCAGAACATTCAGATGTGCCCCAAAAATGTTTGCATAATATTTGGAGTTTCTTCAAAAAGTACAACATAGAATATCGGCAGAATCAAAAACAACTTCAGCAACAAGACCAACACCAACAAAATTTGTCAAAATCTAATGTAGAAACTATGGAAAGTGGAATGTCGGATGCACAACAAGAGCAAGAGCAACAGGAACAATTGAATAATGAAATTAACGATGGCGAAAATTGCTTAGAAAGGGATATAAGGAACACAGAAATACCAGAACTGGTTACCGCATTAATGCAACATATTAAACGGGAGATGCGTGAGTTTTTACGTTGTTGTTGTCTTTTCTTTCATTTCATCACGGATGTTGAATTTCCTGAATGTTTGGGGGATGATGACTCATTTGGAAATATGTGCAAATACTTGGGATTGAATAGTAATTTGGAAGATTACTTTGATACTGAAAAACCATATGCCACAATAATGGAAATGTTCGCTTCCCATCCAGATATTATAAATTTCGATCCTGCTATTCATAAATCAGAAATTCTACCTTGCATAAGGCAGATACCCAAATTAGTAAAATTACCAGAAGATTACAGTGATCTAATCAACAGTATATCCGAATTTAGTTGCCCTAATAATGAACGTGAAGAAATGAAAACTCCAACAATGTGTTTAATTTGTGGTGAAATGCTATGCGGCCAATCGTATTGTTGTCAACCAGAGTTAGACGATCGCCCCGTCGGTGCTTGTACATACCATACACACTTCTGTGCCGGCGAAGTTGGCCTCTTTTTACGCATACGTGATTGTCAGATTGTGTTTTTGGGCAAGAATAAAGGCTGCTTTGTACAACCACCCTATTTAGATCAATATGGCGAAACAGATATGGGTCTAAGGCGCGGAAATCCGTTACGCCTATGTCAAGCACGATATAGTAAAATTCATATAACCTGGTTAGGCCATGGCTTACATGAAGAGATCTCACGTGCCAATGAACATGCATCTACCTCTGGTACACAATGGCATCATATGTAGTTAATGTGATGAAAAAGCAATTGCTATTGCAACATACAGCTTAATGTCATAGCGAATGTAAAAGATACAAAAAATAATAATAATAATACACATTACTGTAAAAGAAAAGAAAAAAGGAATTAATAGAATATTTAATACAATTAAATTTTAATGCAAGCAATTATATGTAAACTAAAGCAAAAAAATGCATAAACATACATACACTCATACTTATATATATATATATATATATATATATATATATATATGGATTGATACATACATACATATAAGTTATTGGGGCATTCATATATTGTAACTAAAAAATTTAAGAAAATCCAATTGTAATGTAAACAAAATGTCATAGAAATTAATTATAAAAAGGAATATTAAGAATATTGAAATGATTGTGAACCGCATCCACAATACAGTCTTATATAATACTTTTTGGCATATATAGCTATGTACAACTGGTGATTTTTTTAAATCTATTTTTGATGCTTCTGTTTTATTTTTTCTCTCTCTTTCTATTTTCATCCTATCTCTGTCTCCTCTACCTTTCTCCTCTCCTCTCTCTTTCTTTTTTCTATATATCTATCCCTTTGTTTTTCTTTCTATATCTCTAACCCTCTTTCTCTCTCTTTACCACTCGATCAGCCTCTCTACAACGCGGTCTGTCTCTATCAACCTCCCGCTTCCTTCACCTATCTTTCTCTTTCTCTCTTTCTATATACAAATACGTGCATAATTTTTTTTGTCAATTGTAATATCTTGTTTATAGAAGATAAAAATATTTTTTTCAATAAAGGTTAGATTGTTTTTAATAATTGGGTTGGATTGTTTTCACAATTTTGCTAAACAAATTTAACATTTTATTAAAGTTGCGTACTAAATTATTAGACAGTACACTGTTGTAGAGAATGTAATGAATTTGTACTTACTTAAACTTATCTTTAATCATAGCGAATGACTCAGATTTACTTGTTGCATCGTGTTACGTTTGTCTCTTTGTTGTGAAATTACAAATAATAATTTTTAAATTATGATTTAAATATATTTGGTGTGTTTGGGCTCAGAGCCAAACCTTTTTGAAATTGATTGAAATGGGATCATAATTATGACGCTTCTTTCGAAAAAAAAAAATAGTCATAAAAAAGTTACACAATTTTTTAATATATTTTAACGAAAATTATATATCCAAAATTTGCCCTAGTTCAGTCCATTTTTGCAGATCTCTTTCAATTATTCAAAAACAAAATCATTATATGGACAAACGTTCTAATTTGGAATATATTTTAACGAAAATTACCGCTTCTTCCATTTTTGACATAAAATGTATGTGTGCCAAAATTTGGCAGATCGACACATTTTTTGATCTCTTTGCCACATAACCCACTTCCAAATCATTTAAAAATTACACATTTTTCAAGTTTGCTGATTTGTTAATTATTTGTTAGGCAAAGTGGTGTAGAGGAAATAAAAGTCGGCCCCGATCGACTAAAAAATTCTTATTTGCTTTACTTATTCGCATTTTATGAGAGTACAATTATGATATGTTTACTAAGTAAAATTCTTTTTATGTGAGTTCAAGTCAATTGCAAAAAGTACACTTCCTTAATCGAAAGTCTAAGAGACGACAATGCGAATGTTATTCGCGAATTTTCAAGTAAATTTATGGAATTATAATGAAATTTTTGTTTCTATTATAATTTTTATAAACAGAACTGGTAAAATTAGATTTGACATGATTATTTTTACTAACTAATAAGCAAGTAAATGATTGTTAAAAAGTTTTCTCAATTTTATCTTATTTATTTTTTTAAGCATTTATTGTATAAATTGCAATGACAAGCAACCGCTTTTTATTGCAGTATAATTTTATACTTCAACGTATTATTATTAATTATATTGTACAATTTTATTTTTCTTACGTACATTATTTTTAAATTTTAAGAAATTATTTTTTTTTAAATAATTTTTAGGTGAGTTCATTTAAGCAAGCATATTAATTACTAATAATTAATTCAACATCAACACTACCATTATCATCAATTTAAATTCTGTTAATCTTACTTGATATTTTGTGTTTAAATGAAGTCTACATACTTTGGGAATGTTATTAATTAAACCTTTGACTTCGCATTATCAATCTTTGTATCATTCTATAAACATATTTAAAAAAATGTTAATTGTTAAAAATATTTCCTATTTTTTTTTTTTAGACTAAAAATTTTATAAGATATTTAATCTCGTTTGTCAACTGAGGTCAAAGAGATCTCAACCAAAAACAGAAAGAAAACAGTATAAGAGAGAGAATAAGAGAAAGATTGAGGAAGATTTTTATAAATTTTATTTCCTCTTGGGTGTAATGCATCTTCTCATAGTGTAATAAATGCATTTCATTTGCTCACTGTAATTTATTCAAATTTGTAAAGCGTATTTTATAAGTTTTTATACCCTACACCATTTGCCGTACATTATAAGTATTATAATTTTGATGCAGATGTTTGTAACATCTAAAAGAAATTAAGATAGACCCATCTTTTAGTGTTTAGATCGACTCAGAATCATTATCTGGTTCAATTTAAACCTTTCTATTCGTGTATCCACTTGCTCACTATCCATCTAAATGTCTGTACGTCTGTGGGCATGCTGCAGCTCGCAGTTTTTGAAGTATATTAATGAAATTTGACATATGGCTTTGTTTTGGCCCGAAGACGACAAATTTCTAAATGGTTACATTTACAATCACGCTTCTTATAAAGCCTTTCTATAAATAAATTTCAATTTTCAATATATTTTAATGTGAATTGACACTGCCTTGTATATTGACATTAAAAGTGTGTACCCAATTTGGTCCAAGATGATCCGTGTTTCGAATGTTCTCTCATATAACGAACTTTTTTAATTAGTTGAAAAAATAAAATTTTTTCCAATTTTAGCGTCTAGTAATTCTCTTATTTGAATTTGATCACAATAATCAAAGTGTAGGGTCCGACAGTCTTTAAAGTTCTTATTGATTTCTTTTTAAGAAAATTCAAACAATCCAGAAGACTGCCATTCTTTTGTAAAACCATTTATTGTCGTTATGTATTAATATTAAACAAGTAAGAAAATTGTATTTGATTGAGGCCAAATTTTGGATGAATACCACCACCACCAATGCACCATGATATTATGACGCAGAATCTGATTCAATTTTCCAGGAGTAAATGGGAAACATAAACTTAAAAAATGAACCTTTAGTATTATGTAATTTCGCGTAGGCGTACCCGATATGCCTAATTTTTGGAGAGATATTGTAGACTAATAAGCCCTTTACTTGTGCTAAATTTCACCTATGTATCTTTTTCAAATGATAAGCAAAATATTACCAAATTTTCCTTAAAAACGTGAGGTATTTTCAGTTTACGTTGCACTGTGGGTGTGTCCAAGTTTAAGCTAGATATCTCAAATTTTACGACCAGGAGAATGTTTACAACAGACATGTACACAGATGGATAAACAAGTTTAAATCTATTCAAAATTTGATGCTGATCAAGAATATATATATTCTTGATCGTCGGAAGCGTCGGAGAACTTATGCATATACCCCCAACATCGGATGGTGGGTATAAAAACACAAACCCAACTCATACACTCTGTTTACTCCATGCATTAAAATTTTTCATCCAATTTATTTTCCTTTGTTTGTTTGTTTTAAATAATAGGATTTTTCGGTCATTTTAGTTAATTATTGCAAAACTTAATGTAAAAGTCTGATTAGATCGTTAATATTTTGAGATCAATGATCAATACGCCATCACCCTTTTCAGAATATTTATTAATGACTTTGGTGGAATTTCGTAGTCTTGCAATAAATTTTAGATTTCTCCACATACTTGAAAAGATTCTGGCCCTTTTTTTTAATTTACTTGATAAAAGTGATTTTTAACCAATAAATATTTATAAATTAAAGTAGTCAAGAAGTTTGTTTACATTGTGCAATTCCAATAGAAAGTACTCCGATTAATTTTTAATCGCAAATTTTGCCCTAACTTTCCGTTTTGTGTATTCTTGTAACTACCCCGCTGAAGCCGTCTAATGAATAATTATTTTTTATTAAGTGTTTAACTTTTGGCCACTTAACTTTGATTAGATTAGGATCTCTAGAGACATTTTTATTTCCATAAAAGCACTTCTTATTGATAATTTAAAATTTTTGACGAATTTCAAACATTCGCTTTACATAACATCGATTATTATAGTACTTTAAAATTATTTTTTGTTGTTGTTAACTTAAGTGCTTTCATGAAGAATAAAATGATAAAAAGACTGTTATTTGTAGAATTCTTCAGCTTTCTTTTAGTTAAAAACTTTGATAAACTTTACATTTAATTAATTTTATTTACTTATTTCAACACGATAATATTGATCGGTATATAAATAGATTGCAACTAATTTTTAAAACGTTTAAGTTTTTTAAATCTTAAATCTTTTTATTTGTGCACTTATTGTGTAAAAAATTGTACATACTCCCACCCAGGTAGTTTGTCATAATTTTTACGGAAAAAAATCCGCGTATATTTCTGATTAATATCCTTATGTTGAATAGTGGAGTTTGTATATTAGCAAGTAAGATTTTTATAGTTAAACAAGGAGGACTCTTAAATACCTTACACTACTTTGCCTAATGTGATTAAGAAGTGCAATAAATGAATTAGAAATCAGCTAAGTTAAAAAAAAATGTAAATTTTAAATGATTTGAAAATTCATTATGTGGCACAGGATTTAAAAAATGAACCGATTTGATCAACTTTGACACACATACTTTTTCTGTCAAAGTGTAAAGCAGTGGCAGTGTCCATATAACGCTTTTTTTCAAAGGAAGTTGTTTCATGTAAGAAATGATCGTAAAAATGGCCCGATGCCAATCGTTTTTAATGTGCTTCGCCTCTAAGACAAACTAAGCCTAAGTACAAAATTTCATTAAAATATCTTTTAAAAGTGCTAATTGTAGCTTCACAGCAGACGGACAGACTTACAGCGATTCAGAAAGTACCTCTAAGTCTATCAGTATCTTTTCAACTTCTACTGAGTGTTTCAAACATTCGCTCAAACTTTTAATACCCTGTACCCGAAGTGGTGTAAGATAAAAATTATTGGGTAAATTAGCAATGTAAAAAACAATTAAGTGACAGCAAGTAAAAATCTTACATTGAGTAAATTTTGTATGATTATTAAATATCTATTGTTTAGTTGCTGTTCTAAAATCTTTTACAGGAAAGGTTTTCGAAAATAAGGAAATGTCAGGTTCAATTTTAGTGTGATCCACAAATATTTCTTTAAACGTCAATTTTAACAATAATATAAAAAGAAATGCATTTTTTTCATCATACAAAAACGTCTCTTTCATAAAAGTTTACTTAAATCGGTGGTTGTTTTACAAATCCAAAAAATTTTTCTTCAATTTTTTCATAAATTGTTTTCTTTTTTTAAAGAGTTATTCAAATTTGTGAATTTAGTACATATTAAAAAAATATTTTGTTCTTAGCTATTTGTAAAAAAGTACATTCTTTAAACCACAAAAAATTTTTGTAATATTCTAATTTTGTGTTGCAAATAAAAATTATGTAACTAATGACATTCTAAATTAATCGATATAGTTTCAACATTGATTTGCCTCAAGGCCATTTTTGTTGTAGCTGGTACCATAAGATATATAACATTTGAATCAACTAATGATGCAATTTTGTGAAATTATTCTAAATTACAATTTTTAATTAGTGACTTCAATATGCAAACTTTGAAAAATACTAACTTAATACTGCACAAACCCTCCGACTTACATCTTAACATTTTCAAAGAAACATTTTTGTAATTTGCCAGAATATCTGTATTGATCATATTGGAAGGCATTGTAAAACTTCATTTCAGCATCAAATTTAGCGATTTTTGATTTTGGAAGAAACATTTTGAATTCAAATGATTGAAACTGGTTCGATAGAGATAAAAGCGATACATCGATGATATTTATATAAAAATCAAAAGACTCCTTTTTTTAGCTTGATGTGTAAAAGATTCCGAAACTTTAATAGAGGAAAAAAACACATTGGTTGAATTTTTTGATTGTTTATTTTTTGTTTGTTTTTTGCTGATATTATTTTAATTTTTTTTTTTTTTTTTTTTTTTTTTTTTTTTTGGTGAAATCATTAATCATTCTGATTTTCACGTATTAATCGAAAATTTCATTTATATGTTGTCTATTCTATTTACTTTTACACACATTTATAGGCTTAATATATAAACATGATAACATAAGTCTTACTTAAGTAACATTTGGGTGGATTATTTGTTATTTTCTTGGATTTCTTTATTGTTATTGTTATAAACACCTTTAAGAAATTGAATCATTTATATTAAGAAACTTTAAAATATGAAAAAAATAGAAGAAGCAGAAAAAGATTAGTGCTAAAATAATCGGCGACTAAAGCAGATTATTAAGCACTCTACATTAAATTACTTAATATAAGTGCTAAATGCATTCAATTGTACATGTGAAGAGTGTTTAGAAAATTATCGTATGATAAAATGCGTTCAAAATTCTTTATCAATATTTTAACATGAATTTGTTTCAAAATTCAATATTTAAAAAGTTTTGTGAATTTGTTTTCTTTTAATTATCAAAAGCAAAGTTTTTTTATTCATGTGGATTCTGGTTATATAAATGACCACTGTACACTTGTAATAATGACGTTTTTATTTGAAAAATTTTTTAAACAAGTATACGTGCACAAAAGCTTTAGACGGACATATAGACAAACACACAGAAAGGCGGGCTTAAATGAATTTAAAAATTAAGGCAATTCTGATAGGAATAAGAACAATTAAGAAAATTATATTTTGGCTGGAACCAAATTTTGGAAACCCACCATTCATACACCATGACATTGCGATAAAAAACCTAAACATAAAAAATTAAAAATTTGGTATTGTGTAATTGTTAATTGTAATGTGCAGGTGACAGATGTTGAAGATCAATGGCCTAAGTAGTAAGCCTTTGTATAGCCGTTTATTTTTTGCAGTTTGGAAATAATGATCTAAAAACCACCAATTTTATTTTAAATTAAAAAACAAGTTGTTCTCAGTTAACGTTGTGCGCATCGTATCGTATAACCGATTTTGTCTATTTTCAATACCAACCTGCTTACAAGAACTTCTAGCAAATTTGAATCTGATATCTCTATTTTTGCAAACGGGAGAATGTTACTAACACAGAGATAAACGGGCAGGAAGACAGACCCCTCTAAATCAATTTAAAACTTTGGGCTAACTAAAAATATGCGTATTTTGTAAGGTCTCCGACGCTTCCTTTTTTAACAAAATAAATGTATACCAATTGCAACTTCTGAGTCGCGTGAATAAAAATACACATATGAAATTTATTTCATATTCACTATTCAATACTGATGTAGATGTAGATGATTAAAGAAGCAAAGGAAATTGTTGAATGCAAATGCAACTTTTTAGTTTTTCTTTTAATTAATTTCGATAATTTATTTGATACAATAATTGTTGATACAACAATTTTAAATTTGAAGCGAAGGGGCGCAGTAACTCATATACGATATTTTTGTTGCTGTTGTTTTTATTAGTTCTATAAGAATTATTTGATAAATAACATTTTCTCTTAGATTATGTAAAAGTTTCTTAAAAATGTATTCATGTGGTTTATAGATTGTTTTTTCTAATAAAAGTTTAAATAATTTTATTTGGATTTCAAAGAAAACATCAAAGTTTTTTTTTTTGCTCTTTTATAAATAGAATTCGTAAATATTTCGAATTGAAAATGTACAATGCAAAGCGGAGACGGCAAAAAAAATAATACGGGCAGGGAAATAAAGATAGAAGCAGAAAGAAAAAGAGGTAGTAAGAAAGAGAGACAAAGTATGAAAAAAATGCATTTATAAATTAAGTAGAGAATAAACGAGAAATAATAATTTTTCATAGTTTAAAAAAAAAATTAAAATGTAAGTCGATAAAGTGTAAATATTTGGCAGTTATGTTCTTATTCTGTTTTTTTTTATTTTGTTTTTGTTTTTGATCTTACTTTAAACTTTTAGTATTTAATAGTTTCATTTGTTTCATTTGTTTGCTTAATTTATTTGATTTCATTTGTACGAAGTTCGATTTTAAACTTTTGAGTTTAGTTATTTCTCGCAGATTTTATAAAATTACACATCAAACAAACAAAAGAAAGAAGGAATACAACAACAAGCCGACAATGCATATAAAATTATTAGATATTAATGACAGTACATTTTTATGTTTGGATGTATGTTTGTATGTATGTATGTGTGTGGGTGTATGTAAATAATTCAGCTAAAAGTGAATTTAAAAGTTTGTATTTAATAATGATTGCTATTTACGTGTAATTAAAAATGATAATAATCACGCCCTTAAATATGATTTATAACATTCAATTTATTTAAAGTTATGCTTTTTGTTGTTGTTGTTGCTCTTGCTATTTCTATTTTTCTTTAGTGTTTTTATTTATTTCATTTATGAATTTTTTTTTTTTTTGTTTAAGAAATCATTTTTCAGTTGCAGTTTACAATCCACCATAATTTTGTGCTTTGTTTTCTTCTTCTACTTCTTCTTTTTCTTCTTCGCCGTCATCGACTACTTATATTTCTAATTACGACATTTAACCTTAATTATGTTTAGTAAATGATGTTTAATGAATTGTAATTTTTACACATTTATACGCTTACACACTTATATATATATATATATATATATATATACACACACACACACACACATGCATACTTATATATAAATGTGCTTAATTAAGTAAATTTCTTTAGGTTAATTTGTTAATGTTAATGCATGAGGCATGTTCACCTGCCAAATATATTCATCAATTTCTTAATTAATTTAAAATGAAGTGAATATTTTTCTATTATTGTTTCCTTTTGTTTGTCTTATACGCTACATCATTTAGGGTATGATTGATTTAATAAATATGCATGGAAGAGTTTGCTTTTGCCTACTTTCATTGTATTCATAGATTCGAATTTATTTTATGAATCTGATACAAAACTAATCATTTAAGCGCCCATTTGTCAATATGTCAATATGTTCGTATATGTGTGTGCTTGATGGCGAAACTTTAATGAGCTTTAAGTAATATTTGCCCAAATTGGCCTATTTTTTGGTGCCCCTTTGGGCATCAATCTGGACCGTACAAACCTTCCTTGATTTTTTTACCAAAAAAAAAAAAAAATTTTTTTTTAACTTTATTTATTGAAATTAGTTGAGAATATTTAAGAATCGTTTGCAATCGACTGTAATCTTTATGTTCAGCTGGAATTGCACTATAAGATACACCCATGACTTTGATATGGCTTCGAGATGGACTTGTCTATTGTTAGACCAATCGTTTTAGAATAATTTTAAATATCGACTCAAATTTGTTCTGTCTATCCCTCAGGGCATTGCCTAACCGTAACTTCTCTTATTATTAATAGTAAGTTTTAGGGCATATTCTTGCTAAATTCTTGATAAATTTGAAATTTTCACTTTAACTTAACAGATGGTTTGAATGTGTGCAAGATTGGACAATTTTACATACCATTCCTCATATTATCCTTCCATTATGAAGACGTAAGAAAATTATATTTGGCTGAGGCAAGACCTTTGATACTCACCACCAATACACCATGATATGATGATTCACTGTCTACTTCATTTTTTTAGGAATAAATTGAAAACGTAAACATAAAAAAATGTGCTTGGTATTGTATAATTTCACGTACGCTTATTCGATTTGCACGATTTTTGGAAAGATAGTGTGGACCAATAGCTCTCTAACATGTGCAAAAGTTCTTTGTTTTATCAAAAACTGCCAAATATTGCTTTAAGAAAATTGAGATGCTGTAACTTTATGTTACACTGTTGGCGTGTACTTTGACCGATTTGTTCAATATTCAATCCCAACCTGCATGTAAGAACTTATAATAATTCCGTCAAATTTGAGCTTCTGATCTCAAATTTTACGACCAAAAGAATGTTTACAACAAACAAACACGCAGACGGACAGATTTATCTAAATCGATGCAAAATGTGATGCTGATCAAGAATATACACACTTTGTAGGGTCTCCGATGCTTCCTTCTAGGCGTTACAAACATAATGACAAAGTGAATATCCCCCTAAGCTCTGGGTAGTGGGTATAAAAAAGGTAAGATATAGGGAATATTTACAATTTTCAAATTTTTAAGTTTGAATTGAGAAAAATGGTATAGGGTACGCGAAATCTTCTTTGACCGACTATAATATTACTACTCGCTTTATGTGGTTTTGCTTGTCTTGTAGCTTTTAATTATTAATTATTGTTGTAATTGTAGTTGAAATGTAATGTAATTACTTAGTAACATTGATATATAAGAACTTGCAGTTGTAGTGATTGCTATAGTTATAGTTGTAGTTGTTGTGGTGGTGATGGTAATTTCTTTGTTATTGATATTGTTGTTGTTGTTGCTTATCTTTTTCTTCTTCTTGTCAAAATTCAAAATTGAAAATTTTACCTTTGAATATGCAATTGAGTGCTTTGAGTGCTTTGAGTGCTGTTGTTACCATGAGCGATAGCTGTGGTTGCGGTTGTTTTAGTTATTATTGTTGTTGTTGTGGTATAAACCGCCCCTATTGCTGCTGGTATCATACTTCAACGTTTCACACCAAACAAATTCGGTATGGATTTGACTTTTTTCCTGGAACAATTCAAAAAATCTTTATACATATCGGAACGCAAATAACGGGGATACGAATCACGTTCCATCAAATGATAAATATGTGCGGCAGCTACATCAAAGCACCATCTATTCGGATTTGTCGAATTAACTGCATCACGTGCCAAATCAATTGACTTTGAATCGATATTAACAGCGTAGGGTGCATCTGGGGCTAAAAATTCTTGCCATATTTTTTGTATAGATTTTGTTATAGATGATTGTGGTAAAGCTTTCATCTCTTGAACGGCTTCCCAAAATCTAATCAGATAAATCAAATAAATTATTATAAATGGAAATATTACTTTCCTTAAAGAAATCGTTAAATTAAATACTTACAGAATATTTTCCACACTGTATTCTTTTTCTAAGAATTTTGCAAATTGCTCTCTACCCACAGGATCTTTTAACAATTCACGCATATTAAAGGCCCAACGTTTCACATTACGCAAAGGCACTTCTTTACTGGAGGTGTCAGAATAAAATCAAATGGCAAGAAAAGTGTAAAGTATGAGATATCACATTTATTTTAATCTGGCTTTTGCTATTACCGATAATGTCAATATCTTTTTGAAGCAAAGAGTAAAGTTATGCCAGAGAATGATTTAAATATATATTAAATTCTGAAACGATTTAGACATGTCGGTCCGTTCGTCCGTCCATCCGTCCCTATCTATTTATTCCTTTTTAGTCTTTTTAGTCTTACATAAAGTTAAAAGATATAAAATGAATAAACTCAAAAATAAATTGTTCATTTTAAAAATAATTTAGTATAAAATAGATTTTTCTTTCAATTTATAAAATTGAAATAAAAATTACAATAACTCAAACATCTGTAATTGTACTTTTTGTTGTAATTATTAAATCTCTTAAAACGATAATATGAATAATAGTGTTAAGTTTCACCTGTTTTTTTCAGCATCCCACATTTCTGTACTATCCGTTTGCCATGGATTTGGCAAATCGCCTGCCGTTATAAAATAATCAAACTCATGATATTGTTCATAGTAGGATACCAAACTATATAAAAAATAATCCACAGAATATAATAATAATTATTACAAAATACTGTATTTTGTGTGCACTTTATTTATTTATTTATTATAAATAATATTTACGCTTCGGCTGCTTTACTAATTTTGATTGTGCGTCGTTCTAATTTTTGCTTACGTAAAGCTATAATGCGCGTTAATAATTCGATAGGATTTTTTGTGACAGCAGCACCTGCCGAACCGGTACCATGACTGCAATCGCCACGTCTGTAGGCTTTTTTAATATCTATCTCGGTGGTATTCACACAACCAGGCATTGGACGATGTACATCCCAGAAGGCCCGTTCTTGAGAATCTAAAACTTTACGCTCTAATTTATCACGTTTTTTTGCCACTTTACTCTGTGATTCAGCCTTTTGTTTTTTATTTTTATTTATTTATTTTTTTTTTTTACAAACAAAATTCAAGTATCGCATTTAAAGTTTAAAGTTTAAATAAACTGTTCATTCACCTGCATAAATATGAATTCCCATTTACGTGAGAACATTTTTTGTAATTTAGCTAGATTTTCAGCTTCATAATCAGCCAATTCCAAACGTGTTTTATTTTGCATAGTACGCTTACATAAATAAACAGCGTAATCGGTATTTTCTGGTTCCCAACAATTTGAAGGCCAAAAATATGGTGTTTGAAAACTAAAAGCATTTTGAATATATTACGTTAAAGAAGGCATCAATAATTAAGGTTGGGCATAGAAAATCGACATTTAAAAATTGTCGATTTCCTATATTTCAACTGATTAGGTTTTACAATTTCAATTTAATTATTCAATATTTATTCTGAAGTATAAATGTTGATAGAGAATAAATAAATTAAGAGAGCTTTAAAACCCTCATCGGTAGTAATATGCATTATAAAAAATATTGCACTGAAAAATTTGAAATATCTTTTATAGGATAATTTTTATTACCGATAAAAGGTGCCATCATTCTTTACAGTTAAAGCATGATCATCTATGGGAAATATATAACCATGTGATGATAAGAGATGGGCAAAATGTAGTGCTTCAGTAACGTCATCGATATCAAGATTTTTCAATATCCATGCTATTAAATCTGCACCCGTAAATACTGAAGGAACTTTCGTTATAAAACCTTTAACTGTTCGCACTGTAACACCAGTACCTTCCGCTTGCATTTTCTCAATTATCGCTTCCATCTGAATTACACAAGAGAAATTTGATTCTTCAACATTTTAATTTATTTATAATATCAAACATTTCTAGTGAAAGGGAAATTTTTGGCAAATGATCCTTATCAAAAGAGAGAAACATTTCTCCCTAATTTTATACCTTTTTATATACTAAAATATTTGGAGCATTTTCATTTTTGCTATGCTGTTGAAAGGTGCTCGCACTTGATGTGGTTGTTGTAGTTGTTATTGCTGTGAGCGCTCGATGTGAAATTGGCTTTTGATGACAAATAGATGATGATCTATTGCCATTATCAGTGCTACTTATGCTAGCCGTACTAATATTACTATCGATAAGTGTGATTGAATTATTCATACATGTGGTTGCGGTTGTAGTTGCATTTGTTGTTATTGTTGTGTTTGCGTTTGCGTTTGCGTTTGTTGTATTTGATATGGCATTATCTATTGGAATAACATTTGTAATAGTTAGATTAGGGATTGTGGCCACAGCGGTATTAACTTCTGTTGTTGTTGTTGCCTTTGTTGTTGTTGTGGTTTCTGTTACAGTTGTATTACAACAAATTTCAACAGTTACAATGTTATTTACAATTGTAATATTTTCTTTGTTAGATGAATTATCGAACACTTCGATGCACTCTTTGCCATTTGTAAGAGCTGTCAGTTTTCCTTCGTCGTCTGCTTTTTCCACCCTTTCTCTTTTCATACATTCAATAACACTTCCAATGCCATTTGTGTTGGGTGTTGCTGTTGTTGTGGTTGCTGTTATTTGATCATTAATAGTTTGTTTATTTGTATTATTGTTGGTGGTAATTGTGTTTATGTGATTATTATCAGATGCGGTTGTTGCCGCTGCTAATGTGGTTGTTGTTGCTGTTGTTGCTACATTTTCAATAACTTCAAGTGTTTTCGTTGGTTGTTGGATTGATTTAAGGATTGATTTACTAGCCAGAGCTATAGTGGTTTCGGTTGCATCAACTTCTGAAGTCATTGTTACCATCTTTTTTTATTTATTTATTTATTTATAATATAAGTACTCGTAAGGTTTTGGTATATCTTAAAAACATCAAACAATTTTTGTTTATTTACGTTTTTTTTTTTAAATTAATAATTTTCACTCCAAGTCTCTCTTTCTCTTTCTGTATTATTCACATTAAATGCGCCTTTGCATATGCTTTTAGAAATATTTTAATTTTTTCTTATCTCTCGTTTACTATTTGAACTCGTTTTTCACATTCTTTATCTCTTTAATTACCTTGATTAACTGAAGTAAAAAAATCTTAGATTTTTTAGGTATCTGTAATTGATTAACAACTGAAAACTTGTTTCCTCTACATTGTTTTTCTTCTTTGGATTCTTTCTTTTCTTCTTTTTTTTTATATTTTCCTTTCTTTCTAGATGTTTCAGATTTTATGTATGAAAAAATATCATAAAATATCATAATTGTAAAATGCCAATTGCAGTCTTTCACTTATTCAATGTACAATTCATTTTAATGTAATTTCTATTAACATGTCTTCTAGTAAATTTCATCTACTGCAAATTTTATTAATGTACTATTATTTTTACTTGTACATTAAATTATTTTCCTTGTTGGTAAATTTTTGGCGTTTCATTATAATTACTAATCGATTTTTTATTATTTACTGTTGCATTATTATACATAATGCATGTATCCTTTTAAATGTAAATTGATAATCAGGACTAAGAGAAAAAGAGAATCAGAGAGCCATAGATTGAGAGAAAACGAGAGAAAAGGTGAACGAAATTAATAGAAAGTTAATAACGATTAAAATACGAAATTGTGTGCTACTAAGCTGCACAAAAAAAAATTTCCCATCTCAAATATATTTGCTATTGCTGATTGAGAATGTGCAGTGTTGCCATTTTTTTTCATTTTTTACCGTTACTTTTTTTTTATTAATTACTTACCGTTATTACCCGTTGAGATTTGAAAGTCTTATTGAAACGCGCTTTCGAATTCGATTACGAGTTTTAATTTAATATATATCTTTTTTATTAATATATAAATAATTTAATTAATTTTTATAGTATTATATGTAAACAACGTATTGTAAAAAGTAAATTCTTTTATTATAAAATAGGAAAATAAGAATAAAGAAAGTTTTAGAATAACAATTTTAAAGTAGTGAAATTGAAGTGAGCTTCCATAATTAGTTGAAAAGATAGACGGAACAATAGGAAAAAAGAAACTAATTATTTATTACAGCTTTAAAGAGTATTTAAAAAAACAACACGAAAGAGAAATAAGAAATAAGTACAGTTATGTAAAAATTGACGCGTTATATTGGCGCAAAAATTAAAAATCTCACTCAAATGTAGTTCATAACAAAAGTTTAAATTGTCATAAAAAGTTTAATATAATTTTAATGTAATCTCAACCGTAGATGCACCTTTTAAGGCCTTTATTCATAATTTTCACAATTTTTTCCTTTTTTCGTAAAAAAACTTAATTAAAAGAATTGGATTTCATTTGATTTGATTTAATTAGTAGTTAAATATGTATATATATATATATATACATATATATAAATATATATATATATATATATTTACATTCGAATTTATGAATAATAAAAATAATCAAGTGATATCTAAAAACTCATTTAAAATTTTTCATAAATATCAAATTAATGTAAAAACAAAAAAATTTTCTTTCTTATTATGATTATTACAATATTTCTTATATGAAATTCTTAAATCTTAAGTGTGAATTAATTAACATTCCCCAGCGATTTACTTAAGTACTTCCTTCGTATATTCATGCTGCTAAAATATATCTAGAATTCAATCAATTTTCAAAGTCAAAACTATACATTCATGTAATGTATAATCTAAATCTGAATCTATTTCGGTCTGATTAGCCTACTTTTACTTAATTTGAAAATCGCATTTAAATGAAATTTTTCAAAGTATAAATAACAAAATAGTTTTTTATTGGCTTCTTTGTAGAAATTTTTATGCACCCAACTTAGAAGTTGGATGTATACGCATTGTATCATTATATTTGTAACGCCTTAAAAGAAGCGTGGTAAACTCTACAAATTACACATGTTCTTGATGTGCATGTGTCCATTTGTCAGTGCGTATTAAACACTTTCGTGGTCCCAAAAAGAGACATCATTTTCAAATTTGGTAGAAACATCGGAAATTCATATTTCACAAAATTAGGCAACTGTTAGTACCATAAATTACATAAATAGTGGTGCTTGGGTGGTGGGTATAGAAATTTTGTTTCCGAATCAAATGTAATTATATATTTTTGTTTAATTTCTTCTTGCAATTATAAACAAAATTTAAGTACGCTGAATATTATGTGTACAATAAATGTGAAATAAATAAATAGATAGGACATAATATAATATTAATATAAAGTAATATAATAAAGTTAGCTGGATGAATGATAAACGATGGATTAAAATGTGATGAAGAATACTTATGTGGAAATTAAAATTCATTCATTTATTTACTGTAATTGTCATTGGTAATTCCTGAATTCAACTTGTTTTTATTAAAATATTGACTATTATGATTATTGTTATTGTTGTTATGATTACGATTATGGTTATTGTTGTATTTGTTATTAATATGACTGGTGGCCTGTCTATATTTTGGTGTTATATAATAAATATTACTATTTCCGTTAGCCGTAGCAGATGGTAAGCGATAATTTTCGTGACGATAGAGATTATTTTTAACAACTTGAGGATGTACAATGAATTCACTATCAGGATTCAGAGGCGGCAATGGTTGTCGATAATTTACTAATATGTCACGCTGTAAAGAATGGCCAGGTAATGGATTTATATTTGATGGCGACACTTGTTGGTATTGCCTTAAGGGTAATTGTTGTGATGGTGATTGTGATTGCACCTGTGAGTGAAATTGCGATAATGATGATGACGATGATGATAATGATGGTGATTCTGGCAATCTTTGTGCCGGTGCAAAATATTGAGATTGATGAGAATAGGCTGGCATTGTTATGGCAGGTAACTTATGTACATGATACGATTGACCGATTGGAATGGTCTGATACGGATTAATAAATTCAGCGTCTGGATTAATGGGTGGCCGATTTGGTGCATAATTCACATACGTGTCATTCTCTAAACTCCATATAGGTTCTGGTAATTGTGTATGTGGTAATTGCTGTTGTTGTTGATAGAGTTGTTGTGGTTGTTGTTGCTGTTGTGGTCTATATTTAAATATTTGACGATTTGGTATGGGGTAAAATGGCCCATCAAAAAATCGATTATTTGGACGCGTCTGTTGAATTGATTGATAGTAGTATCCTGTAAAATCGCGATTTCTATTATTCAAAATTGGTATTGGAGCTTGATACGATTCAGGCGGTTTGTTTACTTTTTTATTTATTTTCAACCATGCATTTGGAAAACGTGGCGTATTGTCGTATTCCAAAGGAATATGCTGTTGTTTTGTTGTTGTTGTTGTTGTTGTTGATAATTATTTAACGATGACGATTGATGAAGATATTTAGCTCCCAATCGTAATTTTTTAAATCTATTCGATGCTAAAACTGGAACTAAAGTGGTTGTAGCAAATTTGGCATATAGATTATGTATGTTTTCAGGTGATTGTATTTCGTCATCCACTTTATCGACAGTTAAAGCTTGAAATGCATTTTCATCATTGATGGCAGGACTGTAGGTAACCATCGGTTTGAATGATTCACCATCAAACGAATTGGGAGCTTGAAAATTATTTGATCGTTCCTCATCTGATGTGGACTTGACACTATCAAAATTATATTCAAAAACTGCTTTAGCTTTGGGTGTCCGCAAAATATTATTCTCACGTAATTCTTGATTCTGGTAATATTGTAATTTCTCGCGAAGCGTACTAACTTCTTGTTTAAAATTATCAAAATGGGTGGGAATTTTATAAATTGGTCTATGAACATAGCGTATTTCTGGTTTCGGTGTAATCACCACCACATTCTCTTCTTCAGAAGTAATCGAGTTACTTGAATTATTTACATCTGTTGATTTAGATGAAGATGGTTTTTGAATTTTTTTATAAGTGTCATTTTGATTTTTATACAATTTGATCGGCTTTGGTGACAATGAACCTGTTCTTAAGTCTTTGTCATTTGGTGTAGTGGCTAAAAAGTCATCAATAATATTACTAATTGTGGGTTGTCGTTTAGAGTCAAAGTACTCATAATAAAATGGGTTTGCTTTAGTTATTGTATCTGCATCTGTATTAGTGTTTGTGATTGGTGTAGTAGATGCAAAAGAAGTAGTAGCCGGTTGTCGTGTAGCTTCAAAATCAACCGGATAGATTGGAACGGGCACAGCTACTGGTACTTGAATAGATTTAATAACATTTGGAGCTGTTGATGTGACTGGTGCAGAGGTGACCAGAGTAGAAGGTTTTGCACTAACAATATTAATTGTTTTAGGTGTGTACTCAGTAATTTGGGTAACGGCATTACGAAATGCTGTTTGAAATTGAGGATTCATCGGGGTAGTTGTTGTACCAGGGGCATTAGTTTTTCCATACAACTTAAAACGGGATTGCCATGTTGGTGTTACGGTGCTCGTTGGTATTGTTGTTGAAGATGTTGTTGTTGTTGCTATTGGTTGTTTGCGTTCACTTGAAAGGCGACTAAATTGATTGTAAGGTGGTGGTACTACAATGCCAGGTACCAATGGGCCCGGTGGCACTGGATTGGTATAATTGCTTCTATATACAAAACTGTACGGCGGCGGATAATATAAAGACGGATCGTCTTCGTCAAAATCATCAAGGTTAATAAGGCTACTGTCGTAAGAAAGGTTATGAACCAGAGGAAAGGAACCCAAATAAGAATAATTAATAGGTGGCACATAGCTATGATTTAGGTTGAAGAGGCCAATGTTTTGTTTTGAGATAACCACGATGGAATGGGCGTCGTATAGTAGTTGGGCGGCTTGTTTTCCCCAGTAGTTTCAGACGTTCCTGGCCTGGTAATAAAATTTTTCTCGTCGTCACGATTATTTTCGGGCGGCGCGTTGTGGGCTTTATGGCTGGTGGTATAAAGCGATACCGATTTGTTAGCGATCGGATAGACGATCGTGAGTTTATTATTTCGATAAGCTGTACGGGACCGTTTTCTTCGAGTTGGACAGGAAATGGTGGTGGCACTTTTGGATATGCCGGTATTTTTATTTGCCGATCCGGTGCTTCGTAGTCATCTATAGCTGGCCAAGGTTCATCTATATTATCTTTATTTAAACTGCCTCCCTTAATAACCAGAAGATGATCTTCGGCTAGCCATATATCATCTTCATTAAGACCACCATAATTGTGATCATTATCGTGAGGCATCTCCTTATTAGGTAAATAGCTAAGAATTCCTGGCCTTTTGGGTGGCTTGCGAAATAATTCTTTCTCAATTAAGCCATATTTTCCATCTCTAATTTGATCGGATAGTGTTTTCTTCGAATTCTCTTTGGATTTTTTCAATTTGTACGTTTTCTCTTTTCCAGAACCGGCACTTAAACGTAATATGCCATGATCCCAATAATCATCATCACCATCCCCATCACGATCATGATTAGCATCATTATCATCATTACTATCTAAAAGTGCCTCATCATTATTGTAAATTTTCCGTATGGTTGATTTAGCGCTGTTTGTGTTCGATTTAGTTTTCGATTTGTTATATAATAATTCATTCTTTTGTACATTGATAGACTTTGCGAATTTGTCATTTTTGGATGTCGTCAATTCATTTTTCGTTTCCGGTTCCCTCGTATTATTCGATTTTTGTTGTTGTAATGCTTTAATCGATATATCATTTGTAATGTTTAATTGTTTGTGAGCATTTTCTATATGACCGGCAGCCAAACGTTGCACCATACGAAAACTAAGATATAAAATTTGTAAAGAAATAAACAATTTTTGATAAACTGGGTTTTTTGTTTTTTCGTAAAAGTTTTGCGAAAAAGGTTGAAATAAACAAATTAGAAAAAAGAAACTTACGATTTTCGTTCGAGATAATTACATTCAGTTGTTGGCATCAATGTTGCCATTGGTGTTGATTCAATTGTAGAAAACTGCTTAGGAAAGTCATTAGTACCATTGATGTGCGTCCTGGAAAATAAACGGCGTCGTTTTTGTAAATTTTGTAAATTTTGTAAATTTTGTAAATTTTGTAATGTTTGTACTATCCGTGACAGGCAAGTCGTAGTTTGATCGTGCTTGCCTTTGTAATCTTTTGGCATTGGCCTTTTGCACCAATATCGTTGACTCTAATGCATTTGGTATTGTTGTAATAGATACGTACTGTTGCTGCTGTTGCCTGTTCTTTTCTAACATAGTTGTGGGTAAAAATGTTACTGTTGATGTTGTTCTTGTTTGTATTGTTGCAATTTCTGTTGTGCCTGTTGTTATTGTAGTAGCGGTGGCGATTGGCGTTGTCTCACCTATGACAGCAGCTGGTGTTGTATTAAGCCTTAATTGTAATTGTGGTGCCCGCAGTGAGGGTGCTGGTGTTGTTGTGAATTTTGTTCGCGCACTATTCAATGATACATTAAATGAGGGCAATAGAGTAGTTGTTGTTGTACTTAGGAAATTATTTGCTGATATTAGCAACCATATGTAGAGAGCTTTAGATAAGCTTGCGGTCACCGACTTCATCTAAAAATATATAAAGAAATTTGTAGGTTATTTAAAATGTTCATGGTTTAAAGAAATTTCTTAAACAAAATTTTGCTCGTTAATGATTAAGTGAATCTATTTGCATTCACTCTATTTATTTTATTTTATATTATTTCAGTTTATTGCAGTTTATTTTACTTTATTCAAGTTTTTACATATTTTTCTTTTTCTACAATAAGGAAGCTAATTTTAAATTAATGAAAATGTAAATGCATTTAAATTTATATGTAGATAACACGATTTAAATTGAATTAAAATTTTATTTTTACTCTGTTGCCTTTCTTTTTTTCTTCTTTTTTTTTTTTTTTTTTTTGGTAAAATATCACAAAATAGACCATGACGACTTTAACATTGTTGTTGTTATTATTATTATTATTATTATTATTATTATTATTTAGTATTATGGCACTATAATATGCCACATAATAAGGTAATATATTATTATGTTAAGGAAATTTAAAAAAAAATTGGTCGTTACCAAAAATTTTTTTTGTGTTTTGTGGTTCAGTTTTTATGAACTTTATATGGAATTTTTACATGTAAATGCATACAATTTTAAATAATAAATTTTAATAAAGAAATCATTTACAATAAATTTCTTTGCAGATTTAAGATTGTCATTTATTAAAGTCAGAAGCTTTCTCTGCATAACTTAAAATGCTAAATTTTTTGATTTGCCTTAAGATCTATACAAAAACTATATAAAACCAAAAAAATACCAAAAAAAAAAAAAAAACCAATTGAATAATCGGAAGTGCTTGAGAAGTACTCCTCTTAAAACATTTCTTTTCTTTTACAAACTTATTTAAATTTTCATCTATACAAATATCTTTAAATGGATAATGATTTCGATTCAACATATCCAATGCGATGCTAAACTAAGTTTTAGCCGAATAATAATACAACAATTTTAAATGAATTAAAACTGCCAATTGTAAAATTCGACATTCCATCATAACAATTATGTACATAAAACTGAAGAAAAAAAATTTAATAAAAAAAAAAAACACAAAGAAAAAAGAAACAAATAAATAAGAAATTCCGCTGGTGGTGCGAGAGGTATTTTATTAACTTATGCTACACTATGCTGTACACGACGCTATCAAGTTATGCAATGGGGCGTATTATAATCATCTGAGTGAACTATTAACTAGATCAAGTAATCATTTTATGTTTATGTTTGTCGTCATTGTATTTTGTTGTTATTGTTATTGTTATTGTTATTGTTATTGTTATTGTTATTGTTATTGTTATTGTTATTGTTATTGTTATTGTTATTGTTATTGTTATTGTTATTGTTATTGTTATTGTTATTATTAGCTGTTATTAGATACCACAATGAAAAAACCAAAAGAAAAAAAATTAAAAATCAAAAAAAAAAAAAAGTAGAAAAAACTGGAAAAAAAGTAACAAGTAACAAGTTTCGTTATCATCGATTATCTTGTTACTACTACAACATTATCACATAAATTCTTGTTGTTTTTTCGTTTTTGCTACTTTGATCAGAGTTGTGCAATTCTTTTCGATTGTGCCAGCAAAATCATTATACTAAAATACATGACGCTTTCATCATATAAATTTTCACTTTTACCAAAAAATAATTCTTTTCATCATTTTGACTATGTTTGTATGTTTTGTGGGTTCTCTAATCAAATTTCATCTATTTTTGTTAAACCTAGATTAACTCTCCCACATTAAAAGTCACATTTTAAGGGGATTCTAGAAATTCACTTGCAAGCAAAATTTCAATCAATCAATATATCACAAGAATATATTTTTGAATGTATGCGCTTGCGTACTCCAGTTACGCTTAATTATGATATGAAATTGAGCAATACATGTCCATATATAAACAAAATCAAGCCTAAAAAAAATCGCTTAATAAATGCCACTAAATAATTGCCTGCACATTTTTTCAGGAAAAAAAAAAAAAAAAACTGTAGTAATTACCACAAATACTTGACACTGATGTACATTTCACTTAAAAACAAAAAATACCATTTGTGTTAGAAGGCAAACCAAGTTTATGCGATTGTATGTAACATGTAGCATAAAAACTGAGTTGTAATAGACTTAATTTTTTATTATACCAATAGATTTAGAGTTGAGCTCTAATCTATTTGAACTCTATAAATTCACGACTCAAATTTGCCATAATCTGTATTTTGATGATATTCGATATTATGGACTAAGCTTATTGAAAATCGGACACCTCATAGTATTTTGGCACCTTTCTCTATATAAAAAAAAAACCGGTTTAGTAACAATTTTCAAAAAATAAAATTCAGGTAAAGTACTCCGCTCCATTTGAATTTATGGTTTTGAAATTTGTTTCAAGTAGATTATACAAATTCTTCATATTTTTAACTTCAGATTTACTTGATTTTCAATTTTGTAATCGCATTAAGTGACACGTTGTATGGTATTTCAAAGCCAACCACTACAGATGATGTCTTGTTGTTGTAGTTGTACAGTTTAATTACATCTGTGGCCAAGATTAGATTAGAAAAAAAAAAATTCTGCATGTTAAATACGAACAAAAACGAACTGAAATCAAAGTAAAATATAATGTGCGACACACACACACATACACACACGTACATACACGTACATACATTGGCCATTAAGTTTCAATATTTGAGTTATAGTAACATAAGTAAACAGTAAAATTGCGGGACATATTGAACAGTCTGTTTTATAAATACATTTAAAGAAGAGGACATTTGTATAAGAAATAGAAATTTGAAAGACGGACGTAGAGCAACTAGCATATGCCGTTGTTATCATTATATTTAATTTTTCTGTATTTTAATTTATTTTATTGATAACTTTTCTTACTTATTTTTTTCTTTTTTTTTTTTTTTTTTTTTGTTAATAGATTAACTTTTTAATTGTATGAACTGTGTGCAAAAAAAATGACGGCCATGAAATTCATTTCTTTGCATGTAGATTTTTAGGTCAGTTTTAATGAAGGCAAGTAAGAATATTATTTTATGGCTGGAGCCATATCTTGGATCTCCACCATCTTCATACCATGATATTACTATTCAAAGCCTACTACAATTTTTCTTTGGTAGATAAAAATCGTAAATATAAAAAAATGAAAATTATGCTTTGCATAATTTCGGGTAGGTATAATCGATTTATATGATTTTGGAACAACTGTTGCTGACCAATGGCCTTAGCACTTGTAAAAAATTTCAGCAAATTTAAACTTGAAATGTTTTTTTTTTGCGACCGGGAGAATATTAACAACAAACGGACAGACACACAGACGAACAGAGAAGTCTAAATCGATTAATAGTTTAATGCTGATCAAGAATATGCATACTTTGCATAGTCTGTGATGCTTCCTTGTAAATGTTACAGCCATAATGACGAACTGAATATATCCTCAACCTCTGAGTGCTGGATATAATAACAATTATTATATTTCATTGCATTAAACTTTTAAATAAACAATTTAGTCTGTTGTTGCTCTTATTACTAATGATTTGTTTTTTAATGATTTGATTTTTGGTTAAAAATGAAATTATGTATTGAGGAATTGAAAATAGTTGAAGTTGAAGGTTGACACTTGATTAGTAAACTAAATATGTAAATAAATTTTTATGCTTTTTCCCTTCTTTATAAAATTGAGAAAGATGTTTTCCTGCAAATCAAATAATACTCAATTTGGATCTCTGAAGGGGTATAATTTATTGACTATTGAAAATTTAATCCTCGTCTTTGTGAAATGGATTTTTCGACTAGAAAAATTTTCAACGTGAATGGGAATAATAATGAATGGGACTATCTAGCTACCCCAATTAGTGGGATGAAAGTTTTCCCAATTTTAATTTACACTATGAGAAGTCTTATTTATTTATTTAATCCTGTCTCCTATTTAATGCGCTAATTTTCTATTTTAAATACACGATGGATTGCAAAAATATCTAAAAGTTTACATTTTTTGAAATGATATTTATAAAAATTGTTGTTTCAATGTTGTGAATAAATGTCACGAATTTGTTTTAAATTAAATTAATTTAAATTTTAAATTAATTGATTGTTTACATCTAAATGTATTACATTTACATGCGTCGAATGATTTCTTGCGAAATCATTTCAATTCTAGCAATTCCCTCTCATTTTTTTGATCTTTTAAATTTGGTGACATATAATATTTTTTGACTGGCTTCTAAACTGGCTTGGTTTATTTAATAAATCGTTACTCTTATGAATGTTCTTAAATGTTGTTAGTAGAAAATTATTTAATAATCGATTTAATTTTTCGTACTCACCTTTTGGTTTTTTATATCACAGTATGGTTCTGATGTTATTAAGGATTAAAAAGGATGAATAAATAAATTTTTCTTCGTCTACTTTTTCTACTTATTCTTCTTTTTATATGATGTATTATTATAATGGATTAACTGTAATTATTTTATCGATGTAATGTTTTCATGGTTTTCATACTTAAGTCAAATTATTATTCAGCTTAATTTTTATGTGAATGGAAAACTTCTTATCTTCTAGCCGTTTTCTTTTCGATTTTTTTTATTTTTTGTTTTGTTTTTTTCTTTTTAAGAAAGAGTTAAATTTTTTTAAATGTTCTTAGTTTTTCGCTTTTGTTTAATTTTTCTGTTGCTTCTCTTGGTTTAGACACATGAATGCAGCAGAGCAGTATTTTAAAATGAATCATTTATGTTATAAACATTATTTTTTATTACAATTCGGAATTCATTAGCGAAATTCAGAGTGACATACAATAATTACTTCAATGTAAATTCATCTAATTTTTAGTGTTAATGTTAATGTTGTTGTTGCTGATAATTGTTGCACTTCTTAATGAAGTTAATTAGATACTAATGATGCGTTTTGCCATTTGATTAGTTGAATAATTGTCATCGTTTGTTTAGATTGTGACATTTGTGAATTATCATCATATACTTTTTAATAATATTTTTGCTATTATTATTATTATTATTATTATTATTATTATTATTATTATTGTTGTTGTTGTTGTTGTTGTTGTTGTTTTGTTGTTGTTGTACATATTGCAGTTGAAATTTATTATAAGATAAACATTTCACTGCCGCTAACTAATTTCACATTATAATAAAATTAATATTAATATTAGAAAATTGTTGTTATTGCCTGATGTTATTGTTATTACTACAGCTAAAATAATAATTTAATATAAAATACAGATTGCTGCGTATTACATGCTGATCTAATGCCCCTGGAGCAATATTCATGCAATAATAACTTGTAATCTCAGAGATGTTGCCCTTTCTTCTTCTTGTTTATTAAAATAGTACGCAAAAATCTGAAAAACAAATAATACAATGAATAAATAATTTTAAATATTGAAATTACACAAAGACACACAAACATACACACACATATATATATAAATATATAATATAAGGAAATTCTTATAAATATCATTGTACTAATTTTGTGTATTGAAAAATAACAAAAAAAGCACACACACACATACAAAACAATCAACAATTAAGTGGGAGAATAATTCATAAAAAAAAATTATTTTTCGTAGTTGTTTTTTTTTCTTTAGATATATATATGTAACATATAGATATATAAAAATTTGCATTAAAAATTTTTATATATTTATATGTTACGTATTAAATTAAATACGATGGATGATTAAAAAAAAAGCAATGAAATGAAAACTCCTACACGTTCATTTTTATTATGATTATTAGAATAATTATTAGGAAAGCAAAAAGAAAAAGTTATTTGAAAGTTAATTGACGGCCATTATTATACAGCCTACACAAAGTACACAGTTGCAGCATTTCTCAGGTGAAGGTTCTCAGAAATTCTGAAATATTAATTTTGGAAAAGTATTTGCAAAATATGTGCCAAATATTTATAAGAGATACATCTATTAAGGGAATTCCATAAACTTTGAAATCGTTTAGAAAATAATTTTGCTATTTCAGAACTTTTTCCATATTGTCCATATTTTCTAAGCAACTTTTCATTTAAATTACAAAATAGCTGCACAAAGGTTGACAATTTACAACTACCAATGCATTCTTTGCCGCAGGAAGCAATTACTTGTGAAGCAGTTTGAATTGAATTGAAAATATTCTTGAAGATAACTTGATGTTTTATTTGTGAAAGAGTTCGACTAAATAATTTCGCCCAAATGATATTATCGGCATTTGTAGTATAGGAAATCAAAAAATGCTGTTTAAGCAAGAAAAAAAGTAACACGAAATCACTGGGAGAAGGCATTTTGATAAAACAAAATTAGCTTACGAAAATTTGCCAGGATGATTTTAATGTTCTGATAGACCCGTTGAAATTTGCGAAAATACACGACAGCAGCATTAATTGGAAAAAAATGATAAGTATTAATTTGCTATATCTTAGTAGAGATTAATTTTTATCCGTAGTCTATGATTGAAGTCCTTTAAAAAATTATTCCACATTACCCCCAAATTTGTTTTATTTTAGGCGAATTTGTATTTTATTTTAATATAAAAAAGAAACGAAGTAAAATTTTGAATAATTAATTCATTTCATAAATGAATACAAATCTAAATCGAAATGTAAATTACATTTTGCTCTTATTTATCTCTCTATAAATTGTGATCATGTAATTGCAGTTTCCCACAATTTACGATAAAATTATACATTAAAAATTATCTGTAAATTATTACAAGATATTGTACAAATTTCAAAATTCTCTTTTAATTTAAGAATTATTAATTCTTCCTTAATTTTCTCAAAATAAAAAAAAAAAAAAAGAAAAATTTCATAAATGTTAAATTTTTATTTAAATGATCTCTGAAAAACTTGAAAATTCTTTCCATTTTTCATTTCAATTTTTTCGAAATGTTACAAAGGTCTACATGATATTAATAGACCATGTATATGTATATACAAATATGTGGATACGTGATAGTACCAAATAAAAAAATGTAAACATGCGTGATGATTGTATCATCACGCATGCCGATGCATCAAATCTAAGTCAGCATTTTGCACTTTATAAACAAGTTATTAATAATTAAATAAATAAATAAAAGCAAAAAAAAAATATAAAAAAGGCTACAAAGAAGAAGAAAACAAACAAGACAAAATGAAAAAGGAAAACGTTTAAAATTGGCCAATTTGTAATATTGATTGGCATACAATGAGAGATTTTATTATTCAATTGTGACAAAACACTTTTTAACGATAATTCATTTAAATTAACATTATGATGACATCTCATTCAATAATTATATAATATACAGATAGACATTAATTAAACAAAGAGTGTCTCCTTTCTCTTTATAGGTAATTATTCCAGTTAAAAATAGAAGAAAAAACGGCACAGAAATGAAAATGTTTTAGTCAATTGTAATCGAATATTAAATGTACTCCACCTTAGTTGGCTCAATATTATAATAAAAAAAAATTTAAGGTAATGAAAAAGAAGTGGGAAAAAACAATAAACAGATCATGTGAAAATGCCAGCAGACTGTACACATAACTGACCAAAGTTACCGTACGAATTTAGCATGACAGATAATCGATTTGTGGTGACAATTATTAGAATATGTATTATATAAAATATTACTCCAAATAAAGTGTTATTTAAGGTGTGACAAATAGCGGTAAAAGCTCTATCAAGTCGGCCCATGCTTAATAGCATTCATTCATCAAAACTAAGATGAGTGTTAAATTTTAGTAATAAGTACGATTTGTAGATGAGAAATGAAATTATTTTGACCTTCCTGTATCAAAGTAAATAAGTAAGAAAATTATATTTGGGTTGCGCCAAATCCTGAATACACACATCACACCCATAACACCCATCACATCATGATATTACGATTTAGAGCTCATTTAAATTTTCAGTTTCTAAGTGTAGATAAACATAAAACATAAAAACATAAAAATGTAAAAATTTGGTTAGCGTAGGCATAACGGATTTGCATAATTTTTCGAAATAAATTGTAGATCAATTATTTTACTACTTGTATAAAATTTCACTTTTTTTCTATTTTGTACTTTGCAAATAATGATTAATTTGCACACTATGCTTAAAAAGTCTGAGTGTTCACAATTCGCGTTGCAATGTTGCACGTATCTTCTGGCTGATTTTTTCCGATTTCAATACCAGGTTGCTTGTACGAATTTTTGTTATTTCTATTAAATTTGAATACAATTTCTTCTTTTTTTCACTGGGAAAATGTTAACAACTCGCGAACAGATGGACAGACAGATATATGTGTAAATCGATTTATTTTGAGTGCTACAAACATATTGATATAATGGCAAACTTTTGGCAACTTCTGGATGGTGAGCATAAAAACGATTAGCAGACTTCCTAATAATCTTACTGCAACAGCTTCACTTTTATTAATTCATTAATGAACGGTAATATTCCTGCTAATATTTTACAAAAATGTATGAACTTAGTTTAATTAACGGACCATACCTTTCTAATATGACAGTGCATGCTATTAAAATTAATTGCATTGGAATAATAAATTAATATTGGATGTACAGCAATGACTTTCATTTATTTTAAACAGATAAACGATAATATAATCATGTAAAAAATTATTACTTACAATGAACTCTTTATTTGCAATTTAATGTGTTTTTATTTATTTATTTATTTTTTTTTTTTTTTGCAAAATACTTTCATAATGGTGCTTACTTTATAGAAATGGATTTTTACAATCCGTTAAACAATAAAATAGATGCAATCAAGGTCATTCATTTATATTTTTATTGTAACATCCTGAATCAAAGATTTTGATGTCATGAATAACTGTAAATCGTTGGCGCATTCTTCACACATTAAAAGCTGTAAAAAGGCTGATTGAATATTTTAAAATGAAACAGAGAGAAAGAGAGGAGAGAGAGAGAGAGAGAGAGAGAGAGAAAAGTCCGTGGTTTGAAATTGAAGCACAAGTTTTTTTTTTTAATAATTTTTATATCTAAAATTTATTAATTTCATTTACAAATATACACTAGAAAAATAAGCTCAATAAACGTCTAACATTTCTTAAAAATTTTTAGTATCCTTTGTAACATAGAAAGTGCTTGCAAAAGTTATCTAATTTAATTTATATTTAAAAAATAGGACAACGTTTTTAAGTTAAAAATATTAGATATATTGGATAATAATTATGATCGCTTCCAATAGCTTTCCTTTAACATCGTGGCAAATTGCCTTTAACTGTGAATTTATGACAAACTATTGTCGTAAATTATAAAACTTTTGATGTGACCTTAAACGAAGAACAACAAAACAACAAAAATTGAAGTAAGTAAGTTAAAATTCTCTCGCTTTCACTGTTAAATCTTTGAAGTCTAATTATACAAGTACTTTAATAATTTGATTTGGCCGATTTTGTTTAATTTTGAAGAGCAAAAATTTGCAGGTTCAACTGTTTTCAGAATGTTATAATATGAGTGTGCCATTTGACCCATTTACGAAGTAATGAATAAGAAATGAACAAAGTTCTTTTTAATGTGAATAGAATATTTTCATTTTTGATGCCTGAATGCCTTTGTCTTTTGAAGAAAGACAAAGGCATTCAGATTGGATGTAATGTTAAGCCAGAAAATGTATACATAAATCTGATAGTGCGTCTGATTTTGTCATTTTCGATGTAACAAACATTTTGTGTTAAATGAATTCACTCTCAAGCTCTAAGTGGCTTTAAAAATGTGTATTGCACATATGAAATAATAATAATAATAATAATAATAATAATAATAATAATAATAATAATAATAATAATAATAATAATAATAATAATGATAATAATAGAAAATAAGAAACAACAAACAAACACCATTGTAATCATAAATTAAAAAACAACGTATAACGCGAACAACGCAAACACATCAAACAAGCATTTTAGTTCACATGTCGCAAATTCAGTTCATGTGCCTTTTATTTATTTTATACAATACATTGAATACAATGAACCTTGTGCCGCGTAAGTAACACAAACATGTATTCTCTTCTCTGTTCTTAAGATGAAGAAGAAGACATTTATGCAAAATATTTATGCATATTTTTATTTGGAGAAACATATAAGCAGAAAATGTAGCAGAAGAAGAAGAAGAAAAGATACCTAACGCATTTATTGAATATGGCAAAAATTCGACAAATATCTTCAAATATATGAATGATGGTTCATGTGATATTATGTGACATTTCATCTTGGCATTCATTTTAATAATCACAATAATCAATTCCATTTAATGGAAATTTAAATGAAATTTACTTTAAATTTAAACCAGTAACCACGAAATTTTATTCTATTTCGATTTTATTTCATGAATTGATATATTGAAAAATCGGCATCTAAACAGTCTATAAATTAGCTTATAAAGTATGCCATGGCTTTTAAACAAGTTTAGCATCGATTAGTAATAAAACTGTATGAGATTTTAAAGATTGCCTACTTTTTTATCTGTGCACTATTTTATCGTTGCTCTTTAAATAGTTAAACATTAATAATACCCTGCATTAGATTTGACGAATTTGCTTTTCTTTCGCCCATGCTGCTCCATTTCATAGTAGCGAAAACGTTTTCTGAATATACTTGCCAAATATTCAGCATTAAGGTTTTATGAGAATAATTGAATTTTACATAATTCCCTTTGTTCATTTCTGCATTGTGGGATCGTATTATTCTAAGAAATTATTGAATTGTTTATAAATATTACAAATATTATTTTTGAATGTTAAAAGCAAACACTCCTCTTTGCTTGAACAAATAATTTGAATGGATAGAGTGGTATGGCAAAATAAACTAAAAGAGATTAGAAGGGAAATAGTTATTCTGGTCGTGCATAAATTTACATTTTGTCTATTAATTTTTCCTAACTATTGCTGATAAATAAAAAAAAAAAAATAAAAAAAAAGCAACAAAAAGCGAGAAAACAAGTAATAAAATATTTGGCTGAATTTTGGAGACCCACCACCCAAACATTATGATATTACGATTCGGAACCTGCTTCACTTTTTTAGTGATATATATTATATGTTACCATAAAAAGTGAATGATTTAGTATAATTTTTTTATAGGCATTTTAAATCAAAGGCTTTATTGTTCGTACAAAATTTCAGCTTCCTATCGTTTAATTTTTTGTATGTAATAAATAAACACACATCCTTCAACTGATTTTGTCCATATTCAATACAAACCTATATGTAAGAAGTTTCCATGTTTCAGCCAAATTTGAGCTCAAAATATGCCCACTTTTTTCCGCCCAAGAAAATATAAACAACACACCAATAGAAGGATAGACAAACAGACATGGCTTTGCATGTTTCTCCGATGCTTTGTTTTGAATGTTACAAGCACAGTGGAAGGCAACTTGTCCCGAGAAGCACCTGCTTAACTGGGAGTGGCTGTTGTGAGATGGTTGTTGGTGTTACCAGCCATCAGGGGGCATCATGAGTCACGAGATCGGACCAAAGATTTAATTTGGTACCGGGATCACCTGTTTTGATAAAGCCCATGGTGGGTATATTGAGGTTGGCTTCGTGGAGGCTGTGGTGCCAAACATATATATGCAAGTCGTGCAGGGTCCAATTTCCTGAATAAAATGAGTAGCTAAGCTAACCAAACTAAGCCAAGGAGTAATAAGAAGGTTCCGCATCTGTACACATGTACATGTATATAAGGTGCAATACAGGCTTTAAATTGGAAACTAGTCCTGACGGTAGCGCGCACCATGCGTGGCATGGCTACAACAATACAACAATACAAGTGTGTACCATGCAGTAAGCCTTCACGACAGGTATACACATATTGAACATTGGACATATTGAATATTGTTACAAATACAATGGTAAAATAAATACACCGCCAATAATAAAAGGCTAGATAAGGGTAGTAGATCCACCGCATATTTATTCCACTGAAAGTTGAACATTTTGATCGTTAACTATTTCATATTGTTTGTCATTTTACTTGGGCCACATAATTTTTTTTTGCGGTTTTTACTGCAATTACCGCTACTCATTATTTATTTGATATTGGTATTTTTTTGCCTATCAAACCTTGACAAATATCTGTCTTTACATATATAAACCATATTGCACATTTTTTTATTTTATTGTGTACTCCATTAATAATAAACAGAAACAAAAAAAAAACACAAGCACAATATGTTTTTCTATTTCTATTATTAGTATGGAGCAAAAAATCATTACAATATATTTATGGATTTTTTTTTCTGATGTTGTATTTCCATATGATTAAACCATTAAATACATTCCATTCCATTGAAACTTTATAAACCTTTATATCTGTTTTTATTTCTTTTTTTTTTCATTTTCTCTTATTTTCTATTTATACAAATTATTTTTATTGATAAATCATTTAATGGACATGACATTTTACCTTAAAATATAATTTTATATAATGAATTTACAAAATTCATGGCAGAGATTTAGGGGGAATGAGAGATAGAAAGAGCGAGAGATATATATAGAGGGATGGAGAGAAAAAATAAAATACAAAACAAAAAACGTACCTCGAAATTGCGGTTAAATTATGAGGAATTCCATATTAAAAATGGATCGAGTGAAAGTACTGAATCGCTTAGTATTTTTTCCTATTTTTTGCTTTATTCATTTAAAAATAAAACGGAGAAAGACAAGAGCAACAACAACAAACAAAGGAAATTAGTAGAAATGTGAAATACAGTTGTATAAAAACAGCAATTTTGAGAAATTTACCTCCTTCCTACAAAAAAAAAAAATATTCATATATGAAGTAATTTTTCCGAATAAATGTTTTTCATTCATCTTAACTACGATAAATTTCGCAGAAGTTTAATCAAATTGTATTCACTGCACAAAATCAAATTGTATGCGATGCATTTCAATGTAGTTTTGAACGTTAACTAAAATCGTTTAAAATCATTTAGAGAGAGGTCTTATCTATAAAAAATTATTAATTTTTTAAACAATTTCATTTAATAATATAAAAATAAACTATGCCCATTTTTATTATTCCATATAATTAAATTATTGTTACGAGGGTAATTTCAGAAATGAGGCAACATTTTAAGTTAGCATCATTTTTGATCATACAAGACTTCTTCAGTTATTTGACATGCCCATTCCTTACTTTGATACGCTTTGTCTAACTTTTCTCCAATTCTAATTTTATAACCTGATATTGTTAAATGTATAACGTAAGAGAAGGTTTATAGCCAAATTCTTTTGGGCATCTTGAATATTCCATTATGTTGAACTGATTAACTATTACTACTACTTAACCATTGAAATTAATATTGCAGAGTACTCTTAATATCTAAGAAAGTTTTTCACAGTTTAGGAGATGAATGCATCCAAGTTCGCTTTTATTTAGATTTGTCGAATTTCACGATATTGCTTGTTTTCAATAACTACCAAATACAAGTTAAACAGATCGGAGTTGACAAGAATAGACCCAATTATAAAATTACTACGCGAGAAATTTGTTAGCAATTTTCGATGTTACAAAATTTTCAAACTGCCCGCGCTTAAAATTTTTATTGTCGTCATACACTTCCACTCTTTTGAATAGAGTTTTGATTATAATTAATGCATGATAATATTCTACACATATAGATCCAATATGATACATTTATATATGGTACTCACATTGTTTCACGATTGATTGATGTTTTACAAATATTTTCAAAAACCGGTTTATTTTAAATTTTTATAACAATTTTTACACGATTTATTTTGTTAATGTATACTTCAGCAAGATGTCGAATACAACACAACAAATGAAATTTTTATAAATAAATTAATAAAAAAAAAAAAAAAGGGAAACCAAAGCAAAAGCCCAATATGTTACGGAACAAATTAAAAAAAGTGCTTGACAACATTTGATTGATACTTTTATTATCATTTTATGTTATTGCTTCAATATTCTTCTGATAAAAAAACTGTTTCATAAAGGATATACAATACATCTGATGAATCATTTAATAGAGTGTTTTTTTCTTGGAAATTATTAATCATTGATGTATATTTTTAGAATACAGAAGGCAAAAAAAAAAAAAAAACAAGATAACTTATAAAAGAGTCTTCTACCATTAAATATGACCTTCATTTACAAGTAAATCATTTTACTTGTTTTTAAAATAAAATAAAAAACAAAAGCGAGTAACTACAGAGACAAACAAAATGGTCACTGATCGTATTCAAATAATATCAAAGCAAATAAATCAATTGATGATTGTGTAATATTCATGCCCCACAATAAAATTTATATCACAACAAATTACTTTTCAAATTGAAAGCAGCCTATTTGAGGGGTTCATATTATTCGATTAAGTTCAAACAGCAGTACTTACAATGAAATTTTGAAATTGAAATTATTTTTGTTTTTTTTGTTTTTTTTTTTTTTTTTGGGTCACGTATTCTGTATTCTAAATTTTAAGTGTTAGTTCATATGAAATGCGAGTGAATTGTATGATAATGAAAGTGAAAATTTTATTTATGCATTTTCGTAATTTATTTGCTTAATCTTTTTTTTCTTGTAATGTGTTTTGTACTTTTTTTTGTACTTTACAAGTAATTTGCGTAAAATTTGTACATAGCGGGGACCATTTATGTTAAAATTCATTTCATGAAACGATCGTAAATATAGTGAAGTGAAATAATTAATGAATAGAATAATAAACAAGTTTGTACATGAATATACAAAATAAAATCGAAATCGAAAAGCTGTGAAAAAATGCCCCAAAGAAAAAGAAGAAAATACAAAAACAAAAAAAAGAAAACAACAAATATGAAATAAAATGAAATTTGCATATAATGTAGACCACGAGACACAAGAGACATACATAAGATGCCTTTCTAGTTACTAGGCCTGGCCACCTTGAGATACAGCTAACGCTATTTAAGAATTTTAACAAATCAAGAAAAAAACACTAAAAACAAAAAAATAAACAAAAAAGCAAACTCAAGTTGGCTTTAATTAAAAATCAGTCACAGGCAAATATTTCAGTTTTTTTTTCTTATTATTTTAATTCATTTAATTTTATTGTGTTTTTTTTTTGAAAGTGCAGGGCTGGTTATAAAGAATTTATGTTATGCCTTCTAAATTGTCTGTAAAGCTATTTCGTTTTACAGTTTTTCTTAAGCGTCCATTATTACGAATGTACTTCAAAATTATCTTTCTCTCAAAGCCACACTTTCCAATAGTGAATCATTATTAATGTTACGAGTTGAATGAATTAAAATGTAGAAATTTAGAAATTACATATATATATATATATATATATATATATATATATATATATATATGTAGAATTACTAAAAGGTATATTTTTAAAGAAGAAAAGATAAGTCGTAGCCAAATTTTGAATAATCACTACTCTGGTATTGGATTACTGTTCTAAATGAGTGTAGTGGTCGAGCAGACAGTGTCTCAGAATCATGATGATGGATTTCAGATGCTATGGCAGATGCTATGGGAATCATCTATACAAGTTTTGAATAGATGATGTACGCAAATAAATGTGAAAAAATCGAAATCTTCCATAAGTATAATAGATTTCATCCGTTGCAAGTGTCAGAAAAATGACTTGAAAATGACTTTGTGCTTTTATAGCCATTTATGTGAAAGCCTATTCTGAATTGGTCCTTATTGAGGCGAAAATAAGCATAATTCAAATTAGTTGAAATCAAATCATTTGTGTAATTACATTTGATCAATTTCTTAATTTTTTTTTAAGTGAAAAATTGAAACTTATAAAGCATAACATTTTTATCAAATGGATTTATACTCTGAAATCAGTTTGCAATATAAACAACTTTACAAATTTATTAAAAGTCACAAATCAAGAAAGAGATTTTAAATTCATTTTGCCAAATGTTTCATCGTCCTAAAATAAGCTATTTAAAGTATTTAAGAGTCCACACAATTAAATCGATCAGATATTTTTGCTACATAAAAGATTGCTTTAACAAAGGCGTGTATACTTTAATTAGCCATTATCAAAGTTTTAGACATTGGCAACTTTAATGATTTAATTTCTTATCCAATTGCAGAATTTCAAGGAGAAACAGTTTATGATTCTTAATCAAGATGACTGGAAAAGCTCATTCATGTGTAAATCTACTCTGTTTAATAACTTTACTTCAAGGTAAATATTAATTAGATTTGATGAACTTTTTACGAATTTCATATCAAGAACTTTTCTTTCTAAATTTTTGCAATTTTTTCTGATAATATTTATAGCGTACCAGATTGAAGGTCGATGTAATTTCACCAAAGAGCAATTGTTATATGAAGACCGTTTAATTATTGAATACAAAAATGATACATTGAATTTATTGCGGCAACCAATTATTGATACGGGCACTGTATTATTCATGATTTGCCATAATGATCCAAACGATCTCATTAAAATGGAATGTCGAAATGGTCATTTAGAACTAATACGATCTAAATTAACATTCGATTTATCATTAACGAACTGTACAAAGCCCATAAAGCCACATCATAATTTAATAAGAAATGATAAAACGTGTCCTTATGAAACTTACAGTATTGCATATAATTTTACAATAAATGGTAAATGGCATCAATTGGAAATGTATCGTGTATGCTTTGATCAAATTAAAATGAGAACATTATATACTGTGAATGAAGTATATCCATATTTTATACCACGCCCGAAAAATGCCCAATTTCAAGTTGATGACATTTTTACACCATATTATTTCACTGCTTATAACAATCGTGAAGTATTGACAACATTTGAACAATTATTGGGTAAAGGACAGAAATATATGACAGTTAATGATGCTACGAAACGTATAGATCGTGGTCATTTAATGGCTGCTACAGATGTCATGACAAATAACATGATACGTGGCACATTTAAAATGTTAAATGTTATACCACAATTTCACAGTATTAATGCTGGCAATTGGAAAAGATTAGAAGAATGGGTCCGTAAGCCATTCAATAGTGGCAGTAAAGTGTGTAGTGGTGCTTTCAATCGAATCTTAACACTTAAAAGTGTTGGCAATGATAGTGATGCCATTGGACAAAAATTGGTGCAAATATATTTGCGTGATGATAAAATTCCCATACCATTGTGGACGTATAAAATTGTACAATCTACCAGTAAGAAACGTGTCGTATTCTTACAATATAATAATATCTATGATGAGAAAATACCACCAACAATACCCAAAGAATATAAATGTCAAATTATTAAATGTCCAGATACGTTAAGTTTGAATAATAAAAGTAATCATAATGGTTACACATATTGCTGTGAACCCAATCTATTTATGAGTGGACGTTTAAAGGCATTAATTAAATATTGTTAACTATTATGTACAATAGATTCATTTTCAAAGTTGATTACATTAAAATTAAAATAAACAAAATGGACAAAAAATTAAGAATCCACTAAGCAAATATTTTCTCTTAGATACAATAGCCACAGCTATAGCTTTTTGTCGCTAAGGTCTGGTTGATGTCTAGTTAAATAATTTAACAGTGTACAGTAAAATAAAAGCAGTCATTGTCAGCACAATAATTTTTAATAAATATAATAATTGATAGTTATAATAATAAAGCACGTTAACTTAACTTAAAATGGCCGGACATTGACATGACTGAATTGCTTAACAATTAAAAAGAAAATCAGAATAATATGTATGTAGCATTACATTGGCTAATAAATCGCCAATCTACTTTTGCATTCGATTTAAGTTTACCAAGTAGTTTCATGTTTTACGCATGTTTTTCAAATAGCTCATAATATTTTTGACCATTGAAATTGATTGATAGCCACCCAAGCAACATTCTAAATAGCTGATAAAACTGCTCGTTTGAAGATTTAATATGTTTAGAAATTGGAGCAACGTTCTAATCATAGAATTCCCATAATACAATATTTCAATGAAATGTGCTAAAACCGATATTTATTGACCCAGATGGTATGTTATGTAGGCAAAGGGAATGTATACTTATTATTTTGATTATATGCGAACATTTGATATAATTGTTATAATTATAATCTTAGTAAGAGCAGCAGCAGCAACAACAGCAACAACAGCAACAACAGCAACAACAGCAACAACAGCAAATATAGCAGCAATAATAATAACAAAATTATAAGAATCATGCTTTATAATTGTTATTATGAAATGCAATGCAAATGGAAATAAAAGCAGGGAAAACTTAATAAATTAGAATGAATTTGCACCAATGATTTTTTATAAAGCCAACTGTGGTACAGTGTGATAGAGAGAAAGAAGGAGAAAGATAGAAAGAGATAGAGATGGAGATATAGAGAAAAATAGAGCATAGCATAATAATAATAAAATGGAAAAAATGCATTATGACAAATTTTATGGTGAAGTAACCTAAAAATGATAATTTCAAGAATGCAAATGAATAATAAAAAATATCGTCACAAGCAAATGATGAAACTATGTCATTTATACATGTACTATACAGATTTGCTTTCATATTTAAAAGTTTGCTGAATATTAATAAAAAATGTAATAAAAAGAATGTAAGAGAATTATGTTTGTTTGGAGCCAAACTTTGGATACCCACCAACCAAACACAGTTTGTGCAATTTATGATTCAGCCATATAATTTGAAGTTGCATGCTTTCGGATAGGTGTAGCCAATTTTTATGATTTTTATATAGAAATTAAGGAAATTAAGGAAATAACGGTCTTAACATTTGTACAAAATTTCAGCTTTCTATCTATTTCAATTTTTGCTTTGAAAAAACACTAATGTTCTCAGTTTACGTTGCTTGGTAGACGTGATCTGAACAATTTAGCCTATTTTCAGTACCAAGCAACGTACTTGAGGTTCCAATGTTTCTGCCAAATTTAAAGTGGAATGCTTTTTTTGTGACCAAGGGAATCTTTATTACAATGGGATATATAGACAGAGGGACAGGCAGATAAAAAGTTCAAAGGCGCTTCCTTTCATAATAAAATGAGTGTACACCCAAACTTTGGATGGTGAATATAAAAAGAAAGTGTTGAAATAAACTAAAATTCAAGCGTAAAGAATTAAAAAGCGTTTCTTGTCCAGTAGATGGCATGAAATAAATAAATTGATGAAATAAAACTGAGTGATAAAGATTTAGGTTAATTTTGATATGTTTTTTTTTTATTTTTGTTTTCGAATGAAAAGTTAAATCTGTGAAAGTTTTAAGTCTGTGTTGCATATGTGCCATAATGAAATATGAGATTAATACTAAACAACGAATATTTTAAAATATTATTTGCTTATTTAGGGTACTTTTGCTAAAGGAACTAAAGTAAATATTTACTTACTTTAACCATAAATAAAAATGAATACAAAAGAAAAAAACCAAGAAAGAGAAACACCACAACAAAGAAACTAACAAAAAAGTCAAATTAACGATAATAATTAAATTTAATAATAATTGTATAGTTTTGTGTAATCTAAAATCTACAATCTACAAAATCTATGCAATCTACAAAAATCTTATTACAATTAATAATTTCTCATGATAATTAATAAGAGTAATAAACATTAATGTTAAAATTCAGTAGCGCCTTCATATGATACATTCGTTATAATTATTATTATTTAAACATTCCCAAAGAAATTGAAAAATTATGCGATTTTCTCTTCAAGTGAATTTTTTAGCGATTTTACGTATTTTTTATTTTTTAATGTAAAATGTCATTTTAGATTTTCGTTTATATTGCTTGTGATTTAATGTGAAATATGTTTGCGTTCCTACTAATATTTTGGGAAAATTTCTCTTTGCCTTCGTAACACTTTTCCTAGTGATTTAAATTTTCCAAAATTTTCTTTTAAATCGCAGATTGCAAATTACAAAATATTTCGCTTTAATTCGATAGATGAGAATTTCTAGACACAGATACAAACAATCTTATAAAAAATTTTTAAGATTTGATTACTTTACGCTTATTAAATTTTAAGTAAAATGAAAATTTAAAGTGTACAAAATTTTTTCTTATGTAAAATATCCGAGCTAAATTAACATCAATTTAATCAATTTGTACATTTACATTATATACAATAAATTTTTTGAAAATCATTATTTTTTTATTTATTTTTAATTATTTAATTAAACAACTAATGAAGGAATAATTAATTTATAACATTTAATTTTAACGGGTCGTTTTAACGCGCAGCAACAACCATTTCAACTTTATTTGTTATTACCTTTTTCTTTCTAAGATTTCATTGCCTTTGTAAAGTCTCTCTTAAAGTATTTAGAATTTGAATGAAATCTAGAAAAAAATTGCTATTTCTCCTTGAATTTCGTAATATTAATAAAATCAAGTTTGTTGTTTCAGTTCTTTTTAGTGACACTGTCTTTTATTGACATTACACTGTCGTTGATATGTATGCCACACACAGTTCACTTATTTTATAAATAAAGCACAATTAATAATGCCAGATGAAAGAGTATGGCAGACACATTGTACTGCTGGAGCCATGTAGAAATTGTCAAGTTTGAGAAATCGTTCAGTTAATCATTTGCAAATCTAAGATATGTAAAAACGTGTTCTGTTCACACCTCAGCACGACTCTCAAGTTATTTTATAGTTCACAAATATTAACGACATTTATATATACATATTATATTATATATATATATATATATATATATATATATGTAAATGCATATAAATATCAAACAATGCCTTTTTGTCTTCTAAAATCAAAATCAAGTTCCAGTTTTCATACGTTTAAAATGTTTACCTTTTTCTTCTAATACGCTTTGTTAATAATTATTTTATATTTTGCTTTTAAACGTGAGAAATTAACTGAATTATATTTAATAAATGGACGTATTTTACCGTAATATTAACGTATAATTCTTCTATTATTTTTATAATATTCAAGTTCAGGAAGACTTCCCTACAGCGATATATTTGTCAATCATCATCAATTTTACACTACCAAATATATGCTCTGCAATTATTTCACATAAAGAATTGGCATATTATTAAAAAAGAACAAGTACATCTGTTATAGTCGATTAAGGGGGACTATTAAATTCTTTATACCACATTTTTTTAAAAAAGAAACAACCAGAATTTTATCTTTTTAATTTTTACACACAAAAACTTTACAAAATAAGTTGTTGTATGTGACGTAGTAGTAGTAGTAGACTGATCTTAACCAAAGTTATATCTAGGCGCCTTTAGGCTAAACAATTCCCATATAACACATTTGCGCCCTCAGCATTGATAACAAATTTGCATGGGCAGACAACAGAGGGGTGGACAGATGAGCAGACAGTCTTACATTATAAAGTTATTCTGTGTATCGTAATAATAAAAGAAGAGTCCATCTGAACTATTTTTGCACTTTATCTTATATCATAAATAGTGTAGGCTATGAATATAAATAAATTGCTGTAGTCGATTCATAAAATTTTGATCAAGTTGAAATAACCAAAAAATTCTAAAAACTCAATTAACTGAAAAATTATGCCCAAATGGAAGTAGGTAGACAGACAGACGTATACAGTCAAAATTTTTATATAATTAATTTATGTAACAAAATATTATAAAATACTGAAAATAAAGAAAATATTTAAGAGATAGGTCTAAAAATTTTACTGCCGACCCACAACTTTGCTATCACTTTTGTTACGAAATGTCATTTTTTTTTGTTTTTGCATAAGTGGTCTTCAATGGCAGATCTATTTCAAAAAATTTTTACTTAAATTCCTTAGAGTGGCACAACATTCTTGTGAAAATATTGCCCCATACAAAATCTGATGTACATTCATTTGGCTGCCTGAAATTTGTTCGCATATTTTTATGTTCAATATAAAGAGCTAAATTTGTAAAATATTTTTATGAAAATTTGTTACGGTCCAAGTATAATAATAATTTGACTTTATCGCGGATTAATTTTAAAATCAGGTCCCATACAGTTTAATTTTCTTTATATAAAAATCAGTAGAACTTGAAATGAATCCATATTTTATTATACCGAGCGACTGAGAATCACTGTCTAATTCAATTTAAACCTATCTATCTGTCTCTCTATTGTCTGTCCAAGAAAATTTGTTATTAAAGTATAAGGCATAATTTGGGAACTATTTATACTACATTTTTGTAGGTAGGAATATTTCTTCGGGAATAATTATGGGTAAGATCAAACTATCCATACAACGACTTATTTTTCAAACGATTGTGAAATACATAATTTTATGGAAAGACTTATAGACTGGCACAACGTCCTGCTCTTGATAGCGGTGCCATGTATATAATTAGTTAATCTTATCGGAAATGATTACTCATTCATAAAATGATTAGATCTTGTTAGAATATTGAAAAAATTCTTACTATAAGTATTTATAAAGTTAAAGGTCCGTAATATTCCGAAGTAGCCATTAAAATTTTTTCATATTTACATTCATTAATTTTACTGTTAATTTTCTGTTAATTAGTCTAAACGATTTACGATATTTTATGGTCTATTACAACTGATTCTAATTTGCTGTTTTATTGTTTCTATTTCATTTATTTTACATTAATAGAATTAAAATATTTCCAGAAATTGAAAAATTGAAAAATTGAAAAATTATTGCCCAAATCATACACAAATATTTGGCACAAATTAGATTGCAAATAATAAATGGTTGAAAAAAAAGATCAGCAAAAACAAAAATTAAATTGAAAAAAGCCGAAAACTTTAATTTTAATTTAAGAAAAAACAATAACAATAACAATAACAGTAACAATAACAATAACAATTGCAATTACAATAACAATCATAAAAATAATAAAATACTTAAAATCAAAGAAAAAAGAAGAAAAACCAAACCATGCTTTGTAACATAGAAAGGAAAATTCTTTCAAGTAGAAAATTTTTTTATTGTTTCTACTACTAAAAAGTAACATGAAATTAAAAATTAAAAAAAAAAGTAAACACTAAAATCTAGAAAAAAAAAAAACGAAAATTAATATAAAAGCAAAAAATTACACATGAGCGCAATGATTAGTTTTAATAATAATTGTAATAATGATAATCATAATATTAATAATAATAATTTGCGTTGGAAATAAATGAAATATATATCTACAAAATTATTATTATTATTATTATTATTATTATTATTATTATTATTATTATTAATTTTATGTTTTTTTATTATTATTGTTATTATTATTATCATTATTACATTACATTACATTTTGTTGGTTTTGCGTTATTACGATATATAATTCTATTACAAATCTACAACGATAATAGGTCAGGTAAATTTCAAAATTCCAATTACAATTGTAAGCATGGATAGATGAATATTTGGATAAATATGTAAATGATGCATTTAATAATAATGAAAATACAAATTAAATAAGTTCCGGGACTTTGTTTCATATAAACATAACAATAAACTCAAAAGCAAAGGTGTTTTGAAAATGATATGAAAACAAAAATGATCGAGAAAGTTTTAGTTAGTCTAGAAAAATTGAAAATTATAAACAAGTGTATTGAGTTATTTAGTTTGTACTTTATTAGTTATTTGGCTATGGCATAATTATTAAAACTTCAGATGTTTTATTTATTTCCCATGGATTTAAGAACTTATTTATTTATTTATTTATTTATTTATTTAATTATTTACATTCATTAGTTACAAAATAACCTTAAACAACTAATACGAAGAAAAATACAAATAAAATTTTTAAGTTCTAAAAATAACGACAATAATAACAAACCCAAAAAAAAGCAACAACAATAACAAAATTAAAAACATAAAAATATAAAAAAATAAAAAGAAAAAAATATCAATAAGCTATATATGCGACCAATAATGATACAAAATATAAACTTTCATGGGCCGACTAAGCCAATGAAAGCTCATGAAGTATACGTACATTACCAAGAGCATGATCACAGAAATGAGAAACACGTTTACAAATGATATAATCTGGCAACTAATGGTGTAGCACAATATACTTGATATAATTTAACGAGTTAATAGACGAGTCAAACAAATGAAAGTAGTCATTGTATAACTTACATAATACACGGAAAGGTTTATAAAGTTGGTAGTTGGCACGACGTTGTGGCAGTTGCAGGAATATGAAATGAAATGTCCTGTAGCAATATCGGCGAGGAAATATCGCCTTACATCAATTATACCATAAAAATAACGGACAACATTTCACGACGTTTAAGCAGAGTGGGCAAATTGAGTAGCTTTAGACGTCTTTCATATGGAGGCACGGGTTGATTAACATTCCATCTTAAACCACGCAACGCAAATGTAAGAAAATTTTTTTGTACGATTTCAATGTGATCAATATAACAGTTATATATAACATATTAAGCAAATTGGCATTTTAATTTAATTTTCAACTGGCAACTTTAAGTGACATTTCGGCACTCTCTAAATCAATTTTGTTAGTATTTTAACAAGAAATTATCTTTCGATTGTATTTATAAAGAAATATTAAAAAAAATTTCAAAATTTTCTTATGAAAGCTACTGGAAATCCAAAAAAAAAAAAAAGCAAAAAAAAGAAAAACAATATCAAAATTTGAGTTTACTTAACTCTAACTCAAATTTCATATTAAAGTTGCTTCTCAAATGAAAGAAAACTAAAATGTGCCACAAAGCAATTAGTAAATTCTAATCTAAAATACATCGAAGTGAAAGGTTATCTACAAAAGGAACATATGTACACATATAATTGTAAGATTTTCGTGGGTAATTTGAGTTGACATTTGGAAAATAAATTTACAACTTATTTGGCTATAAAAAGTGATCTATTTGTAAAAAGTGATGGTGTCAGAGATAAAATAATGCCAAAAAAAAAAAGATACGAGACCAGAATATCTCTATAGGATTAATATATTTTGCAAATTTTTACCATTTAACTTTAATTTAGTTGGATAATTATGCATTTAAGCATATTTAATCATTATGAATAATTCTGAAATGGCCAAATAAATTTTAAAATTTTGCTTAGAACATTCATTTGCAAATTCCTTGCTTTTCCTATATGTATATGTATATATAGATAATAAACAATAATGAATATATTATTATTATTATTAATATAATTGTAAATTTCGTACATAATAACATAAATTGTTATTCGTAATGGCAAAGTGCAATGAGACACACCATTTACATGTATGATGTAGAAAAGAAAGACAAGCAAGAAGCAGCTAAATAAAGCATAAGACAAATAAGAATTGTATAGGCGATCGAGGGCGTGGCTTGAATACTTTATACCATTTTGTTGAATTTGATTTAAGTCAAAAAAGTGAAGCCACTTGAAACCATTAAAAAAATTGTAATTATTCAATTATTTAAAAAATTTGTTATATGAGAGGAGATTCAAAAAATTTACCTCCTTATGACTCTCCCTAGTTTAATGCCGATTTACTTAGAAACTTTATTCTATACCATATAATAACTTTTTTTTAATAAAGACCTTACGGTCCGATTTGATCTATTTTTCATAGGATTCATTTCTGGGCCAAAGCACACCTATATACCACATACATTTCAGTAAAATACATCAAATACATCAATTGGCTTTAATTTGATAAAAAATTTACGTGGATAGATATCAGGCCGACGGACGCACAGAGAGTCTTAAATCGTATCAAAAACTTATAAAACTTTGTACCACAAGTCGTGTAAGGTATAAAGCCATTTGAACGAATTAAATTTATTTTAATTTTTTTTTATGTATGAAGGTTAACCATGCAACACTCTTGGTAGCTCGAACGTAGCACAATAAATTACTTTAATCACCATTACTAAATGAATTAAATTTATCTCTGTAAAGAAGTGTGAACTCTCCCTGTTCTCTCTAATTTTCTAAATTATTTAGCAATGTCTTATTAATACTTGAATCTATAACAATGACAAATTATTTGATTTAGTTTACCATACAATTCATTTAAAATCAGAGAATGGTAAATGCGGCATTTTAATCAAGTTGAGATTTTCAAACTTATAAATTCAAGTCAAACTTAAGAAACATTAAGAATAAATGATAAATGCAAAATAATTACAAAAATTCTCTTTGCTTTTTTTTTTTCCTTTTTCTTTACTTTTAGCTCACTTGACTAAATACGAGAGTAAAAGACAATTTTATAATAAAATTGTTAGATTTATAAGTAAGCGTATACATGTATATATATATATAATGTGTGTGTGTGTGTATGTGTGTGTGTAGATATTTATATATATTTGTAGATATATACAAATATTATATCACGTCTCTTGTGCATAATTTCTTTAATGGCATAAAGACAAGTTTATTTCTACTATTTTCTATTATTATTGCTGCTGTTGTTATTATTCGTGTTGTTATTGTTGATGATAATAATCTCACTTGACTTTATGAACAATGAACAATGTTCTGTAATAAACTGAAATATTATATTAACTATTTCATTGAACATTTGTTTATTTGCATTTGATTATCAGTTAAAAGTATTATTGTTATTATTTTTGAATTATTATTTAACAACTCTAATAAAATACTAACAATATTATTGAGGGTCTACTACTTGGGTGCTAATAATGTTTCCGTTATGTAATTGATATTTCAAGTTTATGAACCAGAAATTAAAATTGAAAAAAATACAAATTTCAAAAAGAAATAACAATCGACTAAAAAAGAAAAATTCATTCAAAATTGATACTCAAGAAATGTTAATTCCTTAACATAAAAAAAAAAAAGATTAAATTGTATGACGTGAAAGCAAATTTTTATAAAACGTTAACTAAATAGATAAATCATATTTGCAAAGAAAAAACAAACAGATGAACTTGTCAATTGTAACACACTCTTAAGCACTTTAAGCAAAATTAAGAAAGTGAAAAGAAAAATTAATTTGTTGAAAAATTTATAAAATCCCTTTTGAAAAAGTGGATTGATCTGGAATAAAATTTGGCCCATAGTTTAAAATTATTATCATCCTTGAAAACTGCTCAAGACTATTAATAATTCAGATGTAAGTTGGTCTTTAAAATAAACCGTTATTTAAAGAGTGGTTCTTCCAAGTTTCCATTTTTATAGATTTTCAGAAAAATTTGTTCTTGTGAAATTCAGGCTTGTGGTTTAGACAGAACCACAGTCTATACACATAGTTATTACATAATTATAAAAAGGGATTAGCTTACAAAATAATTCCGAATCGATTAAGGTAATTCAAAGTACTTAAAGTGGACTGAAGCACAATAAAATGTACAAAGAGGAAAAATCTATAAAAAAGAAATCAATGTTTTCAAGGAATTTATAAATATTTATAATTAATATTTTTTTTAATTATAACTATTTTTAAGAATTATTTATTGATAAATTTCAACAATTAAATAATTAATAATCGTGTAATAAAATATACCAATAAACGAGGTTTAAAGACACATTTGAATTTTTACATTTTTGACATGACTCCTCTAAGAAAAATTACAAAATATTACAAAATAAAAATTTATGCTGGCAGACACCTAAATAAATCAGTCACATTAGTATTATTAATTTTTTAATTACTCAACAAATAATTACCAGATAATTTTTTAATCCAATAATGCAAATATTTTGAGAAGTGAAAGCATGAACTTTTATGAGCATTATATTAATATTAGAAAATTTTTTCCCCTAAAGTACTGTCAAATAGATTTTTACTTTTTTCAGTGCTACACTCTACAGAATCTAGGGACTTTAAGAATACAAATTGAGCTAAATCTAATGTAATTAAATATGTAAAGTAGCAATAAAAAAGGCTGCATAAAATCAGTTTAAAGTTTTCATAATTTCATATACAAAAAAAGTGCAAATTTTTTACAACAGAATTTCGATCATAGATCAAATTCTCAAATGGGAATAGATTTTCTAAATTTTTTTTCCCACCGCAAACTAAAATTCAAATTAATCTGAATGTGCAAAATGAGGAGGGTATACAATTTGCATATGGATTTAAATTCGAGAAAACGTCATCATAAGTTAAGGAATTTAATAAAAAGTTATTTAACAAAAAAAATCCAATAAAATAATTGAGTAATTGAGGACAACAATTTTTCCAATAATTCATTAAATTTTTTTAATAAATTTATATGATAACATTTCATAATCATAGTGACATTTATTGATATTTACCTGAAATTTATATGCAGCAGAAGAAAACCAAAAAAAATGGAAATATGATAAATTTTCGCTAGTCCCTTCAAGACTTTTTGATATTTTTATTTTCGTTTTATTTCGTTTTTGTTTGTTTGTTTATTTGTGTTTTTACTGTTGTTGCTGTTAAAAAATTCCTCAATAGCTTTTTGCTTTTCTTTTCATTTGTTTTTGTAAATAATGAGCAAAAGGTGTTTTTATTAAACACCATCTGAAATTTTTTTCATAAAAAAAAAAAAGAAAAATAAAAAAATAAGAAAGAAAACCACCAAAGAAAAATGAAGGAAAAATCGAAACCCAAAACATTAAATATAAAATTCAATAGATTTTTTGCGCGCTATATCATTACATATTGTTGTTGTTGTTATTATTATTATTTATTATTATTATTACTATTATTATTATTATTGTTGTTATGTTTTTGCTATTATTTTTTTTATAATTGTTGTTGTTATGTTATGTCCAACAAGTAAAATTGCCAAATCAATTACTGATTTAATGCTGTTTGGTTTTGTTTATTTTTTTCTTTTTTATTTTTGGTATTGCCGCCACATCACTCACACATAAACACACATACACAATGGTAACAAAGTTCAGTTTGGCGTGAATGCCTCCTTTTACTTATTACACATAATATATAGTTGAAGTAAATGTGACACACACATTGTAAGAGTAAGAGGGTGAAAGTGATATACACAGTGACTTGGAGAATGAGGCGAAGTTTTAAAAATAGTAACAATAAGATAAAAGATAAAACAAAAGGCAGTAAAAAGAAAAAGGCAAAACTAGAATGGACTTATAAACATTTCTTTTCTAATCTCTTTGGAGTTTGGTCAATTACTTTTGTTGTTCTTTTATTGCTGTTTTAGTTTTTTTGTCATTGTTTTACTTCTTTGCAACATATTGATTAAAAAAAGTCAAAACAAAATAGTCAAGAAAAAATACTTATTGAACGCATATGCACAATAAATTTAAACGAACAACATAATCCGGATAATCACTGGATGTAACATGCGATGCTATTGCCTTTTTTTCTACTATTTACACCCATCACTTGGAAGTTATAGAGGTTATAGTAGTTATATTCATTTTATCATTACGTTTGTAACATCCAAAAGGAAGCGTCGCGTACTCTACAAAGTATTTACATTCTATATATATAAAATTTTGAATCAAATGTCTGTCTGTCTGTCTGTCTGTCCATTTATCCGAGGGGGCGACCAATCCCGAGAAGCACCTGCTCAATTGGGAGTGGCTCATGAGATGGTTTCTGATCCATATCCATCAGGGGGCATCATGAGTTTCACGAGATCAGATCCAAAGATTTAATTTGGTACCACGGGATCACCAGTTTCATATTTGCCCATGTGGTGATGTTGGAGTTGGCTTCTTGGGGGCTGTGGTGCCCATGTCGCGGGCGTAGCTCGACCTAATTATGTTTATATAGAGTTCCACAATTATGTTTCTGTCGAGCAGGGTGCCATTTCCCGAATAAAATGGCTAGCTGGGTAGGCTTATCGGGCTAATATAATCTAAGCCAAGGGGTAATAATAAGGCCCCGAATCCTTACACCAAGGATTAAACTAACTATATGAGGTGCAATAGTGGCTTTAAATTGGAAGCTAGTCGTGACGGTGGCATGCACGTGATGTGTCGTGTCTACCAACGCTAGCGATCATAAGTATATTAATACCATGCATTTGAGCCTTCCAGGCAGGTATGCATGTAAAACACTAACTGTATGTCCATTTATCCGTGCAAAAATAGAAGCATCAGAAGTTTCTGCAAAGAGGTTGGAATTAAAAATGGACAAAATTGTTTAAATGACATGCTCATAGTGCAACGTAAAGTGATTACATCAAAGTTTGTTTAAGCGAAATTTGATGGGATTTTGGAAATTATTTGCGAACTACAAAAGAGAGAAAGCGGAAATTTAAAAAACTAAAAGACTATTCATCTGTTCAACTAAAAATAATGCAAATCGGCCACGCCTATAATATCAAATTTTCAATTTTTTTTGGTTTGTTATTTATCTGCCACCGAAAAATTGAAACAGGCTCTGAATCGTACTATCATGCTACATATTCATAAATTGTTATCAGCCAAATATAAGTATCTTGCTTGTTTTTGTTTTTTCTTTTTTTTATTTACTTCCTTTTCCTTACATATTTTACCTTTCTTCTGTAATCGTGAAAAAAATTTTCTTTTTGTTTTTTTTTTTATATATAAATTGGCACTTTTTACCGTTATTGTTATTTTATGGCTTCGATTTGAGTTGTTTTGCATTGCTTCAGTTGTTGTTGTTAATTCTTCATATTGTTCTTATTATGCAATACTTTATTGTATTAATATACTTGTTAGTATACGTTACGTGTGTGTGTGTGTGTATTTATAATATCATATCATTTATTTGCCTTTGTCTTTTATCGTAACGTATTTTTATTTTAACGTAACTTTTTTCTGTTTGTAACTGTTTTTGTATTTCAAAAAATCACCAGATATTCCGTTATTCTTAGTCTTCTTCTTCTTCCATTTCTACCAATTTTTTATATTAAAGCATTGTTTGCGGTTGGGTGTGTCATATGCCAAATATTTACTATAAATAATGTATAAATTTATATATATATATAATATATATATATATATATATATATATATATATATATATATATATATATGTGTGTGTGTGTGTGCTGTGTGTGCCTCTCTCTCTCTCTGTGTGTGTGGGTGTGTGTGTGTGTGGGTGTGTGTGTGTGTGGTGTGTGTGTGTGTGTGTGTGTGTGTGTGTGTGTGTGTGTGTGTATGGTTGAAGGTTTTTCTAATGAAAAAAACAAAAACAACAAAAGCAATTGCTAATGAAGAAAAATTAAATCTATTATTTTGTGTGCTTCATTTATATCAATTTCATTTTTAATATTTCACTGTCTTTTAAGTTGATTTCATTGTAGTGTTTAGGTTTATTGTGATTGCTATTATTGTTATTGTTGTTGTTGTTAGTATCGTTGATTTTTTCGAAATTTTAAAAGTCTCATATCTTACAATCACAATAAAATGTTAAATGTTAATTCTTTCCTAAGGGCAATAATGTTTCATAACAAATCACACAGTTAAACAAATTTGTGGGCGTCAAAATGATTTCTTTAATTTTGGCGTTTATTTTTTCTTTAGTTTTTAGACAGACAATGCATTATTGAAACTTAAAGTCTATATAAAATGCAACTTTTAACCAACAGCTTCTTCGGGACTTTTTGTAGTCAATAAATTTGTTTCGCGGAATAGGTACCTTCCATTCAATGGAATAGATGTCCTGATAGTCCACTTTTAAATACGTATTAAGACTTGATTTTTATCTTGTAATATTTCTATCGCATTGAAAAAATAAACAAAAAAATTTATTGTCTTGAAATTTCTGCAAGATATCATTGATTAGTATCTAAAAAATTATTCATGGACCCTTCTAGGTTTGTACTTATTTTAAAATTATATCTAAAGAGGCAAAACTTTCTATTATTCTTTTTGAAAAATTGAGCTCACTTCTTGCCTTCAATTAGCTTAAACTCTATTCATTACTTTCAATATTCTTTGTCAAATTTTTTATCTAATAACTCTTTATTTATCCACAAAAGTGCTATGACACAGCTAATCTCTGGACATAACTAAATCAAAATTACTGATCAGTACTGATTACTGATACAGTTCAAAAATTGTTGAAGATTGCAAAACATTCTTGTAAATAACATAATCCTTCTTAGTACAATCAATAAATGAGCTCATATTTTAAATGACACATAACATAAATGCCCACAGTCCATTTGTTATATGATTAAGCGATATTTTAGTACCTTTAAACGATGACTAAAAATCTAAATCTATTTGAAAATGTATAAACAAATCTAAATAAAATATGCATAAGACATATGCATAAAATCGAATATCTCTCGCCTTATTGATTAGATTTATATTAACTTAATAAATAATTTATGGGAAAAGTCAAAATGAAAAATAATGCTACGGAATAACTTTTCATAATCTAGAAGCGCTTATTTACTTCATATGCATGGATTTTTAATTCTTTTTTTTATTATTTCGCCAGTTGCAGTGATATGAAAGAAAAACCTAGGAAAATTATCTCGAAATAAATTCGCAAAGCAGGCCACACTTGCGGTATACTGAATCGAAAAAGGAAATAACAATGAAAATTATTTCCTACAAAACAAAACGGAATTTTTTTTGTTTTTTTTTTTTTTTTACTTTAAACACGCTCATTAATCTGTTTATCTTTTTCAAGTGCTATTTTTAGTTATTATTTAAATTTTAACATTATAATCCAGCACGTACAGATTTTTATATTTTTTTTATTGAATTTTCGTTTTTTCTGTTTTTTAATACTTCATTTATTTATTACTTTTTTTACTAGAGTTAATTATGTTTTATTACGTGAATATATTTTTGTTGCTGCTTTTTGTTTCACGTTCACCACAATTTATTAATTTATTGATACTTTTTATTTTCGTACACAAATCTTGAAATAAATATAAGTTACAAAAAATTCTCATTTTTATTCACATTAAATTATTTTTGAATTTTGAATAGATTAATATTAGTTGTAAATGTTTATGTTAAAAACCCACCACATACAAATGATACACCGATTTCCTTTCAATTTATTTTGGCGTTTTTATGTTTTTGTTTTGCCTTGTGTTTTATTTTGTTTTTCTTTTGCTTTTTTTAAAGAGGACTTTTCAAGAAAAGCGCATTTACATAGTGACAGACAATTGTTTACTGTAACAAACAGTTACAACAAGTGCGCTACTAAACCGTTCAATTGAAAAATACAATCTAACTAAACTAATGCGAAATGGTAAAATTGAACAATGAACAGAAAAATAGATGAAGAATAAAAGCAAATTTTAAAGAGAAAATAATGAAGCTTAGAAAAAAGCAGAATATCTCTCTATATTTGGTAAAATCTCTTTATATGAATTAATCTATAAAACTGTATTGTTATAATTCTCTCACTTTCAGTCTCTCTCTCTCTCTCTCTCTGTCTGTCTGTCTGTCTATCTCTTACACTATGTGTTTAATACTTCTATGAAATCCATAATAATAATAACAAAAATAAGCAACAACACCAGATACAAAACTTGAGAATTACAGTAAAAACCCGTTTGATTGCATTTTGTTTGTTGTTGTTTTTATTTATGTGTGAGACTAAGTCACATACGCGCACATACGTTATTATTGCACACAATATTAATGTTGTTTTGTTTGTATATTTTTACACTTTGCTTGATTGTTTGCTGATTTGTTTTTCTTTGTTTTTTTTTTACTTTTCTGTTACTGTAACTGTACAAAGTGATTTTTCTAACTTTTATACGTAATAATAAAATTTTCTCTTTCAATTTTTCTCCCATATCTCTGTTTCATATCAATGTTTCTCTTTGTGCTTCCAGCTCTCACCTTATGTTTTTTCTCGTAAATATACTTTTATTTATAGATCGTTTTTATTTAAAGACATATATAAAACAGAGCTGGTTTCTTTTACCTTATCGTCTCATTAAAATAAAAAAAAAGTAAAATGCATGCTTATATACACTAACCGGATATGTACTCCAAAAAAAAGTTTGGTATATTCAGAGCGTCATTAAATTCTATCAATTTTAACAGAATTTTAAATTAGTTAGAAAAAATATGCAAAAATATTAGAAGAGAAAAATCCCTTAAATATTGATATAAAAATAAATACGAAAATTTTGAATTAAGTTTCATATAACATATTGGTCAATAAGTTACCACTTTAATCAAGTAAGAGACTTTTTTTCTTCATAATATGATCGAAAAAGCCTCACTAAATTCACTTATAATAGTCTTACTTTTTTCAAGATAAAACATGAGCAAAATATAAACTCACAAATTCCAAACTTTATTGATTCAAATATTCCATGGTTGGTTCGAATTTGAAATCTTTAAAAGTTCAACTAGTCAAAAATTCCATATTTTGAACGAACAGAGTTTTTATCATTATCAGCGCTTATGCAACAGCATTTCAATTCATTTATCAGTAGATTCTCTCAACGTAATCAATACATTTCCTTTATTCAAAGTCTTTATAATGCTTAGCAAGCCGTTATTTGGCCAACCAACTTATTCCATAGTCGAAGTACCTTTTAACCAGTAATATTAAAAATCATAGAAAGTGCAACTAAAATTCAATACTCAAAAAGTTTGAAGTTAAAAGTGTTGATTTTCTCTGAACATTAATTACCATTAACAACTGAATTACATTTACTTTAATCTCGCTATTTGTGCACCTTACATCGAATTTAATAGAATATTCGATTATTTATTTAGATAAAAATGTTACCAAAATTAGCAGACCAAAATTGCGAGGAAAAAAAGTATGAGAAGCAATTAGTTGAGAATTTTCTTCTTCTTGTTCTTCTTTCTTTTAAATAATTAGCAATAATGACTAATTAAAATTATTTAATTACACAAGAGAAAGATCTTAAAACTGTAATGCAATGCTTTTTAGGAAAAATTAAAAAAAAAAAAAGAAGAAACCTTTAAATTTAGATTTTCTTTAGGCAACTAATTTTTCCACGAAATTCCCAGTTTTAATAAAATAAAAAGAAAAAAGAAAGAAGAATGAAGAATGAAGAAGGAGAAGATATTTTGCAGCTGCTGTTTTTCATACTTTATTTATTAATTTAATTATTTTTTATTTAGTTATTTATTTATTTATTTATTTATTTATTTATTAAATGTCAAGTGAAATGTGAAAATAAATTGAATATTTCAATTCAATAATTTTGATATTTTAATAAATTATCATATGAATAGAAATGTACGGCCATTTGACATTAAATATTTTTATTATTATTACAATTGTGGAAGAAATTTTATTTATTATATTTATTTGTGGGTGAAAAATAAGTAGACAAAAAAAGTGTACAGTGAGAAAAATACCTTGACAATGAATTTCACCTTCAGGCTTTTTCACAGTTTTCACAATTTTTTTCTTTCTTTATTTTGTTTTATTTACATATTTCAATTTTTATTTTATTTCTTTTTGATTATTTGTATGTTCGTTGTGTTCCATGTTTTTTTTTTTTTTGCTTAGATTTAAAGTGAAAATATATCAAACATACAAACATACAAAAAGAAAATAAGTGCAGAGCATTCAATTCATATATTCATAGTTTCACGGTACGTCAACTTACTTCATGTCACTAACTGTATATATGCATGTTATAATAATTAATAGTAAAGTTCAGGAAAAAGTTCATTGAGAAAAAGAAAATTAAAACAATATCAAGCAACAGCCACAAGAAAAATGCGAAACAAAAGTATTGAGAAAAGTACAATATGCGCAAAAGAAAAAAAAAATCTTGATTAACAGTCATCAAAATGTACGTTATACCTGATGAAAAGTACATGGTGGCCAGGGTTGGATTGGAGGCACACAGACAAACGCTATTTCTAAAATATGCACTTAAACTTTAAATTTTAAATTGTTTTATGAATTTAATTTACAAGAAGAGAATCAGAAGTTTAAAGGTTTTTTTGTTTTTTTTTTTTTTGTACAATTCAAAAAATTTGAAAAGGCAAGTAAGATTTTATATCTAATAATTCGAGATGGATTGATTTCTTTAATTCTTAAAATTATGCTATAAAATTATTTGTAAATGATTTAAATATACTTTAACCAGGTGATTTTTCGTGATTATAAGCAACAAATTACAAATGTATACAAATGTAAACGTAAATCAGAAATGCTAGACTGTTTAGGCTGCCAGATATTCGGTTAAATTTTAAGCTAATATCCTAATTTTGCTAAATAGAGGATTACACGAATCCAAAGACAAAGAAAAGTGCCCTAAAAATTTAATGTTAATTCAGAATATATAAAGTTTCCAATCCATTGGTTCCATTCCTCAATCTTTTCATTAAGTAGGCGATGTAGTAAAGTTAAAGTAAATAAATTTTCACTGAATGAATTAATGTTATAAAAAAAAAAATCGACCTCAGATATACAATTGTTATCATTTTTACCATTATTATTGTTAGACTTTTGCATAATGGCAGAAAAAGCAATAGAGAGTGAGAGAGAAAGCGAGAGTGAGAAAAGAAAAAAAAAAAGAAAAATTCAAAAGTGAATTTTCACATTTCACATGTAAAAAGTTTGCAATATGAGAAAAAAAATATGAAATATACTGTGATATGCTGTGGTTGACGTGACGATGGAAGACTCGAGTAATAAAATATATAAAAAACTACACCAGCAATAAAAACAAAAAATTATCAAAAAATTTATAAATTTATTGTAATTTTGTGTGAATAAATGAATGAATTAATTAATATGAATTAGTATGAATATTGAAAAATCAATCAAAAATATATCTACACGTATATAAAATTTTGCATATTTACATTGATCATTTATATATTAATGGACACTCTTTTGTTGTTTTTTTTTTTCATTTACTTTTTACATCTTTGTGTTATGTTTGTGCCTTAAAGATATAAAATGAATTTTTGATATGATTTCTGATTTAACTATTTACCTTAACTTTAATTTCTTTAATTAACTTTAATTATCCATTATGAAGAAAAGTGTTTCTTATTAATAGATTATCACTAAATATATTAAAAATTTTGTGAGCACATGATCAATAAATAATTCATAATAAGCAAATGAAAACTGTAAAAATGTTTATTATTTTTTTTAAAATAATTTTAATGAATTCTATTTAATTATTAATTAATTAATCCATTTAATTAATTAAAGAAAGCAAAAAATGGAAAAAAAAATCGCTAAAAAATATGTATGACGTCATTATAAATGATAATCAATAATTTAAAATGTGAAAGAAAATACTTAAACACTTATAAATTTTATGGGAAAAATCAAACAGGCAATTGTTATTATTTTTTGAATAATCATTAGTAAAAAATTATAGACATGCTTTTTCTTTCATCAACTTCACTAAATTTTTTGCCACAAAAATATAACAAGTATAAAAAAAGGCCACGATTTTTTATTACAAATAATGCTCAAATTATTCACATTCAATTCACATTCATTGAAAAATTTATTGAATATTATAAATTTATGAATTTTTACATCTTCACCTACAATCAAACGTACGAAATAAATACAAAGCAATTACAATAACAATTAGAATTGCAATGACAATTGAAGAGTTTCGATCTATGACATAAATTAAATATAATTACTTTTACTTAGTTAGTTGCTGCACCCAGAACGCTAATAATGACAATTATTATGACAATGATGATATTGATCGTTGTGTTATTATGTCAATTTATTTTAATGCAAATTCCCTTTTATTCATGATTTAGGAGTAGTGTGGAAGTGTCGAAGTGTGTGTATTTGTGTATACCCTCACCTACATTTACACTTACAATTACCATTTACATTATTAATAAAATGGAATGTTACAAAATTATTTGATTATTGGTAATTACTCTGTTTGTGTAAATAATGATAATCATGATTTTCTAATTTTAATCAAAATCAAAATCAAAATGAAAATCTATCAAGGAACAAGAAAAATTAGATAAAACAACAAAAAAAAAAAAACAAAAATAGAAAGAAAGATAAATATCTCAACAATTATTTATGATATTTATTATTATTGCAATCTCACCTTATTATTGCTACAAATAAATGATTGTCAAATTGATTGATTAAAAATCTTTTTTCATAAAGTGAACATCTTCTTTCTTAATAGTACGAAATTTTGATATTTCAATATAATTTATATAATATTTTTATTATTACGAATGAATTTCAACATAGTTGATATGTAGAACTATCCAGAGCTCTCAGCTCTTTGAAACCAATTGCAGCAATAGAAATAGCAGCACAAGGCAGAAGTGAACATTTTAGATAACGGTAGGTGGTTTTTAAGGCAAAATAAACTAACTGAACTAAATTTGCAGTTTTTGGTAACCAATAACTGCAAACTATTTTGAACTATTCTGTAGAAGCTTGCCAAATCGATATGAAAGCTTTTCTGAAAAAGATATGTGCCCTCAGTAAAGGATACATAACTGAGGGCACTTGGGACTTTTAATATAATATTTAATAGATTATTTTTCTTGCTCTTAACCCAAAATATCTCTCCACATCTCTTCCATATGTGTGGAAGCCTATTTGTCTGTTCCCTCTTTTGACAATTTTTTTCATAATCCTTCTGCATACACACAAATACATGGGCTAAATACGTTTTTACCAATTTTTCCATTTTACTTTTTTGCGTTAGAGGCAAGAGACCAAGATTAAGCTTTATAATGTTTAGATTTACTAAATAAATTTACTAAAATGTAACTGGGTCACTTAAAGAGTAACACAACATTAAAACACCTTGCCTTTCCACAATTAACAATAAGAATGAGAACATAAATAACCATAACAAAAATAAAATCTAAAGCAAACGCAATGCCATTTATTGTTTTTCTGTACATAATTTTTTTTCATTGAAACCTGAACACTTTCGAGCAGATTTCATTTTATTGTTGCTATTATTAATCTTTCTATGATTTTTATTTATATTAATGTTTGTATACATTTTTAAATATGTTGCTGCTTCTTGTAATGTTGTGAACACTTATTGTCACATCTCATTTATATTGATATAAGGCATGGGATATTGCATCATATTTTATGACTCTATTACAAATTTGATACACTCACTTTATCTTTCCGTCCATTAGTAAAATTACATTAAAATTAACATTAATGTGGTTGCTGTTGTTATTGCTGTTATTATTATTATTATTGTTGTTATTATTATTATTGTTTTATCACATTTCCGTTAAACATTTGCTTTTTGTTCAATTCTAATATCAACAACAATAACAAAAACAATTATGTGTATTAACAAATTGATTGATTTACTTTGTGAAATAGTTTTATGATGCATAATATCGCAAAACGCCAAAAGGCTCATACATAATAAAAAGACTTAAGCAACAAACCCGATAATATGACACATATGAGACGTTTATTGGTAAAATGATATAAGTCAGTTTTTTCTTTTAAATAAAAAGAAAACACTAAGAAGAAGGAAAGAAGGAAAGTTAATTTCATAAAAAAACCAGTTAACAGACCTTTTCTATAATTTACCTACAACAAATTTTAGATGAAATAGTTGAATTTCCGGCTTTTGGATTTGTGGCACCAAAGATATGACGACGTAGGCTTTATTTATGTAATAAAATGGACCCATTTTATATTGTTTCTTGGTCTCTAAATTATGAGCATTTAACAAATTCATTGATTTTAACAAAATCACGAAAAAAGTACCAACATTATTTTGTTTATAAACAGAGAATGCCAGACTATGGAGTTTGCTTAAACTTGTTTCCAAAAGTCAAAAAACTAAATTATAAAATTTTAAAAAAAATCGCTCATTTGACGTTAACATTAAATGTAATATGTACTATTACAAATCTAAATATATAAAATGCATTATAAAAAAGGAATAAATATATGAATAGTTTTTAGATAAAATCTTATCTTCCTTCTTTTACAAATCCCTACTTCACGTATTATTTAAATATTTTGTGAATTTTATTACTGTACATTTATTGCAATCGCTTTGACTTCTTTATTACACTTTGTTTCATAAATGTAATTATTTAGCGTGTGATTTAATTTTGTGGCATTTATTGCTGCAGTTTTTAAAAACTCATGTTGTATTAATGTTTTATCCCAAAATTATCTACTAAACTGTTACATTGAAAAATTAACAATTAACACAAATTAGATATTTTCTGTGATTATTGTTATTGTGTATTGTTATTGTTATTGTTATTGTTATTGTGCATTGTTATTGTTATTGTGCATTGTTATTGTTATTGTTATTGTTATTGTTATTGTTATTGTTATTGTTATTGTTATTGTTATTGTTATTGTTATTGTTATTGTTATTGTTATTTGGTATTGTTATTGTTATTGTTATTGTTATTGTTATTGTTATTGTTATTGTTATTGTTATTGATTTATTGTTATTGTTATTGTTATTGTTATTGTTATTGTTATTGTTATTGTTATTGTTATTGTTATTGTTATTGTTATTGTTATTGTTATTGTTATTGTTATTGTTATTGTTATTGTTATTGTTATTGTATTTATTGTTATTATTGTTATTGTTATTGTTATTGTTATTGTTATTGTTATTGTTATTGTTATTGTATGTTATTGTTATTGTTATTGTTATTGTTATTGTTATTGTATTTATTGTTATTGTTATTTGTTATTGTTTATTGTTATTGTTATTGTTATTGTTATTGTTATTGTTATTGTTATTTTTATTTTATTGTTATTGTTATTGTTATTGTATTGTTATTGTTATTGTTATTGTTATTGTTATTGTCATTTGGTATTGTTATTGTTATTGTTATTGTTATTGTTATTGTTATTGTTATTGTTATTGTTATTGTTATTGTTATTGTTATTGTTATTGTTATTGTTATTTATGTATTATTTTATTGTTGGTTGGTTGCTGTTGTTTTGATTGGTTGATTGTGAGTTTTTTTTTTTGTTTCTTTATGTTTGTTTTAATTAGGCGTTTAAACAAAATGGACTATAACAAATATAACAATGATAATATTGAAAAGAAGAATCATAATAAATAAATCGATTGCAACATATTTTAGTGTGCTTTTAGTTATAATCACTGCTCCAACAACATTAATTCCGGTTTGCATTAAATCCCGACAACTTTTATTTGAAAGACCTGATTTCAAAAGCACTTTCTCATTGGATTTAAGCTTTGTCTACCCTTTTGTCCAATTGATGCATCTTAATTAAGGGGCTACAAAAAGCGAAAACTTGTAATTTTTCATATATATTAAATAAATTTCATACACAATTTTAATTCGATCGATTTAGAATAGAATAATTTTCACAACTAATTTTTGTAAAAAGTCACCGTCATCATGCGAAACCCAGGCATCTAAAATTTGAGCCTCTTTCTTATATAAAAAACTTTATCGAAAACTCTATAACTTTCCTAATTATTCATTTATTTGCTTACGATTTGTAATCATGTAAAATAAAATGCTGTATGTAGGGTGTTTATGTGACCACTTTAAATGACTAAAGAACTTTAAATTGCTTTCATTGCCATTACATATAAATCATAAAAAAAATTTTTTTAAATTTAATTAATATTTTTTTTAAATTTATGAAAATCAATTCTGTATTTGAATTTGCAAGCCATTTAATATTTTTGTAATGGATGTTTTTGAAGGGAAAAATGCTTTATCAATGTTTACTTTTTAGTTTATTGGACTTTAAAAGTACTTTTATTTTTATTTTACCTTAAAGTTTAAATTTTTGTTTTTTTGCTTTTGCTCTTTTTTTAGATAATTTTCAAATCAAGTTGTTAGACTTGACCGAATCGAAACGAATTTTAATTAATGTCCAATTCTAATGACCGGAAATGCATACAATTTATGTGTACAAATATTATTACATATATTTGTTATTTATGCTTTTTTTATTTAATTTATTTTGTTTGGGGCATAAAAATTTTCTTTTGCTGTTGCTAAATTGAATCAGAAGTTACGGGAATGCTTTAAAATTTATACAACACTTTATTTATTTTTAAAGTAATCACTACAAGTAATCAAATTATCTATTTATAAAATTTAGATTTAGATTCATTAACCTGAAACCTTTCTAATTTTCTGTTACAAGAAATTATCAAAAATATTGCAAATATAACTAAGCTATTTGTGAGAGATTTATAGCGTTTTCAATTTTCAATTTTTCCAACTGCGCTTGCGGCAACTTTTTCTAAAAATCTTGATATATGTCTAATCCAATCTAATCTAATCTAATCTAATTTGCTTTCTTCGAATTTTTTTCTAATTTTTTAAGTAGAGTTTTGAAAATGTCGTTACTACCTGATATTCTACAATAAACTTTAATCCTTCATTATTCACATTTTATCCACACATTTGTAATGTTATTCAAGCAGTAGTATCCAAAAATTTATCTTTTAATTTATTTCCCATATTTCGATGAATTTCCCATATTCCATTAAAATTCACACTTTTCTTCAATAATTTTTCTCATTATTATTAAAATTTTTCTATGTTATAGTTTATCTATTTTCATTTATTTATTATCTAGTATTTTAGTCTCATTATAATTCATAGACTTTATGCCAGAACTAGTCTAAAGCAAAAAATCACTCGCTTAAGAATTAAGAGTCCATGCATAGCATTCATTTTCATTTTCTATGATCCAATATTAATTTTATTTACCTTTAATTTTGGGTAATAAAAAATAATTTTATCTATATTTTATCACAAAACCGGATTGTTCTTGTATCTTATGTTTTATATTCATTTATTTTTCATTTTGTATCGTTTTTCTCGATGTCTGTTTATATGGTATGCAGTTGAACTTTAAAGATTTCGTGATTTTTCATTCTTAAAGTGTATAAACGAATTCTTCACAATACCACATCGCACTTATGATAGATAAGTGAATAGTTAACTCTCTCTCAAAATCACATCAAGTGAACTCAAACCGTTAAATATGGAGGTAATTTGTATTTTACATTGTATTGTATTACATTTTATTGTATATATAATAATAATGCTGCTTTTATATATATTTATTTATAATTTATTTATGTGTATAAAGGTTTTGTTGTTAAGAAATGTTGTGACACACCTTATAAAGCTTGCAACTTAGAAGCTGTAACTAAAGAGCAATATCATTTAATTATTTAAATTTATTTTATTCTTCATCTTCTTCTTGTTCTTCTTCTTCTTCTTCTTTTTCCAAACTCTCGATAATAACGAAGAGAATATTATATAAGTAGTAAGAAGTATTCATTTTATTTTATTGAATTTCGAAGTTCAAATTATCTCAATTGTGTGCAAAAATTTTGTTTGGCCACGAGACATGAGACGAAAAAAAACTTGGCATCAATATGTGACATATCTGATACACAAATATTCTATGTATGGATGGATTCATTCCGTATTTATGTATGTGACATTCCATCTTTTTTATAGGCATTTTTTAAAGATCAAATTAATTAGGCCAAATATTTATGAATAAAAAAAAAAAAAAATCTAAATTCGATATTGATCTTATTACAATTGAAACCATAACTTTTGTGGCATTTTTAACTTTCATATAAGTATGGCCAGTTATATTACTGAAGATCAAATGCAAAGTAACTGGCATAAGACTCCATAGACTTGATGGACTCCATATAAGTAAATAATGATTTCTTTGAAAAAATGCATTTAAATGGTTTGTAATTGAAATCAAGCATAAAATTGTTACATCTAATAAGATTTTTATTTTATTTATAAATAAATGAAATATAAATGTACATTATTTTATGCATTTTAACTGTATGACACATAAATGTTTTAAATATAAAAATATTTTTACAAATAAATCATTAGGAAAAATTTTAATTGTAAAAAATTGTCGAATGTTGAACGGCCGACTAAACTGGGCCAATAAGTACAATAGAATACAATCTTATATAAGTAGAAGTAATGAATTTTATGAAAGAAAATAAGGCATCGATCAATATATCGCAGGTGTAATAAAAATCACTAACCAATTAACAATTAACAATATTTTAATGACAATTGAAATCATGAAATTGATATTGATATGGGATTTCTGTAATATCTTCTTTAACAGCGCTAAATATCTTAAATTTTTTTTGAAGCATTTTACTTATTTAAGCCTTTATATTCCAAATATCTCGGAAATGTATATAAATTTAAAGGACTTTTATCTTTCACAGATTTTGAATGGTCAAAGCATTTTCTATGATTACTGTTTACAGATGTTCATCTAAATTTCAAATATTAATTGTCATAGCAAGTTTTAAGATGCTTCTTATGAAGAGTCTCAATTATCTTTATTAAACTGATCTTTAATTTTAACATTCAAAATTTTGCATCAACAGAAAATAACGTTTAAACAAAACGTAAAACTCTTTTTCATCAATTACTTTAAATTAAATTTTAAAGCTAAAGTTAATTCATTGTTAGAATATCATGAATTTGTGAATGTAAATCATTTAAAGAAAAGTACCATTAAAGAAACATCTAGAAATTTTTCACCACCAGCATTTTAGTGACACCCATCACAATTATTTTATTATTAATACAATAAAAAAATAATAAGAAACAGTTATAAGAATAATAAGTATGCATATAAAAAGTTCTGATATGTCCCATTTTATCGGGATATGTTCCATATTACCGATATAAATTTAATATAAAAATGACATAAACATAGAAAATCTAAAAACAAAATTTTCATTTGTTGTTGTTTTTATTGGCAATTTATTTAAAATTTTTTTATGTGTAGATTAATGTTAGAAAGGAAATCATAACAAATATATCTATATATCAGATTTTTAAAGAACTGCCCTTAAATTGATTATCCAATATGATTAGCCAATAAATTGATTCATTTGTATTTAAAAAAATTTATTATTTGAATAATCTTAGTAGGACTTATACTAAAATGACATAAATCTCAAATAAATTCAGGCAATTTTCAATTATAAAACTATATACGTTACTTTTCATTCCCATCCATTCTTGTTCACTCATGCAAATCATAAAATTTCTGTGCTTTTCACAAATTATTGAATTGTTCATTCAAGATTTGAAGATTTTCAACTTTAAAACTACTTACATTTAAATCTGTCAAACTTCTAATGTTCAATGTTCTTATATAGCCATATGATTAAATGTGGGCCAACTTCATATAAAAAGGAGTTAATTTCAACTCACAACTGAATTTTTAACTCAGTGAAATTTTTATATTAAAACTGTTTAAGCCATTTAAAAGTCATTAGCATTAATCCATGTATAATAAATTATTCAATAAATTCATGGATGAAAAATTTTTCTTTATTTTTAAAAGTTTTTCATATATTCATAACCAAAATTTATTGAGAGAAATTCATTTTCTTAGTTAAATCATTCACAAAATATATAATTTTTTAGTTGGTTGTTTTATTTTTTTTTTTATACCCTACACTACATATAGTACAGAGTATTATAAGTTTGGGCAGATGTTTGTAACAGCCAAAACGAATTACTTTTTATTGTACCAACCCATTCAGAATCGATTTTTGCTTCTATTTTAGTCTGCCTGTCTGTCCCCCTGTCCATGTGATATCTATCCATAAGCATTTTTTTTTTCAAACTAATGATCACAATTTCTGAGATATTTTTATGAAATTTGATATATAACCAAGTTTTGACCCAGATACAAACTCTAATGACAATGATTAAAATCGGGCAATTTTTAAGGCATGGCCCCAAATAACGATTCTCTTTAAAAAAAAAGTTAAGAAAAAAGTTCCAATTTAAAACATAGTTTAATGTAAATTTTTTCTAAATTACATTTTAATATAAAATATATGTATACCAATATAGTCCATATCGCTCTATTTTTACGATCACTTCGAATATGACGACTTTTTCCAAAAAAGTCATTATACAAAAGAAATGATTAATTCTGAATATACTTTTGCGAATATTGTCACTACCTTGTGCTTTGGCATAACAAATTATATGTATCAATTGTAGTTCAGGTAGGACCATTTTTTGAATCTCTAACATATAACAAATTCTCAAATAATTAAAAAAAATAGAATTTTTACAATTTTGTTGACTTGTAATTTAGTTATTTTACATTAATCACATTAAGCAAAGTAGTGTAGGATATTTAAGAGTCGCCCTCGGCCGATTGTAAAGTTCTTAAATGTTTGTTTTTGGATTTTCCTTCAAAAAAGGAAAACCAGTAAATAAACCTAAAAAAAAAAAAAAAAATCAAAAAAACCGACAAAATTAAAAAATTACAAAACATTCCACAACAATAAAACATACAGAAAAACAGAAGAGAAGACAAAAATTGAAAATTCAAAATTGAAAATTGTAATGAGCAATAAGGAAAAAGCAAAATGTAAGCAAAATAATATCACCATCTGTGATTGTGATTCTTGAAATGTTATAATGTTATGTAAACGCTTGGCTAGTCATGCATTTTTTTTACCAAAAATTTAATAGCAATAGCAACAACAGCAACAACAGCAACAACAGCAACAACAGCAATAGCAATGGCAATAATTATAATAACAATTATAATAACATTGAACTAGAATGACTCAATGACAATGAACTTGAACGTGTGCTTCCATATGAACTGAAATTTCAAATTGAAATGTGTTTTTTATGTTCATTATTCTTTCAAAAGAAAACAAAACTCTACGACGAACGTGTTATTAGCTGACTTTGAGTTAGAAGAATAATTATAGATGCAAAGTTTCACAAAATTTAATAGAATCCGTAGAAAAATTTCCAAAATAACTGATATCTCTTTTTATTGCTGCTTACACTGAAATTTTGCATGTATGAACAAATGCTATTGCATTTACAATAATAATAATAATAATAATAATAATAACAACAACAACAACAACAATTTGTATGTTTCATATTACTTATTATTTCATATGAAATAAATGCTTACTTGTTTAACTTTTGTTGTACATTTGAAATCACTAGCAAATATTTGGCATATTATTGAATTTTTGCAAGAAATAATTTCATTTTTGTTTTGGGAATTGTCTATAAGAGAAGTGCAACGTGCTCTATATATATGTATGTGTGTATTTAAATTTATTATAAGAAAAAAATATTCGTAAGAGAATTGTGTAATGACTTTTGAATAAATGAATATAACAACAAAAGTAACAACCACAGCAGTAAAAATAAAGATAACAAATAATTTGAAACAAAGTTGCCCAGAAATAAAAGCAGAAAAATTCAAACGATAGAATTTTGTTTTTCTTTTTGTATATTATTTTAAAACATATACACACACGTACACATATAAACACATAAACACATAAATAAGCAAATAATTCGATATAAAAAAAAGAAAACAAAACTAAACAGAAATGAAAAGAGACAAAAAAAACATTAGAAAAAAACAAGTTAGAAAATTATATTTAGCTGGGACCAAATCTTGGACATCAACCATCAATACACTATGAGCCTATTTTTAAATTTTCGAGTCATCCATAAAAAATGTAAACAATAAAATGTAAAAATTAGTTAATGCATAATTTCGTGTAAGCGTAGACGATTTGCATGATTTTTGAATTGATTTTTGATATTGCGGTCTAATTGCCTTATTACTTTTCAGCTTTTTAGGTTTTATAATTTGTGAATAAGTATCAGAAAAACCAACGAATTTTGGTTAAAAAAACTTACTTGTGCTCAGTTTTCAGTAACACTGTTGGACGTATCCTATAATTTTGCCCTTTTTCAATACCAATTTGCTTGCATGAACTTTCGATATTTTTGTCAAAGTTGAGCTTAATATCTCTTTTCTTGCCATCAGGTAAATGTTAACAACACACGATCAGATGGACAGGCAGACAGATGTGTCTAAATCGATTCAAAATTTGATGCTAATCAAAAACATATAAACTTTGTAGTCTTTGACACTTCCTTTCGGGTTTTACAAACATAATGATAAAATGAATATACCGCCTACTTCTGGGTAGTGGGTATAAAAACAAATAAATAAATAATAAATAAATAACCTCTTCAACTGAACTAGTTTTATTTGAATGCCTTAAAATAATGTCCATAAAACAGTACAGCATTAGAAAAAATTGATTACGTCAAAGTGCACAAAAACAAAAGAGTAAAATATTTTTTTGATATTTTAAAATTAGTGTACACACAAAAAAAGGTAGCATGCTCAATTCATTACAACACAAACATTATTGAGAAAAATTATATAACATTTTTCAGCAGAGATTTGTCCAATACCCCACTTTAGTTATGTATCATTTGTTGAATGTGATTGTTTTATTATTATTCTCATTTATTAAGAATGAAAATGTAAACGACAGATGCTGCCTAAAAAAATTTTTTTTAAGTCATGCCAATAAAATGAATGAAACGAAAATTCCATAAGAAAATTGTCAATGCAATTCTAAAATCCATTAAATTTCTCTCTCTCTCTCTCTCTCTCTTCTGGCTCTTAAAAAACTGACTGATTATTTTACATTTTTTACAAGAAATTCTAAATTTAGAAAATCAAAGTATCTAAGATTAATAATTTTTGTAGATTACTTTTATATGAAAATTTTAAGTAATTTAAATGGAATTATGATGCTTTTTTAATGAAAAAAATATTTTACTTCTATCATTTGTTTTTCTATTTATTCTTTTTTAATATATCAATAATCGAGTTATGTGTAACGCAAAAAAAATAAAAATAAAAAGAGAGAGAAAAATAAAAGAAAATCAAACGAAAAATATTGTGCTTTGTTTGTGATTGTTTGAATAATCACATTTCGTTTAGATAACTCGTTTGTTTTAGTTTTTTATTTTTTCTGTTCTTGCCTTTTGCTCCTTTATTCATTTTCAATTTTTCGCAAATTATTTAGCTTACTATTTATGTTGTTTTTGTCTCACTAACAGAATGTGACATATTGCAAAATATTATAAATGCATAATTTATTATTTTATATTTTCAGCTTTTACTATTTTTACATATTCTGGCTGCTGCTATTTATTTCGTTCTTTCCTTATTTCTTTCTTTTCCATTATTTTCTTTCTTTCTGTGCAAAATATTTCACTTTTAAACTTAAATGTTTGTTACAAACTTTTTTAAGAAAGCTTTTAAAAGCTCCAAAATGATTCTGATAAAAAATCGCACGATCTCGCGAACACGTAAAATCCATAAATTGTTTATGCATGCGCCTCAACAAACATCCTTCAAAAATGGAACATTATTAATGATAAACGATTGTGCTTTACAACAAACGGTATAACCAAAAAAATTGGAATTTCTCAATTGAAGATCATGTGGACATGAAATCTGTTCACACATTTTTCTTGGTATATACGGTTCATTTATTTCATGTATATTATTATACTGTAAGAAAGTATAACGATTGTCATTCTGATCTCTTACAATTTTATATGTCCATAATGGAACCGGTATTGCATTATCATGTAAAACTATTGAACGTTTTGTACCATTCAAATCGGGTAATTCAAGTATATGTGGCAGTACACCATTACATACATAAGCCGGTGCATATTGCGGTTGTCTAATCCATTCTTCTAGAACATTCCAATTACCTGAATTAATGCTATGAAATTGTGGTATAACATTCAACATTTTAAATGTACTACGTATCATATTATTAATCATATAATCGGCAGCTGGAACTAAATGGCCACGATCTAAGCGACGCTCATTCTCATTACAAGACATAAATGGTTGTCCATTGCCAAGCAATTGTTGAAAACGTTTATATATCTCACGTTTATTGTAAGCTGAAAAATATTTCATTGTAAAAATACTATCCGGATCGAAACGTACATTTTTCGGGCGACGCATAACTATAAATCAAATCACCAACCATACCAAACAACAGTGAGAGAGGAACATAAATTATATTCAATAAATATTTTTTTACTAAATAATGTACAATTTCTTTTTTTTTAATTTCCATTTAAGCTTACCAAATGGATATGCCTCGTTTGTGGTGTAAACAGCTTGCATGCGTTTCGGATCGAAACATACACGATATGCAATCATAAAATATGAAATATCGCCACATCTTAAATTGAAACCGATTTCATACATGTCGTATGGACAATGTTTACGATTAGTTAGATGCACTATCGGTTGCATTGGTTTAATACAATCCGGTAATGGTAATTTGATATCGAATGTACCTTTTAAACATTTCATTTCAATTATATCACTTTCATTACAAATCATATAAACAGTGGAACCATTCTTTATTCTATTATTACGCAAAAAATGTATATTTGTGCCATTATCTATTAGTATTAAGCGCCATTCGTTGCGTAATTGATATTCTTGAAAAGTGCAAGAATCATTATCATTTGTCCCATAAACTGAAATCGTATCGAAAATTAAACTAATTTTAATTGCATTCGTCAATAAAAGACAAAAATTATATTATATTATCAGTTATAATCATCGATTCATTCATTCAGTATACCTCATCGAATTGGATCTAGTCTCTAAAGCTTTATAACTACATTTTGTCATAATACGACTTTTCGCAAATCTTTACTAAAATATAAAAAATGAAATTGACATATTTTTTGGTAAGAACTTTTTTCTGAAAAGAAGACGTGGTTTGGGCAAGGTAGGAACTCTAAAAAAAAATAATAACCCTATTGAAAATACACAAATCTGCATAATAAATTTCAGATTCAGTATATCTTATGTTATGTTACTTTAAGTCCAAACTTACGGAAATGGCAAATAAGCTCAAATTCATTCAATATATGATCCTCAATAGATCGATGAAAGTGAAATAACTTTATGTTTGTTCAGTTCATTACCTTGGATGAAACGTGGTAACAAAATAATCAGTAGAACTGTTTTCATGCCCATTAAATTTTTCATTATTATTCCAAAAAGATTATTTCCACTTTTTTTTCGCAATTTTTATATAATTTATTCACATCCACGAATTTCTTTCATTTTTAATTTGGTTTTTTGTCTTTTTGTTTCTCTTTTTTTATTCTGTTTTGTTTTGTTTTGCTTTTACTTCGGTATGATTTATAAAGAATAAAGAAAAATAATTTATATAAAATATTTTGTACATTTAAAAATCAAATCGATTGAAAAGAGAAATTTGAATCAGAGATGTGCCGTAACGAATTTATCGATTCAAATTCATTTTCTATTTTTTCAATATGCTCAGAAATTTTTAGATTCATGGAAGAAATTCAGTTGGTCAATTTGCCTTTTATGGAATTTCCTTCATTTCTCTCTTTCAGTGACCGGCTAAAATTTTCTTTTTTCGTACAGCAGCATTTTCATTTTCTAGCAATTGTCGTTTTTCTTATTTTGCAAACGACTGCAAAATTGTTTCTGAAAATTTTAAAGCAATTTCTGTTACAAATGCCTTTTTTTTAGTTACAATCCACAAAAGCAATTAACAACACCGACTATTATTTAATTAAGATTATCATGAAAATATCATTGAGCGTGCAAAAGGGAGAGAGAGACAGCCACAACTCTAATTGTAGCATTGTAACACATAATCAGCTGTTTGTGGTCTTTGCTATCTGTTAATGCAAAATAATATGAAATTTTTCGCATACCAGAATTCTATAAATACGTTAGAATGAAATACTTCAAAGTTTAAATATTTGTGTTGTGCGTTCAAGAAATCACATTTAATTGTAAAATAGCAACGATTTATATTTAACTGAAAAGATAAAAACAAAATTAAATTGAAAAAGTTATATGGAAAAGGAAAGAATCTAAGAAACGATTTCTGGAATAAAGCTTCAATATGAGTAATTATATGCAACCTAAATATATAAAAGCTGATGAAATTGAAAAGATACTTACTTGGCCTATGGTTAATCAAGCCGTTGAAGAAGCTCTCAAAGCTATTGATCGAAATATAATAACTAAAACAAATGAAACAGTAAAACATAAAGAAGATTTGAAGCGAAAAATTATACCATATAAACATGAACCGTCACGTATTTTGTTGCAATGCGAAAAGCCCGATAAAGTTCTTCTAACAATGCCCAGTTTTATAGATAATTATCAATTAAATCATTTGAATAATAAAGATAGTAATAGTAAGAGTAATACCAATGAAGGCCATTCCATGAATAAAACATTAGCTTGTAAAGTGGTGACATCATTTAGTGAGAATAAAAAACATCAACCGCCATTGCCCAATATTCAGGCACATATATTATTGTTTGATCAATTAAATGGCCAATTGAAGTGTATTATGGATGGTACACAAATAACAGCCTGGCGCACAGCAGCTGCATCCATTGTAGCAACAAAATATTTATATTTGCAAAGTATTTCAAATAAATCAAATGCTATGGAAACAGTGTCAATTAATATCGCTATTATTGGCTGTGGCACACAAGGTCGTAGTCATGCTTTTGGTCTATGCTCAACATACAATGTTAAAGCGATTTATTTATGGAATCGTACCAAATCGAAAACTATACAATTGGCCAACGATTTGCAAAAGAGTTTTCCACAAATTAATGTCATTGTAACAGATTATGCGAAAGACGCCGTCCGTAATGCTAATGTTATTTGTGTGGGCACATATTCCCCCAATGCTTTAATTGATTATTCAATGTTAAAAGATTCAGATAGGGTTCATATAAATAGTACGTGATAAGCATACACATCGAAGCATTTCAATCATTTTGACTCTCATATTTCATTATTTTATTTTAGCTGTTGGTGCTGGTCAAATTCATTATGGTGAAGTCTCCCAAGATATTTATGATCAGGCTGTTGTTTATGTTGATTCAATGAAGAGTGCTAAAATTGAATTGCACGGTTTAAAGGCACGCATTGTTGGTGAAGTGGGTGAAATTATACGTTCGGAAATTATTCAAGAAGCAAAACCTATAACCATTTTTCAATCAATGGGTATGTAATAATCATAGCCACATCAAGCTGTGTAAGACATGGTAAAATTGCTTATAGCAAAATTCAAAATCACATAAAAAATAGGAACTCCATATATGAACTATCGAATATAGTCCATTGAAATTTAATTTTCGAAATTTTCGACTTTTAAATGCAGAAGCAAAGTCAGTGATTTTATTGATAAGTAATAGACAAGTAAATAGATTGCGTAGTAATCTTTAATGTAGTAGTTTGAGAAATTAAAACCTATTAACTTTTTGAGATAGAAATTTCAATTGTTGTAAGACATCACAAACTGTGCCTCATGGTATAGATTTCCCAACACTCTCTTAAAATTGTTTGAAATCAAGAAACAAAATAAAATAATACAAAATTAAAGAGGCACGAAAGTTTAGAACGTTTAAAAAAATAGTGTCAAAAAATGTCCTTTTCCAAATATAGTTAAAATCATGCCTACTTTATATGGATATTTAGCAATTTTTAAAGAAACTATGGCTCGGAATTGCATGGCTCGATTAAAATGTTTAAATTAAAATGTATTTATTTATTTATCCTCCCTTTATCTGTGTCCAAATAGTTTTCAAACAGTTTCATTATTTGAAATTAGCTCTGTGGAAAGCAATGAACATTTATAATTACTTTTATTTTTCCATAGGACAACTTCAAGAAATTTTAATAAGATTATAATATGCATGGGCTTCATTTCATACACTGAATCAGTATCCTTTTTTCTATCATTATTCTCTATTGTTTCATTTTAGGTATGGCCTCTGAGGATGCCACTGTAGCTCAAGCTGTTTATAATATTATTAGCAGTGTAAATGTCATTAAAAAGAAATCCTGAATTAGTTCTGTAGCATGTTGGCTTTTGGAAGAATTTTAATGGACGTGAGCATTTACGTATTATTAATTTAATTTTTAATTTATTTAAAAATTAAATTAACAATATAGTTTATTTAATTATATATATATATATATATATATATATATAATATATATATATTTGGAATTCATCTATTGTCTGGAATTGTTTTTTCTTTGGTTATATCTCTTTTTATTTTTTTGACTGTTAATTTTTAGTATTAATTCTTTTGAATTTGTAAATTTTAGATTCGAAAGTTAATTTCAAATAATTTCACGTTATTTTTTTATTGGTTTTTAATTTTGTTTTATTTTAGTTTATTTTTATATTTTTAATTATTTAAACTTTAATGATTTTGGTTTTTTGTTCTGTGTATTTATTTCATTTTTTTTTCTCTTTACTTTATTTACTTATATTCATATTTTCAATTTTCCTTTTCTTTAAAATTAATTGCAGTTTCAAAGTTGTTAGCATTCAGTTGTTATTGTTGTTGTTATTATTCTTTTAAAATTTTATTATTGTTATATCATGTGAATAATTTGCGGTTTCCTTTCAATTTTTGATGGTTTTTCCTTTTTTTGTTTTGATTTTTCATAATAAATTAATTCATGAAAAACTTTTATTTCATTTAAATATTTTCTCATATTATTTTTTATTGTATTTTTTTTTTGTATTGATTACGATATCACTTTTAAAGAATATTGCGTATGCATTTTTCTGTTCTCTTCCCAAATTAAAATTGCCCGTTAATCCTTATAATTATCCTTCAAAAAGTGAAATGTGATAATTTTTTTTTGTCAATGTTTGCGAAAACGAAACTCAATAAAATGGCAAATAAACGTAAATGAGAATTATTAACAAGTGATACGAAATAAATTGAGAATTGAGTAAAGAACTGAAAGATCTATATCAATTTAATTACTTTTGTATTTTACCTTAAATTTCTGGCTATTATTGTTTTATTCTATTTGATTTTATATGGCTACTAAATTTTGATTTGATTTTTCTTTTTATTTTTTTTTTGTTTATTATTATTAATTGTAAGATTAATGGCAACTCTAATATTTTTATAAATTTCTTCTTTTTTTTTGTTCTACGCTATATTTTTGCTTCGTATTCTTCCTCTAACCGTGCTACACAAATTTCTAATTTTTTCTTTTCTATTTCTATTTTTTTTTCTTTTCTTTTTTTGCTAACAGTTAAGAATTCAAAGAATTTTGTACACCCTACAGCACTTGTGTATTTTGCAATACTCACTTTTTAATAAAAGGTGAAACGACATTTAAATCCTTTCACCTTCTGAAACGATTTAAATATGTCTACCCGTCTGCTTGCCCACGTAAGTTTATTATCAAGGCACATGAGGAGACCATTTTAAAGCTATTTAAAGCCCAAAATAATAGCCAAACCTATTAATAATGATTAGAATCTGATGTTTTATATGGCCCCTCCCCATATAACACTTTTTTCGTGGAAAAAAGAAGTTAGAACTTTAAGAGAAAGAAATTACAACTTTAAATCTATTTTAACGAAAATTGTGACATTGTTGTATTTACAACATTGACACATATGTACTAAGTTTGATCCTAATCCATCCATTTGTTGGGCTTCTTTCCACATAGACGACCTTTTTAAAGTATCTAAAAGTTACAATTTATTACATTCTTTTAACTAGTAAATAATATACTTGGCCTTTCAATCGCATTAAGCAAACTGCATTGGCGACTGTTAACTTCTTCTCTCTTTTTGATTTTATACATTTTGTTTTTCTTTTTTACATTTATGCTGCTCCTGATTATATTTCAATGCAAAAAATAGCGCACAAACGGTGTGGAAAAATAGAAACAGAAGTACAGAAACAAACAAACAAAAAAAATGAAGCAAAACAAAACCTAAAGAAAAGAAAAAGTCTGAGAACAACATAAAGAACAAAATGAAATAAAAGGAACTACAATTAAAAAATAAAAATGAGTGCATTTTTAATATAATTAAAAGTTATAGTATTGTATTTTTTTTGCTCTACTCTTTTCTCTTATATATAGACATTTTTTGTCATCTCTTATTATTATTGTGATTTTTTTTGTTTTTTCTTATACGGCTTTCTTTTATTCTTCATACGTATGTATATATATATTTATCATTAATTATTAATTTTAATTTATTTCTTTACTTACTCCTACATAAAATGTTATGTATGTACTTATATATACATATATATATTATATATATATATATATATATATATATATATATTAAAATTATATATATATATTATATATATATACATGACATGTAAATTAATATTATCTTATTTTTATATTCATAATTATTATTTACTAAAAAATCATTACATAGCTTAACAAGAAATAGAATTCTTTTCTTTTAGAATAAAACCGAAGAGAAGAAATTAATATAAAAATAACATACACATATCGCACGCACATAAATATATGTATAAAAAAATCTGTTGATGTGTTAATGTATTGATTAATGTTACATTTATTTTATTATATAATAGTGTAATTTTTTGTTTTTTTTTATTTCATTCATTTTATTTCTGCGTGATTTTTGTTTTTTTTTTATTTATTTGTTCAACTTGTTAATTCGCGCTGAACATCAACTTTTGCCTTCTGTCAATTATTTTATACAATTTTTACATTTTTAGTGTTTTTTAGATTTACTTTTTTTTATTCATTGTCTCATTATCATCTTCAATTTCATTCTATCAATTTATTGAACAACTGTATTACATGTACATATATAAGTATATAATATATATATATATATATATATATATAAATATATATATATATATATATATATTGTGTGTGTGTGTGTGTGTGTGTGTGTTTATGTATATATGTATGTATGTATGTACGCATATGCTAAGAATTTTGTTTGATTTTTTTATTATTTTATTTATTAATTTATTTAGTATTTAACAACAAACTTATAGCGCTATGAATTGAAATATTTTTTCGGTGTTTTGTTTTCTTTTGCTTTTTTATTATTGTTGTGATTGTGATTATTATTATTATTATTATTATTGTTGTTGTTGTTGATATTGTTGTTGTTGCTTTTTGAAAAAGTATAATAAAATATGAGCCAACGATAAAAATGAAAAAAATTTAATTTTTAATAAATTGATTTTCTGCTTAAAACTACATAATACAAATTAAATTTACATAAAAATATATAAAGGAAAGTAAATTGAAAAGGACAAAAAAAAACAAAAAGGACAAACGATCAGTTGCAATTATTCAAAATGTTCACAAACAATTCCAGTGGACAAATAGTTAATTTAGGAAAAGAAAAAACAACAAAATGCAATTGAATAAAAAAAATAAAACGATTGAAGTAAAAACAACAAAAAGTCAGCATGGAAAATTGTCGTTTTGTTTTTTTTGCATGACTTTCTTTTGTTGCTGTTTTTGCTGTTGTTGTTATTGTTGTTTTTGTTGTTGTTGTTGTTGTTATTTATTATTATTATTGTGGCTGTATTTTAAAATCCAGCGACAAAAAAAAATTCGACTTTAAGCGATTCGGAAAATTTTCAGTTATTTTATATTTTATATCTCGCTCATTCTTTTTGCAGTCTTATTTATCTATCTTTCTTTCTTTCTTTCTTTCTCTCTCTCTCTCTCTCTCTCTCTCTTTCTTTCTTTTTCATTTTCTATGTCCCCTTTACAATTACAATTAATGAAGAAAATATGAACATTAATTTTTTGTAGTTGTTGCTGTTGTTGTTTTTGCTGAACAATTATTATTTTAAGTAATTTCATTAAATTTTTGAACTCTGTACATAAAACAAGAGTAATAATAATAACGATAACAACAACTTAAAAAAAGGGAATTTCAAATTTTTCCTATCCATTTCACAATTTTACTTAGTTTTATTTTTAATATATAAATATTTTTATGGTTGGCTTTTGTTTGTTTTTTTTTTTTTTTTAAAGAAAACAATACAACAGAATCTACAATCTAAAAAAGAAAAACCCAATATAACCGAAGAATTTGTTTTTCTTAATTTTATTGTATTTTAATATTTGCATGCGCACATACAATTAATTAGTTTGTTGCTTTTTTTTGAATTTCCTTTTTCTCTTTTCAATTTTTATAATTAATAGAAAGTTAATTTTATTTAATTTCAAGTAGATTTCTTTTTTCTTAATTTTTGTATTTTCCCTCTTCTTTCTCCACTTTTTGTCTACTTAATTTCAATGCGCTTCTCCCTTTCCCCACAATAAGCAATCCATCCTTTCCCTTTTTCTTTCTTATTATTATGATTACTAGTATTTATTTTTTTGAAGATATTTGAATTTTATAAATTGCTGCTTTTTATTGGTTTAGCTAGACTGATCAAGTCTGATCATAAATTATACATTATAAATAATAACTAAATATTATTTAACTGCCCTCCTCTGTCCTGTTTTGCTTTAATTTCATTTTTATCATCTTTATCAATACATATTTTCTTTTATATTATTTGAAATGGTTTTTTTTTTTAATTTAAAATTAATATTCAATAGTAAATTGTCGTATTAATTATTTAATTTAATAATATATGTAAAATGTAACTTAATACATATTTTTTAACATTTTTGTCATTGTTGTTATTGTTGCTACTGCTGTTTGATTATTTTCATTCCTCTAAAAGTTTTCATTTGCCTCTAATTATCGCTTTTTATACATTTTCTTTATGAAAGTTCTTTTGTTTTGGTTTTTTTTTTTTTTTTTTGGTTTTATATTTATAGCTAAGTGTCATTCTAAATGTAAAGAAAAAATTTAATAAAATAAAAAATAATTTTAATTCATCTTTTTCTATTTCTATTGATTTTAATTAACTTTGTTTTTGTAATTTTAAAAAAAAAAACAAATGCAAAACATAAAACATTAATAAATTAAATGAACAAAAAATAAATAAAAATAAAAACCTTTAAAAGCACAATTTCATTTGTTTAAAAATTTCGTTGTTTGTCTAAGCAAAAATTAAAATTTTTTTTTCATTTTATTTTTATGCCCAAAAATTTATATTAATAATTTACTTCTGCTGACGGGGGATAGAAAAGATTGGCTTTTTAAAGTTTCGTCAATTTTAATTTTTGCATATAAATAATGGAACTATTTTAAATATAATCAATACAAAAAAATTTTCATTTGTACTATTAACTAAATCTACAAAAGGTAAAACTGAACTACATTCATCTATTGATCTAGCTTGATTATCAAATGAAAAGTAAACTTTTACGATATCATGGCGGCCTATTATTTTAAAGCGAATTATACAACAAGAATTGTCCAAACTAATATCAAAATATAATCAAAATTATTGCTTATTCTTACAATGAATTATCAAATTTTAAGTAGAAAAACAATATCGTTGAATAGAAATTTTGAAAAATATGCTTCCGGAAATGCCTCATCTGAAGAGCAAAAAATCTATGTAAAATATAAAATATATGTAAATTATTATAAGAATCTATTAGTAATTGTAAGAAAGGTAAGAAATTTGTAACACTTCAGCTCGTCTTTTATATCATTTTTTTCATTGTTTCTCGAATCTATAGCAAAGCTTTCTTTTGTTATAAAATATTTGATAAGTAAACGACCTCAATAAATCTTGGCATTTTTATTTATTTCCTCCTTTGAGCACATTTTCGTTTCCCATTTCCTAATATTCTTTAGAGCAAATTTTACCTTTTGTACATTTCTAATTGATTATTTTCTGTAATTTTTTTAGTAATGAGTCATTCCACCTTTACAAAACATGCATTTTATGCGTGCATTTACATGTCTATATAATAATTCATTTATGTTAGTTAATAATTTGCATTCATGAAATTCCAAACGCACACGCTATTTTTATTGCAAGTATATGCATGCGCTCACAATAACGCTCATAATAATACACGGCAGTGCTTTTGTTATTGTTCTCTGTTAAAAGAAAATTTTACAGTTTTGTTTGCCAAACAAACAAAGAACTAAAAAAGATGAATAAACAAAATGAGAAAAAAAAAAGAGAGGCAAAATTAAGTTTTACTTTTTCCTGATTTCTTTAAAGAATGACACCGTTAGCGGATGGTCTCTGTTGAAGTTTCGATGTTGGTAACATTTTATGATTAAGAATTTCAGCATTTTGGAAAGTATTCATCATATCTCGTTTTAAAAGTTTACTATTTTTATTTGGCATGCGCTGTTTACTACTATAAACATACTGTTGTTGTTGCTGTTGTTGTCGTTGCTCCTGCTGCTGCTGCTGCTGATGTTGTTGTTGTTGTTGATGATGATGTTGAGGATGATGATGATGATGGTGATTGTGGTGATGTTGTTGACTTTGCTGCTGATTATGATGATGATGATGATATTGGTGCTGGTGCTGGTGCTGATGCGGCTGCGGCTGCGGCTGCGGCTGCTGCTGTTTATGATGTTGATGTTGTCGATTATAATTGCTATTATTATGGTTGTTATTACTATTGTTATTATTAGTGCCGTGCTGACTGTGATTGTATGGCATTATAGCATTCACAGTGACCGGAACAGTAGCAACAACAGATTGTGTATGTAGCATAGATGGCAATGATGATATTGGTGGTAATGATGAAGGTAATGATGGAAGTGGACCCGGAGGACATGCAGACCGTGATTTATTTTGTATTAACATTAACAATTAGGAATTGGAATTGCGTTTCGTTTGCAGCTAGGATGAGCTCGATTGATTCAGATTGCCAAACATGCCCGCTGAAAATGAGGTTTGACCGGCTGAATTGCCTTGATTACCGGTCGATTGTTGTTGCTGCTGCTGTTGCTGTTGTTGCTGCTGTTGCTGCTGCTGTTGATTAAGTGATTGGCCACGGCCATGTTTTGGAATTGGCGGTTGTATATATTCATGCCGCGCTAGCGCAAATACATCCATACGTTCCTCTTTTCGATACGCTAAACAACCCCGTATAAAACTCTAAGCAAATCAAAGCAAATTAAATCAAATAGGAGATAAAGTTAATGTCGAAAATTACTATGCAATTCGCACAGTGAATATATAATGATGGAATACCTTGGCTTCATTAGATACAGTTGGTTTATTGGAGAATTGAACTTCGGTGGCTTTAAGTATTGTATTCTCCTCGAGTATAGTTGCCTGTGATTGATTATGGCCGAATGGTTTCTTACCATATAAACACTGGTAAAATATAACACCAACACTCCAAACATCAACCTTTGATGATATTTTAGGTGGATTTTTACCCACCACAAAACATTCTGGTGGCAAATACCTAAACAACAAAAACGAAAACAAAAATCCAAAATGCACATTTTATTTTAAATCTATCTATTCTTCTTTTATCTTCCTTCCTAACTCAGTCGCACTCTCTTATATGGAATATAAAAAATGTCAATATGACCCACATCTTCACTCACCAATAGGTACCCGCACCTTGCGAGGTTAAATCCATACCATGATCTGGATTGTAATTCTCATCGTCCATTACTTTAGATAAACCAAAGTCAGTGATCTTGATTTCACCACAAACATTACCCTCAGTTAACAATATATTGCCGGGCTTCAAATCATAATGTATGACTGGAGGTTTAATCTCATTTAAATATTTTAGAGCCGAGACGACCTGCGGTACAGAAAACAATAATAAAAAAAAATACAAGAAATTTCATAGTATAAAGGAATGATTGAATAAAATTGTCGTAGTATAAATATAATTTACCTGCATAATAATAGAGCGTGCTTCACGTTCCGGTATCGTTTTATGTTGTTTTAAATAAAAGTCTAAATCATGACCATCACAGTATTCTAGTACAGTGCAAAATGAATTTGCATCAATTTCAAAAACATCATATAATTTCACCACACGTGGATGATCGAGAGCTTTATGAATGTTATATTCCCGCAGCGCATGCCTACAATTTTGTAATAATATGTTTATAATATGTATATAATCTAGCTCGTTTCTAAAATACCCCCCCCCCCCCCAACCTTTCCTTTTTCTCTTTATCTATCCTACATCTTATTAAATCGCCATTGTAAGAAAAAACATATCACGAGTGGGTATTTACTGAACATTATTATTTTCCCATTCCAAATTTTCACTTCAGTTTAAATTGTTTTTTTTTAACTAATTCAGTTTTTAAGGAAATTTTTATATACATTTTGCGAAGAATTATACTCATTTGTGAAAAGGTCAAAATTGCTAATGCGAAATTTTGGATAAACTATTTGACGTGTCTTACAGTAGACCCAAATGCACTGTACTATAATTTGCGCAGTTTACAACTTATAATTCCATGTAATAACTTATTTTTAAAAGGATACTCTTTTTAAAAAGGTTATGTAATTTTTCAACAAAAAAAAAAAGTATAGAATTATAAAATACTAAACCTTTGTTGAATAATGTGCAGTGAAAGTTACCAAAAGTGCAAACTACAATTTTATCTAGATCTAAATAATTATTTGACCCTTTTTGTATACATACTTGATGTAATTAGCTTTCTTATCCTCCTTCCAATCTTTGTTCAATTGATGTACTTTACAAGCCACGTAACGTTGCTCTTTTAAGTCGAACGCTTTGTGCACCTCAGAGAAACCTCCTTTACCCAGTAGCATTAATAGCAAATAACGATCATTTAATACTGGATGATTATTAAAGCGGGACTACATAAAAAGAAAGGCAAAAAAAATTGATTGAATTATTAATTTATTTAGTTAATATATGTTTTTTTATATGAAGAAACAAGCAAGCGGATTTATTTTTACCTGATCTTCATTGAGTATGCGTTTTAATTCCCGTATGTGTAAATTGCGTTCACGTTCTAATTTTTCCATTTCTAATTGCAGGTCAGCATCTTCTTTTTTCAGTGCATTCTGGCGTAATTTAAGAATTTCATCATATTCATAGTACTCTTGGGCCGTGTATACACCAGATACTGGATCCGGTTTAAGGAACGTTGCTGTATCCGAACCGCTATTAGAATTTTCACCACGTCCGGAATTCCCACTTACACGATCTGATAATCGATCGTTCACATTGACATTTGTGCCACCATTGCCACCGCCACCGCCACCACCATTATGTAGCAATTGATTTTGTGCTTGTGTGGAATTGGATCGAGAAAGGCCGCGGCCAGTACCAACGGACCCAACAACACCACCGCTAATACCGCTATCAGTGCCACCTAAACGATCGCATCCAATTAAATTAGAGGAATCATTCGAATTAGAATTCTGCTGATTACTGTTGCTGTTGTTGTTGCGCTTGCGGCTCGATTCTGTAGGCCTTTTCTTCATTAACTGTTTCTTTTGTCGATCGATTTCTTCTCGTTCAGCCGAAATTTCCTCTTGACGTCGACTTAACTCTTGGAACGCATAACCGTCTGTCCAATTTTCTTGGAATGTAGCACCAACTCGTTGCGTAACAAATTGCCCTAAACGCAGTCTATTCTGCATACATTTTTGTCGGGCCTCCTTTTTCTCAATGCTGCTCTTCTCTTTCAGCAACTTCTTAACGACATCAATGCATTTGGCAATATGTGACTTGTGCTGATCTATGAGCTTTTGATGAGCAATTATTTGACATTTTTGCTCATCGGACAGTCTTGTCATTTCATCTAATTTAGATTTACTGGATTCGATTTCCGTATCACGTTCTTGTATTTCCAAATATGACAGATCCGTTTGAATGGCTTTCGTTATGTAGCTGGCAATTGCCGATGGTGGTGGTGGTACACCAGCCAATAAACTACTACCATGTAAGGAATTTAATTGAGCGACTGTAGCCATCTGTGAAACAGGCACATGTTGTGAGGGTGGCTGCTGCTGTTGTTTGTTGTGCAGCAGCAATTACACCGCTTGAAAGGCTTTGCTGAGTAGTGGCAACAATAGAAGTGGCGGGATGCTGAAGTTGTGACTGCTGTGACTGTTGTGGCAAGTTGGGGGGTGGACCAGCACCAGCTCCATTAGACGCTGCTATTAGACCAGCACTCGACCCAACAGCAGCTAAATGAGGTGAGACTACACCCACAAGTGGCGATGGAGAAGGAACCATTGAATTGGAAGTTTGCTGTTGCTGACGCTGCTGTTGTTTAACTACCGCTGCCGTAACAGAACTCACTACAGCTGTGACGTTGTTGTAATGAAAATCGGGAGGCGGGGGCTGTGAAGTTGGTGTCAAGACACCAGACGCATTTAGTAGGGGCGGCTGTTGAGAACTAGGTGGATACATGGGATACGTATTTGTCACACCAGAAGCATTAGTACCTACTGATGATGTTGGCACCGGTTGTTGATTTGGTGGTTGCTGCGGCGCCGAAGGACTTTTCGAACCACCTCCAGTATGTTGTCGCATCGGACTACTGCTTGTGGTCGCTTGTACATTATGCTTATTAAAATAATCATTAATCTTTTTATCACCACCTACAGAGCTGGGAGGTGGTAGAAGTCTAATATGTTTACTACCACCAGTTACTGGTAAACTAAGTCTATCATGTGGAATACCTGTTAAAAAAAACAAGCAAAATTGTTACAATTACTAATTTCTACTCAGAACAATACAGAAAAGTAATTGCGAATCACTTACAGCCATTACCATTGCCAGGACCACCACCACCACTGTCATCTGTATGTGTCGGTAGTTTTCTTTTCCGTTTTCTTTCAGTCGTACGGCCCAATTTGTCTAGGCGTCCACCACCGCCACCACTACTGTGTTGTAATTGAGTTTGATGAGAATTTTGCTGTATAGCATTACCAGTGATATTCATTACGCTTACGGTACCATCCTGAAGACCCATACCACCACTATTCATTATTCCACCAACACAACACCACCACCACCACCACCACCGTTATTGGTATGTAAACCAATTTGATTGGGTAAACTTGTTGAGTGTTGCTGTGTGCTTAACATATCGCTGGCATCTTTATCACTATGTGAGGAGCCAGTACTCATATTCGAGTCAGGATTACTACTATGACCACCACTATGCAATGGTGGATGCGATTGTTGCTGCTGCTGCTGCTGCTGCTGCTGATGATGATATTGTGATAGTTGGTGTTGTTGTTGGTGTTGTTGTTGTTGTTGTTGCTGCTGTTGTTGCTGTTGTTGTTGTTGTTGCTGTTGTTGTTGTTGCAATTGTAATTGCAGATGTGCCGTTTGTTGTTGAGCGGTTTGTAATGTCAAGTGTTGTTGCTGTTGCTGCGTTGACTGTATTTGTTGTTGTGTTTGTTGTTGTTGACTATGAAGTGTACTAAAATGATGTTGCTGCTGTGTTGTTTGTTGTTGAGCTGAATGGTGATGATTTATTGTTGTGTTATTTTGAGGGGCCATTTGCAACTGAGCGCCGGCAGACATCTAAGAAAAAATGCATTAAAATAATATAAAAAGCCATAATAATATATATGCCTTTTATATATAATTGAAAAATATAGAAATTAAAAATACCAAAATCAAAGAGAAACCCTCCACTTCCTGCCTCATATCCTGTCACAATTCACCATAAAAAACATTTTAAAAAAATATAAAGTCAACAAAGATGTTCAACTTGTACAAACAATTGCTAATTAATATTATTATTAAACAATAATCATGAATCCCAACAATATTATAAATGTAAGACATATATATATAAATATAAGATATAAATATGTAAATATAAAAAAAATATATATACATATATAATATATATAAAATCCTGTAATTAGGACAACTCTTCCATTGTTGTAAACACCCAAAAAATGGAAAAATAGGCAACTTCGTGAAAATAAGATAGACAGACGTATGTATTATAGCAGCATATCACAGAAATTATAGTGTTGCATAACGCAAATAAACAAAATTCACCTATAAAATATATAAATCACTCAACTAACACTAAACTCGACCCTATTTATCTATATCTATATCTTATGTGTGGTAAGTTTAGATGCGCCATACCACAACCACACACAGAAACAAGTAACACACTAAGTAATATAAACTTCAAATTTGCCAACAATTTAGCCGTAATTCACATTAAAGCATATTATATGTACATATAAATGTATAAGAACAAATCAATTTTCCATATGCATATGCATACAAACGGATAAAAAAAAGGCGAAACTAGCGCGAAATATCTATTAGCAAAAACAGAAATTAAACTAACCGACCAAATTAACGCAGCAAAATGACGAGGAAAACCGTACGCATAAAATAAGGCGATCAAAAAAGGTGTGAGCAAACAACAAAAGAAAAAAATGGCTACTCCATTACTAATAACAAAAATATAAATACTAAATTTTCACCCATTTATCGCATCGTTTTTCTTTCTGCTTTCGTTTTATGATGCTCTCAAGCATTTCGTCATTATTAAAAAATTTCTTCTTTTGATTATTATTATTATAATTTTTCACTGAGTTTGTATAGCTTTTTCTTCACTTTTTAATTTATGAAGCAGCAATACACAAAAGAATATGAAAAAATTAATTCACAACGTATGCAACACAGCAAATGCCCAAAAAAAATTTTTGTGCGCTTTTGTTTTTTCTTTCTTTTTTTCCTTTTCTTTTTCTTTAATAACGCACCTCTCTTTATCCTTAAGGAAGAAAAAAAAATCAATGAAAATTGCTGCCATAGCTTTCAGGTTTGTCTAATAATATTTTTTTCACATTCTTTCACTTTTTTACATTTTGTGATTCACATTTAAAATTTCTCATTTTACGGTGCTTTTTCTTCTCTTTTCATTTTTCTTTTTTCTTATTTATCTTCGTTTCCTTTCTTCTTTTTTTAGTAGCGAAGTATTATTTTGCTATTGTACTTTTTTTTACTGCGCTCTTAAAATAATAACTTTTAAAATATTTTTCACTACGCCGAATAATTTACCTCATACAATAAAACAATTTATTCAAATAAATATGTTTGAAAAAAGAGAAGAAAAAAGGAAAAAAAAGTATTCACAATAAAATCATAATATATAGCTCTATTTCTCGCACTACACTAAAGTAAACACAATCACTATCCCTAGATGCGTTTGTTTATGTTGTATCTCTCTCTCTCTCTCTCTTCATTTAATTTGATTTCATTTTACTTCATCTCATTTCATTTCTTTTCGGTTTTCAATAACAATAATTGTTGGTATCGCTTTACACTTCGCCATCGATATGTTGCTGTCGCATTGAACTTCGTTGTATATATTAGCGCTGATAAATTGTTCTGCTTTTTCTTCTTCTTATTAATATTATTTTCATTATTATTAATATTAATGCTGCTGTTGTGTAATTGCCTTCGTTATTTGTGGTTGATTATAAAGAAAAAAGACAACAAAAAACAAACGGCAGCCATTGTCGAAATATTGAGCAGAAATCTTCATACATTTTAAAAGATTTTTCGCGAGTTCTCTTACACTTTATATACAAACCAATTTTTACGATTTATTATCTTCTTTTTTCTTTATTTATCATGAATTGTTCACATTTAATTTTTTTGTGCACACACATATAATCAAAAAAAACAAAAGAGAACTTTTTTTTGAAGTGCTTTTATAATGGGAAACAAAAAAATTAAATGAATAGCAAAAAAAATAAAAATAAATATGTTTGCAAAACATGTCTTATTACTTCTCGCTAATCATTTTATAATGTTTTAAAAGGAAGGAAGAAGAAAAACATTTTACACACAACAAAATTATAAGTAATACTACTGCAATAATATACAAACATAACACTGTAAGCACTTCCAATAATGTAAGGTATTTTGAAGGTGTGAATACATACAACACAAGTTTATACGCAAATTGTATATATATATACATATATATATATAAGATATGTACATATGAATAATTAATATGTAGAAGCATAAACCTCACTGTTGCCGTATTGCAGGTTTATTCATGTATTATGTATGTGTAACGCAACATATGTACATTTAATTTTTTGTAATTCTAACCTACAAAAGAACAGTTTTCTTTTAGGTATCTTTAAACCAAAATACAGAAGAAATATGAAGTGTATGGAGAGAGCAAGTTCTACAAAAGAATTTCACTGAAAATCACTGTTATCAAGAATAGTAAATATACCCACACATTGACACATTTAATATGGAATAATCTAAATGTGACACAAGAATAAGAAACACGTCTCAATTATTAAATAACATTTTTATAACCTTGTGAATAAAACATATCATTTACTTCTCTTGCACTTTCCATTATATTTTTGTATCATTTTGTTTGTTTGAATATATCTTATTCTCTTTCTGTGGCGTGTTTTGTTTCATTTAGCTATTGCTTTTAGTGTTTTCTTTGATTGTTTACACTTTTCGGTCATCACATTCACGCTCTTCATGATTTATTATGTTTTGTTTGCTTTAATGTGAACATATGCAAACATGCAAAAATAATGCTGCATAAGCAAAAGCAGCAGACGTAGCCACAACTGTTACAACTACAGCCACTGTAACAATTAACAGATGTTTAGGTCGCTCAATAATGATTATAATAATAATGATAATTAAGGTGTTCATTCATTTAAGTCTCTTTAAGTCTTCTTTTTCATGTAAATTATAACGCTGTCTTATTTTAACGTGTAATGATTAATAAGGGATGAATTGTTGTAATTAATTAAAGAGAGAAGAGACAAACATAGAGAGATAGAGAAAGATGTAAGAAAAAAAATATATAATGCAAACGACTGTTTCTTCGGATTATTTATACTAAATATAATCTGAGTACATCGAAAGATGAAATTTTGCAGGTAATGTTTTTCATTTTTGTTTTCTAATTAATTGTATTTGACAGCTACATAATGTAGTTCACTGTTGCCTGGCTTAATAAAACGAACATTTTTTCATTGAAAGTGAAAAGAAAAAAATGCTCAAAATTAATTACAGCAGTCTTAACAAGATATTCTAAAAAGGAAATGTAAAAGTTCAAACGAAATATTTTATATACTTTACACATTTAAGTCCAAAAGAATGCAATAGATTATCTCGTCTGAATACGAAAAATGAAATAATATGAAATTTAAAAAAAAGGAATAAAAAAAGTAGAAACAGAAATTAAAACATAAAAGCAAAAACAAGAACGTGAAAAGGCTTTGTAATAAAAATTTATTTTACTCTTATAAAGTTAAAGCAAAAACCAAAAAAAAAAAGTAGTAATAATAACAGCAAGATACATTCGTAGAGACACACACACCCAAATAAAAATATAATTAAAAAATAAAAACCAGTCCAACTAGTTTAAAAGGGGAATGGACTCAAAGCACTGATAAGAGAAATACAACACAAAATGAAAATTTAACTAAAAATAAAAATTTCACACACAAGCGCATGCACACTCATGCATATAGATAGATAATTCCCTACTAACTAACCAGCAATGACGTTGACGATAAATAAATGTTTCATTGAGAACTAGCGTCCATCCACCCATCCATCGTATTGCTAAAATAAACTAAACTCTAATAATAGAAAAATACTTTTTTATACACACATTCACATGCACGCAAATATAAACATCTCTATTAAAATCAAATCAAACAAGTTTGAAGAGCCGTCAAACCGTCGAACAGAATCTAACTAGCAAATGCATAACTATAAAAAGGCAACAACCACTATAATAATAATAATCGTTCGTCTGGTAGAATGTGAGTATGGAAAAAAAAATGCTTCAACAATCATTATTAGATAGACAAGCCATATCATTCATGGGCTCACATTCGCTTGCTTAATGACATGCATGCAAACACAATAAAACTAACCAAGCCAGTTATCATATAAAACATGCACGCAAACGAACAGTCATGCAAAAGTACAAGCAACTAAGCTGCAACTGTCTGTTTTGTTGTGTTCTGTTGCGTTGTATTGCAAATTGTTTTAGTTTAACAGTTCATGCCGATGAGTCAAGGTCGAGAAGCTGCAAGCACACACGAAAGCATCTGTTAAAAAAATGTACAAGCAATGTTCATGCGAGGACGCCTCTCGCACTCATTTGATGATGAAGCAAAAAAAAAAATAAAAACAGACAAAGAAATTGATAAAAAAAATAAATAAAAATACAAAGAAGAATTATTGTGGTAATTATTTGCGAAGGTACTTTTTTTTTCTTTTAACAATATGTAAACAAAAAGTGAAAAAGAAAAAATGATGACTAAAAATATACAGAGACGTGAAATTACTGCCGTTTTCTCTACTATCGCTATCAAAGCCTTACATGTATTTGTGGATATTAAGATAATTGTATATAAAGAAGAAAGGAAAGAAAACACAATTTACAAACAAAAACAAACATTATTCTAAGTACTAACTACTGGGATAATTAAATTCGCTTGAATGTAAATACACAATAACAGGAATGTTTTTTTATAAATTTTTAAACTGTTGCATATAAAAGTATGTGTATTATTTCAGGTCACTTTTTTGCACTACACAAGAAAAAAAGAAGCAAAAATGGTAAAGTAAAATATAAGCACGTTGTGTGTCTGTGTTTAGGTATATACATGAGCCTCAATTTTTGCTGTGAAATTAATTCGCTTTCTTTGTTGTTGTTTCACTTCTTTTTACACATTTTTGATGTAATCAACGATTGTTCTCATTTTCTAAATAGTGATTGAGGGATAAAAAGAGAAAGAAAAAAAAGAGCTATATACCACGAGAAATGAGAGAAATCTCTATAAACGAAATTTACAAATGAAGAAACTTTATAGAAAGAGACAAGCACAACACAACTTTCATCACTTATCACAAAAATCTAAATGTACGTGAGAAAGAAAAGCACGTGCGACAATATCGCTCAATTTGAATGACAAATTTTCTTTTTTTGCTTGCTTTTGAAATTTTTTTACATTTATTGCGGGAGAGGATTCTTTGGGGTTTTGCTTTTCCTATATTATTTTTTTTATGTAGTAAAAGATAGAAAAATTCTCGACTAATTTGACTGTTTTTTTTATTTTTAATTTAAAGTTAGCACACTCACTCTGCCGCCCTCGGATTTTTGTTGTGGCAATAATGATGATGATATTGATGATTTTCTGCCATTACTACGCTTTCCTGCAGTTGTTTTAGTTGCTTTCGCTGTTGTTATTGTTGTTTGTTGTGGTGCTGCGATTGTTACTCCTGCTGCAGTTGTTTTCGCCTCAACAGAAATAGTTGAAGCAATAAAATTTGAATTTACTAGAAATGGTGTTAAAGTTGCTGTTGTTGTTGGCATTGTTGTAACTGTTGCTATTGTTTTTATGGCACGATTATTCGCTATTGTTGTAGCGATAGTAGATGAATTACTACGTTTGCGCTGCGTTCGTTTTTTATGAACATTGTTATTGTTGTTATTATTGTGATTGTGATTTTTTGCTGTCGTTGTAGTCGTCATTTTGGACGTTATAGTGGAGGTCGTTGTTATTGGTACTAAAATTGTTGTGTTTGATATTGCTGATGTTGTTGTAATTGTTATTGGCGCTATAACTGCAGTTGTTATAGTTGCTACTGCTGTGGTTGATGTTGATGTTGATGTTGCTGTAGCAGTAAATGAAGTAGACGCGGCAGCTGTCGCTAATATCACCATAGAATTAGTTGAACTATTAGTTGATAATTTTGTTAAATTCACATTTGTTGTACAATTTGTATCAGATAACATTGAAGTGTTTCCGATTAATGACATTGGGAGAGCGACGGACATTTGGAAATTCTCTTCACTCACATTTTATTTTTCAGACATATACATACATATACATACTTCACTATTTACATATAATTACCATAAATATTTAAACTACAAAATGAAAGTAAAAAAAGCACATATGTTTTTTTTATTATATATATCCATCCATCCACATATTCATTTAATATATTTGTTAATTTTCAATTGCACATCACAATGCTTCTCGCTTTTTTTCGTTTTCTTTTCTCTTAAATTTGTATTGTGTTATTTTCTTATTATGATTATCGACAATTTTTTTATGCAATTCGTTATTAAAGACTTAACTAATCTATTAGTATAAATAAAATTGAGGGGGTGGAATAGTGAAGGAGACCCGATTGATATACAAGCGCCAATAAAAAATTCTTTAAAAAAACAGCTGTTCATACAAGTAACCGGCTTTAGAAATACAAGACAGCTGCTGCATTCACTTCACTGCTACTACTGATTCTCTTAAAATATATTTTATTTCTTCTTTTCTTTAAAAAAATTTATTAGATCACATAGCTTTTTTCTCTTTTTGCCTTGAAAATTAAACACAAAACGCATAATTCCATTAGTGATATATCAAAAAAAAAAGGAAATAAAGGAATAACTATTCAAAGGAATGAACGAAGGGACGAACAAACACCCGGCAATGTTAGATTACAATTTAATTTTGCGTATAATACTGTGGAAGTTCTTCGTTTTTTTCTCTATACTAGTAAGTATTGTAAGAGTATAGGAGTCTATGTGCAAGAATGGGACAAAGAGAATTTATTGTTTGCACATAGATTTACCAACAATTAAACACTCATTTTTTTTAGTTTCGTGTAAATCGGTTTTTTCAATTATTTGTAATGTTTTTACGATATGTGTACAATTAATTCAATTAATTAGAAGATTAAACAACACAAATTAAACAAACACGAGCACAAAGCAACCGGTTTTAATATAAAAATATTGCGGCTACGTAAAACGAGCGAAGAAAACCAACTCAATTTACAATTGATAAAGAAAAATTAGTACAATACAACAATAACACAATTCACAGTAAGTAAATTAAAATGTTTTTTTATATTATATCCAACGGTTCTTATTATAACGATGCATTCAAGTGAGTGCAAGTTACTCTTTGAGACTGAGAAGTCATTTTATGAAATTTTCTTTCATTTCTTCTATAACACAACAAATGAAAAGAAAAACGAATAACGCACAAGCGAATATATAATAAATATGAAAGAGGCAAACACAAAGAGCACACAAAGGAAAAATACACTAGGAGACTTAAGATAAAGAGGCAACCTATAAAGAGAGAGGGAGTCTTCTCTGTTATTCCGGGAAATTGCTCTTTTTTTATTTACTCTTGTTTAAATAATTCATTTTGTTTTGATTGTCATTATTCTTTTGCTTAATTTCGTTGGTGCACAATAATAATAATAATAACAAGCAAGAGGTTTTTCGTTTTCTTTTTATATTTTTTCTGTTATATTAAAATTGAATTTAAAAAGTATAGAACAGTTGTGTTGCTCTCTATATTTTACGGAGCATGATAATAATCACTTAAAAAAACCGAACGGAATGTGTTTGATGTCGTAAAAGTGCAATGGGCAAAACACGTCACGTTCCTACCTCTGAATGTTTGAGACTGTTGTTGGTTGTGCTTAGCAAAGTTCGATTGTTTGGTTCAAATATAAAAATGTCTCTTTAATTGGAATAGTCGCGTAAACAAAGCGAGCGAGTGGGCAAATGAGCGAGTTCGTCAAAACAGTCAACGTAACACACACACACACGAATATGCATATAAACATACGCAATAAAGGCGGGCGGTCAAATTAAAATTAAACCGACAGACAGATTGAAAGAATAAATTGTTATAATAATAATGCAAGCAAGCAAGGAAAGAAACTAGTCAATATGAATACTTAAGTTTGAATTAGTCCACAGTACACTTTATATGAAGAGATTTATGTTGATACTTTACATTACATATAATATATATATATATATATATATATATATATATATATATATATAATAATACTGAATAATACTTACAATACTAATTGCGAATTATAGCAGCGACCGCATAACAACAAAACTTGAAAGAAGAGAACATAACAATGAAAGGTTTATTTGTCCAAGGTCATATTTTGAATACCCACCATAGCATGGAGTTCATAATTTTTTTCTTTTAGTCCAATTATTTGTGAATTCTAAACAAGTAAATTTTCAGATACAATGAATAAACAAAATTATACGTGTGCATTTTGGCACAGTAGTTGATTGATTAGTTAGTTCATTTTATATGTATCATTCCTAAAAAGTCCTATTCACGTCTATAGAGTGCCTATTTCATACCTATAGATGATGTGAAAACAATTAAATTGTATAATACAAATATTGACGTAAAAACTCCTCGGATTTTTTTTTGTTTTTTCACTTGCATTTGTTTTTTCGTTGTTCGTAATTTGTTGTGGTATTGTCGCTGTCATCAACGACATCGATATATCGACCATCGCCAGAGTGCAGTCATTCCATCGTTTGTTGCTTTTTAGTCAAAAAAAAACAAACGAACAGACGAACAAAGCCGCTAGCAGAAATAAGAGTAATGCTTTTGTTTACGATAATTGTTCGGCCTCTCGTTCATTCGTTGTTATTGTTAATATTTAAATATAATTTTTACTATTATTATTATTGTTGTTTTTCTGTTGCTGTTATTGTTGTTGTTCATCATTGTTTATTGGTCGCGTCTCTTCTTCTTCACCTGTTTTTATTCGCTTCTAATTCGTAAAACTCTGAGAAAAATATGAAGTTCATATGCGTGCGATTTGTTGTTGGTTTGTTTATTTTTCCTTTTTAAAATCTCCTTCTATTATACATATGTACATATACATATGTATACAATATATATATATATATATATATATAATATGTCAATTTCAGCACAAAATACTTTAATTTAGATATTTATTTAGTACACGTGTGTGTATAAATGAAATTTCTTGTACCACTTTTCTCTTTATTTTTTATTCTTCATTTTGTGATTTTTATTATTTTGACACTGCATCGAAGCTAATACATAATAATAATAAATAAGCTAACTAATTTTTACATGAACGCAAACAGGAGCTGAATTAAATTTAAAAAAAAAAACTCAAGTAAAATGTTTCAATTTGCCATTTTTTCTAATCTTTCTTTTTACCCTACACACTATTTTGAATGGACAAGTGTGGCATGGCATAAAGTTGTACATTTCCCACAACATTTAAAATGGATTGAGCGTTTTCATTGTATCAACTACTTTGGTATTATTTTGATTACGCGTTTTACGACCATTTATCTATTTAAAGTTCTATGTAACTATCTGAAAGTTTGAAATCTGTCTGAAATATATTTTCTAGGTAGATAAATTTTGAGACATGTTTTAATCCAAGGACAAGATTGACACATTTTTACGGATATTTTTGCAACAGAAAATTTCACGAAAATTAACAACTAACACTTTGTCGTTGTAAAGCAACGATAGACAAAATGTGAGACATGAGCTCTTTAGATGAAAGGGGTCGATTGATTTATCTGGAACATTTAACAGATCTTATGATCAATTTATTTTATTAAGAAGGGGCCACTCTCATTATTCAGTAGCAAAATTGTAAACTTTTGGAATCGTTGTTTGTAAGATTCTTTAATTGTCGACTACAATTAACGAAAATTTTTGATAACAAATCGTCGTAAGATTTTGTTCAACAAGTAAAAAAGAAAAATCCAAACAAAATATCTTAGCAGATTATGTTGATTCATTGCACTATAATAACTCGTCGTTTGAAATGATATGAAGCGAATTTTTTTTTAAAGTTTTTCTCTCCTGATTACGCCTTAATTTTTAATAACTTTTAAAATTTATGTATACAAAAATGTACACAATACGTACACAGTCGTAAGCACACGCTACAAATAAATTTTTGTTGTTGCTTGTTACTCACTTCCTCTTTTCTGCAACAAAAACTTTTTCTTTTTTCTTTCTTATGTCTAATTTTTTAAACCAGAAAGAATTTTACTTTAATTGACCTCATGTATTTTTTCTATCTATTGTTGCAATGTTAATGCTAACATTTTTTCAGTTGCATTCAATTCAAAAAATATATTTTTTCTAAATAATTTTTCTTCTAATGAACGAAGCAAGACTCTTCTTTTTTATAAATAATTAAGGGAAAAACAACAATAACGAAAAAAAAGCAAACGAATACAATTAGTGACCTAACCACCTAATCGTCAGCAAAAACTACTTTTTTTTATTTTCATCATGCATACACACGACACGTATACACACAAACGAACACACGCTACTTTGATTTACAGTTTTGCTGTTATTAGTTCGTTCTTTAGATTTTGTTTTGTTTTTATTTGATTTTATATTTATTTCTTATAAAAAAAAATATTCGTTATTTTTCTTGCTTTAGTAGTTTGGTTTTACGTTATTTCTTGCAAAATCAATTTTTATTCCGTTGCTCTCTCTCTCTCCTTTTTTGGTTTTTTTTCAATTTGTACAACGTTCAGTTGGTTGGTTTTCTTTTAGCGTCAATATAACGTTTCTCAAATACACAATATTCATTTCTTTTGCTGTTATTGTTATTATTGTATTTGTTTTTCACATACTGTAGTATTGGTTTACTGATATATTTTGGTAACTAAATGTAAATAAAACAGAATTATAAGAAAAACACCATTTTCCAATGAAAATTTAAATTATACCGCAGCGTGTTGTGCTCTCCAGGCAACTGATAAATAAATAAAATAAATTCTCTCATTCTCTTGGCAAATTTTTTTTGTTTGCTGTCTTTTAGTCGGTTTTTTTCTTTACTACGAATACGCGACGTTGTTTTTGTTGTGATGTAGCAGCAGAGACTTTTACTCGTATTTTTCGTAATTTAAGCGAATAACAAAAAGAAAAAACAAACATACAAACAATAATAACTACACCAAGAAAAAGCTAACCCGAAAAAAGGAATAATAAGAATAGCAAACACTTTGAGACGAGTACGAGTGTACGACAAGATAAAGGTATAATCGTCAAAATACTACAAGAAATGAACAAGAACACTGTTAGCAGCAACAACAGCTAACAACATTATCACTGCCATCATTATTATCATCATCATTAACGTATATAACAACAACCATAAATATAATAAAAACGAAAACAAAAGCAAAAAGCATATACACGCATTTACAAGAACGTAACAAAGCTTCAACAAAAAAGTACAAGAAAATAATGTAAAATTAAAGTAAAGAATTTTCGATTTAATGTCGATTATACTTAAAATTTATTTATTATTATTAGTATACCCCGTAGAGTTATATTATTTTATTAACATAATGGACTTGGCTGGACGCTTGTACAAATCTAGGAAGGTTTTGAATTAGAGTCACCTTTTGATATGTAATGTCACATTTAAAGTCATTTTTTGCTTCGATTTAAACAGGCTCTGCTTGCTTGTTTGCCGACCGACCTAGTTATTTGTCCTTAACTGTCCCTTTGTCTACCTGATCTGTCTGATGTATGTAGAATTCCGTAATTTTGAAGGTATTTTAAAAAAATTTGGCTCAACATCGGACCGGACAATTGTTATAATTATTTCTTATTTAACGCCTCACCCTGAAATCATGAATCAGAATGTGCACAGAATTTAATCCAAATTAGTTTATTGTTTGTATGCCCTTTCACATTTAGCGAGCACACATTTCAAATAATAATCTACATTTTTGACACGATAATTGTTTCTCGTAAATTCTTGTTGTCACAATTAAGCATTAAGGTAATGTAACGTATTTTAAAAGTGCACCTCGACCGGCTGCAACATCTTTTACTCGTTATTACTACGCTTATAATAATTATTATTATTGTTCGTATTATTCGTGACATTGTAGTTGTTATTGTTTCATTTGATTAATATTACTATTGTTGTTGCCAACGCTGTCTCTCTTATCGTTGTTGTTGTTGCTGCAGTTACTGATCAGTTAGTTCAGTCCACTATTGAATCCTCTTTACATTTGTTTGCATGGCTAGCGCAGCATATATAAAATGATACGCTTTCACATGTGTACATACAAGCAGACTATAAAGTATACACTCCAAAATTGAACGAATGCATAAAGATATATATACATGCCTTCGTGCATACCATCGTCACATTCAAGCATGCATTCTTTCTCTTTAATTTATAATATATAAATATATATGACAACAACAACAACAACAAACAACAAACAAAACAACAACAAAATAATAATAATAATAATAATAATAACAATAATAATAATAATAATAATAATAATAATAAATACTAATAATAAATAATAATAATAATAATAGGTTTAACATTCTTTATATTTTGTATTCAAAAATTCACTCTTTCTGTATATTTTCTTAATAAAACTTTCATTTTGTTTATATAATAAACTGACCTTAGCACTTCAAAACGATTAAAATCGGCATTTTAAATTTTATTCTGTTTTTTTTTTTTGGTTTTATTTCACTTCACATTTTATTTAATTTATAATTAATTTTTGTGACTATTTTGCTGTTACGTCTGATTTTTCATGTCTTGTCTTTTTCTGATTTTCTTCTTTTCATTGATTTATCGCAAAAATCACTTTTGCTTTGTTTGTTTTAATGTGATTGTACTAAACTAAATGTAAAACCTGCATTGGAAATTATCAATTTGGTATTTTTTAATTTTTTTTTATTTATTTCCCTTATTATGAAAAGCTACACAATAAATAAAACTACAATTTACTCTCTGCGAAAGTTGTACTAAAGTTGTTAAGATAAACAATGAGAATGAGAGACGTGGATGTGGCGAATGACTTGTTCAAGTGCTTTTTAGTCGTTAACATTGTCGCGTGCGCATGTATGTATGTACGCTTGTATTTGTTTTGTAGAATTAAGAGTACTTTTTTTAAATATTTCATTGTAACTTTAATCGATGATGGTCTTGCGATAAATTTTATGCAAGCATAATGCATATAATAATTTTATACATATTTTTATTTAATCATTATTTCTTCATTGCCTGCAATTCCTTTGTATAAATGTGTCATCTTTATTGAACAATAATAATAACTATTCCTATTCTAATTATTTTTTATTATTATTATTGTTATTGTCACTTGTTACTTGTTATTTGTTATGTGCTGCTTTCATCTCAGTTGATTAAATTTAATTGTCTCTATATGAGGATTAAAGTAAAAAACTATTCAGTTCCGCGTCTTATTATGACACCGTATAAATAAAGCATATTTAGCCAATTATATAAAAATAATCAAGACGAATTTTCGATATAAGTTCTTTCATTATTCCATGCAATTTTGGGTTTATTATATTTATTCAAATAACAAAACAACAACAAGCACAGTTAAAAAAGATAAAATAGTGTGAATGCAAAAATGTCTGGCAGGTAGCAATGCAGTGCTCATATTACCCTAATCATATACATTTATGATATAACAGTTGTTGATTTGTTGTATGCTTGTGTAGGCGTGTGAGTTTATGTCCATCTATATATTTGTTTGTTTACCTGCTTGGCTATCTCTAAAAAAGTTAAAATTTTACCTAAGAAAAACATTCCAAAATCAAATAACAAGTGATAGGAATAAGAAAAAAAAGAAGAATAGCTAGATAGAAAGAGATAGAATAAAAGCGAATAATAGAAAAAAAAATAAAAAAAAAAAAAATTCGTATTACATTTGAAATTTTTAAGCATGTAGATAAGCAACACACATACGCCCAAAACTCGTTACACTTCACTTTCCGAGTCGGTTTTTTTTTTGTTAGTTAGAAAAAAAGAGATAAATAGTTAGAGAGCGTGTGTCTCTATATAAATTAGAGTAATAAAATATGACAACAAACAATGAATAATGCACAAAAAAAAAAACACAACAGAAAGAGGCAAAAATGACATAAAAAATGAAACGAAAAAAGTAAAAAAAAATTTAATTTAAAATACAAGCATGAAATTATTATGAATGTTGCTTTAAAATTGTTTTAAAGTTACTTTAAAACGAAGTAACAGGAGTACATAGAAACAGACATTTTCTATCAAACAAAGAAATTGTCGCAAATAATGTCAGTCAATAAGTCTTAGTTGTAGAACATGTGTGAACACATTGTTACAAACATTGAAAATTTTCCAAGCAAAGGCAAACTAAATTTCGTAACTATCAAACGCTTTATCCCAATTTTGTTTTGAGATAAAATTCTTACCTTTCTTTTTTGATCAAAGTGCTTGATTGTATTTAACAATTTAAAGTACTGTTTGGATGGATTTTTAAGTAAAGTGTAACAAAAAATTTTTCCTATCGGTATATGGCAAGCTAATAAATAAAACAGTATAAAAGTGTCCAAATTGAAAGGGCAGTGGGTTCTTGATGAAAGTCTTCCATGACCAATAAAAATTCAAAAATTTAACTTCGTACTTCTGGGACGCGCTTTCTTAACAAAATTAATAACGGTCGCCTGGTTAAACATTCACAAGTGTCTTAAAAAATTAACTTGTGTCTTCTGAATGTTTGTGATCTCAATATCCTTGAATTCAAAATTAAAAAAAAATCAGTATGGCTTAGATTGAAGAGTGGACTTAAGTTACACAAGCAAAAAATATTGCTAACTTTTATAAATATTCACACTAAATTACAGTTAAATGTTTATATCACTGGCCCCCGTCTCAGAGCAAAAGATTTGAAAAATTATTTTAAGTAGATATTTTATTATATCAATCGCAACAGATCTATTCTTCGAATGGATTTTAGTCTGTTAAAATTTGTCTGCTTTAATCTATAGATTGACATATTTCAAGATGATTCGATAACAAATTTTGATATAAGAATTAATAATAATATTAAAGAAAATGGCTGACATTGATTTTTCGGAGTAAAAACTATTTCACTATCGAATAACCGAATAAATCTTTGGAACATATTTCCATTATACAGTAAAATACGTTTTCATGAAGTAGCCTTTTACATAAAAATTATTTCTATATATTTGCTAAATTTTTTCCTTTATGGTGAGATAGTTCTGATAGTTCTTCAATTTCTCTTACTTATGAAAATTCTTTGAAAATTATATTGTTTAATAACTTTTTGAATTTGTTGTGTATCGATGTGATCTACATGTAGAAATTCACCTTCAATTCTATTAAAATTTCCTTTTTTTATAAGAGAATTTATTTATGGTCACTTATTGGCCGATAAAATGATATAATAAATTTAATATATTTACCCTAATTTATGGTAACTATTACCACACGATAGGGTAAGTGTAGTTTGCAAATCAAATACAAAACTCACACAGAAACTCAACAAGAAAAAGCGAGCAGTAGCAAAGGCAACAAAAAAAAATTAACTATTAGAAAATACACCAGACTCTCTCTCATTATTTAATGGTACATACAATATATTTATTTATTTATTGTACGCAAAAATATGTTTATATATATATGGAAAGGGAGAAGAAGAAGCACAATTATTAAGAGATTTGATTAAAGTGCAAGAAACAGGAGAATAAAGAACAAGAAAGAACAATGAGCAAAAGCATAAATTAATATTGCGCACCATTCGCTCATTTACTGATGATATCACAATAAGAACTAAAATAAATTTATGTGATTTTTCTTTTATATGTAATATGTATGATTTTGTATGTATGTATGTATGTATGTATAAATATTATATATCGCGCATATAATGCCTTCACCCCCAACCTCCTAACCAACCAACTAACCAACCAACCAAGCAACCAACCAACCAACCAACCAACCTATCAACCAAACAACGAACGAACCAGCCAATATTGGTCCGGTGCAGGCAAGTATCGATGTAGCTATAACTAAAACTGTAGTCTACCAATTGTTTTTGTACATTTCACCACAGCTCGTTTCAAATTTGTATGTAAATATAATGTTAGAAAGAGATAATGATAAACTTATAGAAAGGATGGATGAGGGCGAGATGACAATATTAATACACATCTAAATTGTGTATGCATTCGTATAACAAATTTTTAATAATCATAATATACAAGAAAGAAGTAAAGGCAGTAAGTAACAGAAATAACAATAGTAGCAGCAACAACAAAATACCGACAATGCAAAACATCCTTTAAATGAACGAACGAACAAGGCAAATGAATAAGCCATACAAAAAAAAAAAGGCCGAATTAAGCAACGAGGGAAAAACAAACAATAAAATATGTGGACAATGTGCTCTATTAAAAAACGGCAGAGTGAGGGAGAGAGTGAGAGAGAGAATAAAAGAGTGAAATGGATTGGGCGGGATGGAGGGACGTATAAATGTGCACAGAATTGCATTGAATGATCCTTTAAAATGAACAAATCAAACCTTAACGAAACAACAATAATAACAATAAGCAACAATCATTAACAAAGAAAACAACAACAACAATAACATCTTTGCAACATATTTACCATAAACACTCAGAAAATCGATAACGAAAGCGAGATAAAATATTTTAGGAAAAAATATTAAACAAAATAGAAAAATGAAAATCGCGCAATAATCATCACAAAAAAAGAAGAAGATAACGAAATATACGCATACGCATACGCATACGTTGCACCAAGTTTGAGGCAAGTCCATATTATGTTAACAGAAGCTTTTTTATGCCACCATCACTGAAAGATTCGAGATACAATCATTTTGTCATTCTGTTTGTAAACCAAATTAGGTAACATCTTAAATCCTAGAAAGTGTATTTATTCTAGATCATGATATTCTTATGTAGCATCAAATTCTGAATCGATTTAGATATGTCTGCCTGGCCGTAGATTGTTAATATTCTCCCGGTCGCAAAAAAAAAAAATATATCAAACTAAAATTTTGCAGAAACATGGAAAGCTCTTATGGGCATTGAAGTTCTTATGAAAATGGGTAAAGTCTTTCAAAGACCTATTTGTCCAAAAATCATATAAATCTTATAAAGTTTTCATTTTATAATGTTGCGCTTTTCCTATGAATTTTTCAAAAACTGAAACAGTTTTAGTATTGTAATGTCATTGTGTTTGACTGGTGGGTATCCAAATATAATGGTGACCCCACTCAAATATAATTTTCTTATTTACTTTTCGACTTTTATGTATGGCAATAAAAAACATATGAAAAAATAAAAAATAAAAGTTGTTGCAAAAGGCAAAGAAAGCAAAGAGAGTTCACTCAACCTGAACACTTTTTAGAAAACAAATGATAATCAGAAGAGAGGTGGGAATGGTTAATGGTAATATGAGAGAAGAAAGAAATCAATAAAATACGTTCCATATTAATCTCCAACTATTTTTGTGGATCATTTGAATAACAATTAAATTTTTTATATAGAAAAAAAGCCTTAAAAATCTAATCAGTCTATAAATAAATTGATTAAATGTAATTTTTCTCCTCTTAATAATCATTTTTATATTATTCAATTTGATTCGTTGCCTGGGTAATGAATTTTAATAAAAATTCAGTCACATTTATTAAAGGAAGGTGATACACCAATTAGCCTATAAAAGAATGTAAGTGAAGGAGAGCTACAAAATGTGTAGAATATTTTAAATTGGATAAAAGTAACGTCATTTTGATTAAAATTTGAAATTTTGGTAAATTCTACATGAATTCAAACTATTTGAGGTTATGTTGCAAAAATTTTTAATAAATAACAATTTGATAAGTAGTTAATTGTTTATTGAAATTTAAATGTTATCTTCAAGATATTTATTATTAAATTAAAGGACAATTTTTCATGGGCTTATTAAAGGCAGTTTTTATTTTTCAAAATGTTATGATTCGATAGCTCTTGAAGTCTCACTGCATCAGAAAAATTAACTATTATTGACTTCCATGACAAATTAAATGCAATTGCAAAAGTATGGATGCTCCATATTTGCTCTGTTCTATTCTGTTCTGTTCTTCTAATATTGGTCATTTTGTGGCTATATCTAAATAAAGGCCATAAAATAGTCTCGAAAGGCGGCAAAATGAAATTGTACAAAGTAGTGCCTTATTCTAAAGTTAAACAAACAAAAAAAATATATTAGAACATTTATAATTTTATTCGTGAGTTTAGAGCTGACGGTCCCGGTCCCCTTAGAATTATGCAAGCTAAAAAGAATTTTTTACATTGGCATGTTAGATGTAAACGTGACCTGATTTAGTATGAATGAAGAATTGCAACACCAATAAAAGTCAATGAAGGCATCTAAAATTCTATTGGTATAATTTTGACATTGGCATCTTCAAACATGATAAATTGTTGTAGCGCTTATGGATTAAAGCGATTTAGATAAAATTATTACAAGCCATTTAGAATCAAATATAGAATTATGATCGACAAAGTGTTGATAACATTCATGAAAATGCTTATAATCAAAATAGAGATCAGACACTTTTTAAGTCTGCCTTGGGGCAGATTTTAATTTGTTACATGGATATTTATGTTGCTGCGTATATGCTGCGTATATGCTGTATATTTGTTAAAAAAAAAAAAATGGAAATAAAAATTCATGTAATTTTTTAAATTTTGATTTTTTCTTCTCTCTCTCTCTCTCTCTCTCCCTCTCTCTTTGTGTAGGGAAAATATTATGTAGATATATAAATAAGTATCGTTTCATGTCAATATATATATTTTTTTACATTTCGTTTTGTTTGCTTGTTTGCATGTTTGTATGTGTAAGAGTACATACATATATATATATATATATATATATATATATATATATATATATCATCGGAAATGTTATAGCACTAGTGAAATGGACGGACATTGTAGCTAGATGAACGATGTCTACATCTACTTTTGTAGATTTGTAGTTACGTTAATTTTATTGTTGTTGTTCTTTTTTTTATTTCTCTAATTGTTTATTTGTTTGCATTACTCGACGATACATATATAAATTTACTCAAATATATAATTTTATTATAAATGAACATTATTTCATTCATTGTTGTTGGCTCTACTTAGTTTTTTTCTTTTTCTTTTTCTTTTTCTTTTTTGGTTTTAGTATTCATTTGCGTGTACAACAAAAAAAATAAAATGAAATAAAATGAAAATAAAACAAGAAAACCAGAGAAAGAGAAAATACATCGAAAAAAGTCTTTTAAAGATTTTTATATTATTACTACAACAATTTTATTATTTTATTATTAAATAGTTTTTGTTTTGTTTGCTTGTACGGCTATTGCTACTGCTTGCTAGCTAATAGTGCTCGTCGTGTGCATATTCATCATCATATATTTATGTGCGTCTATGAAGGCGCACTCACACACACAGCCACACACACAAAATGAAACTTGATTAGTTGTTAGTTCAAAAAAAGCAAACAAAAAAAAAAAAAACGAGAAAAACGCAAAGTAAAACCAAACCAAGCAAACAAAATGGAAAGACCTTTTTTTTTGTAGTACATTGCTGTTGCTTTCATTGTTTTTATAGTCTTTTTTTGTCATTGTTGTTTTTATTATTATTATTATTATTATTATTATTATTATTATTATTATTATTATTATTATTATTATTATTATTATTGTTGTTGTTGTTGTTGTTGTTATTGTTTTCATTGTTATTTATAGCTATTATTATAGATTTTATTATCATTAGGTGAAAATAATTTTGTATTCATCTTCTTCCACCTCGAAATACAAATTGAAAATATATTGATAATTTGTGATATATTCAAAAGTATTGGACCCTTTCTCTAACCCATATAAATCTAATAAATCGTGCACTCTAAATCAGATTAGCTAACTATATCTAATCCTGTCTATACCATTTGTACCATTTGTACCTTCCCATTCGGTTGCAGTTTAAAGTATTGGTGTTTCAGCTCCATGAAAATTGAGGTAGTAATTTCAAATGGAGAAAAAAATCTTGCTAATCGATTAAACGACGACAAAAAAATAACGAAGTCTGTTTCGTTCAAGTAAAATTTGCAGAATCAGCAGAAACATTGTTCAATTTCTGCTCATATTAAAATGTTGCGAGCCAGTTACACAGAATGCGTTAAAGAACGCTAGACTACTTAATTGGCCATGCCCATTAAAAATAATTTCATATGTAAGATGATGTGGTTGGCATTCCAGATTTACCTTTAGCCATAATGATGAAGTTTTTCACTTGTTTCTCTCTTACTTTTTTTTTTATATGGTATTGCTTTGCTTTGCTGCTGTTGATGTTTTTGTTATTGTTGTTATTGTTGTTATTGTTGTTGTTGTCTATTATTTATAAGTTTTATTTTGTGTTTTTTGTAATTTGTTTTGTCTTTTTTACTTTTCTTTTTTTATTGCTTTGTTGCACGTATATTATTTTTAGTTGTGCGGCCGAGTAAATGCTACAACATTTCATTTTAATTTAGATTTTTCATCATCATCGTCGTCCTCGTCGTCATCGTCGTCGTCGTCGTCGTCGCCGTCGTTTTAATGACTTTCACCAATTACATATTGATTTGTTATTTGTTAGGCTAGCGTGCCATTATTTATGCATGCTTACTTACGTAGATATGGCAACGCTTGTAAATACATTGTCTAAATATCTTTTAACAACAACATTTATAGTTTGTAAATGTAAATAAAAATGTAATAAATTCAAATAATTTACTCTCTAAGTAGCTCTGGGTTAATTTCCATTTTATTTTTATCTCGTTGGTTTTATCGTTGGTTTTTTCCTTCTCTGCTTCTTGTTTGGAGTTTATTTATATTTTTTTCTTTCTTTACAATGCCATATTTACAGAGTTGCCGTAATACTTAAAAAAACGAATAGCAGGGACTTTTTTTGTCGTTTTTCTGTGCAACTTTTCTTTTTAATAATAATTTTGAAAATTCAAGTTTCAATTTAAAAAAAAAAGTTCTCCGTCTTATTGGAATATACAAGAATTTCAATTAGAAACAATTTTAGACGTTACAGAGGGGTGAAGCCGATTATTTAATACCTTACATCAAATTTTTTTCAAAAGAAGTACCCAAAATTGTTAATTTTTTCACATGAAAACTCTTTGAAATGTTGTTAGTTATATGGGGCCTGGTCGTATTAATAGTCTGATTTTACCTATAAATATTCCCGGACGTCTTTGGATTTACAAGCCTAACCTTAAAAAAGAGATTTCACAAAAAATCATTGTTGAAAAAAAAAATTCTAGATTGTAAAAAGTATTTGGAGAACGTTTAAATTTTAACTCTTATAAATCGGGTATATCCGGTTTATAAGAGTTATGACATCGAAGCATTCCATTAATTACTGATGCATTTATATTGCCCAAAAGTTACCAAGAAATAAACTTAAATCGATTCAGAAATATGTTTCGCAATATTTCGGTACAAGAAAATATGAATTTATACCTGAGTTTCATAAATTGAAGAAACTAAATGTTGTGTAGGACAAAAGAATTATAAATGTCACAATCAACGAGACAAATAAATTTATTCGTAAATACGTTTTTCATGAAACGTAAACGAGAAAAAAAATGTCTAACTGTTAATAAGAACTCATAATAAAATTTAGCTATTAAAATTATTTGAAGTTTTTCTTTTGTGAAAGATTTATAGAATTTAATAATAATAAATGTAAATGTAATCGATTTTCATCAGTTTTATAAATTTCATACTTTCTTTATAAGTTATATAAATTGTCATATCACTTGTAACGGCCGAAATATTTCCAAATTGGCATTTATTGGAAATATTTGAAGGATTGTATGAATTTATTGAACATTCCAGTTTTTTTGTCCATTATACATTTTTCTTTACTCCAATTACATTTGCAATAATATTTAATATATTTTTTCGTAATATATTTGTTCGTAACTTTTCTATTTCTGTTATGTCGCTTATATCAAAATTATTTTAAGCGAAAGGAACACATTTACATGTACAAAATTTCATTTGTACATGCAAATATATAAATTTTTATTTATTTATATATTTAATATTTATGTGTGTTGTGTGTATACATATCTATGTCCTTTTTAGTTTGCTTTGTGTGATGCTATTGATGATTTTGTTACATTATGCTATGGTATGTTAAATGTTATACTATGCCATGCTATGTTTTTGTGGTATACACAAGCATTAAAATTATATTCATTTATATTCTCAATGTGCTTTTATATTCACACATAAATATTTTGTAGAGTTTGACTTTGATTGCCAACAAATGGATGGATAGTTGGATGGATGCAATGCCTGTATACAAAAGTCTCCTTCAATTTATGTATGTATAAGTAGTTTGAAGGTAGTATTTAGCAGAAAGTACGCCATCATGCACCATCATTATAAAATGCCTCAACGGAATGTATGAAAATTAGTAATTTGCAGCAACAAGCAGCAAATAATTTTGATGCATTTGTTTATCTTGTATGTGCATATGAAAAGGCAATAAACGACCGTAACCAGCATCAATAATAGCAAGAACTAACAAGAGAGATCTATGCACCTGTAAATGGCAAATTCTATGCCTTGTGCAATTAGTAGAGTTTGAACTAACGGGTTTTGTTTTGTTTTGTTTTTTTTTTTTCTTTTTGGTTTTGCTCTCTCATCATCTAAATTATGTTTTTTATTTATTTTTTTTTTATTTTTTAATATTCATTGTTGTTCAAGCAAACCTTTTTAGTTGCATTCAGTATGCATAGCCTGATCCTCTTGTTTAGATAATGATGATAATAATAATAATGATAATATGAATGGGTTATAATGGGCAAAGAATGAAAGAGAAAATATAGTTACATTTGCTTGCGAAACTTACTCTATTTCATTTATTTCAGATTTTTGCTTTAGCATTCTTTGTCTCTTTGACTGCGAATGCAAACCAACTGTGTGTATGTGTCTACTTTTCCCATATGCATAGCATAATGCATAAAGTGAACTATTTCATGTATGTATTTATAACAAGAGGCAGAGAGGCAGAGAGGCAGAGAGACAGAGAGATATAGAAAAACAACAAGACAGAGAGATAAAGAATGGAATAAATGATACAGAGAGAAGTAGGATTTTGAAGGATATTGAAAAATGAAGTATAAAGTAGGCGCTGTCGAAAAAGTGAATGCGCCGGAAAATTGACCGATATCGGCAGGGAGAAAAAGAGAGAGTGAGAGAGAGAGAGAGAGAGAGTGTGAGTAGTTAGTAAAGGGGGGGGGCTCATGTTGTTAGCAATAAGAAATTCCCAGGGAATTTCTGCATCAGTTTTGATTTAGTTCAAATATATAACAATCCAGTTGTTCGTGTTGTTGTAGTAGAGTAGTGAAAAAGGAGTCTTCTCCTTTTTAGCCATAAATATATAGCATACATTTTGATTTGACTTTCTGTATGTATGCATGTGTTTATTATATATATATATATATATATATATATATATATATATATTATTTATTTATTATATTTATGTATTCATATATTCAAAGTGGCTGAATTTCACAATAAATAAATAAATATGAATGTTATAGTTAGTTATGTTGTATAAACCTACTACTGTACTACATGGCCATCTTATTACTAATATGTATTCCTTCAACATGATAATAATAATAATAATAATAATAATAATAATAACAACAACAACAATTACCACAATGAGACTGTTTGTGTTGTAATCCAGTAGATTTTATAGATTTCGTGTTCACCAAATACATAAATAACATAAACATTCTACTTTACTTTATTCTATCTCGTTTTATTCCATGGTAAGGTGTCAGATATAAAATGTCATTATAGTCGTTATACTTTGCCGTTATACTTTGCCCGCAAGCATGAAATTTGAAAATTTTCTACATTTACATTTATTGCAGAACTAAGTAAAAAAGGAAATAGTTCAATTCATCGTTGTTATATATAAATTAAGCAAATTTTTTAAAAGCATTTGTTAGAAGGCAAGAGGACACATAGACAGATAACCTAAAAATTGCAATAATTCAATTTAATTATTTCGAAAGTTCTTGCAAAAATCTCTCTTTCTTTCGATATGATTGATATTGTTGTGATTATTGTTGTTGTTATTAATTAATGGATTAGACTCCTCCAAACATGTTTAAATAATAATAACACGAAATAAACTGTAAATTGACATTTCGTCTTCTTCATATCGAGCGCGTGTATCATTTGACATTTAATGACTGATTGGAATCTAATGGAGAAAAATTCAAATCGATTAACTGTCGATTAGCATTTCATTTTTTTAGTTAAAAAATATTTATACATCAATTTCGCGTAAACAAAAATTGATAATAGAAACTTGTCTTCCGATGATTGCAACTTTTGAAAAGTACAAGTCAAAATATTAAATCGAGGGTAACAATTTTGTTTTGATTAGCAACGCACCTTCAACATTCACCTGCCAATTTTGTACCAATTTTGTACCAATTAAAGAGTAATATTTAAGTGGTAATTTTTTTCATAATTAAGCATAAATTATGCAAAAAGTAGTTGTATACAAATCCGTAGAGATTTTTACCAATTTTCTAATTTTTGCGGCAATATTATTTCAAGATCTTGCTGGATGTTGCTTATTCTTAAATATTTTCAAATTAAAAAATCCAAATAAGGAGAGTTAGAGAAATAGAGATTAACCCTAAAAATTTTACTTCGGTTAGAGAGAGAGCACAATGAAGTCTGAATTGTTTTATTTTCATTGAGTTTGATGAAACATTATTCATGCATTGATAATACAAAAAAGTTATGCATTCTTAAAACCAATGAAATGGTTTGAAGAAACCAAAGAGATATTTTCTCTAAATTTTTGTCATAATTCCCCTATAAAAAGTTTGTCTTCAACTTCAAACCATTTTAAATTTGTTAGAACTTGTCTGTCATTCTTCTTTTTATTACATGCATCTGAAAGTTGTTCAAGTCAATTTGTTCGTTTAATGCTATTTGTTGTTGCTTTTATACGAGGCCAGCTATTCTCTTGCTTCTGCTACCTACTTATTTTGGTATTTCGCTTATGTTTTTCAATATTCATATGTACATTTATAAAGGGATACAGGCATTATCTATGTGGTGCATGAATGTGGATCCATGTATCAGATTGTTATTATAATTATTATTAATGTTATTGTTGTTGTCATTTTTTAATATTATTTTTTTATTATTTTTGGTGCTGTATTGCTATTCGGTGGTTGATTCTTGTGTTCGTAGTGAGTGCCAGCATTAACTATCGACGAAAAAAGAAAAAAGAAATAAGAACAAATAACTAGGAAGAAAAAATGAAAAAGAAGTGCCGTTTGGTTTTTTGTGCATCTCATACTCGTTCACTTTTCTTTCTTTCGTATTTTCAAGTTTCCATTTTTTCGGGTGTTTTTTTTTTGTGTGTTTTTTTAACGCTGCTTAATTTCCGTTGTTGGGTTGGCTGAATAAAGCCACTGTGGAAATTCGGCTTTCGATTTTATTTTTCTTCTTGTTCTTGTTATTCTGTGTATTGTCTTCTACTTTAATATTCGTTATTATGTTCATGTAGGTTTAAGTGTTTGCCCACATACATTCATATTAACATGTATGTATATGGATCAATGTTTGCTTATGCATGCATGTGCATGTGTACGTATGTGCGCTTTTTATGTATTTAATTTTCCAGTTGATTCTGAGTGGTAGTTTTTTTTATGCGTGCAAAGCAACGAGTTTCATTTGCAAAGAAAATTGAATCTTTCGTTGTGGTTATATTGCTGGTTGTTGTTGTTATTATTGCATGGAATTTGAAAGATTTTGCCTTTTGAAAATTTTCTGTTCAACTTTAATATCATTTTGTAACATTTTGGTAAAATTACAGCAGCAACAACAGTAATAACAACAAGCACAACCCAACGAACAGCAGAGAAAGAAAATTTTATTAAATTTGTTTTCAACATTTCTTCTTGTCATTCTCGTTTTCTCTTTAAAATCAAATATGTAGAGAAAGTAAAAAATGAAAATTTAAAGAAAGAAAATTGTTAGCACAAACAACAAAAAAAAATTTAAAAAAAAAAGAAAACAACAGCTCAGTTTTAATTCAAATATTTTCCTCTATCTCTTCTAGGTTTTTCGTTCGTCTCTTTTTTCATCTTAAGTTGTCTTTAAAAAAATTTTCTTTCCTATAAATGTGCAATGAATGAATGTATGCCTGTGTGTGTGTGTGAGTGTGTGTGAGTGTGTATGCCTAAAGAATAGAGTAGGAAACCAAATTTTAAGTCATCTTCTTCTTCTTCTTTCTATTATTCAGAGTTGTCTATTCTTTTTTTATGTTTTAAAAGAAAATGTAACAAAAAATGAGAAATTCATTATTTCAAACGAAATAAATTTGTCTTTTTTTTCTTAATAATAAAACCATAATAAAACTTTCAAGCTTTCTCTGCAATAGTAAATACAACAACACACATATACAAATACCCACAAACAAACATACATACAGAGAGCGATAGAGGGAGTGATAGAGAGAAAGAGAAAGAGAGAGAGAGCGATAAAGAAATATGTGTTAATATATATAAAGAAAGCGAGAGAGAGAGAGAGAGAGACAGATAGAAAGAGAGAGATAATAATAATAATGATAATAATGACGTTAGTATATGAAGGGGTAAAAAAATGAAAAGAAGAATTAGAGCAAGAATAAGTTGATATAAAACAATCATATGCAAAATAAAACAAAACAGTTAACTACATATAAACACATACACATACATACATTTTTTATATATGCATGTACAAACACGTTATATTTTCACTGTTGGTATGAATGAAAGAGAACAGAAAAATTGTAAATAGCAAAAATGATAATAAATCGACAATTTTCATAAAACACTGCCGAGGAAAAGAAATAAAAGAAAATAGGAATATATGAAAAATGGCAAAATGAAACAAATCAAAGACGAAACAGAAAAATGATAAAGAACGAAGAGAAAATTAAGTAATATAAAATTTGTTTTGGTGGCTACAGTATCAAAATCAGCAGCAGCGGCAGGGACAAGCAACAAAGTGTATCAGAAGAAGTATCAGAAGCTATTGAAGCAGTTGAAGTAGCCAGTAGCTGCATTAATAATGCACACTACCACAATTCGATTGTAATGCCAGGGTAAATTTAAATTTATGTCATTCTAGTGTTTGGAAGTGCAAGGATTGAAAACAAAAAAATTTAAAGCGTTCCTCCTCTCTCAACGGTTTTACTTTCACGAAAACACAAAGAAAAAAATTTGAGAATAAAAAAATAAAACAAGCATCGACCAGACCCATTGAAAGTGATGCAATCACTCCAAGCAAATACATACTCACGTTATTTTTGCTGTTTTTATATTATTTACCAAGGGGTAAATTCTTTTATCATTCTTGTTTCTATTTTATATGTGGGGGTGGCACATGTTTATATATACATTTGAACATTTTCCATTTTACTAAATGAAGAAGAATGGTATTACCAAAACGGAAAATTGCTATAGACAACAACAAAATGGATGTTCGGCGTGTTATTGTTAATGTGTGTTATTTATTGTTTGTTTTGGTATTAAAGTAGTGCATTCAAATAGCAACAACAACAATAAATTGGCCATTTAACAGCATCTCCGTAAATTTTTCAATGACAACAATGATAACAATAATGATGATGTGATAGAGTCCGAGCCGACTCTTGAATGCGATACATCATCATTTTGTTCAAGGTCAAGCAAATGAATTCCAATTGTGAAAGTAAAAGAATTGTTTTTTTTTTTTTTGGAATAATGCGAAAGAGGCATTCTACTAAATAGATTGACTTAAACCAAATTTGGTATACTCTGACAAATATGTCAAAGATATACATTGAAAAGAAGGAGCAATGCGTTACATTCAACCGCCCAAGTGTATCATAGTCTGAACCATAATTGTAAAGGGCAATCAGTGCTGGCCACCTTATATTGCAGCAAGCTTCATATGAAACTGAAGGATGCTTACATGTTTGTCTACATAATCGAACAAAAAATTTTATTTGTTCACCAGTTTCGATGCCCAGTTTTAATGGTATTGGATTCGATTTTGTTAGCTCATATCACGGACGCGTCTCGTTCAAATATACTGCTCACGGTTGGCGCATGAGGTTCATTTTCCTTTAATGAATGATTAGTTGGCGTTTGTGGCCTAGAATCTTGACATTAAGGTAACTCTACTCTTTACCAACTAGTAATTTCCATATGAACTTTAGACTGGTGGCTCATGTTAACGATACTACGAGCAACAGATATAATTGTATCAGTCCAAAAAAAAAAATTTGTTATTATTGCGCCATGAAGTTAAGCCATCATGATAGGCCGATGTGCTTACATAACATTAATCCTATGTAGCACAATAAATGTGTAGGGTGCAATAATGTGTAATATTTTTTTTAGTTTCTTCATGTTAAAAAAAAATGTATACGCCAATTGAAAAAGAAAGCAATGGCAGAAAACAAAAAAAGGAGCCTGAAATATTTTTATTATAACAATTTTATTACCCTCAGACTTCAGTGTATAAGATGAAAAAGTGAAAAGAAGAAGAAAAAGCATGCACCCAACGTGTCGCTTAATATTAAAATTTCCTCCTTCGAAATATAAGACCAAACCAAATCTATCCCAGCCCTTTTAGTAGCAACCATTCAAACAACTCTACACCTGCCCATATCGCAACTAAATTCACGAATTCCATTTAAGCATAACACTGCATGTGCATTGGTGACTGTGTATACAAATGCATACACATATATATGTTTACCATAACCATTAATATCCACCATAAAAAATTTACCAACAACAGTAACGCGAATCCAGGCTCAAGCATTTTCCTATCATTTCTATTCTGTTATATCAACCATTGCCCCAACTCTACAACAACAAACAGTCAAAAAGTACCTTTACAATACGTGCGAAAAGATCTTGATAGAGAGAGGGTATAGAGAGATAGAGAGATAGAGATACAGATAGAGAGAGTGAGAGTGGAGGAGAAAGAGAATTTAAAGTATGAGTAAACATAGAGAGAGGCTGCACCACTTTTGACTCTCTTTTTTCCCTTTTCATTTTTTTACTTTTCTTTACCGTTTAACACTGTCAAAGCATTATGCAAACAAACCAAACAAGCAAAGCATGAACAATGCAACATACATTTAACTAAAGAGAAGGAAGAAGTAAATTCAACTTCAACAAAAATGTGTTGAAAATCGTCTTTTTTAAGTTTCTTACCTTTTTTTATTTATTTACTTTAACCAACACTTACATTTATTGATTATTAGATAAGATGATTTCCTTTTTTCTTCACTTTTTTTGTTTTTGTTTTTGTTTTTGTTTTTTTTAGGTATAAAAAATCTTCCGTGTTTTTACCCTTCGCATTAAAAAGTGTTAAAAGGCATTAGCATTGGCATCGTAAACGGTTTTTTTTTTTTGTATAACAATTTAATCTTTACACTCAATTCATAAACAGAAAGTACCTAATAAGTGAGACAGTTAGATAAATAGAGAGATACAACTAACAAACTCTGTGGGGAGATATATCACATGGACAAATTTAGTTTTGAATTGTTGAAAGTTCAATATGTACAACTTTTGAGGGTTGAATTGAACATGTACGTTTTTCCTGTAATAATCTATGTGAAAAGAATTTTTAGTGATAATCATGGTCATTAATTATCTGAAAGTTAGCATATAATCAGTTCAAGAAATTATTTGTAACAATCCAAACAGAATTTCACGCACTTTACAATTTGTGGCTTTTCATGTTTATACTTTTCTCTATTGATTTATTTATGTTTTCTTATATTTTTTTTTTTTAGATTTCTAATTGTTTGCTAGCAAAAATTTCAGTATGAAATTGCCTACTGTTGATTTAAGGACGCGTATTATTATTTTAAAATTTTATTGGTCCTACATCGGTACAGAATTAAAAAAAGACTAACATTTATCTTTAGCTGTTCAAAAATAACTAAATTAGAGGCTAAACCAAAGTTCGTTATTCTGGATCTAATTTTTTCTAAGATCTTCTTTTAGCGTTTTCTGAAAGTCTGGCAATTGATAAAGCCTTTTAAGCGTATAAAGGAGTTTCCGGAGAACTTACAATATCATATCTTAAGAAAACTAACATAGATTTTTCAAGAATAAGAAATTTAATTTTTAGGAATTTAAATTTTAACGATTTAGTATATTGGTGTAATTTGTAAGACTTTACCTTAAATTGAACTTTTAGTTTGATGCCTTATTTAAGCAAAATTCTATTTTACTGATAAAGTAGAAATGGAAAATATAACAGTTGGGGCCGATCCTTTGTGTAATGTTAGGTACATCAGTTTGTTTAATGCAAGAAAAGAAATAAATGCCAGACTTGAGAAATTCCAAATCTATTAAAAATATTTGAAACAAATTTTGACTTTTAAATTGGCATTTTAAATGATATAGTTGGGCTCTATACCGTTTGTTTATTAAGAATAGTAAATTTTTAATCAAATAACAATGTTTAAAAATTTTTGTTAAATAAAAATGATCCAAAGCCAAATATTTTCAATATTTTCAAATCCATAACATGGCTACTTTTAAATATAAAAATGTATGGACATAGTTCAGACATATAGACTGTCAATTATGATAATAATCACAAATTACTATGAATTTTAATCTGTGAGTTCATTTCGAAGTCTATGCCTTCTATGCCTTCTAGTGTAGTGTAGGGTGTAATTATTGAATGAATGACTACTTGAGTTTCATAAACTAAAATATTTGTTTATTTAAATTATAATGTGAATGGTATTCTTGCTTTATAAATGAAATTTCCCAAAGAAATCTTAAAGTTACACTTTTAATTTTAATTGTCGTTTTGCATTTCTTGGTTATTTGTTAAAGATGCTATTGGAAAACGAGAGATACGTTTTCACAGAGTTATGCATGCACTTTACAAAATGTCTTTATCCATTTTTTTTTTCTTTTACATCCTTTGTAATGTTCTACCAAGTAATGTACAAAGATCCACCTTCAAGACTCTTACACCAACCAACACCATACAAATTCCAAAAAAAAAAAAAAAAAACAAAGAAAAAATAAAAAACAATACACTAAAAAAAGGACATGAAATGTTTTAAGAATTGGTAAATTCAAATACCAAAGATATATTTATGTATGTGCGTGTGTGTAGTTGTCATTTTTTTATTTTGCATTTTATATTTTGCGTTTTTTGTATGGTATTGGTTTAAATATGTATATATATATATATATATATATATATATAGTGTGTGTGTGTGTGTGTAGCCACACCCAGATGTACGACAAAAAAGCACTGAATTTTACACGAGTTGGCTTTTTTTCTCAATTTTGTTTGATTATTTTTTCATTTTGTTTGGTTTTTTCTTTGATTTTTTGTTTTTTCTGATATTTTTGGTGTTAAACCAAAAAATAATGTAAAATGTGTGAAGAAAGCAGAACATTTTCATCATTTGTTTTTATCTTTTGTGTTATTCATTTATTTCCACCACCCCCCCCCCCCCCCACCCGCCACCCTATAATTTTTTGTTGTTAATGGCAGTACGACCATTTTATCCCTAAATATTATTATCATTAACCATCATCTTGCCCATATCCAGATACCAAAAAAGGCAAATTTTTAAGTTTTACATTCACATTTTCATTTGCTTTTTTCATACTGGCAGGAAAAAATGGAATTGTGACAGTCGGTCCATGTGTATTATTGAAAACTCTACACAATTTGATCGAAAAATACCACAAAAAAAAAACTAAGAACAAAATAAATGTAAATTGGACTTAGTATATAAAAGGGCTAATTTGCGAACTTTTAAAGTGCTTAATAAAAAAAAAACATTCCAAAAAAAGGGCAGGTTAAGTCCAAATTGAGTACACGCATTCATAAAATGAAGTAATTCTTTTTCTTCTTTACGTAACTACGTGTAAAATTCATTCAGAACCATCGATTTTCAATTCCACTCGTTCCAAGAATATATTTCATTCAAATATACCTGCAATTACGCCATAAAATTTTGAAGCAAGGATTTACAAAACAGGCTCAAGTCGAGTCAATTTAGACACAAGCCCTAATCCTACAAATTTTTAATATCATTTATTTCTAAAGTAAATTTCATTTGCATCTCCACATAATTGTGATCTCAGATGAATATTCTGGGCAAACAAATAGGCTCATATCTATTTAAAAAATGATACTAAATCGGTAGGTTTAGTGTCGATAGGTTTAAATATAGTATTAAAACAAGCCACATTTATAGCATTAGTAGAGAAGGACTAAATATGTTAAAAATGTAAATATGTTTAACTATTTGCGGATTCCGATTGAGTTAAGTATCATATTCAATTATTTGCGTGCAATAACAATATGATGATTTAATTGCTCTGTCACAGATAACTCTTCTGCTATTTTAGAAAAAATATTTATAAAATTGGACTTAAAGTGAAAGAATGAATAATGAATGAATCAGCTTTGAAATTGAATTAATCCAGAAAGAGTGAACTCTAAATTTCGTCTTTTATTATTTTCATATTAAATTTATAATTAACTGGCAGTTACTTAAAAGAATTTTTTTTAAGAAAAAAAGAAAAAAAAAACTGTCAATCTTTACCTGAACACATGAGCATAATTTTCATTAGATTTGATTTGATATCAAACACAATTTACATCATATTTTCATAATAAAAGGAAAAAAGGAAAAAAGGAAAAAAGGAAAAGAAAAAGGCGTTATACTTCATGCTCATGTTTATGCCAGTAATATAAGTAAGCAGAAATGGAGCATGATGATGTCAATCCAATTTGTCATATATACATATGTAAATGTGTATTTACTTACATTTTAGAATATTCTCAAATAAACTCTCTTACACTCAGAATCAGAATCAGAATCAGAATTATTCAACGAATTGATATGTTTAACGATGTATCTCATTTCTCGAATTTGCTTGGTTTTTTTTTCTTTCTTATTACACATTACTTTCGTTATTTTTTGTATTTAGTTCAATGCTCCACACAGAGAGAACATATAGAGGATAGAATTATTTCAATACACATATACGTACAAACAACAAATAAACACGCACTCACACACATATTATAATTATATAGTTTGAGATGTACCTTGCACAACACTATTAGTTCAATGTTGAGTGTAGACTGATGATGCGTCGTTAAGTTTTCTCAAGGCACATAGAAATATTTTTGCTTGCATTTTGCAGCGTTCAATGTATACAATGGATAAATGTCCTGGTTTTTTTTTTTTGTTGGTGTAACAAATATATCCATGAATGTCTAACAAATAATCATAGCAACAACAGCTACTAAAGTAGCAACAGCAACAACAATACTAAAAACAGCAACGAACGTTAATAGTAAACAACAATACAATAAAGTAACTAAACTAAACTAAACTAAACTAACTAGCAAACAAACAGCAAGAAATGGCGTACAATAACAGCACAAGTGTTTATGAATTATGTCTATGTAAAATAAGAGAGAGATAGAGATAACTATATAGAGTAAGTGAACGAGTGAGCGTGTGAGAAGGAGAGAGAGAGAGAGAAATTTTGAAAATTTGCAATCATGATATTTCTCTCTGTATTTATATACATACATAATAATGTTTCTGCTGCTTCTTTTTCTTATTTTTAAGATTTTTTTGCTCGTTTCTTCTTCTTTTGTGTGGTTTTTAGATAGAGCGACCTAAATGTTAAATCTTTCATTGTTTTGTGTATTCGGCATATGTATCCATCTGTATACGAAATAATCTCACACAACCACACTAGACATATGTGAACATACACATCTAGCTAAATATGGTTAAATTACGTATATAAATTGATATAAAGTGCGTTGGGAGGAGGCCAATTGTATTTATTGTCAAACCGAAAAGGGATAACGGCCAAAATACGATATGTTTTGCCAACTAAATGCATATAACATCCCATCACTAAGTAAATTACAGCAATAACAACAACAATAGCACGACATTTAATATGACGAGCATACTCGACATAACTGTAGCATAACTGAAGCATAACTGTAAAGTCGATTTGAAAATACCGTACTTTCTCTCAATTTATTGAAAATCAAGAATACTCTTAAAAGTTCTTAGAGATTTTTTTTTTAACTTTTCAACTCAAAATTGTCCAAATTCTGTGAAAAATTTTTTGGCATGCAAAGCTTTCTAAAATATTATTCGATGGAAACTTTGAAATGGGAAGTAACTTTTCTCCATCTTGGCTTACAGTTTCAATTTTCATTAAAATATATCCTGCTATATGACTAAAAATGAGCGTTTAAGTTAAAAGCTTTTCAGATAATTATTTTCAATAAATTTTTTGAATTTATTGAGGCTTTACTATCTGAACGTGATATTGCATATAAAATCATTTAAATCGTAATAATTGAAAATAAAAATAAATTATATCATAATGATTGATTGGACTCAAATCTTGGTATACCAATTTTACTAAGCTGCCTTTTTGAGTGCTATCCATCTTCTAATATGATAAGTACACCACACTAAACATTTGAGTAATAGTTATAAAAGAAACAGCGAAAATGGTAGACAAAGTAGAGTAGTGCGCATTCAGTTCAACTGAGTGCAAAATAATTTTCTTTCTTCTGAATGAAATTAGTGTAAAGTCGTTAGGGATGAGTTGAACATGAGTTACCTTAGTAGTGCAATAAATATATAAAAATTCTTTGTTGTTGTTTAGAGGCAGGTAAACAAATAGAGAAAGAGAGAGTTCTGGCAATAGAAAATTGTGAAGAGCAAGAATAGGAAAAAGGTTTAGGTTTAGAAATAAAAAACAAAGAAATATTGTTCGAAAACGCAATAATATGGACACGTTATAAAATCTACAACTACAACAACAAATTTTCGCAATAAAAATATTTCGATGCATTGTAAAAAAATTATTACTAAAAGACAATAATGTAATTATACTAAACAATAATTAATAACCATGTAGAACCCTTCTAACCACCAAAACAAAGGAAAACAGAAGCAAATTTTACTAAGTAAATTTTACGGTTTCTTTTAAAAACCAGTAATGTATGTTTTCCTACGAATAAATTTTTAGGTAATTTCTTTGATTTTTATTATAATACATCAAATCAATTGAGTTTTAAATATCTGTTTGAACATTTATTTACACGATCTATGAGTGCAAAGATTAAAAGAGACTTAATATGCAGTCTACATATTTTCAATCTAAGACTAAAATTGAGGTAAAGATTTAGATGAGACAAGATAAGATAAGATATACATAAGATAAAATAAGATAAGATAATATGTAGGTAAGATAATATATAGATAAGCTAAGATAAAGATAAGATAAGATAAAATATAGATAAGATAAGAGTTTTTGTATATTTGATGGAAAAATTTAATATTTCTTTATCGGCATATTTTATTAAGGCGGGGCCCTCGAAAATTTTTTTACTACAACAATATGCCATAATATAACAAACGTTAAAGCAAATGGCTGTTAACAAAGATGTAAAATTATCTAAGACCTAAGCATTGATGTTATGAAATATCTTTACAAGTATGAAAATGATATGAAAAATCTGTAGTATGTATATAATTAATTTTCAAATTAGTCACAAATGATGGAATATAATTTTATTATATAAAAAAAAAGGTACAAGCAGCAATAAGCTTTTGGTGTTAACATAATTTACAAAAATTTATTTGTAATTTAAGTCAAATTCAAAAAAATTACGGAAATTATCTTATATGACTAATTGTCATAAAAATTCACCTTTTTATAAATTTCATACATAAATTTTAAACAATAATAAGCGAAATGTTATGTGGCACTTTTTCAATATTGATTTTTTTTTGTTCTCCATAAGTTTTTGTCACATTGACAACAGTAATAGAAAAATTATAACTTCGTAGTATACATGTAAATAATTTTTAATAACGGTAAAAAGTATATACATATATGCACGTATGAATTTTTTTTCTTTTTTTTTTTTTTTTGGAATATTACACTTACGGTAATTTTCTTTCTCTTTAACCGATTTAAGCAAGAAAAAAAAAGGAAAGTAAAGAGATTCGAGAAACTAGAAAAATGAAAAATGAAAAAAAAAACACTTGTCTACATATGCAGGGTTTTTTTTGTTCTTTTTTCGATAAAATAGACAGGAAACGCCCTTCTTATGAGTCATACATAATATAAAATAAAATTATACGATAACAAAAAAAAAAAAAAAACAAATAAACAAATATGGAAACAAAGGAATGAAAAAAGGAGAAGGAAAACTTGTGGAGATATTTTTAATTTAAAATATATTTCTGAAGATTTTACATTTACATGTAGCATGAATAGAAATAAAAAATAAATAAACAGACGGACAGAAGAAGAAGAAGGGAAACCACCACCACCATCACCACCACCACTAGCAACAACAGCAAGAACAACACTTAAAAAAAAACAAAAAAGAATTTTGACAAATTGACTCACTAAGTTGTTGCCAAGAGTGTTATTCAATATATTTTTTTATATACAAATATTTATATATATATATATAAAAAAAAAATTTGCTCTCTGGAAACTTACACCTGTGTTTTAAATGAAAATGAAAAAAAAATTAGTAAATAATAATAACAACAAAAATAATCTAGAAAAAAAAGGAACAAAAATATGAAATAATCGAAAACTATAAATAGCACACAATTTATTTAATTTTAATTTTAATATGCATGCGTAAAAATTCATCAGTTTAGTTCAGTTCAGTTCAGTTCAGTTCAGTTCAAGCTTCTTCATTTCTCAACATTTCTCACTACTTATTACTACTCATCTCTTTCTTCTCATAATTGTATGCTCTTTCTGTTCAAGCAGCCAATGATTCTGGCGTTCTGCTTGTCTTGTCTGTCTTGTCGCTTGATGCTTTTTCATATAAATATTTATTGTGTATTGTTTTGTTAAAATCATTTTGTCAATTAAATAAATATCATTGGATGACCTCATATACAAATTTATGTACATATGTATAGATATATACAAATTATATATATATATATATTAAAACTTTTCTACATTTTTACACACAATCTCCGTTTCACTCTGTTTGTTTGCAGCACTGCTTTTTTTGGTTTTCATATATTTTCATTTCTTTTTTTTGTTTGTCTTCTTCTTATTATATACTTATACACAAGTATTCAATTGCGACTTATATGTTGTATGTTGTTTATAGTATGTATATGTATGTATGTATACGTATTTATGTATAGATATAGTTTATATGTATATATAAATGTTATATAATGTGAAATACAGAAATAATTTTAAGGTTATTTTATTAATATAGCTTATCTTTGGCATGCTTGCCCTCTCTCTCTCTATCACTCTCTCTAAAACTTTTATAGTATCATATTACATTAAAGGTAGTCATATAATTAATTTTTCTTTATCATAACATAATTTTTAAAAAAATTTGAAAGAGTATCATATTTTAAAAGATGAGATTAACGATTCAATGAAAACTAAACGTTTCACAAAGAGCAGCAGTTATTAAACTTTGCCCTTGCAGAAAAATTAAAGGAACCCTAAAAGCCTTGCCGATGTGCTCCTAAAATATATTAAATTAAAACTTTAGTGTTTTAGAATTAATATGGAATATTTTCGATGTTTTAATCACAATTTTTCAATGGCAAAATTACTGTAACCGTTTGGTAAAATACAAAAGGATCTTACCATACGTTTCCTGAATTTCATGGAATTTTTTTTTAAAGCGGTTTTAATGTACGCTTTTAAATGATATTAATTTTAATTTTATAAATTAAAGCTTAGCAGGCTAATTACTATTTGATATTCGATTTGATCCTCTATTATCCGCTTCTACATACTGCAATCAAAGTTTTTCAACTATTTAATAACTATTTTCAGAAAGTAAATTAAGCAAATTACCTACAAAAATAATTATTTAAATAATTTGTGTGTTAAAGACTAATTAATTTTATAGAATTTTAGATTACATGGAGCCATTTTTTTTCTTTTGTATACAATAAAAAAAATTTCCTTAGAAAATAAATTTGTGTATTTATTTCTGAAAAACATTTAATTAGGGTAGCAAAAATATTACAAATTGATTTGGGCATCACTGTAACATTTTACATATACTTCTGATTAAATATATTTCACAAATTCTGTGAATACCACGATTGTAGTTTCGTAAATAAATTAGTATGTACCTGAGTAAGAGTAAACATGCCATTGTAACTGTAATGTATTGGATTTTTCGCTCTTTGTTTGCTTGGACTGAAAATAATATGGCATGACGTGCGTATGCTTGTATATGAAAAAAAGAGTAGAGTACAAGTAAAACTGATATACATTTTTAAATGTCGCTTATGCCCATTTAATACTTACTTTCTTATGGAGATTTTTTTCTTTTGGTTTGTTTTATAGCATAAACATGTAAGAATGTTCGTTCACAAGCAGGACTTTAGCTTACAATATAGACAATGTAAAAAAAATGAATGGTGTTTTGAGAGGGCGAGGAGAACGTAGATAATAATAATAGTAGCAGCAGCAACAATAACAAATGAAGCAATAACTACAATAAATTTGTTGATGTTTATGTGTATAATAAGTAGCAAGTAAGTTCTTTGTAATAAATTTGCGCACACACACATTGTTGCCGCATTTCGTTCGTTAAATTTATGAAAAAAAAAGAAAAAAATATTGTAAAATGACATGCACAATACGAATTTGCGTGTCTAAAGAATGAGCATAACAACAATAACAACAAAAACGATAGCAACAGCAATATCAATGTTAACCTGCCACACAAGACCAACATCAACACCAACATCAATACCAACACCAACACCAAGAATAATAGCAACAATAACAATAACTAATAAGAAAATTAGAATAAAGTGAAATGTGAAAAAGAGAAAAAAAGTATGAAATAAAAATCTATATCAACGCGAACATTGAGAGCAAAAAGTTTAGATTACGTTTGAATAATAAAAACAAAAACCAAAAAAAAAAAAAAAAAGAAAAATCCACACACAAACACAAACACACACACACACACATACACATACACAAGCACATACACTCAAAATAACGAAATGGGAAAAAACAAAAAGAAATTTATAAAGTTTACTTCTAATAGCAATGCGGACAACAACAAAAACAAAATTCTATACACAGCAAAATGAATAAATATTTATATTATACCTTTTTTTGTATATACATTTATATATGCATACATATATACAACATACATACACACATACATTTATATTACACGCGAATTATATATATATAAATCAAGGTACGTCAATCGATAAGTTTCCGACTGACAGACAATGGTTAACCTTCGAACGATAACACAACACATCACAATTTCATGATAAATTAATAATTCAAGGTTTCAAGGCAGCAAAACGTAGTTAGTTTTTTGTAAGTCCTAAGTCTACAGTTTTTTCTAAATGCGAAACAAACTTGCAGATTAATCATGTATAAACGACTGGAAATGGAAACTATTCTAAAAGGATTACAAACTCAAGAATTAGTTGCATAGAGAGATCAAAGGGAAGCTATTTTTATAAAATAATTAATTGAAGGACGTAAGTTATTGACGAAATTGAGACCTCTTTTGAGAGAACAGGACAAATTGTTGTACAAATAGGCAACGTTAAAAAATTTGAAGATACTTGAAATGAAATGAAAGAAAGAGGAATTAAGTCTAACTATTATAACGGTCTAAACTAAACTAAACTATAACTAAATAATGGTCTTTTCTTTAGAATGAAAGCTCACGATATGACGCGATAAGTATTTGATTGCTCTTTCTTTCTTTCTGTATTCTATATTATGTAGCATTTATAAAAGACGAACAAGAAAAAGAAGAAGAAGAAGAAGAAGACGAAAAAGAAAACAATCAAATGATATTCTGAATGCGTATGACCTGATGATGATATGGCAAATAGTATGATTTCGTTCTGTACAGTGTTGTCACATTTCCAAGTGTCGTACACAAAGAATCCACACACACACACACACACAAATACACATGCACACATAGCAATAAATGTGTCTCTAATCTAAACAAGTAAAAAATTTTGTTATTATTGCTATTACATGCATCTATTTCTTTTCCATTTTGTTGTTGTTCTATTGCAATTGTAATCGTTATTGTTATTGTTATTGTTATTGTTATTGTTATTGTTACTGTTATTGGATAAGTAACGAACGAACGAATGACGAATATATAACGAAAAAACAAAAATTACAGCAAAAAGCAGAAAAATTAAAGAACGACAAAACACAGAGGTATAGAAAAGTAATAGAATTTTATTTGACTTTAGACCAGAATAATACAAGTACAACCACCTACGCATCACATCCAATAGCAATTGGATTTCAATTAGAAATTATGAAGGCATTTATTTAAAATTGTATTGATTAAATCATCAGAATGGTATCTCGTAATCAATCGAGTAATCTGACTTGATTTCGTTTGACAACTTCAAGTTTTCACTTATAAAAAAAAAATTTACGAACTTTATAAATGTCGGAAGTGAAACAAAAAACAAAAATCATATGGAAAGCAGAATATTACAATTATTTGAGAGAGAGAGAGAGAAAGAGAGAGAGAGAGATAGATAGACAGACCAAGAGATGAATAAAGATTGTAAGGTTACCTGGCATAACAACAATTTTCTGGAAGGTGAATGGTATGCGCGTCTCAGATAAAGATACAATATTCTTGTTCTTACTCGTGTATTGTGTGTGAAATCGGTTGCTTGTGGCTTGTCTTGTCGCTCTGTAATTATTTATTGCTTTTACTTCTGCTTCTGCCTGTCGCTATTGTTGTTCTTGTTGTCGTCATCGTTGTTTTTATTATTATTATTATTATTATTATTTATATTATTTTTATTATTATTGTTGTTGTTTTTGCTTTTGTTATCGTTGAAATAATGCAATTACAAAATTTGTTTTCATACACAGTTATTCAACCGAGTGAATACGATTTCCCGATGTCTTTTCTTATTTACATGTTTATTTTTATTTATATTTTTTTTTTTTTTTTTTTTTTTGATTGATTTGTTGCTAAATTTTTTTAAATAATTTGTTTGTAGAGTAGGAAATTTCCATGACTGAATTAAGGTCTTTAATATTTTGTTTATGCGTTTTTTCATTTGATTCATAACCTCTGTATTCTTGGCTTTTCAACACTATCAATTACATCTCATTTGTTAATCAATTAGAATATAATTTTTTTTTATAATAAGGATACACTGTTTCATATATATCAGAAGAATAATAACAGCTAATGGAACTTGTGTTCTCCGATATTTTTGTATGCAATGTCCTCTATGGGATATCAAATGTATTATTTACGTTCTAAGTGAGTGTAGAAGCACTTAACGATTTCTTTTAGTAATAGTAAGTTATCTATATCATCATTGAGCCAAAATAATAAATAAAAATAAATAATAATAAAGCAGCAGTAAAATTAATAGTAAATTTTCGTGGGTATAGCAGCAGATTTTTTAAGAACTAAGAACTAAGAAAATGCACTTGCAAAGCATTTTTAACAATTTTTTTATAGTACATTTTCTGATTTGATTTTATACTTAAATTTTATAGAAACACATTTTTAATATCGGCTGAATACTTTTGAGGTAAATTGAAATATACAAGAATAGAATTCGATAGAATTCAAAATAAAATGATTTACCAAATAATTCTTAAAATTTTTTCCATTTTTAAGGCAATACAATAAACTGTAGGAATAATTTTTAAGGCATACGTTATAATACGGCTTTTCCATTTGATCTCGCACTTAAAACCAATCGTACGAAATCTCAACAGAATGACTAACCTTCTAATTTTATATGCTTACGATCTTATCATTAAATATCGATCATGCGAAGCATCCAAACTTGGAATTATCAACATTTCAAATTAATTTACGTATAATTTTTTCTATAACACTCTCAGTAAACTTTTAAAGAGTAATCATCCAAGAATAAATATAAATGTTTTACAAAATCCATGAGAGAGACATTTTTGCTTATTTAATAGAACGTCACTTTAATAAAATTTATGTATATACATTTATATATAAATATTTATATAAATATATAGAAATATATTTATATTGTTCAATGTATGGTATTTGTATGGTGTATATAACTCAAAGTACGTGCAAAATATCTAAAATATATAAAGTGTCTATTCACCACGAAAATTATATTTATATTTATATAGTTACATATATAAATATCTAAAAGTATTTAGGTTGTTTTATGTATGTTATGAAAAAAAAGCAAGAGAAACGAAAACAAAAGGAAAAAGAAAAACTAGGAAAAAGTTCAAATTAACTTAAAAGAAGAGAACTAAAACTCTAAAAAGAATTTAATGAATTCAATAAGATAAGTACCTGAGTATCATTTTTATTGAATTAGTAAAGTTTCTTGAAATATTAAAATATTTTTTAGTCTTTAAAGAGCTATCATTTTTCTATTTTTCTAATTGTTCCTTAATTTATTATGATCGATGATCGGTGACCATAATTCTAAAAATATGTACAAAACTGAAACAATCGAATGCAGATTTTTTAATCTAATAAATTCAGTAAAAGCTTTGGATATAGTTGATCACATTTTCGTATTTGAAAAGATACCATTTACAATTTCTCAAACTTTTTTTCCAACCTTTTTCCAACTTCTTGAAATATCCTCCAGTTTTTTAACTCTTTCTTCTTTTATAGGTTATTTAAAAGGCGACTTGAACTGACCACTACGTTTGCACAGTTGGTGTTTTATGTTAATAGGAAATTTTATTTCGGTGACTGCTGCTACCTCTCTCATTTAATCAAGTATGAATGCAAACATACAAACATACAAACATACTAACAAAAATAATGATAAAGCAACAACAGATCTAATAATAACAATAATAAGGCAGGCAATTTAGTTGAAATGAAATCGGGTTTGGCTGCTTTACTTTTTTTTTTTAATTCAATTTTGTCGAATTTACTCCATAAAATTACCGAAAAAGTTAAATTTAGTTTAAACGAGAAGTTAAATGTTTCAATATAAGAATAGAAAAAATATGAGAAATTATCAAAGGTGACTTTTTTTTAAACAATGCATACAAAGTTTTCTGTAAAGTTCAGAATTTGGAAATTTAGAAAATTGTTGTCTTAAATCAAAATCTTTTCCAATACTTTAAAGAATTTCATTGCACATTTCATATCGAAAATTTACGTGTTATATTCAAAAATAAATATTTTTATTGATTACAAAAAAAGATGCATGAGATTAAATGGAAATAATTTGAATGAATAATTTGATTCCGAAAGGACAGTATGCCATTGTTTTATATAACGATTCGCTTGTAAAAATTATAAGAATATTCTTGTCAATAAAACAAAATATTATTGTGATTACATCATAATCATTTGCTTTTTTTTCTAAATGTACTTAATTCCTATGACAAACTTAAGTTTGTTTGGGTCGTAATCTAAGAGTATTGAATATTGAATTAAGAGAATGTAAATCATACGTCATTTAATAAATGTTTGGTATAAAATGTAAGAACACTCTACTGTTGATAATTTCTAGATATAGACAAATTTTCAAATTTAATGTACAGAATTTTCCATGGATCCAGTTTAGCATGTCTTGCAAATTGCCGGGGACTGTTCAGTAATAGTTTACAACGCAACTTGAAATGTAATTGATACAATTAATTTTATGTTTTCCTTGGTTTCTTTCATTTCTTGGCATTTGGCATTTGCATTCTTTTCCTTGGGTAACCCTTGGAAACTTTTTTCTCTTGCTTTTAAGACGATTCTTACTCGAATTCAGGGCTTTCTCAAGAACTTGATCTTGAGATTTGAATGCCTTTAACCTTCAATTTTACTTCAGATATGAAATAATAAAATGATATAAAAATGCAATTTGAGAAATTATCAGTTATTAATACAATGTTGACATATAGGCAACATATGGATGAATTATTGAGTGACGGAATATAATACAATATAGTACACAAATATTTTTCTTTGTTATAATTTATTGATTATTTCTTGTTTAGCTTTTTTCCATTTTTACAATTACCTTGCATTATTATTATTGGTATTATGAAATTCCATAAAATTACATTTTTTATTACGTATTAACATTTTTTCATTTATCGTATTCTTTAAATATTAAGTATACCCTGTATTTAGTACAGGGTGTACACAGTGCTTAACAGTGCTTTGTGTCAAAATGGATTAATTTGATGGAAGTGTGTAAGACGGCTACACTTTACAGTAACAGTTAACATGGAATTTAATTTGAAATTTTTTTTTCCAAACAATTGAAAGTAACGATTACAAATGTTTAAGACAAATTTGAAAATGCTCTTTATATTAGATGGATCGATAGAGAGTTGGGCAAGCACAATCTCAGTTCAAGAATCAAGAAGAAATATTGCTACTTACTTTTCTTTGCAGAAAAGAATTGTGGGCTAAAAAAAAAAAAAAAAAATAGACAAAAAGGCAGTACTTAAGCTTTAAACAATTCTTTACTTTGTTTAAAATAATTTCTAAACATTAAAATTTAGTACTCATGTTAATTTTTATATCTCTATACTTAAAGTGTAATAAAAGTGTAATACATTATGTTGAGGTTATAATATTACGATATGACCAATGGCCAATCGTAATGGCCAATTAAATTTATAAAGTCAATATTTAATACTCAAACAGGTCATTCAAAATGGTATCATTTTCATCGAAATGTTCAAGAATTTATGCCCAAAGAATGAAATTGCAAAGAATATAAAGAAATATTTAATATTTAACATATTTATGTAGTAATATAATTTTCATATATACAGATTTTTATAATTATATTTATATTTATATATCTATTTATATGCGTGTAAAATTTTTATAAAGGGAGTGTCATAGAGGTCGGCCGCTTGCTTGCGTTTTATGAGTTTGTACATTCACATTGTCTCTATGCCTATGCCTGGCCTGAAACTCTTTTATCTGCCTTTATATGCCTGGCCCGAACACCAGGCAAGCATTTATAAGTATACGTATGTATGTATGATTGCATTGATATTGCTAACATTTAAAGTGACTAAGTACATGGACTTGGGCACTTAACTTGACTTGCTATACACATAAACATAAATACATGTACATATTTATAAAAATATTAAAATTGAATGATATACGCAGGTGCCTTAGAGAATTTAAAAGAAACATTTTTTTAAATAAATGAGTGCCATTATATGCATATACACATACACATCTACATACATATGCATATGCATATATACTTTATACAAATATATTTAAATACACATTTTATGTGTATACATACATAAAATACAGAAAAATAGGAAAAAAGGTAGAAAAAAAATTAAGAGAAAAGCAGATAAAATAAAGAAAAATAAACAGATTGAATAACAAAAAAAAAAAAAAAAGAAAATCTCTAGTTGGGATGAATGGATGATGGCGACCAACAGTGATGGTGGTTGGTGAATTATGATGCCGTTTGATGTTGATGGTCGTATACATTGGTCTGTTTTTTTTCTTTTTTTTGTTAACTCTGCAACACTGTACATACTTATATATCTATATATGTCTTTCTGTCTGTCTGTTCATGTATGTATGTATGCAATATACATGGTGCACCAGAGAAATAAAAAGCAAAATATACACACAGTATACACGTACATACATACATACATACATACATACATACATAATATATATATATATATATATATATATATATATATATATATATATATATATATATACATATATGTACCTAATACAACAACAATAATAAGAGCCATAACAACGACAACATATAATCATAATAATAATAAATATTTATTGCAGATTGTGTATTACGTTTTGTTTTAGTGTTCATCGTTCAGTAGTTCATCGAGTTGATTTTGATATTTTCTTCATTTCATTGTCTCTTTCACTTCTTCTATCTCTCTTCTTCACTGCGCCTTTTTATTTTTCTTACTGTTTAGTTTGCCTTTATTATTGTATCTTTTTTTTATTAAAATTCATGCTCTTTATACTCTTCACTGTTTTCTACATTTCGCTTTAGATTTTAGTTTATTTCTCCGTTTCTTTCCTTTTCTGCTTCTGCATCTTTTCCACTTAATGCTTTAATTGCCCTTGTATACATATTTATATACGTATTTATAAGTTTTTACATTAAACACGATATTGCATCGTCAAACTAACACGACTTGTAAGTTTTTTTACCATTATTATTTCATTATTATTAGTGTTATTATTACTATTATTAAAATCGTTATTATTCGGCATTAACGAATTAAATGTTATGGCGTGGGCTACAAGAGATGAAATACGAAACACAAATAAGAGACTATAGCCATTTACAGTTAGTTGTTAAACTAGAAGAGCTAAATATATTAATCTCATATTTGTACATTGTTATCTCATTACCGTTATTTACAATTCACTCTTTTCTACTCTATTCCATTTCATCTCATTCCATTTCTTTTAATTTCATTTCACTTCATTTAATTTTATTGCAAATTATTTCAATGCAATTAATTTGATTTGATCATTACGATTTCATTTTCTGTTCTTTGTCCTCTTTTGTTTTTTAAGCTACAGAAGTTAAATAATATCTGTCTTATTATTTGAGTATCATTTTATTTGATTTGATCATTATTTTTTGTTCTTTATCTCACAATATACTTCGACCTATGTTATATCATTTTCATATGATTAATTTAACTGTGTATGTTTTTGTTTTTTGGATCGGATGAAATTGCCATATTGAAAAATTTTTTAAGTAATGATTGTTATCTCGATTTAAAAAAATTGCCTTCTAGAAGCAGTACTATCATCAACAATTCTTTAAAAGTCTTAGAAAAATGAATAATATGAGAGAGAAACTTGAAAATATAGATCAATATGAATCATTTTCAATTTTCTATAGAATTGAAAGGAACAATTTAAATATTCTAGAAATATTTATCCAAGTGCGTTTGAATCTATTTCGCAATGAATTATTTTAGATCATTGCCATAATTTTTCATGGATAAATAAAACACAATGTTGACCTTGTTAATGCTGTTGATTTTGCAAAGGCTCTAAACAATGGGTAGGATAAAGACATCTGCATAAAGTAGTTATTTTTTTGTATCGTCATATAATGACTTTTATTTTACTTTACATATTTCAAATATAAATATAAAATTTTGTACACTTCGCACTTTATGCCCCGAAATGAAAGTATACAAAAGGAAAAAGGAGGAAAAAGTTTAGCTAAGGTGCTTTTAAATCGGATCGGCCCTTGTCATATATAAAGAATTTGTACATTTTTTTTCTACTATTTGTAGATTACTTTAAACTTTTATTCATTATTTTTACTGTGGTTTAAGATGCGATCAATTTTACCAGTTTTACGCCAACTTTGACTAAACAAAAATTTTTTTTATTATGTACACAAATTAAGTTTTTCAATTTATAAATGGATAAATATTTGCCATAATTTGATTAATTCCATATAATAAGAATATAAATAATCGATTTTTCATGTATAATAAATATGATTATTATTATTATTGATAGAGAGATATTATTGATAATTATATTGATTATTAATTTAATTAATAATATAAAATTAAAGAAAAATCATTTTGCACTTACATTATTAATGTTGTCCTGATAGAATAAATAGTAAACGCCAGCATTATTACTATTATTATCCTGCTTTAAATCCGTATAATTATTAGCGACTGGATCAAGAAATTGATTATGGTGATTTTGATGGTAATGATGATGTAGATGATTTTGTGTTGTAACCGGTGTTTGCAGAGCAGTTGTCGAACAGTACGGCCAATTTTGCATTGCCAAACCAACGAGCACACAATAAACAATAAATTGTTTCAATTAATTTGCTTTTTTGTATATTTTTCTTTATGAATGGTTTTCTTTAGTATTCTTTTCTTGTTTTCTTTTAAACGCGTTTTGCATGGTTTTATCTTTAATAATCCTTACGCTTTTTATTTTACCTCTGATTTGTTTTTAATTTTGCTTTTTTTTACGTTTTATTATTAATTCATTTAAATTTTGTTTGCGTTTTTAGATCACACATACACATCAGAATCTTCTTTGTTTCTTTTGGTTTTGGTTTCTTTTTGGCTTTTTTGTTTTTGTTTTTTTTTTCTTCTTCTATTATTGTATAATAATTTTAATTTAATATTGAAATTCGCCTTTTTGATTTAACATTTACTTGTCTACTGTAATAAATTACTATAAATTTTTAAGAAACAAAAAAAAATATATCTCACAAATATTTCTAATAATTTCATAAGTAAACACTGTGAGAGTAAATATATATATAAAAAAAATTATTAAGAAACATACATATAAACATCATCATATACACACGCACATCTTATATCTACACGACATACGGTAGGCACGCACACTTGAAGAGAGCAAGAGATCGAGTAAGTGAAAAAAGCACAACGAGAGATAAGTGAATTTAAACAGTATAATTTTCTATATGAAAACGGAAAAAAAACAAATCATTGATTTAAATGAACGTAAATTAAAAATTTTGATTTAATGCTCATTACGACAAATGTTCATTATAATTGTAACGAGTAATTGAATAATACATGAGATTATTATTAATAATTATGTGTAATAATTAAAGCCGAATCGTTTATATGCCTTACACGTTGCATTACCACCACAATCATTTTATTTTATTGTATTTTATTTTTAATTTTATATTATAATTTAATTAAATATAATTGTATGCCATTTATTAATTAATTTTATTTATTTAATTATATATATTTATTAAATTAATCAATTATAATTAACTATATCAAATTTCAAATATATTAATTATACGTGCATATTAATTATAATTAATTAAGTTACTTTAATTTAAATTTAAATTTATTATTTAATAAAATCAATCACATTTAAGTAGATTAATTTTATATTATTGTAAAAATCAACAAATAACTAAATAAATAAATGAATCGATTTTAATTATATAATTAATATTATTTAAGTTTATTAATCTAAATTAAATAAAGTAGCGCATATATATATATAATATATAATATATATATATATATATATATATATATATATATATATTATATATATATAGAGAGAGAGAGAGAGAGAGAGAGAGAGAGAAAAGAAAATTAGTTCAGCAAAATACAATAAAATTTATAAGTATAATTTACATTGCAGCAACACATAAGATTGAGTACAACGATGATCAATTAAATGATGAATAAAAACAAAATAATAATAATAATAATAATAATAATAATGCTTGGGGTTTTTGTTATTATTATTATTATTATTGTTTTTAACAAAATCGAATGAATTGTTTTGTATATGAAATGTATATTCATATATGTGCCTTTTTTGTTAGTATTGAGTGTATGTGCATGTGTATGTGTATGTGTGTATGATGCGAATTGGGTTGCCGTATTTCAATTAAAAAATTATTTGAAAATAACAAAGAAAATTTTATTTCGCATTTTTTTTTTGTTGCTACTCTCGCTGTTGTACAGCTGTTGCTATTGTCCAGCTGTTGTTCTTGTTGTTGCTGCTGCTGCGATTGTTATTAATTTTTAAATATAATTAACATATAATAAATATTATTCATAAATAATGATAAAAAAATAATCAATATAAATAAATGGTTCCTTATACAGGCAAGTTCTTTATAAAGCAATTAATTATAAATATCGCTTAACATTAAAATTTAGAAAATGCATTAATTAGTTGTACATTCTCGCTGATAATGACAAATAAGAATTTCGTTTCAGTTATTGTGAATAGATTGCATTAAAATAGAATTTAATAAACTGAGAAAATTTGTAGTAAGTTATATTAATTCACTTCTTATAAATACTTAAAGAAAAACTTCTAATTACAACGGCAAAAGTATTCTTCTGACATCAATTATAGAATTTGTCAGTGAAAATTTGAAAATTTCGTCAAAGGAAAAAAAAACACAAATAAAAGAACTATCGCGTTTTAAGAGATTTAAATTTTATTCCTATCCTTTGCCCCCTCTCCCCTCCCCCACCACCCTTCCGACTCACCAAAACTCGTACTTTTCAACTCTTATTTGGTTTATATATCGTCATGCATATACACACCGCACACACAACATACGCATGCATTAGATCATTCATTTGGAATGATTATAAAAACGTTCTATAATTTAAAATGATAATTAAGCGTCAATTACAATAAATTTACGAACCATTTTCACCATTTTATGCATATTCAAATTTGTTTCAGTGTCAAAGTCATCATCATCATCATTAATAATAATAATAATAATAATAATATATAATAATAACAACAACAACAATAATAATAACAAAAACAATAACAATAACAATAACAACAACGACAATCGCAATAATAAATAAATATTTGAAATTTGCGTAAAACAACGTTGAGAGAAAAGAGAGATCAAGCGAAAAATAAATTATCCCTTTTTTTGTAATTTTAATTATTTTTGTTAATTATTCAACTAATACAAATTATTTTTTAAACAATTGCAAAGTTATACACTGAGAGAAGCAAAACCTTCTATTTATATATTTTTAAAAAATTTTATAATTAAAGTTCAATTTGTAAGAAAATTCTATTCAATTCATTAAAATTTATTATACTTTAATTTTCACAAGTTTTCATTTAATTTTTGCTTTTCATATAATGCAATTTTCGTGTTCTTAATTTTTTTAAAATCATCTATCTAATCTGAAAAAAAAACTTGGGCTAAGGAATCTATTCTTCTATTTTTTTTTTTTTTTTGGTATATTGATTCTTGCAGATTTAATTACAGGCGCCCATGTAATTTAAAGTGTTAGCCCTTGAAAAATTTTTGTTGTACTTTAATGAAGCACGAGTAAGTTATCCAAAATGTTTGACATCGTCGATTTGTTATTTAGTAAAATGAACTCACAATTTTTAGCCAAAATCGAAGCAAATTATCATTTTCGTATAATGAAAGTATAATCTGGTATAATTGTTATCAGAAATAGACTTTTTTAATTTGTCCGCTTTTTCTTTTCATTTTTGCCTTTTGAATCATACATAAAATTTAATTTTCTTAGATTTTATTTTCTTAGATTTTATTTTATTTTTTGTTTATCAATTTTGTACTATGTAAATGTCACCACACGACGAAAATATAAATTAAAATACAACAAAAACGAAAGCAACAACCAATCAATAAACTAAAAATTACAAAAAAAATATTTTCCAATAACAATTTTAAATAGAAATCACAAAATCGTAGATGCAACAACAAATTTTGTTTTTTACATGATAATATTCGTTATTACTTTTATTGATGTTTTTGTTGTTGCTGTCATTATTGTTTATTAAATTTTTGCAAAGCGGAGAAAAAAAAAATATGTTCACATTGAGCCACCAAAGCTACACGCGGCATAAGCAGGCGACATTAAAATACTTACACACACACGCATAAGCAACAAACCAACAACCAACAAAAAAAGAAAAGCAACAAACAAACCGAAAGAAAACGACTAAGGAGATGAATAACAAAGTATACACATCGAAATAAAATTAAATTATTATTTTTGTTTTCTATGAAATAGATTTTTAAGAAACATTTTTTTTATTTCCGTTGTAAAAAACAAAAATTGAAAACTGATTGACTGACCGCCCAAATAAACTGACAAACGAAACGAACGATTTTTGAAAAGTAGCCACTAACTATAAAACAGCAGCAGCCGCGGCGTAGATACAACTAACAATCATCAACAAAAGAATAAGAAAAACACAAAACGATAAAAACGATAAAAACGCTGCCGTCACCGTAAGCGTCATTAACCGTTTTCAATTCAATATAAACCAAATAAGAAGAAAAAGATAAAAGGAAAAAGAACAATAATAGCACCAATAGCAACAACAGCAACAACCATAAAAAAGGCAGCAGGAAAAAGTTAACAGAAGTAAAAAAAGTTAGAGAGAAAAAAAACCATGCTGAAGCGGTTGTGTGGCACGGGGAAATTGAAAAAAAAAAAGACGAAAACAACAAGAACAACATCAACGGCAAAATCAGTAGCAAGCATAACAATAACAACATTTTCTATTATAATGGAGACCTAGCAATAACAAGAAAAAAAAACCCCACAACAACAACAACATGCTATCAGAAGAAATCAAAACTAAATGAGCACGAAAAAAAAGATGAAAAAGCAAAAGAAAAATAAAAAGAGCAAAATATCTGAAAATATGGCAAAATCAAAAAAGAAGAAGAAAAAAGCGTCTGTACATAATACAAAAAAAAAGATGGTGAGGTACAAGTAGAATGAGAAGTACATAGAAAGAAAAGAAGTGAAATGAAATGTAAAGCAAAACAAAAGAAGAAAATGATAAAAAAAAAAACATTCTAGATAAAGTTAAGTACTATTTTATATATGTATATATGTATATATACATATACAGATGCATACATATGTATGTATGTATGCATCTGTATAGATATGTATGTATATATAGCCGTATATACATACATAATTATATAAAAAAAAAACAGTACGTTTGCTTACGGTCGTTTATATATACAATTCCTTATACATATACACACATATTCATATATATGCATTCATATACTTATATATATATATATATATAAATATGTGTGTATGTGTCTATAAATACTCATAAGTAAATAATTCTCTCAATTTGAATGAATTTGCAATATACTTCTTACCCGTTTTGCTTAATATTAATAATAACAGTACAACAATAACAGTAAAACCACCATACACATACACATGTAATACACAAATATTTTTTACCGTATTAAATTCATCAAATGATTACAATGTAAAAATAAAAATAAGAAACAAAGAAAATAAAAATTAAACATGGAAACCAAAAAAAAAAAAAAACGGAGACGACAAGCAATAAGAATAATAACAACAACAAATAAATAACAGAAATAATTCATTTTTATATTATTATTAGTGTTATTTTAAATATGCATACAGTACAAATGGCCCTCAATTAACACGATACATATGCCAGAAGTATTTATTGTGAAGTACACAAAATTTTCTAATTTTCAATTATTGTAGATGCGAAATGAATGAAGCACGATAAAAGAATTTGAAATTTATAGAAAAAAATTTAATTAATTAAATTAACAAGTAGATTTAATTTACTGAGAAATTTTTTTAGTTAATTAATTTTAATTAATTTTAATTGTTTACTTAATTAATTAAATAATTAATTAAATAAAATTTCTATTGATCAAGATGAAGATTTCTTCTCCTTTTCTTTTTTTTTTAATTGATTTGCAGAAATGAAATTTAAAAATATAAAAAAAAGCCAAATTTACTTTAAGGCAACCCAACTATTCACGTAGGTTCTAATTCACATAAAATTTATATATAGAATCTCATATAATAAAATTTATATGGAAAACCGAGGCATAGATATTTCTTTGATCTATAATTAAAAAATTAATTAAAATAAGTGAATAATTCCAGTTAAGTCTTATTTAAATCGTTTTCGATATAAAGCGCTTACAAATATGAGAACTATCAAAACATACTTTTCCTTTGTATAGGTGAATAGGTTTGTATGTATTTAATATGTTATATTTGTATGTAAAAATGTGTGTGTGCATTTGATTCGGTTTGTATGCATGGTTAGCTTTTTTTTCTCTTTACCGTTTTTTCTTTCTGCTTTGTTTTTTTATTTAATATTTGTATTTTCATATTTTATTTCACCACAAAAATACACGAATGCGCTAATGATACCGACCAACGATAATGGCGACGATTGTCGCATAGTATTCCTTCTTCTTCATCTTCATGTACATTTTCATTTTCATCTTCTCACCATTTATTTGTAATTTTGTTTTATTTATCATTTCTTTTTGCTTTCATAGTTTAACTGTTTCAAAATATAATGCAATATTTTAAACAGTGACACAACAACGCCAAAAACACTAAAAAAAATGCAATTTAAATAAAATAATTGTAAAGCAATATAAGGAAAGGCGAGAGGGACAGTAAAGAAAATATGAAATAAATTGATAAATAAATCGAATAGAATCATGTATGAATTTAATAATTTTTATATACTTTTTCTTTTCTATGTATATATGTATGTGTGTCTATATGCATATTAAGGCATTGCATATAAAATAATTTCTATGTATAATGAAACAATTATTACAATCAATGATGTAAAAATAAACCAAAAGTAATGGAATAAGAAAGTTTTATGGACAAAAAAATAAAATTTAATTAAATAAAGTATAAAATCGGTTGTTACATATGCACACACACACACACACACACACACACACACACACACACACACACACACACACACACCACACACACACACACACACACACACACACACACACACACACGTATAATAAGCGAAAATGTATGTAGGAAAATATAAAATCATATAAAGAGATAAATAAGCAAAATACCAATAAAAAAAAAATCTTAAAAAGTATTGTTGATAAAAAATCTTAAATCATAAAATTAAAAAAAAGCTAATTGCAAAGTTGTGTACAAGGGGATTAAGGACGACATAAAATTACATCAAACAAAACGTTCTACAGGAAAAATGTTCAACTTTCTAAAAATGAGAAGAAAAACTCTAAATGCAACTCTCAAATGCAAGAATCTGATCCAAAATTTTATATTTGTAGCTTTAAATGCCAAAACAAACAATTTTTTAATGTAATTGCTACAATGAAATCCATAATATTATTTTTTAGAGATGTCAATTCTTGGCAAGATGATTTTTAAACGTAGGATTTTCAAGAACTTATTCTGGTTTAGATTAGTCAGTTTTGAAATAATATGCCGAAATTATACTTTTTATCGTTTTTTTATAATAATTTTTAGACGGTTTCCTTCTTTTTAAACTAAAGTAGTCAAAATGAACAATAAAAATATTGGCCAACTTAGTCCATTTCGAATAGAAATGGTAAAATATTATTTTCACAATGTACTGCCATATCTATTCAGATTGCACGAAATGTAACAATGTGCCAATATGACCGTGTACCTCTTGGAGAAGCTAAATCGAGACAAGAAAATATTTTCGGAACAGTAAATGGAAATGGATACAACAAAGATTCACTACGGAGATGCATATGATTCAAAGAAAGATCGTTATCTGAGTGGATACAAACTAGATATCTAGAAAAATCAATCTCATGGTAGGTATTTGAAAATGTCAGAACATAATTTTTGTAAAGTTAATCGCGTTAAATCAAATATCGAGAATTTTGCTCTAGTTTTGTAGATTTGTTTAACCTAATTTTGGAGCATACTTTGGCCTACTTTTGGAAGATAATTTTAAAGCTTTGCGTATGGCAAATACCTCTTCATGTATACATGAAATTTGATGGTAATGCGTTCATGAATTGAAAAGTAATCAAATCCTTCAAATGTACTTTTGCAAATAGATAAATATCTTATGCAGATCTATTTAACCGGCCAGCAGTGTACATATATAAATATTATAAATATTAAGTAAAATAATCTGCTAAAGGCAAATATTTAGCGAAAGCATAAAGATTTTTGTGCTCTTTAAAGAACGGTTTTTTTCTTTTTGCTGAGCCTTTTCTCTCTTTTTTGTTCTCTATGTAGTCAAAGCTTTTACAACATTGTATATGAAGTCATATATAAATAGATGGACATACAAACACATAAAAATCATGCTACAAAAGAAATAAATAAAAAAAATAATATAAATAAGTAAATAGAAGAAGAAGAAAATGCAAAGTATAAATTGAATGGTTGCTTTAGCTAGATTTACTTCGGCTTGACTCGATTTGATGTGATTTTAATTTGATCTGCTTTGGTTTGGTTAGTACGCTAAAAATTTGTCTTTTGTTTGGGTTAATAGTTGTAATTTTCCGTCTTTTTTTTTTTTTTTGTTTATGCTTTGTAGTTTTCCTAATTTTTCTTTTTTCATTTCCATCTTCTTTATGTCTATTTGTCTATATATTTCTCTACTTTTTTGTATCTTGCCTTTTTTATATTTTGTGGCAGTTTTATGCTTTTTTTATTTTGTTTGTTCAATTGTTCTCTAAAACTTCCACAATTTTTTCTATTGTTCGTTTTATATACACGACTTACTTTTCTTTTTTCTTATAAACAGCACCCAGATTGGCGGAGTATATTTATTTTGTCATTATGCTTGTAACAATGAAAAGGAAGAGTCGAAGACTCCACAAATACACACACACAAATACATGTTCTTAATCAGCATCAAATTTTGAGTCGATTTCGACATGTCTGTCCGTCTGTTTGTTGTTGACATATTCGTGGTTGTAAAAACCAACATATCGAGTTTAAATTTGGCAGAATCAATGGAAATTACTGCAGATAGGTTTGTATTGAATTTGTATTTGTAAAATCAGCCAAGAAACATGCCCACAGTGAGAACATCTCAGTTTTTTTTTTTTTTATAAATAAAAATCGGTAGTCTCTTTTTTTTGCTTTTTCTTATGCAAACTGCAAAAAGTAGAGAACTGAAAGTTGCCACAAGCAATTAAACCATGGGTCTACAACGTCTGTCTAAAAGTCGTGCGGAATTACAGACTACCAAATTTTTACTGTTTATACTTTTTATTAATTACTTAATAACTGAAACAGGCTCACAATCGTAATATTATGCGATAGGTGTATTCAAGATTTGGCTCTAGCAAGATATAATTTTCTGACTTGTTTTGTGTTTTTTATCTTAATTTATTTTCTCTTCTATACATTACATTTACTTTGCACTCAATTTAATAATACACATGCACACATACATATATATATATATAAATAAAAAGGTACATCCATAATAATGATAATGTAATCGGAAAAAAAATCATAATAGAAAGCAAAAATCAAAAACCAACAACAACAACAACAACAACAGCAAAAAGAAAATAGAAAAAAAAAGAATAAAACACAACGAAGAAAGTGTAAAAATAATAAAACAGAGAGCGGCAATAGCAACACAAGAGTAACAACAGTAAGAGTAAGAGTGAACATTAAACCAGACATTCAAGCGAAAAAAAAATTGTAGTTAAAATTTTAACCCGAACATTTATCGTATTAATATTTTGTATGTATATATAAATTTCTATATATAAAAAATTACATAGAATAAAGCTCTGGTTCCCTCAGCCATTACATACCAACCACGAATTTCAGCTATCACAAAATATTAAAAAAAAAAACTCATTCACACCCTACACATAAAGTCTAGCAGTTGAATGTAAAATAAAATTACATTAAATTAAGAGAAAGAAAAACAATAATAATAATCTTCTCATTGTCATTTTATTACTTACGATATATTAATATATCGTAATTATATGAGATGCGATTAAATTGTATTTTTTTTCTAGCTTTATTTTCACTAAGAATTCGTTAATATAAGACCTTTTTCGTATTCAAGATAGTAACGATTTTAAGTATCGTATTAGTATAAATTGGCGAGTGTTATTCTTAAGAAAGCTCATTTCAAATTTAATCGGATTGTTTTATTATAACAAACATTAGAGACACTAAGCGCCATCAATAACAAAATGTGTTTTATTAAAGCGTTTCCCAAAGCGAGAATGCTTAATTGTCGCAAATTGTATTTGGTGGCACACCCCTCCTATCAGTGTTTAAACTTAATTCGCTAGTTTTGCCTAATTAATTAACTTTTACACTCAATGCTTCCAATAATTTTACTATTCACATATAAGCAAAAATTGATGAGACGACAGAAAAATAAAATAAATTTCATTTATTAGAGCATTTGACAAATGTAGAAAAAAATTAACTTATTTCGCTTTAAGTAATTTCAAAAAATCTCTATAAGAAATTTATGAAGATATTCGAACTAGTATCGTTTAAGGGTTATACAATTTCTAGAGATTCTTATTAATCAGAATTTATACCAAATTGCTTTCATATCTGTCTCTCAAAAAATAAAAAATAAACCAAAGTAAAGATTTTTAAAAGCATTGACCTAACATATAAGCAAACTTCTTTGAAGTCAACTTGGCACCCTTTGCACGGTCAGTACATCCAAACACTTTATTCTATTAATTCATATTTCTCTAAATATTTATTATTCCATAATAACTAGATGGCCTGGAAGAAGTACAATTGAAAAAAAAGCCATTTTAAATGTGGAAAAATTTTCTTTTTCTCTTTCTCTCTTTCTCTCTTTCTCTCTTTCTGTACCTTAATTATAAAACATTTTATTGATTTACGTAATACGTAAATCAATAAAATGCGAAATTAACTTCTTTTCTTTTTTTTTTTTTTTTGGTAAAAGAAAATTTTAATTTGAAATAGACGAAAATGTATAATTGTACCGTAATTGCGGCACAGTTATTTATAAAAGTTAATTTAAACTTAACATTAAACACAATTTATGTAAATACATTAAAATATGAAAATATTATTAAATTTAACAGTAAGGCAAACACTATTTACATTGAAAACTTTCTTAATCAACTGAATCTTAAACAACTGAATGTATGTGTACGAATGTATGCACAAGTCATACTAGAAATTAGCTGCAGTAACAGTAACAATTACAAAAACAGAGAAAGATAAATGAAAAGGAAAATGTAAATAGATGAAAATGAAAAAAGATAAAAAACACAATTGAAAAAAAATATACATATATAGAAATTTGTTAAGTGAATCATTACTATTCGTAAAGCAATCAAAATACAAAAAAAAAAAAAAAAAAAAAAAAGAAAACGAAATTAACGAAAACAATAAAAATGGCAAATATTAACAACAATTCATTTGAAAATATAAAGAGAAAGAAAGAGAGTTAGGTAATGATAAAAAACCAAAAAAACCAAAAAAACCCAAAAAAAAAAAAAACACAAGTAGAAAGAAAGAGGGAGCAAAGAAATAATATATAAATATCACAAGAAAAAGAAAATGTAACAAATAAATAAATGCTCATTGTAATTTATAGTTTTCTCGCTTACACATTTTTTTGCTTTTCATTCATATTCATTTATTTTCGTGCATTATTTCCTATTTTTATTTAGCATCTATTGCTTCAATTATTAATTCAATTTTTCTTTGTTTTTTTCTTTTTGTCCTCCTTTTTTGCATTTCTTTTATTGTAATTGTCCACCATCCATTTACATTATAAATATGGACGATGAACAAAAACAGAAACAAAACCAAAACCAAAAGCAAAACCATAACTAAAATTTAAACTAAAACAGAAATAGTGATGAAATTTGAGATATTTTTATGATTAAAGTATTTATAAAATATTTTCTTACTTAAAGAAATTTGTATAAAATTTGTGCAGATTATATTGCGGTCTTTAAAGTGTAAATTTAAATTACTTGAAATAATTTTTCAATCTGTTTAGAAAGAGACTTAAAATATTGTATAATTTTTAGCAGAATTGAAATATAATGAAAATTTTCCCGTTTTTTAGATCCATCATTTTGAATCAAATAACTCAAGAAAATTTCTAATTTAAGTGTATTAAATTTGATACACAAATTTGGTCAATACCAAAATATAAAGCAATGCCAAATTTCATTAAAATGTCTTCCAAATTGCAACTCTTGTCCATAAAATGAGATTTGTTTAAAAAAAAAGTGTTATATGGAATGGAAGGGGTCTTAAAAATGGACCGATATAAATTAAATTTAGTACAAATGTTTTGTGCCTCAAATTACTATGGTACATTAAATTTTTAAAAAATAGATATATAAAATTGTAATTTTTTCCTATATAAAGAATTTTTTTTAAAAAGGCTTTATATGGGGCATGATTGCAAAATTGGTCCAATTCTAACTAATTTTAATAGCGTTGTTCCATTGGACCAAAACCAAACTACATACTAAATTTTATTCGATAACTCAAATATTACGCGATCAGGCAGCATTTAGATGGGCAGGCATGCTTAAACCGATTTAGAAAGCTAAAGTATTCTAGAACAATCGGTGTGATTCCACCTCAACTTCATCTGCACTTTACATATAACAAAAATGAAAAAATTTTTAATTAGCTAAATGCTCCATTAACTCATTCGATTTGATAACTAATGGGAATATCTCTGCTGGTATGTCGAAATTGGACAAAATATGTAATTCTAAACATTAAACAAATAAGCAAACTTGCCATATATTGTTATTGTTATTGTTATTTATTCTCTTTAAAACTGCCGTATATTTTATAAACATGAATTCTATTTAAAAATAAGAAATAACAAATAAAATAAACATTTAATAATATCTAATTATTTATAAATTATAAAGATTCATATTAAATTATGTTTACCTTTATTTATCTACGACATTGTGAAATCTAACGGTATTAACGTTTACCTTCTACCTACAAAAAAAAAAATGATTACAAAAACCATTTATTCAATTCAAATATGTTTTAAAAGAGTATAATTTACAAAAATAAACAAAGGAACAACAAAACCAAAGAAGTTAAAAAAAAGCTAGAAAAGTAATAAAAAAAAAAATAAACAAAAAGTAAGCAGACAGTAAAACAACAAACTACTTTGGACAACAACTGTACGTGTGGACAGTGCGGACTTCATAAAAAGCTGTTTATAAAAAGAGAAAGAAAAAGATGCAAACAAATTAAGGGTATTCATTTAAACTTACATATTAAGCAAGCAATTAAAATAAATGTTGCATAATATTTGAATGGCTTTATTAGAAAAATGTAAAACGATTTATATGTAAAATAAGAATGAAAGTCAGGTGATCAAGACTTCAATTGAGGCCTTGATCATTCGAATTCATAAAAAAAGGTAGTCTATCAAAACAATGAATTTTCTCATGTGTTTCTCAAGAAACACGGGGAACAGGAATTTTAAAAAATTTTCTAATAGCCACAACAAGAGGGCCTTCAAAAAGGTTTAGGCTTCGTGTACAGATTTAAAACGATTATTGCTAAATAGCATCTCTTTTTCAAATAATGAATTCTCTTAAACGGCAAGCACACAGTTAATAATCGAAACAATAATAATTGAAACAATTTGAAATGAAATCGATTCAGTAAATAATTTCAAGTTCACTGTTTTAAGCGTTTTTTGAGGCTTAACTGGCTTAAGTGGTTGAGGGGGGCAAGCATATAAATTCTCTGTTACACTGATAAAGAAATCTTAATTTGTTTCAAAATTCTTAAGGTATTTTAAGATTAAACGAACATCTATCAATTTTCCTTTTAAATAATTATAAGTAAAGTAATTAATATTCATTAAAAAATAATTTAAATAAGCGAGTAGCTTAAGTTTTAATAGAATAAATATTTCTGCAATAACTTTTTAAAGAAATATAAACAAATAAAAAAATCTAAATCAATTAAAATATTTAAGGGAATTTTAAATTAAAAAACACAAGAATATACAAATTTCCGAACTTTTTAGCTTTACCATCAAACAATTCAATTTTTTTTTTTTTTGTTATTTTTTTCTTGATTTTATTCTCCCCTTAAAAAGAAAACATGGGCGTTCAATATGAATCAAAATGAAATTATTCTTTATCTATTGATTGCTTTTCGCTGTTAATCTATAAATGAGGTACCCATCAAAACAAAACAAAACAAAACAAAACAAAACAAAAAAAAAAAAAAAGAAAGGAAAAGCAAAAAATTAATAATAAATAAAAGTAAGGGTGGAGTAGAGGAAAATTTTAAGTTGGTGTGAAAAAATTAGTCTAAATCGATTTGTTAGTGAAATTACTTACAATTTGAATAATTTTTAATAATTATAATTGTGATGAAAACATCACGATCAAACAATTAACACCTTGAACTTGAGAGACCTGTATAATTTTACCAAAAAACATTGTTTTAACGTTGAATATAAAAACCATTAACTATAACAAAAATTTAAGTAATCATCTTGGGATTTTATTCAGTAACGAATCAAGAAAGAGAGTGCTATTTATACAATTGAATTTTTGTTTTGATTTTTTTTTTTCTTGTTTCTTTTTTTAGTTTATCATGTTTAAAAGTAGTTGCCAATTTATCGTTCTATTGATAATTTGTTATAGTTCTGTTTTTTGTGAGTTGACAAATATTACGAATAAAAATGATAATTTGAAATTATCGCATCATCCAACACCACGTGATAAAAAGCCATTTTATTTATGTAAGTGAATAGATAAGTGACAAAAAAAAAAAAACCATTAGTGCACTTTTGCAAATCGAAATAATGTCATGAATTCAAATCGATTTGAGTTATTCAAAATAAATTCTTTCCCATTAATTTTTCTGCAATCAACCATAATCAACCATAAAAATAATGATTTTTCTATTTTTAAATCAGTATTTCTGTAATAAAGTTTTTTTTTAAGATCATTTTAAAGGTTTCACAAATAATGTTGTCTTTAAGTTATTTCAAAAGTTCTTAACCAAAAAAATGTAAAATATTAATTGGTATTGTAACATCTCAAAAAAAAAAAAAAAAATAAACGGTTTCTAAATGCCTAAAGAAAACCAAATCACAAAATGATTCATTTAAGGTTCTAGGAGAATTACCCTCGAAATGACCATTGTAATGGTCAATGGTCGAAGTTTCATCTAAAGTAAAATTAAACAAATTTCTTGAATCGTCTTAATTTAGTAAATAAAACATGAGTCCAAAGAATTAAAAATATAATAGCAGAATTTGAAAAACTCATAAAGCGGGACCCGAGGCAGTATTTTCTTCATCAATAATTTGGTAATTTACCAAATTACCAAATTGACTTAATTATTAACCCTTGTAATAATTGTACATGACATTAAAATTTTCAATTATAATTAGTTCATCATTTGGGATGGCAGGCATTGGCTATAGCGTATTTTATGAAAGTGAAACTTATCATCATAGCATTTGTGATTGGTAGTGCATTTTTTTGGGGCATACGATATCTATGGTCAACTAATTGTCATAAACAAATAGATCAAGGTTCCCACATTATTTATGAACATCCAGAGTAAGTAAATTTCTATGGCTGTATTTGTTTTTATATGTATCCTCTTGCAATATTTCTATAGGCTTTATGAACATGTACCCTATTTTATGGATAATTATCAGTCCAATGTGTATGCCTAAAAGCCCTAAAGCTCTAGACTACTGCGGATTACGTAAATAAAATTCATCAAAAACTTTAGAACTATCGTCAAAAGCGTAATAGTGGCGGCATCTCAGTTATACAAAAAAGTACATCTAGAGAGGACTATAAACGTGCCCATGAATAATGACTAAGTTTATAAAGAATAGAAAATTTTTCTACTTTTTTTTTTTTGTACAATTTTCAATTTTCAATAACAATAACAAAAATTATCATAAAGAGTAATAATTTAGAATTTGTAAAATTATCATAAACTTATAAATTATAAAAAAATTTATACTCCATTATTATTATCACAATATTGCCATGACATCACATTAATAATCGTTAAAGGGATCTAAAAAATTTTCATATATCTAAAAATTCATTTAACGAAATTTTCTCTCTATTTTTTCTTTTTTTTTTTTTTTTTGTACAGAATAAATGGAATATTTTTTAAACAATATGTAAATTTTTGATAAATATTAATATTCATCTGTTTAAGGGATGAAATTTATTCCCTGCCAACAAAATTTATACCTAACTTAATATGGCTGGTGGTGGAAAATAAGTGACACGTTTTATTAGGACATAATCTTAATTGGCAAAGACTTGTAATGGACTGTATGTAGAACATGATAAGATCAGATTAATGATTTATATTTCATTACCATGAAATGAAAAATGAATGAGTCGACAAGATTTCCTGCTAAATATTTTTACATTTTTTCAATTCTTATTAATATTTTTTCCTTTGTGAAACATTTAATTTGAACACTTTTCCAATGCAATTTTTACTTAGCAAAAGAAATTTTTATACTGGGGCAAAAAAAATAAAAATTATATTAGGATGTTCTTAAACTGGGTGTTCTGAAACTTAAATTGAGAGATTATTATAAATTATTATATGAATTTTCATAATTAACACAATTTCAAAGAATCTATGTACTTTCTTAAATTTCTGTTTCCTGATATAGGGAATAGGTTAAATTGGAAATGGAAATGAAATAAGCCTGCAAATAAAGTAAAATGACATGAGCATGTGAATTTATAGATTGCCTATTTGCTTCTGTTTGTCTGCCCACCTGAATCACGCGCTAGCAAAGCCATCTACCAAATTGGTTACTTTATTAAACATATAACGCCATCGATAGACAGAAAAGAGAAAAGACGTAGGTAAACTTTCAAAAGTCATAGAGCATGACTAAAGAGAGTAGTAAACTATGTATGTATGAGTGGATAATATTAAGTGAACAATTCTGTGAACAATTTACAGATATGTATATCTATTAAAGGGAACAGATGAGTTACGTCAAATTAAATAAGGCGAGGAAAAAGAAGTGAAAAATCAAAAGCAAAAAAAAAAAAGGCAGTGGAAGTCTTCACTTGTCTTTAGTTCGATTTGATACGATTTGGTTTTTTTGATTTTGTTAGCCTAACTTTATAGAGAATTAGTTGTATAAAATGTTATTGTTTGAATTATCGTGTTGTAGAAGTTTTATGGTTGCCAGACAAGTTATATAGTAGTTCTGTTGACTTATGGTTAGTAGGCTAATCAGGTTTTCTTATTTTGTCTTGCTTTTTGCTTTTATCAACACCGCTATATATAAGACAGCGGCTGTTGGCTACAGCTGTGACTGGGGCTGCCATAATGGTTATGGTCGAGGCTTTGCTACATAATGCTTTTTCACAATCATATAACGAACAATGGCCCTGAAGCTTCATTTCACGTAAGTCGTACATTGTGTTTAAAATACTAATTGTACACACCCCCTCAAAGTTTATTGAAATGTATAACGACACGCTATTTACAATTACTAGCTACTCGTTAATGTATCAAGATTATGAATTTCTGACTGTTACTGTAAATCGCTCCTAAATGAAATGATGGTGGATTTGTTATTTTTTTCAAGGGAACTTATGTTTACCACAACACGCTCTCTTTATTTTCTCTCTCAGTATATTTCCCGCTCTTTCACCTTCTGTTACCACTCTTTCACTCTTATGGTTTTAGTCCTAAGTAGTATGAAACGAAAGGGCATTTAATGAGACTTGTATACAAAATAATCGACACAAAGAATTTTATGGTTCATGCGTTACGAGAATCTCGTACAAATAATACGAAAATCTATATTCATATCGTTATTTATTACTTATATATTCGTTGGTTGTAATCCCTAAATTAAATACAACATGTTGTTTGCGTTAATTGTGCGAGTTTATAAATGATATAATGATAAATGACATTTTTTTATATATTATATATGGATGTATATATGTACATCCATATATAATATATAATGATTATGTTTATACATACATATATAACTTAACTTCCATATATTCCAATTTCGTGACGGATACTAACTAAATAATACATGGATAACCAAATAATTATTATCGCAAGCATAGTTTCCATAAGATCTGGTAATAGAGACCAACTGACTAACTTTCACTCTGACTTAAAAGCGAAAACCCCAAAAACAAGCGATTAAATCGTTACCGTGCAAACCCGACCATGGTGACAACAGTTCAGGCGCACAGAAACAATAAAAACAGAAAGAGAAATTGAAAGAAACCAGCAAGTAAAATTGAGATAACAACTAAAAATCAACATCAACGAACAAGCAACACAAGAAATGCAAAACAAATGCTATGAATTGAAACGAGTACCAACGATGTTGTATATTACATATATATATATAAAATGTGTATATACAATGTTGCTATTAGTATAGTATCATCGCGTAGCGAGTTCTATGTTATCAGTACATATACATACACATATACATTAAATATATATATATATATAAAATATATATATATATATGTAGGGCAAAAATTATTAGCGCTACATGGTGTCGTTGGCGATGTAATGTTAGTGTCAGTGTCGCTTGTTGGCTGTGGGCTTGCAATGCTTTGTGAATTACGGCAGAATTTCTCTATAGACATAACCAACCAATCAGCTGACCGCCCGATCAGCCAACGAACTTGCCAACCAGCCGAGCAGTCAACTAGTCATACGACAGAGAGAAAGATAGAACAAGTTTTTAATGGCACCGATTTTACATGTGCATGAATTACTCGCAAGCGTTACATTACACATTACACGTTATGTTACGTTGCGTCTTATTTTTGTTCCGTTTTTTATTCGGGTTTTTGTTACTTTTTTTATCACGTTTGCTTACTCATTCAATTCATTCAATCATCAGTCAAGTCAGCACGGCATTCACAGTAATCAGTTTATTTAGTCGTGCGTTGGCATGCAATGCCAGACAATATAACATCACACTCTCTATGTCTGTATTGAGGATTTACATGTATGTGTTTAATAACAATCATTATTATTTTATTTAGTAGTCTTCCGTTTTTTAACTCTCTCATTATTTTTATTTTCTTTAAAGAGGAAGAGGAAAAAATATTATATATATATATATATATATATATGTAGACAGGGAGATCGTATAACAGCGACCATGACAAATGAAATATTTTACATTTTAGTTGTATCCACATAGAAATATTTTTACATTTTTTGCTTCTATTTTCTGCTCACTATTTTTGGTATTGTTGTTATTGTTGTATAGTGGCGCTGTACTGAATGACAAATATATCTACGTATAATACTTGAAGAAGAAGAATCAAAATATTTCATTATGCCAGCTAAACAACACACAACATACAATATACAATAAAATTTTGTTATAAAAAAATTAAGCATACAAACAAATTTAATATTATTAAGGAAATCCTTAAAATTGCATTAAATTTATTTTTATTGCTATTTAAACAATACATTAAAAAAACAATACAAAACCAAAAACGCCAAAAAAAAATCTCATCGAAATCGAGATTCGATATTCGAGGGAAATACCAGGCCAACAGAAATTTTCAACAGCAAAGTTTATTCACAGCGGAGCGAAATAAATAACAAATATTTCGCAATGTTGTGTTAGTTCATCGTTGTATATGACGGAGTTTTTTTGTTTTGTTTTCTCCTTCTTCTTTTGTGCTTCCATTTCATCATCTAACTAGTAGTTGTTGCTGACGCGCAACAGTTCACATATATACATGGCAATGGCAAATCAATAGACGAAAGAGAAGCAGACATGAATAGAGAAGAAGAGAGAGAAATAAAAAAAGAGAACAGGCTACTTTGCTGTATAAACAATATATTAAAAAATCATTCTGCTCTATATTGTGGAATAAATTTGAGAGAAGGAAACGATACATTTTATTCGTTCGTACGTGTATGGCTTTTTTTCAATAATTTATATATTTTTCGTTTCGTTTATTTGTTTAGTTGTTGTTCACACAGTTTTTTTGTTTGCTTGCTCGCTACTTTTGCTGGCTTGCTGTTTGTTTGAGAGTTGGTTAGTTAGTTGTTTCATCTGTTTTGTTATTTGTTGGGTTAGTTAGTTTAAGTTAACAAACAAGCTACCTGACTACTACGTGTAACCGCCAATTTATCAGGCTAGCAGAATCTATCTTCATAAAATAGCAAGCAACAAAATTTTATAATTTCAAGAAGCTACATTTTCCAGTTGCTCTCAACAAAATTTCTACAATTTCCTCTTGTTGCTTGTTTGTTTTATTGTGCGCTAAGAGTATGACGCTACTAGCAGGAGTAAGTATTAACATTTTGTTATTGTTGCCTATTTTTTTAAGCAAGAGCACAAAATAGACATTAACAAGCAGTACATGACAGAAATGAGTTCTCTTTTGTCATTTGATTACTGTCTCTCGTCTGTTAGACATGCATAAGTATTACATACATCACATATAAATTAAAATGAGAAATCTTTTCTCTCTCTGTTTTTTATTTATAATCTATTCATTAGGCATTTCATTTAATCTGGTAACTGTTCTTAATTGAGAGAAGAGAAATACTTTATGAGATAATAACAGAGAGAACATCAATTAACGATATATATAACACATAAAAAAAGAACGAAGGCAGGCAGACAAGCAAGGTGGACGACGAGACAAATCAATCCGTCAGCCAGACGTATTAAATAAAATGAGTATTATGAATGACATAACTTAGCAATCGACTGAACTGAATAACAGATAATTTAGATAATGAAATAAATATAGAATAATAAAACCAGTGTATTTGTGTATAATAAATGTATGAGAAAAAAAACTTATTTTTTATTTTTAATATCGTCAGTCGTCTACTCTCTGTGTCATTAATAACACACACTACAAAATAAATTGTAACAACAATGAATTATAACAAAGTATAACGACAACAGAAATTGTTTAGGCAGATTTATTGTAAATGTTGGAGTGGTCTGTGCCACGCGTACATGTAAGACAGCCAACTAAATAGATAGATAGATAGATAGGCAGACGGACAATTTAGAGACATTCATTATTTAATAAGTAGTCAGATTTAGTTTTCTAAACAATATCATAATATAAACATTTACCTAAAGTGTAAACTTGTTTGCCCGCCAGCAAGCAGCAATGTACATTTTTGTTGTACAATACGAATGTTATTTATTAGGCGTTCAGAAAAAACAACAGAGCTAATAGTTATACATTTTCATAATACAGAGCAATGAATGCAAGACTATTACGAACTTATACACTTATATATAAATATATTAATTTATATATATGTACTATGAAAATGCACCAAAAACTGCAATCACCAAACAGTTATACCAGATGCGTTATTATTTAGATTTTTCGGTTTCAAGTAGCAGACAGGGAGAAAGACAGGTTATAAATCAAATGTAAGCGTAATTTTAGTAATTTTCAGTTTAGATTTTTCGGATATTTAAGGGTACAATGTAAATGCAAAGAAATTATGGGAAATTTTTATTCTCGAAGAAATATTTATATTTGTTAGTTTCATTCCATCATTGTAATTTCTCTAACTTTAATCAAAGAGACATAATAACATGATTTATTAGATATAATCTCAAAAATCATATGAACAGTGTAGCATATACGTGTATGTATGTATGTAACTTGAGTTATGTGTATATATATGCATATGTGGTATGTTAATAACATGAAAAATGTAGCCATCATTAAATCAACACTACACAGTATCAACATTTATGTTGTCATTATAGGCAACACGACCATTAAAAATTAAACGCACACAAAAAATAGCAATAAACAAACAAAAATTTAGAAAAATGAACTTATGCCACAAGAGAGAGTAAGTAAGAGACACTTCTGGTAATATAAAGCGTATATAAAAACTGTAAAGATTAAACATAACACTTTCAAATGTAGTGGTAGACTCACAATAAACACATACGACGCTACACGAAACGTTTGAAATAAAACAAGTAAATATTTGCTGAGAGAGAGTTTAAGCAGCGAAAAAAAAACAACATTTCATGTAGTTTGTTTACTTTACGAAAGCAATAGCTGCACCAACACACACAACAGAATATAAAAAATTAAAGTAAAAAACGAAAGAAGGAAAGGATGGGCAATAGATTATTTATAATCGAGAGCCGTTTTCATTTTAGATAAGCAATCATCTCATAGAATTTATTTTGATTACTGTTATGACAAGTTTAATTATTTTCATAAGTATAAGTATTATTTCTTGAAGTATAAATGGGCCTCATATCAAATTGAAATAATTTAAAAAGTGTACTACGATATTTAGCAGAAGTAATTTCATAAAAAGTTAATTATTTAGAAAAGTAAAATGTCATTTTAATAAAATGTATTTTTTAACGATGAAATGTTTTTTTAGTTAAAATTACATCTACATTTTACAATTTCTACACATATTTTTAAATAGTTTTATAGTAAGTTAATTGTAAATTTTACAAATACTGAGTACTTGTACTCTGGTAATAAATATTATTATTAATTCGGCAGCACCGCAATCAACAGCATAGCACTACACAATTTCGCAAACTAGTTCATTTACTCGTTTATTTTATTTGTTTGTTTATTTATTTTTTCTTCTTAAGATTTGCTGCCGCATTCTTTATGTGTTTAACCGAATAATTATAAATATTAGTATTATTATAATGCTCTCATATCTTGGTTAAGAATTGTAGCTTGCGATTAAGATAAGGCATATTTGTATTATTATACTACCCCAATAATTCTTATAATCTGTAAGTTGTCGTATTAAACAAAAAAGCAACGGCGAATACTTTTTAATATGACCAATCAAATACCAATCAGGCGAACAGAATCAAATGAAACGTTATGCCAACTCAGTCAGCCATATAATAAGCAAATAAGCAACATCAACTAAAAAAAAACGCAAAACAAGTACGAACAAAAATAAACAAAGTACACAACAAAGTCATGTGTTTACGAAAAATAAATATTCGACTCGCGAGTCAATTATGTTTATTACACAATAAATTTTTTATGCATGTATTAACCACACAATACACAACAAGTCTACTTTAACTCTTCTAACTAATAGATATTTCATTGCTATATTTATACTACTGTTATTACTACTCTCAAACTCAAACTTATTACTACTTCGCCAGATAATACAGAAAGATAATATAGAAAGTAAAAGAAAAATGATGCATTTTTTTACTTTTTATTTTAAAAGTAAAAAAGATGTGTGTGTGAGATAAGATGAACTAACAACAAGCAAAGCTGGCTAACTCATTGACTCAGTGATTCACGAAGAGAGTAAAATAAAATGTGTGTGCAATTTTGAAGGCGCATGCACTTAAATACTTAGAAATAAAGAGAGAAATAAAATAGGCAGTCAGACGAACACCATGATAAAAATAGAGAGAGAGGAAGAAAATAAAAAAAAATAAACCAATAATTTTTGTGTGTTTACTTTTCTCCTTCGTTTTTTGTGTGTTCTTTAGATAATCGGGTGTTGCTTTTACACTTGTACATAATTGATTGTCATCAAATTGGCGAATATGTTCTCGTTCGTTCTGCTTTATTAGTTGGTTGCTATTTAAACTGCCGTGACATTAAAGATGATGCCACTTAATTTGTTCTTTTCTTTTTTTTTGTGACATCATTTAAACTTGTCAGATTATATTCATTTGATATTTTTCTTTTGGAAAAAAAAATGATTGATTGTAGAAGAAAAAAATTGAGCTGTTTATTTACTTCTTTCTTAACAATATTCAACAAATTGATATTTAAAAAATTTACGTAATTTTTGTTCTCCTCGCTACGATAAATGTACAGAATGTAAAATGAGAACCAAAATAAAAACAAGAAATTAAAAAAAAAATTTAACTTGGAGACAATAAATTACTATTAAGTTTTATATGTTCAAGTGTCTACATCCATTAAAATAGAAGTGTAATACAAGCAGATGTAATTGTGGTAATACCAGCCAGAATAAAAGAAAGACAACGAGAAAGAGTGGGAGTTAGGGACTATTCTCTGTTACTAAAGCAATGTACATAAATCTGTGTTACTTTTTTTGTAACAATTATTGTGATATTCTCAATCCTTAGAAAATTATACTTTTGTTTATTTACAAATTGGATAAAATTATTAGTAAATTATATTATACATTCAGAGTCTGGATATGCATTCCTTTACTGTAATGTTGGCAATAAACAGAATGAATAATCAAAAATTTAATAAAGCAGATATTTACTTAGGTAAATTTTACATGCTACTTAAGCAGAGGTTCCAAATAGATAAGAGTGACTTTCTGATTTATTTTAAAAATATTTATCTGCTTGACGTTTGTCCATGTAAGCACCATGTAAGCGGCTTTATGTTGAAGAAACTCTTATGGAAAAAATTCACATTGACGAATATTTTTCAAAAAAAATTCTCACAAATTAAACCTTGGAAATATTGTGTCTCTATATGAAATGCGGTTTAACTCTGGATATTTTTTGAAATCCTTCCATATAATGAATTATACAAATCTTTGGAAAATTATAATTTTTGCCCACTCAGGCTTTGTAATTGATTTTTAAAATTTTTGAATCATTTTAAGCAATGTCAGGGAGGGTATTTAAGAATCGATCAGAAGCCTGTCTTTACAATATTATTTTTTGATAACTTTCTTCTTCTTCAATTGAGATGTATAATACTCAAGAAGATGGTGGGTGATAGTAGGATAAACAAACAAGAAAAACAATTATTCATTGTATTTTAAAATTTTAAATTTCACATTCAAAATATTAAATATAAATATAATAAGTAAATATTTGCATTACATTTTTCATTTATTTCATACATTTATCTCACTTCTTTTTAATTTGCTTTATCTAACATACCAAACACATAAAAAAGAGCTAAAAAAAATGGCACGACAAACGTTGACAGAATTATCGTAAATAATTTTAATGAATTTTAATTATTAGAAAAAAAAATTAAGTAAAAAACACACACCCATACATATAAATTTACACATGTACGTTTTGGCATTCACATTTCACATTTTTCAAAGAGATTCATTTTATTTTTTATTTATGCATTTATTTGCTAGTCGTTGGTTTTTGCTGCTATTGTTGGTTTTTGATATTTCGTTATCGCCAGGTCGTTAATTTTTTTTCGACTTTTTGTTTGTTGGTTTTTTTTTGTTTTTGGTTTTTTTTTTACTAATATTTTTTGATTTGATTGTGGTTAAAAATTTAATAATTAAGAAAACAAAAAACAAAAAACAAAAAATAAAAAAAATTTTGCAACAACTTTCAAAAGTAAAAAACAAGCGATAACACACACCATCAAATATTATTTACCACACAAGTAAGTGATATAAGCGAGAGAAAGAAAGGAGGAGAAAGAAGAAGAAGAAAAAAATAAATTAAACAACAGGAAAAATATGTGAAAATGAAAATTTTTTTAAATATTTTAAAGTTTTGACGTGCATCTAGAAGTGACTAAATAACTACTACTACAAAATAATCAGTCAGTCAATTTTAGTGTTTAAACTTTTTCTTCTTCTTCTTCTTTTAATAATAAATAGTTTCTTCTGGTTCCCTTTCGTGTGTATATGAATAATGTGTAAATCTAAGTTATACATTTTAATCCAATTTCATTTCGCTTCATTTATTGTTGTTGTTATTATTCTTTGTTTCTGTTTCAATTTTTAAAACAAGTATTGAATTCGTTCTGTTTCTTTATCTGTTTATTCTTATTTTTGTTTTAAATTTTATTATTGTTTTTTATTTTAGAAAATTTCTGCTCTTAAAATATAACTTTGTTAAACTTGTCTTTGTGGCTTTTTTTCATCTTATTCCATATTTGTTTTGTTTTCCTTTTTCTTTCACTCTTTCTGTATTTCTTTCTGTATTACTCTTATTATTATTATCTCTGATATAAATCGATGGTTGTTACAAACGATGATGACAACGACAACGCAACGACAATTCCAATACAAGCATTGAAAACCATCACTTCCGGAGGCGCTACTTATACTGAGAGGTATGCAATGCTTGAGTATTATTAAGCATAATAAAAAATAAGAAAAATAATAAAAGAGTAATATTCGTAGTAGAAGAACAAGAATAAGAATAATGAAAACAACAAAAACGACACAAAGAAACACGAACAAAAAGAATAAAAAGGAGATATATAAAAAGTAAATAATGAAGCAGAATAATAAAGCAAATATGAAATGAAAAAGGAAAGAGTAGAACAACAAGCAGAAAGAGGGGAAAAAGAAGAAAAACACTACCATCACAAATAAGCAAGAGCAAAAAAAGAAAAAAGAAATTGCTTCGCAACAACACAACAAACGTTGTATTTATGGAAATTGACAAAAAAAAAAAAAAAAAAAAGAAAATTAAGTAAAAAGCAAGTAAGAACTTTAGAGTCCATCGAGGCCGACTCTTATAAATCCTACACTACTTTACTTAATGTGATAGAAAAGCCAAACACATGAATTAATTAATAAAATCAATAAAGTTGAAAAAATTGTTATTTTTAAATTATTTGCAAATAATTTGATACGTTCGTTATTTGAGAGATAGTTCAAAAAATTGTTCAATATGGACCAGTCTTGATATACATTTATTTTATATCAAAATGCAAAGCAATGGGAATTTTTACTAAAATAAATACAAAATTGTAATTTTTGACTTTTGTTTATTTTTTTGAAAAAGGCGTTATATGAGAAGGGGCTAAAAAAAAAATGGTCTAATTGTAAGCATTTTCAAAAGATCTGTAGCCTGATTATAGATGAACGGACATGCTGTAATCGATTCAAAAAGAGATTCCAATTTAACTGGCATATCAAAAAGTCAATCTATCTGAATATCTGCACAAATTTGTAATACTCTGTACGACAAGTGGTGTAAAGTATAAAAAGATATACAAAACTGATATGTACATCATCCAACTATGCAAACTACATATATATATAATAGCAAAAGCTAGGCCATATTCTCTTATAGTATACATTGAGCAATAATCATGAAAAATAGATGAATTAGTTTTGTTTTGTTGGCTGATTTGCTTTGACTACTTTTAAGTTCAATTGAATTGTATTAAAGTGATTTGAATTGAATTGAGTTGAATTGAATTGAATTGAATTGAATTGAGTTGAGTTGAGTTGAATTGAATTGTGTTGGCTGGTTGGATGGGTTGACTGTTTATTTCGTTTTGTATGTTTGTTTGTATTTATAGTTTTGGTTGGATACATACTTAAAATTTAGAAGCAGTTTAGAAGCAAATCAGATGGGGGAATGCCATGAATAACTACATATAAACATTGAATATTTATCTATATAAAACGCAACAACAATAACAAAAATGAATATAATAATCATAAAATACATACTTCGGCCACCGTCAACCATCAACCAACCAAACCTACCTATCAACGAACAAATCTCAACCAGCCAACTTATGTATGTATAATAAATAGATATTCCAAAATGTAGCAAAAATAAACTACTAAACTATCCATACAATGCTGTATATGTATGTATGTGTATGTATGTGTATTCTCTATGTACATATATATATATATATATATATATATATTTATATATCTAAAATTACGTATGCACATTAAATATTATCAAATATCAAACCAAGTAAAAATAGTAAAAGTGGCTGGGGCCAAATCTTGAAAACCCATGATGTTAAGGTTCAGAGCCTGATTCAGTTCTTTAGGAGTACATTGAAAACGTAACGTGTAAACACATTGTATACCAATAGCTTCTCTATATGTGCCAAATTTCAGCTAGATATCTCAAATTTTACAATTAGGAAAATCTTTACAATATAGGCAGGCAGATATGTCTAAATCGATTTAGAATTTGATGCTGATCAAGAAAATATATACTTTATAAAGAATCCGACGCTTCCTTTTAGGCGTTACAAACATATTGACAAAGAGAATATACCCCAAAATCTATGGTTGGCGGGTATAAAAAGGAGGAAAAAAGGAAGCCAATGCAAAAGCTTTGTAATCGAGTTTGACGGCGCTCCAATACCATACATTGCGCATTGTCTCCTTTTCTCCTCCGCTTACTACCACCACCGCCCCCCATTAACTATCACAAATTAATGGAAAAATATTGGAAACTCCAAAAAAAAAAAGTCTAAGGGTGCGACATGAATTCCACAGCTTCACAGAAGTAAATTGCATTACATTACATGAAAACTTATTTGATGTATAACAAAAAAAATTTAACATACAAATCAAGTCTTAATATAAGTAAATTTAAATAGAGAAATATTTAAAAATTCATTATATTTCATTTTCTCTTATTTACTAAAAAATTTTTATTAAAAAAAGTGCTTGTTTTCTTTCAATAACTAAAATGCCAATTTTCATCTTCTAAATATGAAAAAAGTATGACTGACTATACCGCGAAATCAGCAACTTTTTATTATGTCATTTCTTCATTAATAAAAAATCCATAATCATACTTAAAGATAACGAAAAGTACAAAAAAAAAAAAACAATTGCGGCAAAACTTCAGAATTTCCAAAATATATTAATTTGGTGCAGATTTTTAGACTTTCCAATATCTATTTCAAATAACTACTATAAAAAATTGTGAAGGAGAAGGAGACCAGACCTTTTTGCCATTTAAAGATTTACTTATTTTTTATTTTTAGGTGAAAAGCAGGGTTCAAAAAATAATTCTATCCACTTCTAGTTTATCCCAGCAGTTCAATTTATTAAGCCCCAAAATAGTATTTTTACATTGATTTTTATTAAAAAAGCAATTTTTTTTAAAATACATTTTCCGTAAAATGGCACTTTTCTTTTAGTTAGGCGCCATCATGGAGCATGAAAATAATATTGGGACAATTTTTAATAGATTACGCTAAAAATTTCTTAAAAAATTTTACAAATTGATAATCATGTTTCATAGTTTAAGCATAGAAATATCTGAATAAGATCACGACAAATTCGTGTCGGACCTTTCCTGTTTTCCAAGTTCACAAAGTTTTCCAACTCTGGCGTTTAAGGTTTACAGAGTAGTATTAAAATAGATTTTCAACTTTTTTTTTGAGTATTCAACTTGACGAGCACACACGGCCACTTAGAATTACCAAACATAAGTTTTTCTGGATCTTGAAATTCCGTAAGCTTCCATATCAATAATTTTCTTCAACTATAACTGCACAGTTTGTTACGAGAAGGCTACCGTTCTAAGGAGGAAAGTCATATTATAAAGGAGAAGGTTAAAATTTCTTCAATAGAAGAAAGCAATGAACTTTTTCATTTTTGTAATTTATTGATTATGCGATTATTGGAAATCAGCTGCACCAACAAGAATCTTGAACAAGTTGACTAGGACTATTCATTAAATACTCTACACATCGTTAAATATAATTTGAAAAGAAAATGACAAGAAAGTGAATAATGCCATGGGTCCAATAATTTGAAGAATCTCTTTTGCCATGCAGCAGGGATTTCAAACAACAAACAATTGAACCAATTTGGAAAATTTTACGAAAATTCATTCAAGACGTTATTCTCATAACCAAATGCTTCAAAACAAAATCTCACTTAAGATGTTGTCCGACATATAAATAGTTTAATCATAAAAATTTTTTAAAGAGAAAAAGAAATTGTTTCAGAAAATGTTGAAATGGTTATAAATCTGAAAACTTTCAGAATATTCCATGCATTAATATTCCATTGTTAAGTGGCATAGATAAAGTAAACATGATAATAAAATTAAAAGAAACACAACTTGTTGTATTTTCTTCTTTTTTTTTAAAAAATATATTACATTATTAAAATATGTTTTGTTTCTTCAAACAATGAAATCGACAAGTTGATAGATAAGAAACGAAGTTTAATTATTGACATATATGCTAAATTGTTTTGTTTTCATTTGGTGAGGGGTGAGCAACAACAACAAGAAGAAGAAGAATTAAAATGAAGAGCAAACAGTGAAAATGCAGTTAAAGTAACTGAAATATTGTGATGCAAGAGGAAGACGAAGGTGATGGCGCTGAGGACAAAAGCGAAATAGATAAAAAAAAATTAAAATAAAAAGAACAAAAAAAAAGAATGTTTAACAAATAACTGAAATACGGAAATGTTGAATATATTTTACACAGACCTTTAGGTGCGTATGATAAGTTCTTCGTTTAATTTTTCAACCAATTTTTTGTGAGCGTTCTTTTCTCGTCACTTTTTTTATTCTTTTTCTTTTCTTTTTCCTTTTGATTATTTACACAAGCACATAGGTATAAAAAAAGTGCTATCGAGATTTTTGGGCTCTTTATATATGTGGCGCAACATGCCAAGAAAATAGTAACACAGAAAAAAGAGAGAGTAGAAGCAAATATGAAGAAGTAACAGCGATAGTGACATCTTGTTAATTCACGTAGGTAGGGGTAGCTAAATAATTTTTAACTTGTAATGGTGGGCAGTAGCGTTATAGACATGCCAACCCAAGAAGCTCCTATCACCACTCCCTTTCTACTAAAAACAAATAAAAAGATTGAAGGAAACATCTTTTAAGAGCATTAAGCCACATTGGGACACTCAGTTATAATATTACAAAGCAAAGGAAAAACAAGAAAAAGCCAAAAATAGAAGAGAAGCAAATAAACAAGAAGAAATAAAACGTCAGAAAAAGTAGAAAAACAGTAGTGATGGAAAATTATGAAGAAAAAGTAGAAAAAGAAAAAGAAAAAAAATATAAAAAAAGTTGAAGAAGAGATACAGAACGAAGAACGAGAGAGGCAGAGATAAAAGAAGAAATATATAGAAGAAAATAGGCAAAAGAAGGAGAGGAACAAGAAAAGATATAGAAGCAAAAATCAGAAAAAAGAAGGTATAAGGAAATAGGAGAAGAAAGCAAACGCCAATTGTTTCAAAACACATTAAAACAACTTAACAACTGAAAACAAAGTCTGGTTACATGGTTAACAACAAGAAGATGCCTTTTACTCTTACAAAAAAAAAACCAATAACAAAAAGCAGCCGTTTCACTACACTACACAACCAACAGTATTGATATTATGTCGCATGCATGCATGTGTGTATGTGTGTGTGTGTGCATATATATGTGTGTGTGTGTGTGTAGAGAATTGAACTTGTGTGCCTTTAAAGTAAATATTAAGAAATTTTCGTTTTCATTACATTTAGTTAGTTGCTGACTGTTATTTGTTGAATAATGTTGGCCATGGTGATGATGAAGGTGATGATGATGATGGCGGCATGCGTAAAAGAGATGTACATTAAATTTTGCAAATTATTGTAAATGTGCGTATGCATGTAGCATTAGCTAGCCAAACCAAGCCACTTAAAACAGAATTTTAACGAACTAAAAACGACGAACTGTTTAACATTTCGTTATAATATGCGGAATTAGGTGCATTTCTTTCATATAACCATGCATATACACTCATTCACATATTCATATATGTATATATTAATATATATTTTAAATAAACGCGTAAATACATACAATCAGGCTTAATGATAAATATGTTGAGCAGCTAACGTGGTGGAAGATGATGTCGCCGCCATCATAGCATCGGCAGCACAATTATTCTAAACGAACTTTGTCATCACTAAATAACGAAATATATTTTAATAAAAATAGTTTTAATGGTCGGTAGGAAGAATAAGATCGAGAAAATTCTAAAACACAAACTAAGTAAAACTATTTACAGCAACAAAATCATGTAAAAACAACAACAAAAACTACTAATCATCTAATGTATCAAAACAATATTTTACTAAGGCAATAACACCAACAATAACAATAAACAGCAGCAGCGGCAGCAACAGCAACAGCAGCAGCAGGAACAGCAGGAACAGCAACAGTGTAGACAACACTGACAATAGCAGCGTAAAATTCCAGCATAAATGAATTTATTTATATGAATATACATGTATGTATGCATGTATGTATGTATGCATGCATGTATGTTTGTGTGGTGTGTGTGTGTGTGTGTGTGTGTGTGTGTGTGTGTGTGTGTGTAGAGTGTGTAGAGTGTGTTTATGTCCGTATGCTATATGTACAGATACGTTCGCATTTCTATGGGCAAATATAAAATAACGAGTAAAATTTGTAGAATAACTTTTAACTGGCAAAGAACAGCAATAGCAACAAAAAAAAACAGTAAAGCAGTAAAACAGCAGAGTAGTCATACAAACTAATCTAAGTATAAAATTTTAAGATAATACAACAACAATAATATCCACCAATGTATATATAATGATTTTAGTTAAAGCATTCATAAATATAAAGGAGAGAACGATTGTATGAAAATCTGAGCTGAAGGAGTGAGAATGATGGCAGAATATTTGCTTTTTAATTTCGTTGATGTTATTGTTTTAGTTATTCGTTGTTATTGCAATCGTTCTGTTATTGATAATATAGTTATCTGTTATTGTTGTTATTTTTGGTGTTTTCTTCGTCTTCTTCTTCTTCTTACCCATTCATTTGTTGTTTCAGTTGTCCATTATTGTAAATAGTTAGTCATTAGTATTTTCTATTCGTTGCTTTCATTTCATCATTTATTAAATGTAGATATAGAAAAATTGTGAAATCCTTTAAAGTAAACATTTTATGCTTTTCTTTAAGAATAATAATTTCAGTGTTCCTTCTTCTTGTTCTTTGTTTTTATTCAAATTAGTGCAAAGTAAAAAACTAAAGTTTAAGGATAATAATGAAATAAGTTTAAGAAATGTTAAAGAGAAGATAAATGATTGTAGCATTGTTGTCACATTCTTTTAGCAAAATGATGATTGCGTTGCTAGTAAAAAGCAAAGAACAAAGAAGAAATAAAATTTCAAATATTTTCAAATATGCAAAAGGAATGATGCGTAATTGTTGGATTTATTAATAGAAATGGGAAACACCCAAAATGTTATATAACAATTACAACAATATCATCAACAACAACATCATCATCATTAACAACACAACAACAACAACAACGACGACGACGACAGCAGCAACGCCAGAAACCATCAAGAAAAAATCTCATATGAGAAATTTTCTTCTTTACCATTTTTTGTCTCTTTTGATTATGGTGTTTCCTTTTTTTTATTATTGTTAGCAGGTCATCGTTGTTATCGGGTTTATATGTGGCATAACTTGCTCACTTTTTACCACTAAAAAGAATTAAACATTTTTGTTTCTTTGTTGCTGTTTTCCATCTTCCTTCCTTTCTTTCTTTCATTGCTTTTCATATCTTTTAATAGATTATTATTGCTGTTATTATTGTTGTCGCTGTTGTTTTTGCTGTTATTGTTGTTGATGTTTACATTTTCATGCTGTTGCGTAGTTAAGCATAATACACAATAAGTTTACAGTACAGTTGACTGCTTGCTTGCTTGTATTAATGCATACAGATATCTAGATACAAAACACTACAACAACAACATACAACAATCAACAAACTGAATACGAAATTTTTATCAACTATCATCAACAATCAACAACAACAACAACAATAGCAACAATAATGACAATAACAACAACAACAACGTCAGCAGCAGCAGCAGCAGCAGCAGGAACTGTAACAACATTAAAGAGCAGACGACAAAAAGAATCGACCCGAATCTCTTTCACTCTCCTCCCCCACCCTACGTAAAAGAAAAAAACCAAAAAAAAAACCCAAAAAAGCAATAAGAAAATTTAAAAAAAAAAAGAAAAAAAATTTGCAATTTACCCTTTTCATGCATTCGTTTATACAGAAAGAATATTATGATTCTGATAGTTTTTTTCTTGGCAGCATCTTTCCTTGTTGTTTTCAATGTTACTACTACTACTACTATTGTTATTGTTATTGTTGTTGTTGCTATTTGTATTATTTTTTGCTTATATTATAATAACTGGATATTTTATGGGCAGGAGTATAAATCAGTAAGAAAAAAGGGGCAAACCGAAGAAGCAGAAGAAGAAAAAAAGTTTCATACACGACGAGAATACACGACGAGAAATTTATCTCATCGGTCGGTAAGAAAAAGGTAACGAAACGAATATTTATAACGAAATGTCTATCAACGAATTTTTACACAATTTTTTCTGTAAATATATATATATATTTATAGAATTTATTTTCACACACGTCAAAACAAACAGACAAACAAACAATATAAATGATTTTCGTATAGTTATTTGAAATTTTACATGCAGAAACGAAAAGAGAGAAATAACAAACCACAAACGAATAGTTTGGTCTTTCTAACCATTAAACGCTGAGTAGAGTAATGTTTGATCGTATGGTATAAAAAAAAATTGTAAGACCAATGTCAAGTAAACAAATAAAATGGAAGGAGAAGGACATGTAAGGATGTAACGAATAACGAATAAAAACCAACCAACAAACTACAAAATTGTATAATGTAAAATGTAAAGAAATAATTTATTTATATATGAAAAAGAAAAAAATTGGCAAAAAAAAACATATCTCAATAGAAATTGTTGCTTTGATTTGACAAATGCAATGGAATGAGATCGGGTTTCGTTTATGGAATGGATAATGCCGCATACACACGCACCCACATTACCATCCATATATGTACACACACATACATACGTACATAAAGTACATTTCCTCTTACCCACATTAGTAGCCTTATTCTCTCGGCCCAGTTCTTTGTCCTTTTTTCTTCCTTATTCTGTTTTTTCTTTTTTTTTTTTTTTGGTTTTTGGACTTCTGTACTTTTTTACTTGTTCAAGCATTTCACGTTTTGTTGTTGTGTTTTACGAAGTTTAGCAACTTACCTGAAACAAAAAAAAAAAAAAAGAGAAAAAGAGACAAAAAATTTGAATAAAAGAACGAAACAAACAGTTCGTTATAGAAATGAAGAAAATCTTTTGGCAAAATGGAAAAAAAAATTTTTCTTTTAAATCGAAATAATTTCTCTAAAAGAATTTTTTGCCGTATGAAGAAGAAAGCAATACGAAGGACACGAGTTAAGAATGACTTCCTTTTTTTCATATTATCAATAACGCGGTAGTGAAAAAAAAAATCGGGGATAATTTTAAATTTTTGTAACGTAAATTTTGATGTCATTTCTAAAATAATTTTCATGAAATGAGAAATCAAAACAATAAAAGACAAAAGACAAAAGAAATTGTATTTGTTCAAGACGCTTATTAGTTGTCATTTTAATTTCTGAATTTGCTTTTTTCCAAAATATACTAAGAATTTTTTATTCAAAAATATTTACTTAATGAGAATAAGTAGCGAATAACGATCTTCCCTTTTCTAGTTTTTTTATTTAGTTTATAAAGAAATTTTTTTATACGGACATTTTTGAATCATTTCCCATTGAAGCACTAATTTGTTTGAATTACTTTCCCTGCATATAGTTTGCTTTATTTAATAAAGCATTGATAAATTGAATCAATATAAATTTTACAGATATAGCTTTGAATAAAAATAACCAGCATTTTATGTTTTAATTTAGATAAATGAAATTGGTCGGCGTTATTTCTTTTGATTTGAATTTATTCTAAATCAAAGTTCTTCATGGGTCCACTTCAAGATATTTAGTGAGCCATTTTAAAATTTTGCCTCAAATTCTTTGCCGAGACATTGCATCACGGCCATTTATATTAGAATATTAAAAAGGAACAAGCCATATTAAATTCTTATTATTATTTCACTTTTTCAATACAATGAACACGAACAAGAGATAAGAGAATGGGAAAAAGTAGCTCAACTTTTAAAAGCTAAAGATTAGTCAATATTTTTTACTAATCTTTTACTATCATTTCATTTGTTTGGTTGTTTAATAATTCTCATTCGAATTAAAAAAAATACGTTACACTTTAATACAAATTTATAAATTTAATGGAAGTGGTGGATGATGTCAATATTTTCTACAGATTCTCTAGTACTTCTGACATAAACTGTAGCATGTAGTCTGTAATAATGTTGTTGCGGCAGTTTTTATTGCTACTACTACTGCTGATGATGTTGTTACAATTTCTTAAGCGACTGATGTTTACAGTAACAGCTTTTACATACGTGTACATAGAAGCTTCTATCGTTTGTATGTATGTGTATATGTATGTGAAAACTTTATATAAATGTGATTTTATATAATCAAAGTTTCCAGTATATACATAGAAAATAGCAGCAATAACAAAAACTTATACCTAAACAGATACGTTTTAAACTAAAGTTGAAAGTTGAAAGTTGAATTAAATAAGTACAAGAATTTGCAACTGGAATTGTGTATTTCATCATTTGGGCTTTGTATTCAAATACCTGACTGACGCCACATTGGTGGCTGCTTACATTAATTTATCATCTTTGCATCAGATAATTTAAATATAGTAAAATTTTTGCCATTCATGATACTTGAATACTTCACAAGTAAAATGCATAAAGATTTTTCTAAGTATCATCAAAATTTAAATCAATGTAAATTTGCGGGTTATTGGTCATGTTAACCAAAGTCATCCTGTTTTAGAAACAAATAAATAAAAAAAATTTAAATTTAAAATCTTAAATATTTTTCCCATCCATATCTTTTATTTTAATGTTTCAGTTTTTCTCAGTCTGCACAATAATAATAAATTTTAAATCATAATTAAAATTGGGAGTCAATAAAAATTGCTCTAAATCACAAGAGTACTTTATATTCAACCAACTTAATATTGAAAACTTTACGAACGCTGACTTAAGACTGAAATGAATTGCTATGTAATAGTCTGATAGGTCAAATCTTGTATTATTCGATTGATATTTATTAAGAAGCAATTCGATTGCCAAGTCTTGTCTAAGTGTGATTTAAGCATAATGCTTTTTTTTGGATTCGAGTTTTTCTGCAAGTCCAATCACCATTTTTGCATTTAAGAACTAAATGGAGTCAAATGTCACAAAAAACACTTCCAATGCGAGGAAGAAACTACTAACGCTAATGTTCAGATGCCATCTGATAAACTTAAAGGCCATGTACAAGGCCGTTTATAAATTTCGGTTACACTGTTTGCTTTAATGCCAACTTTTTATAGAAATATTTTTTAACAGATGTACTCGCTAGGTCTGCTACGTGACCCTTACCAATAGTTTTATTATATATCAACCATTTTTTATTCTAATAGTTGAAAAATGGCTTAAAATTGACATGACTTTTACAAGATGATTATCTAAAATGTTACTTCCATTTTGATCCTCAAAATTTACAACTAACGGTTTTGCAATGGTTTAGCATGGAACTAAACGTACTGCTTATCTTTCACTTCAGACATATAAAACTATTTAAAATAAAAGACACTTTAATTTTTCTTTTTTTTTTTTCTTGGAAGAAAGTAAGACTTTAATATTGATTTTTCACCAAATAGAAAAATAGAAAAAAAATTTAATTTTGTTTAAACTATAAATAAAAAAAATTATGAAAAAGTTGCAAAAAAACATCCAGCATAAAATGTTACCTCTATCACATCACTTTCTTCAGCCTTTTCTTACCATTTTTCCACTACTACCTTTCAAATTTTGTATGTTATACATACAAAAAATTTATCGAAAAAAAGAAAAGCAAAAAAATTTGAAAAAAGAAAACGAAAGCAAGAAAGAAGTTCGTTACATAAAAGTTGTTCAACGAACTACGATTGTGTTATACCGACATATCTCGTTTATATTATACTATTTGATTATTAAGTAAAGGATGAAGATATAAAAACTTTAAGATAAATTTATTCAGGTAATGTATTCCTGCATCACCAAATTTTAAATATTAAAATTTTATGCAATGAAATTGTTTTTCTTATTTTATGATTTTATCTATCACGTGAAATGTACAGCAATTAAAGGGGGAAAATTCCTCCTCCTTTAAAAATTTGAGCGAATATTCTAAAGGGCACTATTAAACAACTTATAAAAAAAAATTGAAAACAGCTTTAGCTTCTTTCAAATGAAAGTTTTTACTAAAATTTTATGTTCTACCGTAAATTATTATTTGTCCATTAGTTGCCTCTAGTAGCTTTTATTCTAGAATCAATAAGGGCATTACAAGTTGTAAAAGACATGAAAATCTATTAAGTTTGAATGGTATCATTAGAATTCAATCTTACCATTTGAGTTTACTAACAATTCTTTTAATCACTTTATGTTTTCTAAGGAATTCTGCCTAACGTAAAAAATATATTTGAGATTATGTGATAAAAAAAAAATCTCAGCTAATTATTTTATTTTATTTTATTTTTTTTTTTTTTTTTTTTTTTTTGATATAAAACTTCATTATTCATGTTAAGTTAGCGCAAAAACTTAAATCTTCTGTATGGTTCATCAGTTAGGTAATTTCAAAATCATATGCATACAATACATTAAAGCATCATAACATTAAATATTATTTCCAAATTAATACTGTACATACTATAAAATTTATGGTGTAATATTAGAATATTAATTGAAATTTTCCATGCTCAACAAAATGATAAATAGAAGACAAAACAAATTACTTAACATTTATTTCATATACAAAATCAAATATAATCAAATACATTATGTAGTATATAATAAATAAATGTATATGCATAGCATATAAAGAGAATATAAATACATATTTGGATACGTAAGTTTAGCGAAAACTATTTGCAATCTACGGAAAGTGGCAGCGCTACAAAATGTATAACACGCGCTCTGCCACTTCTACAATTTTTAACTATTTCTCTTATATGAATATACATGTATATATGTATATGTATATATATGTGTGTGTATGTATGTGTGTGTGAATGTATATAAATGCTGAATATTATGGAGTACATATAAATTGTACAATATGAATTTACATAAGTTTTTGAAATATTGCAGTTACAGTTTGTTTGTGTAGATTGTGTAGGAATATTTTTGTAAGTTTTGTATTTGTTGCTTCGTTGCTTTGTTTTTAAGAAAATATGGTCGTTGAGACCAATATTGAGCAACAACAGCCGCAACTAAGCTACAACAACAACAACAACAACAACAACAACAACAACAACAACAACAATGCAATGCAATGCAATGCAACGCAACATCGATAAAATCCAATAATAATAATAAATAAGCGCACCTAATGCGTAGATTTTATTGTACGTATGGATGCAGATGAAAAAGGATGACAGATATATATATAGAAATTTATGTACATATATACATATATATATAGAAATATATATATGTATGTGTTATGTATATATAGGCTTCTTTCTCGGTTACTGGTTTCTGGTAACTGGACGAATGAGATGAAATTTAACTTCGCGCATCCAACATACGCTTTCTTCTTATATATAAATATGCATATACATGCACATACCTAAAATATCAAATGTAGTTATTGTACGCATTTAAGCAAATGCCATAGTAACAGTAACAAAGGCAAGAATTTTTTTTTAATGTATAAAATGCCATTTAGGACGCGTGTAGAGGACCCTGGACAAATGAGACGACCAAAAATGGCTGAACAACTAAACTATAACTTTTTCTTTTTCTTTTTTTTTTTTTTTTTTTTTTTTTTTGTACCACGAAAATGCTATGATGCACTAGAAACCTTTATGCATGCATACATACAAACAAATATACGCGTATATTCCTTCTATATATGCATATAATTTGAGGTACATATGAATGCGGAGGCACTCACGTATGCATCTGATGCATCTATACGGATGCATATGCAGGTGTATATTTACTCATGAAATTTCTCATTTACACGCGTACGCATATAACAGAAGATTGACTAAAATCTTGTTATACTTACTGGGTGATATTTGTAATATTCACACATTACATATAAAATACGATGGTAGACGGTGATGAAGAATTGCACTTTTTATATATTTCTTTTATCACTCAAAGTTTTGATGTATATTTATTTTGTTGAAATGAATCCGTCTAGTCAAATATGTTTGGTGTACGTCTACGCCTTACTGTCACACAACTTGAGATTCCTATCGCAAGTCTTGATAGGAACATTGAATGTTTACGCTCATGGGTTGATTTTGAAATTGACAGAAATCGTTTGAAAATCTAGTCCATAATCTAGATTAAAGCAAAACAAATTAACTTTCAGTTTTTTACTCAATACTTGTAATTTCATGTTTATTTTACCCTAGTTTGTCGAAAAATAAAATAAATGGGTCACGGCTCCGCAAAATTATAAAAAATTATGTTTAAAATTTTTTTTCTTTTTGTATGATCAATTTTGATGAAAACCCCCCTAAGCTACAATGTGACCGGGATTTAAGTAATCAATATTTAATATACGTGTAAATAAACGCTTTTCCGCTTCAAAGTATTACCTCCCTTATTTTGTATATCATATCGTATGCAATTCCATTTATTCAAAAATTGGACTAATTTGCTTCGGTTAAGCCTCACTTCAATAATACTATGAATAAAATATATGGAAAAAGTTTCGTATGGTCAATTAGGGATTAATTGTCTATAAAAGTTATGAAATGACACGTCTAAAATCTAATAAAATCTCTAATTTCGATTGCTTATAAAAGGCCAAATTAATGTCAAAATTGCAATACTTATCAACGGCCTTACTACAAATTATTCCTAATAATTTCAATTATGAGCATTAGTAATTATTGATTATACATTGCCAGTTATATTTATTAAGATAAATTTTGTCAAGTAATCGATAACGGAAATACTGTCACCAGCGCAATTGCTCAAATTATTGCTCATAATTCCTATTATTGTCATGTTTTGAAATATATTTGAAATGCTGTAATTATCATGGTAATTATTATCACCATTATCCTCAGAGCAATTTCCATTGCCAACAGGCTTTTGGAAGTAATCACGTTTACTGAAACTAGCACTATCACCGTACTCGGGGCTTTCTTTTTTGCTATGCAAACCGGTTAATGCCATCATAATTTCCATGAAAGCAACTCAATTTTATTTCAACTCAATTAATCATTCGATTAAATCAGAAGAAATAGCGATTTGTGATACAAAAATCCCCATGCCTTTCTTTATTCTCGAATGGAAGCATGACTCCATGTCAATTTTAAGTAACTTTTTTTTTTTTTGAAAATTTATCACTGTGCATTTAAAAGAATATAATTATATATATATAAATTTATTTTTCAATTAAAATTAATGTCATACTTTCCGTGCCATCTTCGTATTTGTATGTATTCATCATATAAATGTGTTACTAAGTGAATACGTACAATTAAATTCAATTATTTAACATCAAATAAATGTTCGTACATTAATATATATTTTAAATTTATATATACATACAAATCTTTATATGTATATATATAAATTATTTATTAATTATATTAATATAAATATATATATATATATATATATATATATATATATATATATATATATATATATATACAAGTATAAAAGTATTAAATGAAATGTTATAATATGAATATAAAAAGAACAAGAACAAGAACAACCAACATCAGCATTATTTACATCACAATTGTTTAATAATAATTTAAATCCCACTAAGATGCACTATAAGGCCATAACAATTATTATATATAACTGCTACATATAAATAATACATAAAATAAATACATGAGAAGCCATCGGTATTTGATGCCATGCCTAAATCATACTCGTCCTCTTTGCTGTCCCTTTTGTGTCTTTTACCATTATGCTTCTTAGATATGTATATCAAATCTACAACCATTATAGGCATCATCACTGCGACACTACACGCAGAAGCCACGTCACGTTATCCATCTTCTCATTCCAATTATATGTATTGTAAATTCGTACATATATAATAAATATGTACATGTGTAGGCATTAAACGATTAAATATTATATTTCAGTTGAGGGTTTGGAATCATATTCATTTTGCAGTATACCAAATACAAGCAAAAAAAAAAAATTTAATCGATCTAGTACTAAGTAAAAATTTCGTAGTACTTTATGCAGTATTTCTATGAAAAGAGTACCTCTACTAAAGAAAATTTTGTCATAAATCAAATGGAAACTTAAAATTTAAAAACTATAATGGAATCTTTAAAACGGGACTTGTTGATCTATTGATTTTGGTAAAAATCTCAACAAACACGGATCGATAGTGATTTTTAAGTATATTTGAAAGTCGCCTTATTATTTTAAAAATTAATAGAAAGATGGTATTGACTTATAAAAGAACATTTATGGAGAAATATTTTTAACAAGTCAGACGGTCATCATTAACTCTTAAATACCATACACCACCACTCTACCCAATATTTTCATTACATAAGAGATGAATCATAAAATAGGATCGCTTGGGCCAAATGGCCTTATATCAAAATACAAAGCAGTGCCAATTTTCAATGTAATTTAACACCTAAAATTGTAACTGCTGGTAAAAGGTCTTATATGGGGAATGGTCATAAAAATTCTTCAACGTTAATCATTTTCAATACGATTCATCTATGTGCTGAAAATCAACTATTTTATTAACATTTCTCAAAAATTGTGCTCTGCTAGCACTTTCTAATGATAGGATAGATAGGTTTAAATCCATTAAGAAAGTGCTCCTGAGTGGAACGGGACAGCAAAATGTGCGTCTATCTCAACTCCATTTAGGAGTTACAAACATAATATTTTAGTACCACATATGATGTATGGAAGTATTAAAAAGACAGACGAACTCCAAGACATTTTTGGAGAACACTTTTGCTGAAAGATTTTTTTTTATTAAGTGACTGATTGCAAAAATTGAAGAAAGACCTTTTAAGAAAGGTCTTATTAGGAAAAATTTGAAGTGATTTTATGTCTTAAACAAAGATTTTTCATTCATATAAAAATGGGTTATAAATTAGCGTTCTACTTTCGTAAAGGTAAAATATAGGATCACAATGTCACTTGACGAAGTAGTATAAATTTTTAGTCCTAATTTGTTAAAATAAATTCCCGGTCCGGTTATAAAGGAGAGATTTAGACAAGAACAGTACTTAAATCTGGGTTTTTAGGAAATAATGTTGTGAACAAAAAGCGGAACTTTTTTTTGGCTCTGTTCAGCTAAAAGTTTTCCCAAATTCAACTATTTTCTTTTCTTTTTTTCTTAAATTGAGATTTGCACATTGATCAGAGGAAAAACTAATTACGCATACGAAAGAGAAGTGAAAAAGACGGAAAAGTGGTAAGAAGAAAATAGAAAGCTATTGAGAAAGCTGTCACAAATAAGAGACCACAAACAAAACAATTTCACCAGTTTCATTCTTCTGTTCTGCTCTATTTTATTTTATTGTATTGTGCTTAACTCTTTATTCAATTCTGCTCTGTTGCTTTCAATTCAGCTCTACATGCAGATGAATAAAATAAAGTCAATGCACAAAAAGTACAAATCAGAAAACAAAAATAAAAAAAAACAGAAACAAAAACAAAAATAAAATATTATTACCGAGAAACTCTTACACATAGAGAATTTTGTATATTTTAGGTCAGGTCAAAGGTGTATGCACGTTTATTTGTATGTATTCCAATAACACAAATCAAGGGACGGAAATATTAGATATTGGGCAGCAGCAGCAGCAGCAGCAGTAGGACCAACAGCAACAATGGCCACCAGAAAAAAAACAAGGCTTGTGCTAGCAACAATCGCAACATACATAAAAAGCCATTGTTAGATTATTGTAGTATAAGCATTTTCAAGGTTCTTTGAACTCTTTTCTTGGAATTTAGCCCTCTCTCTCATTAAATTTCACCTCATGCTCGATTTTACCATTTTCAGTTAGAAATTTTTGCATTTGCCAAGCGAATTGTGGAACTAGATTTGAGATAACCCCATAGATTTAAAACTGTGTGTCTATCTGTCTAAGCGAAGTCAATTTTTGAAATAATTCAATGAAATTATTCATAGAGATTCATGAACTGCAGGGACTAAAAATTCCTGCGGTCGAATAATTGTCATTAATAAACCTCTTCTTTTAGAAAATTCTTACATAATTAGTCGGTCTTTGCAGTTCACAATATACAAGAAATGTATGACTTCGGGTACCTACGGACTACATAGAGGAACGAATAATTTAAATCGGTAATACAAATGAATGAGTGCCTGCAATGACGTTACTATCAACCACGGCGAAACTGTTTACCACCAACGGTCAAGATGATGCTGTATTATCTAGCTTCCATATTTAAAGCTAATTGTGTTAGATATAGGCATTAAATATTTTATGTCTTACATCTCATTTTAAAGTAAAATTTTGAAAAATTTTAATGTGGGCTAACTACATCTATACTATATTTTTTTTTCTATAGTAATTTGATAATTTTGATAGAAGATTTAAGATCATTTCAACAAATCTCTCTAATTCTTATGCTTTATGACTTTAAACACGATGCAAAAATTTGAATCGAACAAAATGAAGAGTGAGAATTTGTCGTGGGGGGTAGTAGCTTCAGATACTTTATATACCATGCATCATTTTGTGTTCAAACTTGTTTATACTACTTTATTGTATTAAATATAGTTGAGATATTGTTAATGCGCCCCATGCACCTAAACACATAAAAACGTATGCACACTCCCACATAATCATTTTACTCAATTTATTTATATGTACATATCAATATAATTTAATATTTTACATTTAATATGAATAAAATATATTAGGCGTAAAAATCGTTTGGTATAGTAGAGATGAAGAGATAATAATTCAGTAGCATGAGTTGTAATTTTGAACCTTTTTTTTTTTTTTCAAAATTTATATATTAATAGTGTGCACATAAAAAGCAAACAAAAATGACTGTTTTATTAGGTCAATACAAAATTGCTATACCATGAAAACATTACAATTTGGCTTAGGCAAAATTTTTAACAGATTTTACAGAGTATTTGATAGGTGTTAATATATTTGTAGTTTGTATTTCTGTTCAAAATTGTTATCTATATCAATATAAAAATAATGGAGACCTCAGTGATTAGTGACCGTATCTTTTTGGAATTGTTAAAGGATTTTAATAAAGTTTGTGAAACATATAGATCAACAAGTTGGCAGACTTACAACAAATGAATCGAATAAATATATAAATCAAAAAAAAGCAAGGCACGTCGCCTCATGCTACACACATAATCAATGACGAAATTGAACGGCTTTAGCTTTTTTAGTTACTACTTCATCGACCCTACTTTATATATTTATGTAATACAAACAAAAATGATAAAAATCGCCATCTCAAATTATTGGATGTTACAAGGAACAAACTGGCACAATTAGATCTCAGATTGGCTCGCAATTTATGCAAAATTCTCTAAACGAATAAATTTTGTTTGCTATGCAAAGAAAATTTTGGGCAGCTTTTTCAACATAAACGAAGAGAAAGTAAAATTCTTTTAGAAAGCTAAGAAAGACAATAAATAAGAAAACATACGTACCTTGTTGTAGCGTGTCATTTTACTTTGACGTACTAACGGTTTGACATAAATAGCGTCCATTCACCGAACTCTTTTAATAGAAATACAATTTTCTATGCAAAACTTTTATTTTGCAAAATTTTTTTCTTATTTTTATTTTTGAATGTATTTTTTTTATAATGTTGTTGTTGTTGTTGTTATTGCTGTTTTAGATTTACGTGACTGAGCACAAAACTATTCTAATAATATCTGAGGAATTTGTTTATTAATTTGTTTTTATATTTCCATTTCATTATTAATTCATGATTCACTCCGTGATTGTGAAATGTGGCAAAAACAACCAACTATTGTATCACAATTATTATGCAGTAAAGACACCTTTCCGTCATTACTTTTATTTTATTTATATCTCAATATTTGTATCCTTTTGAGCCTTACATCCACCCTCACCCCTTTCAACCTCTCTCTCACAATTTTTCCTTTATTCTTTATCATTGTTCAGTTGTTGTTATTTGGTTTTAGTATACATAAAACAAGGAAAAGCCTTTTTATAATTTTTAAGATTCCTTCTTTATTTTTATACCATTCCCATTTTCCATCTCTCAGCTCTGTTTCATTGTCAACCGGCTTTTTTGCATTTATAATAATTCTATTCTTCTTTTTCTTGGAATATTTTCCAAAAAGTAAGAAAAAAACGAAAAAAAAAATTTATGCAAATTTCACTTCATTTCACTTTGATACAATTCATATTTTATTTAAAATGTATTCTCTTCTTTCCATATGATTTCACTTCACTTCATTTCTATTCAGTTCAATTCAATTCATTTTAATTCACATATTTTTTCTTTTCTTCTTCTTTCTTACTTTTGTTTTTCTTTAATTGATTTCAAGTATTTTTTTCTATGCAACATTTTTATTTGCTTCAATTTATTTATTACTCACACATTATTTTAATGCATATGTCTGTGCTTGTACATAAATGTATTAGTTTGTGGGTGCATATATATATTTTTTTTATTTCTTAATTTTGCAGTTTCTGATTTGCTTATCGGTTGGTCTGTTTCATTATATTACTGAAATCGCCAGGAATCAAGCAATTTTCTCTACTCCAAAGAAGGTACATAACAATAAATAATCATAATAATAATAACAACAATAAGAAGAAGAACAATAATAATAAGAATAAATAAATAAAACTGGTCAACCAGTTATTGAAAAATTTTAATGATGTTGACGAATACGATAATAAAAGTAATAGAAGAAAAAAAAAAAAGGAAAATAAAACAAGAAGAAGCACACACATATTACACAATATATGTAAAAATTAATAAAAACAAAAAGAAATTAATATAAGAGCAGCAGAACAAACCTCCGGGAAAATAGCGCAAAAAAGTTTTCCTTAATTATCTCTTTTTTTTTTACTTATCTTAATATTAACTGACCACCATCCATGCACGAGATTGTATCTACTAAACTAAAAAATATCACCATCACCCCAAGCATCACTTTAACGTCATTCAGTCATTGCCATCGTCATAACGACAATGGCAAATACTTCAGTGGAGCGTGGCAAGCAGCAATAAACTGCCGAAGAGTAATATTCTCAAACAAAATATCGCCCCAACATATATCGGTTTTTTTTTTTACTTGGTTTGTTTGTTGTTGAGAAGTCGCAAACACAGTAGCATTTATATTTATCTATATATATAAATTCATATATGTAGCTATGAAATCATATTATTGTTGTTGCTATAAAATAGTTTGTAGTTGTCGTCGCAATTGTAATGCATGCATGCGGCATTATTGTGTAAACTGAAAACTTCAAACTATGATGAAAATCTAGGCAACTATTCTTTTTTGCATTTTCTTATTTCATTTTCATATTTTTATATTTTTTTCTAATTCTCGCTCTTCTTCGTTTCTAATTCTTATTTTTGTTGTTCTTTGATATGTTATCATCACATTAAAATTCGACAATGAAATTTTACATACTCGTAGTAAAGTAACTTTCATTAATATTACGCAGAAGAATAATCCATTCATTCTATTCTCATGTATAGCCATCCTGTTTTACCCCTTTTAAAACTAATAGATTGATGGCATTGTTGGGATTTCTTTGTTTGTTTGTTTGTTTGTTTGTGCTGTTGTTGTATTTTGTAGTTTCTATTTGATTCTCTCTTTTCTTCTTATTACACTTCATTTTCTTCTTCTTCATATTATTATTATTATTATTAATATGATTATTATGCATATGATTTTCGTGTAAATTGTTAGCTTCGTGAAAGCAAACAAAAAAAAGCCTAAACATTTTATAAATGTATGTATGTATAACATAATAAGATTATAATGAACAAAAGCACAAAGAAGAAGATGAAGAAAACGAAAACAAGGTAGCTAAAGAAAACGATGATGACGATGTTAATCCTAATAAACGATGCGATTTTCACAAGTAAGAAATAGCAGCACTCACTTGCAAGTACCCAATGAAATTGCAACATACCACAATCTAGCATAACAAAGCGCAATATAACGGATTAATATAACTTTACATACAAACCAATCAACCAACTAACGAACTAAGAGACCAAAATCAACTAACTAAACTAACTAATATAAAGAATAAGCATCATGTAAACAGGCAAACAGACAAGCAAGCAATCGAATAGGCAAGCAGTGCGATAAACAGTTGGACAATTGTATAATTGGACAGACAAGCATGTAGAGAAGAAATTAATTTATAAATAAATGTTTAACCGGCATTCACGTTTTGTATCATCATTGCCAAGCTAACAATCAGCAATGAATACTTTTTACGTTCAGAATTTTTCTTACATTCTACCGATACACCGCCGAATGCATTACAATGTACATGCATACACATATGTATGTATGTATGTATGTGTGTAATGCTGAAAAAACAAAAAAACCAAACACACAAAAGCAAAAAAAAAAAGAAAAAAAAAAACAAGGGAAGGTCGTTTGCGTCGTTTGCACATTTTATCATTTGGTATAGTGATGTTGTCGGGGGTAAACAGGTTAATGTGGTTTCTGTAAGAGGATTTTATATATTCAAAAAAGAAAACACTTTAACGTCATTCAACACAGCAATGGTAGGAACAAAAGCATCACTAACTAGCAACAATAATTGGCGCATGACATAGCATTGCATTGGCATAACATTTTAGCATTATGCGGCTTCAACTGAACTTCAACAATGTAACGTCATAAAGGCAATAACATTGGACGACATATAAGTAGTCTAGTACGAAGCAATTTTCTTTTTTCTATTATTGTACCAGTCAGTAAAACAATTTTATTAATTTCCAATAAATTAAGCATTTTCCATAATAAGTTTCCATAATGTGTTTCCTCCATAAATGATATTTTCTTTTGCTACTTATCCTTTGGAGTATATTTTTATATCCACCACTCCCAAAGATTGGAAGTAGATTCATTTTATCATTATGTTTGTAACACTAAAAAGGAAGCCTCTTGATCTGTGTCAAATTCTCAATTGATTTAGTCACGTCTGTCTATCTGGCCGTCTATCCGTATGTTGTTAATATATTACTCGTCGCAAAAAAAAGAGATATCGACCTCAAATTTGGTAGAAACATTGAAAGCTGAAATTTTGTACAAGCAGAGCGTTTATTTGTCTGTCCAAGAATCAAGCAAATCAGCCATGCCTACTAGACTTTCACTTTTTTATGCATACGTTTTTTATTAATTACTCAATAAATGAAGCGGGCTCCGAATTGTAATATCGTGATGTAAGGTGGTGGGTATTCAATATTTGGTGGGTATTCAATCGTGTTACCCACGATTTAACTAACTTAGATATCTAATTTATTTAGATGTGTATGTTTAATTTTTGTATTGAGATTGATTCTTTGATTCTTCACTACCTAATTAATCTTCCCATTACCGTTGCGTTTTATTACTTTGACGTTATAAAATGCAACAAAATGGAATTATATTAACATCGTGTTTGTTTAACATAAAGCAAAACTCGCCACACATGAAACTCTTAATGTTTTACTTTGTTGCTCAATTTTATATGCACGGTTTGTCGTTGATTTCTCACAATTGAGCGAAAAAGTTAAATGAACAACAACAAACAAATACATAGCATTCCACTCTCCCTTTTTTTAAAATAAATTAAATAATAATGTAGCGAGCGAGTGGAGAAGTAACACAACTATAATCTATAATAAACTAGTAGATAGAAAATTTATTGACCGAACAAACGAAGAAGTTTTTTGAATCGTGCGAGAAATTGTTTGGCAGGCACCACCTATCAACTGTTATTGTTCGTGTAGAAATAGATGGATTACAGATTATGAGTTCGCTAAAAAAAAAAAGACTTTTTTTGTTATTGTTATTTTTATAATTTGCGTTATTATAATTATTATTATTCTTACTATTTGTTCTTATTGTTCTTGCCATCATTACAAAATAGAAATATTAATCATATTCGTTAAGAAAAAGCAATTCTCAAATTGGAATTTTTTTCTTCAAATGAAATAAATTTGCTTTATTATTATTTATTTTTTATTATGGTAAGTTTCTTTGGTTTTTCATAGTACTGAAACATTTTATAACATTACAATTTTACATTTTTACTTTTTATGTTCATATGAATGCATAAATATTGTATCATTAAATTAAATTTAAGAACTAAAAGCAGCTACAAAAAAAACAAGTTCTTGTTTTTAAGGTTTAGACAATTAATATCAACAATTTCATAATCAATCAGCAATCAGTCAGCTCCGATATATAAAAATTGGCAATGACAACTGCCTCACCAATAATAATGTTCAAGAAAGGAGAAGGATATGGTAAGACAGAGACAGAGACAGAGAGAGAGAGGGAGAGAGAGAGAGAGAGATAAAGAATTGCATCTATAGATGCAAAGTGTTTAGTTTACTTTTCTAGTTTTTAATGCCAAAAAGTACATCGCTTCAGACTCATGCAGCAAAGAAGCAATAATTAAAAATTTCAAAAATCATTATTTTGTTGTTGTAATATATATGATATTTTTGCAATTACCATTTCTACCATACATTTTTATAATATAATTGATAAAATATCTAAACAAATCCAATAATACAGCAAAAAGCATCCAAATGCAATAAAATATCTCTACTCAAATTTTTTTAAATTTTCTTATCAGAAAACGTTTACATTTTTCTGATTATTTAGTAGATCAATGACATAATTTGGAGTCATCATTTCAAATAAATTGACTTGAATATTAATTTACCTAACGTATAAATTAAAAAAAAATTTTTTACGATTCACTTTTGAAAATCAATTGATTGATAGTTGAACTTAAAAATTTGTACAAGATTTACTTTTTATAGAACACTCACATAAAAGAATTATATCAAACTAGCATGACATTTAAAAATGGAAATTATGTCAATATATCTACTAAACATATCAACATATTCAATGTAATCATATCATGTACATAATGTAAAAACAAAAAGAAGAAAACTGAGTACGCGAAAATTAATTAAAAAAAGAGAGTAACTTCTATTGATGATACAAATTTCTCTTAATTGTTTTTTTTCTACAAAAACGTCATGCGCATTCAAATTACTTAACTTGATGTTTCTGTTTCGATGTATTTTGTTTTTCCAATTGCACTTTAAGTATTGGATGGTGTTGCAAAAACAACCAAACTGAAAACTAAACGAAGAATTAAAAGAGTTAAATGATTTAAAATCTGCGTTATACTGTTTGTATAATTGTAAGGAAAACTTAAGGATATACTTATTAGGAGGAGGATATCTAACACAAAGATCTTAGTCCAATTTTCTTCAAATTTTATAGTACAATAGTTTCAAGGATATCAATAAAATTGTAACAAGATAATTACATTTGGATAGAATTAAATCTTCTATCGTTCAAAATGAATTGAATTTGTTTCACTTGTGTTGTCTTCGACAGATGGACAAATCAGTTAAAGAATAATTTCCATTTTCGCTTAGTGAATTTTGCAATACTACATTAACAGTAATCATATCCTAGGACAGAGATGCTGGAACATTTTCACGAAATCGAATTTGTTTTGTTCCAGTAATTTGATAAACTGCAAATTCAAAGTCAATTTATATCAATTTGTATCATGACATAATTGCTATGTAATTAGAAGAAAATAAAAAGTCGCTACTATAAACAGATTTTGGCATTCGTTTATACATTTTTCTTTGATAAACTGAACCTCAAATGATTTCGATTTTCTCTATATTTTATATATTAATTATTTATCGAATATTTAAGAGTTGATATAGGTTGTGTATTTTGAATCTTATCTTGGAAAAATCAAAATAAACAATATCTGAAATCTTTCATCATATTTTCACGTAGAAATACTTTTTTTTATATTTACCAGGCTAACAGAATTAAATAAGCAGTAAGTTACAAATTCATTGCATTCATTTTCAGTATGCACATATAAATAATATAACTGATAAATGTAACAGAGAGAAATTGTCAAAATGACTCTAGAGAAACCTATCAAAAATGAAAAAATGAAAGAAACAAAAAAAAAATACAATCAGTAAGAAAAGGAGAATATTTTTGAATTGATAGAGATTTTTTTCCATTTAAAGGCAATGTTATTCTCTAAACAAGTTTAGCAAAATTTATTCTCCACAGTTTTGTCTGACACAAACAGCACTAAAACAGTGAGAAATACAGAGACTGTTCGTCTCTTTAAAAGTAACATTAAAAATATACCGGGCCTACCATTCAAATTAAGCAATAAGAATTCTCTTACACATTTATTATCTAAGATTTTCTCTTCATAAATGGCTCTTTTTTAAAGATACATTCTATATAAATATACATACACAAATTTTATAGAATGCAAGAGAATTGTGAAATTGTTTATTGTTTTCTACATTTTTTTTAGAGGTCACGTAACTGGAGCACGTGATATATGTATATTTTTAACTATTAGAAAAAATAGAATAAAGGCAAATCTTTAATACCCTCCTATCGCATTATGAACAAAATTAAAAAATTTAATTTAGAATTCAAATAAATGATCATATACTGTTGCGTTTTCTTGAAGCTCTAAAAGTAACTTGAACAAATAGAAACGACCTACATTAGCCCAAGTCTTATGACTTGAGCAGAAACGAATCCTAAAGCTTAAACTTAAGAAGATCAAAGTTACATGCAATGCAATATTAAATACTGTGAAATGCAAAACTCTTATTTGTCTAAATGGTCTTGGGATTTGTAATTATTATAGCAGATATACGGCACATTTATTCCACTCATTAAAAAATAAAATGGTAAAATCAAGAAATGGAGTTAAATATACACGTCTAAAACTAGTTTGTGATAAAGGCATCAAGGAATAACCTCCAATGTATAATCGATAGTCTTTTCTATGCTCTATTTAACAACTTTTGTAAATCCGCCTTAACAAATTCCACAATTTAACAATAATTCTTATTTAAATTTGCTTTGCAAATCCGTCAAATTTCTTGACATTATTAAGTCAAAATGTGCCTAAATTTGTAGTTATATACTTTGCTAGGTCCTAGTTTACTTTCAAATCTTGTCCTCGAAAAATGCATATAAATCGCATTTAAAAAAAAGAAACTCCTCGAAATTCCTCCACAATAATTTTCTCCATGGCTTTTTCTAGGATAAACAAATCGTTTATGATAATTAATTAACATAAAGCACATTTTGAAATGAAGTCATTGATCAAGCAACCTGACAAATTTAATACTTAAGGAAAAATTCTTTCAAGGGCTACAATAAAATTTGTATAAAATGTTGTAAAGATAAAGAAGAAAAATCGCATTAAATTTTCATACCCGTGCTCCAATGAAGCGTGCTTCCAAAAATTCTTGCCTTCTAGGATCCAACATCTTTTTAAATTGATCCATAATATCATAACATAGAAATGATACAGTTAATTAAATTTCTAGAAACTTCACTACATTTCGAGTTAATATACTTTATTGACACACAGCATAAAATTATGTTACGTTACATTAATTTTTCCAAAACTTTTATATTTTAGTAAAATTCATATAGAGCTATTTAGATTTGCCGGCACAATCTAGTTCTTCATAAGTATGCTCTTTACGAAATTGTTTTATTTTTGCTAATTTTATTTAACATTATTCTTAGTAATGTTGACCGACGGCATTCACAAAAGTACACTCAAGAATATTTTCAATAAAAGTACCGTTAAATTTCTAATAATTTAATTTAGAATTGATGATATAAAAACAAAACATTCTTTCTATCTCAATATTTTTACTTTAAATATAAAATTTATGCAAGCATATGCACCCTTTATTTTCTCTCTCTCTCTCTCTCTTTCTCTTTCTCTTTCTACCTCTCAACGTATGATGAAAATTGTAAGTTGACTTTCATTTGGCCATTATTACACAATCTTCTTTCATCTTTTGTTTTTGTTTTTGTTTTTTTCTTTTGTTTATGTTTTACTTGCCTTGACCATTTATTTTATCACCACGACTTTAAAATTTATAATTAATTGGTTAAATATTATTCCAATGAAATTAAATTTAATTTTATGCTAATTTAATCAAATAATATTGGTTTATACAAATGATTTCATTATCAAAATATGGCGACCGAAAAGAAAGAATACGCTTTTCTTTCTTTGCTTTATCTCACGGACTTTTTTTTTGGTTTTTGTTGATTATCCTTTCACCCCATTCTTATAAAATTTCTTTATATAATTATTAATTGTTACCCAATAATATTTTGTTTATATATAAATGTAAGTGCTATTTTTCACAACTTTACAGATTCTCTTAAATTATCAAATTATATTTTCCTATCTTGACGCACTTAAGCAAGTTAATTAACAAAAAAAAAAAATGCTCTTTCGATTTCATAAATTGCTTAATAATTCTAAGAAGTAGTTGCCAATTAAATTGAATTGCTTTGAAATCTTGTACTAAATTTTATACAACAATATGGTAAAATAACATTTTCGTTCGGCGTTTATTTGAATTATTTTAGATACAAATATGAGAAATAAGTTTCAATGTATAATATTATTTCCAAAAAATGATAATTACAAATGATTTTAGCATTTTACACTTAAAAAATATATTATTAAAATGTGTGAATAAGACACAATTTTTAATTGGTGTCATTTAGAAACATAAACACCAAATAAATCTTAAACATATATAAAAGTCTTAACCAGTAAGCATATGGCACATAAAAATGTCGAAAAAAACTTCATGCATGATTTTAATGCCATTTCCAACGAATACCGATTGTACGCAAAGAGTTTGTTAACTTTACGTACAAGCTATATTTGCTGTAATAATTGAATTACATATAAAATTTGCAGGAATATTTGTTAAAAATCCGCGAAATAAGTTACAAATCGAAAGATTCATAAATTCATAAATTTACTCTATCAGAAAAATTCCCTATATAGATATAGATATATTGACATTAAATTTAGCAGAAATAAAAAATGTCTAAGGAAAAAATATCTCTGGTTTTGAATACTAAAAGCGCAATGAGGGTTCCTTAGCTCAAATTAAAGTTTCTCATTTATTAATTGCGCACAACTTTTATTTCCATTAAATTATTCTAGTAAAACTAAAAACAATTAATGTGTTAGTTTTCCCAGTGCTAAAAATAAATATCAATAATTAATTTAAATTAAAGTATTTTATTGAGAAATACAAAGTGAAATATGAATAGAGTGAATCGTTCTATTAATCATTTGATGAAAGCGACAAATCTACATTCAATTTTTTGTTTGTATTTAATTGTACATTAAAAAGGTTTTAAAGTAAACTCGCAATAACTTTCTAAAACAATTGCATATATTTATATATATATATATATATATATATATATATATATATATATAATAATATTATATTATATTAACACTAATATAGAATGAAATACGTAAAATATAATTCTAATTTCAAAATTAAGAAACAAACGCCAGTGGCATAAACTTAACACAAAATTTTAGGGAAAAATATTTTGCAATTGTTATTGAATGCAAGTGTACTACAAGTGGCATTGCTTATTCATTTCTCTTCGCACCATTCGTTTTCTTTGCGCACTTGCTCTTCCTCAGCTTGCGAGAAATCGTTTTTAATATTAAATGTTTTGCGGATTTCCTCCGGTGTTTTACCCTTAATCATATTAGCGACCGTTTTACATGTGACATCCAATAAGCCTTTAATGTCTAAATAGTTGGCTGCCAAAATTAACTCAAATAATGTGCCCTGATCGACTTTCAGGAAATCAGCATCCCACGATGATATATCATCGGTACGTTTCTCTTTGTTTTCATCATCTTCAGTTGGTTGCGGATCATCTTTGTGATAATTTGCCCAATGTAAAACTTTTCGTAGTATTGCAGAATTTACGTTGGGTAATGGTACAACAGCATTATCGCCATCTTCCATGCCACAATCTTCCAACATTGTTTTAATAGTGCCTGAACATTTCGCTATTTGGACATCAGTATCAAAGATTTCATCATCTGATGATTGTAATTTAATGTTAGGCATTTTTACCAATTTCTTTTTAATGAGAATTCAATGCTAAAAAAAAATACAGCACCAATTATCAAATATATCCATAAAAATGTATGTGTAATAAGCAAGAAAAAGGACGTTGACCGAGCACCGAGACAAAATCGTGTATTATGATTTCGTTAAAAACTGGTAGACGTCCACAAACAGCTAAAAAAACAAACAAACAAACCTTTTTGTATAATACGAAAATTTTCTGTCACACTTTATGAATTTTGTTGCGTATTTTCTTTCTCGCCAAACACAAAAAAAACAATACCTCAAGCAAAGATATTTATTTTCCAATTTGTAAATGTTTCACTAGCAAATAATTCCCGCTGTGTCTGCGCTGTTTCTGCAATATTCTAAATTTATATATATATATATACAATATATATAATTACAGCATTATTTACTTGTATAAACCTACCAAAATATAACTTAACAATTCACTTGCACCAATCGTAAATGTCAACTAATTGCCCCATGAACTAGAAACGTCAACTAAGCGAATGTGAATGAAATATTTTTCATTTATAGAGAAATTATCGATAGTAAATTTTTTATTTAGAGATGATAAAAATTATTATTATGAAAACAATGAACTAAAAAAACAAAAATTTCAAGATGGTAGTATAAGATGGAAATAAGTCAAACCGTTATAAATTGAATCATCATTATTTTAAAATGCGTAAAATGTCTAAAATATATTCACAAAAATTAAAAAACAACAGGACAACTGTCGATAGGGAATAATAAATTATATGTGCAGCCTCCACTACCGTAGCCAAGAGTTCCATTATTATATGCCAGCCATATAATATATGTGCCCGCAATAAGCAATAAACTTAGTAAGACGAAAGTAATTTGATGAAAACGTGTCATACGTTTGTAACTAGAAAAATTTTCGCATACCAAAAGAAAACAAGAGAAAGAGATATAAAAAAATCTAGGTAAATCGAAATAGTAAGAAATTTTTTTTTCATTTTTTTTTTTTTTAATTTAAATATTACCAATGTGCTTGCATATGAGCGCTGTTTATGCGAGATTTGTGACCACAATTACAACAACGCAATGCATTAACAGTTTTCAATAGATCCAATTGTTGCTTTTCTTTATAGCGGTATAAAATATCCCGTATATCATCGGCCACTTCTTCTACATTACACATAATATTTACCGAAATTGCTCATTGAAAAGCAAAAACATTAAAAAAAAAATAATCAAGAAAATCGAAATATATGTATTTTTACGTATACATATATATATATACATATATATATACATGTATGTGTTCGTATAGTTATATATAAATGTACGTTTGAAGTTGAAAAAAAACTACAATATGGAATCACGTATTGATGGCGTTAAGAAGGTAAGAATCGAAAATAAAGAGTTAACAATGATATTTAACTATCGAATAGTAAGTATTGTTTATCGTAAAACTAACTGAACTGATTTTAGTTTTATTCGTTTCTCTTGCCAAAAAAAAAATTGAAATCTGTATGCTCGTATATGAGATTGGGTGCGTGTGTAGCAACTTTTTCAAAATATGCTGATTTATTAGATTTTTATACAGTCCAAGTGGTTGGTGAGAGAGTGTAAAATCAATAAAAGTTTAATGGTAAAGTAGGTAAAATAAGAAGAAATAAGAAAAAGTGAACACCAGAAAAAATAAAGGCCCCTGTATTAAGATCTACCATATTTTGTTTAATGAATACACTTTTTTTTTTAATGCTGCAAAATTAAAAGTGCTAACATAAAACGTTGGGAACAATTAAATTTTAATGGCATAATGAGTCGAAGTGTTAATCTAGTAAGAAGCAAAAAGAAGACCTGATCAAGACAGCAGCGACGACAGCAGCTTCAAGAATTCGCTGTAAAAGATTTTTTTTTGCAAAAACAAAGTACAAAAGCAAATGCAAGAAAAAAAGACTGGCAAGAAAGATTTCTACATAATTTTTTTTTCCTAGAGACCACTGGCGTTTCGCTAGAACTAGGTGTAACATATAATAAAATTAGACGCATTGCAGAAAAACTTTAAATATATTCATTCAGTTTAAAAAAATCAGCAGAATATTTTTCAACATCTATCTAACATAAATTTGAAAGTTTAAAAAGCAATTAAATTCGTTCATGGTATTTAAAGTAACAACCAAGGAGGGATTTAAATATTTACTCCTGCTTTTAAAAAAAAGTGTTATAAAACAAAGGAAAAATTCTCTGCATTAATTAAAGGTAATTTTTATCAATATAAGTGATTTTAAAGTGCTTCAGAAAATATGGAATTGATTGTGGAAAACATATTTTGCTAAAGAAAGTTTTGCAGAATATGTAACGTCGCCATTTTGCTTCTCTTCATTTATTAAAATTTTTTCTCTTCTATCATTCTGTTTTTTTTGTGGTGTTCTTTATTACGTTTTTTACCTGTTCAATTGTGTAAAACGTGAATTCGCCGCCGCGTAGAACAAAATAGCAATAGTGTTTGAAAGAAATCGGCGTATTTACATGTGAAGAAGACAGTTATATATATATTTATATAGAGTGTACTCTTCTTTACGTTTTTCTTTTTTTTTTTTTTTTTGCAAATTTTTCTTGTGAATTTTTATGAGGATTTTATGATCGAATTACAAGGAGCAGCGAACAAGCGAACTAAAGAAAGGAGAAGAAGCAAATAAACATTTTTTTATAAAATAGATAGTTCCAAATAGCGCACTAAGCAATGCAGGTTTTTACCATTTTACTTCAGCATTGTGAATTGAATAATTTATGCATTGACAACTTGTTCACAAAATTAGTTATAATTTTTATTTAAGTAATTTTTAAAAGCATCGATGAAAATTAAAAAAAGGTTGTTATTTATTTATTTATTTTTTAGACTGTTAAAATCAGAATGGTTGTTGGTTCACAACATAATCGACGTAGTGAAATTGCTCATAAATATAGTAATTCCACAGCAGCTGCCACTGCCACAAGTCCAAATAGTAGTAATGCACTAAACAGTGCCACTGCCAAAACTCTAACATCGGCTATACATTCAATGTCAGCAACGAATAATACGCAACAATTGAATGGTGCATCACCATATCATAGAAATCATCATCATGACCAACATCATCATGATCAACATCATCATGATCAACATCATCATGATCAACATCATCATCATCATCAGATGACGAATGGTTATCATATATCGTCAAATAATGGTCTGACTACAACTCCAACAACAGAAACCATCACTACCGTAACCACCTTAACCAGCGCCAGCACATACGCTAATAGTAACAACATTAATAACAACAACACAATAACGACCAATAATTCGTTAAGTACTAGTAATCATAGCCACAACAACAACAACAACAACAACAACAACAGTAACATTGGTAGCCACAATGCTAATGGCCATAGCAATGGCAGTGTTTCACGTACATCAACCGGAATGACACCAAAAGAATTATCTGAGAATGATGATTTGGCTACATCATTAGTGTTGGATCCGCATTTAGGGTTTCAAACGCATAAAATGAATATACGTTATCGTCCGTTAAAAGCTGATACAGCGCAATTGAAAGCAATTATTGAGGAATTTATACGTACACAAAAATATGATGTGGCCATTGAGAAAATTTGTACTGGTCCATGGTTGCCGCGTACATTTAAAAATAAGAATCGTATGTCGAATAAAAGATTGCATGATCATGTGAGTTATTGTTGTTATTATTAATTATTGTTGTAATTAAATCATTGTTGCCGTTACTTTTTTCTTCCTTTTCTTGTCGCCTATCTCTCTCTGTCTCTCCATCTCTCCATCTCTCCGAATGTTTACAGATTAAGCGTTATTTGAGAGTCTTCGATAATGATAGTGGTTTCGTCATAAAAGCCTGCTATCGTTATTCATTGGAGGGACAGAAAGGTGCGAAAATTTGTGCCACAAAAAGATGGTCAAAAAATGATAAAATTGAATGCTTGGTGGGCTGTATTGCTGAATTGAGCGAAGCGGAGGAAGCGGCTCTATTACATCCCGGGAAAAATGATTTCTCCGTTATGTACAGTTGCCGAAAGAATTGTGCTCAATTGTGGTTGGGTCCGGCAGCTTATATAAATCATGATTGCCGTGCCAATTGTAAATTTGTGGCGACGGGACGTGATACAGCCTGCGTTAAAGTATTGCGCGACATAGAAGTGGGTGAAGAGATTACATGCTTTTATGGTGAAGATTTTTTTGGTGATGGTAATTGCTATTGTGAATGTGAGACATGTGAAAGGCGTGGCATGGGTGCATTTGCTGGTAAAACGGGTTATGGCCAATTAGGTAATGATGGCCATTTATTAGGCACTTTAGGTATAAAAGGTGCCTGCGTTGTCGGTTGTGATGGCGGTTACCGTTTACGTGAAACGGATAATCGCATAAATCGCATAAAGAGTCGTACGAATTCCAATAACACGGGATCGGGTTGTGCAACAGATCTCAATACAAATATCATAAATGGTTGTGGCAATGGTGATAGTAATATTGCAAATCCCATAACATCAACGAAGAATACGTATCTATTACAACATCATTTAAATGGAACTAGCAGACATTTGGCACATCAATCATCATCAGCTGTAGCATTAGCATTGGGACCAGCACTAGCATCAGAATCAGATGACTGCAAAAAGGAAAATAATATTGCGGAGAGTGATAATAAAAGAGTCCCAGCTGTGCTGGTAACTCCATTAACAATGCAAGAATTACGTCAAAAGGGCATGACAAAATATGACGCCGAAATGATAATGGCAAATGCCATGCAACAGCAACAACATCATCAACAACATCATTCATACCATCGGCCGCAAAATATGCAAGAATCTCATTCAACGACAGCAATAGCAAACATTGAAAGTTCATTCAGTGTACAAGCGACAGGGCAACAAACTCAAATTCATCATATGCAGCAGCAGCCACAACAGCAACAACAATGCCGTAATTATAGAGAATCATTACGTAAATCGGCCCGTGTTAATAGTACTAGCAGCACAATATCCTCAGGTTCCACTGAAGAATTTCCTACACCAAATACGTCTCGTGGTAATTGCACAACAACAACAACAACAACAACAACAACTTTATCTGCTACTACGACAATAGCAACCACAACATCAATAACAGCAACACTGATAACAACAGCAACAACAACAACACTGATAGTAACAACAACAACAAAAACAGCATCAGTGGGTGCTAAAAATAGTGAAGTTATTGCTGTAACAAATACGCCAAAATCGTATCATCATCGTATGTTGAGACGATCAACAACCAATAATTCAAGGAGTTCATCAAAACGTATAATAACGCAACGTCATACGCGCTCTACAACAGCAGCGTTAGCTTTAAAAGATTTAGATTGCCGGCCGGGTCAGAATTCTGAGCCAGACCACATACCAAAAATTAGCGAAACTGAAACTTCTGCAAATGAACATGATGAAATGAATAGAAAATTATCAAGAACACTATCATTATTATCATCCTCATCATCATTATCATCATCATCATCATCATCATCATCCATCATCATCATCATCCTCATCTTCATCATCGCCCAGTGATTGCCATTTAATAACTAAGAGTACAGAATTGTTGACTCATAATCGTACAAATCACAATAATTGTCAACAGATTATGCTTAAATTAAGACATCATCATCGTCATAACATCAATCATAATAATTATCAACAAGATCACCAGTCAAAGATTGAGATAATGGAACATATAAATGAGGAAGGCGAGGAGCGATCTACAAGTGAAGGGGTAAATACGCAACCAAAAAAATTGTATGGTAATTCCAAGGAAAAATATTCATATGGATTATTAATGACAACAACAACAACAACAACGACTACTACTACTACTACTACTACTACTACCACACCACTACCACTACCACCACCATCATCACCACCACGATATCAACGACGACGACTATGAGTCAAATAGACTTGAATTATAATTGTCGTCAGAGTTATCATCGCAATTATCGTTGTAAGCAGCAAAATTTTCCATCAACAGTATTAAATCGTGAAGACGTTAATGGTATAAAAAGTAATGTTGTTGCTGCCATGACAAGGCAGCGGCAACATCATCAGCAGCAACAACAACAGCAGCAACAACAACAGCAGCATTGCACTTTAGAAAATGATATGAAGCGACGACAAGAGAATCAAAATAAATTAAATGAAAGGCACCGTGATTGCGGTAACAATGATCGCAGTGGTAATGATCAATATGGCAGTAACAACTGCAACAGTAACACCAATACGAGCTATAAAAAAAATTTACAATTTTCTTTTGATAATGTTGTAACAATGGCATCCGAAGGCATAGTAATGAATAAAATTAATGCGCTTGAAAATTCTAATGAACAAATAAAACATTCCGTAAAAAATTTAGAAACTTATGCAGCCACGGATCATACAACTAAGATACGTCGGCCGTCGATAATAACACCACAACAAAAACAACAAAAGCAGCATCAGCAAACCAATCATAATGTGAATGCTATTAATAGCTTGAAGAAAGATGGGTTTAATCTTGGTGGTGCTTTATCATTAGATAAAAAATTGATGGTTAACTGTGATAATAATTCTAGTAGTGTTTCACCGCAAATGAATAGTTGTCATAAAGAGCCATTATTGAAGACGCCCGAAAGATCTGTAAAATTAACTTTACGGATGAAACGTTCACCCATTTTAGATGAGATTATTGAATCTGGTACAAGTTTAAGTGATGAGAGTAGCAGTTTTTGTAGCAGTAGTCGAGCATCCTCACATCATTCCGAGCCCGTAGAATATGAAGTTTTACGTATGGAAGGTGTTACAGCAGATAACGGTTTTGAAGATGATAATTTTATTGGTGGGAGCGGCACCGAACGTGGCAGCCGTCTTGGTGACAGTTATTATAATGAGGAAAAAATTAGGGATTGTACAGGAGTAGTGCCGCCGAAACGTAAAAAGCGTCATAAATCGAAAGATCGCCATCGTCATAGGCATCGCCAAGGGCGTGATCGACAACATGATAATGGTTATGGCCATAATCATGGCTACTATTCATATAATACTCATCATTCCCAAAAAAAATCATTGAATATAATACCAGAGGAATTGCAAAATATTGATTTGGCAGTGGTAACCACTAGTGAATCAACAACAACAACACCAACACCAACACCAACATTGGCAGCATTATCGACAGTTGCTAGCAATCCATTAACGCCACGGAAGAAACGTTTACGCTTAATACTCGGCAATGAAACTCACACTATAGACATTCCGCCATCAACAACGATTATGGATGACATAACACCAACAACAACAGTAGCAATTAATGATAATGCCATAAAACATTTAACGACTACGGCATTGCTCGATGTATCATTATCCAACAGTACTGATCTACAACATAAAAATCTTATGATAGGTAATAATTGTCAATCGTCATCTCATCGTCATTATCAATTCCGACTGAACAGGCTGTTTTAACAGTAGCAGCAGCTTCATCATTAACAGGTGTTGCAACTATTCCAAAACAAATTCTAGCTTTTAATGAACTCCATAAAGATTTTCAAGTGTCAAGTGATTCAAAAGAATCGCACAATTTACATAATCATTTAGAAACAAATATATTGACATCAAACACCGTCACAACAGTCATAACCTCAACAGCTTTAATTAATTCAGCCATGCAACAGCAACAACAGCAGAATTTATTATTATCAACAACAACAACTGCATATCAAAATTTGAATAACACAGTAATTACGACAACTGCCAGCAAATCGTGTTTGCCATTAACAACATCATCAACAACACTATTAAATCATAGTAATTCAACGTGCATCAGTTCAATTCGGGCAACTTCTATCTCTAATCCTATTAATATAATGGCAACAAAATTGGATACAACGTCATCTGGTACAGTTACAGGTACAGTTGTACCAATAGGAGCAACAGGAGCAGCAGGTGCAGTAACATCAACCGTGGCAGGAACAGGAAACGTTTTCTTTTCACAAGCCATTCCAAAGCATACATTCGGTTCTTGTGCTTTAACAGCACCAGCATCATTATTTACACGCACTATTCTTCCATCACCATCGTCATCAGTAATTCCAGCAACAAAAATTTCTGCCAAATCTGATGCTGCTTTAAATACAGCAATACCAATAAGAGCAGAAGTAACAACAACAACTAAAAAACAAAATCAATGCTGTTTACCATCAATGCCACAACAATCATTAATGTCAGCATCATTATCATCATTAAGCAGTAATGTAAATTCAGTTGCATTGCGTGATGCTTCTAGTTCAGTGACTGCCAATGCCCAGCATTCGTTCAATATAATACCTGCTTTAATTACAAATGCAACAACAATTGCATCAACAATTGCAACAACAATTGCAACAACAAATGTAACAACAACCGTGAGAACAAATGCCATCTCACAAAAAACTTCTACTGATCTCTTAACACATTGACCATCGTTGCAATTAGTACCGTTATATGTGTAGCAAACAAAGTAATGAAAAAAAGGAAAATGTTGAAAATAATGAAACAAACAAATACTAATATACCAAAATTAAGGAAGACGAACAAGAACAAGAAAAGAAAGCCACCATAAAATAAAAAAAAAAAAAGGAAACGAAGGTAGAAGTCAGTTGGTAGAGAGAAAAATCTCACTTCTCTTTCTCTCTATTTTTTTAAAATCTTTTCTCTCTTTATCTCTTTATATGACACTCTTTAATTCTATCTTGTCTTCCCACTCTATCTATAATGATATACATTTTTCCATTTCTTTATGCCCATGCACATCTATTTATTTTACCCAATTTGTTTCCATTCCTTCTGTCTACCTACTTCGATTGTAATGACTTCTGTAATGGACTTCTTTATACTATAATTAGATAATTATAATAATAATAATAATGTTATTTTAACAAAAAAAAAAAAAAAAAAAAAAAAAAAATTAAAAGAATAATGGTAAAGCAAAAACAATTATGAATTACTTTGCCATCTCTCTATTCTTCTCTTACGCATGTAAATATAGTTATGTCATAATTTCTAATGATAATTGCACTTATATTAATGTGTATATAAATCATGTGATTTCTCTTTGTTCTTTTTTAACAAGATCCAAAAACCCAAATCGTTAATTTTTGCTGTACTATTTTAAAAGGAACCGAAATTAAATGATTTGTTTTGCGTCGAAATTGGTACCTATATTCCAAATCGAGTTAACTCAGCAATATTGAATATGATGCATATAACCTGGTCTCTCTTCCCCACCATAATTTTTTTTTTGTCCCTGAATAGGATAGAATGCTAGATTATCAAAGAATCATTAGAAAGAAAACGCATTTCGACTAAATAGTTTACTTAAGTGTCTTTGGCTTGACACTTTACATTTTATATATATGTTTCTATGCTTGACGTAACTTTCCAAAAATCACAATTTAATTATTTATCTATTTTGATTACTAAGCCTCAAGATAGGAACATTTTATTGAAGTGATGGATACTAATGATTTAGTATATTTTTCGAACGAAAGTCGGCGCGAAGCAGTAGATGGACACTGCAGATTTAATTTGTTAAATTTGAAATAAATTTTGAAGTAAATTTGAATCACATTTTTTGGACCATATTTGTTAATTTGGATGAAAGTAGTAGAGTGCCATCTTGAATCAAATTTTTTGTATCGCAAGTATCAATTTTTAGATCAAATTTAAATTTAGCTCGAATTCAAAGCAAATCTTTCGAAAATTTGAAGCAATTTTATTTAAATCTATTTTGAGTTGCATTTTGAATCAAATTTGGGCCAAATTTGAATTAATGTTTTAAATAAAATTGTTGCAAATAGCAAAGCAAATTTATATTTAAATCAAATTCATAGTAAATTTTTGAAGAAATTTGAATGAAAATTTTCATCTATTTTGAGCTAAATCTTGAACTGACTTAGAATGCAATTTAAAAAAAAAAAAATTTAAAGCAAATTTCGTATCAAGTTTTGTTTTAAATTTGAATAAAACTTTTAAACCACATTTTAGATCACATTGAAATTTGGACCAAATTTGCATCAAAAATAAAAAGAAAGAAAAATATCAACCTCTCAAACTTCAAACAAACTTCCAAAAATTTATTATTCGATTTCATTGACTTTTTTAAAGACTTCTTTGTCTTTTTTTTTTGGTTCCGTTTTTGTTGCATTTTGCTTGTTATTTATTTTCAACAATAAATTTCAACATTTTAATCTGTTCAATTTGTTGAAACGTTATTTATTGTTTTTAATTTCTTTATTACTTGATACCTTCGCATTCAGCATAATTTTTTATTTCCCATACAAATGGGGAATTTTTGCAAAAGTGTATGAGAAAAAAATTTCACAGTCAAAAAGAAATAATAATAAAAGAAAATAAGTCAATACTAATAATAATAAACAATAATAAACTAAAATGTACGGATTTACAAAAAATAAATAAAATAATAAGACAGACAAAACGAAGCAAAACAAAAAAAAAAGAAAAAGGAGAGTCAAAATTCGGTTTTACTTTTAAGTTACAATGCAATAATAATAATAATAAATTATAATAAATTAACGGTAAATGAAATCAAATTAAATTAATTTAAATTAAATTTTTTAATTAAACAGAAAAAGAAGACGCTATTTGGGTGAACAAAAACCTTAAGTTTACGGAGGTGGCACATGTTTATTGTAATCTTGGTCTACTTATCTACTTTTTACGTAGATTCATTTATTTGGCATTAGATGTGCCTGAATTAAAAAGGTTATTTGATATTATTTCTGACATATTAGAAATATAAACAATGAAATTTTGTCCTAATATTTTTCATCAATTATGGCATTCATTTTCAAATGTGGTTTGGAAAACAAAGTGGCAGATAGATGCGACTTGATATGACTACATTTTTGAGATGGTATTCCTGCTTTCAATGCTGGTATGGTAAAAAAAAATTTTAAGATTCTTGTGATTTTGATTTTGGGTTTGGTTTATTTTCAATATCACATTTTTAAGAGAATACCAATAAAACACAGACTGATCAAAAGTCAAAAGTCTATTTTTATAGTCTATAAGTCTATATTGATCAAAAGTTTATATTTATCTAAACTCTGAATAATTCGTGGATCTAATAAATTGAGCAAGTCACAATTTTAGAAACTTCATTCAATTGTAATAAATAACGGGGGAATAATTTAAATTGTAAACAATTTATGAATATTTGTATAAGAACAAGAAAAAAACAAAAAAAAAGAAAAAAATGGAAGCAAAGTGTGAATGTCTTACAAAATTTATGCTTTCCTTTTTTTAGGAAAAACGGCAATTTAATGTTAGACCACTGTGTTGTGGTGTTATTTTACAATTAATTCCTTTGCCATCGAAACTGACAACAGTGCTACCAGGAGTTTTATAAAATAGTTGTTTGTCCTATAAATGGTATAATTAAAGGGAAATGGAATATTAAATTTTTAAATTATTTTTTTTGAAATTAAACAGAATTAACCAACTCAATTACCTGTATGTCATGTATAAGTTTTTGCGTTTTCATATCGTAAACTGGTTTATGGACTAATGCTTCGGTAGCATTTTTTGACATTTCTATAATATGTTTAGCAAATACCATGAGAGGATCACCATCGACTTTATCATCAATACCTAGCATTTCTTTTAGTGATACGTTGTTAATTAATTTACTATTTGCTTCATTTGCTGCCATTAATTGTGCCGTATTTGGATGATTTACGTTTGATGTTGATGTTCGCGGTTCTTCAAGAATGAAATTGCAATAATTTTGATTGTCGTTTTTTTCGATCGGAGTAATACAACTTGCAACGCCACTAAAATTAGTTTGAACACGCTTGCGATAAACGCGGCCATTGTTAATACCATGTAGACCATTTTTATAGCCATTACCATTATCGTTAAAATTATTATTTCTAGGATAAGTATTGAAACGATTATGGTTTTGATGACCTCTGCCTTTTTTGGGCCACCATCTATTATTCCTTTCGTTCCTAAAGGTTTGGCCCGCATTAGGATTAGTAACTGTTATGAGGCAGCTATTCCCTTTATTAAAAACTTTTAAACGATCTTGCACAGATGTTACAGGAGTACATTTGTTATTTAATAATTTGCTTCTTAAATCATTTTTTGCATTTGAGCAAGCAATGTATGAAATGCTAGAATCTGGACCATGCCAAATATTATCACACTTTTGCTGCATAAAAGCATTATTCGTTAAGCTATTTGGTTTACCATTCAATGCAACATTTTCATTTAAGTTCTCCATTTCTTCATCTTCATCAAAACTGTCGCGGTGACGATTGAATTTTGTATTGTCATTATTACGTTGCCTAAAATTATTAGCATTATATTTTTCGTTTTTTGTTATATCAAACATGGCGATATAATCATCTGCAATATAAAGGGATTTTCAAATATTTCTTTCCTCACATTAAATACAAAATAGACGAAGGATAATAGCAAATATGCATTTTACCCAGTGACATATTTGTAACATCAACTTTTCCCGACTCCATAAATAAAATTTTCCTACTTTATAACAGAATAATAACAGAGAACTACTAAATTGAATGTAAATATTCTATATATTTGATTTCGCTCTTTTTTGTAATTTACCGTTTTATTTTGTAGAGTTGTTTTAACTTTCCTTTAACGTGCGTTTTGCAACTACACGTAGTTAACAAATCGACATATCAACGAATAAAATTTTCCATCTGAATTACATAGCCCATGCATATTTTACATTACATTTTGCATTTACATGATTTGTACAGTAGGGTTATGTGGCTCAGAGCAAATTTTAATACTAACTATATTGTAGCTTATGGGCATGATTAAAATATAATTTCCGGTGATGAACAATAAATTTGTATCATAAAAAACTAGCTTAGGCTTTATCATGGATGTGTGTTTGATCAATTGAAATTACTTTTAATACCAACTTCAACAAATAAGTCTGTCAAATTGGAAATGTCTCACACTGCAATTAGTGGAAAGCCACTTCATATGGCGAACTAGACGATTAGGTAGGCAGATATGGCTAAACGGCATTTCAAAATTTTTTTTAAAATAATAATGTGGGTCTGTCTCATTTCTTTCCGTTGGCCTAACTTGCAAATTTTTATATTACACTGTATTTGTGTATACACTGAACTCTATAGGCGCATTAGGATGAACTTTAACTCAGTATAAAATTGATAGATTTATATAAGTTCCACATATCTTAACACATTTATGCAATTCAGCTTAAAAGGGTTTATTTCTATCAATTGGATTGTTGTATATTAAAATGCAAGGAGAAAAAAAAGCATACGGCTTTTGGGACATCTAAATGTATAAGATATAAATTACAAATATATTTTTCTACAAGAAACTGTTCAACACTAATTTACACACATCTCATACAAATTAAATATTACAAATCAAAAATCATTATTAAATTTGGAAAGGAAATCTAATAATAATAATATGGACAATAATATGAAAGGTTTTATAATTTAGACATGATCTTATAGACGATTTGAGATGTAACAGTGGAACTGATTAATGACCATATTTTTGAAAGTCCCATTCCCTATTATCCAATGGGCAAACTTGTCGTGTCTTCAGCCAACGCGATATACAATGAAAATGAAAAGCATGGTTACAGACGCCCCATGCAACCGTGCACTCTTCACTAGTGGCCGACGCCTGGTTGGCTTGGCACTCTATGCACAAATCCATAATATGATTACGGCATATAGCGCAATTATCCACAACGATATCCCAAGCCCATAATGCTACAGCATTCCATTTTTTAACTTCAAAACGCTTTTTCTCGCCTTTACTGCTGCTTGAAGGCATCTCAAATTCTTCTTCATCTACATCCATGTCTTCTCCTATTTTACGATTTCAGATAATCTGGAATACGAATTACAAAAATGGCTTTAATGAAAAAGCCTCTTGTTAGAAAATGTAATTTTTCTCAAAACATTCATGAAGAATTAGAGATTACAAAATCAAATGTTACTAGATTATATAAAAAGTGTAAGTAAAGTAGTAAAGTAGTAGAGTAGTAAGTAGAAGTGCTACTTATAGGTTTTCAATTTGCTACTACAATGTTTAATTTTTTTTTTTAAGCAAAGTAGCTACTTAAAAATAAGATGGTTCGTTAAATTAAGAACTAAATAATTCTATTCAAACGTAAGAGTATGTAAAAAATGTATGTATAATATCTTAAAGAGTGACCATTATGATTGAACGAGTATAAAATTGCTTACATTGCTGTTGGTGAAACAGGGCTGTCATTGTTAAATGCTCTCTTGTATAGATAGCAAAGTAGCGAATATCTAATTATCGTTATAATAATGAATGTTACGTTGAATGTATTTCATTTGAAATAAATTGAAATTTTCATGAGTATAAAATATTCGCATTATTATTTTCCTATTATTTTTATTATTATTAATGAATTAAAGCGGTTGTGTGAGTACCATATAATGATTCATAGCAATCTTGAAAACACAATTAATATAAACAGTATTCACTTATTTAATTGTTTATATATTATTTTTTAATATATTTTTTTTTTGTAGTGTTCACAATGATTTTTATTGAGCTTTCGCTTTATATGTTATTTTCCATATTTCAAATAAACAAATAGTCGAATGGAAACGATAGAAAATGGCTAATGGCATTGATACATGTGTTATTATAGTCCATGCCCATATACCGAAAAATTTCATGTGAGTCTCACGAAAAATGGCACGGCCCTTTATTAATGTATTTACCAACCAAATGGCAATATTGGCAATTAATAGGAATGTAATAATTTCACGACCAGGTTTACGACGTATTTGTTTTGATCCTTTACAACGGCGATGGCTGGCATGTAAAATGAACATGGTTTGTATGGATGTTTGTAATAAGCCGAAAACTTCAACTAAAATACTTTCAATACGTTCCGTTATATTTAGTTCTAGTATAAAATAACTGCCAAATATGCTAAATAAAGCATATAAATAGACACCAGTTTGAGCCACTATTAATAATAAATTATCTAATTGCATTTTTTGATGCTCTTCATCAGCACCTTTAGTATAACGTAAATCGCGCATTACAAGCATTCCTATACAAAAACAAAAACAAAAAAAAAACAAAAAAGAAATAAATTAAAATTTGAATTATTATTACTGAACAAAATATATTATATTAAAAAAAAAAAAAAACAAAACAAAACAAAACAAAAAAGGCAATTACCAGTTATTATGGCTCCAGAGCACATTAAATACATAATTGTTTCCCAAATGGTAACTTCTTGTGTAGCTATCATCTCATAACCAGGTTGACTATATAAAACGAAATACATTATCATAGTAATAATTGTCATAACAATAATCAATATGCCAAAGAACAATCCTTGATGTGATTGGGAGCAATCTACAGAAAAATGATGTTCTGGTTTTTGATAAATCGGTTTAATTGAATTTCGTCTTGTACGATTTATATTTGGTATGGATTTTACAGTCTTCCACATTTCATATAATATCACAGCACAAATTAAGGAGTACTCAATTGTACAGGGAAACAAGAATGGTGATAATTTCTAGAAGAAGCAAGAATTTAAAATTTGTAATTTATTATGTTATGTTATGTTTGGATGGAATTTATTATTGGAAAATGGATCCAGCAGATCAAATTTTAAATAAGGCAAATAGTTCAATGATCTTAAAATGTCAAAAAAAAATATACTGCAAATTTTGTAAGCAAAAAAGTTGTTATTGTTGAAAAAATTAGGTAAAGTTTTTTATGCGGGATATGATCTAAAAATTGATTTGAATCGATTTGGATCGAATTCGTTAAGCATATTAAGTATGTTTAATAGCCATGCTGAATTGATTTTCATCAACGTTTATGTAAAATTGTAGCTTTTTTGTTTTTTTTTTTTTTTCAAAATCGATTGGTATATGGAAAATTGTCATTAAAAATTGCCCCATCTCAATCATATGCAATGATATTCGACCTGATTAATAAATATTATTGAAATATTGTTCAAATTGTGGCCTGCATTTTGGTAGAACGTTTGCATGGGAAGTCGGACATTGATTCTGATGGTGATTCATAGTCGACCAGTACATAAATGAATCTATTTCAAGTAACTCGAAATGCTTTATGCATCCACAAAAGTAGAGGAAAAAACCTGCGTAGGGGACTTCAATCCAGTGTGAATGTTTTGATATAATCGTGGTCTTCTATGAAATATGTACCTGAACTAAAGCACCCATTATTGTTGTACGAGAACAACCATGACTGCTAGTACCATTTGTTGTATAATTATGTAAAGAATGTTGCTCAATGGCATGTTCCATTGCCAATATTTCCAAATCACTTAATTCTCCTGTTGATGTTGTAAAATTTTCATGTAATTGATTGTTATTACCATTACTATGACGTGGTATTAGATATTCATCATCCGGGTGACTAATATGGAATATTTCATGTTTCGTTTCATCTACCAATACATACAACCATTCACATAAATTTGTTGCAACCATATGCATTAAACCGAAACGTGAGAATACTTTGTGACGGGCCATATCCAAATATGTGGTGTTTAAGAATATAAATTGTACTTGAGCAATACATAGAGCCATTCGGCTAATTGGTGTAATGGCAACAAATATATCATGGCAACCAGGTTGACCATTTAATTCGAAAAATTGTCCAAATTCTAAACCGGAATAGACCATTGTACCAATAGCGAATGCTATGGCGCCAACACGTAAATAAAAGCTACCGAAATGTGTAACTTTATGCTTTAAGAGAAGGCCGCCACCTTTTTCCTCTAAAAAGTAATAAAATTTTGATGGAAGGTACAAAATAATTATAAAAGAAATAGTAAATATCTATCGAGCATAAAATATGCTTCCATGGTAAGAAATTACAATTTTGCAAAGTTGCAGTTGTGGAACAACTTTGAAACGTAGGAGTCGTGATCAAATTTGGTATAATCAATTTATACCCAAGAATAATCATTGTATTTTTTTTAAAGGCTACTTTCAAAAATTTTATAAAAGATCATTTAAATTTTTAAGTATGCGAAAATGCTTTTTTTTGAATACTTTCAATTTTACCATTTGGAGTTAATTCTATAGCCCGATTTTTGCTAAAAAAAAATATATTCAAAATGGTAAATGACTTTCTAAACAATGGATAAGCAAAATTTTATGTTGAAATTTGCTAAAGGGATGGCCAGAAACTCTTAGACTTTGCGTTAGAAAAATTTCTTGTGATATTGGGCACAGTTTAGTTTTTCGCGCTAAGGAAGGCAATAGATTTTTTTGAAAAAGTCTCAATGTGAAAGATTAAGAGCTTCAGCAAGTTCAATGTATTTATTAGCTCGCGATGAAAGCTGTCAATTTTATAATAATAATAACAATAGAATGGTCAAATGTTAGAGCTATTTTTAATACATTTTTAAAGTGAACGGAGTTCATTTTCTAACAGAAAACAGATTGAACTGTTTGTTTCAGTAAAATTTTTCTTGGAGTAATTTTCTCTTTTAACAAATTACTTACGATACTGTTTAAGTGCATTAAAGAGAGTACGATTTCGGAATGCCGATGTATATAATGAAATTACAAACATTATGCTAAATATGTATAAATAAACGTAAAATCCTTGATAAACATATGTGGGTATTTGATTAGAGATGACTTCAGTTACTGGCAAACAAAGGCCCAGTAAAACCAATAATTTGCAATAAGTTGCTGATAAAGCCGTACTTATGGCATCACTAAGTTATTGCAAGCAAAACAAAACAAAATAAAAAAAAAAGGAAAAATTTTAGAAAGTTCCCCTAATGAATTATCCGTAAATACCTACAAATACACATACATACTTTCCTTGACGTCGATTCCTTTCTTTAGCTAATTTCGCTTGATAACTTTTTGCTTCATTCTCACTTGGCGGCGTTAAACTATTTATTGTAATATTACTAGTGGACACCAAGACATTCCTAAAATAAATGAAAAATATATTGAAAAAGAAATGTGAATACAATAAAATCGATTGATAATTGATGGAAGATAATGAACAGAGATATCTTTTACCCAATTCTATTATTTTGATCCCATTTTACAATTTGATCATTTCCATTACTTCCATTATCGCTTGATGTTATAATTATTTGATGTTGAGGTTGTTGTTGCTGCCTTAAGATCGGTACCAGGGTATACGATAGTTCATCTAAATTGTGATTCTCCGCGAAATGTTCATTCGCTGTTTCATTATGGTCTGCATTTAATTGTGAATTATTATGATGATTTGTATTGTGGTTGTTTTTTATATTTAAAGATGTTAATGAGGGACTTGAAGTTATTGTTGATGAAATCGATTCATTTGGTGATGTAATTTTGACAGTTTTACCTTTTTTAACTGCAACATATTCTTCACTTTCTTCGTCTTCTGTAACATCATTATTGTTGGATAATTCGGTACTAAAAAGATATTTTTTAGAGAAGGGAGAATTCTTCCATTTTAATTCCGACATTTTCAATTTCCATTATTAATTTGCGAAATTGATTAGTTAATAATTTTGTAGAATTAACTCTTGACTTGTTGATTATTCAGTTAGGATATTTTAAGTCGTATAAAAAAATATCCATTTACTTTTGGATTCAAGATACTACTTGTACTTATAAATTTGTCAACATTAGTCTGATTATTTTAAACGGACTTATATTTATAAGACGACATTTCAGGCTATTTTTATACCCACCAGCCAGAAATTGGACGTATATTCATTTTATCATTATGTTTGTGACACAAAAAGTGAACTGTCAGAGACCCTACAAAATATAAATATGCTTGATCAGTATCAAATTTAATCGACTTAGACTTGTCTGCCGGTGTGTTCGTATGTTGTTAACATTCTGTCGATTATGGAAGAAAAGATATCGAGCTTAAGTTTGATAGAAACATCGGATATTCTTGCACACAAGTTGGCATTAAGTCAAAGTACCCATCGCCCGATTCTCAATAAACTAAAAATATCGCACTATTTGCAAACTACAACGTATAGAAGGCTGAAACTTTGTACAAGTAGAGAGGCTATTGGTCTGCAACATTTACCCAAAATTCGTGTCTGCTGGCCATGATTACATGCAGGCCTACAATATCAAATTTGTACTTGTTTGTTTACATTTTCAATTTACTACTGAAAAATTGAAGCAGGCCATGAATCGTAATAATATCATGGTGTATGGATGGTATGTATCCAAGAATTGGCTCCAGCCAAATGTAATTGTGTTATTAACTTTTATAAAGATACTTGTGCAATTTGTCACTAGTGGAAAAAGTTACAATAATTTGATAAAGCGTGGACATATCTAAAGAACTACTGTAGATCGTAGCACGTAAATTAGTAAAAAATTTCATAAAATTTATGCCGATTACGTGAAGAATGCTGCGGGTGAACAACGGCATTTTGGAAAGTTTGCTTGATTCCCTTACCAAAGTTTCTGATTTATAGTTTTTGTGTGTTAATTATGATATCGATAAAACGAATTGTTAACTTCGAAATTTAGTAGTCCAATTTCAGTACTTTTCATTAACAATTTATATAAGATTTTTGCCTAAAATCGTGTTATATAAGAAACTTTTCTGCCGCATAATGCCAAATTGGCGTTATAATAATCGCACATTTTATACTAACGCGCGACTCAGCCTTTATTTATCTATCTATATATATATATATGAGTATATATAGTTATCTAAGGAATCTTCTAACATTTTATTACAAATTTACTTTCCATGTTTGTTTTATTATTTTTTTAGTTAATTTGTATGGCTACTGTTTTCTTAGAGAGTTTTGCATTAGATCAATGTTTCAAATCAAATATATATTCATCTGTTCTGGTACATATAATATTAAAATAGATAAATATCATTATTGTACTATTATTGTAATAATGATATTATTATTATTGCTGTTGTTGAACATGATTTTATAGATATGCCATAAACTCTCTTAAGCATAAATTATAATTAAGGTCTTAATTCGCAATGATCTACACCATTTGTATTGTAGGGTGTTTAAAATTTGTGCATTATCATTTTCTGAATTGATTTAAACATGTCTCTTAGTGTAACATGTGTCTGTCTGTCTATACAGATTGCAATTTTGAAGATACTTTAATGAAATTTGGTAGGTAAATGTGCTTTATTCCATATACAAACCCTATTAAAAACTGTTTAAATCGGACCGTTTTTACGACCACTTCCCAGTAGCTTCTTTTTTTCAAAAACAATTTATTATGTTAACAAAATTTGAAATTTTGAATATATTTTAGTGACTTTTGGGTACTTTTAGTATTTTGCCGTAAGAAATTTGTGCATCAAATTTAGTGTACATGGGTGCGTTTGAAAGGCCTTTCACTTAACGAACGTTTCGATTTATTTTTATAAATTATAATTTTTTCAACTTTGTTGACCGGTAATTCATTTATTTGACATTTTAATCAAATAAGGCCAGATGCTGTAGGGTATTTAAAAGTCGTTTCTAATCGATTATGCAGTTTTTATTTATTTCTCCTAACTTTAATCATTTTTTATGTGGGCTTTGTAATTTAAAAAATGTCAGAGTTTTAAAATTTTTTTTTTTTGCTCAATTTATGATTCATACTAAATAAAATAATTATTGTGTAATACAAATTGTAAAAAGGTTTATTCTAATTAAACGTTTAATGAATGCCGTTAAAAAGGTAAAGTAAGTAATAAAATAATGCATATGAAAAAGTAAATTTGAATTTTTAGTTTTTAATTAAGCATCCAAATCGAAGTTATCGAATACTAATGACCATACAATAATTTGGTTTAAGTGCACGTAGCGCTTAAACGATAAACTTGAAATTAAAAATTGATTGAACGATTTTTTGATAAAGATTTCAGATACTCAGATCGTTATTTTTATAGAAATAAGATTTTCTAAGTAATTCTTTAACTTTTAAAAATACTTGGTGAAATTTGTTGCCCTGGGTACGCTTTTTAAAGTACAATTAACATTTAGTCTAAGATCGAATAGAGCTTCAAATAATCCTTCTTCCTTGAAATCCTTTCAACTTACTTACGAAACTTAAATGTTTCAGAGTGACAGTTTTCTATTGAAGTGGCTTATTCACCCGAATGGACCATCCAAAAAGATTATAGAAAACAGAGAAATGATCTTGATTTAAAGGGTCTCTATTTTTTATTTAATTTATACTATTTTTTTAGAAAAACCTAAAATAAAACTCGCAAGTGGCACGTGTTGTTGATTTGTTCGGTTTCTTCTATTTTTCCTAATTGAATAAAAATATGAGTCCATTTTTTATATATTTTTTTGTGTAGATTTGAAAATTTTTGAGAAAAAAATCTTAATATATTTTTGATTATTTTTTACTAATTTTTTTTTATTATTATTATCTTTATATTAATTATCATGCGTTTAAAATTGTATTTGTTTATTGGGATTTCGGAAATAATTATACAAAAGCCGATTAGTTATTGAGAAAAAAATAACGATAAAAAATTGGAAATTATCATGAAGAATAATTGTAAATTTTTTTTTAGCTAAATCAATACAACAAAAATAATAATAATAAAACTACAAAGAACACGTTTTGTTTTGCTTTGGTTTGTTTTTCTTTTTTAATAAAATTATTAGTAAATTAATAAAGTTGATTGGGTATCTTTTAATATAAAACTTAAAAATTAGCAAAAACAAAAAAGAAACGAAACTTTTAATTTATGCAATTTGAAAAAGTCATAACACAATATTTGTAAAATACTTATATGTCGCACTTGGTTGTTATATTAAAATTGTACAATTGTTTGAATTTAATGAAATTTCAACTTGTGCATCGATCGATTTTAAAATATTTGTCTGGCTATACATCTCTAAAGATTTGATATTGCATTGAATAGATGATTCGTAATGTTTGATATGTTTTTGCTACAATTTTTACTCATTTATTCGAAAAAACTTCAGTTCATTTTTCACTTTTCAATCACTCAATTGCGATAACTTCATGTTCCACATAAAAGTTGCATGTGAAATGTATAAGATGGATACTATGGATAAAATTTTTTTATTTTTTATTAATTTATTCGACATTTTTCAGATAAATTGAAATGTTTCAGATGTTTTTACTAATCCTTTCTACGTAGTTGGAACTAGTTTAATCTAAAAATAAAATTCATTGAAAAAGTTTAGAGTGTAATAATTTTAATGATTACTTCTTTCCAAGCAAATTATTGGTTACAAAAAAATTAAAAATTTCAAATAATTTTTATGTCAAAAATCTTTTACAAAATTTAAAAAGACAAATCAAATCTTTCTTAAAATAATTTTTTTTTAATATAAAACGCTTTATGAAGTAAGGAAAAAATTTGCAATTAGATTTTAATTATTCATTTTAAAGTTTCATTACGCATGAACATTTTTTGATTCCTCCATCCATATGGCAATTTTAGTGAACTTTTCACACAATAACTTACAAATTAGACTTATTGTTCGATGATTTTAAAAGAGCATAAAATTTCATATGGTGCCATGTGTTTCTTTACCGTGTACCTTATTTTTAACTTTTTTCTATCATTAGCTTTTAATTAATAATGAATTTTTAATATAAATTACAAAAAGAGTAAATAAAAAATTACAAAACAAAATAAAACAAAACAAAAATCAAATCACATCAAATCCGTAAAAGACACATGCACAAAAATCATTTCTTTGCATTTTAAAATTGAAATTAAATGTTACTGCTTTTGCCGCTGCTGTTGCAGCTCACGCAGCTGCTAAATATATGATCAATTTTTATGATATTTATATAAATTCATTTCATTCATGCAATTATTATTAAATATCATTTACATCAATTACTCAAAAATTAATTGCTTTAATTTTCTTATTGTTCATATAAACAAAATACGCATTATTATTTATTTTGATATTTTTTATATTTTTTATATGCGTTAACAATACGTTCTCGTACGCATAAAAATTTATAACATATAAATCAATAAATCAAAGATTTAAGGTATGGCAATATGTCGCAAAACTTTATTTATATGAATCTTCAATTTCCTAAAATTTTAATTATTTATGTTCACTTTAGATATAAAGATTTTGATAACTTGAATTGTTTAACTAACAAAGTAATGTGTAAAAAAAAAATGTCATGGATTAATTAAATCTTGTTTATTCAGAAATTCAACTGACTTCAGCTGACAATAAATGGCCTTATAAATCTTATACAGATTGTTCAGTAAAGAAATAAAATATTTGTTAGTAATATTCTTATTCTTATTCTTATTCTTATTCTTATTCTTATTCTTATTCTTATTCTTATTCTTATTCTTATTCTTATTCTTATTCTTATTCTTATTCTTATTCTTATTAAAGGCGTTTGTATAAATTTTGAAGAAAAAATTGGCTATTGCCCTAAAAAAGTTATTAAACAAGAAGTATGCGATATAATTTTAAAAGACTTTAAAGTGAAGTTAAGTTGGATCAGTTGACTCCTAAACTCTTCAACAAGAGTGTTATGGCCTCAATTTAAAATGCCTAACGCTTATGCTTTCTTTGTAACTGTAGAATAGTTATGAAGCCATTTTTAGATAATTGAAACAAATATATCGCACAGCAATCGATATTGCATGACATAATTAAATTGCTTGAATACATTGCTCAGTTATGCTCAGTTGTAACAATAATTTATTGACCTGTTATATTTATGTATGAATGAATATGTGTGAAATATACAACACCTATTGTGTTTAAATATTTACGTACAAATTAATCGTTTGACATTAATTTTATTTACCTGAAGGTTACGTTAGGCATGTCTCTCTTTTTTTTACTTTTATTTTTGTTTTACTTTACTATGCTTTTTGCTGTTTTTTTCTTTACTTTTTTTGTTGTTATTATATATTTTGCTAGAAATTATTTCTCTATCAATTATTAATTATTAAATATTACTTTTAAATATGCACTTTTTCTAATATAACGTACAAACAAATTAAAAAATAAGAAAAGAAAAAAAAGTATAACAAAAATTAAAAAAAAACACTTATATTTTCCTTCTTATATTCTGCTGATACGGTTAAAAAAAAATGATAATATCAATCATTTTTATATCAAGTTGTTCTATTGCTGGCCTAATTTTTATTAATTTTTCTTGACGTATTTTTTTAATTCACAAAATTGGAATTTACAATTTTAACGAATTTTCAAATGTTTAAATTATTATTTTCGTTTTTAAATGTTTTCTTCACTTCCCTTTTTTTATTTTTAATTAGGTTTTTTTAGCCGTTTTATCCATTTTATCCGATTTATCCGCGTATTTCAAGTGTTGTATGTATGAAACGTTTGACGGCTGTAACTATTTTGATTTTCATCCATAAAAATTTCACATCTTATCAAATGTTCTATTCGCTCTTTACAATTTTTTTTTTACTTTCCTTTTTTTATTATTATTTTGAATATTGTGTTTAATTTAATTTAATTTAATTTTATTTTATTTTATTTCCTTTTATAGTTGTTATTGTTTTGCAAAGAAACAGTTAAACAAGTGTATAATAAAACAAGATAAGTCGGTGAATTTTAATTAAGCAAATACACCCTACAATCTTAATAATTATTTTGTTCAATAAATTGAATTCTACAATAATATTTTCAAGTGAATTTTAAGGAAAAAATTCTTAAAATTCTTTCTAAAACAATGCATTTTAAATGAAAAATTTCTTTTCATTCATCATCTTGATGATGATAGATGAAGATAAATTTTATTTCATCTAAATGCACAAAAATAGGGTGGCAAGTGGAAAGTGTAATGAATCAAGTGAAGGAGATAAAATGAAGAAGGCAAAAAGGGCACATTAAAACAGTTTTTTTCCACTTTTAGGCCATTAATTTGTCAACAATTGTAGAATTATTAACAATAATCATCAAAAAGATTGAATTGATTTGAAACGAAATAAGTCTAAAAAGGTAAAAGAAATTTCGACTAATGCGCAACTTAAATAACTTTATGTATTCATGGGAATTTTGAAAGAAATAAAATATCATAGTGATATCACAACTTCCATTCCAACAACATTTTATTAAGAAATATTATTTAATTGTAATTCAATATTAATAATTAAAAATTATCATACAATGCCATAAGCGAAAAGCTTATTAAAATTTTCTTAAAATTAAAGTAAATTTTTAAAAAATTTTTTATAAAATGACGATTTTAATTAATTTACTTAAGTTTAATTTACTTAAGTTCATTTTAAGATTAAGCTAAATGCTTTTTATAAAACTGATATGAAGTTGTTGTAAAAAGTGTCCTATCAATTAATTAAATTAATTTGTTTAATTTAATAAATTTAATTAATTTACTTAATGCATTACAAAAAGGCTGGGGATACACCTGTATCATGATCTAGAGTGTCTACGATATCAAAATAAATTTATAAAGTGTGAACTTCACTAAATAAACGTAAGTAATTACTTAAAAAAAATTAAATGTCACTTAGATTTGAAGCAATTCCCTTTACGAATCTCGCTTTATATAGTTCTCGCTATTTTATAGTTTGAACTCGCTTTTTAACTAGCGTTTTAAATTCGCTGTAAATTGTTAATGTAGGTCATTTAATAGCCGCCTCTATCCAATACTTTACGAAGCTATTACTTATTGCTTTTCTTCAAGATTTTTTATGAATACTTTTATTGCTTTTCTCGTATTCATTTTAAAATCAACGAATTGTAGTTACCTTTAAATGGATTCATTAAATCGATTTAACAAACTTCTTCTCTCATCAAATGTGCATATACATTATTATTCATACGCATGTATGCATCTTAAAACTTGTCTATATGTTAATATATACAGCTGCAATATACATGCATTATATTATATATATATATATATATATATATATATATATTCCCTATTACCAATTTCGTAGTAGACAAATTGTGAACAAATTTTGCTTAAGTACAGATGACATGTTAAATATTTTAGAATGTTTGCGTTAATAAAGTTTCGTAAAATTTTATTTAATCTGAAACATTTTAAGGCCTTTAGTTATTGTTGATGTTGATTTGAAATTTGAAAGAATTTCATTTACGTTTCGAATTACTACGATTACAATCGATTTAGTATATGACGCTAAATTGCCAAATTTAATACATTATGAGCACTTATCTTCGACAAATGGGTTTTTTAAAGGTTCGCCTCTACTAAAATTGGCATATTATGATATCTTGAGTTTATCATAAAGTTTATTCTAATTTTATGACAATATATATAAATATAAGATAATAAGCTAGTCGAAGTAGTAGAGCTAGAGAAATCATATCGTTGAGATGTATTTGCAAAATTTTATATAAAATGTTAATATTCATATAAAAATAGAAGTTGTTACTTAAAAATTGTCAGGATTGTACAATTTTTATAATCAATGTTTATATAACACTTTGTTTATTTGATATAAGAAGCATCTTGGAGAAATTTAGATTTTTGGACATATATTTGTTTTGGCAAGTAGCCAAAGGTGAACTGATTTGATTGAAATCCTTTCACATAAAACGGACTTTAGATATTCTTTTGCTAATCGATAGTTTTACTTATTTTACATTATAAACAAGTAAGCTGAAAGTATGAAGTACACTTAGAAATCATACTGTTGACGCCACTTAATTTTAAACTGATATTTTTTAGTGCACTTTTTTTGTCCACTTACCCATTCGCGCAAAGATTTTTTGAATTAAAATTCTCATTTAAATTAATGTAAAATTGTTAAATAAAATGTAAAAGTAATTTTTAAAAGAGCGCACTAATTCTTGACACTTAAATTTTCGTAAAAGTAATTAGTACTCTTAAAAGTAATCTTCTTCAATAATTATGATATGAATTATATTTAATTAAGATTAAAATGGAATTATTTGTTTGTACTTTTATCTAAATTTGTTAAGAGAGAAATACAATAGAAATAGAATCGAGTTAAATCCGACCGTTATGTTGACTTATTAAATCGCTTCTAATTTGCTACATTCGTTTAAGCGAGTGTAGCCTTATTTGACTTGTACTTGTATTCCAAAGTTTAAGGTTTAAAATCCTTTAGTTTCAATGAAATTTACTTTAACTTCTTAAGTGGAAAACTTGATGGGTCTTTTCTAGTGAACTAATAATGTTAATAGAGTTATGGGCAAATATCAGCACTAATTTAAGATTGTAGAAATTCACTCAACATCTTTAATTATAAATTGAATTTATTTTTCTATGAAAATCTACGAATTTTCTTTAATAATATTTAATTTTTTTTCATTGATTGGTTTATTTCAAAGATTTACTTTCATATTTATGCTTTTAATTATACTTTTTATATTCTTTAAGTTCAAATTTAAATAAAAATGGACGTTTCAAATTGATCATTATTTAATGATGTATTGAACCGTTAAATGGTAAACAGAAGCGGATTATTAACACTCTTATTATCTCAAATCATTTATCGGTTTATATATAGTATATATATATGTATATATATATATATTATATAGGGACCAGATAAGGTGTACTTGTTGTGTAAAAGTACTCCCCTTACCAATACAATTTCTATAGTTTTCTTAAACAGTATTATGAGATGTTCATGGGACTGACTGAATCATCATTGCAAGAGCTTATAATTAATAAACTAATTTACGTATTAAACAACGTACTCTTAACTTAAAAAGCACTACTACAACAACACTATCAAATGCTAATGATATACTCATATAAATATTTGTTTACAATTGTAAAATATGTTTTGTTTATTTAATCTTTTGGATCAATGAAAATGTCATGCTTTCAAGAGAAGGAATGTTTAAATTTATTAAAACAAAAAGCAAAATTACAAATACATGTTCAAAACAAAATCTCCATCGTATAACCAACTATCTAATGAAGACATTTTTACGAAGGGCGTTAAGTCGAGATAAATTTGAAAAAATTAAAAAAATTTTATTTAAACAATATTTTTTAAATAAGATTTCATTTAGGTAAAATTTTGTACTCTCGAGCTTTTCTTTCGTCTTTAAATCCCTTTAAAAAGCAGAAAGCTTATCAAGTTTTTCAAGAATGTTTTTTATGTTCTAAGCATTCTGCTCTGTAAATGATTTTTATAAAGTTTTAGTACATGAAGTGTGAACATGGTTTGGATGTGAAATTTTCAAATTTCTAATGGTGTTGTAATATACGAGCAGACACAATGTAGGGCATTTAATACCGCTTATTTCTTTTTATAAGAGTTTTTAATGCTTTTCAAACAATGAATTTTTTTCATAAATTTAAATCTTTACGTAATCACTTATTGCGTATATAATTATTATAAGTACCAAGCCTTCAATTAGAGAAAACTTAAATAATAACCAGATTTTGGTGCTTTTAATTGTTTACATAAGTTTTTTATCTAAAAATGACCATGCATTGCATTGTTTATTGCCTTTGTTAACACTTATGGCATAAATTGAAGTTTTCAGTTGAACGCACTCATTTTCATCCTATAATTCAATTTAATTCAATTCAATTTAATTCAATTCGGTAATTGTTTGTATGAGAAGTAAACAACATAAAAAAAATGAAAATAAGAATATGAAAAATATAAGTCCAAATGTTTTGTAGATGCTGAATAATGGACTGGATTACAGTTGGTTGAAATTAAAACTCTTGCCTCATAATAACGAATGGCCTCGATGTGTAACATCTCTACGATAATGTTGCCTTATTGTCCATAAATTATAGTTATATTTGGTATGGAAAATTCTGTCAATGCTATTGCTGACTGTTCCCACATATTTGAGAATAGACATTTATTTGATGTAATAATTATGTCAAAATTCAAACTCCATCTACTCGAAACAATTTTCGGAGTCTATTCTTTCATTATAAAATTAAGCCGCCTAATTATCCCATAAAGAGGATTTCAATTGCAGTTTTTGTTTAAGGTCTTTTAAGTATGCAAAAGTCCAAGTGAAAAGTTAAATTGTCTTTCAATGAGAAAATATTTTTTATTTGATGTGTATGGAATAACAAAAGTGTTTTGCGAAATTTCGATTCTCCTCTCTATCTCGGTAATGAAAATGTAAAATGTTCTAAAATAATTTTAGTTAAAAGTGATGAAGACTCAATAAATGGCTTTTATTAAGACAAACGTACAACTAATAATAATAACCCATAAAATCGCAGACAGCTGAAATTTAGCGCAATCGATGGTTCATTAATATAAAAAATTAAATAACCTTTCAAAAGATCTAATGCAATGATGTATTAAGAATGAGGGTTACACATTTTCAATACTCATGAATCTACTCATGAAAATACATTATAAAAGGGAAGGAAATTTTAATAATTGATTTATTCTTAATTATGCCATTTAATATTGAATGTATTATTATGAAGCTGCTTGGCAATGCCAGAGGTTTCATTTTCTTTTAGAAGATTCTTACTTTTGGTTACTTATTGTCAATAAAATAACTTGCAAATTATGCGCATAAACATCTTTGTGTCTTAGATTTTTAAATTTTACCCAAAAGTATGCAACGCAATAAAAAATTATAATGTACACAATACAATCTTTAATTTTTTATATGTTAAGGTGATGACGGAGTGCAGAGAATAATGAAAGAAATAGATAACAAACAAACTAAATATAATACAATTTACTTTATGTTTATATTATTACTCTTCCTTTCTATTTCTATTTTTCTATTTCTCTATTTCCATTACCATTTTTATTCAAAATTTCCTTTTTGTTTGGTTTGGTTTTTTTTTTGCTGCATCTTACACATATTTGTCTTAAAGGTGTTGTAGGTAAATATTGTAAATGTTAATGTTTGAATGTTATGAATGAACGTACCATACACCTGATATGTAAAATAAATATATTCGAAAAGATTTTATTGTCGTTAGTGTTACTTTAGCTCTTTGGCTCGTTATATTCCTCTTCAAATGGCATTTTTTTTATGCTAATATATGAAAAAACATAACATAAGACTTTCATCGTGTATTCTACTTAACGAGAAGTATTTATATATATTTTTAGTTAATCGAATACTGAGTCCACTGAACTGAGAATAAGGAATTCTTTAGAATTAACCAAATATGTTGCTAGAGAAGCAATATCACTTAAATGTATATCAACTGATAGATCAGCATAACCAAAAAAAAAAATAGTGTTGAAATTTTGGAGAGTCTAATTTGAAATTGCGAATAAAAAGTTATTCTGAAAAAGTTATTCTGATTTCTCTTTTCTTTTACTTTAAATATTTTTGACATATAGCAGAGGCCTTTATAAGTTCATCAAATTCAAGAATGCAATCAGTTCTGTAGAACTTAAGCAATTTTCATTGTTATAAACTGGCTAATCATAGATTTTTATAAGTGAAATTAAAATAATAAAAATTGGCAATTTCATTAAAAAAAATTCAATTATAGATTAAAGATAAGTCTTTATAGAGCCAACTTGGATTGATTTATACCGAAACTAATTTTAAGTCTCGAAAATCTTTTTGTAAATTTTCTTTGAATCAAATGATCTTCGAATAAAATGATCCTCTATAGCTATGAGTTCAATAGTACCCTTCACTGATCTTCTTCAATGTATATTTAAGAAAAATCAAGTGTATTAAAAATTCGCTTTAAACACTGTGATAACTAAAATATTTCACAAGTCTACTGTGTATCTTTTTTTGTGTGCTCTTAGATTTCAGCTAGATTTTGTTTTTTGATATCTAATAAGGATTTCTATTTAAGTAATAAATATGCTTTTTTTCTTTGTATGTTTACCCTACGATTTTCTAAGAATCTGCATATGCAAAAATTTGCTTACTCTACACTCGGATTGTGCAATAAACAAAAGGCAAACAAAAACGAAAATTGGAAAAGAAAAGAAGCAAGAGCCTTCATTGAGATTTATGATTTTATTATTAAATAAGTAAATGTAGAAATGTATGCGGCAAAAGACTAATATAAAATGCCATCTAAAAACATCAAAAGGCTTATTTTGTAGTAAACAGGATGTAAATATTTCTTATAAAATGAATAATATTCATCTGTATATTTAATGTAAGAAAAGATATACGTAAATATAGAAAGAATGAAATCTACTTTACTTAAATTTATTTTTGCCCTTCTACTCCTGATAGATATTTTTAAATATATTGATTAAACGGTAATTACAAAGTTAGGATTTTTTTTTAAAGGGAATTAAAAATTTGGCATGTTTAAGGTTTGAGATTTTTGTTCGAAATTTATTCTAAATGAAATACTTTCAATTATTCTATGTTAATCCTTCTGATTAGTTATAAGTTGTACGTTTTAGTTAAAGCCGTTCAAATTGTGTTCAGTTTGGATTACGTTTGGCTTACGTTTGGCTTAATAAAGTGATTCTTTTGGAAAAGGTAAACTCTAAAAATTCAAGATAATAGATAATTGATTAATAGATAATTTTAAGAAAATATGAATTTTAAATGTACTACTTAATAATGAAAAGATGAACGTTTTGCAGAGCGATCTTTCCGACCTTTCAGTTATGGCTTCTTACAAACCTTGCAAAGTTGCACTAATATTTTTCAAAACTTTATTTAAAGTAAGGTATCTGATTCGATACATAAATGGGGAAATTTGATCACAAAATTTTCAACCGTCTAAACAAGTTTTTTGGGTTTGTTCACTGGCCAACTCATATTAATGCATCTAATGTGATTAAAGTGTGGATCATTAAAGTAGATATTAAAAATCAATCATCTCTAGAAATATTATAACCCGTAAACTTTAGCTTCCATTTTTTCAGGCTTGTTGCGCTTAAAGGAAGGGACTTTCCACTTCATTTAATGTATAAACTTCATAAATGGCATAACTACCGAGATTATATTTAAGAGAGTTATACGACATCCAGAAGCAGAAGTTTCTTACTAAATCTGTGTTAATGAGGCTACACCAAATAAAGATGCTTCAATTATTGCACACATTTCGTTTTGCTAAATATTTACAATAAATCTCTTTATATATGGAAATTTTTAATTTGTGTTTTTTTTAACAATTTCTTTCACTTTTTTAATAATAATTTTTTGTTGTTATTATTAATAAAATTATTATATTGTTTTTGTATGGTATAAATTAAATAAAGAAAGTGATGCAATTTCAATTTATTTATAATAAATTAATATAAGACTTTATAATTGGTCATCATAACATTGAATAAAATAATTATACTTAACTATGAAATCCATCCAATTTATGAAGAATTTATTGTACCAATTTGTGCCATAAATAAGCAATTTTTGAATTTCATGTTAGGAAACTTGGCAAAAGCACATTATTTATTTAAAAGGTTTACTCATACTGTAAAAGATTCAAGAAAATATTTCTCAAATTTCATAGCCATCACTCAGAGGTTGGGGATATATTTAGTTCGTTATTATGATTGTAACATTTAAAAGGAAGCATTAGAGTCGCTAAAAAATAAAATATCAAATTCAATTTTGATAAGAATGGTAGAGTGTTGTGGCATTTAGATTGCTATTGAAAAATAAATCGTTAAAGAGAACACCTCAGATTTTCTAAAGGAAATTTTGTGTTTTTTTTTTGGATATTATAAAAGCCAGAAAGCTAAAATTTTATATAAGTAAAAAGCTATTGGTCTAGAACATCTGTCCAAATTGGCCACTCCTTTGCGAAATTATACATTTATAAAATTTTTACTTATTTATATTTACGTTTTCTACCTGCTAATGAAAAACTGAAACAGTCTCCGAATAATAATATCTTGGTGTTTGGGTGATGGGTATCTAAGATTTGATCACAGCCTCATATAATTTTCTTACTTGCTTTTTTTTTTAATTATTATTTTTGTAACTGTGTTCACTTAAGTTGAAAATCGCCTCCAGTAGATTTAAAATTCATATTGTTAGATATTTTTCACATCCACAAAGATCAGAAACCAGAGACTCTAACTGTTTTAATTGTTATTGTATGTTGCAAAAGTTACGTTAACACTTTCTTCTTCTTCTTCTTCTTTTTCTTTCTGTTTGACCATGCATTTATGCAAATTGTGTGTGTTACAATTTTCATATGTAATTTTACTACAATTTTACACATCGTACGTTACTCCGTTCAATTTAGTGTTTTAAATATATTTTTTTATTTCGATGAAATATCATTTATTTATTGCTTTCAACTCCTTGCTATGTACTCCTTGCATGACAAAACATTTTTGCTATAATTTTAGAAAAGCAATAATGGCTTTCGGCTGGAAAATTGATTTTATAAGTGTTTTTTCTTTTTTTTGGTTTTTGAATATGAAAACTTTCGTTCAGAAGACGTTATTTACATATTACTTGTACTAAACGATTTATTCTGTTGTTTATCATAAATAATATTTTGCATAATTAACAAATAAGAAAGTTATCCAAGGCTAAAATGAAAAACTTTTCGAAGAATTTCTTCTGCATGTCCGGAGGATTAAACGGAATTATGTATTAATTATTCCCTTATTGTCCGTTAGGGCTTGATATTGCCGTAAATGGCTCTCTTCTTTTATTATAATTAAGGAGGCTGCAGCGAATTTTTCATTCTAGATGTTGAATCTAAAAATCTATTTTTAGATTCAACATCTAGAAATTGAGGTTAAGTCCATTTAAAGTGCCAATAAGTGCATCAAGAATTGCATTTATAAAAATATTTTCATTATCTATAATTAACTCAGTATTAAAACTCAGATGTGGAGCTTCAATTTCGTTTAATTGATATGAAAAAAAACAGCATCTGGCGCTTGGTAGGAATTTAAAAATTTTCAATTATCTGTTGTTTAAACAAAATTTCGCCACTATTTTAATGAGTTTTATTAACAGAAAAATATTCTATTTGCATAAATATAAATTTACTTGCTATTTCTACTCAAAACTTTTGCTTTTTTCGTAAAACAAATGATAAGATAAATATATGGGTATGTAGGTGTGTGTTTATATGGGCATTTTAAATGATTAAAATTTTTCATATTCTATAATAGACTATTAAAATTCAAAGTGATAGTTTAATATTCTAAAATTTCAAATGTTTCAGTTTGCTTATTCAAAAGAGCTGATAACTTTTGGAATAAAATTATTGTTATTATATATTTTATTTATTTATTTTTTTTCACTTTAATAAAACAAATAAGGATGTTAATAGGAAATGAAAAGTGAATGTTTCATGAGTTTTATAGGTTTGCAATATTTGGGTATACTTATACAAGAATTTTTAATAATAAAGCTATCAAAGCGAATTTTTGTCGTGGTTATTTTAGGAAATTGCATATTAAACCACTCATTAATTTTATTAAAAACTTTTCTATGTAATATTTCAGTAACATTGAAATAATTCATGTTTTAGAAATACTTTTATATCTTACAGAATTTATAATGTGCAACAAATAATTTAATGAGTTGTTTTGTGACAGATTCAAATGATTTCTAGGTAAAATTAATTTTCGAACGAGATTTGACACATTTTTACCAGTAGGCGTAATTGTCTTTTTTTTTTTTATCGATTATGGCAATTTGATTTTGGGTGAAATGTCTTGTAAATATATTTGAGTCATGATGAAGAGGTGAAAGAATGGCGAAGCTTTTAATACGCTACGATACGCTTTAGAATACCTTTCAATTGCCTTAAATCTTCAATTGAGAACTTTTGTAATTTAAGATTCACATTACTTTAGATTTTTACTACAATTAAATGAAATACAAAAAGGTGTTTCATTTTGGTGTAATTTGTCACGTATAATTTATGATTACACAAAAATTTTTTCACATAATATTATACAAAAATTTTGTAAATTGTTGATATTTGAAATATATTAAATAGTTGACAATGCCACGTTACATGCAGGTTTCGTCGACAACGAACTTTATGCAAATTTAACAGGCCGCTGTTAGCGAAACCCGATTTTAACGTGCCGATTACCATAAAAAACATATAAAAAAAAATTTGCGTATTTTAATTTTTTCTTTTTACAATACAAACAAACCAATACACATGCCCCTACAAATATAAATAGAATTATTGTGAGTGAGAATAATAATAATGGAATCTAACACTTAATAAGTTTTGAACTTGTCACATTAAGAGAAAAATTAATAAAGTAGAATAAAGAGATGAGAGAAGGCAAAAAGCATTGTAACGGTACTCAAAAAATAATATCAGTATCATTATTATAAGAATTATAATTATTGTCATTATAAACGTCATTATTGTCTTGGCATAAGTAGTAAAAATTTACCAATTTAAATTGTAGCCGGTGAGACAACAAGTCTTCCATACATATGTACGCATTTTTATTTATTTATTTGGTTATTTATATATATTTGCCTATTATTAGCATTAGTAGTTGTTTGTTTGTTTTTTTTTTGATGGTACTAGATGCAAAACAAACAATATTGCCACAAAAACCATAAAACTTTGCCAAAGTAAAGATCTCTATATATAAAGAAACAATTCTACACCGCGGCGGAGGGTGAGATGTATGCGGGCAGACAATTTGATTTTACACAAAATTTCACCATATCATTGTAAATACAACGGTGAAACTGTAAACCTAATATATGGTCTCACTTATATATTTCGCTTATCATATTATCACTCATCCGCAGGATGTCGCCGTTGGGTCATATGTGAATGTAAATTCCAACAAATACATTTTTATGTTTTTGTTTATTCACCATTAATATATTTTACCGCATGCACTCACACTCGGACAATTTTTTACAATTTTTAACATTATTATTGTATTCTACATTAAATGTAGGTTTGTCTGGTTACTGGTCTGGTTCACATGACTTGACATAGACTCTGCTTTTTTTTTATTTCAGAGTTAAGTTCTGAATTCTTCTTAATTTCTAAATTTTTTTTATATATCTGTATCTATATCTTTCTTGTGCAATAAGTGCTCATGTATTTTTGTAAGTTTTGAGAGATTTTATTGAAATCTCTGAGGACAATCTCTAAGGACAATTATAATTGAATTTGAATGGGAGCGAACGATTTTGTACTTTTGTATTTTTAAGTTTTATGGTAAAAAATGTACACTTTAAGATTTTCCTTTTAATACATATCTATAGAAATTGATAAGCTGTGTCTGTGAAATGGAGCTTCTTTTTTATAAGGAGCCTTTCAAATTAGTGATGCAATATTTAGCATTTTCTTAACTTTCCATACATTTCATTGACATTTCAAACGAATTCTTAAAATAATTTGAAAATTTAATATTATCCAAAGTTTGTGATAATATTGCTCCCCTATTGCTATAGAATTAGTTAAGCACCATGTTACGTGATATATAAAATTTTCTACAAAGTAACATCAACGAAATAAATCTCTTTGCGCACTTTCAGCGACAATTAATCTCATCAGATGATAGCTTTCTTCCATTTTATAAACTGTTAGTGTAGTATATTAAAAAGTCAACGTTAACCGTTAACAATGCTTTTATTTGTAATTTGTTATTATTATTATTAAAGTTGCATTTGTTTACTTTATGTTGTTTTTTCTTTCTTTTGCTTTTTTGTACTTTTAATAGTTTCAAAGGGAGATAGAAAGAGAGACAGATAGGTAGAGAGAGATAGAGAGAGAGAGAGAGAGAGGGAGATAGTGAACATTATAAAATAGTGTACAGTCCTTAGATGACAATTATTTTTATTACTTGCAATATACAATATGTTTGTGTATTATATTTTAAGGAAATTTTTTTTTATCTCTTACAAGGGATAAACTTCTCGCTTTTTTGATGTCTGTAATAGAATATAGTAGAAAAATAAAAAGGAGAAGAAAATCGTAAATTATACTTTTTTCATAAGTCATTTCGAAATGTAAATGTAAAGGGTCCTTCAAGTTAGGTGTATTATAAATGAGTGATGGAAATGAATTGTCACATTATCACATTATAACTGTTATACAAAAATTAACTGTTATACAAAATTAAACTGTTATACAAAATAAACTGTTATACAAATTATTATATCATTTTAAGTTGCCATTTTAAGTTGTCATATTACACGCATATAAAATTCAGTTACCGTTACAAAGTATTATAGAAATTTAAAGTGTTATACAGTTGTGAACTGTTATACCATGAAAATGTACACGGTATATATAACACAATAATTCTACAGTAAATTGTAACTGTTATACAAATAAAATGATCAGCTGATGGAAAAAGTTAGAAGAGTTTGAATTGTTACGCAAAAGATTTATATTTGAAATTTTTTCATGCTTGCTCAATATCAAACTCAATTCTCAGATGTGTGCTTTCATTTATCCTGCAAGAACTGAAAGTTGAAATGAACTTATAGTTATTATGGCGGCTGATGCTGCTGCTCCTATCGTTGGTAAAGTTATCACTTATAATGTAACTTCTATTGCATAAATTTTTACCTTGAATTATTTTTTCTATTTTCTATTCTGTGAGTGAATTTCGAATTTCGTTGGTTATACCACAATATACCAAATATTTTCCGTTATTATTTTATTATTATTATATTATTATTATTATAAACTGAGATTATTATTGTTTATGGCAACTTTATAGTTTAGTTTCATTTAGTTACGTTTACTTTAGTAATTAGTATTATTTTTCAAGTTGATGGCAGTAACTACGTTGGAAAAGTATTTAACTAATAATTCATTAAATATTGCAACATAACCATTAATGTCTCTATGAGTTTACACTTTATTTAACTTTACTCAGTCAATAATTAATTTATTAAGTTTCATATGGAATTCATATAAACTTCCGGCTAATCTAAGCTGCGTTTCTCAGTTTGTATACGGGAGTATTTATGATGTCCGCTCCGAGAAATGTAACTGATGTTAATTTATATCTATCGATTCTGTATAATTTCTTGAATCGACATAAGTCTACAAATACCTTTATCTACATACATTTTTGGCGCAACTACAGGTCTAAATTATTTACTTATTTATTCCTTAGTTACGTAATCTTGTACAATTAATAGATAGTAAAAATACAATGAAAATACTTAAAATTTAAAAATAATAATAAAATAGAAAATAAAAAAACATAAAAATCGAAAATAAAAACAAATAAAAAAATAAATAAATAAAAAAAAAATAAAAAAGGACCAAAACAAAAAAGCAACAACAACAACCAATATGAGAAAAAAAAACAAAAAAGTTAGTTATAAGTTTATATATGCGGCACAGATAATAGTACAAAATATGAACCTTTATGGGCTGACGAAGCTAATGAAAGATCACGAGGTATATGTGTATCATCAAGAGCATGATCACAGAAATGAAATCACGCTTCCAAAGATATGTGTATTTCCAAATGATATAACCTGGCAATGGTTAATGGTGTAACGCAGCATTCTTGATATAATTTGATAGTTAACTGAGCTTACAGACGAGTCGAACAAATAATAGCAGTCATTATTTAATTTACACAATACATGGAAAAGATTATAGAGCTGGTAATTGGTATTACATTATGGTAACTTTATCGATACATAATGCTTAGAAAATCTCATAGAAATGTGAAATGGAATGCCCTGTAATAAAGTTGGCGAGGAAATATCTTTTTGAAGCAATTTCGTCATAAAAATAACGGACAAGATTTCACGACGTTTAGACAGAGTGAGCAAATTGAGTAATTTTAGACGATTTTTATCCGGAGGCAAAGATTGGTCGACATCCCACCCTAATCTGCGCAGCGTAAATATAAGAAAGTTTTTTTACGCGGCTCCGATGTGGTCAAAATAGCAGGAATAAGTCGAGATCCACACAACAACAGAATACTCGAGTATTGGTCTTACGAGGAACGTATATAAACATTTAGAAACACCCTTTGAATTCTTTAGCCCAACTCTTTAAGAAGCCTATTATTGATTTTGCTTTATTCACTGAGGGCCCTATGTGCAGGTGAAACCTAAGCTTTGAATCAAATATAACCGCTAACTCCCTATCAGCGATTACATTTTCCAATTCGTAACCATTTATGCAGTAACACATACGAAACAACGAAGTTAGACTAAACGAGAATTTCTTACACTTTTTTAGGTTCAGCGACATGCCATTGACAAAGCACCATTCATGTAAACGCTCAAAGTCAGTTTCAAGTAAGCGAGAATCTTCCATAAAGTTAAGAGATGAAAATAAACAAAAGAGCAAACAGTGGTGGACCTAAAGGACTGCCTGGGTGGAACGCCTGAAGTGACTAATATTTCACGTGAAAATGTACCATTAAACAAAACCATCTATCACCGACCAGTCAAATAGTTTGAGAACCAATATACAAGTTTGTACGGGAACTCTAGACGATACAATTTATTAATTTATTAATTAAAAAGTTATCAAAGGCTTTAGAGAAATCAGTATAAATTACATCGGTTTGCTTTACATCGATTTGGATCACAGAATCCACGAAAAATTACACTAGACAATTCTAACAGATTTGATGCCGTAGACTTACTCTTACCAAAAGCATTATGATAGAGTGGTAAAACCGACTTTATAGACGACTTTGAGTGCTCCGTAAGTACCGATTCGAATATTTTTGGCAGCACATTAATTTTTGCAATTCCTCTATACTGTAAAACAGAATTTTCGGAATGACTTTTATATAAGGGGATAATGAAACTAGTTTTCCATATATAGGGAAATATGCCCTTATTTAGGCAAGTATTGAAAATTCTTGTTTAAGGAACATACAGTAATTCCGCACGTTACTAACGTGCGGAATTACTAACGAACAGAAAACTTCATCTTCAGAAAATAAAATTGAAGGAAATATATCGAATGACAGTATAGAGTAAGGATAATTATCACGTGATACAGACGAGCCCAAATAGGGCAGTTCAAAGTAACTTGCAAAAACGTTTGAAATTACCTTCAGACAAGATAATTCAACATTATCGAGCTCCATAACAGATAAAAAGCCTTTAGTTTTCCTTTTGAAGTTTACGAATTTATAAAAATTTCGCGGGTCAGTCAACAATTTAGTTTTCATAATTTGGATGTAATAAGCTTTCTCTTTGAGTGCATTGAATTCACGCCTAATCTTAGAGTAAATATCTTAGCCAACAAATCGACCACTAAGCTTATACTTTTTATATAATCTGTTTTTTTTATTCTGGATGCAACGTACATGTTTAATAAATTGGACAGTGAGACGACGAAGAAGTAGTTTACATTGGAACAGATGACTAAGTAGCAGAAAGCATAATGCTGTACAAATTAGGCAAAGACGAATGAAGGTTATCAAAATTCAAACTCTAATCCAATATATGGACTAAATTCTGCAGAAAATCAATCCGCGAGTCGTAGTTTTAGAGACTCAGTAATATTTAATTTTAGATTTTACACAAGTGCTCTTTTCTCGAAAAGATTGTAATATGGAAATAGTTTTACACAAATTTTACAAGCAAATATTATACTCTAAAGAAAACTATCTCATACACATTTTTATAAAAAAATTGTTTTCTATTTTTCATTAAAGTGACTTTTCATGGAATAAAGGGCTTCAGTGGCCCGATTCAAATTAAATTTTAATAGGTATTGCCTTTAAGTCTAAAACTCTATTAAAATTAATTTCACTGCAATATCTTTAAAGGTCTAGTGAAAAAAATACTTGGACAACAATCAGGTGTACAGCTGAACGGACATTTAGACTTAAATGGATTTAATGACCAATTATGAAATATTCGAGATATTATTATATAAAGAAGGATTATTTTCAAAGAAGTTGCTTTGCGAAAACAAATGAATTGCAATATGAAAACAAAAACAATAACAAACAAATGAATTCAATGTTATATTAATCATATAATATAAAATAATATAATATTGAATAATAAAGTCGATATTCGATTTCTAATTTTTAGTTGGATTTGTAACTTCGTACATCTACCATATAAAAGTTTTAAGAATAGAATTAAACTCGTTGCGGCAATCAGCTTTGCCTTTTAAACTATTTGAATTGAATTGGCCTAATTTTTTAAGATTAAAAAAAAATTTTTTCAAGATATTTCACAATGCAAAAGTATCAGAATTTGATTTTTTAATTTTGCAAACCAAATTACTTACAATAAATAATCAACATAAAATTCACAATATTTAAGACTCAACAATGTTTTGTGTTTGCTTTTTAAATGAAAAGTACATTAAATAAATTTGTAACGCGTTGAAGAAGGCGGGGGGAGATATACTTTTTTAAAGAGATGTAGGATGTTTAATCAATTTGTATAATTAGTAATTGTATAATATCGATCAGTTTAATATATAATTTGTTTTATATTTACTTATATTTTATATTTGTCATTTCAAATGTAGACAAGGAAATTGGAAAATGGGAAATGGTAAAAACTGATAGAGAATTGTTGAAAGATTACATGAGACATTTTTGAAAGCACTGAAAGCAATTGAAAGTTAATTTCTTGAAATTGGCAATAACAAACCACATTTTATCAAGTATCAATTTCTTAACTTAAGTTAACTTAACTCAACTTACACATACATACATATAAATATATAGATATGTATACAGATAAATATATTTGTTTAGTGAGAAAGTTGTATCTTTTTAAATTTGTCTTTCTGTCTACTGCTGCCTTAAGAACTATTTAACTAACAAACTTATAGATGTAGAGTAAGCAACAATAACAATAATAGCGGCAATTTAAAAGATTATTTGAAGTTGTCTGTCAACGTAAATTTCCGCATAATTTCATTGCCATTACCGAAAAATAAATACAATAAAAACAACCACTACAATAATAATAATAAAAATAATAATAAGTAATAAAATAAAAAGTAAACTAAAATAAAAACTTTAAGTAGACAAAAATGAAAGTGGAAAAAGAACAATAAAAGCAAGAACAAGAAGACAACACATGTGTATTTAAAAGTATATTGCAACAATTTTCAATCAACATTTTCCTTAAATGCTTGTTCAAATGTAAAACTCACCAAAAAAAAAAAAAAAACTAGAAAGCAAGAGAAAAAGTAAAAATTTTAGTTTAGAGAACTAAGGAAAAAAGAAGAAGTCTGATGCTGGAAAAAAATTTATATATATATATATATATATATATATATATATATATAATATATATATATATATATGTATATACATATGAACAAATATACATTTTGTAGTCGATATTATTTTTGTTTACTTTGGTTTAATTTAATCTTTTTTATTTATTTATTTTTATTGAACAATTTTTGTTTTTCTATATTTCACTCTGGCAACTCATACTTGCATTTCAATTTTCCTTCATATTATTTTTCTCTTTCTATCTATACCATTCGCTATATTTTGCTAGTGCTTCTTATTAGTGTATTTATTGTTTGCAACCATGATACTGCAAGCAGCATAAAACATATGCTGGCGTATGAGTGATTTTATACCATCTCAGCCAATATCAAGACATTTTTTGTAATATATATGATTATATATATGGAAAATGTTGAGGTTATGCATGTAATCATGTTAGCCTTTAAGTAGTAAGTAGCTTTAAGAATCTGAAACACCTTTTTATTTTTACATATAAAAATATACTTTTATATTTTTTCAAGTTACCTGCCTCTTCAAGTATTTACGCATGCATGTATTCATGTGTATATGTGTATGTGCATATATACTTATTTATTTTTTAGTTTAGCTGCTGTGCCTGTAATCCAAGATTGCTGCTGCTGCTGCTGTTGCTGTTGCTGTTGCTTTCTCTTCATATTCTGCTTGATTTTCCTTATAATTTTTTGCCTTATTATACATATATGTAAATTTTAGTTCTTTACCAATTTTTTTTTATAGTTTTTCTTCCATATATATTTGTTATTTGTTTGTGTTTTGTTTTCAATTTGACTTGTTTTGGCTTAACAACTATGATCTGTCTTCATGTCTGGCTGCTTGCCTGTTCCACGATTGTTCGCTTCCTTGTTCACTTACCCAACTTTACCCTGCTAGACTGTCTTTCTGCTGGCCTGCCGGTTTGCTTGTTTAGTTTTACTGGAATAGAAGATTGTAATACAAATCCGCCTGCAGTATATTTTTCAATTTTCTGCTACATGCGGACAATATTATAATAAAAAAGCAACAAGAAAAAACAAAAAACAAAACACAAAAGCAAAACAAATACAAAACAAATAACAATAACGAATATAATAAAAAATCGAAAATAAATAATAAAATGTAACATTTTAATATTGTTTGCAATGGCGGCATTTTATTCATGCGACTTTAAGAATTTTTCAATTTTTTCAAATTTTTTAAAAGTTGAAATGTTTTTTATTAGAAAGTTGCCTCAAAAATTTATCGTATACGGAAAATTTAGTGATCGCGACATGTAGCCTTTTTAGATTGCTCCCTTTTTGCTGAGCCTTAAAGTTTTTTGAATAAATTCATAGAGAGCAAAACTGGTTGATTTATATTAATAATTTAGAAAACAAGTAATTCTCAGTCCACATACAGTTTAAAATTCTTCAAAATTTTTCACATTATAAGTTCTTATTAAATAAAAGTAAAGAGGAAGAAGAAATTGCTTAAATCAGGATAGCATGACGATATATTTTTAGCATTCCTCATGTAAATGCTTTTCCTTTATCAGATCAAATTGATCCATTTTTCTAGGCTTCCACGAAGTACGGAGCTCAATATAGAATACTTAAAAGTCTGCTTGTTTTTGAACTATCCTTAGTGAAATGATGTACATTATTATAATATTTTAGGAAAATTTGATGTTGCTGAGAGCAAAGTGTTGAAAGGTTTTCTATTATAGTTATTACTTGTTGTCTAGTTGTTTTGGCTATTTTTCGTTCATTATACTTCTTGGTTTATACTAAAAATTCTACTTAAATAAAATTGTACATTTGTTTTTTTGATTTTTATATCCTACATCACTTGTGAGACAGGGTATCATGAGTTCGTGAGAATTTATGTAATACCCAGAAAAAGTTTGGATAGACCCACGCTGTATTATGGCAATCGACTCATAATCATTTTCTGATGCATGTCTGTGCGTCTGTCTGTTTTTTGCTAGTGTAAGTTTATTGTCAAGGTACAAGGTGCAGTTATCCAGCTATAAAATTTTATACATATGCGTGATTTAGCCCACTACGATCATGCCCCCCATACAACGACTTTCTTACAAAGGGCTTTTATGTGGGAAAATTTTGAGTTTTGAATATTGTTTTAAAAAATGTATTGTAAGGTTTTTAATAGTCGGTCTCGACCAACTATAGCATGTATAATTGTTTTCTTATCCTGTTTTTGCTTTTGCTATGCAACGTATAAGTTCATATTGCCATATGAAATCATCTTTCTAATGCTGCTTAAATTTGTCGTTTCTTTTTCTTTGCACTTTTTTTGTTTTGGGTTTTTGTTTTTCTTACTTGATTTTCACCAGGTTAGCCTTTTCTGGTTTGTTAGTTGTTAGTTATGATGAAGGTTGGCAGTTTATAGAAACAGTAATCTATACTCATAGTTGTATAAAATATTGGCTTGACTTTATAGTGCGTAACAAAGTAAGTGTAAGAGTCGTTCAAGAGGAAAATTTACTTGATCCGACGGCATGGAATACATGCACTTGAATTTTGTACGTTTTTTTTAACTTCTACTGATTTCTTTTCCTTTTTCTATACATTTTTCGTTTTTTTGTTAATTTGTCTTTATTTCCTTGATCTTTTCGCATTTTCATCGTTCTAGTTATCTAGAAAGTCACGTGTTTATTTAGGCGAAGCATTCAACCATGCTTTAGTGGAATGTGAAAGAAGAGATCTATAACAAATTGCTTCCCTTACTTTTTGTATGATGATGATGCATTTTCCAAAAAAAAAGAAACAATAACACGCTTGTGAAATATTACAAATCATGCTAAATAAAAATATAAATATATACAAACTAGACAACTAGACTAGTTAGAGATGAAAGGTTGGAATATCTTAAATTTGTTTGCTTTCTTTTCTTTTTGTTTTTTTTTTTTGTTTTCTTTTAACTAAAATATATCAATGAGAATATTTATATACATGTTTATATAAAAAATATATAAAGATTGGTTGGTGATTTCTTCAAGTTTTTCTTAAATCTTTCAGTATTCTGTTGTTTAAAAGAAGAAAAAAGTAAAATGTGTTTTATTGTTGGCAGTAGGAAAACAATCGTGCATCTTTTAAGACGCTTATACGTATAAATCTCAATAATCGTTTATTGTTGTGACAACGATGCTGCCAAACTATGTATGTGTGCTCTATGTGACACCTGCTGTCATATGTTATTTTATAATGATGATAAAATGGAGGAAAAAACAAATAAATGATGTGGCAATAACAGAACACGATGCGAGAGAGAAAGAGAGTGAGAGAAAGAGATTGAGAGAGAATAGAGTAGAATAAGAAAGAAGAGAACTTTAAGCAAATTGCTCTTCTGCATTTTTTGAATTGAATTTGGTTATTTTTCATTTCTTTTTCTATTTCTGGTTTTTCCTTTTCAACTTTTTACGTGCATCATTTACTGTGATTATAGTTTGTTGCTTTATTTTTTCTTTACATTGTTATTATATTTATTTTGTTTGTATTAGTTAAACTGAACTGAAATTAAACTGAACTAAACTAAAGACATTTTTACTCTCGCTCTTTAAAGCAAACGATTATTGGTGTATGCTTTTTAACAATAATCATTTTGATTGTTTTATTTGTTAGAATTTTTGTTGTTGTTTGTCTTCCTTTATAACCTAAAAATGTTAATAAGCGAAATTTCAATGAGAAGCTAAAGATACTTCAATATACGAAGCTTTTTTTTTTGTACTTAAACTTGTAAGAGTAAGAGCCTTTGCATGACAATAAGAGTTTATTTAAATGATTTTTGAGAATGTAAAATGTAATTTAATAATGAAAAGTTTTTATATTTGACAATTATGATTATTAAATTTATATAAATAGAACTTTATTGTCTTATGAATTTGAAAGGTAAAATCAAACTTTACTAAGTCATTTCCAATTGATTGCTTATTAAATGTGAAGATTAAAATGGCAAATGAAAAATATCAAAGTTTTTCCCATTGCGATAATACAAAAATTATTATCTGCATTAATTTCAAAGAATTAATTTCTTTAGATAGAAAATTTCCTCCAAATGCTATTATGAATACACACATTTAATGTGCACATGATTTTTACTATTTTAATTTTCTGTAGTACCTGGATTATCTGGTTTTGATGATCAAAATTTATCAAATTTTGTGTCTGTTCGCCGGTAGAGAGTAAAAAACAGTAAAAAACAAATACGAAAAATTAACAAATTGTTGTTAAATTTGTGAGGCATATTGTACGTTGCACGTAAATGGATCGCATGTCAAGCTCATAAAGTTTATCAGCTTTTTTCATTATTACTCATAAATTAAATAGCTTAGTGTACAGAAATTTTTCAATTTTATTCTAATCAGGATTCTTCATTACGCTTCTAGAAATATTTAAAATCAGCCACGCCCATTAAAGATTATCAATATTTTTATTGTATAATATCCTAATCATTCATTACTAATTGTTATGTAGAGTATAAAGATGGAAATTTATCTTTATGTTTCAAGTAAATAGTGGAAACTGAAAAAAGGCCTTTTCACTTCTTTTATCTCACACAATGATCTATTGCCTAAAAAGTGGTTGCTCACAATTTATATTTAAAGATTAGTTTTCTAATTTTGAATTTCATTATACCCTACGCCCCTTGTACGGTGCAGTGTAAATTTGAAACAGACGCACCTTTTATTGTACTGATAGACTTAGAATCACAGTTTGATTCGATTTAAGCCTGTTTGTTCGTCTGCCTGTTTGTACGTGTACATGTATATTTTTTATCAAGGTCGAAATTTTTTAAATTTTGATTATGACTGGAAAACAAATCAAATGATTTATAAGATCATTCCTTAAATTAAGCCTTTTTTGAAAAAAATAATTTTTTACTCACCTTAAGCAAAGTGTCGTAAGGTATTTAAGTTAGCTCCGTCCGACAATAACATTCCTACTTTTATATATATAAAATATGACGGTATATTAAATAATTCTCCTGCTGTGTAAACAGTAAAAATGAATTTGATAAATTGAGATTAAATTGTTAAAAACTTATTTTTTCTCCGTTTCAATTATTTCCATTTTTTTCTTCTGACTTCTTTTGTCTTTTTTTATCTAATTTAGTTGAAATGTTAAACTTTTTCTTTTCAAATTATTAGTTTTTTTATTATCTTTTTACTTTTATTATAAATGCTAAAATAATTTTTATAACAATTTTCCTAAATAAAATTACTGAATTTTTTCATAGAAATTTTTCTGTTGTCTTAACAAGATAAAAAGAAAGATGTTGTAAAAATGAAATAGAAGAAGAAAGAAGAGGCTACAAAACAATAACTGTTAAGAAAACAGAAATCTTACAATAACTGTAACATTAAATAGTTAAGGCAATTTTGTAATTTTTTTAGTTTGTTGTAAATTACTTTTTAAAACACATTTGATTGATTTGAATTATTCAAAAGTAATGTTTATTTTCTAGTTAATAATATTTAGTAAATTTTCTTAATAAAAAAAAGGCTCAATAATAATAAAAGTTATAAAAACAATAAGAATAATAACAACGAGAATAATAACTAAAAATGTTAAATAACAGTGAAAATAATAAAAATAATAATAACAACCAAAACAACGACAACATCAAATGTAACAACTAACTCCATAACATTTAAACAAATTGAACTGATAATTGAACATAATTGATGAGATTTTAACAGTGTCCATAATGCCCGTAATGTCCTACCTATAAATTTGGTCAATTTAATTTTTTGCCTGCTTTATTTTTTAATACTTAAAGCCGTTAGTGTCATCGAATCGATGTTACATATCGTTTACATTTTTACTCTGTATACAGTTATTATCCTGACAAAATACAAGAGACAGAGAGGTAGAGTGAGAGGCAGTCAGAGATTTTATGATTTTATGTAGGAAATTTTTATTCGCTTTGGTGTTGCGTTACGCGACCCATATGATAATACAAAATCATTGCAATTCATTAATTTGTCGGAAATGTATTAATATGCGATGTTTTTAAGCTTTGGCCTACATAATTTTCCAGGAAATAATAATAAGTAAATAGTCAAAAGTTTTTAAAATTGTTAAGAGCTGATACTGGTAGTTGGTAAAAGTTTCAATTCATTTAAATTGTAATCCAAAAGATGGCTGCAGGTTGTCCCATTAATTTTCGCAGATATATCTAAAAATGGGTAAACTGATTTGGTAAGCAGTACTATGCTTCTAAATATTTTCAATAGGGCTCATCCTTAATACGAATAACAATAATCTTTTTTTATTATCATTTAACAAAAATTGCGTGGTCAAACTTTATGCCTTGCAATCTTATTAAATGGACATCAAATAACCTGATAAATAACCAGATAAATAGAATTAAGTTGTCTCGGAAAATCTATTGTTTTAGTGAAAAGTGTATTCTTACCTCCCTATTTTGGGTATTTCAATTTAGAACGAGGCGTTCTGCACATGCTGCTATATGTAGCGGCTCAGATACATTCTAGTTTACTAGTTGATACAAAGAATAAAAGTTAACGGCACAACTGGCAATAATAATAACAATAATACTCGAAAACAAGTAAATCGTAAACAACCATTAAATACAACACGCAAATATGCTCTTTTCTGATCTTTCTAGTGTAACTTTGAATTGAAAATTATTTCGTAATAAAGTTTATATCATATATATTTACATATGGTAGAAACAGGAGAACTATAGATAATTATTTAGGAGTTAAATTAGCAAAAATCAATTCTCTTACCATATTGAATTTTCCGCAATACATTGATCTATTAAAATGGTTGCAAATGGATCGAACTTTCTAGAAAAAATTTTTTCTAAAAATTACATGAATTCTCATGAAGTTTGTAAAGTTTTTATGATGATAGGTGCCAATGTAACAATGACAACAACAATAACAACAAAGAGAACTATTTCTTTTGGCTGAAATAAAATTTCGAATACTCTTTATTAACAACTTGCTGTTTATGGAGATGACTTATTTTTTCTTGATTAGACAATCTGTCATACGCTTCAAGTCTTGAGCAAAGTATATATAAGTTTTTAGATTTTTATTGCAAAGAAGGAAATATATCACCCATATTTTACGTTAAATCATCTCAGTTGATTTTATATTTTGGGAGTGAATCTAAATCGATTTGAATCATATTCCATACCGTTTTTTCGATTTCATTACGAAAGAACGGGCACATAATCTGAGAAGTATAGTTTACATCGTTTCATTATTTAATGGGGAATAAGTTTTTTAGGTTACCCCGGATGTTTTACTTTAGCTAAAGGTAAACATTTAAGTAAAATGAACATATCACTTAGTTTTGAGTGGTCGCTGAAAAAGCATAATGTATAATATAAAATAACAGTAACAAGAGTAAATAAACAAATGAAAGGATAAAGAAAATATTTTCTATTGTGCTGCTTTAAAAAATCACATTTAAGAATTTGCGTTCATATTGGAAGCCACTACATCGAAACTGTAATTCTGTAATTCTGATAATGTTATAACATTGTAATCTACAATAAATGTAAACTGTGTTGCACACACTAGTTAGTATGTTGATTTTTCAAATACATATAAAAATTTATGTCCATGGTATGCAAGCATTTTAAATATGTAATTGTTTCCGCTATGCCTGACCAGATAAACCAAAATGTATAACCAATAGAAAGCTGAATTTTATACAAATATATTTTGGATGTTGCGTGTTGCATGTTGTGCATACTGCACTCAAATGTCATTAACATAAATCTCATGCAACTTTGTCGTACAAAGAGAGGAAGATCAAAACAGAGGCAGAGTTGGTGTTATTTTTTTTTTTTTTTATTGTTATATTCTCTTGGTTTCAATGCAATTTCATATATGTCAAAAGATTCTATATATCTGCTATAAGGTCGTTGAAAAAGCTATTTCATTTTTTTTGATTTATATGTACGCACAATTTCATGTGGCCCTCATAAATTTAAGCCATCTTCGCTATTACTTTTTTTTAATTGGCTATAAAAGCAACGCTCTTTATTTGGGTACAATTAAGATGATTTGCCGAACGACTTAACAAAAATATACTTTAATGTATTGGCATCGAATTACATTGCATTTTGTTTCATGCGATTTTTAAATGGATTTCACTTGGTTTCGTTTTGCTTGGTTTGGAATTCTTTTTTTTTATTTTTCTGTTGTTTGCTTAATTGGCTGACATTTAGCAAATGCAAAACCCAAGAAAACCAAAAGCGCTGCCGTAGTTGGCAAACAGATTCAACGCAACTGAAAGCAATATTTGGTAAAAATGACAAACAACAAGAACAATAATAACAGCAACGATCAAAATAATGTTTACAATAATTGCAAGAGCTATCGCTGTATCACTGTACAAGTATTAAGGAGGCAACAAAGTAATTTCAATTTTTAACTAAGATTTCAATTTTATATTAAAATGTTTATATGTGATACATTCAGCTTCAGCTGCAAATTTATACTTCGTTTGTAGTTGCCTGATCAACTTCACTAAAATTGGCCAGAATTTTTTCCAGTAACTTTTCCCACTAAAAAATCTATAGAAAGATATTCTGTAAAGCAATTTTGACCATGCCCATCTTTCAATGTTTCATTTCTCTATGCCGTTTACAACGGCTAAGTGTTCCTTTTTTTAAAAAGAGCGCATAACATGACAAATGAAAATATGTTTAATTGCTAACAATAAACATTTAAAACGCAATTAAATTATGCATTAGCATTAAAATAACATTACAATAATAAAATAAGGCTTAAATTTTTTTTTTTTTACTAAATTTACCGCGCAACTCCAAGCATGCCTTTTTGTAAAGAAAATGTTAAGTTGCAGCCAATCGCTTTTAAGATGAGCAATCACTTGATTACCCACCTAATTTGTAGACATCTTTATGTATAAAAAAAATAGTGTAATGTCTATCTGATGGCTAGCCTATAATTAACTTGAATAGATTTTTTAATACCCTACATTAGTCAGGGTAATGGGTATAAAGGTTGTGGGCGGATGTTTATAACTCTCAAAATGCGTTGAGATAGACCCCCATTTTATTATATCGATCGATTTAGATATAACTTTAAGAATGGATTTAAGTTTTATCTGGATCTGTTTATCCATCTGAGTATAAATTTTTTGATCAGAAGGACACTTCACCGTACAATGTCATATTAAAAAAGTGCCCTCTTGAATTTTTTTAGAATCTTTAAACGTTATTATGCTGACTTGATATTCTAAATAAATGTGCAGAAATCTGATCAAGATTGTTTCAGTTTCTTTTGACGAGACTTTCAAATCATTTAAATACGGCAATTTATTAGTTGTTTCATATTTTCTGGTCTTTCAATCACATTAAAAGATACAAAGCACACTGCTGTTGAGTATTTAAAAATTGGCGAAAACCGATTGAAAATTTTTTACTTTTTTTTCTACATGACTGTTTGAGGTAATAATGAATTAATAATTTATTAGATTTACTACTTACATTGCTGGGCATTTTCCTTTTTTCCTTTTCTTTTTCTTTTTTTTTTACACATTTTTGTAGTAGCAGATCATTTAATTTATATGCGCTTAATTTTTGTAATTTATTTTGGCATTAAATTTTTTTATAATTTTACTTTAACGGAATGTTTACATTTATTATGCCAAATAAATCATGCTGTGAAATGATCAAAAAAAATTAAATAAATTATTTTGCTGTTATGTTTTATTTTTATTGCACTTGTTACAAATATATAACGTATAACGGAAGGATGCATTTTTTATCGCTTTCTATGGCCAAACAAATGATATAAAATATTTTTATGTAAAATTTACATTTATATTACATCAACAAATAATATAAAAAGGCAAATGTAACAAAGGAAGCCAATTTTGATTAATAAAAACTGTCATATATTAATGTTTAAATTAACTAAAATTTTCTAATTAAGTATCTAAACATTAAGCTACTTGAAGTAATTGAGTCATTTCTATTAGTGTACATTTAATATTGTTGTTGTTTTTAGTAAATTAATTCTTACTTAAATAAATAAAATTTAATATGGAAGCAAGATAAAGTAAACGATTTAATTATTTATAAGTGCTCAGAAGTACAAAAGTTATTTGATATGACTAAGAAGTCAAGAAAGTGAAAAATTATTATTCTCGAATGATTTGATAATGATTTTATGTGATAGAGAATGTACAAAAAATGGACCAATTTGAATCGAATTTGTTAAAACTGTTAACCATGTTAAATAATGCAAGTATATCGATTTTCATTAAAATGTATTGAAAATCGTAATTTTTTGTATATGTAAACTTTCTTTCAAAAATAGAACAACCCATGAGTAGGTTTTGGATCAGAGACGAAAATCACGCCCATATAACCATATAACCAATTTCTAAAAGAAAGTTTTTATATGTTAAAAAATTAATTTGTGATTTTTAAAACAATTTAACGTAAATTGGCGCTTAATTGTATTTGAATATAAAAATCATGTGTACCAAATAAAGCCTTTTTTTCTAAAGAGTTATTATATGGATAAAAGGCTTGCTCAATTTCGAATATATTTGAATGAGAATTGGTTTTGTCTTGTATTTTAACATGAAACATGTGTGTACCATTTTAAAATATTTAAATATTAAAAATTTGAAATTTTTTTCAATTTTGTTATTTTATAATTTACTGATTTAGTTTTAACACATAGCAAAATAATGCAGGATACTTAAAAGTTGATCTGATCAAGTAAAAATTTTTAATTCGTTTATAATAAAAAATCTTTATTACTTAATAATATAAATTTTGTTTAGAGATTGAAAGAAATTTCATTTTAAGCAGAGCTCTCAATAAATTATTTTTCTATTCCATTTCTGTAATGCACATTAAATATATTGCATAATATTATTTGATAAAATATAGTCTTGCATACATTTTACTTAAAAATTATATAATACTTGGCATAACAATGTAATAAAACGTTGTCATCATATTAAAATGTTTGTATTAGATTTAATAATGGAGAGAGTTAATTTAACTTTGCATAAGTCATAGTTAACGCTTAACATTTATATGCATGTTATATATTCCTCTATATTATTGCCGATGTAAAACAGAATGTGAAATACTTTTAGATAGAGTCACAATTCATTTCAGTTAAAACTATTTTCTAAATTCGGTTTGCTTGAAATTTCGCCATGTACATTTCGGTTCAACTGTTTCAATACTCGATCGTAATTTTAAATATATTTTAATGAAGTTTGATAGATGGACTCATAAGAAAAGTAGGTAAGATTTGATCAGTATAGAGTAGTACTCTAGTGTAAATAATATAAATGGGATTGATTTGGATCAGATTTCTTTAACTCACGCTTTTGGCCATATGTTCCGAAATATGTTTCGAAACGTGCTTTTAAATATTATCTCACTCCTAAAAATGTACTACATGAACTAGTTTAGTTTATATTTTGAATTCACTCCCTTATTAGAACTTTTACGAGATTTTGTGTTGTGAATACGGAATGTTTTTAAAAAATAAATTAATTCACTAAACAGTCCACTCGAATTTGGACATACTAGTCAATATATAATATATATGTCTAGTTGCGTAATCAATATCTCTTTACGTATATTTGACAACTTATTAATTGGATTATGTGTGAATTTACTTAAAATTTTACATAAAAAACACCTTAAACGCGTCTTCATCCTTTTCAATTACTTAGCTTCATTACTTAGATTAAATAAACATTACCATTGTATTTCTAATGATATAGTTGTCTTCACTTATTAAAACTTATATTGGTTAAAAGAATACGCGAATGAATCATTATAAAATCTTGAACATTTTCCGCGTTCATATAAATGCTGTGTAGCAAAAAACATTTATAATTTATTCGAAAACTTTAACATTCAACTCCATATTAAGGAATGAACATTTTCAATATATGAGAAATTTTGTCTAATTATAAAAATACTCTAAAATTATTGGTGAATTAAATTTAACAAAATAGTTTGAATGCTGAATCTATTCAAACAGGTTTACAAATACTCTAACTGATGATTATTTAACTCCATTGGAGATCTTTAATTATCATCACATATTTCGATTTCTTTTCTTTATTTAGATCAAAATTATTCAAAACATTTATTTTGTTAATTCCTAACTAAAGCAAACTATTTAAATTTAATTTAATTATTCTAAAGCATAAAGGAATATTTGAAATTTTTTGAAAGTTAAATCGTTAATTTAAAAGTGCTTTCACTTGAGAAATTGACATTTTTTATTTTATTATATTTAATTTAAATAAAAAATATATTTAAAAAAATATATTTTGTTAAAGTATAATCTACAAATATTTAAGAAAAGTGAAAATTTATAATTCACTACGTTTCAGTAAATGAATTTTGATTGTACATGCATGAACTAATTGTTTTTTAATAATACATTGAATGTACTACATTTTTATGATTAATTTTTATATACTAAACATTCATATCAATTGATTTTCATTTGTGATTTATATTTGACTTTTCGCCTAAAGCATTTAGAAGTCAAGTGTTATACAAAAAAAAAAAAAAAAAAAAAATAGAAAAAAAAAGAAAAATAAAAACGAAAAAAGGAAAATTATTTTACTTCTGTAAACAATTTCAATTTAAATGAGGTTGTCTGTGGTTTTGTTTTCACCTTTAAATATATAAAGCAAAATTGTAAATGTATTTGTTTATTTTATAATTTGTCATTACAAAAAATTGATCAATTACCATAAATTAAATAATACAAATATGCTGCATTTTTCAAATGAATACAAATGTAACCTTTAAACCTCAAAATGAAACACTTTTCTCAATTGAAAGTATCTTTCTCATATTATAAACATTTAGAGAGAACAATTAAAAAATTTAACAATGACGCAGAGTTGATGCTATTTAGTATGTTTGCGTGAGATTGTATGTGTGAGATTGAAATTGATGATGATTGTTCTAATAATGTTTGAGTGTGACTCACAAAATTGTGAGGGCTTTAAATAGACTGTTACACTTAATCAGGTAATAAGCTCAATCATAAAATTCAAAAATTCAGAAATTCAAAAATTTAAAAATTCGAAGTGGCATTCAAATGGTATAGTGCTAAGAAGTGGGCAAGGCCAAGAAGCCCTTGTCTTTTTATCTTTTACGTGGCTGTTTCGATATTTAATCTTCTAAATTATTGAAGTATCATTCCTGTTTCTTTCTTAATTTAGCGTTTCGATTAGCAAATGATTTTTCAAATTATATTAACAGCACTTTCTGGTGCTCTATTAAATTTCTTAGTACTTCTAATTGATCTGTCGATATTTGTATTATTTTATCAGTTTTATTTTGCTAATATTGGACCATCTAAATAACTAGACTAACTTTTGTAAAGATATCACTCTTAGCACAACATATTCTCGCTATTTCACTTTTGTGAAGTATCTAGTCTTAATCTAGAATCTAGTCTTAATTAATAAGAATATTTTGTTATTCCAATAAGCCCAAACTGTAACTACTTCTTATCATTAATAAAACTTATGTAATGGGTACATGCAATTTAGTCTAATAATAAGCATAGTAATAACAATAATATCTTCTGTTGGATTAGTACATTTTATAGTCAAGAGAGACCGCATGTATAATGCATAAATTGTTGAGCATATATAAATAGAAAATTTTCTAAATAAAGTCTTAAAGGTTAATAATTATTATAAATCTTATTAGGGTAAAGTAAATAAAAGGTGTGGCAAAGAAACACTTGGAGGAGATTATAATGATTATAAAAATAAGTACAATTCCTGTTTAAGTAAATTATTAGATCATACGACATTTCGCGCCGAAAATGATAAATCCAAATCTATGACCATAAATTTATGACCATAAACAAATTAATTGTCACTAATTGTCATCAATTAATTTTTTGTAGTAGTCTTCGTGATTTTTTTATGTCAAAATTTAACTTTACAGTTAATGGTTCGAAATTTTGCAAAACGATTTTGGACATTGTAATTAGTTTATTTTTTTTTAAAGAGTATTTTTACTGAGAAAAAAGTGAAATATGCCCAAAAATGTTTTTCTTTCATTTAAGTATTTGAAAGAGCTTCAATAAAGAAGTACTTAATAAAATCCTTTGCCATTTTTCATAAGTAAATCTAAATAAAAATTTGTAAAAATTGTGGAGTTTACGTGTAAAGAAAACTTTGGTATAACTTTCCAAATAGCCTAATAAAATAAAAGAAAAGTATCGTGAGCCTAAAAGTACATAGAAGTTTATAATACAAAAGCAATTTCCTTTTAACTTAATAATCCTTCCATTGTAAATATATTTATATATATAATTTATATTTATATGAAAGTTGTCTATGTAAATAAACAAACTTACTTGAAAGTTACAAGTATTTTATTAGTAATTATGGTATTTGGTCTGATTTTCCAGTCAGTGTTGCCAGTCAATGTTGCCAGTCAGTGTATGCTCGAGCATAAAATTATTCAAATTAATAATTTTAAGATTTTTATACAAGAAACATGTGATGTGATAAAATTAACAAAATTTAAAAATAAAACTTACAGAATAACAATCACTTTGATTTTAGTTGACTTTTTCTCATTTAGTTAAATGGTATAACATTTCACGTTCATATAGATTTTCATAAATACATATGAATGTATATGTCTATGTAAAATTTTTGTATGAATGTGTTTACATTTTGTTAGTCAGAGTAGTTGGAAAAATTATTTGTCATAATTTATGTAGAGTTTGGCTGATTGTGGTAGAGAAAATTGTAAACCACAAACACCCAAATAATTTCTTTAATTTTCTCATTCAATTCGGCAATAACAATAAGTGTAACAGTGTTAGTAGTAATAATAATAATAATAATAATAATAACAAATGAAATGTATATTTATATAAATATTACATTGACATTATTATTGTGTAAAACCTCAAAAGTTAATATTTGTCTTTTACAATAGAAGTCACAATTAATTTGTATTTACTTTACAATCATGCATCATAATTTTTTTTTTTTTTTTTGAAATATTTAAACCAAACACCAGTTGTAGGTAATTAAATGATTGCAGAATTGATTTTATGTTGTATTTGTGAGGTCTAAGCCTTAAACCTAAAATTTGCAATTTATTTTTATGGCAATTTTAAAATGGATGGACATTCCATTTAGAGAATTTTAGAATACTTTTTACGGCATCATTGGTTCTGAAAGGATAAAAAAGTCTCATGTACTCATGTCTCATAAGAATTCAATAGTTGGGTATGGGAGAGAAGTCTCAAGTTAATTATTGCTTGAAATACATTATCTGGTCATTCCATTGAAATTATTGAGCTCATAACTAAGGGCATTAAGAATTCAGATTTTTATGGACCAAGATGTGATACCGTAGAGAAGCTTAATGTAACGCCTTCATCAATTTAAAAAGAATTAAAATTGTTTGGCAAGATTTTAAGTTTTAGGTTTTATTTTATTAGAGAACAAAATAAAAAAAAACAAAAAAAAATCAATATACATTGTGAATATAAATATGTTTGTGATGGATACATTAATAGTGTTTTAATATGATTATACAACATAATTATATTATTACGTTATGTAAAGTTAATTTACATTAAACATTACATTTGCTTTTATTGCTGAGAGTGCTTAAATTTCTATGTTTGGTACAAACCATTTATCTATTCGGTATTTATTGTTGTTGTTATTGCTTTTATTATATTTATTGTTAATTTTATTATGAATATATTAATAATAGTTTTATTGTTGTTGTTATTGTTGCTTTTGTTATTTGTGCTACTATTATTATTATTGTTATTGTTATTGTTATTGTTATTGTTATTTATCTATTTTCCTTCATGATTATTTTATTATTATTTTCACAATTCTCTTTTATATTTTATTGCCTTTACCTTAATACTAAATTAATTTATTTATATAAAGTTATGGTCTTCATTCTATTCATACCACCCATTAACATTTTCACTATAAATTCTTATTATTATTATTATTTACTTTTTTTTAAAAATGTGTTGTATGTGCGTATGTGTAAGTCCCTGCATGCTTCTTTACCAGAACTGCACTCTTATGGTTTGGTATATAAATAATTTTTATAGAATTTTACTATGGGAAACAAAATAAAATGCTCAAGTTGATCAAGACGGTCTGACAAATGCTTTAAAGTTTATACGATTTAAGAGAGTCAGATCAACAAATAGATCAGAACAAATAAATGAAAAAGCAAAGTAATTTGTGAAAAATTGTGGAAAGTTTATTATGTGGAAGGGAATCTAAAACTATGGAGAGATTTTTTTTTGCCAAATAGGTTTTCTTTTTACGATTTCATTCATTAAGTTATGCTAACCTTGTTTTGAGCCACAAGATCATCTATTTAACTCAGCTCATACATATGTCTAAAAAATGCACAGAGTTGGTTTTATCTTGAGATGTTGGGTATATACTAAAGTTGGAACTGATTGTTCAATGGATAAATGAATCAAAATAGTTAAATTGGTAGTAAAAGTTTGGGTAAATAGAATATGAAAAAAAAAAAATTCTATATATATAAAGAAAAAACAAGGTGCTCAGATGAAAGGTAAACAATAGTGACTTTTATATATAAATTCGATATAAAACAAAATGAATATAAAAAGGTACAACAATAAAAATAAAAGTCACAAAATGAAATATAAAAATCATTTCAAAAAAGAAAAGAAGAAGAAACAAAAAAAATTAAGAGAAAAAATAACAGAAAAAGTACTTGGGGTGAAAAGTGAAAATAATTCACTTAAAATCAAATAAAATTTAATTTACTTTCAACGGAAATGTACACAACACCACTTATGTTGCCAATGGAACAAACTAACTTTCTACAGTTTCTTTATTGTCTATTATTTTATTTTACTTTATACTATTTTATTTTAGTTTTGCTTTTTTTTATTTTACTTTATTTTATTTTATTTTATTTTTTTTTGGTTTTTATTATAGATGATATATATATAACATATTGTTTTTCTTGTTGATTATATATAGTTATGTATGTACATAAAGGATCCATTTTTACTGTCGTCCTAGCTGTCTCTATTTTGTCTGTATTGCACCCTATAAAGTGTAAGAGTATGCTATAATTCTTACAAAATACATAGAACATAATAAATTTCCGCTACGATATATATCTGAAAATAATATTGATAGACCCCGTTTAGTTGAAGATAAGACTAATTTTCAAAATTCATGAAAATGTCTAAGGATCTAATGAATAAATGTTAAAATTTTTAAAGGTTCACATAGATGATTCAGAAAATTCTTTAAAAGCATTTGGAAAACAAGATTTGAATGAATTTTATTCTTTTTGAAAATTGATTCGTTTTATGAATAAATTCAAGTGTACAATTAGTTTTCCATAAGTTAACTTAAAGGTTACATGAGCGAAATTTATGTACCTATTTAAAGTATGAGTTCAAGTTGTTAAATGTTCCCTTAAGGTTGAGTATTTTTGTTAGCTTATGCGAACCATTTTTTTTTAAGTTATTCTTGTTATCTGTTTTTTGGTTGGTTTGAGTTATCTCCGTGACTTTTTTAATTTTTTTCTATTCACATTTCAATTTTTTTTTTTGAAATAATATATATAAAGATGTTTAAATACTCTACACTCTTCCTAGAATTTTGTATGTGCGAAAATATACTCTTGTTTTTGATGGTGTATGGAACGGAGGCCAAGATATATTTCTTTTTCTGGGCAATTTTATTGTTGTTTTATGTAATCTCCCTTTTTATATGAAAAGCCCTAGTGCGCAGTAGACGTATACCGTCTATCATTTTGGCTGGACGTCTTTCTAGAACAGGTGACCAAGTGCACTTGACTAAAGGTATATATTATGTTTCTCTTAATAGATTTGTAATATTTTTTTTCTTTTTTTTAAATTAAAATTTCATCCATAATCACCATGAAATGTCTACTGCTGTGATATATAAGATTTGCTGAGAGCCAATAACCTGCACACCCACTACACAGAAGTTCTGTTTTTTTTTTTTTTGCCAAATGTACATTTAAAATGCTCATCAATATTCTTTCCAATAACATTTCCATATATTTGTTCACTTTGTTGCAAACTTTTTCATTTCAACTCATTACATTTTGCGAAAAGTAAGACTGTAAAGTTTATCGCTAATGTAGGTTTTACAATCCGTAACTATTTAAGATTTGCTTGTTTGTTTAGTGGTTTAATTTTCATAATATCGAAATCAAATAATGTTTAAGTAAAAATTCAGTGTTGTTAATGAAGCTCATGATACATTAACGGTCATTTCTACTTGGAACCTTTTTGTAGCCGATATTTTGTGAGCATCTTTTAAATGATTGCGTCCAGAGTGCCAGTGCTCTCGGTTTTGAATGTTTGGCAAGTTCTATCTAACCTTTTGACTATAATGAATCTTTCTTGTATTTAAGTCCGAAGGTTTTAAAAAGGTCTCCAAAAATCTTTTATAATGTAATTTTGTATTCACATAATATTTAAAAAATTAAATTTGCACAAGCTCACAATAGATGTGCCGTAATTATTGTGGAATACATTTTCGTACTATTAAAATCGAAATAATCTTAAAAAAATTTTAGATAATTCAGATTCGTTTAAAGGTGCCTTAACTTTATGTTTTATTTATATCCTTTGAAATTTATCGTAAATCGTTCAGGGCAGGAGAAATATTTTAAGATAGCTCTGGGTGAGTGGTAAAGCATGTGAAAAGATCAAAATCTAATAGCAAAAAAAAGGAGGGCGACGAGTTTTTCTTTGTCATACAAATACCGACACGTTCGAAAGGATTTATAGCAGGAGGTAACTGATGGCGGTTTATTCTATTTTATTTATATCCTTCACTTTTGCATTCGGTATTTTGTTCGTTTTTTTTTTTTATGATAAAACAATAAACAAATGACAAAGTCACCACCATATAATTCTCTCCAGCAAGACAATTTAATTCAATTGATATCAAAACGTTTTAAATACTGTATAATGCATGAGTGTGTATGTATGGGTACGTATATATAAATGTCATATAATTTTTTTTAGATAGATGAAGTGTGTTTCTCGCGCCGTCTGCATGTGTAGAAAAATCTATAGATCTGACTTTATAGAAGAAATAGGTGAGTTGAATTGTGGCATAAAGGACAATATAATCTTAATTGCCAAATGAACTGTTAATAGCGGTTACTTTTAGATATATATTCGATGTTGCTTTTCTAGATGTACATTAAAATATTTCACAATACTTCCATTTTAACCATTCTATTCCATTCGATTTCTTTCTCTAGTTGTTTTCTTATCCTTCTTTCATTGTAAAACCCAACAATAATATGGTACAATACAAATAATTAAAATCATATTTCGATTAGTAATAATTAAAGTATTCTTCATTAAAATCCTTCATCAAAGAAAATAAAATACGACCGTTCAATTTTTTAAATCTAAATCTAAAGTAAGAAAAATAAAAAGGTCCAAGAGAAAGATAATTTTTTCAAATTTAGGTATTTTTTCCTCACATCTAAATAATTAATTACTGTTTTGCGTTGTTTTCTTTAATTAAATTTTCATTTTAATTTTGAAATAATTTCATTTATTTCAATGTCATCTAACTATAAATTCATATGCTGCCAGAAAGTTGGAAGAAAGTGGTCTCAATTTAAAGAAAATAGAGGAAATTTATTCAAGGACCTAATAACAAAATGAATTTCTATAAATTTTGCAGAATTTTTTTATACTTCCAATATCGACAAAAGAAAAAAGTAAGGGACGTACAAAAGAAAATCATATGAAGAGTAAAGAGCCGTTTGTAAAATTTCCATAAGAACGAATTGCTTGAAATTGCAGTAATTTCTGGAAGATTAGTTAAAGCTGAATTAAATGTTGCAAATTTATTTATTGTATGAATTGATTCAAGTATTAATTCCAAAAATAACATGTAACTTGTTGCCTTAAAATTGATATAACTTTCCGTCCAATCCAATATTTCATTATATTTTCATTAAGCAAAGAGATTAAGTGCAAATTGCAGGATAAAGAAAAATATTGTAAAAGCGGTAAATTAAACGACTAAAATACAAGAAAATTGAAGAAAATATTGAAATTAATGTTAAATATTTAAGATTCAGACAATTCGCTGTCAAAAGCATTCTAAGTGAGTGAGTAAATTTCGGAATTTTTTAAAGCGAAAATTTAAAGCTGTTTATTCATCATTATTCGCAATTCGCAAATATTAGACATCTGAATTTACTCACATAAATTTGTAGTTATTATTCGAAAATATATTTGAAAAATTGCAAAAAAATTAGTTACGCAGGTTTAAGAGGATATGAAAGGTTTCAGAATTTGCCCCAGCTTAAATATAAATTTCATATTTGTACTTTCATTTTTATTGTAAAAATTTTACGAGAATTGTTAAATAATTAAATAAATAGATTGAGATGTTATCTTGAGCGTTATATATTTATGCGAGACGGTATTTTGTTGTTGTATCTTCAAACATATGTTTGAATTAATCTAAACAAATTTTCACATAATTCTGTTAATTTTTATTTCCTTAACGGTTTCGTTTTATAAAAATGGCAATCATAAAAAGGAAGGCAAACAAAAATAACGTGTACAACAACAGCAGCAACAATAATAATAGCAGCCACTCCTACAACAACAACAACAACAAACAATAACAATAATAACAAATAACCAGCAAAAGGAGTTAAATAAGCAAACAAAATAAATTATGTGGCACCAAAGAAAAAAAACGAAAAGAAGAAGAGAAAGTAAGCCAACAATTCTGCAACCAGAACTAGACACTTGTTAATGTTAAAAATTACCCGGAGGATGTGTACACACATATTATACAAAGCTCTATGGATATAATAATTATAAAGCTATAATTGTCACTCAGTATTCAGTGTTGAAATGAACGTTCCTTCCTTTTATTATTATTATTATTATTATTATTATTATTATTATTATTATTATTATTATAATTATTACAATTTTAGTAATACGACACAACAAAATTGAAAGATACGTAGGACTAAGGAAAGGAGGAAAGAAAGACAGAAAGCTTATCATAAAGTCAAGTCACATGATAAATTTTGCAGCATCATTTCATCACCATTTTATTATCTACCGCCTTTCTCCACCTCTCCCTTCCCACTACTTATACATTTTTCTAATTGCACATATTTTTTGTTGCTGTTGCTGTTGCTGTTGCTATTGTTATTGTTGTTAATATAATATTATAATATATGACATGTCGAGTATGCAGAATGAGTTTATGGCTTATGTTTTCCTTGGATTTGGAGAGAAATTTTTATTATGTTAGTCCCATGGAGTTGCTATAAAATCATTTACAAAAATTTATATCTTTAAATGTCGCCCTGTTAATCTTGTTTAATTTTTGTGTATAATTTTTATTTGTAATTTAAATTATATTGCTTGGATTTTACCAAGAATAAGAATTCATCCAGAATAATAAATTGCTCCCGAATTTTGAGAGTTTAATTCACAATAAAAGTACGACTCTAGAAATTAGATACTTGAATATAAAAGATCAATATTTGTCGAATGAATATTTTAGAATGTTTATGAAGTTTCATAAAGTCGAGTTACCATTATATAATATCCACAGAATCTAGTGAATATGTTTTTAGTCTATTTAACAATATTTTCGTTAAAAATTGGGATTGTTAGTGTCAGTTGAAATTTTTACTAATTACAACTCATTTAAGATTCGTAAAGGAATGATAAAATGTCAAATTCTAAGGCAACCTGAAAATTAATTTAATTTCTTAAATCTTGACATTGAAAATAATGGGCATTATATTCTAAGGGATCTCTTGCAAGTGGCGTAAACAATCGGATAATAAAACGTGAAGTTTCTTAATAGTAAAATTTCTCGAACTTTTCATAATCTTTTCATCATTCATCCCATATTTTAAGGTATTTGTTTGCACTTGTTTATTAATATTTTATTAACTATTATATAACTATAACAAGAAAATTTTTTCATGCTTTTTTTACATGCTGATATTTTTCAATTTGAATATGTTTAAAAAGTCCTTTTGGGATTGAAGTTTTGATGATTCATTTAATATGCCTTAACTGAACTTAAGTGTATTTCAGATAAAGCCATAAAATATTCTTTGTTTTTTATACAATTTTCCTCTCCATTTTTTTGTGTGTTTTTGTTTTGTATTTTGTACTATTTTTTGCCACTTAGTTAATTTTTCATTGTTGCTGCTTATTTGTGTTGACATTATATAAAGATAATTACATTGATACTTATGTGTATGCTGCAAGGCATATGAACAATAAAATAATAATAAAAAACAAAAAAAGAAAAATTAAAAAAATCACGTGCACAGTTTTTTTTAAGAGTGTGTTACGAAAGGTACAAGATAGATAAAATGTGTATAGATATATATAAAAAAAAAAGAAATAAAACAATATCATAACATCTACAACAACATACAAACAAACAAAAAAATAAGTATTCGGCCAGATGAGCTGTGGAAGAAAGTAGTGGGGAGTTTAAATTGTGCTACCATTTTATCTCGTGTGTAACGCTCAGAATGAAAATATAATGAAAGCATTAATTTCGTATACCTAAGTAATTATATAAAATGTTTAACAATATATGAAAGAATAAAATAAAATAAGAAAAAAATAAACAATAAAATACAAATGAAAAAAAATATAGAAAAAATAAAAGTTAGTTAGTAAGTTTAAGGGATGGGTGGCAAATGAAAATAATTAGTAGTCTCTTTTATTTGCTCAATAAAAATGTTACTTTAAAGGATAAATTTATAAAATATATTTATTACATGCAATTTAAGAAATTAAAATTATTGTTTTGATGCTGTGATTTGCTTGAAATGCCACTCATTTTAGAAGGATACAATAATTTATGTAGAAAATTCAAAATAGGATTTTAAAAGTTTGTTTTGATTGGTGCAATGACTTTGCCTTCATTTCAATCGAAATAATGTTTGAACAAGCAAGTTCGGTAAATGTACAATAATTATGCAACGACGATTCAAAATTAGAAAATGTCTAGATGTTTACCGTTATCTATGGCTCGAGGCCCTAATTCGCTCATATTTAGAAGAAAAGATGTGTTGTTGAATGCTTAAGAAAACAATTAAATAACAAGTAGGGACATAGCTTTTTCACTGGAGTAGCATCTGGCAGGACTTGACCCTGTATATTGTGACGCATATTAAAAAGGCTTTTAAAGAAATGAGCAAGAAACAAGTAAAAAAGTTATATTTGGCTGGAGCCAAATTTTGGATATCCACCACCAATATACCATGATATTACGATTGAGAATCTGTTCAAGCATTTTAAGAGTAAGTTGAAAACGTAAACATAAGAAAATCAAAGTTTGGCATTATATAATTTCAGGTAGGCGTACCCGATTTGCAAAATTTTGGACAGACATTGTAGACCAATAGCTTTCGTATTTATGCAAAATTTCAGCTATCTATCTTTTGGAGTTTGCAGATGGTAAGCAAAAACGACCAAATTTTGCTTAGAAAAAGGAAGCATTCTCAGTTTATGTTACACTGATGGGCGTGTCATTTGACCGATTTGACACATTTTTAATCCCAACCTGTGTGCAAAAACTTTCAATGATTCTGCCAAATTTGAGCTCAATATCTTAAATTTTACGACTAGGTGAATGTTTGCAATGGGCAGAAGGACAGACATGTCTAAATCGAATTTGATGCTGATCAAGAAAATGTATAATTTATAGAGTCTCACGTTTCTTTCTAGGCAAAGTGAATATACTCCTTCTCTCTGACAAAATGAATATAGTCCCAACCTCTAGGTGGTGGTTATAAAAATAAAATTAAAAATAGGCGGCCACCTTTTAATGCATAAGTCAACAGTATAGAGGCCTATAAAATTTTTCAAATTTTTAGACTTAAGACAAAACAATTTAAATTAAAATGGAGATTGCGACAAAAGGCACAATTTATTTGGACGTCACTCAAAAAAAGACATTTCTGATGTAGATTTAAGCATATATCGTTATGCGGCGTCTATAAGGTTTCATTATATTTATTTATGTTCGATCCCATGAAGATTCAGATATTAAGGATTTGATAAACTAATTACAACATTGTAAATTGTTAAGCTAAGTAATTTGAAAAGTTGAAAGAGTTTTTTTATCACATAATCGCATAGTTTGTCTTACATATAATCTTTAAGAGATTCTTTGAATCCATTTCAGTTTTGTACTATACAATTTATGAATATGTAAATTTTCAACTTAGGAAAATATTATCCTAACAAAATAATACTTAAATATTTTCAAAAATTTATTTCATTCAAATTCTTCTTATTCTTAAGGGAATTTATTTAATCGAATTTCCAAACTACTATGAAAGGGAAATTGAAAATAAATTAAAATAAAATATTCAAATTTAGAATTTTACCAAAAAGTTCTGTATGGTAAAATTGCAATAGGCCACTTTTTGCCGTTGGCACTAACCGAAACTGAATCTGTGGTGATTTATTCAACTTATTCAAACTGTTTCATTTATTTAAAAACTTTACTCAACTTTATTGATAGCTGCATTTTAATGCAATTACTTTAGTGTAAATTACTTTGTACACCCATACATAGATATATTTTAGCATATGTGTGCATGAGGATAAAGAATTTATAGGAAAAAAAAGTAGCAAATTATTGTAAATGGAAGGAGAGTTTTGGAATGTAATGCATAGAATTAAGTACTTGAACTAACTACAGTTAAGTAGTTTGTCTGTCAATTTACTTGGTTGCATGTCAGTTTGCCTGTCAAGCATTTACTTGATCAGCTGAGTCACTCAATGAAGTTTTATTATTGCTGTTAACTGTTTTTGCTGCTGTTATTGTTGTCGTTATTGCTGTTGTTGTTGTTGTTGTTGTTGTTGTGTTGTTGTTGTTGTTGTTGTTGTTGTGTTGCCATCCACACAATTGGATTAAAGTGCGGTGTTTTTGATTATATTTTTACATTACATACACATCTCGTATTTATTTTCAACTTACATATGATTTTTAAAAATTACACTTTATAAAATCTAATAAAGTCTTAATACAAAGTTGTCTGGTTTCGATGCAATTTTTTAAAAATTTATGATGAAGCCTTTTGCAACTTAACCCTTAATGTTTATCATAAAAAGTTGTTTACAAATTGATAGATTGATTTTATCAATTCATATTCGATCATTAACTGTATTTCTTTAAATGTATTTTATTATTTTTACTATTTTAGAATAAGTAAATATAATCGGCCGGAGCTGAATATTAAGTACACTACATTATTAGAGTATATGCAGAATTATGTGGAATTTTTCCACATAAACACTCTTTGCAAAATAAGTCGGTCGTAATAATCGTCTGACCTTATTCATAATTACTGCGAACATTTTTTGACGTTCCTTTAAATCAAATTTCACTTAAATACTTTCAAAATCATGGTTTGTATTTTAATTAGAAATTACCATGGGCGTCTAACAAGTAGAAGGACAGGCAAGTCTAAATCGAATCAGGTAGGATGGATCAATTTCCAACTTCTGTTGAATGTAACATTTAAATTTTCATAAACGCATAACACTTTGTGCCAGAAGTGAATAGAATACTTTTGTTCCCTAAAAATACACAATGAAGCATTTTTATGTCAATTGTAAATCCCCGAGAACAAATAGAAAGAAAGAAAACTCTCAAACTGAGCAATTGATTATAAGTCCTGCGAACTCTTGAGGTAAAAGTACATAACATTTAAGAAATAAATTTTTTATAGAATTAAAAAGGACTTTGAGAGCACACATTTATTATTAAATACTTATCTAAAATATTTGAAAAAAATTTTATATCCTTTTTATTATAATATACTTCAGAGAAATATTTCATTTAGATGTGTCTCGATTATTATTATTGCTATTATAATTTCCATTTACTATTGTTACTACCAAAAAAGGAAACATCAATCGTACAGAAGAAGGCAATATAAACAATACAATTTATCTGCATATCAGAATATGTAACAAAATTCTCATAAATGAAAATATGGATACACAGAAAATATTTGTATGTAAAATTATCATACAGGTAATATATGCAGTTCTTCTTTGTATTCATTCCCTTCTAAAAGTGATACATGCCATTTCTATATTGTATTACTCTGTTCTCAGTTTGGTTCTCAGCCTTTATATTCTACAGATATAAAACAATTTGAGTTTTCATCATTCATTTCCTTTTACATATATACATTTGCATCTTCTATATACATATACAGAGAGAAACAAACTTTCTGGTAAACGGAAGGAAATATCACCAGATATACGGTAGAAAAAATAAGAAGAAAAATAGGTGTTCATATTATATCACTAAATTTAAGAATAATTAGTAAAATAATAAGTAAAAGTGGGCGTGACTGCTATTAAAAATTTATAATCTATTTGTGCTGCAAAGTTTTTCTTTTTTTATTAATTTATGTGGATATTTGTAATATTCAGAAAGGCTTGAGTTGGACCCATTGGTCGACTTACAGACACACTTTCAAAATTGATTTGAAAGTGTGTCTGTCTACGCTTAAATTAGTCTGTACGTCTGTTGATTTGTCCATCACTTCACTGGTGTATCAGATGGACCCTTTTTTTGAGAAATTCAACTAATAAATTGAATCAGAAAGTATCTCGAAATATTTCGATTCAATAATGATTAAAATTGAACTATTTTTAAATCTATTCCCCATATAAAGCTTTATTCTGAAACGCCATATATGACGAATATATAAAAATGTGTAAATAGTGGTTTAGAGGTGCTATTTGATAAGAATACTAAATGTGCTAAATTTGGTCTGGTTGAGGCAATTTTTGAAACGAACTTTTTAAATCATTTGATATCTACAATTTTTTACTTTCCTGACTTCTTATTCATTTTTTTGACATATTAATTTTGTTGAATAAATTTGATGTAGGGTATTTAAGTTAAGAGTCAGTTTTGATCATTTACAAGTGCTTTCATTAAAATTTTATTAGCAGACAGCAGATGTAGGTTTTTTCTTGTCTTCCATAAAATAAATAATCGTCAAATGATGAAATTATATGAAGGGAAGAATATAAATATATAAATTGCAATAATTAAATGGAGGGAGGAAACACATTGTTTAATGCCTTTATAAAATCGTAAGGTGTCAAATGTATACAAATTCATACATACGCATACAATTACATGAGAAAACTTCAAGTGTCATATGCATCAGAAACCGATATCATAGAGACGCTTACAGTCATATCTTTTACATCAAGGTACATATATATATATATATATATATTATATATATATATATATATATATACATATGTGTGTGTGTGTTGTGTGTGTGTGTACGTAGATATGAGTGTATATGTACATGTGCCATTTATTATGTTAGTTTGTTGTTGACTATATTTCCGTTTTTACTTTTTTCCTTTGTCTTCTTCTATTTCCTTTTTATTTTAGTTTTTTTTGTTAGATGTTGTCGTTGCTGTTGCTGTTGTTGTTGTTGTTGTTGTTGTTGACAGTTTTGCTTTTTTTGTTGTTACGGTTTTTGTGTTGTGTTTTTGATGTTTTGAACACAAATATTTAAACAATTCTTGTTCAGGTAGGCGTATGAGTTATATATTATCTTTCTTTTCACCACAAACGATCACACACACATACGCAAGGGCGTACACGAAGACTGGAAGAGAGAGAAGGAGATGTTTAGAAAAAAAAAGTTCACAAACGTTCTATGTACAAGTAAAGATTGTTATTTTTTTTTTTTTTTTGGTTTTTTGGTTCAAGTGGTTTTCATTTTTGTTTTTTGCTTCTTTCATTTCCTGCAGTTTGTGTTTCTCTATTGATGTTTTATTCAGATTTCTTTGTTAAACAACTTCAAGTACATATCCATAATTTTTTTTTATTGGCTTCTTTTTTATTTTTTTATTTTTTTTTCGTTTTTCTTTTGTTATTATTTATTTGTTTTATTAACTCTATTTCATAAATTTTGCCTGCAGTTGGTTTGTGCGTATTGATTGTTTTACATTTATCACTGTTATTGTTAATATTGCTGTTGTTGTTGTTAAAATTATTATTATCATTGTTGCTGTTATTATTTGTTATATGATTTCATTTTCATTGCCTCTGATTGTCAATTCACTTTAATTCATTTCATTTCAATTCATTTTGTTTGTCGTACATTTCAGTGTACTTTGTTTGGTTTCTGTTTTTGTTATATTAGAATTATTTCAACCCTTTTCCATTTCTTTATTGTTCAATCGTTGTCTTTTTTTGGCTTATTTGTATCCTTCTTTTTGTTTTCTGTTGTGTAAAATACACAAAATATTGTTTTTTTTTTGTATGTTATGTATTTAGCGAAAGATATTTTTTAACAATTGATTGTGTATGTGTGTGTACAAAGAATTTTACTATATGAATTAAGTTAATTAAGAAATTTATTGATGCCATTGATGTTGTTGTTGTGATTGTAATTGTCACCTTAATAATTATTTTTTATTTCAATTTTCATAATCTTATTTACCAACTTTAATTCAATCTTTGAGAATAATAAAAGTTAAAAAGAAAGCATAGAATCAGTTGTGTAAAGTAAACATTAAAAAAGAGTTGACATATCTAAATAAATCAAATCAAATAATTTGTAGTTTAGAAAAGTCTAAGAACTTTTTTTATAGGCAATAATAAGCTTATAAAATGTATTGATTCGCTTCGATTACTTAATGCAGTTGGATCTCTGTTCTTTTGTATATTTCCTGATACATATAAAATACAACTCTGACAATTTGTCTTCATATTGTGATAAAATTACGTATAAAAAGTTAAAAGGGAATATTGCCACGCTTACATTATAAATAATATAAAGACAAGCGTGACATTTTTTTGCTGATTTTATTTTAACTAAGTCTCAAAATGAATAAAATTTGTGGTAAATTCAATTTTGATTTATAATAATTATATCGTAATATCATTCATTTATTTTATTGACTGATCTCTTTAAGTTTATAGACTTCTGGCGTAGAAAAATTAAAAACCAGAACTAAAAGTGTATCAGATTCATTTATCAGATTCTTTTGGTATGTGAAAGTCAAATGTTGTACATTAATGACTTTACGGACTTTAATTTAATTTAATTTAATTTAATTTACACAACTCAACTCACCTTGAAAATTGGTGATCTTTGGAACACTTCGTTTAAGAAAATTCAAATTTTAAAGATCAATGATATTGCAGATTCTTTGTTTTATGATAGAAATCGATGGATCAACACATTTTTTCTCTGATGGTACATTTTACTAAATATTACTTTTTTTTAAATTATTTTAAATAGCTTTTATTACCATAAACTCTCAGATAATTTGACATAAGAATATGAAAATTTAATTTTTATTATTGATGTTCCCAAAAGTATTTGACAAATAAGTTGAACGCACAAGGACACTAAATTTGAATGAAACCAACTATTGAATACTCACCAATTAGTTAACGCTTTATAAGTAGAAACTGTAGTAGTAAAACTTTTTCAACTGTTAATGAATCTCAAAAGAGTAAGCAATCGGATGAACATTTAAAAATGGTAAAGGTAAACATATAGACCAGGCAGATCAGATTAGATTCTTAGAAGTTATGTAATACAAAGAAACACTGAAGCTGCATATTGTTGTGTGTTGTGACAAATTGTCAATTTCTGCAAGATGGTTATATGAAACACGCAAAGTTCTTTTAGTGGCATGAGAAAATAAGTATCTCTTAAAGATGCATGAATCAGTTTAACTTTTAAATGACTTAACAACAACTAAACAAGCAAGTAATGAAAACTAGGAGAAGTATTCAAAAAAAAAAAAAATATGTATATATTAATAATGAAAAATAAAAATAATGTTCAAGAAATATTGGAAGCAAAAAAGAAATTGACATTCGGAGACAGGTGAATAGATAAAAGCGAAAAAATGGTTCACTTAAATTGTTGTTTATTTTTTTCTTTGTTACTTTTATTGTGACCCCTTGCGACTATTTACAATGTAATTGTCTAATTTTAAATGTACATATATACATACATATATTTGAAATATTAATATGATATGCGTATATTTGTTGCGCTACAATGATACAATGTTATGGAAAATGTATTTTGCTTAATGCTGTTAAATTAAAGTAAAATTAAGTTAAAGATACAAAAGATATATAAAACTTAAAGTAAATAAACTTAGACAATTCTTATTACTTTTCTTTTTCATTTTTTTTTTCTCTCTTTTACTTCTACATTTTCTATATTTTTCTTTTGTATTTTTTTATAGTAAAATCGAGAAAGAAAGCACCTCACAATGTTTACATGAAAATTGCCAATAAAATTAACGAGTGTGAGAATTTTTTTTTAATCCGTATTTTTTATTTCTATCTTTCTGTATTTTTCTGTCACTGTTTCTTATTCATATTAATACGACAAACATACTTAAAATAATGTCATTTGTTAATCAATGTATGTGAAAATATAAGAAATTTAATCACGATTTGAATTTCTCTACTTAAACGTTATAAAAATGTTGAAAGTGTTTTGTTTAATGTTTCACAAAATGTTTAGATAAAAAGAAGGTAATGACTATTAAAAAATAACTAAGAACTTTATGGTCGATCGGAACCGACTTTTAAATACCATACACCACTTTGCTTAATAAGATTAAAGTCAAATAAGAAAAATACAAGTCAACAGAATTGTAAAAATTTTAATTCTTAAGTTATTTAAAAAATTCATAATATGAGAGAGGATTCAAGAAATAAACCGATCTGGGCTAAAGTTGGTACATACATTTTCTATATCAAAGTATAAAGCTGTGCCAATTTTTACTAAAATGTATGCAAAATTGAAGCTTTTGTTCGTATAATAATTATTTTCGAAAAAGGGCCTTTTATGAAAAATGTGCGCATAAGTGAATTGTTCTAGACCAAATTTAGTTTTTTATATTAAAAAGCAATTTAGAGATAATTCACATTAAAATTTATTTAATGTTGTAACATTTTTCCCCATAACGAGTTCTATTGGAGCATGGTAGAAAAATGATTAGATTTTAGGTATTTTCAATAGGATTCGTTTCTGGACTAAAAGGCACTCATGTATCAAATTCCATTAAAATGTAACTTGTACATGCTGGGGCAGGCAGGCATAAATGGAATCAGCAAATGATTCCGAGTTGATCGGTATACTAAGGTGGTTGTACCTAAACTGATTTTGGGTTTTACAAACATACGCACAAACTTAGAGTACCCTATAGTACAAGTAGTGTAGGGTATAATGAATAAACAATGAATAAATTTGAGATTGCATTCAAAATATTCAATATATATTCAGCTATAAGTGTCGATATGACTTTGCTACAAATAGGTAAAAATTTAAAAGCTTACAAATGCTGATTAACTTATTAATGTTTTTATATGAACTATTGCTCATATTTTAAATAAAGCCGTAACTGAGCGACAGAGTAGTATAGAGTAATAGAATGAGCGTGATTTTAATGCGACACAACTATTTTGGAAAAGAAAAATGAAACAAACCTACTCAAGCGTATAGTTTAAAGTATGAGATTGTTATAGAAATCTTGTTTTGGGTTGTTGTAATTGTAATTATTGTCAATGTAATCATTATATATGTTATATTTCCTGTACAATATTAAAAATTCATTTATATTGTAGTTCCTGGAGCAAGGGCTGTCGCTAAAATTGACTATGTAATTACATTATTGCAGAAGTGTATTGTTAAAGCAGAAAGCTCCATTTATTTCGATTAGTTATAATTACAGTCAGAGAGTTTAGCTTAAGGTTCTCTAAAATTTATAATGCAAAAAAATTATGTTCGAAAAATGATCAGAGAGGTTTAATGAAGACCTTTAACATTTACTTTAGCAAATATTTGGTCCATATTTCAAATTTAAACAAGTAAAAACTGAGCAGTCCATCGGTGCTGATTTTATATCATCTTACCAATTTGATTAACTAAGTGAATAATGAAGTACAAATTAGAAAAGTTCAAAAATTGTACTGTTTAAATAATATAAACATTTTCCTCTATGGGGTCTAACAAATGTTCGGGTATGGATCAAATTTGGCAAATTTATTTAAAATGCTAAAGAACATAAATAATTGCAAAAAATATTAAAGATGAGAGATTTTTTTTTATATATAGACTTTTTGCAAAATAGGCCACTAGGGTGACCCATTAGATTCTGCACCACAAGTGGTTTAGGAATCAAGAACAATGTAATATTTTGGCATAGAATTACAATAAATATATAATAAATAAGGAGTTTGGCCCTCAAGTTCTTCCAATTCCCTATTCGCTGTACAAAGGGGTTCTGAAATCGGAGTATGGTAGGTACTAAAGACTTAATCCCAATTGGTGATTTTTTTTAAGTGGAATATAACATTTACGATACCCATTTCAACATTTTTGAAAAGTATAACTAAATCCTATACTTAGATGAAAATATGTTCTATAATTTTTCTATTAAATTTTCTATTGTACTCAGTGCCACGCAGTGTTTTATTACGGTCTGGTCCGTTCGATATGTTAACAGACCAAATGATTGAGTATGTTCTTACATATCAAAATGTTAATATAGTTTTGGAAGTATTGCAACGATTCTAAGCAATAAGAACATTATGCGACAAAATTGTAATTATCTTGTCGGTGACAATAATGTGGATTAAAAACAATTTAATTGAATTCTCTAATTTTATTACTTTGTGTTCTGATTTTTGGTCAGTTAACATGAACATTGAAATTAATTAATAAATTTATAAAAAAGTAATTAATTGAATGACGGATATTACAAGGATACATTTTAAAAATTAAGTGTTACAATTAAAGCATTTTTTGGATATTTATTGATTTCATTATAAGAGTTTTACATAATAAAGTTTGGATATTCTTTCACAAAATTCCAAATACCAAATTTAAAGTAGACTATGCGAAGTATTCTCCTCTTAACTTTTTCAGATGCTGATAATGACGCTGATGATGAAGAATGTAGCTCAATTGTCTGCCATTTGATTTAATTTTTAATAAGTTTTCCCATAAAATTATACATTTAATTGAAATTTAAAAGTACTGTTTGATAAAATGACTTTGTATTATAATGATCGTTTCAGAATTTTCTATATCTGACATAGGTGCGCCTATCTGACTGATACGAAACTCATTTATGAAATTTTCAAAATATTTTGGAACACTTGAAAGTAATAATTTGTTTTTATAATAAAAATTTGCATAAAATTTTTTATAAACGATTTGAATTGTTAGATCACAAAATATAAAATCACAGAAATTTTTCAAACAATTTTTTTATGATTTTTTATTAATGCTATGAACGTTTTAAATTAGTAGAACAATTTTGAAATTGAATTGTTTGGTAATTTTGTATAAATTAAAAGAAAAAAAACTTTTCATTAAGCGCGCGTTTTTTTTTTTTTGCTTCTATAAAATTTTTTCTTGTTCCTGTTTCACTGGCAAATGAAATTCTGTTATTTTAGAAAAACGAGAAACTTGTTGCTTTTTTTAAAACTTCATATATGTACCTTTTGAAAATTGTTTACAAAATGTAGAAATTAATTGTAATAAATGTGTAAATACTTTAAAAAAAACACTCACAAGACACTTATCTCTTTATATAAATAAACTATATATATAATTCTCTTTTTCATTCTTTCTCTCTCTCTCGTTCACTTTAGATAAATAATTATGAGTTACGAAACGACGAGATACTTTCACTTTGAATGTTCGGTCACGAATGATACAACAACTGTTTTTCATTTATAATAAAAACCCACAAAACGATACCAAATTCTTACGTTACAGGAAAGCACAACAAAACGCAACAGTAAACGCAAAACAAAATAATTGGCAACAGAAATTTGTGTGAAAACAACCCTCGCACAAATACAATTATTTTATTTGCATTTGTATTGGTTCAGAGAACATTTTTGAGTAGGTTTGTGTAATGAAACTGAGTGTAGCATCGAGTTAGTCAATGGAATTTTATATGGCAGGTAGTTTATAATAGAGATAAAAATTAAATGGTATTTCCAAATATAAATCGCTTAATGAATACATTTCCCTTTAACAACAGTATACTTCTTATTTTTGTGCGTAAGGATTTTTGTTAAATTTTATGATTATGTTGCTATAGATTTTCATTTTAGTACGTAAAAGATTTACTTAGTTAACATTTTTAATTGATATAAATTTTATACATTTGAAAGATATTTGAGCAACGTTCAACAATAATAGCAAAAACATTTATACGATTAATTCATTACTTTCTATGTATATAAATATCATCATTTTATCATTATGGGCGAGCGGACACATGGATGCATAGCTTTGAGAAAACAAAAAAAAAAAATACAACCAATTTTATCTGTCACAATAGTCACATATTGGAGCGGGTGATTGGAACTCGCCTTCAAAAAAAAGTTCTCGTTTTTTCATTATTGTTTTTTTTAATGTTTTTTTTTAGGGGGAATTATACCAGGTTTTGGCACGTTTTGCTTCTTGCTCACTGAGCGTAACAACATTTACGTTTTTTTTTTTTTTATTTCTGAACGTATAGTTTATTTGGTTGTTAATAGAATTGAATTGATGCTTAATATTGTTTCGTGTTTTTGTTTTATTTTGTTTATTTTAATTGTCGCACTCATTATATAGAATTTGATGTTATATTTAAGTTGTTTAAACGTTTGTAAAATTTATAGTCTAAATATATATAAAATCTTTGAATAGATATTGCTAATTAAACACAAACTTGAATTTGCTTGTAAGCAAATTCATTTTGAAAGTTAAGAAAAATCCTTAAAAAGAAGATTCTCACTAGTAATTTCACTTTTTTAAATCCTCATACAAGCAAAATTTATTTACTTGAAAATGGGTACAAATTGGAAACTATAGTGCGCATGATTCTTTGGTGTATTTTCTTCGTAAAACTAAATGTGATGGCATGTTTACTTAAATTTTATAATTCTCTGTTGAAATTTCATAACGCATCAGGTCTAGGTAATAATTTTTAGTATTTTTCTAGCGATTTAAAAAAACGTGACGACTTTTCAAAATTTATGCTAAATTTAAAAATATAAAAAATTTCTTATTTAATTTTTTCTATATCATGCATCACTTTTTTTCTTTTGAAAAGAATATTAATGGATGGCATTCAATGTGTAAGAATTTTTTTCATTGAAAAAATTTACATTTCCTTTTGCTTTATTTATTTTATCTATATATTTTATCCATCAAGTGTTTTAGATTTGGTCCAAATAGTTCCAATTTTTAGCTTCTCTTCCTTATAACAAATCTTCCAAATCACATGAAAAGTAACATTTTTTTTACTTTCCCATTTTCCAAACATTTTATTATCAAAGTAAAGGAGTGTCGGGTGATTAAGACTCAAATCTATCCTATTCTATTTAAATATGTATTTACTTGTCTAAATACATGTACAAATACATTCATATATTTTGCTTCCGCATACAGTATCGGGGAGTAGCAAATCATCAGCCGTATCTCCTGTATCTCTATATTTATAATACTCCAATGTAAAAACATTACTTAGTAATTTAAGTTGTCCCGTATGACAATAAATCGTTTTTGTTTAAATTTAATCAAAAGCAGAAAGAAAAAGAAAAACATAAATAAAATAATAAGCAATATTTCATCTATATAGTTCAACAGGTTACATAATATATATATATAAAACCCATTAATTAGGTTGGCAACTAAATGATTGTGTATATTGTGCGTAAATGACTTCTGCATATTTTTACATTTTGTTTAAAGCCATTGTAACAGTTTTTTATTTTAATTTTGATTTAGTTAATGAAATTGCTGTTTCAATTTAAAGTTGAAGGAATATCTTAGAGTATTTCAGATAAATTCGATTCAGAATAGGTATCGCAATTATCGTAAAAACCCACAAAAACCCATGCGATATAAAACTAATGTCTTGAGACATTATTTCCATATATATTTCTTCTTGAGAACTTCTTGAAATTGATGAGACCAAATATCAAGGATATTGATGATTCAGAAATACACTAGATCAAATTTGTACAGAGCCATTTGCACTTATGCACTTATGAAAACATTTCAATTTAAGAAAAAAAATGCCCATTTAAAAATTTACAAACACTTACTAGTCAACCTAATAATTGAAAATTTCATCAAATATTTAACTATTATTATTAAATTTCTCCACTTTTTTTATTATTATTATGCGAATTTGGATTTAAGTCAAACTGAAAACATTGAAAGTACTGAACAGCATTGTTGACATTTGATATTTGTTAAGAAGAAAAGACATTTTGATGCCTTTTCAAAAAATAGTTTTTTGCTTATTCTTAAGCAAAATTATGTAAGAACATAAAGTAAGAATTGAAAGAAAATTGCAATGATTGATTACCGAAAAAAGGAATACCTATCAAATTTTTAATTATTTCACCAGTCAAAGAGAAAAAAGAAAACAACAAAGAAAATTTTTTGTAAAGTCTATGCCACATGAAAAGCAAGTAAAGTTTTTAAAGTATAAGTAAAAAATATTTGTTTTGATAGAAATTCAGGCCAGTTCAATTTGTTTAATGTTTAGGCCTCAGCAAAGTTCAGCAAAATTTACAATTGGGAAAGATCCAAACTTCAGATTTAGTAGAATTTTCTTTAAGAAGCAAACAGAGGTATGATTGTTTAACATTTGAGTTTAGATTTCAAATTAAAGCTTTTTATGAATAAAACAATTTGTATAATATTTTTTTGCATGATTACAAATCAAACATATAGTTCATCTTATTCTAAAAAAGAGTTCCATGAATTTTTAAAATACATAACAAGAAGCATTTCCTTGTAAATATTCTCAATTCGAGGGATTTGTAATTAATCCTCTGATACTGAATTTCTTTAGATTTTATTCATGAATAAATTCTTCTTAACTTTATGATCGCGGCAGAGAGTGAAAGCAAACAATAGTTGTGAAAAACTGGCTTAAAATGTTCTGTCACATTTGTTTTTTAAGTTTTTTAGGTTTTTTTTATCATCTGCTTTTTTCTTTGCCGTTTACTTTTACGTTTGACCATTGAAAATCAATCACATTGCCGCTATTCATTTTGATCTCTATTCATATGTTTGTTTGTTTTTTTACAATACATAAACAATGGGATTAAAAGGTTCAAACAATTCTATGACAGCAGGGAGAGATTGAAAGATAGAAAGAGAGAGATAGATAGAGCATCTGAATTGTATTATCTCTTCTTGAATACAAAAATTTCCATAAAAATTTGGTTTTTTTTTTATGTCATTGTAACTGTATAAAAAATCTATAAACGAATGATTTTAAATAGAAAAAAGCATATCATAAAAATTGCATTTACTTACGCTTTTTCCTGTTTTTTTTTTTTGTTTTTGAAATATCATATTTTATGACATAAATTATTGAAATGAAATTTAAGAGATTGTTTTATATTTTGTTATAGAATTTCGCCCTTAAAGCAAAGTCAAATTCTTTGAACTTTTTATTATTTCATTATTATTTGAGGTTTCTTCGTACAATTCATTTTTATTTGAATTTTATATATTATTATTATTATTATTATTATTATTATTATTATTATTATAGTTGTTGTGGCTACTATTTTGCAGTAATCTTTAGTTTCCTATTTTTTTATACACATTTTTGATAAAGAAATCAAACGAAAAAATAAAAATTTCTTTAATAAATTTATATTTATGGCATTTTGCATCATGTCCATGGTTTTGTGGTACCATGCCAAAGATGAACTTATATTAGTTTGACTATTGACCTCTCTCTGGGACTTGTAAAATGTCTCAATTTCTGTTTCTGCTCTTGTTTTCTTGTATGGCCAACAAAGTTAAAGTCTAAAAGGTATAGTAAAACTTTTTATTTGGTTAGAAAGTGTTGCTAAGTTTTAAGAGCTTTTACACTGTATAAAATGTACAGTTACGGAATGCAAATACAAGGTTATTATCGCTTTAAGCCGTTTCATAAGTACCATAAATCATTATGCCAAAACCATTTCCTAAGTTAGAAGAATGTAACATAAATCTTTAGATTGAAAATTAATAATATTTGAAAAGATTAAAAAAAGTTGGTATTTGACATCAGAACTAGTATTTAGGCTTTTCCAGTGCAAATTTTGCACAAAGAAAGAGCATTGTAAATTTTTGCTCATGTAACTATATTTTGCACAAGAATTTTGTCGCATAAAGGAAGTGATTGTAAGAATTGTTTAATCTAAGCTATAATCATGCTGCTTTTATTCCAAATGTAACTAAGTTAAGTTATATAACAAAGTTTATCAAAATATCCTAAGTGGACAAACTTAAGTTACTTAATTGGATATTTGTATAATTTATTGTGAACCAATTAGTGGGTCTCTCGTAATTCGATTTGAGCGTTGCATATATTTGCATGAATTTATGGGATATTGAGTCACAAGTGCTGGTCCAAATTACGAAAGATATATTTATAGTTTAAAATAGAAGATCTTTTACTTTCGATAATTTAATTCAAAAGAAACTTTTAGCTTAAAACTTACACAAAAGTTTTTCAAATGTTTTGAAGTCTAACAGCAAAATTATGATCATAATTGAGTAGAGAGATGATTTTGCATTATAATGGCACACATTAAAAAAAACTTTACGATTATGATTTTTCTTTTTAATTATTATATGTAATATAATAAAAGATAAAAAAATAAATATTTTTTAAAGTAAATTTAAGTAATTTATTTCGAAATTTATTGTGCTTGTTCTAATACGTTGAATTACGATAAATGAAAAGAAGCTGTGGCTAATGATCTCCTATATTTTTACAGATACAGCAAACTAATCAGTTGAATCAAAATGGATACGGATTTTTATTCGATTTAAGTTGAGGAATGTTGCTTTAATTAATTAATAAACAGCAAAAGCAAAGTGATAGACTCGCAATGTTAAGACTTATTTACGATTTGGCAATTTATTTATTAAAAAATATTTAATGAAAAGATATTTAAGCCAGGCGAGTACACTTTACGATCGATTGCTCAAACGATTCGATTTGTCCAAATAAACTTATACACTCATTTCTTTCCAGTTATTCATTTCACTTATGTGGCTTGGTCGATCACAAATAAATGTCCAAACTTTAAATTTTTTTAAAAAAGGTCTAGATGTCGGAACAGATATTTACTACAAGAGTGTATTGTAAAAAGCTTGCTATTTCACCTACAAACAAATACAATAAAGGGAAGCGACATACAATTTCCGTTATATTAAATAAAGTAACAAATAAGTTACAAATAATTAAAATTGAAAATTAACTCATTAACTAATTTTCTACAGAATGATTAAGTAATTTTTGTGATTTGTTATTATTGCTTAAGTGATAATATTGATCAAAGAGTTAGAGGAAAATATGTTAAGCAAATAAAAAAATTATATTCTGGTTACAACAACAACTTACAATTTACCTAGCGTGTTAAAAATGATGCTAAATAATTACAAATAGAAAAATCAAAATAAAAAGATTATAACAATACATAAATAAGTAAATATACATGTAGTATAGTATTAGTATAGTATTAGTAATTATAGTATTATATTAGTATGTATTTAGTATTAGTATTAGTTAGTATTAGTATTAGTATTAGTATTAGTATTAGTATTAGTATTAGTATTAGTATTAGTATTAGTATTAGTATAGTATAGTATTAGTATTAGTATTAGTATTAGTTATTTAGTATTAGTATTAGTATTAGTATTAGTATTAGTATTAGTATTAGTATTAGTATTAGTATTAGTATTAGTATTATTGTATTAGTTTAGTATTAGTATTAGTATTAGTATTAGTATTAGTATTAGTATTAGTATTAGTATTAGTTTATTTAGTATTAGTATTAGTATTAGTATTAGTATTAGTATTAGTATTAGTATTAGTATTAGTATTATTAGTATTTAGTATTAGTATAGTTTTAGTATTAGTATTAGTATTTAGTATTAGTATTAGTATTTAGTATTAGTATTAGTATTAGTATTAGTTAATTTAGTATTAGTATTAGTATTAGTATTAGTTTAGTATTAGTATTAGTATTAGTATTAGTATTAGTATTAGTATTAGTATTAGTATTAGTATTAGTATTAGTATTAGTTATTTAGTATTAGTATTAGTATTAGTATTAGTATATTTAGTATTAGTATTAGTATTAGTATTAGTATAGTATTAGTATTAGTATTAGTATTAGTTTAGTATTAGTATTAGTATTAGTATTAGTATTAGTATTAGTATTAGTATTAGTATTAGTATTAGTATTAGTATTAGTATTAGTATTAGTATTAGTATTAGTATTAGTATTAGTATTAGTATTAGTATTAGTATTAGTATTAGTATTAGTATTAGTATTAGTATTAGTATTAGTATTAGTAGTTAGTATTAGTATTAGTATTAGTATTAGTATTAGTATTAGTATTAGTATTAGTATTAGTATTAGTATTAGTATTAGTATTAGTATTAGTATTAGTAGTAATAGTATTAGTTGTATTAGTATTAGTATTAGTATTAGTATTAGTATTAGTATTAGTATTAGTATTAGTATTAGTATTAGTATTAGTATTAGTATTAGTATTAGTATTAGTATTAGTATTAGTATTAGTATTAGTATTAGTATTAGTATTAGTATTAGTATTAGTATTAGTATTAGTATTAGTATTAGTATTAGTATTAGTGTTAGTATTAGTATTAGTATTAGTATTAGTATTAGTATTAGTATTAGTATTAGTATTAGTATTAGTATTAGTATATTAGTATTTTAGTATTAGTATTAGATTAGTATTAGTATTAGTATTAGTATTAGTATTAGTATTAGTATTAGTATTAGTATTAGTATTAGTATTAGTATTAGTTTAGTATTTAGTATTAGTATTAGTATTAGTATTAGTATTAGTATTAATAGTTTAGTATTAGTATTAGTATTAGTATTAGTTATTAGTATTAGTATTAGTATTAGTATTATATTGTATTAGTATTAGTATTAGTATTAGTATAGTATTAGTATTAGTATTAGTATTAGTATTAGTATTAGTATAGTATTAGTATTAGTATTAGTATTAGTATGTAAGTATTAGTATTAGTATTAGTATTAGTATTAGTATTAGTATTAGTGTTAGTATTAGTATTAGTATAGTATTAGTATTGTAGTATTTAGTATTAGTATTAGTATTAGATAGTATTGTATTAGTATTAGTTTAGTATTAGTATTAGTATTGTATTAGTATTAGTATTAGTTTAGTATTATAATAGTTGTATGTATTAGTATGTTAGTATTAGTATATTAGTATTAGTTATTAGTATTAGTATTAGTATTAGTATTAGTTTAGTATTTGTATTAGTAGGTATTAGTATTATATTAGTATTATATTAGTTTAGTATTAGTATTATTTAAGTATTAGTATTAGTATTAGTTTAGTATTAGTTTATTGTATTAGTATATATGATTGTATGTAAGTATAGTTTAGTATTAGTATGTATTGTATGTATTAGTATTAGTATGATATTTAGTATTAGTATAGATAGTATTAGTATTAGTTTAGTATTAGTGTATAGTTTAGTATTTATGTATTAGTATAGTATTAGTATTAGTATTAGTATTAGTATTAGTTTAGTATAGTATTAGTATTAGTATTAGTATTAGTATTAGTATTAGTATTAGTAATTGTATTGATTTTATTAGTATTAGTATTAGTATTAGTATAGTATTAGTATTAGTATTAGTATTAGTATTATTTGTATTAGTATTAGTATTAGTATTAGTATTATAATTAGTATTAGTATTATATTAGTTTAGATTAGTATAGTTTAGTATTAGTATTAGTATTAGTATTAGTATTGTATTAGTATTAGTATTAGTATGATTATATTAGTATTATATAGTATAGTATTATATTAGTATTAGTATTAGTATAGTATTAGATTATATTAGTATTAGTATAGTATTAGTATTAATTAGTATTAGTATTAGTATTATATTAGTATTAATTAGTATTAGTATTAGTATTAGTATTGTATTTTATATATTGTATTAGTATTATATTAGTTTAGTATTAGTTTAGTATTAGTATTAGTATTGTATAGTATTAGTATTAGTATTATATTAGTATTAGTATTAGTATTAGTATTAGTATTAGGTATTAGTATTAGTATATTAGTATTAGTATTAGTATTAGTATTAGTATAGTATTAGTATTAGTATTAGTAATATTAGTATTAGTATTAGTATTAGTATTAGTATTAGTATTAGTATTAGTATTAGTATTAGTATTAGTATTAGTATTAGTATAGTTTAGTATAGTTAGTATTAGTATTAGTATAGTTGTATTAGTATTAGTATTAGTATTAGTATTTGTTAGTATTAGTATTAGTATTAGTATTAGTATAGTATTAGTATTAGTATTAATTAGTATTAGTATTAGTATAGTTTAGTATTAGTATGATTAGTATTAGTATTAGTATTAGTATTAGTATTAGTATTATGTATTAGTTTAGTTTAGTATATTGTATTCAAATTAGTAAATGGTAGTAAAGTAATTTTTCTTTGGGTTTTGTGCTTCTTTCTCTCTTTGAATAATTTAAATTATTTATTGAGAGATAGATCAAACACAATACATTAAATGAAAATTGCTAAATAAAACAGTAAGAAAAGAAAAGTGGGAGGAAAAAACGAAGGAATCGAAAAAGAGAAATTCAGCTAGAAATCCCATAAATAGATAAGACAAACAACAGTAAGTAAAAACAAAAGTATAAAAAAGAAAGAAAATTCTCATGCAATAAAAGGCATTAGATACAATTCATTGACAACCGATTGTTATGGAACCCAAATATTCAGTGAACCGTAATGAAACGAATTGAATAAAATGATTTCTTCCTTAAAATTTACACACATATTTATTGATGTAGTTTTCTTTTAACTAAACTCTTTTGCTTTTATTCCCATCTGATTGCTTCTATTTCTGTTTAAAGGACCCATATGCGAAAGACAAGTTGCAGTCTATGATAATGGCAATAGCAATAGCCATCGTGGCCATACATTTGTATTGAATTGTTTAAAAAAATCGTAATAAAAGAAAGAAAGAATGAACTTAAATATCTAAATTGTCTAAACTAAACATGTGTAAACAAAATAACAAAAGTTGAAGTGGATGAAAGCTATAAAGGGCATATAACCAGCACGACACACGAATCTTTTCATTGTACTTTGATTTTCTCTTTGAATTATTATTTCTTTCTAGCGTGAAATTACACTTATGGTATAGACGGCTATACTTTTGTAACAAACAAAAGGTGTTGAGATAAACCCACCTGTTACTATACTCATCGATTTTGAAACACTTCCTGATTCGGTTTATGCCTGTCTGCCCATTTGACCGTCTACATGCAAGCAATCGGTTCCAATCGGTTTGTTTTAACTCAAAGACGAATCCAATTGAAAATGGTTATAATCGCGCCACATTTAAGACCACGTCCCAACTTTTTAAAAAAAATACGTTATATGGACAAAAATTACACTTTTGAGTGCATATTTTGACGTTAACTGGCTTTTAATTAACATGGAAAACATGGATAACAAATTTGGTTCAGATGGGTATATTTTAACGTCTTTTTAAGAAAAAGTTATTATATGAACAAAGCTGGCAATTTCAAATATTTTTTAAGAAAAATTAACACTATCTTTTACATTGACATAAAAAATATATGTATCAAATTTGTTTCAGATGAATGATGAACTTTTTGAATCATACAATGAACTTTTTTGTTTTGTAATTCTCTTATTTGACTTTAATCACATTATGGGATATTTAAGAGTTGGCCGCGATCGACTGTACAGTTTTTAATTGTTTTATATAAAAAATATTTTTGCTATAATCCTCCTTCCTGCTCTATTTAAATATATACTCGTCTTTTTACAAATCTTTGTCGAATTTCCTTTTACAATATTATTTTCAGATTTTTTTTTTGTAAAAACAAATAAATAGAAAAATGCAAAATTTTTTTTTAGTACCATGTATAATTGTTATGCAATGGTTAAGTACAAAAATTCTTATCTTATGAAGGTCTAGTTTATGAATCAAATAAAATTTTGATATTTTGAAATTAAGAAATAGAAAAAATTTTAATTTCATTAATAAATAAAGACTTTTTAAGACTTGCAACATAATTTAAAGTACGGCGCAATGGAAAGGATTTGTTATAATAATAAAAACAATTTCATAAATGAACAAATATTCTAAAAGACATGAAAATATTTTATAAAATTATTATGCTAGCAATATCCTTAATATATAAGAGTTTGATAAATTGCTAATATAAAGAATTTTACAAAGAAATTATATGTTCGGCTTTTTGCTTCTAAGATATATACAATAATATGGACATAGGTCATATGCTGTGCACGAAAAACACAAAAAGCAAGTAAGTTATAGTTAGCTATTTTCATATCTTTAACACCCACCATTCAGGCCATTGTACAGATTTGTTTTATTGGATCTGAGACGGATTAATTTTTTCATTTTTTGACACTTTCTTTTTTTGACACATTTTATGGAATTTTGGAATAATTTTGGAGAAATTTCTGCTTAACTTTTTGGCAGTTTACATGTAAAAAGCAAGACTTTTCAAAAGTTCCAATTAAAAAAGTTTCTTTTGAATCATATTCTGATTATAAAAAGAAGTTAAAGAGTCCTTTAGTTTTGCCATCAAATTGCATTTAATGCTTAGAAAAGAAAATTGAATGGACAGGACAAGTGCCAAATAGATGGACATAAGGACAAATTAGGCTATATCGTTTCTGGATTTTCTACATAAAGTTTAATACGCTTTTCATTTCGTTTTGTTCAACTAACTAGCATATTTGACTTTAATTTTTGAATGGTAGGTATAAAATATGAGAAAAGGTCAATATTAAAAATAAAATACAGAAAAAAATCAGGCCTGACCTTAGTCATCTTTGCCATTCACTTTTGTTATTATCCAAAGGAAGAATAAAAATTGAAAAAACACATTGAATTTTCAATAAAACTTTCCTTTGTTCTTCTTGCTACTTATTTTATTACCTAACCGCAGCAAATGACAATACGTATGGGCGGAGGTTCAAAAAGAGTCATAAAGATATTAAGTTATGTATTGATAAGTATATAAGAATATATATAAGTTGTTATAGAAAACTATTTATATTTATGTAAAAGTGTTTATAAATAATTTTACAATTTTACATAAATATATAAATTATTTCTATTTAATTTAGATTTATATCATAAAATAAAGTTGAAAAGTTGCAAAATACTTTGTCATAATGAAGTTTCTCCTTTAGCTTCCTTCTTGTTTTATTGTTCTTTTTTGTCTTATTTTGTTTTTGTTTTTGACTTTGCTATTTTTATAATCAGCGTTATAATCAAGAGAGAAAAACTCAATTAATGAACCACAGAACAAAAGTCAATATTGGAAAATTGTTCAGATTGTTATGGCCACCATTTAAACACAATTTATATGGATATAAAATAATAAAAGAAAATAGAATGAAACAGGAAGATATATAAATTAAAAATAAAATAAAATAAAATAAAATGAACAGAGCAGTAAGAAATAACAAAACAAAGTGAAATGTTTCAAGAATGGTATGCGTAAAACTAATATTTATGGTATTAGCGTTGACCATGGTTGGGATGATGATGATGGCAAACGCAATGGCAATGGCGATTGTACTAAACTATATGAGATATTTTGTTATGATACTTTTTCTTTGCAAATTTTCTTATTTTACTTTTTGTTTTGTTTTACAGCCCAAATCGTACAAAAATCATAAAAATATCATTATTTGTTATACAGTGCTCCTTTGGCGTTTACGTTCAACATATTGACCTTAATGCCAAGTGGTTATAAAGTTTACCGTTTACATAGAGCCACGTAAGACTGTTATAATTTATTTATTATATATATATATATATATATATATATATATATATAGAGACCACAAAGAATAGACCAAAATGGCTTGTAGGTTCATCATCATCTTTTAGGTAAAAATTTATAAAGTTTACAGATGACATTCGTTTAAGCGATAAATATTTAATGAAATGGTTGTGAAAACTAACTATGAAAAGGGTTTGGCAGAGAGGAAGGTAATGAAAAATAGAGGCAATGAAAAGTATAAAATTGGTAAAGAAAAAAGCATTTCACATTAAATTAATCTGTCAAGCAGCTGAAGAAAGTGTTAAGTAAAACCAAATTAGAGAACAATTTAAAAATGTCATCGAAAAAATAACGTTTAAGGAAGATCTCTTATTGATAGAGATTTTAATGCAATATTGAATTATTGAGCGGAGTTTTTTTTTTTATGAAAAATATATGTATTAGTCAAATCGTGAAACATGTTACCGTTTCTCAAAAGTGAAGTTTTTACTGCATTATTTAAGAGTTACCTGTATGATAAGATAAGTAAATGGTAAGAAAATAGCGAGATTTTACATTGCAGTACGTTGCATACAGTTTTGGTTTTTTGTTTTTACTTACAATTAATAGTTAGCTATATGGAAGCTTCCAGAGCAAATTAATTTAAGATGTTTTTCTTAGTGTTATTGTTTAGTGAGTTATATGGCAGATTGTACTTAGTTCTTGCATTAGAAACATTTTTTTTAACCTTGATTTTTAGTATTTTACTTTATGATTTCATAAAAATTTTACCTTAATAATTTCTTTTATTTCTACGTTGAAAAATATCTTTATATAAATATAATAAATTACTGGCTATTTGTTAGTTAATTTAATTGACTTTTTAGTTTCTTTAGTTATTCATCGTTCGTTTGTTATATCTCTTCTAAGAAATAATTACATGACATATTATTATAACGTTCTCTTTTGGTTGTTATTCTATTTTAATTACGTTTTTGGTCAGCACATTTAATTTAAAGCATTATCTCAGACAGAGCAATATTTATGCATTATTTTTATTTTTATTTTTATTTTTTGAAATAGCATAAAAGTTCTAATTGTATATTACATTGACCAATAAGTATCTGGTGTAAAAGGTATGTTTTTCTTTGATGTTTAAAATGTTAAAATTTAGTATTGATAATTTCTTTTACAATATTCATGTAATAGATGAAAAACGATGACGTTGGAGAAATTCGAATGTTAATGAAATTATAAATCAGATTATACTTTGCGGCATTAAAATCTGAAGTGTCGACATAGCATAGCATTCATTTTAATAGGAGTTTATGTAAAATGAAAAAATGAAGAAATTTTACTATTTATTGCTCTATGATGATGAAATTCTGAAACATATCATATGAAGGGTGATTTTATTTAGAACGCTAATGGATCTGTCAGTAGTGTTGATCTACTAAAAACTTATTGACTTATGTATTAGCATTTTCAAAATTATACAGTCAAATTTGAGAAAAGTCTTCTAGAAATTTTTCTATATCAAGTGGTATAAATTTTGCCCTACATAGAATTGTAAGAATTATACGTTAAAAATATTTCTACAGAATACTAAACTTAGAAAAAATAATAATAAAAAAAAAGGGTAATATGGACAGGAAATTATTTTTAAGGAAGTAATTTTTATCTGTAAATAAATTGTTTCATATTAAAATTTGTTAAATTGCAACCCTTTAATTTTCAAATTATTAATTTTTTCTTTTGTCAAAAATAATCTTTAGGTTAATCATGCGATAGAAATAATTTTTAATTGTAGTTTTTGCCATTGAAGAATTAATTTTTATAAAGTAAAGTTTCATGTTTTGCTTTTAAGAATTACTGGCATGAATTTTTCAATGCCTTAAGTCATAATAAATGACTTATTTTGAAAACTTATGTGATTTGTATTATTAGTCATCGAAATAAATATTTAATTATTATTTTTGGTTTATGCGAATGCATTTTCAATATAAAACTTGCCTTAATTAATTAGTGTAATTTTTATGAAATTGATGCCTCTCTTTCTCTACCCTACCGCTACTGCTTTTTTTTTTGTATTTGTTTATCGTTTCATCATGTTTGTCATGTCATATATTAAGACTACTCACTAGCAATATTCAATTAAATTGCTTGTAAAAAAGACACACGATGAAAAAAAAAAAATAAAAACAAAAAAAAAATATTGCTCATATTCCATCAATTGAAATCGAACATGCCTTTCATTTTATTGCAGTTAGTTCAAACAAACCGCATATTCTCATTACAGCAAGTTTGTAAAATGTATTAAACATTGCATAACAGATATATTGTTTATATATGATTGAATGATTGAATGATTGAATGAATTGAGTGACATGTCCCTTACCCAAACATTCAATTCTATATACTCCATATATTCTATATCAAGGATATAAAGTTAATTGATTTATGTTGTACATGCATCAGAATTTCTTTTTTGTAACATTAAGTGTCAGTTAGAAAATTTGATCAAATTTTATTTAATTAAGTAGAATCTGAATTAAAAATTTTTGTTCATTTATTTATTTATTTTATTCCTTTTTTGTTGTCCTTCGCATCACTGAATGCCTTATATTTTGTTGTGATTATTAAAATTTCATGTTTCGTTTTGGAGGCATAAAAGCTTTGTGTTTTACTTGATGCGCCTTTAAATTGTGTTGAATGAGTGTAAAACAAGTTAAACATGCAGCCCAGTTTCCCTTTTTTATTAATTGTTTTTTTTCGGTTTTCCTTTTTTTTTTTTGGTTGTTTTTTTTTTTCATTTTTGCTTATCAGAATCTTTCTACACGTTCCAATATCAATATCAATGTCATTGTTGCAGTGTTGATGATGGTGTTGCTGGTTTTGATTTGATATTGCCTTTGCCTTTCGTACGGTTGATATATTTGATATTTTTCTTGTTGTTATTTATTGCTTTTACTATGATTTCAAATAGCTGTGGTTGATATAACAGTGCCATCATTCATATCACACGTTAGTGAGTTTAGGTGTTAAGGTAAATGTTAACCAATTTTGTGGCAATCATGCGGTAACCCATCGACATATGTTCTTACGTATTAATTGCCATGCATTTACATAAATGTGCATGTGTGCATATGCATGTTGTTGCTATCAAATTGATAATGTTACTAAAGTTGTCAAAATATATCAATGAAAAAACGAAAGAAAATCTAAAATATTGCTTCTGTTTCTGATTATTTCGTAAAAAAAAAAATTACTTAAATAAATTTGAATGTTTCATTAGATCAGTTATCTAAGTTTTATGGCTCTTTAGTAACCGCTTTGGCTATCTTTGATTCGATAATAGATGGTTTATACAGGAAGCGTCCTAAAATTACCATGATATACAATTAGATCGAGTGCAACATGGCATGTTGTTACCATGTGGGCGGTTTGCCGAGGCCTATTAAAATCTCTCAATGGTTACTAAACTTTCAAACATCTAACGGGAACTTTCCAAGCTTCTAACAGAGGTTACGCTTTCTGGTCAAGAGATAGATCGAAAATTTCGGTGCAACTTATCGTACCTTAGTTTGATTTGATTCCGAATGAATCAAATCTAAATAGTGCTACATGATTAAGATAAATATGACCTTCAGTAACAAATTAAGGTTTCGATTAAGTTTTGTAACTCAGTTTGTATGATAACAATTTAAGGAATTGTGAGTCCTTGTGCTTTTTGCTTGTAGAAGGACAGAATTGTATTACACAAAAAGTTGTAGATATTCGGCAAAGGCTTTCATAATTTTACTTAAATTGACTGAATGCGAAATATATAACAATAAAATATTAAAAACCAAACCTTCAGTTACAAATGTCTTTGGTACAATTAATATTTAAAAAATGAAATTACATTGTGTAAGGTAAAAGATGTTTTAAGTTAAATTTCCAGTTAGAAGAGAATTGAAAGAAATATTTTGGATGAATATTTGGTTTTGGCTTCTTTTTCATGTTGATTTATGATGTTGTATTAATTGTTCTTTTTCAAGATTTTATGTGTCATGCGAAATTTTTTTGGAGAATGCAAATCATTGAAATGAAAATGACTTAAGAAACGAAATGCATTACCACACCGTTTAGAGAATCCAGTTAATTCATTTAAAAGTTTATTCCAGTCTATATGATAATTTTAAGGATTATAAGGCTGAACGAGCAGACAGATGGACAGACAAATTTAAACCTCATAAATGGTGTAGGTTATAAAACACAAGCAAATAAATGCCAACTTATAATCATATATTTTCTTGATGAGTACTCAAGAATTCTAGTTAAGCCAAATCTAAGTTTATTTATCGCTTATACTTTACTGATTTCTATACTAAGATGTTAGTTCCACAAAACGTGATATATATTTTGATTTTTAGTTATTATTGATTTAATTGGTTTTTTTGTGATTTAAAATTTCACAAATATATAGATTGTAATTATTTTCAATGGCAGTGGTTTGTCACCAGCCATTTTCTTTTCAATAGAAATTTTCATATCATTCTTCAAGTAGAAATTGCGCCACAACACAATTGATATATTTAATATTGAAATGATAAAATGTATAAAATTTTTAATAATACCATGAACATTTTTTTTAGAATTATTACAATAAAATGCATTCATTTGATCACAATTCATTTTATTTAGAAGTGAACACCTTTGGGTTGTAAATTTTAAGTAATTTTACAGTTTTTCATTGGCGTAGAAAAATATAAATTAATTAATATAATTGATTTATATTTTTCTTTAATTAATATTTTTTTTCATTGAATCTCTTTTGAGAAAGCAATTAAAATTATTTTATTCGGCTGAGGTTGGCTCTAAAATACAATACTTTTTTCAGGAATATAAAAAGTTGTAACGTTGAAATGATTTAAAAAGTTCATTAAACGAAATGGGTCTATACTAAATTTCATAATTTGATTGCTACAATATATATTCTTCATCATATTGTATAAATATTTGAGAAGTCTGGTATTGGCGCTACAGCAGGCATTCTTTTTGGTTGTGACAGGCCTTTTACATTTATTTATAAAGTGTAGCATTCCATTAAAACGTAGAAGATCAAATTGTTTGTCGGCAGATAAACAATCAACAAATTTTATTCCTGTAGATTGTACACAAATTGCGGGATTCTTTGTATAAGGTTGATTTTTTACATCTGGAAGAGCGAGACCTTCACTCTTAGAACTTTTTGAACTCATCTTCTCTTTTCCCGTCACCTTTGGGCTTTGCATGCTCGAATAATCACATTATGTAGGTCAATCAGAATAAATTTTTAATTTACTGGAGATAAAGGCCACAAACCTGATTTCAACAACTATCAAAGGGCTTAATTTTTAGGTATAGGTATGCAAAAGCATCAAAATTTATGAATATATTTCAAAAAATTCGATATATAGCTGTATCTGAACATGTTGCTTGGAATTAGTCCTTCATATTCAGTTTTGGCAATCTCTTGCGCCGTGGCATGATTTTAACCAGTAAATTTAATCATAAATTACACTAAGCTTAAATTTTATTTCAAATTAACTTGTGTTAAATTAAGTTGTCAGAACTTCAATTAAAAATGATGCGTTTTATATTGAATTTATGTAGAAAGGAATGAACGTAGTTGAATTAATATAATTCTCATTATAATTTTATTGGAATTATTAGCCACAATGATATCCTAAATTAAATGAAAATGATATTAATTCATTATACTAATGTTGAAAGAAAGAAGAAGAAATGTTGACAAAAGATAAAATCTAAAGTCATTAAGAAACGTAGGTAGGTTTCATAGTAATAATAATAATTATTAAAGGAAATCTTCAACGTTGCAATGTCAATACAACACAATACAACTAAAATAATAGAAAAGGTAACAATTCTAAATAACTCACTTCAATTTAAACTGCAAACGCTTAACTTTTTCAACTTCAGATTCTTCAGTTGTTATTGCGCCACCAAAATTAAATGGCCGCTCAATTGACTTCGCAGTTTAATGTTAATGTTTATAAAGTGTTGAAAAATTGATTCAAAGTGTTCTTCGCTAAGTGAAGAACAAGATAGAAAGTTAGGGATAGAGGGACGGAGGGTGAGAGAGAAATAGTGTATGGGAAAAGGAGATAGGTAAAATGCTTATTGACACCTACATGCGTACATACTTTTAAGAAGGAAAATTTCTTAAAATTCTATTGTCATAAGCAGACACAAATACAGAGATCTTGATATAGACTTGAACTATTTTCATAGTTTCAATTCTTTGGAATAACTTAGAGGGGTAATATTGCAGCTAATGATGTAAACGTGACTGACTAAGAATAAATGATTAAGTTAACGAGTTAAGTGGGGTGACGGATGTTGAATGTCGAAGAAAGTGTTGAGCGGTTGGTTGTTTAAATGGTTGGTTGATTGTTACAAACAAAAGGTGTCGGGTAATTAAGAACTGACGGTTGAATTATCATTAGCAGTAGAGGTAGCGGCAGCAGTGGCAGTAGCAATAGAAAAGTAATAGCGAGAGCAACAGCAACAGTAATAGCACAGCATAACAACAATATTAACATAAATGTTTTCACTAAACAAATGCGCCCAGAAATTAAATTGAATTTTTACTCATGTTCCTTTAATATATTATTATTATGGCTATTGTTGTTGTTGTTACTATTACTATTATTATTATTATTATTATTATTATTATTATTATATTATTATTGCTGTTGTTGTTGTTGTTGTCAGCATCTGTACTGTATTGTACCGTAAAAAGTTGCAATTATTATTAATTGCATAAAGTCTGTCTATTTGTCTGTCTGTCTGTCTGTCTATTTCTTCTATTAGCCAACAACTTAATGGGGCCATAAAATGGTGAATCTGTTTGCCACTGTAGGAAAAAATAACAGTAGCAGAAATAAGTGAACAAAAATGAAAAATGATGAAATGAAGTGAGCAACACGGCAAACAATAGCAACAACTATCCAATGCAATAAACGACCAATGCAATAAACGCTATTAAAACTTTTTTCCTCAATCTTTTTCTCTTTTCTCTTTTTCCGTTTTTTTTTTTTTTTTGGTAAACATTAAGTTGAAGCAATAGAATCGCAATTGTTTTGCATTTTACCAGCTTTGGTGTTCATACAATTATTTTCTAATGTTGCCTTCGCCTTCGCCTTCGCCTTCGCCTTTATTATTTTTGTTGTCACCCAAAATGCAGCAAAAAATGTGTGGTCCAATATAAAAAAAGTCACACATTTTTCTCCTTAAAATGATTTCTCTATTACCTTGTATCACACCTGTTACTTTATTCTTGTTAGCGTCCATATTTAGGTTTGTCCTAGGCATGGAGTAGCAACAGCCGTATTAAACTGATGAAATTATTATTAATACGCTTTTATAATGAGATTTAATACAAAATTGTTAATTTTGAAATTATTTGTGCGATAATGCGATTAAATAAAATATGTTGCCATAAAATTATGTTGCATAAAGTACTTTTTCGTGCATTCTTCAATAAATAATAATAATAATAAAAATTAAGAAAATTATATTTGGCTGGAGGCAAATCTTGGATACCGTGATAGTAAGATTCACCTGAGAACCTCATTCAGTTTTTTAGAAGTAAATTGAAAATGTAAATATAAAAAAAAAGTTTGGTACTGTATAATTTTACTTAGGCGTAACCGATTTGTACGATTTTTGCAATTTTTTTTGTGGACTACTTCTTGCAATTTGCAATGATTCTGCTAAATTTGAGCTCGATATCTCAAATTTTACGACCAGGAGTGTGTTTACAATAGACAGACATACGGATGGACACGGATGGATAGACATGTCAAAATAGATTCAGAATTTCATCAAAAATATACATCTTTCACAGGGTCCCTTCTTTTTAATTGATACAAACATAACTATAAAGTGAAAATGCCCCAAATCTCTGGCTGGTGGGTATAATAATAATAAGTGTCATACGATTCTCTTTATTTATTGTAAGAAATTAAGTTCTCATATTTTAATTGAAGGATTAACATAGAGAAGAAAAACGGATTAATTCAGCTTTCTGCTAAAGTTTCTACAGAAGGCTTTATACTTTAGATTAACCTTCAGTGATAAGTTTTTGAAATACAAGTGATTTGATAAAAGGAATTTGCCTGAAACTTGGTATGCTTAATCAGTCGCGGGCCGATTATTTAACTATTCAATAATCTTGTAGCAAGTCTTGCAGTGGGTAGTGGACTTAAAATTCTAGATAGTTTGTACAATTATCTAGAAATTTAGAAGCTTTACAATGTAAGAGATAGTCCAAGAAAAAAATTAAACATTTTAGTTTAAATTACGCAAGCAGATTTCATAAATGTTAAAACTATAGTAATTTTTTTCAAATAAATCACTTTATATAAATATTAATGGTAACAACTGTACAACCTCAGTAATATCTAATATAATGCCTTGCTAAGCTAAAACAGACTAGGGCAGGTGTCAGACATTGGTAAAATAAGTGTATTTGGTGAGAGTCATAACGCTAACTCATAGATAAATAGACTTAAATCGTAGAAAATAAAGGCTTGAATGCAAAAAATAATTTTGAGCTGCTCGTTATGATAAAAAGGGGGATTCACTTCTAGCCTTTCTCAATATTACAAACTGATTATACTTTATGCCATAAATGGTATTGGGCTTATTCTTAATATGAAACTGATTTTTTTCGCTGAGAAGAATAAATGCTACACAGAGATATAGAAAAATGGTTCTTGGATCAAGCATCCAACCATATTGCTTGATGATATATTCGAAAGACAAAACTATTAAAAACAACAGAATGATGAGAATGGACATAATTGGAATTCATTTCATTGCACAAGTGAATGCTTACTCTGTGTTTCTTTCAAGTAAATTGAATCTGTTCAGATATTTTGTATAATGTATATAAAGGGCAGATGCCCTTTGCGTAAACGATGCACAATAATAATAATAATAACAATAATAATAATAATAATACTAATAATAATGATAATATCAATAATAGTCAATGATTATGTTGGTGCTGATGAAAAAGTTTCTGTTTTTTTTCTATAATTTTTTCATTTATTTGTTGGTTGAAGTTAATTTTATGAGCGCAAAATGTTAAAATGCAAACACATTGCGCGTTTGTGTGGTTTATTTGTTCTATACAAATAATAAACAAACAATGCGACAATAGCAAAATCGCAATGAAAGAATGAAAGGCAGGAATAGAGAAAGAAAGCGATATAGAGAGATCGAAAGAGGCAGACAGACAGAGATATCATAAAATCTGTTAAAAAGTTTTCCACTAAAAAATTTGTTTCAAAAAAAAAAAACTACGAAAACTAAATAGAAAGACAAACATAGAAATCCCCGACCATTATTATTATGTGAAAAGTTGCGGAGATTTTGAAAATGCTAAAAATAAATTTGAGCTTATTAAACTGTACGACTTGATTATGATTATTACTATGATTATGAATAAGGATAATACGCTCCTCTCTTCTCTATAATCTTTACTTCATTTCTGTTTACTTTGTATTTTATAAAAATTTTCTATAATGCAACATCATGCCGAAGAAGGTGTTTTCCTAGATAGCTGTATATTTTTTTGTGTGTGTGTGATTTGTGAAGAAAACTTTTTACAAAATTTTACCTTCACAAAAAAAAAAACTTTTATGAATATTGAAATGTAAAAAGTTTTCACATAAACCAACTTCAATGGAAAATTTTAGTTAATAATACTGATACTAATGATGATGACGTTTCTGTTGCTTTTTCTACTGCCTCTCTTGCTCTTTCTCTTGCTGGTGCTGTTTGCTGCACAACACTTGTAATTATTTGTGTTTTATTAGCAAAAAATTAAAATGTGTTAAAAGTCTATTAAGCTCACGTGAACATGATTAAATTGTAATTATTTAATAAGAGAGCGTTGTGTGTGATTTTACAAAGAACAAAAAAAAGTAATAGAAAAATTGAACGTATTGAAGGCCAGTTTTAAAGATGTAGTATTGTGGGGTTTGTTTCTTTAGTGTTTCTTTTTATGCTCTCAACTGAAAGTGCATCGTTTAAGGGAAAATTAAGATAAGTTGTCTTTTTGGCAACTTTTTTGACATTTTTTTTTTTTTGTTTTAATGTAACATCATTACAGGTGGGATAATTTTGAATTTAAAATCAATTTAGTTTGTCAATTTTTAGCGAGTAAGTATAATTTTAATAGAGTATACAGAACATTTCCTAATTATCCTAATAGACACCTCTCTTGGGGCTTTTAGATAGGCCCTATGCCTTAAATTCTTGATGAACTGTAATTAGGATATCACGATTTAATTACTAACTCTGGGGCACTTAAATTTTATATAACGGTAGAAGCCATAAGTAATGCACTTTTGGTATGAAATGTCCGCCTTGATACATTTCGGAATTTTGTAAAAATCCAATTTGAAGACCATCTGACTTTAAGGGCTTACATAGCAAATTATTGTTTATAAGGTGAAACGGCTGGTGATTTGTTTTTTGAATTACAATTAAATAATAAAATTTACTTGGCATCTTAGGCATTTCTACCTAAATGTAAAAGTTCATTTTAAATACTTTCAAATAAGAATAAGTGGCACTGTAAGGCCTTTTTAAAAGTATACCTTAGAGCATACGACTAATTATAAAAACTATGTATTCTGTTTTAATATCCTTATTTAAGAATTATGGATGGTTCAAAGATAATTAAATAGAAAAGCACCTTGCAAATGAATTTTGTTTTCTTTTTTAAAAATTCTGAACTGGAAAAAAGTTACTCACATTTCATATTCATTATATTAATTGTTGTATGAACTTTTTCAGATTTGCACATTTAAATTTTAAATTTTTTTTGTATAATTTATTTATAATTTAATATAAAAATTCATTTTAAAAATTTCTACATGCATCGCACGTATTCGCCGTCGTTATTTTTTGTTCATTATTTTTTTTTTTTTTTTTTTGGTTAAGATGAAATGTTACTACAAAAGTTCTTTTTTTATTGTATGGGTGTACATATGTGTTTTCTTGTTGTATTGTGTATATGTGTACTTTATGTATTTATGTTAGGGCTATTGAATCAGTATGGCTCCATTTTAATTAATATCATCAATACATCTACGTCCTCAATAATTTTATACCATTTCTATTTTTAATTTTTAACTTTTAATTTTTTGTTCATCGTTGAATATTGGTTTGAAATCATTTTGAAAAGCTTTACATGCAGATAGATAGATATATGAACAAATAAAATTCACGTTATAAAATTATTAGTAGTCCCCTTTTTTAAGTGAGATATTTTTTTAGATTAAAGAAACAATAATGTGTTGGCGTTCATCTCATTAAAATCTTATTAAAATCAATATGCTGACTAAATTATGGCATAAAACTTTTGGATCATAAATTTCAAGTACGCATAAATCATGCGTAAAAAATTGAAAAAATTTTCAAAGTTCTAAACAATTTTCTGTTCTATTTTGGAGAGATTTCTTATCAAAATTTTACATTTGAGGTACATTTTCTAACTTATAATGTGTAGATTTAAAAAGGGAATATGAAAAGAAACATATATTAAAGAAATCGAAAGAGAATACTCTTCTAAATTTCTAAATTGATATTGTGCATAAAATGAAACTTGCCTGTCCATTTAGTCTTCTGTTTTATGAACATGAAAAAGGTGGATACTGGAAAATTTATGTAATGATTTCACATTTACGATCCTTTTTTATGTTACCAAATATTACATTGATAATCTAAATTTGGGTATGGAATACACATAGAAATGTTAAAATGTTAAATTATAACTATTATTTTAATACCAACCAAACAATGGATTTGATGGCTACTTTGAATTTTGAATTTTCGTAATTAACATTTTCTTGATTCTCTTCTATAAAATATTTACTTGTTTTTTCTTGAATAAAAAAAATTTCCTTATACTTGTAAAGTGAAAGACAGACAATAAATATTTTGTTATTATTCAATTGAATTGAGTAATTTAAATGCCTGTTATAACGTTTAACTTAAAGATCTATTCATTAAGGAGTCGCCCTATAAATTTTGCCCTTCACATATATTTTTTCACTATTTCCAAATTAGCTTAGATGTTTAAATGATAATTAACCAAATTACATAAAATATAATTTGCGCTGCTTTATAAACCGCAATAACTCTAAAATATATAGAAACTATTTAATTAGTATCAAACCAAATAAAAAAAAAAACCAAAAAAAAAAAAGAACGCAAAAAACCAAATAGACCCTTAAAACATTGAATGTAATAATATTTTGCTCTCTTCTTCACTTATTCATTCAAATGTTGTTCCATATTCAAGTAAATAGTTTGTTTATACGTAATGTTTTAGAACAATTACCAAATAATCCACATAGGCAATAATTTAATTACCTTAACTATGAATAACTAACAAGCTTGTTACTATTATGATTATTATTATTATTATTAGTATTAGAATAATTAATTTCAATGTCGATAATGTCCTACTTTCATATAAGCAGGCTTAATATAAAACGAATAAGATGAATATTAATTATAAAATAAGTGGTAAAATATAAATGAAATGATGATGATGATATAAAGCTGTTTATTAATTATTATGCAATATATATATATATATATATATATATATATATATATATATATATATATGTACATATAACAGATAAAGATGTAGAGCATTTCAAAATACTTTGAAGAGAATTATACAAAATTTATAGATTAACTGAATCATATCAAGAAAATTGAGCACATGGCACTGGAAAATGGTTAATTATCCAATAAAAATTTTGTTCATACTGATAAATGATATTTCATTTGAGTTGTTGAGTTGAGTTGAGTTGTCATTAAAATGCGATTGGTATTACCAAGAAAAACGCTCTCAAGGGAAGATTTTGATTTAGTTGAAAAAAATTTTCAAGCCAAGTTGAGCAAAGCATTTTTGAAAATTATAATATAATTGAATAATAATTTCAAACAATGGAGAAATTTATTACGAAGAATTAAAATACATTTTCCATTATATAATGAAGTACAATTTCTCTTTATATTCGATCATACGGATGCTTGGAAGAAATGATTGCAATTTCGAATTACAAATAAATTGTTAATACCATTTAAGATAATATTTATGTAACTGCTGACATGACATAATACATTTATGTGAATGAATGCCTTTCCAGAAAAGAAAAGGTACATTGATAGGAATATAGAGCCTATATTAATATAAATCTTAGTACGCGAGTTACATATAAAGAGAAAAGAGAAACTAGAAGAGTTATATAGCAAATATTTATTAGCAATTGATAAGCAAAGGAAAATAGAACGTATAAAAATCTGTAGAAATGTGTGCTAGTTAAAAAAAAAAGTATCATATTTTCAGATGTTTACGGTTTATGTGCCACAACGAGTAAATCGTTTGCCACGGCATTGTATTAATGCGTATGTAAGAGATGTCTATGTATTTGCATTACATTCCACACATTGACCAATAGCCGAGTGAGAGCTTAAAGTTAAAATCTCTTGAATGGCATGGCAAAGGAAGATTATCCCATTCATTCGTTCATATTCGTTTCACAATGCCACACAATATTGAAATAATTCTAACCAAAAACCAAAGAGTTAGAGTGTAATGTCACAACATGGAAATGAGAGTAACAAAAATAAATAAATAAAAATAGAAAAAAAAAAGAAAGTAGAAAAAATTACAAGTAGAGATAAATGAAACAAAAAGGCTGAATAATATTGCTATGTAAATAGAGAAAGAGTAAAAAACAATATGTAAACTTGTTAAACAACGCGATAGGCTGTCGTTTATATTTTTTCTTATTGCTTTTTGTATTTTTTCTGTTTAAAAAACGATTTAAAATTAACAAAATGTGAAGGTATAATTTGTGTAAGGTTTTTGTTTTTTTTTATCAATGGTAGTCTTTTTTAGGATTTTTTTTCTTTTGACTTGATTGTTTTTCCATTTTACTTATTTCAAACAAGAAAGTATTTGCACTGATAGAATTGTGTGGGAAATTGTAATTCATTAGTTGTACAACTATTTTCTTTATTTCTCAGTCTCATTGCTCTTTATTCAATCTATGCCTCTCCTGGTATTAATTTCTAAAGTAAATTGCTTAACATTTGCATTCGTTTTTGCTTTTTCTTGTTTAATTTATGTCCTAGTTTTAGCGACTTCGGAATCTAACTAATCCACTTGCAAACTTTTCTAGAAAAGTTTGAAATATATTTCTTATGGATTTTCAAATGTATCATGCGTGAAAATTCACAAAGAATGCTTATTAGCTTTATTCTAAGGACCAGCTGGAATATTTAAAATATCCTAGAAAATTATGGATAGTAGTTGTAAAATGATGAAGACCAGGGCTGTGAAGTACAAATAAATACCAAGAATTATATCCTCTATTTATAACAGAATTAGATGAAAGAATTGACCAAAGTTTTATAATATTTATGCCAAATTGAGTACAAAATTTTATTATCTGTTTACCATTTACTCCACTTTACACTAATTATGGTATTGGATGTTTTGTGTTATGACTTTCATAACAACTTCAATGAATCCATTCAGGATTACTATACAAACTTCCTGTCTATCAGGTCTTTATTAGTTTCTTATCAAATTACAAGTTGCCATTTTAGAGATGTTGTAATGATATTTGATAAGTGGGCTTGTTGTGCTTCATTAAATATGGTTAAGATTCGATGATTTTTACGATCACTCTCCATATAGGAATTTATTAAAAAAGAAGAAAGGAAAGAAAAAAATGTTCATTGTTTCGAAAGTTCTCATAACAAAAATCGATTCTTAGTATATACTTGATATATTTAATAAGTGTACAAAAGTTGTATTAGATCATATAACGAAATATTCAAATCAGTTAAAAATTGAAATTTGTTGCTTAACTTGTAGCTGATTTTTGATTTTTTATGATTTATTGATCGCTTTAGCAAAAGTAGTGGTTGATATATAAGAATTGCCCTTAACCTTCAAAAGTTTTTGTTATTTATTTTGTTGTTGTTTTTGTTATTGTTTTTCTGCGGAAATAATTTGTATATTCATTAGATTGGTAACAGATTTCGTTGATTGGATTATCACCAAATTTCAAATCATATTCACATTCACATTCAAATTGAAATTCGTATGTACAAAAGAAACAAATGGATGAACAAACGAACGCAGGAACGAGTAAATATTGTTATATGATTTTATTTATAGCGTATATAAAAATTTGTATTTACATATGTACAGGCAATTTCTACACATTTCATGAATTTCGTTTTTCTATTTTTCTTTATTTGTTTTTAAAGTCAACTTAAACACTTTGCTGTTATCCTTTTGTAAGCAAATTTTCTTATTCCACTTGTTTTTTAATCTCGATTGCCTTTTTTCAACAATCAAAAAAGAAAAACTTTTTCTTGTTGATATGCTGCTTTCCACATAAAATTTTCCATTTGAATTTTTTTTCTATTTCTAGTTTCTGTATATAAATAAGATATAAATGATTATAAAAATTTGTCTATTTATTAGCATTTATACGGATATGAATTGGGAAATGGACTAAATGAAACAGAAATTAAGTGACTTCCGTTAAAATTTCATATTTTTTATGCTGCCTTTTTTTTTTTGAAAATACTTTTTTCTGTCACATTTCTCATCATTTTTCACATCATTTTATTTTTTATTACACGACACTTAAATATGCCCCTTTTTGTTGCTTTTCATTTGTTTTCATTGTTGCTAATGTCTAGCCACTTTCATATATGTATGCATATTTTACTGCACACTCAATTTTACAGACTTTTATAGTTTATTAAGGTCCCCGTTGGACAAATGATGAGGTTGGTATGATGGGAGAGAATGGGCTAGAAAGATGAAACTGTGAAAGTGATTGATGTTGCAAGGAAGGTGGTCAAGAAGAAGTGGTTGTTATAGCAAGAATACTGGAGTAATGGCATAGAGAGCACAAAAATCCAATTATCTTCATTAAAATGTCTAATTACAACAAAGAAGGCGGATGCATAAAATGTTAAGTGTATTTGAATTTGACGGTCGTAAATTACATTCTGTCTCACTCTCTTCCCTTCTCTTCTCTTCTCTTCTCTTCTCTTCTCTTCTCTCTCTCTTTCTCTCACTGTATGTCTTTCTTGTTTTTTCTTAATTTTCTAACTCAAACTATCATGATTTTTTATGATTTGTCTTTGTATATGACGTTTCTTCTATTATTGGAAATTAACTTTCGCTTGCAAGTATGTTATAGAAATTTTTTTTAGATAAAAAATGTAAACATTGGTAAACACTAAAAGATTACGGAAATATCCTCTTGCTTTGCATTGGAATATTTATAAATAATTTGAATTTGAATTTTGGAAGTAATTTGCAAATTTTATAAATTATGTTTGTTTGTTTGAGATACTCAATTTGACTTTTGCTTCTATTATTTTCCATAATTAGTATAGAAAAAATTTTATATTTTCAATTCATTTATAAGAAATCATTTTGATTGGCATACATTTTCATTTTAAACGTGTTTCAGAAAGTCACTGTATTTTTAGCTTAAATTGCGAAAAATGATTTTTTATAAAAGATAAATATTCATAAATGGATAATGGAATTCCGTAAGATAAAAGTTTTCTTGCATTATTTCCGTTTTTATTCATTGATTTGAAGGAATTAGGGTTTTGTTTTGGTATTTTCATTAATTTTAGTTAACTTTTCAGGAATTTCATAGGAAAGTTTCGCGCCTCAATTTTGATATTATTGCCGATATATCTTCTTCGTTCTTACAAACATTGCTTATTAGTTTGGGTAGAATTTTTACCTTTCCAAAAGTATGAAAGTGAAATATGTTGAAAATTTGTCATACATTAAAGGACATCAATCAAAAATTACATCATAGAATTGAACTTTTTATCCACTGAAGCAACTTTTTCTAAATTTTGTAAAATATGCAGTATTTATTTTATTTAAATGTATTTGTGTTTAAAAAGAAAAATCAATTCGGAAGTCGCTTGCAAAAAAATGCTAATTAGTTTACGAATATATATAAATATATATATAAATATAGATATTATGTAATATTAAAAAAAAAGCATGTGATAATTCGTAAATTTAATGTTATTAATATTATTAAGGCATATTAAGCCGGCTGTACTTATTGTCTGGCGTACACAGGCAGCACATGTGATTTTATGGATCATACAACCTCATAAAATATTAACCTTATGACATACAGCTCACATGTTGGCAATAAGTAAAAAAGAGGGGTAGACAACAATAGAAACTGAATAGAATGTCACATAAAAAGGTAAAAAGGATACCATTTTGAGCTCATCTCTACCGACCATGAAATCCTAACAATGAGAATGGTGTTTATTATGTACGATATCAATACAATAATCATAATAATAATCATAATAATAATCATAATAATTATAATAGTAATATTATAAAAAAGAAGATATGATAGCAACAACAACAACAACAACAACAACAATAATAAAATATAATAATAATAATAATAATAATAATAATAATAATAAATTATAAAAGAATATAAATCTTTTAGAGCATTAAAATGCTCATTGTTGAAACAGGCGAAAATGTTGATGGCAACGACAATGAGGACAATTTATAATGACATTCTCTTCTCTGCTTCTCTTTTTCGCTTCCTCTTTCTCTATTTTTATTCTATTCTATTTTCTCTCTCTCTCTCTCTCTCTCTCTCTCTCTCTCTCTCCTTATTATTTAGTATAGTTCTTATTATCATAGTTCTTACACTTTCCCCGGTTTTTTGTTTGGTAGCTATTTCCATTAAAGCTCATAAAAAATATTTAAAAGTATTTTCATGATTTCATTTTGCAAATTTTACACATATTTACATATGCAACCATCTAAGACAGACATGAATATAGAATTAACACCTACAAACATATATAAATATAAATTCATGCAAGCACACACACTCGCACATAACACACATAATATATAAATATTTGTGTGTGTGAGTACTGTTTATGAAAAATTTCAAATTTCCGTTTTGAGATGATTTCTTACTTCTTACTTTTTACTTCTTCGTGTTATTGCCGCTGATTATTATGTACACTCACATTTGTATGCTTGTGCAAGTGTATGGGCGTCATAAATATCCTCCCAATTACTACTACTCTACTCTACTCACTTACATTAAATATTGTTCGGATCTTTAATACATCAAAATCTATTAAGAATATCCAAACTAAAGCCCCAGAGGTCCCATGACGTTTATATGTAAATCTATAAACCAAATTCAAATGTGAATCGATTTTCTCTAATTTAATTATTTAAAATTGGTATACAAGCTTAGAATCGTCAAAAATATTGTTGTACTTAGATAATTTTTGAAAATTCAAGCAACTGATTTAATTATCATTTTTTTTTGGAATAACTAAATGGTGGGTACTTTTGACATTTATGATTTTCTTCTTAATTTTGTGTATTCTAACTTTTTTTTTGATTGTTTATGTTACAGTGCAAATTATTTTTCTAACCACGGTTCTTCTTTTGGCCATTTTCTATTTTCATAAAAGTGTTGTAAATGGATATATGTAAATTTATAACAATATTCGTGACAAATTGAATAAATATTTCAACAATAATAATGAAATAGTTATATAAAATGAAAATTAGTAATAGCCGGCTTCTGTTTATCTCTTATTTATGATACTTAATCACAGAATGTAAGCAAATAGCAAAATTTTTGGAGGTTTCTGGTTTATCAAAATAATTTTGTATTATACTTTGAAAGTCGCATATGTAAAATTGAATGTTATGTAAAATGATTAAAAGAACTATTCACGAATCTATAGTTTTTTATATGGAGCAATTATATGAATAAATTGTTTAATCAATTTGCATATCTTGCAATCTTGTCCCATTAATTTTCATTTAAAGTAAGTTCGGCTTACTTAACTCATTTTGTCATTCAGACTTTAAGATTACAAATGTTGTTCACGATTCAAACTGTATTATCTAATGATTAAATCGAAAGTATTATTATAATAAATGTCACTCTAAAATATGTATAAGACATTAAGTGCACTATTCTAAAAATGTTTGTAACTTATATTTCAATGGATTTTACATTTTCAAAATAAATTATTTGGAATGTTGATGTAAAGAAGAGCTAAGTAAAATCAAGTTCAAATTGCAAAAATGTCTGTTAAAATGTTAAAAAAAAAAAGCTAACAAAAAATCAAAAAATTGAAAATGTAAATGTATTCAAAAAAAAAAGCCAAACAAAAACAAGGCGTTATCGATTATAAAATGCCTTAAATTATGATTAAAAGGTGGGTATATAAAAAGGAACTAAAAAAAGGCTTCAAATAAAAGGTCGAACTGTCCAAAGTTTTATGTAACTCATTCATATAATAATCGAGTATTTTGAATGCATTTTTCATAGTAAAATATTTAGGCTTGGTTTCTCAAAAGATTAAACGCTTAAAGAATTCAAAAATGTTAACTATTTAGTTCAGATTTTCCGATTTTGTTATATCAAGGCACAATTTTCTTTGATAGACTTTTAATATATAAAAAGGTATTTGCTAAATGAGATCGTAAAAATTATCCACCATGTTATTACATGAATAGACAGACTTAAGCGGACTTTAAATAGACGGATGGAATTTTGAATCTTGAATTTTATTTAAAAACTCTTCTTTGAATTGTAAGTATCAGAATAAACTTATTCCACATTGCTCCACAAATGATATTAAATATAAAAATAGTTTAAAATAAGGTAAGTATGAATAAAATGAAAAAATTTTTACAGCAAACAAACTATTCTATCAAATGTTCTGCTTCTATTCTATTCTATTTGACTCTGCTTTGGTTTTACTCGCATCTCTTCTGTGATTTTTGCTCTGTTAGAATATTCATATAAACCTATTATTGATATTTGTGTTTGCTTGTTTGTATTTTATTTTTATTGTATTTATGGTATTTATTGTATTTATTGTATTTATTGTATTGTATAGTACATGCAAATATATACACAGAAATAATAAAGTGAAAATGTGAAATGCGCACGCACATGAATATAAATTGAATTTAACACTAGAATGAAAGGAAAGTGCAAATCGCATTTATATTCATTTGACCATGAAAAAAAAAAAAAAAGAAAAATGAAAATGAGAAAAGCAAAAAGCAGAAAGCATAAATACAATAATACTAAAAAAGTAGAAATATTATAAAAAAAGAAAAAAAAAAAGGACAAAGAAAAAATATAAGAGACATAAGAAGAAGAGAAGTAAGCAGAATAAAAATTTAAACGCTATCAGATCGCAAAATAATCACATTGCTTTTTTTCCATTTTCCTTTTACTTTGTACTTTTCTCCAAGTTCTTGTTTCATTCCCATTTCCATGCGTTTTTCTTATTGACTGAAATGAAGTGAAAAGTGAAGTGAAAAAACAAACAGAACAGATAAATAAATGAATAAAAAAAAAACAGGCAAAATCATATAAAATGAGATTTTGACTGAAATGTCATAATAAAAGGTAAAGATTTGTTGCCATCATCACCACTGTGCTCATTATTATTGTTATTCTTAATGTTGCTAACCTTATTGTTGTTATTATTGTTGTTATACTTATTGTTATTTTTGAGTAGAGTAGGTACACAGAAAAAGTAAAAGAAAACAGCAAAAAATATTTGTGGTACAGATAATTTGGATAACAATCCTTAAAATTCATTTACAAGTATTAAGTGAAGACTTAAGAATTTTTTTTTCATGTATAAATTTGTTTGTTTATTAAATGCAGCAGCATTCAATCATTTTAGGAAATTTTCTCTATGATTTTGGCTATTAAAGAAATCAAGAATAAAAAAAGGGAATTAGAACGAAATGATTTTTCACTCTCATCGTGCAAAATTATTTTCAATTTTTTTGGGTTTAATTAATCTGCCTGCAAATTAAATTGAAAGGGATGAAGTAGATAAAATCGTTTAGAAGTTGTAACCATAAACACCTGACATTATTTGAGAAAATTTAAGGCGATTTTTGTCTCATGTGAATATTTAAATAACTAGAAATCGCTCAATTATACGATTACAATTCCAATCAGAAGGTACATTGAAAGCATTGACGAAATCTACTTCCCAAGGTTTCACTTATTGTGTTAGCTAAATAATGAACATATAATCTAACACCATGCAAAAAATTAAAACTAGAAACAAAATTCTTTCTAAAATTAGAAGTGATAAATATGCCCCAGATATTGCGACTTCTAATATTCCTAATTATGTTATTTCATTTATCTAGATTTCTTTACCATAAAAAGATATTAAAATGCCTTGTAATGAGCAGACAGAAAGAAGGAGAGTTATGAAAATTTGGAAAATGATATGAAAACATAAAAGGGAAGGAAAGTAAAATAACAAAAAACGCCGCACGTGTAATTGACACCTTTCAAAAACTAGAATCTTCCTTTAATTAACTTTTCCATTTCAAAGTGGTGCACAAAAGATTAGTGATCGATAAACTGAGAAAATAAAAAAAAAAACAAATAATTAAATATGAAATGGGATTCGTACGTATTCACATCGAATTGAAATTTTCTTTGTAGAAATGTGAGTGACTTTATGGAAAAGTCTAAATTTGACTGAGTTGTTTGTAACGTAATTTGAAGTCATTTAGAATTTTTCGTTTGTTTATGATCAATAAATGCTTAAATTTTATACATTATATTTATCCATAAAAAATGTTAACAAACCATTACACAAATCTAAATTTTTATTAAGGTACTACGACAATGGACTGCTACAGCCTAAAACAAAGTTCACTTTCTATTAAAATGTTTTGTGCAATCAAAATTAATTTTCATATAAAACCATTAAAAATGATTTGTTTAACAAAGTCCTTTATGATGGCTGATTAACCCGAAGGGAGCCGGGGGTAATTGGTCATATATTGACAAAGCATCAGTGCTAAAATAACATTGCCTTCCCATATTGATATTTGAAAATGTTTCAAAGAGTTGATCAATTCAATCCAAAGTTTTGAGCGTAACGCAACGCTCAAAACATTAGCGGTCTTTCCTATAGAAGAGGTTGATAGTTAATTAATACAAAATGCTTTCTAAATTTGTTATTTCTAAATTGATTGGCTTTTTATAGGATGCTTATTAATTGTAATTAAATATTTTGGATTTTCCGGAAATAACATTTAAAGTTTTGTAAAAGTGTTCATAAGGAAAATTGAGAATCGATTCATTTATATCATTTTTCACATAAATCCCTTTGTTTAAATTTTTTGCATTATTATTTATATAAATTAAATATTTATTTAATAGTTTTTACAGTAATTAAATTGCATTTACAAATGTTACACTTTCCTTTTCTTTGTACATTTCTCTGTTAACAGAATTAATTTATAATCGAATAACTGAATCTATTCTGCCAATTTATTAAACAATGTGTTACATATGAACAAAATATAAGTGAAATATTTTACATAAATTTTTTTTTTAAATTTTGCGTAAAAATTTAACAACGTATCGCTTGTCCATGTAGACAAATAAGATAAGAGAAGTGTAGTAAGTACATGAATACAAATTAAACAAATAAGAAGCGTTGTGTGTTTAAGGTTGGAGCAGGCTCTTAAGTAATCTACACCATGTTGCTTAGTTTGACTAAAACGTCAAATAAATAAAGTTTAAAGTTGACAAAGTTGAGAAAACTCTAATTTGTTTATAATTTAAAAAATTCGTTAAAATGAACTGATCAAGACCAAATTTAGTACGCATGTTGTTTATGTTAAAATACAATTTCTTGAAATTTGCGATTCGAAGGTTTACATGGATAGATTACGTGGATAGATAGACAGGCAGACTCAAATCGCTTTAAGAAGGGATTCTGAGTCGATCAGTAGAGTAAAATGTGTGTCTATCTCACAAGTGATGTAGGGTATAGAAATCATTTTATGGGGATAAAATCAAGTAATAACAACAACAATAACAATGAATATAATTTGTAGGCAATAAAATGACAATAGCAACAATTAATAAAGTTATGTGTTGTATGTTTTTATTTCACTCTCAGCAATTCAATACAATTCAAAGGTCTCTATGAATGTTTACTTTGAGTTAAATTGGTCATTTATACGTGTACGTTGACTTTTAAAAATGAGTCCATTTCAAACTAAGTATGAAAGTATTTTGTCAATAAATTTGAGTTGTGAAGGACAATAAAGAAAACCCCTTATTATTAGTATAATCAAATATTTAAAACAAATGCAAAAAAAAAGTCATAAGGCATATGCAATATTTTATTGTACAGTGAAATATCAAATAAAACTAGAAATACGCAAAAATTTTATAAATATGTTAACGTGAAAATACTGACATAAATTTACAAGAAACTTATCGTCGACTATTGTTAGCCTAAATGTTTACATGGGTGGTGCACGTAAAATGTTTGAATATTAGTCATCCAGTCCAATTCAGTTGATATTTACGCAGTTCCATACAATTTGATAAAAAATTTACATGCAAAGACTTTGGACACTCGGCCGATTGGGAAGTTGATTCTATATAAATAAATTGATTCTGACTGAGTAATTTTGATCTATAACAATCTAAATAAAGATAGTTATCCTAGATCCTTTGGCGTCATAGTGATAAAACCATTAAGAAATTGAAAGACAGCATTCATCCAATTTGAGAATTATTGGTCATTAAATGTGTTTGTCCGAATTTCAGCGAAGCATCTTAAAAATTTCAGCTTATATTTTGATATAAACTAATAGAGGGATAAAGACGTTTAAATCGATTTAGGTTATTATAAAAATTGAATTCTTTCTATACATTTCTGGAGGTTACGTATATCTGTACAAGTTTTATATATCCTGTAAAGTAATGCTCTTGGTCATAAAATTTAATAAGTAGATAAATAAATTAAGAATAAGTGTAAATGAGTAAATGAGAAATTTTTTTGAAATTCATGAGATTTAAGTAATAAGTAACAAGTAACAAATTTACGTTTGGCTGGTGTAAAATTTTGGATAGCCATCACCCAACTACCGCCCTATGACATTATGATACTGAGCTTGTTCCAGTTTTTGAGTAATGGACGGAAAACCTAAGCATTATCAGTAAAAAGTAAAAATTTGGTGTTATAGCATGGCCAAATGGCAAGAGAGGCATTGCATGCTAGTTTCCTCTCTACGTGTAAAAAATTTTGCTGCTATATCTTTGGCATTTGCGATTTATGAGCTAAAAACCATGCAATTTTATTTTAAGCAACAGAGGTGTTGTCAGTTTACGTTGTATTGTGGGCGTGTCCATCGATCAATTGTTGCCCATTTTCAATGCCAAGTTTTTGCAATCCTGAAAAAATTTCGAATGTTTTTGCTATATTTGAAGTTGATAAATTCATAAATTTTGCAGCCAGGAGAGTGCCAATAACACACAGATACATAAACGGACAGACATTGGTAAATCGATTCAGAATTTGATGTTAGTCAACAGTTATAGGGGCGTCGAAGCTTACTTTTAGGCGTTGCAAATATTACGGCATCTCTGAGGAGTGAGTATAAAAAAAAGGCAGTGACAGAAAGTACAATAAAATCCTTTAAATTAGGCAATTTTATTGTACTCAATTTTCTTATCATGACGCTTTTCTCATACCCGCATTTATTATTTTGGAATATTTAGAAAAATTTTTGTATAGAAAGTGTAGTGTCTGTTATTATCAAATTGTACAACTTAAACGGATGTATTTCCTGTTGGTAAATGTGGTGTTTACACATACATAAATATGCACGTATATATGAATTTTAGTTCATTGTATTTCAATTTTGAAACAGGAAACTTAAGATGCAATTGTTATGTCCTGACCGGTACACAACTATTGTACCCACATATTGCTTCGGATACGTTAACAAGATAATGTATACGCAATATGTTTACCAATTATATATATTCTATTAAATGTCCTTATATATATATTTATATATTATGTAGATATATGTACATGTGGCAAACAACGACAGAAGTCATATGAAATGAAGTTTTGGCGATACATTCGCCCTCCACTTACACTTCGTATAAATGATTTCTGTAAAAAGTGTTTCTATTAAAAGAGAAATACATAGAGTGAGAAAGAAAATGAGATAGAGCGGAGGAGAGAGAGAGAGAGAGATAGAGTGAGAGAGAGTGATAGAAAGAAGTAGAAAGAGTAAAAATTACTTTAGAATTTATGGAATTGAAAAGCTTTTTCTGTTTGTTTTTTATTTGTGTACTTTAAATGCTTATTGTTGACTTTTTGGTCAATAAAGTCAACAATAATTGGTACCTATAACATATTTATGGTCATTTCTCTGTAACAAAAAATTGAAAAATGTAACTATGTGCTATAAAAGCGCCATATGTCATCTATTAATCATAATTTCATTTCATATAATTTCATATTTTCCTCTCAATAGGGTTTCTCCATATTCTTTTCAGATGTTACATCGTTTGAAACGTTTAAGTAAAATATTGAATTTTTTCATATAAAATTTATAGGTTTTTATGGTTAAACAGTTGATTTAGAATTAGATCTTTAATATAATTTAAAATGCTCTGAAACCGAGTACTCTCTAGCATATTTTGATATAGAGATCAACTTTACTAATTACGGATCAAAGTAGATACAATTTTTTGATGAAATTTAATGTTAACAATTCATTTAAAAATCGGCCGCCATCGTAGACTTTTTGGCTCTTTTGTGTAATAAGTTAAGGAAGCAGTAGGTTCAATTGTATGGTCTATTGCCTCATAACAAAAATGAGCTTCGGTGCGAAAGGTAAAACTTTAACTTCGTCTGACGTATAGAAAGAGGCTTACTGGCAAAGAATCTTGTACTTAACTTGAATTTCATCTTTCAAATGTGGCGTATAACGCTAAAATGTTATTACTGCACAAATCCAAATCTGAAAAGTTTTTACTTGATATTTCGTAGATCATGTTTGTGCAGCGCTCCCATTTTTACATTAAAAACAATACTTTAATATGAATGAATTTTAGTTAATGTAAAATGTGGACTGAGATGATTTGTTTAACAGAAAAAGAACTTATTTATTTCTTTTTTTCGTACAGTTAAAACAATTTTTTTTAATAAAGAACGTTGCATTTTCATTTTGTAGAAGAATTTTAATTTTGCTTTTCATTAAAAATATTGCTTTTCTGAATCTGATTTATTTTTAATCCTTTATACAATTGTACTTCTGTTTCTTATCGTATTTTAAGTCTGAAACTAATTGTGGTTATTGAAGGAGAGGGCCTGAATCAGCTAATGCTTCTGTGATATATATTTATGTTTATCTTTAGCATTTTATCTTAAATAACAATGTATAAATGAAATTGTAATATAAAGATGCTTTGTGGTTAATGACTTATGATACACAATGGAACAATTTGTGGTCTTTTGCAAATATATTTTCTATTTGCTATTAATATTTTAAAATATTTATACTTTTAAATACATTCACGCTCTATCGCTTTATGTTTTCTTAATAAAAAATTATTTTGCTCATTTTTTTGTACATTTTTAGTTATCTAAGACTCTATAATTTGCTTTTTACATTTCATTGCTCTGCATACTTTTGTATTTAATAGTATGGTATTTATTAAAAAAAAAAAATGGAAATCTAAACAGGCGTTTATTTCATTTTCTTAACCTGCCCCTTGAGATACAATCACAACGCAACTTTAGTCTGAATTATACTGCAAAAATATTGATATAGAAAATATTATTTTAATAACATAAATCTTATATTTAGTCTCTTACATCGATTAAAATGGCTTGCTTTTGGTACATGGACAAAATTTTAAACTTAGCAAAGTAAAAAATCTTTACTGTATAAGTTTTTGGGCCATATAGGACTACTTTTTTTGTTTCTTCTAAGTTCACACTTTTTCAAAATCTTTCAAATAAATCAGATGTCAATCATGAATGTACATTTTCTATTTGCTTAAACATTAAACATTAAACATTAACATTAAACAGGTCCGTACTTCATTTTCCATATTTTAGAAGGTTCTTCTTTTTTTTTTGATGCTTAGATTAATATTTTGTAAACTTTTCAAGGTACAATTAGTTAAAATTATTATTTCTAATTAAAAAAAATACTTCTCTCTGTTTCATTTTCACATTTCATACATTTTATATTCTTAGATGAAATAAAGAACAAATTAGAATTTGCCGATATTATTTTTGAAAATATTTGCTTTTTCTACTGGTAGTCATAGTGTTAAATTATGAAAAGATAACTTTTGTCGTTTGATTCTACATTTATATCAAACTAAAGTGATAAGAAGCTAATACTTTTTTTTTCAAATAACTTTAAATTGTTTATTATAAAATTTTCCTATTAATTTTTACTTTTATGCAAATATACAAAAGTTCATGTATATATATATGTATGTATATATGACATAGTGGTTAATAAATTTTGGGTAAAATTAATTATTTTCTTTAAGAGTAATGTTTAGTTGATTTAGTCATGGTGTGCAAATTTTTTTTTGTTGAAACTTTTATGTTTTTAAAGAATTTCGATTTTGTACCAGTACCATTCATTAGCCATCATTCTAATTTGAGAATAGAGTAAAGCATCCCTTTAATAACGATAAATGGATGCTCTCTTGAAACTCTCTTGATTCGCTTAAAATAGCCGATGCACTCAAATTTGCTTCAGCCTAAAAAAATGCTACAATGATTTAGCATACATTTTGTTTAAAAATTTAAATGCATCACTTTGTATTACTTTTATTAATTATTAATTATCTCAAGTAATTTCAATTTATAATCTTTCGAAATTATTTTGTTAGACGTTCTCAGTTTAGTGCTTGAACCAGAATGTTTAAATATTTATGCAAATGGTAATAATTACAAGGCAACCAAAAAGTCTTTAAAATCTCTATAAACTTAAAATGTCGTGATGTTGGAAAATCTCTTTACTTGAGGTGCCATTTGAGAGTCCGTGATTGCCTTGGACTTGCATGGATATTTATTTACCTACAAGTTAAGTATACATTTTTTTGCCATTTTAAATTGTGATATGTCTAGTTTATATGAAATATTATTGTTGTTGCATTTGTTTATTCCTTTTCACTTGTGTTAATATTCTAATTATATGGCAAGCTTAAAAATGCAAAACTTTATTGCTATCCTTGTTATTTGATTTTTTGCTCTACCTTTTACAGTTTGCTCTTTTTTATGAAAAGTTTATGAAATGAAGAAAAAGAAAAAAGTGGCAGTAAAATTGTGATATAAAATCATTAGCATAGAAGAATAAGTGAAGTTATTTTCAATTGTATCTTTTAGTCGATAGTGGAAAATTGTTGCACTTATTTGTCATTTCGTTCGCTTTCGACTTTTGTTTATTTAGCATTTTATTTTTTTTTTAACATTTTTTTCACTATTTTGCTTTTATTTTGTTTTATATTTTTAAAGCTTGATTATTTAACACCTGATAGGTAAATCACTTAACGTTGGTCAGAAATCAAATTGACGGAGATTTTTCTATATTTTTTTTTAACTTTCTCAACTTTAAATTATATCTATTCGTTGAATTTTATGATAAAACAAAAAAAAGCACAGAAAGAAAGAAAGGAAAGAAAAAAGGAAGCATTTTTTAATAAATTGTAATTGTTTTTCTTTGTTGGTCTGTTTATCGAGACTTTGCATGTGAGTAATGCAGGTAATAAATGGTTGAATGGAATGGTGAATCATCTAATGTCGGGTAGAAGATTTTAAAGCAAAAACTAATTAAAAGTTGTGAGACAAGCAGTTTTTTATCCTTAATCTCCATCTCGAGTGTTTGTTGCCACCAATCTTGTCTATGTTTGTTTAAGTGTGTTTCTTGTGTTCTTTTCTTTTGTTTTTTTTTTTTTTTTTGTAATTATTCTTTCATTGTTGCTTTTGGTGTTGTCGCTTATTTTTCATTTTCAATTTCTAATGCGTACTACGCTCAGTGTGCAGTACAAAAAAACAGGAACAAGTGGAAATCGTAGAAATGAACTGATACGCCCACTTATTTATTGTAGGGCAGATTGTTAGGTGGAACGATTTTATTGCAACAAGTAAATAACAAAGCAAACAAATAATTTTTCAAACTTACTTAACTCTCTTTGCTGTGTACACCCTACACCAACAACGTACGTACAGCTGGTGCATATGCACAACATTTAATGTCTATTTTTAATCACACGAGCAAACTTGGTTCTATGAACAAGTTTCTATATCATTATAAGCTTGAACCATTCATTCTTTAAAAGGCAGGAAATCTCATCTGAGAAATGGGCGAGTGAACTTATACCGAATTTAATTCGATTTGTGGACTTATGTAAACAAATTAAACTTTACAGAGCCTGATTGCGATTATATAAATGTTTCTCTGGACTGATTTACCTTCTCTTTTGCTAGAATAAGATATAAATAGTTTGTGCGATTGATTAAGATATGCAGGCACGAGAGATGAAATTATTGCTAAAGCATTTAAAAAGTTGGTAATTTTTGGCACATTTTTTTTAAAAAAAAAAACGAAATTTGTGTAGAAAATTTTGTTCACATCGGTCTATTGCACTCACTTTTACATTTAAAAAAATTTTTCAATTTCTTAATTTGTAATTGACTCTTTTGACATTGCAATCATTTTAACAGAAATGATGCAAGATATTTAAAAGTCGACTTTATGTGACTATAATTTTTTGTATACTTGTTTAGATCTATATCTAAGTGTATGCCTTTATAATCTCCTCCTCCAATTTCCTGCCATGTATAATCTCATACTCTGATTCAATCATTCTCTCCTCTTCGACCGGTCGCATTCTGTGAGCAGTAAGAAGTTTAGTGAGTGATTGTGTCACAGGTGGTAAATGAAATTGAATAAGGGAATAAAGTAAAGAAAAAGTAAGGAAAGAGAAAAGAAAAAAACAAACAAAAAAAACAGAGGAAACTATGAAAAACTTTCTATTAATGTTGCTTATTGTTACGGTTGTTACCGTTCTGTTACTGTTCCACCGTATTACTTTCGTCGATATTGCTGCTGCCGCAGCTGTTGTTGTTGTTGTTGTTGTTGTTGTTGTTGTTGTTGTTTTGTTGTTATTGTTGTTGTAGTAACAGTAGCAGCAATGTAGTTGTTACTGTTGTTGTACGCATGCTTTATGACACTACGAAACATTGAATTTTATTTTTACAATGATAAATCCACGCTTATATTTGTTTCTTCTTTATTCTTTTTGTACAATTTGCCAAATAAACTAGTGAAAAAGATAATATATAAAAAAACATTTTTTCTTCTTTTTTTTGGCGGTTTATACAAAAAATATGACAGTTTTTCCAGTTTTTCCGCTTTTGGGTGTGAATAAAAACAAAAAAAAAAAAGAAAAAAAGAAAACTTAAAAAAAACGAAACGAAATGTTTATATAATTCTTATTATAAACTCTCTAACAAAAAGGAAAAACTTTTCCTTTTTCGCGGCAACAATGTAATTGAGAAAAAGAAAGATTTATTCAATAAACTCATAGACTGCATTATCTAGTCTCTTTACTAATAAATGTCTAAGTGAAAGTCTAAGTAAAATGTTGGAATTGGAGAGTTCAATTTTCGTTTTGTCTGCTTGTTTTTTTTTTCTTCGTGTTGGGAAAATAATACTTTTTCTCTTTTGACCAAAAAGATTTCGAGTATTTCTTTTGTAAAAAACTTCGAAATTAATACGATGACGTGCCAGCAGAGATTTTAGCATTGGTTTGAGAAGAAAGTTTAGATAAAATATAATGAAAGTGTTTTGCAAGGCTGATCGGATCAGCACCAGTGCTGCTAAACTAAATCGACCATTAATTTTGTGTCAGATTATTGGTAGAACGTTTTTTAGTGGCACTGCCTCAACTAGGAAGGCCGAAGAACGCATTTCGCTGTGCTATTAAACTACATAACTTAACGACAATTATTCCACAATGCATTCACAGTAAAAGAAGTAGATTATTTAGAAAGCACAAGCTTAGTGGTTTAATCGTTGACTATATTAATTACTTTAGAGTCAGACATCAGTTTAGTACACTTAAAGCAAAGGCTTATCCTAGAAATTTTTATAAATTCGTTAATACTGGAAGCAAAACTAAGGGTTTTCGGTTTATTATGGAATGTGATAATGTTGAATCTTCATGTTCAACGGTAATTATAAATTTTTTTGTTAACCATTTTTAGAAATCTTTTTGGTATTTGTCGGATTCATCTGGTAATTACCCCTACCCAATATCACCATTTGATATTGATATATTTCCGTCTAGGCTATTTTCAGTTAACGTTAATTGCTTTAAAATTTTCTTATTTGCTTGGTTCAGATGGCATTCTATCCAGTTTTCTAAAGTGTGGTGCTGAACTGCTTTGTACCCATTAACAAGAATTTTCAATAAATGCTTAATAAATGGCATTTTTCCTGATTTATGGAAGACCAGCTTATGTAAAAATGATCCTAGAAATTCCATCTCTAATAATAGAGGCATTGTTAAAATAAGTGTGCTATCGAAATAATTTGAATCTGTGTTAACACACCTATCAAGTGTGTCATTTCACCCTATCAGCATGGTTTTGTTAAGGGTAAATTTGCTAAATCTAACCTACTAGAATTATAAGGCGTGATTTCTCAAGGCTTCTCTGATCATAAACAAACTGACTTTATTTATACGGATTTTTTGAAAGCATTTGACAAAGTCCTTCATAGGTTATTGATTCACAAATTGAGCCGCCTCGGTTTTCCGAGGCGGCACTTGGGCACATTTTGGTTTCCAATATTCGTGAATGATATTCTCAATAGTGTTAATTCCTCTCGCGTTCTAATGTACGGAGGTGATGTTAAATTGTTTCTACCATTTAATTCGCGTGAAGAATCCATTTTACTTCAGGTTAATGTAGTGCGGTTGTATGAATGGTGCCTCGCCAATGGTATGTCGCTAAATTTAAAAAAATTAAGAAAATATTGTTCAGCCGAATAACACCTCTCACGGCACAATATGTCATTAGTGACTGTGAATTAAAAAATGTGACAAATGTTAAAGATCTTGGAGTTACTTAGAAACTTAGATTTAATTTACATATGCGGCCTCGGTAAATAAAGCATAATCGATTTAAGAATTTAAGGACCCATATATTGCTAAACATGTACATGTCCATTATGAGGCGGATATTAGAATATTTGTCTGTTGTATCCCCTCTTATACTTGCTACTTATACAGATTCGATTAAAAGTAATCGAATCTGTGCAAAAAAACTTTCTATTGTTTGCATTGCGTGGGTTAGGGTGGAATGTTAATTGTCCTCTATCTCTGTATGAAAATCGATTGAAACTAATTGATTTGCCTACTCTATTGAGGGGCACGAAATGCTGTCTGTAATTTTTACAGTGAAATTGATCCAAGGTGATATAGCTTCGCCAAGTCTACTGCAAGGCATTTCATTGAATGTACCTGCGAGTGTTTCGAGACATTTTGTCTCGATAAAGCTGCCACAATGCCGTGCTAACTATGAGCTATATACTTCACTATGTGTTTTATGTAAATTATGTAACGACTATTACCATTTGCTTGAACTTTATAAAGTATATTAGGAATACCGCTTTATTCCAATAGCTACCAGATTGTTTAATCATTTGTGAATACGCGTACTTCCTCGTCAATTATGCGTACACTTGATGGTCTTTTCAAAACTCATTCAGCTATGAAAAGGTCCTACTTTGTAATAGTTCATATAAGCATCCTTTAGCTATTAATTTTATATGATGAATACCTCATACGTATATTTTTTTTGGGTTTGTTGTTGTTGGTGCTTTTTTGTTTTTGTTGTTTGTTTGCTCTGCTTTTTCTTTTAAATGTCAATGTGAATCAAATATGAATTTAGCATTTGGAATAATTACTTTTTCTATTTTTCTTATTTTTAGTATAATCATTATTAGCTCTTTAAAACTACTAAATTGGTTGACATTAAAGAATGGTATGTATGGTTGTATTAGTTGTATAAGTCATATAACTATTAAGACCCAATGACTTTTTCCGTAAATGTTTTTAATTGTAAAGAATAAATTTGTATTCCTGTGGCGTATTTCAGTTACTCCATCACTCTCGTAGGTTTTTTCATTTAAGATAATATTTTTAAAGTACCATTTTTACCCAAAATAATAAAAATTAATCATTTATTCAGTTATTCATCGAAATATTCCAAAAATAAAGTGATGATAAATCGAATATCAAAATTACGTATTAATAATCTTCTTATTTTATTCAATTAACAAAATTCGCGATTAACATAAAAAGTTCCATATAAAATTTTAAAAAATCTATATAAAATCAAAGTTAATCTAGTGATTTGTTATTAACTTTATTGTACGCACCTATAAACATTAATTAAACGAATAAATAAAATTAAAGGTAAAATACAAATAAAAAATGTTCAGAATGCGATTAAGATTAGATTTGTAATGTTTGTATTATCAATATATGAATGAAAATGTGTGTAGAAGTGACACGACTAAATATAATTTTCTCAGAATTTTTTTGTTTTTTGTAATCAGAGTGGCATTGCATGAGATTTTTATTTATTCTTATTCTTCTAATTTATCGTACCTTACATTTCATTTAGAGAGAATGTATATAACAATCTCAAGGGTTGAAGATGGAATAAACTTTAATTAGAATTTAAATATGACTGAAATCTAAAACAATTTCAACCTGACTGTTTCCATTCGATTATACATCTAATGGTTGCCTAGGCCTTGGTGCAAAACATCTATACATAACTGTAATCTGGACAAAAGATGCGTGGGAATGAAAATGCCCGAAATGAGATAAACTTCTTGATAACTTTTTGCATAAATTTCTTTTTGAATCCAAATTTTTTTGTCTATATTTTTAGAATTTGTGTTGTATTATTTTTTTTTTGTGAGAAAATCAATGCAATATCAAATTTAAATAAACAAAATTTGTGGCTCCAATTTTTTTAAAAATTTTTTGAAAAATGAACTTTTGAATTTATTTAAAATGTCTAATTCTTAATTTTTTCTCACTTTTATTTAATTTGTTAACTTTTTAATCATAATTAAGAAAGTGTGTATAACGTCTTGAATTATCAATCCCGATTGACCTAATTTTTTTATTATTTCCTTAATCATTTATTTATTAAAATGTCAACTACAGCGTCTGCTACTGAGATGGATACAAAGTAATGACATAAAAAGCAAAGATTGTCCATAATTATATTTTAGTGATTGTTTATTTTTAAAAATTTATTAGAAAATTATGTCAACTATTTCAATAGCAATTTATGATGAATTAATTCTTCTTCTAATTAAGATATTTTATTACTTAATTGGTAACGTTCAATTTGTAATCTTTGAATTTTTGTAGATTACGACAAGATAGACAAATGAAAAGTCATGCTTCTTATTGCAGACCTAAGATGAGTCAGCTAAAATGTTGATATAAAAAGTATGCACATTCATAGTTTCAATGTTTATCTGTAAAATCGTTAAACAATCACGCCCCCTATATATGCAAAGCATTAGAAATACAAAAGTCGCCAAATGTTCATTTTTGTAGATTGAAATTTTTCATTTGAGGAGAGCAAAGATATTGGAATATTTTTCTTTATTTATTTTTATAGACACATACTCCCCCATGCAACTAAAAAAAAATAATAGAAAACAATTTTTGTTGTTTTCTTTTTTGCAATAATTAGTATGTGCGTATGTATTGTAAGCAGTTAATGGTGATTGTGTATGTATACGTGAGTCAATAACTTAATTCTGCCACGCATAAAATTAAACAAACATTATTCATTTGTTGGCACACGGTTACTCATTTAAACCAACCCACATTTTCTCAGATTCGGAAAAATTCAAATTAACTTGTGTTCTAGTTGAATTAATGATGTTGCTACTTTTATATTTAAAATTCTTCTTATTTCTATTACTGATGTTGATTAAGTTGTTTGTTTTTGTTTTTGTTTTTGTTTTGGTTTTGGTTTTGGTTTTGTTGTTCTTATTGTCAAATTATTCTTATTTCGCTATTAAAACTTATTGACATCTAAATATTTTATTCTGTCTTTTTTTGTATCACGATTAGAGATTGTATTGACGGGCTGCCATCGTACGATGATGGTGGTTACACAGAAATTACAACAACTGACACGTTCATGATTTGCTTTTACTTTTACTTTTACTTTTACTTTCATCAGTTCCCTTGACTACTCTCATTTCTACTATAACTCATTTTTACCCCAATATTGGGTCCCATGTCTATTTCGTCGGTTAACTTGTAATCTTATTGAAAATGTCATGTTGTTAGGTCGTTTGAAAAGTCATTTCACTTTAATCCTAAACAATTTCTTTCCTTCAAATTAGAAACGCAATTATTACAAATTATTACAAATTATTACAAATTATTACAAATGTCAAGTGCTGATTAGTCTTGATAGTAAAAAAGTTCAGTGACTTTCAGGTGGTGATTTTTCAATAATATTCCAACAAGGACAAATTAGTAGTGATAAACCTTTCTTCGATTCAACGTATCTGAAAACCTAAAGCTGAAAGTAATAAAAATATAATAAAAACATTCATTGATGTAAGTTATTTCAAATATCTGGGGAAGAGTTTCATTTAGTGGCCGGTTGATATAACAATAAATGCTTTTGGAAAAGTGCGTTTGCTTTGAATGGTTGCTATTTCAAATATGGAACGTGAAAAGTAGTATTTTTGTAAAATTGTTTTATAACATTTATGCAATCAAGAGAATCTGATGCGCATGAAAAAAAATGTATGAAGAAAGCTTCATTAAAAACTTACAAGGAAACTTAAAATGGCGAACAACGATTTGTGCGGGGTCCCAAAAATATTAAATTTATTTTTCTTATGAAAATGAATAATTTTTCATGTTTAAAGTGAAATAACTTTCTGATTGATTTAATATATTTTTTCTTTGAAAACAAATGTTCTTTGAAAAGAACAAAACTTTATGATGTTATTCCTCATTTTCTCAAATGATTCTCGTTGCCAGTTATTGTTGTTGTTGCTACAGTTTTTGTTGTAGTATGATTGGTGTTTGTTTGTTTATTTGCGTGAGGTTATTTAGTCAATCATTCAACTGTTTTATTAAATGTAATTACCATTTCCTTCTACAAACGAATATTGTTAAGCGACTTGCACAGGGTACGTTTGAGATGAGTTCTAATATTACAAGATTGTTTTTGCGCCGTGTTACTTTATTTGGGGCAATAACTTATAATAAAAGTTTTAACGTCTTGCAAAACATTTTTGTTGGAATCAGGCAGTTTAAAGGTTCATAGAGTAACAAATATCGAAAAATCTTCTGGAACAATTTTTAGTTGTTTAATATTAAAGCACTCAGACTTTCGCCTGTTATTATAGATGATTATTTTTATGGACCGGGCATGATACAAAAAATGATTTTTCCAAATAAGATAAGCAAATTTTTTCAACACAATAACTTTTATTACATGAAAAGTAATCAACAAATTAGCGTGCCCCTCTCATCAGACCTCAGTTTTCCTGAAAATCCCTTCTTAGCCGACAAGAAATTTTAGGATAACTAATGTTGACTAAATATTGAGGTATTTATTAAAGCTATGCATCAAAAAGAAAACAATTAAAATAAGCGTAAAATAAATAGGAAGGTTGATCATGAAGGAGTATTTTAAAATTTATTCAGTGGAAAAATTTTTTATAAATGATTTGGAACCTCATACTTTGCACTCAGCAGCATAATATTGATCTAAACAAAATTATGAAGCAAGTGTCAATTTAAATTCATTGATAATTTAATAGACAATAGCCAAACAATAACAATGGCCAATAACGAAAAATTTATATATTAAAAAAATTTATTAAATAAATCTTATACAGTTCACTAAATAGTTGATAATTTTTTTTTATGCTTCACTCATAAATATTTAATGAAAAATTTATGATACATATTAATTTATGCGTTAATTTTCGATTGGTTGCATCAAGACAACAAATAAAAATCCCTATTTAAATATTTAATTAATAATAAACTGCACAATTACACAGATCCATCCATATGCAATGTAAATGAATAGTTGCATGATTATGCCGTGAGCTTTGACTATCATAATAAATAATATACGATATTTTCCATCCAGTATAGACGTATTATATAAAATTTTTTAATAAATATAATATATATTAGGTGGGCAAGTAAGCGTTTGCAATAAAAAAATTTTTTTTAATTTTCAATGTTTGGTATTTTGGTGATACAATTAACTTACGTCTTATTTTAGAATGGTTTGAAATATCATCAACTTCCATTGAACGCCTTATGATGAATTTTTCAATGATAAATCACTAGAATGAAATGCAAGTTAAATCAAATTTTGATAGTGCTAATCTTTTTTAAGACTTTCTGGAAAGTGGAAATCCAAAGCAATAACTTATTAATAGTTTAGTTGCCCACCCAATATATACGACTTTATGTAACATATATTAGATTTCTTACGTGAGAGTTAACTACAACCCATACACATAAATGCAAAAACATTTCTTTTTCAAGGCCATAAACTTTAGGTAGAAATGTCTATATCATATTAAATGATATATATATGTACATAGGGAATCTTATAGTAAAGAAAATATTGTGTTTATATTGTAGAATAAAACGAAGAGAAAAAAAATAGAACGAGACATGATTTGGATGATGGTGTGACTGACTGTAAGGTAATAAAGTTTCGTAAAAAGGATCATTAAATTAAATGCAGTGTAAAATGCTCATAAAATGCTTCCTTGTTAACGATGACGGAACCAGGCACTCGCAACAACAGTACAATTTTAATATGAACTATAACAACAATATTATCTCTATAACAATCACAGCAAAATCAACAGCTCTAACTATTGTGTAACAGTATAATTGTGTGTGCGTAAGATTTTACTATTTTTAATGATGTTTTTTCTTTTTTTTTTTTTTTTTTTATAAAGAAATGTCTATTAAAAACCTGAAAACCTGAAAACCAGAAAATAAAAGTAAGTAGAAACGTTTATAAGCATTTTTAAACAAGCGCTGAAAAGCGTGTAAAAAAATTAGAGAAGAATTTGATTTTTGCACCAAATCAAGTGAAGTGAATATTGAAGTGACTATTTGACCAGTAAGTAGAAGTTTTCAAAAATTATTAAGAAAACTAATTTCTTATGCATTTAAATTTTCGACCAATATTTGAATGAATGTTAATAAAGAATTTTCTCTAAAGAAGATCTTTAACAGAGATAATTTTCTACTTACCATTTAAACAAGACCAGTAAATAAGAAAAATTTTTGTATGAATTGTAAACGTTAAAATTCATCAAAAAATTTTATATACTTTAATTCGTAGTTAGAAAAGTTGATCTCTATATCAAAATATGCTAAAGAGTACTCGGTTTCGAAGCATTTTAAATTATATTAAAGTATATTTGGTTGAGAATCAATTTTCGCATGAAGCTATTCTATTTAAATTATGGTAGCTTTAAATTTAAGGGTATAGATGATTCATCACAATTAATCGAAAATATTGTTAATTTGATTATCTTTTAGTTTTGAATCGGTGTAACCGATTTATTTTATTATTCAATTAATTCCATTATTATCCCAAATTTATTAAATTTTTGCAGTTCTCTTATGAAAATTTAAAATGTTACCTTTGATATTTTAAATATTATTCTAAACACTGCATGTAAAACTTTGTGAAATGTCCAAAAAAAATATTGAACTTTATGATTCGATTTGCTTAATTGAATTATTTGAAAGTCTGTTTTGTATATTTTTTTGCTATTTAAAGCATCTAAAAAAAGAAGTGACATTGATCAATTCAGTAATATATTTCCAGAAGGCTGATTTAAGTCTGTTTATAGATCGATTCTGTCTGAAGCTTGTCTGAAGTTTGTCCATAAACATTTTAGTGAAATTTAGTTCTTAATTCTTAAAGGCTTTTTTCCCAAATGCCTAATTTCCCCCATATAAATCTTAATTTTGTAATAATTTGCCACGTGATAAAAATTATATTTTCGAACTCTTTTTTTTAAAGAAAATCGATATATATGTGTATCGACAAATTTATGTCTTATTAAAAATGTCAAAATTTGAGACTTCTCTTTTCTACAAATTTATAGAAAATTTGTTACTTCCTGCACTTTTCGACCTTTTCGTTATGCAAAGTAGCGATTTTCAAACTGAGAATTTCCGAAAAGGGAACTAAATAAAATTGCGCCTAGTAAATTTTATATACTATATTGTATATCATTATATATGGTCAAAAGGGCTTGAGTGTCAGGTGTCAATCGCCAGATACTTTTTTTTACAATAGAGTAACCGCAATATTATAAAATTTGGAAGCTACTGATTTCAAGCAACGCGCTGTACGATATTTAAAAGTCGTTTACAACTGATTTGAATATATTAACGTGCCTCTTGCCAATTTTATTATTGCCATATAAAATAAAGTAATAATAATATGAATTACAGCTAATAATGTACTTTATTAAATTTTTATTCACGCATTATACGTGTGTATGTTTTGTGTGTGTATATATTTTTTATTTTTTATATTGATGTAATATAATTGAGTCGATAAGTAATTTAAATATACGTACATTTACGAATATATATCAAATATTCATTCAAATTTATATATTTCGCATTCTGTTGTTGGGTTTTTTTCTGTTTTTTCTGTTTTTTTTTCTGTTTTCTCTGTTTATTTTTTTCTTGGTTTTTTGCTATTTGCTTTATTGTTATTGATATTATTTTTATTACAAGTTTTGTATGTGCATCGATATGTATTCGATTGTGTACATATATACATATACAATATCTATCATCATAAAATCGATTAATCATCAATAAAAAAAAAAAGAAAAAAATTGTACGCGTACAAAATTGTACTCTTTAATCGAGTTATTCATTTGACGCATGCACAACCAACTGAAGTCTTACAAAAGTATTATTATTTGTATGTATGTATGTATGTACTTGTGTGTGTGTGTGGTGTGTGTGTATGTGTATGTGGCTGTATCAATAGTTTATTCATTTACTCATTCATCTCACCTATTCCAATGTGTGTTCGGGTTTGCGTTTGTATTTGTCAATTGCTATATAATTCAGTTAAATTTATTTCTTATTATGCACTTAAACTCAAACTCCCTCTCTTTGTCTACTTCTCTTTAAATATGCTCATCCATATTTCACATTCCACTATACAATATCAGATTCTCACATGTAATATTTAACACTTAGAGTCAAATGTAAGCATAACGTAACGTAGCGCAGTAGCATAGCGTACCAAATGAATGCTAAACTTGGGTGGCCTCTCTTGCAACCGCTGAAATGTCAATAAAATGACAAAATGTTTTACGCAAACACTTTAACATTATACAATATTCATTGAAAATGTGTGAACATCTATCTACACATACACACACCTACACATGTATATATGTGATGTATGTATGTATTATATATATGATATAATATAATAATGTTACCATATAACGAATTCTATTATGAAGAAAATTATAAAAAATGTTACAAAAAGAATATAGCAACCGCATCTACCACGCATTTACATAGCGTTCCAGAAAGATGAGTACAGATGGCAGCACATGTTTTTAATGCATTTGTAATATCCTCTCTCATAAATATATACAAATACACATATATATATATACATTTGTAAACATATTTCGTACATATGTTCGTTGTCGCATAAAAAATAGTCTGTTGGCTGTTAATGCATATTTTTAATGTAATATTGATTCATATGTTGACAAATGAAACAAACGTATACTCACAACAGAAATTAGAAAAATTTCATCTCTTAAAATTTACCAGTTATATAAATGTATATATAAATGTAAGTCATAATAATTTACAAGACTATTGTCAATTATAATTTACAAGTCTATTTGTCAATTCAATAGATTCTCCTTAAAATAAATATTGATTGTTTCTAAAATTAGGCAAATTTCATGCCTTGACCACCAAGAGTGAAAATTTTTCCGTTGTAGTTGTAATTTTCGAAGATCTTAACCTTGGCATTAGTTATATTAATTTTATCTTGGAATTGGAATTTGTAGAAATTCAAGAGAATTGTCTCGGTTGTCTCGTAATTCAATGAATATCTCTTACGACAACATTCAATTACGTACCTCAAAAGGGTGACTACTTTTATATCATTCTTGTGTAGCATTTCAGAGAACTAGGCAAAGCCTTTTGCTTAGAATTTTCCTTATCATAGTGTGTAAGTGTAAGATTCCTATCGAAATTTGCAAGAAGGTATTACTTGAATCCGCGTGAGATTGCTGAGAGATTATATTCACCCAATTCAATAATCTAAGATGTCAAACTTTTAGTAAAAATGAAGCTCTTAAATTCAATAGAAAATGTTTATAAAAATCGAAAAATAATGAAATTTACATACAGTTACAATTATCGCGTTAAATGTTTAACATAAATATTCAATATCAATGCAGTTTTTTTTTTAAACGAAACAATCACATACAAAAACGAAAAAAATAACTTCGTGCATGTCATTGAATTGTATTGTTGGCTTAGTTGGTGATATTTCAGAAAAAAAAAAAAACAAAAAGAAAATGAAAATGAAAAAGAAAAAGAAAGAAAAAGGAAGCCAAATAAAGGAGAAAAAAAGTCAAACAGTAGTGAAAAAAATTTCACAAAACATTTACATTTTTATAGGTATGTATGTAAAGAATAGCAGAATAAAATTATCATCTTCATTTTCATTGCCATTTCATGATGAGTACGCAATTCAATATTGTACAGTAAACATATCATAAAATAAATGGCGGCTGTTTGGCACGTAATCTAATGCCTTAATATTTTCTTCCTTTAAATTTCATTTGCTTTGCATTCTTTCCTTACGCTTCTTTTTTTTGCCCTTTGCAATTCAATCATATTTATTTTCCGTTCAATTCTTAATATGATTTTCACATTTTAGTCTTATTTGATTTAAGGAATTGCACATTTCTTCTCTTCTCCTTCTCGTCTTTTTTTTTTTTTTGGTTTTCCTTTTGCTTTTTTTTCCCATTGTATAATTCAAATTTCATGTTTCCGTTGCTTATGTTGCTCACTAATTCTAAAAGGAATATGATTAAAAAAAAAACAAAAAAGAGAAAAAGAGGAGAAATTCTAATTCATTTTTCTGCCACTTGGGCATTACACTACACTTACATTTCACATTTATATTATAAGTTTAGGGGCTGAAGAAGTTGGACGGACTGCTTTCCTGTACACTTCTCCAATAATATTATTTTAGTATTTTATTCATACTTTTGCTTGTTTGTGTATATATTCAGTTAGTAAATGTAGAGTTATACAGGAAATGATAAAATAGAAAATGAAAACATAAATTCCATTTCAATTTAATTTAAGTTCATTAACGATGAGAGTTTGTTGATTGGCCCTTAGCAGCTCAATTGACCTGCGTTAAGTTGTTACGATAATTGATGTAGTGTAACGACTGGAATTTACAAATTTTACAATTTCAATATTTTTTTTGAGTAATGAAATAAAAACCTAAAATTCGATTTGATTTTTCATTGTGTAAATAATTTAGAAAAAATTTTGCAAATATTCACATATAAAATTTTAAATATCTTCTATGAATTGAATTATATGTTTATTGCTTTTTTTCTATATTGAAAAAAATTCTTAACAGCCCTTACATTCGAAGAAGCATTTAGAAGTTCCTTTTTTTTTTGTAATAATGAGAACTCGAATATCGAAAATTACCATAAAAGTATTTATACATATACATGTATAAATGTATATAAATGTGTCAATAAAATGGAGAGGAAGGCATATGAGAGTTCGGATATGATAGCCGAGAAAATGCTTCTTCTAATACTACTCTGCTTACCCTTGGAAAAATATTGAAGGAGTAGACTACGTTTTATGAAGTAGTCATTCATTTGGAACTACAAAACTGTTTGACGCATACTTAAAGGAGCAAATACTTCTAAAGTTTTATTTAAATAATTCACCATAATTAATAATTATTTTAATGTAACAATATAAAGGTTCCTTTCTTTTACAGATTGATTCAGTACAATTTCGCAAACTGTGGCATAATTTAAATAATAAGCAGAGCATATGACCATTACATATTTAATTATTTCCAAAGCCGTTCATTAAATATTTTTACTTTGATGATGTTTAAAGGCTGGTGCAAATGTAATTGCAGCCCACAGAAGAGCTTAAAAACACTTTTGGAAGGGATGCCAGCTTGGGTTTATACATCTTTCCATGGGATAATGTTTATCAAAGTAGAGGCAGTAATTTGTAATGTATGAAATTTGGTAAGTAGAATTGCCTTGACCTAAAGGCGAATCGAATTAAAAATGTTGAAAATTGCATACATTTTACAAAAATTTTTCGCTTAGTGTTCTTTTATGAAAATTAAATTATTTAAAAATCATAATTTCTTACTGCGTTAATTTCTTGAGTTTTTCGTTAGACATTTCTGAGTTGATACTGATCGAACATAACGTTTTTAATTCTTGGTTATATGAAATTTTTTTTATTATTATAATTATTGTTATTATTATTATTGTGTTGTAAAAAATGAGAATATACAATTTGACATTGTGTTCTCTAACAACTTTGTACGCTATAAATTTTGTCGCTTATATTATTTTACCAAAAGAAGAAAAAAACCACAAAAAATTCGCTTTCTCTTTCTTTACATGGGCATACTTCCTTTCGTAACTGTTATTCTTGCATTGTTGTTATCATTTTCCTTAGAACTGTTATTGTTGAATATGCCAAATGCAAATCGTAAACGGAAAATAATGTACCATAAGTATAAGGCCAATCTATAATAAAATTGCAATAACATGATGAACAATAGCAATAAAAAGTAAAGGACAATCTGAATAAGGGGCAGACAACAGCCTGAAAAATGAATAATAATGTTAAGTGAAAGTAAATTGAAGAGGAAAGAAAGCAAAGAAAACAAAGAAACCAAGACCAAAAGAAAGATGGAATCAGTTAAATGTTCAATTACATCAGCAACTATGCACACAAATGTGTAATGTGGCCACCAGACGACTGACCACAACAGCATTCCAAACATAATATCTGTATGTATATGTGTAGGTATATATGATTGTATCCACTGAAGTATCTCACTTCCGTTAACACATTCAGGCGCTTGCCTTCGTTCTGAAATGTATCTGGATAAAAGTGGAGTATACTTTTTTTGGCCAAAGAATGAAACTAGAAAATTCTAAGTTTTATTTTCTTTTCTTTTAATCCAGTAAAATGTTCGTGTGTAAGGAATTAAAATTGAAAATTATTTAAATTATAATTTTTTTAAATGATTTGAAAAGTTTGTTATATGAGAGAATATTCAAAATGTGAATCGATTTTAAGGAAATTTGGCTATTTGTTTGAAAGTGCCCAAATTACTCTCGGCACTTCTTGGATCAAACGGTACGCGCCTACAAAATTTTCTTAATGTATTTTTGAAGTTGTGACCTTTAGAAATAATATTTAGAAATGGATGTAAAAATTTTACTTCGAATCGATCGATAAAATAAAAGTTGAATCTATATCAAAATATTCTAAGTGTAAAATACCTTTACAAAAATTTATAATACAAATTGTGCAGGGTATAAAAGGAGGACACTCATTGGTTTCATAAAATAATGTAACATTTGAATGGATAAACGAGAAAATTCTAAGTGCTTCATTGTATTCATCTATTAAATGCGGAAATGTCCTTTCACAGCTTTTTTTTTTTTTTGCTTCGTTTTAAAGTTAACTAGAAATATAACATTTAGTTGGATGAGATTCTATAATAAAATCTTATGTCTTGGGTCCACTAAAAAGGAAAAGGTGAAAATATTAAACAAAAATTACAAAGCACATAAAGAGTATTTGAAGAAAAGCAACTAAAATGCATGAAACCCAATGGAGGGTAAATAATATATGAGAAAATACATACACATATATACATATACATACATATATACATGTATATGCATATGTACATAAAAAATGTTTTTATATATTAAAAACATTTGAATCACGTGTTAGCATTTATGATGAAACGTGCAAAATGAGCTATTTTTATGAGTACTCATCATTACCAATAGCCTGACTGACTAACTAAACATACCCATATGTATTTAATATAATGAATGTATGTGTGTGTTGTGATTTCTCTTTTTATAGATTCATTAAAGTTACATTTCGTTCATTCATTCATTCATTCATTCATTCATTCATTCATTCATATCAATGTTTCAATCTCGCATTTTTGATACCGTTTAAATGAAGTATTGTGGCATTATTATTATTGCTCTACAACAACGGAAAGTGGCTATTAAAAGGTGTCACTTTTACTTTTATAATGCTCAAATTTATACAAATCACCCTTCATTCAGCATAAACTTGTTTTTCTTCTCTTCTTCAAACTTCTATTGGTGGTCGTCATCTTGAAACACTAAACATTATAACAAAATATTGAGCAATGATCATTGTAATGTTTTTATTTTAGTGGGGACTTATAAATGTTTACTATTCCGTTGTTTATTCTGACCATAAGTGTTATGACTTATTTTTTTTATTTTTGTGGACTTTATATATACATTTTATCATCATATAAAAGTAAAATTGTACAGTTCAAAGGGGTTGGGTACGTAATTTTGATGTGATGTTGCAAGACGAGCGGAAATATTTTATGAAACAATTTAATTGTTATTTTCTACGTGTTACATTATTGATTTGCTGTTTTATTCAATCAAATGATAATTTAAACTGAAGGATTTGTAAGGCTTCAAGTAGATTTTACACACTGGCAAAGTGATGACGTGGTGACGTGGTGACGTGGTGAAAAATAATTCTAATGTCAATTCTAAGGTAATTAGTTATATTGCGCCATCTCCAAAATTACACGATCTAATATTTAGAAATCTTGAATAATTACCCATTTTTTTTGTGTAAAGATCTTCTAAAGTTCACTTTTTAATTTTAGCAAAAATGTAGATCAATTATTACAGATTAAAATTTAAGGCAAACTTTACAAATATTCAACCACTAAATAACGTTTCATTGCGTTCAAAATTTACATAGAGCGTTCATGATTTAATTGCCAAATAATAATGTTCAAAAGTCGCATCATCATGACAGGAATTTGCCACCAATAAAATTAAAAATATTTATAAAAAACATAATAATAATCTTGTATTTATTCTACTTCATAAAATATATTTAAAATTTTATGGAAAAGAAATCGATAAATAAAAATATTAAAGGCAAAAATCAGAATTAATCTGTTTTTCTTTGTAATTGTAAATTTCATTTCTTTTTTTTTTTTTTTTTTTTTTTTTTTTTTGAAAAAAAGGTTGCAAATTGATTTATGGTTTTCTTTATTTTTGTTTTCTTTATTATTATTCTGCTTTACAGTATTTATTATTTTTTATTACGCTTCCAATAAATAAACGGCAGAGTTTATAAAGTGGAATGTAGTAGAGCATAGAAGATTACAATTGCAAATGATGGCATTTGCTTATTATTTTGTTTTATTATTATACAAATAAACACTACAAACAAGAATTATTTATTTGATTATGAGCGACCGTTCTATGTTATACATCATGCCCATAGAGAACAGCTCACTTTAGAATATGAATTCTACCAAAATTTTCTATAAACACAAACTGCCTGTCGAAATACTCCGTTTCGGAGTATTTCGACAGGCAGTCAAAGGCAGCTTTAAATTAAGTTTAATTGATGCAATTAAAATGCAGGATCTATGTCAAATTCTTCTCGCTTTTGCATACATTTGGACAAATCTTTTACATTTAGTGTCCGGTAAGAAATCTTTTACATTTAGTGTCCGGTGCAAGATATATGCAAGAGAAATGCAATGGACAAAATAGAGATCAATAACACTGCATGATATAACTTCTGGCCCATAACATTAACAATAATAACAAAAATTATCAAGGACTATGAAATTTAAATAGTAATGGCATATCAAAACAATCAACGAGTCACGTACAGAAGCTCAACAATTGTGGCACCACATAAAACACAGTTGGAGGAAAAAAGGGGGCCACTAATTTGTGTGTGTGTGTTTATTTGCAATCAGATTTTCATAGATATTTCCATAAACATTTTTAAAATGTAAACGGTATTTATTTGAAAATCTTTATACAAGTGCGATGATGAAGCAGAAAATATTTCCAACATATTTCTGCTAAATTTACAGTAAAATCAAATGCATTGAGTCGTGGCAAGGCATGCTTTATGGAATGGGATGAAAGGTAAAGAAATGGCATGATATGGAATGGCATGAAAGGGAATAAAGTTGAAATGGAAGAAAATGATGCGGCATGTTATATTATCAAATTGTCTTTTTTTAAATGAAATGTAATCATGCTAAAATAAAAGTAATGCCGCATGACAGTTCTAATGACATTGTTGTATAGTTGAATGGCTCTATTGAAGTGATGCAGGAAAAGAGTCAATAACATTTAAAATTTTGATTATTCAACAGTACGAGACAACAGAATAAACTTATTATGCTTATATGCATATTATCAAATAAGCTCTGTTAACAGATGCTGCAGCTGCAATTGAAGTTATACCAAATTATCGTTCATATGTGTACATGTAAATATATATATATATATAATATATATATATATATATAATATATATAAATATATATATAGATACGCAAATTAGTACAATTTATGCATGTCAATAAAAATGAGTAGAGAATGTTGGACTTGTGTCAGCCTTTAGTGCTGATAGGAACGTATGCCGGGCACGTGTCTTAACACATGTTTCATAAACGTTATGAAAAAATATTAAATACACAAAATTAAAACGGTTCAGGTAGACAGCAGCAACAACAGTAACAACAGCAACAACAGCAACAAAAGAAGCAACAATTGATTACTAATAAATGATCAATGTTCTATCACATTGTGTGTGCCATGCCAGCCTCTAATGTCACATAAGAATTTGACGACTCAATTTTAGTTAGCATACACAATCACATATGTCAATGTCATCATTATTGACATCACACATCAACGTCAATTGTAACATGAATAATAAAGAGTAGATGCGCTCTAGTTACACCAACTAACTAACTAACTAAGGAATAATTAGATGATGCTTTTGAGTTGAATTGAGTTGAGTTGAGTTCAGTTAAGTTCTGTACACTTTGTGTCATTTATTTTTGTATTTTCTTGGTTTTTTCTTTTTTTTTTTTTTTGGTACAAGGTACAAGGGGATGGGTCCAATAATTATGTCGAATTGTATTGCATTTCACTCTCTTCCTTATTTCATTATCATTATTGCAATTCATTCATTCATTTATTTTCATATTCATACATTTGGAATTCTATGCTTCTTTAGCATAGAATTCCAAATATGCAAAAAAGTGATTTTTTATTTAATCGTTGACATGTAAATATATTTCCATGCAATTTTTAAAGATTTGTTGCAAATATTTCTCCAATGTCAGTCAGGCGCATTTATGACATTTCTAAGTTAAACGATAATGTGCCTATAAATATTTTGATTATATTGCACATTATTTTGCGTGTTTTATATCTTTTATTACTTTTCAATAATTAGCTGAACCAAAATATATTTGAGTATGCTAAATATCTAGAGATTTGTGTAACATTCTCATGTAATTCTATATAGAAAAATTGCTTCGAAAATTGCATGGGAACATCTAATGCCTTTGCATTTAAAATTCGTATCTATGGACACTATATCTCTCTTTGAAAAGTTTTAGATAGTTTAAGGTTACTTCTTTTGAAGGTTGCAGTACCTTTTGTCTAAAAAAATTCTCAATACATTCCTCTAAATGCTCGCTTGTGTGGCACACAACCATCAATCTTTTTAATTATAATAAGACACTTAATAAAATGTATTTTTTTAGTTTTATTATGTACCATACATCCACTAAATAAATATGTATAATTTTATGATCCATAATATTGGGCTTCCACTAGAAATGACACCTTCAGAATTTAACAAGGCATACAAAGAAATGCCTTTAGTTAAATACTTTAAAATTGACTTTTCTGGGTTTTTTTTTTGTTTTTAGTTTTCTTTCCTCTCTACATAAGCGCAATACACATGTAGTTGTGATAGTTGTGGTAGTTGTTATTGTAGCAATATTCCTTTTTTTGATGTTCGTCTTTTTCACTTTACAATTACTGACAACAGGAAATGTTATCTTTATTACTACAGCAACTCATTTCCGTTAAAGAATACCCGGTACCTCACTCACACTTTTCTTCTTATAAATAAGAGAAATTGCAAAAAAAAAAAAACAGCAGAAAACGAAAACAGAAAGCACATAAAACAAAACAAAAATGGCATGAAATATAGTAAAGTGAAATAAAGTTGAAATTAAATTTTAATATTAACTAAGGTTAAGATTTTTGTTTTTTTTCATCTCCCCATCTTTCAATAAGTCTCTCATTTATTCACCCGATGTGCTATACGTATATTTCGTATTTAAGTTCTCTCGTTACTCTATAAACTGTTCGTTCATTCAATCATTCATTTATTTTACGTAATAAACTTCTTCTTTTTATAGAAAGTGCTTCTTTTTTTTTTATTTCGTTTTTATGCCATTTTTTTGTACTTTTTTTTTTCTATCAGTACACGTCGATTTGCTTTTCATTTTATTTTTGCAGTGCCTTACTTAAATTTCATATCTTAAGATTTAGCTAATTCAATGTAAATTCTCATTCGCGTTTCATATCGCTTATTTTACTTGTACTTCCACTACATTGAACAACATAGACGTTGGCATAGGCGTTGGCATAGGCGTTGGCATAGACGTGAACATTCTTTTAACATTATTTTTAATATTCTTACAACACTCAATTCTTTTAACGTTTATTTAAAGCGACCAAAAAATAAAACAAAACAAAAACAAAAACAACAACAAAAACGAAAACAAAAAATTTAAGCTTTTATAACCAACACGCTTTAGGAAATACAAAAAATGGGAAAAAATGGAAATACCGAACATTCTTTCATTATAACACGCTTTATATATTCGCTAAATATGGCAAAAGAATTATGTATGTTGAAATTATTAAAACATTTGTAACCGTTAACTCATATCGCCATTTACCGGCCATTATAACTTAGAAGTAGTATGCAAAATTTTTCCTAGTTCATAAAGTTATCACATAAACTGTTGATGTATATAAAAATAAGGGACCTGAAGATCAGAAAATTCATAAATTTATGGAACAATTCTCTCAAAACATGCCTAATAAAGTTTTTTTATTATACTGGCATATTGGCAATTTTTTTTGTTAGCTTCTTTGTATTCAGAAGTGGCTTTAAAAAGCCAAGTTAAATCATAACAAATGCTCAGAGATTTGTAACGATAGTTTCAGAAAGATGCTTAATATTTTTTTTCTTGAAATATTCATCAGAAAAATCGTGTATTTTGCCAAAATTGTTTAATAGTTTCTTTCAACAAGAATTCGTAAGATTCTTTAAAAATTCGCTTAAAATTCGATTTTATAACAAAAAATTGAATAAGTAAAGTATTTATTATATAAAAAAATCACAATAAATTGCAATTGATTGTTCCGCATCATCAAAAAATGTTTAACATTTTTTTTGCCCATTTATGTGACTTTTTCTTTAATTTGGCTGGCAACCTAACTCGAGAAATTATCAAATGTTAAGGCTAAACTAAGTATACCAGCTTTTTTCCTTGTTTTCCCAAAATATATTATATATGTTAACATTTAGTGAGAGTTGGGGCCGGACAAAGTATATGTCAGTTAAGTTTTATGAAGCTCTTCATTTTTCTTACAGTTGTCCTCCTTTTTTGTTTGCTTTTATTTTGTCTTCGTTCCTGTTTTCTAATTCTTTTAGAAAGACTTTAAGAAAGAAGATTAATTAAGAAAAATATGAAAAAATATGAAAATTGTTTTGATTCATTACCAGTGAAATTCTTATTTATATCAAAGTAACGTTCGGTCTTAGTTTTTTAATTTCTTTTCATTTCTTTTCTTTTAGTTTTTTTTTAAATTTATTTTTCCTTTTTTTTTTGCTTTGAGGTTATTTGTCTTTTTGGTCAAGTTTTTCACTCCTTCGTTCTTTGTTTTTAGTTTATCCAATATTTTTTTTTTTGTAATTAATTTTTTCATAATTTCTCAAAGTAAGTTCATAAACAATAATAAGCTTGATTTAGTTGATATTGAATTGACTTTAATAGAATGTGGCAGATAATTTAAGCAAATGAATTTCGAATAATTTATGGAATAAAAATCAATCTAATATAATGAATTAAAAATTTTCTTACTATAATTTAAATATTATTATTATAATATAAATTCACCAAACGACAATTTTTGTTAAACAAAAATTCCCAACTTCCATGGATTTTTATTATAGAATTTTATTAAAAAATAAAATTAAATTATTAGATATTCAATTTTTCAATAAATTTACCAATAATTTGCTAATAAAAGCATAAACTTTATATGCCATAACTATCATAATTATTATAAGAAAATCATTGTGTTCAAGGAGACTGAACATTAAATATTTCACTTAGTCACCTTTTTTTGTCTTTGTCCAAAGAGCAAAAAAAGAACGGGAATAAATAGAAAAAAACCAGTACGTCAGAATGTTATTATTTGTAATTAACTTTAGATTTTCAGATAAGTGATTTGTTTGGTTACTTTCAGTTAGTTTTGTCTGGCCAATTAGTTTATTCCATCATATTAATCGTGTAACCAGCCGCAATAAATATTTTAAGTGATAATCTTAAAATTTATTGAAACTTATTCATAAAGCAGCGATATCAAAATGAAAATATCGAAATGAAAATAAAAATATAAAATTAATTTAGAATGAAAACCAACCAAAATAATTAAGCATTATAATTAAGTATGTCTCACAAAAAATCTTAATAGTCCTGCTTTAGTAGTCCCAAGACATTGAATTAATTATAACCTCACCAAAGAAATTTAGTCGGCCCTTTTCATTTTTTCATTTTTTTTTTTATATTCGGCACGTAAAATATTAAGGCACATTCATTTTGCTAAAATATTTGCAACGGTGCTTTCAAATCAGCAATAAATGTATAATTTTTCTCAATCTAGTGATTTTTTTCTTATGGACACTTCCAATTATTCAAGTTGAATTATTTAGAAATGTTTTAAGGCAAATTAGATTAGAAAATGGTTTAAAAATGATTAAAGTTATAACTTCAGATTTGTAACATTTGCTTTTTATTGGGCATTTGTATTTATAGTTTTTTAAGGGTAATCTTCTCATAAGTAACAAAAAAACAACGACTGCCTGCCATAATAAGGCTCTATCGCACTATTTAAAACTCGAACATGGAATATAATGAACATTTTTAAACATTTTTTTGGACAATAAACATGATAAATTAAAAATTCAAAGTGTGCTGCTTAATGCGCTTCCCGTAATATTTTTTTTTTTTTTTTAGTAATAAAACCCTTATTAAATTGGAAAAGATCAGCCCAGGAGAGCCTATGTACTGAGTGGATATTATAAGTGGATAAAATTTTCATTTTAGCTGGTCACAATTTATTTATTTATGTTTTATTTTTGCATTTTCTAAAATACCTTTTAATTATCTAAAAAACAATTTCGGTTCAGTACTTCTGAGGGTTGCTGATGCCGTTTAGTCATCATTTGTTTAAATAACCAAGAAAATATTAAAGAAACAACAAAAGCAATAAATACAACACTAACAACACCAACAGCAATGCATCTAATAACTACAATTCACTGTTAATACAACAACGAAGGAGTGAAATAAACTCTTTTTGTCATATGCGCCAGCGGAGAGTTTATGTCTTGTCTTACATTTCAAATATAAATTATTTAAAAATGCTAAAACGTCTCTTTCTTAGTCACGCGCCCCGTTTTTTCTTTTCCTCGTTTTTTTTTTTTTTATATAAATATTTATGTAAATGTGTAGGTTGTAGTTGCTTATTTATTATTATTATTAAAGTTGTTTTTATTTTTGTTTTTGTTTTTGTATTTATACAATTCTATCATGTCTGGCTAGTTTAGTCTTTTGCGTAAGACTCATTTTCTATTAAAATGTAAACGTAGAAGGTTAGCGGTTTTTTTTTTTTTGTATTTTCAATGAGTTTGTTTATGTGTTCGTATATGAGTTTGTATATGAGTTTGTTTATGTATTAACTGCAAAGTCATTTATCTTGCAATTAATCATGATTACGCGTTTTCCTTGCATAGTCATTTGTTTATTGTTAGTTAGTTGGTGGCAGCGGTATGTTCTTTAGGTTTATCTCACTCTTTTATTTATTTACTTGTTGCTTGACTTTGTAAAATTGTTTTCATCACCTTTTTTTTACTATTTCTATTCTTTTCTTTTCATATCTCTTTTTGCTTATGTTTTTTCTTTTCTTTTCTTTTCTTTTTTTTTGTTTTTTTTTTTGGCTATTTCTTTTTTCTTTTCGATTAAGACAAAGTCAGTCAATAAATGAAAAAGAGAAAAAAAAAAGAAGAGAAAAAAGAAATGTATAACGAGAATAAAAAAAGGGGTAACCGATGCTGTTGGGCATTGAAAGTTTTTCTACAACATTTTCTACTCTTCTGAACGTTTTAACGTTAAGTTTGGATATGACTTTAATTCCATGGTTCTATGATTCATTTATGTTTGTCTTTATTTTTGTAGTGGCGCGTTGCTTTTCTTTGCTGTTGCCAATTTTTCCTTTATTTTACGTGCTTTACAGTTACCGCATAATTGTTCCACATTTTAAATTCCACACATCAACTGCTTAACATTATGCGTAACCTCAATCCAGAATTGAGTATATTTGTTATTATTGTTGTTATTTACAACATTTTCTATTTTCTATTCTACATGTTCCATTTTGCATTTTCCATTTTGCATTTTCCATTTGCCATCTCAAGTCAATTTCTTTATCTCCTACATTTTCCATTCACCATCTCACCTTCCACTTAATTTTTTCCACATTCTTCTCTTCTTTGGAGATTTTTTTATTATAATTTTATTTATTTATTTGTTACCTTTTTTTTTTGTTTTAGTTTTTTGAATTTTTCTTGCATATCAAATCATGTCTATGACTTGGGCGTTTACCCTGAGTTATGCCCCTCTTTTCCATTATACATTATTCTATTCTAGATTGTAGGTGGTGTGTGAATATGTGCGTGTGCGTAAATGTGTGCCTGGAAGTGTGTGTGTGTGTGTGTGTGTTGTGTGTGTGTGTGTGTGTTGCGGATACGTTTGGTTTCAACATTATTTATATTCTTATAATAATTTTTTCATGCCTTTGTTTTATCCACGTTTGCCCTTTCCCATTGTTTCCATTCTTTCTTTCAATCTTTGAGTCTTTGGGGGATTTGTCGCCCTATTCGGACGTAATTTCCCTCCTGTTTTGTTATTGGTTTTTGTTTTTCCTGCTTTTTTATATGTATGTTTGTAGATTTGTATTTTATGTCATTATTATTATTATTACTATTTTTGCTATTTTTTTTATAACCATTGTACAAAAAAAGTTAAGAGTGTACCCGTTTAGTCAAAAAGTTTGCAACATCTAAATGTAAACGTCAACTTAATCAATGTCGAATTTTGAATTGTAAGATAAGTGGTTCTTTCTTTATTTGTTTATCTGTTTTAAAAGGATTTGAAATCAGATAAATTCAGTTCAGCTTCAGCTTCAGTTTAAACAAAAGTTTTTAATATTCAAGAAGTATCTTCAGAGATATTCTGTAAGGTTTACATCTATTCGATTGTCATTAAATGCAGAAAATACCTGTTCATATCTACTGAAAGCTCTTACATTCTAGTGATTTCAGGAAATGGATTAAGTCACCCAAAGTCTCGAATGCGAGATTTAGAAACCCTTTACACTTGATTCAAGTCATCTTAGATTTTCCTAATCAAAAATATCAGATTTTGAAAAGATTTTGAATAGTTTTGCCCACTAATTGGCATGGTCACATAAAAATTGATAATTTTTAATTTATTAATCGTGATTTCTATGAAAAAGAATGGAAAGAAATGGAAAATAAGTTTTACTATTTTATTTATGCTATATAAAGTTATGTTGAAAATGGAACAAATTGGCACATTTCGGTAGTTTGAATAAACTCAGTCAGTTGTATTAAGCATGATCCAATAATTACATGGTGGGTATTTAAGGTTTGTTTACAATCACAAATAAAATTTTTATTTAGTTTTGTTTTTTCTTATACATCAAGGTAACTGATATGGACAGAATATATAAATATATATAATGCACACATACATTCATCCATATACATCAAGATTATTTTATAATTGTTATTGTTGTTGTTTTTGCCTTATTATTATATCTCTTTATTATTTATTTTCATGTTAGAATGAATAAATGTACAAGTTAAAGTCTTTGATTTTGATCAAAGAGATAATTCTTGTATAATCAGTATTTTGATTGATTATTGAAGAACCATCAAGACAAGAATAATATTTTAAATAGTATACAAAAAAAAATCATATTAAAATATAATAATCAAATTAAATTAGATAAAATGTCGATAATTTGATGAATTGATTTTTGTTGCAGTACTACTTTTGTTTCTATGTTTTTTTTTCTCTAATTTTTCTATTATATTTTACTTATAAGTTTATAAATTCCTTTAGATATTTACACATTAAATAATTTTTGTTCGTTTTATGTTACAATTACAGTTTATATTATTACAAACAAGATTAATTAATAGACAAATTAATTTACAGATACTGAAGAATTTATTAAGTGCAGTTAGCCTGATGGCATATTTTCAATATTGTTGTTGAGAGGAGTGCACTTATCTTTTAGTGTAATAATTAATTGAAAGACTGTGACAATATAAAATTGGATATCGATATAAATAATAAAAAAACTCAATTAAATTTGAACGAATTCAAGTAATCTTTATAAGAGCATTTCTTGTTATTTCCCGAGCTATCTTTTTATCATTTTGAAAAATTATCTGTTCAAAGGCGAATACTGTTCTAATTATTAAGAAGAAAAATGTCACATTTCTGAGAGTATTTTGTGTTGAAAATGTATATTAAAATTGATGTAAAACATTTTTTAAACCTTTTTTGGAAGACGTGAATCAAATAGACACTTTTAAATCAGGTCGCATGATACAGTTGACAAAAACAGCTGGAAGGAACTTTGCACAATAATGTCCATCTACATTTGAAAATCTTATCTATACAAAGGTTATTTTAAATGATCGATTTGTAAGATTATTCCCTTTATTATTCCTATTAACATTTCTACTTTCTTACTTTCTGATTACTATTTGGAATAAGTTGAAGATCTATCTAAAGAGAAATCTTATTTAAAACAATTTAGCAATACTATTTGCCTGAAGAGTTTTTTTAATTAAATTTGTATTGTTATTTTAAAAGTCGGGAATCGGTTGTATTTTAAAGATCATTTACAAAAAAAATTTTCAAATTTTTACATTCAATATTTTGAATTAGCGTATTAAAAAATGTGTGATAAAGGCCTGAAAGTCCACCATAATTTTAGCTGTATCATATGAAAAAGCCTTAGGTTGAACTGTGCCTGTTTTAAGTAGCCAGTGATATAAAACATTAAAATTGTGTCCTCTGCATCATCAACTGATATTGTGGCATTAAATATTTACTTTTGCAATCGGTTTTAAAGAGACTTCTTTCTAAAATTCATCTACTAAAATAACTGGAACTTTAAAAAGTCCCTCTATTTGTACATCACAATTTTGGTTTTTTGAAAGTCAATTGCCAATTGTTATCGCAATATATTTTCATAATCTGATTCTCAATTCTAAATATTCTGACCATGTTTTTTAATATATTGTGCTTTGTATTCAACATATTTTTATACTAAGGGTATTATTTATTGTATAAATTTACGCCATTATATATCTTAAAGTTTTTATTTTGTTTCAATTTTTTGCTTAAAAGTTACAATAATCCTTGAAAAAATCAAAACATATTCCTTGTATACGATGATTATAAAACAAATATTATATAAATGTTTGGTAACAAAATAAAAATAGAAATAAAAACAAAAGAATATTGTATAAGTAACTTAAGGATAATAGTAATAGTTTCAGGCAGGATTACATTATAATTAAAATAGTGCTTTTAAAATAAAGCAACAAATTTTATATATAAAATAAAAAAAAAATTGCATAAGAAAAATATCAGTATATCAAGATATGTTAAAGAATTGTAATTGTAGAAAAATAATGCACATTTATATCTACATAACATATATTTTTATATATTTGTAAACGGATAAATGTGAAAATATTTAAGAAAAACTAAAAGAATTTCATTTTATATATGTTTTATATAAAAAACAATTAATATTTATAAAAACGTGTTCTGCATATCTAATAATGCATAATCAAGACTTTTTTTCACTCACATGCAGACAGCACCCATGAAAAGATGTAAAATTGTGCACAATAAAAGTCAAAGCCCTTTTAAAGTATAGCAAATTTAATTTTGATTTTGATTTTAATTCTCAATTATTCGAATCATATTTTTCTATGAAAAACATTGATGTTTAGTGCCAAAAAATTACCATATTTTTATTATTATAACATTTATTTATTTGAAGTACGTAGATTATTCAAAATTAAGCTCATAGTTGTTAAATGGGCTCATAGTATTGTGGAAATGATTGGTTGGAAATTTTTGTATACTTTTAACATTTTTGGTTTTAGTTGTTATTATGAATTAATTTGAACCACGCCCACTCCAAAGAAATTACATTTTTTTCAGATGTTATCCTTGCGACAAAACTACTACAGGCAACTATAGTTGCCTTCTAATTGCATTAGATCCTTCTCTATGTTTAAGTTAAGTCAAATCAAATCAAGCGATAAAATATTTCACTAGAAAAGTTTTTTAAACGATGGTAGATATTTCAGTTTTAATTTGTTGCATATGTATCATTCCAATGCATGGAAAACTGTATGCTTCTTTTTTTTTGTGTTGTTAAATCTTCTGGTATTTTTATTTTTTTGTGTTGCTTGCAATCATCCATACAAAACATTTAACATTTTCATAAAATTTTCCTTTAAACAATTATTAGGAATTTATGATTGTCATACATGTTGCAGTCTGTATTATTGCTCGTCCAGTTACTTATTGTTGTTACTTATGAATGTTTCTTTTTTGTAGTTGTTGTTGGTTTTTTCTTTGTCATTGTAATCCAATTTATTTGCCAGTAAAAGTTCTGGACACTTGAAATACAAATAATTAGATTAAAATGATAAATTTCATTTTAGCAAATTTGTCAACAGCAAAATATTTATGCAAATCAAATTAGAAAATTAGAAAATTAGAAAATTTCAGTAACAGATTCTCTCTTCAATAAAGTGAAGAGAACAAAATGGAATTAATTTGGTTAGAGCCCTATGTCACATAGAGATATTTACTGACATTTTTACATCGCAATGATCATGCCAATGATGATGAATGATATGATAATGATAATGATAATGATAATTATAATGATAATGATAATGGAAAATAATGAAAAATTATAAAATTTATTATTTAATGTGATTAAATACCAAATCAATGAGACTGTAATTAATTACCTGATTTAACAAGTCTTACATTTTTTTGTAAAATTTTTAAAATGGATAATTTTTTATAAATTAATTTTATTTTCTTTTTTGCTTGTAATTCTTATCTAAGTTTTCAGATAATTCAAATATATGAAAGAGTTTCTTGGTATGAAATTTTCACTTGTTTCTTCTTATTCATTAAAATTTTCCATTTTGGCATAAACATTTCATTAATTTCATTATTTCTCGTATAATTAACGTAGCACTATAATTTGATAAGAATTTTCTCAATTTTTTTTTTGTAATTATCTGGATTTATTTCACATATTTGATGTGTTTGTTTATTCGCAGTTTATGCTTTCTTTTTTCCAACATATCAATAATAATCATAACATATGGTTACGATGATGAAAAATTAAAGTTATAAAAAGCTAAACTGTTTGGGTACGCGTCAACTAATCAACTGAGTTGAGGTAAAAATCAGGCAATAGAAATTTATATTATAAGGCAATAAGAGCAGAAAAGATTCGCATCGAATACATGAATACGGCACAGATAGAACAGATAGAACAGATAGAACAGAATAGAAGTCAACAGAATGAACTATTGTTATGAGTTACATTAAATATTGGCATACGTTATATTATCGCCCATCGTATAATCATGTATGAGCATTTACGTTAAATATGGGATCGCGTTATATAAAATTGTTATATATTATTGATAGGTTTGAGTGTTGTTCTTCTAATTTTAACTATAACTATAACAATTGCATATCACTTAGAGTGAATGTCACTTAGAGTGGCAGAAGTGAAAGATATTGAGGAGTTAGAGAGTAAGAAGATAAAATCAACAAAGAGAGTTATTTGGTTTTTATTTAGAAGTAATGCAAGAAAAAGCAGGGCAATGGCGTACACAAGAAATCTCATTTAGCCGCATAAAAGGGTAGAAAAAAGGTGGTGGGCAATGATACTCCCTCCTTGTTATTATATTAATGCAATATGTAAGAGAAAACCAAACAAACCAATAACAAAAGCAGCAACAAGAAAGAATAAAAAATAAAGAATAAAAAAAGGATGAAAAGATGAAAAAAAACGGGCTAAGAGAGGGAAGGTGTATTAGTGAAACGAGTACATAAAACTTTAGCTTATGAAATGCTTTAAAATAAGTTTTGTTAAATATGTTCTTGCACTTTTTTTTTGCTTTCGTTTTTATATATTTACTTCTTATGTAATGTTTACAGGCTTCAATTCCACATTGTTTAAATATATTTATTGCCATATATGAACACATATACGCCCAAGTAAGTAAAGGCCACAAAAAAAAAAAAAACGTAGGTAAAAAAAGAAAATGACCAAACAAAAAGAGAAGAGGAAATCTTGAAACAATTGCGCGTATTGTGTGGTGAAAAAAAAATGCCAATAATACTTAAAAATGAATATAAAAGTTGTAGAATGTATAACAGTATTGCGACATATCCGTTTCCGTTGCAAGCTCAATGTATAATATGTTGTTGTTGCCTTGAGCATTTATATAATTATTTTTATTATTGTTGCATGTAGTTATGCATGAGTGCAATACAATTTTCCTTTTTCTCTCACTCTCAAACACTTTCTCTCAATGGTATTTTATCTATCTGTTTTATGTAGCAGACTTAAGTGAGCGGGAGTAATATATTTCGTTATTATTATTATTATTTTTTTGTTCCACACATTTATTTGTTTATCATCTTGCATAAATAATTACAACTTGAACATATTTCTTAGTAAGTCGTATAAGGCACACTCTATCACAGAAATGTATAAAAGAAATGTAAAAAATATGTATTGGTACGCCAAAGCAAATGCAACAGGCCTGATGTTGATTATTACTTAAGGAAAACTTTTACTTTTCATTATGCTTTGATATTATTTTCATTATTCTTATTAATAATTAAATAAAATGTACAAGAAGCAAATTTGCTTGCACGATTCTGAAATAGTTTTACTTGCACATTGGAAAAATTTTGAAATGTGTTTTCCTTTGAATTTTTTTCGTAAAATTTACGTTGAAGGGTACTCGGTAAATTCGTCGTTAACATAAACTTTCAATTTTTTAAACAATAAAAAATAGAAACAATAAAGGAAACAATTTGATTCTTGCCCCTAAAATCAATGAACAACAATAAATTTTTATTGTTTGTTTCCTCTTCTTCTGACTTTCCTTTTTTTCTGGTATATAAGTAACAACTACTTGGAATTGCTTGGAGGACCTGTTGCCACCATTTCATTAAATGCAAAAGGAGCAACAACACATACGCTATTTATAATAAGCGTACATGAATAATTCATTCGCTCTCTTTCTTTAAATAACGTTAAAAATTATTGGGCTCATTTTGTAGAGAGCAGTAGAAAAAATAGTGTTGAAAAGCGTTAAATCAATACACTTTCTTTTAATAATTTATGCGTAAGTTTATCTGAAATTTTTTTGAAAATATTTGCCTTGAGAGAAACCAGAAGCTCTATTGGGAAGAATTTTTACGGACAGAGGACTGGTTTTCCAGATATTTTTTGAAAATGAAATCGTTACATTGCGTTACATAAAAACGAGCTTGTAGGCCATGTCTATCTTCGCTTCCACAGAATTTAGTTATTTTAAACTTTATAAAATTGTATTTTCGAAATTTTGTTAGCGTTGATAACGGTGGTATAACTGAAGTATCATTTACCAACACTTAAGTTGTAATATTTTCTCTCATTTTCTTCTTATTTTCCTCTCAGTATGTAAAGCAACTGTTGCTCATACCATTTAGCAACAGGTATAAAAGCAACAGCTTAACATTTTTCTTTCATGTTCCTTTTCGATTTTCATTGTTTTTTTCTTTTCGTTTTATTTCGTTTTTTTTTTTGGTTTTACGTTGACATTGGAGTTATACATGGAATTTTTCTCTCTTGGTGTGCTCATTGAGTAAAATATTTATTATTTCCCCTTAAAATATGAGCATGCGATCTATTTAGTATGCTCATTATTGTAGATGGCATTATAAATTTAAAAATACTATAAATTTAATAAATAAAATGTAAATATTTACAAAAAAACAGGTAATTTGGTAATTTTTATTTATAAAATAATATGACAGTGCAATGTTTATAAAAATTGTAAACGTTACTTAAATAATATTTATGAATTTTTACAAGTGTAAGAAATTTTTCTCAGTGTACATTGAACATGTATTGTGCAACCTGTTGATAATTTAACCTTTCAAGCATTCAGTTTTAAATAAAATACATTTTTGAAATTATTTCAATGTAACGTGGAATATGTTACATTTTGATATTCAGATTCTACTTTGAGAAACTTAATTTTTTATTTACCATTTGTATTGTAGAGTAAAATACAGTTTAACGATTATCAACAACTAGTAGAGCATTATCTTTTATACCTTTTATATATTTTAGCTGTTTTATAACAATCAATTCAAAGGCACTGTCTGAACAGATTTAAAAAGGTCTGCTAATGTTGCTTATTTTTAATAAACCACATGAAACAAATTATTATGAATATATTTTTGGGTAAAAAATTCCATCATGATTTTATAAATGTTTATTTAGATGTTCAAATGACACTTTTAAAAGTCCATAAAAACGTGGATATAAACTTTGTGCTTTTCTTTCAAATATTGAAATGTGTAAGTCTAATATAAACAAATTAAATCTTTTTGCAAAGATAATGGAATAATTGTACAAAATTTTATAAAAATCTTCAGTTTATAAATTTTATTAAAATCCTTAATAGACTACAAAAAAAAAATCCATTTCTTCTTGTTGACAACAATAGTTATAGATATTTTGGGTAAAAGCAGTATCTTTTTTACTTTTTCCTTTTTTTTTTGCTCGAATTACTTATTTAAAATCTTAATTAACCGAAGTGTTAACATGTTTATCTAGCAAATTTTTTTTTAAAAATATCAATATCAATAAAGAAAAAAATTTATGCGAATGTCCATATAAACAACATTGATATTGTTCTGAGAACAATATCAACTAAATATTTGCATGTGTAATGCATGATGGTGGGTGGCAGGATTGTGGGAAGTGGCATTTGCGTGTTAGATTATAGAAAATATTAAAAATAGAAAATTCGTTTGAAGTTCATTTGAACCAATGAATTGAATTAAATAAATGCTTATATATGTTGGATAGAAAGAGGACAAAGGTATAAGATTCAATCCACCCAGAATTAATTAACTATTCAACCATTTCTAATTTGATGCATAGGTTTCTAATATGGATGGACACACATTATCTGTGCAACAATAAATCTTTTAATATCATCGCTTACTGGCCTGGCAAAATATTCATTTTATACGAAAAAAAAACAAAACAAAGCAACAAAAACCCTTAGAAGTATCCATATACATGTAAACTCAAGCTTTATATGACTGTTTGTCATTAAATTGTGCCATTTTATTGGTCACTTTATTTTATAATGATTGAAAACTGAATGGAAAATTTCAACTGTCGTATGTTTATTTTGAATTAAAATTCTGTAAAATTATCTTATCAAATTAGTTCAAAGGAAAAAAAAAAAATTTATTGAATTGGATGTAATCGATTAGATGTTGCGTTTAGTTTACTAGTTATTTCTGGTGTGTTTCTTATTTAATAAAGTAATGTTGTAAAAGTCACTTTTACTAATTGCAAGAAAAGCCTTATAAATAGATTAAAATTTTTTATTAAATCAAGTCTTTAAGAATTCTTCTTATATTAAAAAGTTGATCTTATAAAATACTTAGACCTCAGATTACTTAATTGCTAATTGTATTGGATGGTAGCTCCTAGCAGTTGTATGTTTCATCATCATTCATTTGCAAAATTAAAGTCTTAATATGGATCCATTACTATGAATATTTACTGAAGGGAAATTAAAAAGCTTTTAATTTAATGAGGTTAGTGCATGAACCCTCGACTTTTATGGCCAAGCAATTGTTAAAAACCATTAAAACGCCCATGCAATTGGACGTGTAAAGAGACCATCAATTCTATCAAATTTACCTTAGTTAGCATTAAATCGATCAAATCTATATTATACAACTGATTGTGAATTTAATGCTAATTAAGAACTTAAGCAGTAGAGTCTCCAATGATTTCTTTTAAAGTTTGTCAACGATGGTACAGCAGTATTATGATGGGATAAATAATTGCCAAATAAATTATTTGGCATTTGTTTTATGAAATTTTGAACTAAAGTGTTTCAGATAAATTAAGTTCTTAAGTTCTTCATAGTTACTTTTCTTATCTATTAGACAATTATTTATTCAATTTCTTATTCATAAAAGCCAATATAAAAATGATAAGAGAAATAATTAACAAGATTGAAAGGTCACTTATTTTTTTTTTCCATGATAATCCATTGTCGTCAACGATGAATTGTGTTAAAAGTAATGAAGATTATGAAAAGCAATGTAAAAATGTTAATAGATTTATAAAAAAATTTCAACAATAAATATTACTCACACATATTCATATATTGATAATAAAATATAATTTCAACCCAGCGTCATAAACAATGCAACAGACGAATGAAATTTAAAATAACATGCCAATGAATAATAAATAAAATTGCAATGAAAATGAAATAGCGAATAAAGAATAAAAAAACAACACTAAAATATAAATAACATCAAGTAGAATGTTTATAAAAAATTGTATCAACGTATCCACACTATTTTTGTATATGTAAGTTTGTTGGCCAGTAAATTGTGCGATAGAATTCATTCGCTATTTGAAGGATTTATCAATGGCAGTAATTGACATTATACTTGAGACAAGTGGTAGTAACAAAATTGTGCCTCTATATATTTTTGTTAATATACTTTTTGTTTTTGTGTAGTAATTTTGCTCACACCTTTTTAAATCTGTTTTCCACTTCAATTCAATTAAGAGAATAAACGTTTTATTAAGTAAACAATACTTTCTTTATTAATCGAATACACAGAAATATATTAATAAATTCCTCGATAAACATTTATCTATAGAAATTTTATAAATTGAAAACTGTAATTAACTTTTCCAAAAAGTATAAATACCAACTCTTTACATCCCCCGACTCAGATTTTGGATATATATTCATTTCGTTATTTTGTTTGTAACATCCAAAAGTAATCTTCAGAAACCCCATGTTTAAATTCTGAATCGATTTAGACTTGTCCATCTGTTTATCTGTTTGTCTATATATTTTAGGCATTCCGTTGGTCATAAAAATAATATATTAGACTTATTGAAAATTTTTGTAAGCAGATTGGTATTGAAAATAAACAAAATCGGCAAAAGGACACGCCCATCTCATTTTTTGTATGAAAATTTAAATTTTTTGTCTCATTAGTCGCTAACGGCAAAAAATTGAAAGCTGAAATAAATAAATATTAAGGCCATTGGTCTATAATGCCTATGAAAAAAGAGGTGCAAATCGACCATGCCTACAGGAAATTATACAACACTAAGTTTTCACTTTTCTATGTTTAGTTTTCCACATGTTACTGCTTGAATGGTAATGTTGTGATATATGAGTGTAGGGTATCCACGATTTAGATCCAAACATATATATATTTCTTATTTGTTTATATTCGAGATATATTCTTCTATTGGGACCTGGCTACAGCCTCATATTATTTCGGCTTAAGTCACATTACTGCAATACTGCTTTTTAATCAATTACAGTAATTTTTAAAAGTAACCTGTTTGAAAGATGTTTCCATATTTGATTTGAAATTTCTGGTTGTGCAAGGCATTCCGATAGACAGATAGATATGTGAAATTTGATTCAGAATTTGATACTGATTTGTTAGAGTTTAAAGAGATATTTTATGCATGATATGCATGTTTGGGTGGTAAGCATTAAAAATTGTCCAAATTTCGGGCCATAATAAGTATAACTAAAAGTAACATTTACTTTTTGTACTTGATTATCTTTCCTTTATTTTCGTAGGATTACAATTGAATAGTCCACTAGTCCACTAGTCCACTTTTTTCTTTGTTATAAAAAATAAAAATATAAATCTAAAAGTCATTTATAAAGAAAAATTGACAAAATTCACTGGTTAACATAGAACTGCACTGTTGAGGCGAAAAATGTTAAAAGTAGATTTAGATCACATTTCAAATTATCTTTATCTATCTGAATTTTAAGTTTAATGGACATGGGACGCATTAAATAAGTAGTTTAGTGCTAATAGAATTTATACTTAAAATTTCATCTTAAAATTTTAAATTGTGATTAAAGCAAAATTTTAATTTAAATTTTAGATAGGCGTGAATTATAGTTTACACATTTTGGATAATCATTTTTGTGCCCTTAAAATTCATTGCTATTGAATCATTTTTAATATTAACTCATTCATTAATTCTTTCCACAAATTTTTAAAATTCAAGTCTAATCAATAATACTCAAAAATTTTTTAAAGTCCAACTTAATAATTCTTCATACGTTGCAAATGTTTTATCAATTTGAATATAATCTCAAAGTATGGCTACTGAACATGAAAAATGATTCAATGACTTTCATTTTTTCCATTATTTTTCATTTATTAAGACAATTGTGTTATGTGATTGAAGCAAATATATTGTAATTGAGGGACATTTTCTTTTTTGCTTACTATTTGTATTGTTTTTGTAGTACACAATTTGAACCTAGCACTCTAACTCATTTTCATACCAGGTGAATAGACAAAGAGAAATTATAAGTTTCAAAAGGAAGAAGGCTTTAAAAATGGACTGATACAAATTATGGTAAATTATACATTGTGCCAATGTTCATTAAAAGAGAATTCAAAATTATAAATATTTCAATAAAAATTTTTCTTAAAGAAGGCACTTTTTTAAAGAATGGTCGTAAAAGCATATCAATTTAGTCCCTCGGACACAAAGCTGTACATATGCAAATTATATTGAACACCTAAAGAATCGCGGCTTTTAATTAATACCTCAATATGATAATTGGAATAAGTGACTACTAATTGAGATAAATGAAATAATTTTTCCGTTTTTTCTGTGGATTCAATTAATTGCGTAATATTCTTCTTTCAAGCAGATATGTAAATGTTATAAGGAAAATATCAAAATTAGACTAAAGTAGAGTAAATTGAGTTGAATACATTTCTAGATTTGAATGGCAAAGAATTTTGATGTATTATAAAAAGTTATAATATTGACACTGAAATTGAACACTTGAAATAATAAATTTTTTTAATGATTTTCTATACTATTTGTGGTAACTAAATAATAATATACGATCAAACTTAAAAAAGCAACAATTTAATTAATTCATTAAAAATATATAACAGAATTCAGCCGCACTTTGGTATCAGTTTTAATTTCATTGTCAATTTTACTTTCCTTTCCTCAATGCAAATAAGTACACTTTAATTAATGTATTTTCGAATATTGTTGCAAAAGAAAAAAAACAACAAAAGAGGCCCGCTAATGTACTTCATAAATACAATTATTATCATAGTGAGCGAAATGTTAGAGTTAAATTTGTTCTATTTGGCAGGATACATTGCAATGTACGAACAACATATTTATATTATTTATATTAATTTAAGTAAATGGAAATAACAGACTCTTTATATTTAAAGGATGTGCTGCATATATATGTGTGTCTGTGTGTATGTATGTCTTTTATAACCATATTATAACATCATCCTTTTTTTCCCATATTTATAAAGCATGTGATAGAGGCCTGTCATTACAAAACGCAAACGGCTTGTTTTTATCAAAATAATTTAATTAAATTGTAACATTAAGGGAAAAGGCGAGTCCTTGTTTGCAATATCGTTTTTAAATTCATTTCTCATGTAAAGATGGTTGTTGAATGTTTCATATCAAAAGCAAGACAATAGAAATTCAGAATTTTTTTATTCTATTTTATTAAATGAGAGCATCATCAATTTAAGTATTGTAAATAACGTATAAAGAACTGAGTGCTATGTTAGACATTTTCTAGAAACATTCCTAAAATAGAAACAAAGGACTAATGTTGTCCAAAATCAAAGTTAGTTTTTTATTCAAATAAAAAAAATTCTATTCGCAAAGTTGGATTTATTTATTCTTTTAAAATGCTGATTAATACTTTGTAAGGTAAATTTCGCACCAAAACTTCAAAGTTGTTTCAAATGTAACACTTTATTATTGAATGCAATGTATCAAATAAATCGAAAAGTTGTTTTTTACTTTCTTCGGTAATATTTCCAATTGTGTTTTCTTGTACATAAGATTTATAAATTTGGATAATCAAAACAGCAAATCTGGCTTGCAAAATATGAAAATTAACTGAGAGTAGTTTATGTTGGACAATCAATCTTAATCAAGTAGAAATAATTATTCGAGTAATGCTACAATGAATACGATAGAAATGAAATGATGAAATTGTATTAAGAAATAAATAAAGATGGGAACATTCTATTAATATTTTAATTTTAAGCGTTCATATAATGGTACATCTAAGCTAGCTTCTGCTTGCTTTTTATCTACAAAATGACCATTCACAACTAAATATTTTGGTTTTTGAATGAATGGATTCTTCTTGTAGAAATCGATTAAGGCACGTGTTGAACGTAAATGTGTGATGCCTTTAAATAATTTTTCAAAATTCAACAATTCTTGTGGATAAATTGTTGTTATTAGATTATCACTTTCTGATGGAACCCAGGGTTGATCTTTAACAGGTATAGTGCGACCAAAAGCCACTTTATTAATAACACGTGGAACATTTTTTAAACGATCGTAAATATATCTTTCATATTTTAATTCCAGAGCCATCTATAAAATAGAAAGCAAAATTGTAATGCAAAAACAAAATAGTGCTGAGAAAATTTTGCTACTGCCTTAAAATACCTCTGGCAATGCCCATTTATCTGCCACAGCTTTAGCAATAGCTTTCACTTCTTTCGGCTCAGTTATAATTGAGGCTAACAATTTACGATCGCCCTCTATATTGAAAAGGCTTTTCAAATATTCTTTCGTCATTATATTTGAATTATCTTGACTACTCATCGAATTCAACCATTCGGTGAACCTTTCGGCAGACTTAAGTCAATCAATGAATAATGTATCAATGTAATGTAAAAACCGTTCGAAGGGCATGGCAATAAACATGAAATGTGAAATAATATTAATAAAAGTTACATTTTTGCTTAAGTATACAAATAAATATTGTGTTCAATTACCGCATCCATTAATTGTTCCGCTTGTTCATCCAAAGTTTTCTCTGCCATATTACCTTCTAAATCGTATATTTTTGAATCCCATTTAACACGCTTCTTGCGTTGTTTACATATATAATCAGAATACCAGTTTTTTTCCTTCTTCTTTTTTTTTACACGTTTTAATTTCTTATCTATTGCCAAATCAAACACTTGAAATTCATGTTCCATGCGTTCAATTTCAGAACAAGTACTCTCATTTAAAACACCAGCTGCCTATTTCATTTATTTTGTGCATGTAAAAAATGTGTATAAAAATTTTATATCACATTTTGGTTTCCTTTTGTATTTTGTAAAAAAGGAAAAGTGCACACCTTTTTCTTGTTCACCACTTCCTCATCTTCACCAAACGATATTGGCGTTTCCACTTCTGATTCTGCTATAAATACATTCCGATCATAATCATCGTATTCATACTCCAATATTTGGGCCACACGATTACGCAGCTCGACGGGCAATGTTACAGAGAAATCATACTTTTTTATACGTTCTTCCAAGGTCTTCAAATAAGCCTGCCGTTCAATATTTTCTATCACTTTCACCCAATATGAATTCTTTTTTGATAATGACATTTTTTTTTTGATTCGAAAAATTTATATGCAAAAAAAACTGATTTTTTTTTCCAAAATAAAATGCTTAGTAAAAAAGAATAGCATTTAAAATATTTTCTTTAAATGTCAAATTTTATATTTATTTCTATATTGATAAATTTTTTATTATTTACAAATGTTTGGTCGATACAAAATTCCAAAAGCTCAAGAGACTTTAAACTTAATATTTAAAGCTTTAAAGTCGATTAAGTAAGAGAAAGTTTTATAGTTTAAAGTTAAAAGTTTGAAAGGTAAAGGTTTTTGTTCTGGAAAATATAATTATAAAGCTTACAATTTGGAAACTGGAATTTTTCGTAATTAAGCTAATTAATAATAAATATTTGTGCCAGGAATCTTTTTTGCAATAAGTGAGTTTTTCGAAATTGTCAATTTGGCAATTGGGTAATTTAAGATGAATTTGAAAAAAATAGAGCGACATATAAATCCTAAAGATTGAATTATTTAGAAAGATGATGGTTAGTTAGATTTCTAGGGAAGTAAAAATTTCAGAGGCATTAATCTTTATTATCATTTAATTTCGTAACTATTGGGTCATGTTGCTCTGCCCATTCATCCTTCTGTCTATTTGTTTGTATATTCGTTTATTTATTCATATTCTTTGGTGAACTGGACCAAACCATGACTCTAAATATGTATTCAAAATTAAAATAAATCGGCTATGTCTACTCGTAAAAAAATTTTAAGTTTAATTTTTTTCCGTATTATATGGATTTTATTGCTAAGCAATTTTTTACCATTAGTATTCCGGGTAGAGTCTCTGCATTTTCATTTCTAAAAGAATTGAAAAAATGTCGATATAAAGCAATGACCGAGGAAGTAAAGAAAGTGAAGTTTATCTCCAATCACATAAAGACTTCTATTGGTCTACCTCAAATTTTGTACAGATCTGATTTATGATAAAATACAATAAAGCCCAAATTTCGTTGAAATATATTTCAAATTGTTAATTTTTCTATATAACAACAAACCAAAGCATTAAAAGACAGACATCACACAGATAAATGGACAAATATAGTTTACAGAATTATTTAAGAATGTTTTGGGATTGTTGTACCACCCAATTATTTATTATTTATTATTCATTTAAGTTGTTTCAGCAACAAGTTGTTTGCTGCTATTGTGCTTATTTAACTTTCTTCAATCAAAATGAAAACAAGTGAATTTCATAAAATAGAATAGAAATATTTTTCATAGAATGCCAAGTAAAACAAATAAACTGTAAACATTCCAACACATTTCGTCACATGACACAACATTGCGTTTATCTTCATAAGGGCCAAGCAACATTTTTTCTGTAAGCAACATGGAAAATAGAATGAAAAATAAAATTACCCACAAATAACAAATAAATTTGTGTCGTTGAAGTTTAAAATAAATACTCATTTCAACTTTTGAAAAAATGAAAAAAAAACATAGAAAATAAAATAAAGAAGGTAAATAAGTCTACAATGTATTCATGTAGTCATGTTGTCATCGGAATCATGTAAGATAATTCTTTAAAAAAAAAAATTGTATTCACCACACAGCTAAATCTATGTATGTCTTATCATCATTTCTATTGTAACTAAATCTTCATGAAGAATTAGAATTAGATGGCGAAGGGTAAAGACAAGCGTAAAATTTCAGTACAAATATATACAAAAATTGGAGGAGCAGACATAATCACACGTTCGCACATATTTTCATGCGGATGATTTCACTTTTTCAATTTTCGTTTTGTATTAAAATTAACAACATTTGTCATCAAGTAAACATATGCTTTGGAATAGTTTAACACTTGAAGGTTTAAATGTTAACTTTTCTCTAAGCATTTGTCATTTGGTTTTTGCTTTTACATTACAACAATAACAATAGCAATAACAATAATATTTGTAATAATAATAATAGATACTCCCAATGTGCCATATCATACAGAATCACTATACTTATTCTCATTCAAAAGAATCTTTAGTTAGGTATTCAAGTCAAGTTAAATTCCCCTTAAGGTTGTTAAGATGAAATTTGATTTGATTTCTCTTTTCTGTTTTGTGTTATTATTTTTCTTTCACCCTTTTTTTTCTTTACTCATATTCAATCGTATTCTTTGAAGTATTCATCAACGTATTCACATTGTCATCTTGTTTTCTCTCTTGTCTTTATTTATTTACATTTTTTATTTGTCTTTGATTTTTATTTTGCTGCTTTTGAGATATGATCACTTCTGGAAAAATGTATGGCACGTATGTATATTCGATATAGATAGCTATATGGCAGTACATGAAAGATTTTCATAGCTTATACCGCAAAGTAAATGCACTTCTTTTCCATAGCAGTTATTTAACTGATCGATTTAGAGTTAGTATCAAAATAATTCTACAAGAGAAATTTAGTGAAACATGAAATTTATTTGAAAAATTCCAATGCAATGGAGTCTCAAGTGTCTTCTAAACAATGCTTCTTTTAGATTATTTATAGCAAATGTTGATGCAAATAAAATGCTTTATATTTTATGAAAGTTTCTGATTTAACACGCAAATGTACTACACAAAAGGTAGCACATGATTATCAATTTTTCAAATGACAAACATAAAGTTGTTAAGCATTTATGGGGCAAATATAATTTCCTGGAAAATTTTTACTTCTGTAACTTTGTGTTGGAAAGTCTAATTGTTAGCATTCCGCAAGATTTTGTTATTTTTTCTCCTTTTATTTGTTTATGTTGTTAGATATATAATGGAGTTTCATATATTCAGGAATATAAAAAATTAAAATTACATTTTACGGAATGTCGTTAATTTTATATTAGATGAGAGGCTTGGTAATTTTAGTAGCAACTTAAAGTGACCTCAATTTTTCGTGTCAGTCTAAACAAATAAAAAAAATTACGGTGAGAAAATTTAATTAAATGCAAATATTAAATATCCATCATATCAATCCTGCCTGTATTATACTTTATGTAGGAGTGGCCGATTTATTTGAATTATGGACAGACAAATTTGAAGTGTACTTGCGATAAACAAGCAAATTTCCATAGTTTGACATTGAGCATAACAAGTAAAACATCTACAAACTCATTATAAAAGATTTTACAATTTTTGATAGGCGTGGCTGAGTTTTTAAAATTATTTTATAGGTATTGTTCAACTAAAAGTAACAATAATCGTGCTAAATTTCAACTTGCTCTATTTTAACTAAAGAGCAAACTCTAACCATAACTCTAATGCGCAGACGACACATATATCCTGATATCTGCTATATCTCTAAAAGTGTTATATTCGAGTTAAATTATAATCAAGATATTAATAAAAAATAATTAACGTTATGTCTGTTTGATAATAATTAGCGATGTTAAAGAAAAAGAGAAAATGATAGAGTAAGAGAGTGAGGGGAGTGGGGAACTATAGAAAACCTGAAATTTTAGAACAGATTTTTCTGCCAGAGCTAAGAAGAGAAAAATAAAATTTACTTCATTCAGTTCAATAGAAATATTTTCTATTATGATGATAGAAAGAAATTGATATACAATGATCCACAATCTCTCTTGTATTTTGCCAGCTTGCCCTTCTAAATAATATGCAAAGAAAACGAAGAAGCAGAAGAAACAATGATATGATATATTATCATTTTATGATAAGTTTATGAATAGAATGAGGCAAATTTTTCCATTTATGATTTATGAATTAATTTTCCAGTACAAGAAAATTTCATATAATTTAAACGGCAGACAAAACAAATTTTTGAGCAAAACATCGAAAACAGCACCAAAAAGGCAAAAACGAAAGAAAAGAAGACAAAGGAAAATGCGATGTAAAAAATGAAATGATGGGAGTAAGGGGATCTTTAGAAAAATTACTTGATGGGCAGAGTGAAATTAAAAAGTAAAAATAACTTTGAATAAAGCATAAATTGAATGGAAAGTCAAGTTAAGATGCGCATATAAATTATAGAATTTGATGAGTGGGAAGAACGAGGGAGCTAGGTAGAATGACAAATTGCAAAATTTGTAATTCACAAATTGTATAGAAATAGTTTAAAAAAAACAATAAAACTCTAGATCGAAAACAGTTGCTATAGTTTAGCGATTTGAGTGTTAATTCCAGATGTGCCGGATTCTAGATACTGAATAGTTTTGCTTACCGTTTCCTTAAATAAAAAATGTTCAAAATAAAGCAGTCAACAAGGACAATTATAATACCGTATCTTAAAAAAATCTCAACAATCTTGAACTCAAATTTTTAAGATATTTTATTGGTTTGATTTATTTATACGGTCTACTTTTGAGATTTTTGAGATTTCTCTCTAAAATTTATGCATTAGAATATTTATTATATAACATAGAAAAGCATTCAAAGCAATAAAATTAATAAAACACTTTGCTACTAAGTATGAAGAAGATTTTTGCCACATTGGCACTTTTTTAATTGAAAGTCATGGCCCAACCAAGTAACATAAAACAACCAGCCAACTAACTAGCGGCCATGGAATGCAAATAGGAAAAAAAGAAGAAAAATATATATATATCATTTATTACCGTTTGCCATATTAACCCTAACAGTTACAAAATGTTTCGTCTTCTTCCTAAGTGCAAAACAATCTGTTTCCTTAAGTAAAAGTTTAAAAGAAACAAAAAAAGGAGCATCATTTACAGTACTCATGTAATTGATGTCTAGTGAATAAGGAAGAATGAGAGCTACAAGAAAAGAAACGAAGTAGATGAAAGAAATATAAGGAAGTAGAGCCTTTTGGTAAGACTGTAGAAGAAAGAAAATTGTGCGATAATGATTCTATTGTTGGATGCAGTCATGTTGAAAAATGCAAGCACAAGTGCACTGTATTTTCGATAATTTTCTGTTGCTGTTGTTGTTGGTAGGCAGTATTCGAAAAGTCAAGTATTTTCTGTATAAAAACTTTTTTAAAAAGTTACTTTATACTAGGATTGGAAATTTCAAAGAGAATTAATTTTGAGTAGAGTCAAATCTTTGTAACCCACCATGTAATTCGTTGTATTATATCTGATTGCTGTGGCCAATTTGGAAATGTTTTGCATAATAAAGAAAAAAATCAAAAATGCAAATTTGGTTTTTTAGAATTTTTGGGCGTCTTGCGCTCTAAAAACCTGACTAAATTACACAAACGAAATGAGTAATGTGTTTTCAAATGCATTATGGGTGTGGCCGATTTAATTCATTTTATATATCAATTCATCTGTAAGAATTTCCAATATTTCCATGGTATTTAAAATCCATATATAAATTTTTATGATCCGTAAAATGTTAAAAACAATGTTACTGGTAAACAATGCTGCATCAATTTAGAATTTCAGGCTGATTAGGAGTAAAAATTTTCTTTGAGATTCTTTAAGCTTCTTTTTAGCATGCACTTTTTTAAAATTATTTTAACAAAGTGCATGCTGCCAAGTTGCGTAAAAATATGTGAATGCGATCTCACAATCTTCCAAATTATTTGCGAGTGATGTTAATTAATGTTCCTAGCTACCATAATACATAATACTAGGAACAATATAAACGGCCGTCTATATATAAGCGTATACATATGTGCATGTGAAAAAGCCAGTTGTATATCATAATGTTTTGATAACTTAAACAATCTTTTGTAAGGACACCTACAGTCATATTCAGAATGCAGTAATACGTGAATTTCTGTAGAAATGATAAGTTAGTGGAATAAAAGTCGTATGAAGCAAACTGATGACATACATAAACCAAGTAGAATAACGCTCTAATACAAATGAACAAACTAACAATGGCAAACAATAAAGAAGCATAAGTTTCATTCGTTAGAATTTGATGTGAAAAGAACTGTAAGTTCAAGATTGTATTGCAGTTCATTTTTATAAGGAATCGAAGTTTATGAAAACACGTCAGCAACAAAATTGAACTAATGCTGAAGGAAAAAAAAGAAATAAATAAAAGCAGCAAAACAAAAAGTACTGAAAGTATGCAAATATTGTAATTCATTACTTTTTTGGTTTTCTTTTTTCTTAAGCAGATAAATTATAGGCAAAGTTATTCGAACGTTTTTAAGCAATAGCAGCATATTTATATTGTGTGTGCATTTTCAATTTGGTAAAATTTTTTATCATCTTTGTCCATTTTTCATTTATTTTATAACATAAACAATTTTACGAATATTTTCGCTAACTTTTTAAGGTAACTTATAAAAAATTTGCTTATATCGCATTTGTTGGTGAGAGATAAATAAATAAAATAATTAAAATAATTAAAATAAAATAAATAATTAATAAAACCAAAAATCTTATTAATTACTTTTCTTTGTAATATATTGACTGAAATTAAATGCTTTAATAAAGCAGCAAAAAAACAAAAAGTTTGTTAATTTATTAAAATGTTCAATAAATTTTATGTGAATGAATTTTTCTTTTAATTTAATTTGTTGTTTCACTTTATTAATTATGTAGAAATTTTTGAACTATTAAACAGCAAAATGTACCTTCAACAAAAATAGAATTGTATTGCAAATTCCTTTAAAAAAAACATGTAAATACTCGTTTTGTTTCATTGTAAAGAATTTTAAATGGCAATATGGTGAGATTCTTAAAGAAGATTATTTTATTTTAATGGCAAGATTTAATAATTTCATTTTTTTATTTAATACATCACAATATAATGGAAAATATTTTCTGAAGATAAGTCCATCATTCATAAATGTTTTTTTAGGCTTTTCATGATACAAAATAATTACTTGTTAAAAAACTTAATTGTTTCATTTTTAATTTTTCTTACTTTCTCCATAAAAAAATGTTAAATTTTATGGGAATTATTTATGGCAAATTAATTACAATTACACACATAAAGAAATCGAATCAAATGAAATGCAAACAACTTAAATCAAATCAAATCAAATCAAATCAAAGCAAATCAAAGCAAATCAAATGAAAGGAGGCAAATTAAAGAGAAATATAAGAGAAATGAAATTGCACTTATATAGAATAGAATATTGTTATTGAGCACATTAAATTGGATTAAATTTGTCGATTAATCCTTTCATAACATTCCTAAACACTAATGTTAAATCTTACATATAAAAATCTGATAGCGAAGTGAAAGAAAGGAGAGATATTGTGATAATTTCACTTATCATTTGAAGGACATTCAGTACATGTTGTTGTTGCATGGTGTTGTAATTGCAGTTGTTACAATTTTTTCATTTTTCTCATTTTCTGTTGTTTTCTGTACTATTTCATAGAAATATAATAGTAAATAAATTAGCTAATAAACAAAAAAAAAAAAAAATACATAAACATTCAAAAGACCATGCATGTCTCATCTAAACAATGTCAATGGGAATGAATTTGAATGCATGTGAATGTACGATTGAATGAGTGAAAGAATGAATGAGTGTGTATTCAAAATATATTTAACCTTGTACGAAATATTAAGGAAAAAGAAAAACAAATTGAATAACTCTTGGCCATTTACAATACCCTCGAGGCATTTGTGTGTGACAAATGAAGTACAAAATATAAAAAGCTCTGAAAACAAAAAAGATTGTATATAAAAAAATGTAATAAAAATAAAAAACATAAAACTTATCGATAAATCACATGCAGAATTTGGAGAATTTATTTTAATAACCATAAATTACGGCCTATGCAATTACGTCCAATTAATGCTTCGCCAAAATTAATTTCTTTTCCATTTTCAGGGACCATTTTCCATGTGAATTTCAAACAAACATTTAAAAAATTTTGATTCGTTTCTTTTGATGCAGAGCAGTTGATAAGAATGATTACAAGCTTAATCGATTACATTTTGCTTCATTTATTTTGACGGGTTTTTTTTACTTTGCTTTTGTTTCCTTATCACAATTCTACATCCGTACAAATATTTTATACATTCACAAATTCAGTTTATTTGTCGTTTTGTGTGCATTTTTATTTTACCTATAAACAAATGATCTTTTATCTCATTGCTTCTGGTATTGCAGCATTTTATTGAATTTTACATTCGGTGGCTTTTCCCTGATTGATACTCACTTCATTCATACAATTTATGAGTTCATATGTTGATGACAATAAAAGAAAAGACAAAAATAAAAATAAATATAAAAATTAAAATTTCACTACATTTTTTTTTAAATTTCTTCAATTAACAACAAGAAAAACAACAAGAAAAGAAGAATAAGAAAAAAAGGAAATAAAAAGAAATAAGCAAAAAAGAGTGATGAAAAATTTCATGATAAATATTAATTTTTATGCGTGCAAAACGTTAGAGATGGATGCAAAATGTATAACTAAATGAAATTGTGATTATTTTTGTACTCGATATGGCTTGTGGTACGATGGATTAAAGAAGATGTAAGATATTTAAATTTGTTTGATGAATCGATTTACATCTGTCCGTACGTCCGTCCGTCCATCAGTCTGCCCGTCCATCCATCAGTTCGTCTTAAGTTTATTCTTGAAAAAAACGATACTTTTTTACATTTTTTACTTTCGAATGGTTTTTACAAATTGATTTTGATCATTAGTTTCTTTGCAACATATTGCGGTACTTCAATTAAAATATATTAAGTACAAAATATCACTCATACGTCATGTGTACCCGACAAATGACTTTTTAAAATTATTTATTACATTTTAGAGAGACAATTGGGCGAATACTCGTCTTATCGAAATGATTCTAATTTTCAAAAATAAAGATGCGTACACGCGTAAAAAAATAGTGAACAAATAAAACATTTGAGATCGATTTGTCCATCGAATTCTTCTGATGGTAAAAATTGGTGTACGGATATTTCTTTGTTTGATAAACTATCCTTAAATTATCAATTCAGTGGCGTGTTGAGCCTTAAAAATGTATTATTCTTGTTTAAGCTGTTGGCACTACTTACGAAGCCTTTTACACCTTGGTCTACAACAACCAAAGAGCATACAGAATGATAGATGTTTTTTTAAAAGCCTGAAAAGAATTTCTACAGATGGCGAAAAATGTATAAAGCCAATGTCATGGGATGTAGGTAAACTTCCGTACATTTGGAGTTTATATAAAAAGATCTAACACTTTTTTCATTTTATATTTTCATTGGTTTAGATGAATAATTAATGAGACGTAAAAAGTAGATAAAATGTAAATGTTTTCATTTTATTCTGCAATTTCTTGCTGTCTACCTACAAATAAATTTATTTGATCATTTAAATAAATCGTTGAATGAATGAATCTTACACATTGATTGTTTAACAACTTTTTAAGTGGATTCCTTAAGTACACACTTACTTAAAAGCTTACCAACAAAAACTAACTAAATTAAGAAAAACTGCTTGTTTTTGTTTTATATTATTAAGATTTTAATATAAGATTAACTTTGAAAAGTCAAAGGAATTAGAGAAACAAATTAAAATAAAATTTAAAAAATCGTCAGTAAAGTAAAGTGAAATGAAATATTGAGCAAATTGACTGAATGAAATGAGTTGAACACAAAACAAAGAAAAATATCAACCGCAAACATTTATTAAAGAAAAAATCACAAGGAAATTAAAAACAAGTAGGAAAATTATATTTAGGTGGGATTAATTCTGGCATACCCACCATCCAAATACTATGATATTACAATACTCAGACTATTTCAGATAGAAAATACAAACATAAAATTTTCAAAAATTGGTATTATATAATATTGTGTAGGCGTGGCTAAATTGTATAGGTAAACATTGTAGACTAACTCTTTTACTATTTATAAAAGATTTCAGCTTTCTATTTTGCTTAAAAAAAAGATGTTGTCGGTCTCCATTGCTTTGTAGGCGTATGCCTCGATTTATTTTGATAATTTTAAATGCCAAGCCTACCTGCAAATACTTGGAATGTTCCTGCCAAATTTGAAATGGATGTTCTAAATTTTACGACCAGGAGAATGTTAAAAGCACACGGACAAGCGTACAGATAGACAGACCAACACATCTAAATCTATTTAGGCTTCTGAAACTTTTTTTATGTATTATAAACATAATGACAAAATGAATATACCACTAACTACTAGACGGCGCTTATAAAAATTAGAGAAAGTAGATCGGAATGCTAGAAAAGGACAAGAGAGAAATACTTTGAACAAATCTTTTCAATAAAATTAAATTTTTACTTAAAAAGAAAATCTAAAGGGACGTTAAGGACACATATTATTAGGAAAATTTATTTAATTATTCTTTTAAATGTATTGAATAAAAGCAATGAATCTTAATTATATATTATGGAAATATTCTTTATCAATTATTAAGTGTAACATTAAGTTTGAAAAAATCATCTTTATAAAAAAAGTTTCGATTTTCTTTATTGTCATTTTTTGAAACATTTTGTATCACCTTTAAGAATCGTTTAATGTTTCACTTGCTTTATTTTACTAGCTAAAATTAGTGAAGAGTGATTTCAAAAGAAGAAGAAGAATGTACTGTATTAAATGGCACTTGGCTTTACTGATTAAAAATGGCGCATTTTTAATCAGTTTTTAATGATTTAAAGAACTCTTTCAGCTCATTTTCACTTATATTCTCATATTCGATCTTTGTCTATTTATTCTTTCATCATTAAGTAACATGTTTTGGCAATTTTACAATTCTCAGATAAATTTTGCATCGAGGAGCAGAAATTGACAGATGTAATATTACTGTTCCTGTTAGTGTTTATGATAATTTTATGCATTTTAAAAAATTATCAAGTGCCGTATTGAGTAGTTTTAAAACATAAATGGCAACACCATTACGACTTTTTAGGACATATTTCATAATTAGCATATGATTCATAACCATATAATAATTTAGGTATTAAAAAAGTTTTAGCTAGTAGGACGCACGCTTAACGGTGTAAACCACTGAGTTAGCTATAGCGATCGTAACATTCCATGCACTTTACCAATTGTGACACGTATGTGATTATTCCAGGTCAGAGCTTTATTAAAGGTCATTTTTAAGTTCTTAGCGTTATCAATAATTTCTGCCATTATTCTAATGTTCATATTGGCTCTTTTATATACCGGAATACACTTGGTTTTATGTGGACTGAGTGACAAACTATTGATGCGTGCCCAGGTTGCTACACTTTCAAGATCACCATCATATGAATTTGATACCACTTGAGACAGACGAGAAAATCACTAATATATAATAAGAACAGTAGTGGTCGTAAAATCGATCCTTGTGGCACGCCCTCTTTAAACTTAAGTGTTTCTGAGTATGTATTATTAGCAAACACACATTGACTACGATTTATAAGGTAGGATAATATTAAATTATTGGAATTTTGAGAAAAATTAAATAATCTTAATAATTTGCAGTAAAGTATAAATGGCACAACAGAATCAAAGGCCTTAGTATGATCAAGCAATATTAAAAGCGACATTTTATTTTGGTCAAGCTTACATCGCAAAGTTTCCACAAAATCAATGAGTGCCGTCGTACAGCTTCTATTATTTCGAAATGCAGATTGTTTTTCAGTCATTAACTTATTGGAATTAATAAATGAAGAAATTTGGTTTGGTTGAAGAAGTTTTGTGAACACTTTGGATAGAAAAGGTAAGATCGCTATTGGGCGGTATTCATCTTTGCTTTTAGTATAGGTATAGTCTTTGCTAATTTCCAAAATACGTGGAAGTAGGATCGAAGAAAAAAAAATCATTGAAAATATGGGTATTAATCTTAAAAATCTTAGGGAGGAGTATTTTAGTAAATATAAGGTGAATCTCGTCGCATCCCACAGCATGTAAGTTTATTGATAAAATACATTCAAAAACATCGAGTTCATCAACAGAAGAGATATCAAAGGAATACATATTGCAAGGTGTAATAGTCGATTCGTAATCTAAAGTGTTAATGTTTTCCCCGGGAGGATGAATGAAATTTTCACTTAGTGTATTAATATCTAAATCATCTGGCAATGACTGGAGCCTCCTGTTCAAGCCTATTTTTACTTTTGCTTAGAAGATAACGCATATTTGAATTTAGAAGCATAATAACTTTGTTTTCTCGACTCTAATAGCATAGGATGCTTTGCGACGTGGGGACTAAAATGCGTCATGATAAACTGCATTTCGATAGCGCTTTTAGTTAGGATAAGCAGTGCCTCCGTCTGATATTAATCGTTTTATATAATGATTGGACCACAGTTGATTCTTTGTGCAGGTGTGGACGACTCGGGTGGGAACGAAGGCATTAAACAAATTTTGGATATAACAATTAAAAATTTGTGTCTTCATTTCGCTTTCAGAAATTAAGAAAATATATTTCCAGTTTATGAGTTCCACTGCATCTTTAAGTGCATGGTGATCCATGTTTTTGATATCTCTATAGTAAAAAGTTCTTTTAAGAGGACTCGGAGTAAATTTATACGTTATGTGTATCAGGTCATATTTGGAAAATGTCGAGACATTTAACTGATCGTACAAGAGCGCGTTATTAAGATTATTAACGAAAAATACATCAAATAGTTTAACCGACCGAGCGGAATATGTGTCGAGATCGTGGTATTTATCGACATCAATCCGTGTCGTTCCATTGCCTCGATAAGATTATTTTCAACATATTACTATTAAAGTTACCACAAATAATAATGACAGTGTAGTTTAAACCGATATTGTCCATGGAACTCATTAATTCTGTTATGTCAGTATTACGGTTCTATATACACAACAAAGTAATGATTGGTTGGAACCGTTCTTTAAATTTAATGGGGCTGTCAGTGTTGGATATTTTTGTACAAGAACAATTGAAACCACAATTAACAAAAATTGCCGCGCCACCTCCATGGCCTGTTCCATCAGCCCGAAATAGCTTATACCCATTGACTGGCAAAAGACCATCAATATATACTGATAAAAGCCAGGTTTCGGGTACCCATATAATGTCCATTAAAGAGTTCTCAAAGATATACCTAAACTCACCCCTTTTTTGCGCAAACTTTGTGCATTTAAGTGACATATATGGAAGACACTTTTACATTTACGTAACAGCCTTAACGCAGTGTATGCCACGTCGCTAGAACGCACCCTCGTATCAGAAATATTTTAGATAGTAAGTATGTGTTTCGTCACAGCAGTCTCAAGGGAGAAGTTATACTCACAACAATTTAGGTGAACATTCAATTTTATAGTAATTAAAATTATAGTAGGATATACTAAGGATTCATACTTTAAAGTAGTGAAGAATTAGCAAGCGTTCTTAACATTAATATTTGTAGCGTAGTTGATAATGTTATATGTAGAAGGAAAGCAAGTGGAAGTATGACATATAGGGCCTGCTTTGGATATAAATATGGTTTTTTATATAATACAACAAATATAACATTTATACATCAGTTGACATTAACTGCTTGTGCTGCACTGCTTTGGTGCATCTGAGTATTGCTTTGGATTTGCTGAATGACGAAAAATCTGTCCAGCTCGTCCGGTGTGTTAATCGGGATGACATCATTATCATCAAATTCTCTGATATACACAATACCACGATTAACAAATACCGATTTGATCTTTTGGCCAACCGAAAAATTCGATGGTTAGCCGATGTTTTGTTTTCGTTTACAAATAATACTTCGTTGCTGTCTATGCCAATATGTTGTAAGCGTAGGCGGGTTTTATTCAAGCGCTTGATGTTGTTAACGAATTTAATAAAAAAATTCCTATTACACGCAGTACGTAATTTGATACTTATTGGCGTGCTTTGTTTGTTGTTGCTATTAAGTCGAAAGACAGCTTTAATAAAAATTTTTACAAAATTTGACGTACATATGTTTATTTTGCTTATATGAAACTTTATTAAGTAGGTAGTACTCTTAAAGAATAATAATTTGGCAAAAAACGTTTATTCATTCGACCGAATGCACTTGAATTTCTGATAACAAAATGATGTACCTACAACAACAGCAATATAATAATAATAATATTAATAATATTGCTGTAATAAATGGAAATGGAAACAATAATACCATTTATAAAACGCACAATAAAATGCAGTGATTTATTGTTATAAAAAATATGGAAGTGTTAACAACTAAATGAATGAAAAACGAATTTGGCAAATCTAAATGGGAAAGTTCTCAATTCAGTTATTGTAAATTAGAAATTTGTATTTAAATTCTATGCCATACATTCTTTGTGGCCAATAAATATCTATTAGACTCTTCTGATCTAAATACCGAAGTTTATTTAACTCTAACAATATTAATGTCTGTCTGCCAGATTGATGTTGTTTTTGGCTTTCTACAAAATGGGAAGCACGCTTATCTTCATTGGAAATGATCACTTAAGTCGAATGACGTTTCTAAAATTTCATGCTAAAATTTCTTTTACCACTTTTATATGATAGAGAAAATGAGCTAACAAATATTATTATTTTGTTTTAGTTTCAGTTAATTGCACCATTTGACTTTATTGCATATTTAAATTAATCATGCACAAAAGTGTTTGATCTTATTTAGAAAAGCACGCAGAGTAAATATAATCTTTTGGAATGGCAACCATTTAAAACAATAAATTACTATTTAACTAATTTACATAAAATTTCTTTAGGTTATGATACATTCATGCTACATTTAATGCGCATATTAACAACGATTTATAATGCCACAATTTATTTGGGGTGGGCTTATTGCTAGGGTCTATCTTTTGCAAACATTTATGGTACAGAGCCTTGTTTACTTTCATCTCTAGTCGTAATTTGATCAAAATAAATTACACATTGTATGTGCATTTCTCTGGAAAACCCTAGAAATTCTGGGTAGCACAAAAAAATATCTAAGTATTTACAATGAAACGGCCTTCTTTTGATAAGCACATAATAAATGATATGCCAAATATAGTAATTTGGATCAAGAGCAATTGCCCATGAAGCATTATAACTACGGTTAAGGATGATGCGAATGTGTGAAGAATTGTAACGTGCCATCAGTTATGCATATCATCACAAGCGCCCTTAGTTCTTGACAATGCAATCTTAGAAAATATCAAGCAATTTGAAGAGGTTTAAAATGCTTATCAATTGTGAGATAATGCAATTCAAGACTGACCGTTCCACGTTATTGTGTTACAATGGCATTCTCTAAAAAATTTTTATCAAATATTTCAATTATTAATGAAAGTTCTATTTATTTCTTCTTATCATTATTATTGATATATTATTAAAACGCCATAGAATACATTTATGCTCTGCTGCATTTATTGTGTTTTCTATACCAAAGGAAAATGAAATATACTAAAAAATAACTAAAATATAATTAAAAATAAAAAACGTGTAAATAGAAACAAAAACACATTGAAGTGGAATTCCCATATTACGTGTAAACAAAAACAGCAAAACAGCAAAACAGCAAAACAGCAAACAGCAAAATAAGTGAATATTATAAAAATGGAGCACAAAAAGTAGTTGAATGAGTTGGTGAGATAAGGTAAGGGGCAGTAGTAGAAATAGGCATAAAATAATATTTGTGTGTGTATGCATCTTTTGTATATTTTAATTTTCCTGTTTTAATTCCGTTGTTACGATTCCGATCTCAGTATGATTGCATTGAAATTTTTTCTGTTATTGTTGTTTACCACGCTGATGCTTGATGCTGATACTAACGGGCAGTGCTACTGTCTTTGTTTCTCGTTTATTGTTGCTGTTAGTTCTATTGCCAACCACTAAAGCTGAAAATGAAAATGATTATTATGAGGATGATTGGGCTTTCGTGCTGCTTTATTTTGTGCTATCTAACCATATAAATATAATTCTGCTTTATAGTTTAAATATTAAATGGGCAAACATTTTTCTTGTACTTCATGTTTACTCCATTACATGTTCTCTATTCGTTCGTCTGTGTATACATTTAATTTTTTATACGTCCATCTATTCTATTTCTTCTATTTCATTTTTTGTCATTACATACAAATGGTTTTCAATTAACAACATTTACATTAACATAATTCATATGGGCTGAATGCTTCGTTTGTGTGATAAGCAAAATACATCAAATAGAATTAAATATAAAAACTAACATTTAAATTGATAACTAAATTTGATACAGTTAGCTTTAGTTGATTGTTAAGTACGCTGAAGATGATATAAGTAAGGAAATTTAGAAGGAATTTGAAAAATGTGTACGTGAAAGGAGGTTTCTTCATAAAAATTCTATACCCATTAAATTCATTATGAAATTTTTGAATCAAATTGGACTAACTTATATTTTAAGTGTGAAAAAAAATTATTTTGAATTATTAATAAAATTTTTCGATTAGTATTATTTTCTTTTTTTATAAATCGACATCATACGTTTTTAGATATCACGTAGAAGAAGGCAAAGTTATTAGATCATAGACCCCGTAAATAATTTAATCGTAGAATCGTAGAAGTTCAAAGTCACTTTCAAATATATAATATATTATTCAAAAAGTTTCCAATATCAAACGTTCCCATTATTTCTGGCAGGAAGTTCATCTAGTCGCTGTACGACCGAAATAGTTAAAATCTTTGATATATAAAAATTATTTGGTGTTAGTAATTATTGTATGAAATTTTAAGAACTTATTGTTTGACATGAAAATTTCGTCTGCTTGTAAAGACCCTCGGTCTGGTTCTACTTAATATATATATATATCAGTCAGTATTTCCCAGACAATATCCTTATCGATTTAGCTTTTAGATGTCTTTTTTTAAGTATCATCTACTTAATTTCTACTTGACTCATTTTATAGACTTTTTCATTAAAATTCAGAAAGTGCACTTACTGAAAGTGATACTTCTCTAAAGTAGATCTTAAACTTGAAATGTAATAACGTGAACTTTTTACGTTTTACTCCAGTTAAAACTATAATTATGCTGTAGAATTTAGTTTTCTGCAGCATACTCTCTATATATTCAACCCTTCATCAATACAACTTTACAGAAGCTTTTGCCTTTATATGATAATTTTTGTCATTGTTATTGTTATTGTAGTTGATGTTATTATTGTTTTCGTTTTATATGATTTTTCCAGCCTTTCAATATGAAATGACTAGAAAACGGTGCAAATGACTTTCACCAAAATTTTCATCAACATTTAACATCAACCATAAAGGTAAGTTTCAAAGTTTATTCCAGTTTCTTATGTAGTTTATTTTTTATTTTAATTTGTAATGTTACATAAATAATTATGAGATTTCAGCCATAGGTTGTACAAAAGCACACAGGTTAATATTTTTTTTTATTTTACTTTACATTTAATATAAATAAAAGTCAACTAAATTTTTACGTATGCGTAATTTTTATTGACATACATTATATATATTACATTATATTACATTATATTACATTATTATAACTACTGCTTTATTATTGTTTTGCAGTAATATATTAAAAGAGTCTTCCTAAGCCGGGGAAAATTCCATAAAATAATGCAAAAGTTAAGTAAAACTAAGTGAATTTCGTTCGACCTTAATAGAAGATTTCTTGCCCGCATCACTTTAAACTAAATGGATTTTAAGAAAAAAAAACGCGAATTAAAAATTCAAAATATTAATTTTTGAAAAATTGCAAATTAATAAAACTGTAACATCTGAATCAAACGAATGTGGAAAGTGGATGCTTGTTTCTCCATAAATAAGTAAGTTCTTACGAAAACGGGGGAGGCGTTCTCTAATTACAAGTAAAATAACAAACTTTCCTTTTATCGTTGACGAACTTAAAATCGCTTTCGAGTCTGCGTGGCAAAAATCGGTTTGGAAATTGTTAACTAAACGGGCGATCATAAGTCGATTCTGAATCAATTGGTATAATCGTAGATAAAACTATTTTGGGATTTCGCATATTTGGAAAATAAAATTAAAACTTTAGGTATCTAAGCTGCCTATAAAATTATTATTATTATTTCGATGAAATAAGAATTTCAAAATATCAAACTTCTTTGCTAAATCAAATATATTTCTATGTATTGACTTGCTCTACCTATGAAATGAATAATATTTGAGTAAAATTTAAGACATTTTTCACATTCTGTCAAAATTAAAAATTGTTTCCAATTCGGATACAAATTTCTGTCAAATGTAATTAACAAAAATAGACATTTAAATTAAAGCAAATATTTGCTTCTTTTTCTCCTATTTTTATTGATATTTACTTTGACAGTTGTAATATAAATAAATGAGTATTTATTTGCTCTTGTATTTGTATCCTCGTAAAAATATAAAAGTAACAATCTTTACAGATATTTTCATATTTAACGCCAATTTTTATTTTGCCATACTTTTTATACGTTACACTACTTCTGTTTGTAACCCGCAGTCCAGTTTTTTAATCTTCTCTCATAAAACGAACATTTTAAAAAATTGAAGAGTAACATTTTTGCTTCAATTTTGTTTGAGAATTACAAGTCTTATTTGACTTTAATCATATTGGTGTAGGGTATAGCATTGGTGTAGGGTAATAAGAATCAACCCCGACCAACTATTAAGTTATGGCTTGTTTTTTGATTTCGACTTTTTTCTATGCCTTTTTTACCAATGTCCTGTAAATTTTATTTGTTTATTTATTGTCTTTATGATGCTTCGATTGTGATGTTTTGATGTCATTGTTGTTTCTCTTACGCTCTACACACAATTCAAATTTGCAGTTTATTTATTGTGGTTATTGTTGTTGCATTATTTATGATATTTTTGTGCCATGGCTTTTTCTCTTGTTAAGTAACTTTGTTTATCGTTACAAAAAACAGCAGAAAATTTTTTTTCTGCTGTTATTAACTGTAAAATAATGTAGACGGAAGAAAAAAAAACCAAACAAGCAAAAAAAAAAGAGTTCAACTCTGGAGTGCAATGAATATTAAAAATATTATTTTTGATCACTTTTTCAACTCAATTACCCGAGAATTGTTGCCGTTGTTACTGTTGTGTTGTTAGTATCATAAATGTGGTAGCAAATATATTCGATTTAAATTGTGTTAAAAATGCTTTAAAATATTGTAAATAAATCATGTTTCATTTTATAAGTTAAAGCGTGTTAAAAGGAATTAATACCACAAAGAATATAAATAACGAATGCAAAAACAGACACAAAAAATTTCTGAGTGTGATAGAGAGTGGGGAAAAGAATGTAAGGCAGTCTTAGGGAGGGATTGAGAGGTAAAGGGACCACTAGTAACGCAAAAAATGAATCATTACTTGTTATCATTATTTGTTATCATAATGTAAGACAAGACATCGAAAATACTTCCTGTATGTAAAATAACAAATCAGACTCATGGTAAGAATAAATAAATATTATTATGACAACTCTTTCTTCTAGGGCTTTTTAAGATAAAAAATTTAAAGTTCCTCAAATATTTCTAGCTTATATAACAGTTTGAAATAAAGACTTCAACTGCAGCAATGTCCATTGAATGGCCCTTGTTAGAGCGATTGCATTAAATTTAGATACATTTGGTTTAATACTTAGGAACTCTTACCTATTTACCATTATCGAGTGTAGGGTATGAGGGTTAAAACAAAAGTCAAAGAAGCCTTTTAGACTGTGCTCACTTTGTTTCATATAATCCATTTAAGATTTAAAGTTATCTTACAAGTAAAGCCTTGTAAGTGAACTATTATTTTCAAAATATCAAGCCAACAAAACCCACAATGAATATCTTGTTCATGAAATCATAACTATATTAAATTCACCTAAATTTTTATCATCATTAAGGGGCTATTATATAGCAATAATTTCCACGAATGATTTCTAACGATTTCAACAGACAAATCGTTTCATATTTGTCAAATACGTATTTCAATCTAAAAAAAGAAAAAATTAGCAGGCTTTAGCAGTTATTCATGACAGTTAGAGTGTTAAGCGTTAATAATGTCACGCGAATGTCACTTAAAAATAAACATTTTTCTGGAAAATTTTTAATAAGCCAATGTCCTATCTATAATTTTATTTTTAATGTTTAGAGAGATCCCACCAAATTATATAAAACACTATTGGAATGGATTTGACAATAGTAAAAGGCGCATATTCTAAATTCATTTTTTGCAAGATACTTCAAAGTTTTTATGAAGAATTTATATATTTGCAAAGCTTGTATTAATTTTATATAATTTTTTAAGGTAATAAAACAAATGCTTTACATAAATTAAATACATTTAACATAAAATTGTCGATAAATTTCTGCATTAGGCCATGTTAGTGATGAAATGTTATTGCCATAAATCATATGCAAACATTACAACGTAATCGCTAACAAATTATTTTGTTTTACTTTTTTTAATTTTTGTATATTTTCATAATTTTTCTCTCTAATACAAAATGAAGTCATTAAATTCTAAATCGATATATACAAACATGTATGCACACACTTATACAGTGTACACAAATAACATGCCGTAAATATTACACACATACATGAGAAAATATCCTTTTAAGGCGGAGTGTTATCCATTAAAGGGAATTTTTTTTTTAAATTATATAAAAACAAAAAGGGGGTAGAAAAAATAGAAAAAAATTGGGGCAAATTTTTGTAGATAAGAGAACATATGTTTTGATATACTGCATAATCAAGAATAATGGCCAAGGCATTAAAAAATGGGATGTAATCGTATGGAGTGAGTTAATGTGAAATGAAGTAAAATGAATAATCCTGTAATTAGAGTAAACAGTAAATTAAGTTTTAATTTTATTTTTTCGTAATTTTAGAAATATGCAATTTTTCTCTTGGGCACACATATGAAAGAATATAAAGCATTGAAGAAACATTCTGGTAGATGGAATATGACAATTAAACGTCATATATAAAATAATCAAATGTCATAATCAAACGGCTTGGAATTGTAAAATTTTATAGTATTTCAGTAATTACTTACAATCAAAGTATTCTGAAAAAGAAATAGACATTTAAATTCATTTTTGATGGATCGTTGTATGATAAAAATCCATAATATCCAGATTGTAGATATCAGTTAACTTCTGCATAGTGGAATTTTTCTTATACTATGGACATTCTTAGAATTAAATTTATAAATTGATATTTCTAAAATGGTTACTACAGAAAAATTTAAAAATCATAACTAACCCATATTTAGAGTATTTTTCTGTACATTTATGGAACACTTTTCGGAATTTTATTCGAAACGAAAATCTAATAAAGCATTCCCTTGAATATTTTATAAATCACGAATAGAGTTGTAAGTGAAAAAGTATGTTAGGCTATGACCAATTTTAACAATATGTTACAATACTTCATTTTTGAGTATTGAGTGTTAGGATCTATGTAGTGGCCAACACTTCACAATTTGTATTCATCTAGTTAGCCAAGTGTTAAATTTCAAATATGACAAAGTGTTTTATATTAATAAGAATTTTTTTTTAAATTTTTTAGTATGTAATCTGTTGCGAGTATAAGAGGAACAAGATTTAGTATATTGATAAAATAAAATTTATAAAGTGCCATATTTTATTTAATAAAAAGAGCTGCAATTGACTAAAAATGTCGATTTTGCCATATTCTTTCTAAAATTTGCTCAAAATTTCAACTTTCATTCATTCATTTTACAGAATACCAATTGCTTTAAAAGAAATTTTTAACAGTAAATTTTTCTCGTAGCATAATACTATGGAGTAATTTTTTTTACGCTATTTCTTTTTATTACGAGCCTTTAAAAATTTTTAAACTTTTTCTTCTAAGCATGCTGCACCTGCTGATACAAACTTGAACATACTCTTTAAGAAATAGAGTGCACACGTGAAGGTATGTAACAAATAAAAAATAAAATAAAGTAAAAGAAAATGAAACGGCAGAAATCTATTTAAATTCTAATGATCTGCATGTGATACAGAATTCCATTAAAAATGAATTTCGAAAAAGGAGACAAAGAGAAAGCAAAAGCAAATAAATAAAGCAAAAATTAATATTATTAAACGTACGAAAGTGTGAGAGCATAATAGAATTTATGACTCCGATAGCGTATAACTGTTTTCACACTTTTTATTCCTCATTTTTCCACTGCTCTTTTTCAGCCTCTTCATTTCATTTCACTTTATTTTATTTCTTTTCATTTTTTTCTTAGATACAGAATGTCACCAATTACTATACAAATATAATATTTATATATATATATATGAATGTGTTTGTAAATATATATATATATATATGGATGGGTGGTTATACGTCTTAATGATATTTGGTTAAAGTAAAAGAAGTGCAAAAGAAGAAATGACATATAAATGGGAGAGTGCTATAAATTGGGAATTAGTTAAAGATAGAAAGAGAAAGACAAATAGAATAAGAGAGAGAGAGAGAGAGAGAGAGAGAGAGTGACAAAACAAACTATATAATTTCACATTATTTGAATAGGCATTATATATCATCATCATCATCTGGTATTTGTCTAAGCGATTTTTGATGACACTTCCTACGGAAATTATCATGCATCCTTCAGCTTGAATAATTTTCAAAAAATCCACAAATTCAAATACAATAACACTTTACATATGTACATAAAATAAAGTAATATAAATAATATACACGTATAAGTTTTTCTTAATTTTTCTAATATTTAAAAAAAATTATTTCGAAAAACTTCTTATTTTTATTTTTATTTTACTATTTTCTATAAATCATGACACTGAATAACACTTTATTTATGTTTAATGGTACTGCAGATCCATGGACGTGTTTAATATCAACATATTATCAAAAATTTTTTAAAAACTTAGAATCACGTCTAAGTTTCCTACAAAAAAGCTGCGTAACTCAGAGCAGCAACGATTTAAGGATAATTTAAAGCTCTATTTACAACTAAATTTTTTAATTCGGATTAAATAATTACAAAATAAATTAGAAGGGAACTTAATGCACATTCTCAATTTTACAAGAATTCAGTAATATTTCACTTATTATTTGCATTAAGTAATAAATTTAATAATGCTTTTTCTTGCCATAAAGTGAATTTATCTCTAACGCCATCGATGAAAACTGTTGAATATTTTTACCATTTTAAAATATACAAACCTTAAATACAAAAAGTGATAAAGTTATATTTGGCTGAGGCCAAATCTTAGATACACACCATCAGTGCACTATGATATTGCGATTCGATACTACTGATTCGATACTACCAATTCGATTCTACTGATATTACCGATACTACCGAAAAACTGCATCAGGATGGATGCAGTTTTTCTGTAGTAGAAAGAAAGCGTAATATTAAAAAATGAAAGTTAGACTATTTCACGTAGGCGCACATGAGTTTTGGACAGACATGGTAGACCAATAGTCTCCTTACTTTTGCAAAATTGTAGTCTTCTATTTTTTACAGTTCTCAAATTTTGCGAACCAAATTTTGTTTAAAAAACTGAGGTGTTTTCAGTTTATGTTGTACTGTGGGCGTGTGTTTCGACCGATTTGGCCCATTTTCAATTCCAACTTGCGTGCAAGAACTTCCAATAATTCTGATTTTGAATGTGCATAACACACATAGTCACACAGACAGACAAACGGAAAGGCATATCTAAATCGATTCTTAATTTGATGCTGCTCAAGAATATATATACTTTATAGGATCTCCGCCTTTCCTTCTAGGCATTACAAACATAATGACAAAGTGAATATACCCCCAACCTCTATTTGGTGGATATAATAACAAATAAAAAAAAGAGAAAGTATTCAAAAGAAAACAATCTAATTTTATTTGTCCTTAGAAAAAGGGACGACCTATCGATTGAAGTCATTTATTACATTTATTTTACTACATTTACCGCAATTGTAACTGCTAATTACAACTCTTAATTGCTTATAGTAATTTTCCAAACTCACATATACAACACCAACAGCCAATAAAAACAATTTATAACAAATGGATATAGAAATTTTTTCATTTTATTCAATTAATTATTAAACGATTATCAACAGTGTAAATCTTTGGCTGGCTGCCACATTCTACGTCTTCTATGTGAATTGTTTACATATACATACATACATACATAGATATATATTTATACATACATTTGATCTTTTTTAAATGTATATTGATCATTCATCTACACTTACACAATTTCATATAAGCACGGACGTACGTACGTATTCTAGTTATTTGTTTGGCCGATTTTACAAATACATCTACTTCTCTATTATCCATGTATGCCTTTTTCTTGTTCTTCTGCTATTTATTCTACGCTTTTCTTCACAATTGCTTTGTTGGTCTTGTTCATTTCATTGCATTTATTATTAGTTTTGTTGCTATCGCTGTTGCGGTTTGTTGGTGCTGCCGTTTATGTTTTATTTTATTCTTCAGTTTGTTTATAGTAAAGTTTTTGTGGCTCAGTTTAACTGTAAATTATCCAACATTTCCGGCAACATTGTTCTTTATCTGATTAAAAATTCCGCTCTCTACACACAATCATTTACACATACACATTCATTCCATTCATTTCATTCCATTTTATTTCACTTCATAATATTTTTGTAAGCGATTAAATTAGAGATATAGAAGTTCATATTATTCCTGCTTATTATTGCTTCTATTGCTATAATTTATCCTTAAACTTCATGAAATAAAATAATCAAACTGCATAACTGCATAAAATAAAACTGAAATGAGAATGAAACTGAGATAGGCATGTAAAAGCAATGACATTAAGCAGTAGGCAAGAAGTGAGGCAGACAAACGGACAGGTCGGAAGAAAGATATGCCTGTACACATATATAAATACTAGCGTCATATTGCATACCATAAATGTCTAAATGTATTTATTGTTGTTTTATAATTTAAAGTTAAATAAAGTTAAATCATATACAATTTAAAGTTTTCTTTATTTTCATTGTGAATTTATTTATTTATATATACACATTCATGCAGTCATAATTTAATGAATAGATAAACATTTTAACATGCACACACATGCATACACAATTACTTAAATATAACAAATATTTTCTATATATCAGACATTCATAAAAAATTTTTACACTCGCATTCTGCCAAGCTTTTTATCTTTTCTATATTTTTAACTTTATCTGTATCTATATTTCTATCTACTCTCATTCTCATTTCAGTCTCATTTATTCATGTAAAAATGATAGTTTAGGATAGTTAAGGCCATAGTCGTAATTTTAATAACAATATTTATGTATCTATTTACGTAGGATTTTCTGAAATATTTATTTAAGCATTCAATCAAGACGCTTTGGAAATATATGTACCAGAGTATACAAAATAAATTTATCTTTATCTGGCTTACTCTAAAATGATCTAGAACTTACAGCCCAAACTATGATTAAAGTAGATTTCTTTTATATCCATTCGCATGATTATGCCAATCTATATGTCTATGTAGGTAGTTCCCCCCAAATATTTATTCATACATTTCTCAGAAGGTTAAAATTTATATTTCGGTCATATTAATCATCCATTTAATTTGTTCAAATTTTTTAATATTTCAATTTAACTTTAAAAGTCTTTTTACTGAAGAGAAGGCGGCAATGAAATGATAAAAGAATTGTGAAAACACTTTGTTTAACATTTTTATTAAAAGTCTTTGAGCAAATATGGGCCGTCGTAAATGCTAAAAGAATGTGAAATGGAATGAAATTCCTCTTTAGTTAGTAACGTAAAAACGTAAACGCTTTGAAAATTAAAGCATAAAAAAAAAAAATAAGTAAGAAAATTATAATTGATTGGGGCCAAATTTTGGATATCCATCATCACGATGTTATGATTCTGAGCTTGTTCCACTTTTTTAGTAGTTGATAGAAAACGTAAGCATAAAAATTTGTAGTTGCGTAGGCACGGACGATTTGCATGATATTTTTGAAAGACGTAGTAGATCAGTGGCCTTACTATTTGTACAAAATTTTGTACTTTGCAAGTAAGGTGCAAAAAACCACCATACCACTGGCCATGCTTAGAAAACTGAGGTGCTCTTAGTTTATGTTGCACTGTGAAAATGTCCTTTGACAGATTTTGTCCATTTCAATATTAACTTGTCTGCATAAACTTGTTGTGTTCTTTTCAAATTTGGGGCAGATATTTCTTGATTTGCGACCAGGAAAATGTTAGCAAAACAACGACAGACGAATATATGGACAAATAGATAGACGGTTAAATCAATTGCAGAATTTAATACTGCTGACCAAGAAAATATATTTTATAAAATCTCCGACACTTCCTATTCTGTATTATAAAACTTAATATTAAAATGAATTTACCGTTAACTTCTGGGTAGTAGGTATAATACAGAAAAGATGTCAACTTTTTTATGAAATGTCTAAATTTCAATAGCAACCTTATGAATTTTTAGTATGATATTTCTTAAAAAACGATCTATTGAGGTCATTGAGAAGACTTCAGTGCGTAATGTGAGTTAGTAAAATTTTAGAAATTATAAATGTGAGATCTATCAAAAAGTCATATTTTACTTTTCTCCAATTTCATTTTTAAATGTATGTCAACAAATGAATTAAGTTGGTGAAGCTTCCAGGCTGGCTTCCCATATATCAACAGGGAGAAAGTGCATTTAAAAATTAAAAATGTTGCAAATAAATGAAATAACTTTCTGCGTTACCCAATAACTTTATTGGTGTTCGAAATTTTTGATGCATAATAGAAGCTTTCATCAACTACAAAGCAAATTTATTGGATTTTTTTTACCCAATTACAAATATGTTCATTCTTCCTTTTATAACGCTTCATATTAAAGAAGATTTATATGCCTTTCATGGTTTCTTTTTATCATAAGAATTTTTTAAATATTTTAAGATTTAGTGTCATAAGAAACGTATTCGCGGTTTTTGGTACCCGCAAATCTAGCAATAAAATTCCGATTTTGGCAAAAGTACGTATACTTGAAAGATTGTGCAGAAAGTTAGATTTTTCGTGAAATCAATTGGCTAATTCATTGTTAATGAATAAAGTTACATTGATTTGGAAATGAGTAAGACATCTAAAAAAAGTGGCTAAGAAGATGAACTTTTGGAAAAAGAATGGTGGTTTACCCAATTCCATTTAAGAAACTTCAATGTTAAAGATGCATTTTGTTCTAATCAGCCAGTCAGTGAAAAAAACAGTTCCCTGGAACATGACCAATATATACTTAATCAATTTGGAGTAAAAAATCCTTTTAATATGATCCAATATTATAAGAAACTGTTAGAAAAGATGAAACACCCTACAAATAACAGAGAATTAAATAAAATAATAAAAATTTGCATGATATTTAGCCATTTAAGGCTTACTCAATATTATCATTCTTAAGTGATTAGAGATTTTAATTTTTTTGTAATATTATGCGAAGAAAATAAGAAGCAGAGAAGAAATAAAGAAATGTATGATATTGCATGTTATTCTGTAATTTCAATTAGCAGCTTATCACGGTGATTATTAGAAAAGTCCATAACAATTAATTTACGATTTTATTATACCATACTATACTTTAGTTTAACCTATTTTATGCCATTACGGAAATGGCGGAAATGTAAAATTGTATTCAATTAAACTTTATTTATAAAATTTATTGTTTTTTAGGTTTTTATTATCATTTGTTAAAAATATATTGTTGCCATTTAATGTTGCTTTAATTTCAATTGATTGAAAAATCAATAAAATGTTATAACAATATCTCTAAAGTGTGCTTACACAGGGCCATCATAAATGGGAAAGTCTTAATTGAATTACTTTGTGCCCATCATGCAATCTTTAGCAATGGCTAAAGATATTGCTAAGCTTTATGGCTTAAATCAAATAAAATGGAACTCGAGAAATCAAGATCGATTTTCAAAAACAAATTCATTATCCATTCGTATTTATCCAGATAGTTTCAAGAATAGAGTATTAAATACTGATTCATAAAATTTAGTTAAAATTCTATATAAAATCTTTCGTTAATTTAAGTTAGATTCTCTTCGACTTAAACTTTCTACAAATATGCAAATCAGCAAATCAGTATAATTTATGTATGAAATTATATTATATTGTTGATACAATGCAGAATATTCATAACAAATAAGAGATTAATAAATTTTTAGGCAGATATATGGTTTCAATTTTGAATGAAAAGTTTCAGTCAAGATTATTTTAATCTTTAGCCAATGAACGTCATATTAAATATATACTTAACAAATTAACCAAGGTCCTTAAAATAGTCAAAAATAATTTTTCTTTTTTCAACAATAAAGGTATCAAAATATTTGAATGGCCATGGATTAAAAATTTTGATTATATGGTATGAAAATCATCTGAAAAACTTTGTATAAACTCAAATGTATTTTGCGTACGTGTATTAGTTTATTTCCTTTCTTTATAAAAGTAACCATCAAAAAATTCTTTCCTATTTAATTCAAAATATATTATAGGCCACAAAGCAGAAACTTAGTCGGCCACATCAAGAAACATTAGCATAATTCTTTTTTAACTATCTATACGTCTCGCACTCACTGTGTGTGCTTATTTTCTACTACATATAATATAATTGCACTGGTGTAAGTGCGTTTCTTCTTCAACTATTCACCTAAATTTGAGGACATGAAGAAGAATACTTTATACGTTACATTACACACCAGCAACAAATTTTTAAATATCCATTTAATTTCGCTTAATGTGATTGTGAGTGTATCTGTAATTACCTCTAACAGAGTGAACAAGTAAGAAAATTATACTTGGCTGGGGCAAAATCTTGGATAGCCACCATCAGTGTACTACGATATTACAATTCAAAGCCTGATTCAGTTATTTAAGAGTAAATTGATAAAGCAAACATAAAAAATGAAAATTTTGGTATTGTATAACTTCGAATGGGCATACCCGACTTGCACAATTTTTAAACAAACATTTTAGAACAATAGTCTCCTTACTTATGCAAAATTTTAGTCTTCTACTTTTTGCAGTTTGCAGATTATGAGCAAAAAACTACCAAACTGTGTTTTAAAGGTGTTCTCAGTTTATGTTACACTGTTGGCGTGGCCTTTAACCGATTTGGCCCATTTTCTCCCAATGATTTTGCCAAATTTTACAAGCAGGAAACAGGCAACAGACAGACGGATAGACATGTCTAAATCGATAAAGAATTTGATGCTGATCAAGGATATCAAGGATATATAGAGAGTCTCCGACGCTTTTCTCTAGGAGTTACAAATATGATGATAAAGTGAATATACCCTGAACTTCGAGGTGGTGGGTATAATAAGCTTTAAAATATGAAAGGTCGATATGGTATGAACAGCGAAGGCAAAGGCGAAGGCGAAAGCAAAGGCTACTAAATGTACAATAATCACGTGCACTTTTTCGTTGGTCCTTTTATACTCACTATCCAGAAGTTGACGGTATATTCATTTTGTCATTGTTTGTAACGTCCCAAAAGGAAGCTTCGAAGACCTTACAAAGTATACATATTCTTGAAGAGCATCAAATGCTGAATATTTATCTGTCTGAGATGGAAAACGTCTTTCAATCCGCCATGCCTACACAGAATTGCACAATAATACGTTTTCACTTTTTTATGTTTACGTTGCCTCTATACTACTGAAAAATTAAAACAAGCTCTGAATCGCAATATCACAGTGTGTGAGTGGTGCGTATTCATTATTTTAACCCAGTCATATATAATTTTCTTACTTGTGTTTTCTATTTTTACCTTTTCATTCATTTTATTTACTTAATTTTAAATACATATATATATATATATATAATATATATATATATATAATATATATATAATATATATATATATATCACATAAAACCTAAAAATGCAGGCAGCCAGACGATTGCTTATTGTTGGCCAGTTAGTTATTTAACACTTGTTTTTGACAGGCACCTCGTTTTTCTTGTTCGCTCACTGTTTACTTAGTAAAGTTGGTAATGTTACTGTTGTCGTTGGCGCTGATGGTGCGGCTTATGATAGTAATGATATTATACATGTATATGTAATGATTAAAAAATTTTTAAACGGCAGATGCATGTACAAATCTAATAATTCTTCAAACAACTGTCACTCCATTAGCGTTATGTTACGCTTTATATTCTCCATTTAAAAAACACAAAAACACAAACACAAAAAAATGGCAAAAATCATCAAGTTTTCAAGGCTATTTAAGCCGACTCTTAAATACACAACAGATTCTTGCTCTAACCAATTACATAGTGAAAAAAATGAATTGAAAGTTAATATTATAAAAATTTGTTATTTTACAAGTAACTTGACAAGATCGTTACATGAAAAAACCCCGATTTCAATTTTTTTTCTACATAGTGACCTCTTTCATAATATAGTTTTATATATAGAGTAAGCGCACGTATTGCCCCATCTTAACTACTTTTTAGGAGGGTTCACCTTAAGGCCAAAGGTTGCACATCTAGCAAATTGCATTCATTTCTAAAATTCTACGTTGAGATTTGAATTTTGCTAACAAATTAAATAAATAAATATCAGATGGACATATAGATAGATTGGCAGACAGATAAGCTTAAATGGACTTGGAAGTAAATTCTGTGTATGAAGTTCTTCTTGTTATTTTTACAAACATCCCTTACAACATTACAATAATAATATAAGTGGTGTAGGAAATAAAAAAAAAACACAGACAATAGAAAAAAGCAAAAAAAAACATAAAATTTTTCCCCCCAAAGAAAAGGAGAGTAAAATGTTTCAGTAAAGGAAAAATGAAAGCACGCGTTCTTTACTCATAATCTAACATTTATTACATACTTTTATAATAATGTATGACTGTTATAATCAACAAATGTACACGCACACACATATTGTGATGCATAATTCTACGCATTGAACTATGGATCGAAGTAATTTTTTTTTATAACTTCTTTCTTTGAGTCTCTCTACCTATAAAATAAAAACGTTATAGATTTATACTTATACGAAATAAATGAATGCTCATAAACGGAAATTACTTATACTGCTAATCAATATTTTTTAATCATCGACAAATCTCTTTGTTCTTTAAAAACTTAGACCTGAGCAAGACTTACGATCAAACTGGATAAGAAACGAACTAAAGTTTTGTTCGTACTATTAGTATACAAAGTTAGTATTTAAGAAGTTTTTGCCGAGAAACCGTATAATTGATACAAATCAATGGATTTGACAGTTTTATTTTGCATCGTAAACTCTGTAGTTTTTTGTAATATTTTTGAAATAATTACCTTGATTATCATTCTAAAAAATTGATCTCCTGCAAAATAAGTTTAGTAAAAGTGAGTAACTAAATAATAAACAATTTATAATTTAGGACTATAAAAATTATTCTCTTTGTTACACCCGTTCGTCAATTTTCTTAAAAATATTGTAAAGAAATTGAGTCCTTTGAATGTAATTCTATATAAATGGCAATTGTTTTCTACACTTCATTAAGAAAATTAATTTGAAAATTTAATAATTTCATAATCGACTTAAAGGAAGTACCGATTATAAAATTGTGTCCTTCAAGCACTTTCTACTTTTCAAAAAAGAAAAACCTTAAAGTGAATGTAAAATTTTGAAAAAATTCTGCAAATTTCATACTATGAGAAAAATTACAAAAAATTGATCGATTTACTCAAAATTTTTTCTGTACATGATTTTTGAATCATTTTTCATTAAAGAAAATATTGAATATATGAAAATTTCCATACAATAAACTATATGAATTTAACGCGCTATAGAACCAAAATCGTCCGATTGTGCTAAATTTTGATATCGTTTCTTATGGATAAAGGCATTCCATGACTTTATGTAAAATTTTAGCTTTATCTACCGATCAAGACTTCAAACGTTTGGTGCTTCTATTCCCTACTTTTAAGCAAATTTATTGCATTTAAAAACACAAATTGCAGATAAGCAATTCAATGAGATCTTCATCGCACAATCACATCAAGAAATGTATAATAAATTATCTTGTTAATAGTTCCGCTTAAGGAATTAAGTGACATCTTGTTTTTCTTTAATTTGATTTAAAAAACAAGAAAGTTATATTTTCTGGTGCCAAATCTTAGGCATCCACCACTTGTACGTAGGCGTGGCCAATTTACATGACCTTGGCCACTATACTATTTACTATACTACAGTAGACATACATTTACTATGCTTGTACAAAGCTTCATCTTTCTATGTTTGGTAGTTTACAAATAATGAGCACAAAATCATAAAATTGTGACTACGCTGAGGGCGTATTTCTTAAACGTTTTTATCCATTTTGAATACCAACCTCTCTGTAAAAACTTATAATACTGAGCTCGATATTTTTTTTTGCGAACGAGACAATGTTAACCACAAACGGACAGTTGGATAAGCGGTTAGACCGGCAGGCAGTTAGACGATTAGATGGACAGATAGTTAGACAGTTAGACAGACAGACGGTTTAAGAGGGGCAGACAGTTAGACGGATAGACATGTCTAAATCTATTCAGAATTTGATGCTGATCAAGAATGTATATACTTTGTAAGGTCTCCGACACTTCTTCTTGTGTTCTACAAATACAACAACAAATTGAATATACCTCCAACTTTTTCGTGGTGAGTATAAATAAATATGGAAAATCATATTAGTAGAACAAGGAAAACCAGTTAAAGTACATTCATCATTATTTTTGGTAATTCAGATTTATTAAAGTTTTCATGTCTCCAAATGTCATTCAAGCAAACACATTTTACAATTCTGATAATAACCTAAGGATAATAAATAGTTAAGTGTAAGTGTGTAGATGCATATACGCCTTATACCGCAAAATATATCTCCAATGGTTTTACAAGTGAAATTAAAAATGAAAAATGAAACTAGAAGAGAATTGAAAAGTACAGAAGAAAATGACGGCAGCGAAGGGTAATATTTCGGTCGGCATAGCATGATGTGGCAACAAAATGTTGATAAATGTAATAGGAATTTAATGTTAACATAGAAAAAAGAGATGTAACAGATAATGAAAGAAAGAGAAATAAAATAATAATAAGAAAGCAAAATGGAAAGAATGAGAAAAAGATAGTACAATTCAAATAATCTGAAATAAGAGACGATTTATATTTAGCACAAGTTTTAATTTCCGGTAAATTTCCTTTTACAATTTACCAAAAATAAAAAAAGAAATAACAAGAAAAAAAGAAAAACAACAACTTAAAAACCAAAAAGTAATAGAAGAAAGTCAGCCAAAATGTTGTTGCCATTACTGTTGCTGTTGCTCTTGCTCTTGCTCTTGCTGCTCATTTCTTTTTTTTTTTCCTTTCCAAATCATATGAAAATTTATTACATGCGAAACCTTTCAAATGCACCCAGTGTAAGTGTATGCGTATGTATGTGTTGCTGCATACATACGCATGTGTAAAGTTATACAAACGAATTAAAAAGTTCTCATTTGCTAATGTGTTCCATACATCTACACACATTTAAAAAACGAAATTTCTAATTTCATGCTGATTTTTTATCCCTTCTACCATTTTACTTTGCGTGCGTGTGTATACGGACTTGGCCGCATATGTTTTTAAATTTATATTTAAAATATCCTTTCAAATATCATTAGAGTTTTGTTGAAAATTATTTCTAACAAACATTTTACTATGCTATTGTTGCTAAAGTCACCGTAACTCTAACCGTAACCGTCACCATCACCATCACCATTACCATTATCTAAGGCATTGAAAGATTCAAATTCGAAGAGAAATTTATTTATTTTTTTTTTTTTGTTTTTTTCGATAGTTTTAGTACTGTTTTTTAATTTTTGATGCATAAACTCACACACACATACACACGCATTTTTTTTTACATATAATTGTCCAATATAGTTTTCTGAATTAATATGAGAAAATTACATGTGACATAAAAGGAAAATTTCACTTTAAAATTAAATGGAATGAAACGAATTTAATTAAGTGATTATTATTGCAACCATAAGTAAAAGTGTATGTACAGGGAAGTTGCTGGTTTGAGTGCTGGTGGTGTTTGATTATAAAAGTTTTGCAATTATTTATAACAGTACAATTGGACTAAAGTTTATAAAAACATATAAAAGCGAACGTAAATTGTATGCAAAAGAGAGGGAGGGAAAGTGTTAGCAATAGAAATGTTTAGTAGTTTAAGTGATTAATTTGAATGCGGCATGATTCTAAAAGTTTTCCTTAGAATCATTGATTTTATTAAATTTTCAGTAAAAGCAATCATTTGCTTTTTACTCCTTCCTCAATTAAAACGCAGTTTTCATTTCTATTTATTTAAATATTCTACCTTTACGCAAATTACCGCAAAATTAATACAAACTTAAAGTTGCGTGGTTCTCATTTAATGGAAGCCTAATCAATAGAACTAATACCCAAAAAATCAAAGTCAACAAACATTAATCATAAACGGAAATGAAAATTGCTTCCTTAACAATTTAGTCGTAAGAATAATCATAGACAAAATCATAATAATTTCAGTTCATGCAATTTAGATGTCTTTATTTAAATTCTCACAAATATAATTTTTTTTTATATTTTTATTAGTTTTATTTAGTAAGTTTTCATCTTAATATATTTCTAATTCATTTAGCAGAATCCTGAAAACAGAACAAAATGTTAAGTGTAATATTCACCAAAGTAATCTGTGGATACTTAAATTGGTATCGTCTATTAAGTGCTTAAGAAAAAATTCCATATATCAAATTTGGAATTAAATTCGTTTAAAAAAAATACCACTTTTTATTCTTAAAAGACAATTTTTCCAAAAAAAAAAATTATGATTGTTAATTTGAAACGCTGAAAGCTTGACTTTATTATAAAGCATTTCTAAATTTTTTCATTTCTGTACGGTGGGTGGGTCCAATATTGTTATTTGTTATTAATAATTTTATCTTTATCAAAATATTCAAATCGAAATAATCGAAGAAAAAATATCCTGCACAATCGGAATTACTAAAATATTTCCACTTCGAGTTTTTCTTATGTGCTTGTAATGGTCTAATATTTCCTCATTAAAACATCTGTTGTAAATAACTATCGGAATTGGAGACGTGGCAACCACTTTTAAAACAAAACACTTCATTGAGGTGTATAGAAACTTGAAATAGACTTTATTCAAATTTCATAAACCTTGTGAATGAATTTGCTCATTTACCTTCAGTTTACCAATTTATGTTCCAAACAATAATTGTACTAAATTAAAATATATTATTGCAAAGCGCTCTATGAATAACTTCAAATCGTATTGAATTATCATTTATCCATTTAATACAATATTTTGAAAAATTGTTTTCTTAATTTAAAATATTGAAAAAATAGATTCAATTATACAAATTTATAAAAGTATTCCAAATTTCTCAAGTTTTAGCTAAAATTCAAAATTAATCCTCAAATTACATTTAATTGTGTTATTTCAAGTAGCAAACTTCTTTGTAATAATCACAATCTATATTCACAGGATTTGTTTAAAATAGCTTGACTTATACTCTTTGTGGATAGACAGGCATAAAAAGATCTACTCAGAAATATAACAAAATAAAACATGTTTGACATTGATGCGGTAACGATATTTATCATATTGATGACTAGAAAGAAATATGTGTCTTAAAACATTCCATTCATATTAACTACCGACTGTTATCTACTTGACCGGGCTCTTGTGTTAATTGTACTATTATTTCTATTTTCTATATGGGAATGTGAATACAATAAACACTTGTTGCTAATATTCCAAGTACAGAGAATAATCTGTTTGGTGTCATCCTAATTTACTTTATAAATTGCTTATTCATCTGCCATAAAATTTAATTTCCTTAATGATAACAATATACAACATAATAAATCGTATCGTAGGCATAGAGAGTGAGTGAAGAAGGTAGATAGAATGGTAGAATAGAACAGACAGCTTGAAAGACAAACAATAGACAAGGCAGATAATAGATTAAAGTATGTATTTTCTTATTGTTCTCTAATGTTGCCATCAACTTCAATTTCTTGTGCTCGATTTATTTTAATTAATATTGTTCAATTTATGGGTTTATTCTTTCTATCACTTTCATTTAAATGAAAGTCAAATTTCTGCTAAATTATTATAATTTAGATTATCTCTTTTTTCTACCACCGTATGTCAATTGTATTGCAAAGTTTTTAAAGGCATTCTAGAGATAGCCAGTTTTTTTAAATACTATTTAACTCAGATATCTATTCAACAAAATATATTCGTTATCAAGCTAGAAATCGCAATTTTTTAAATATCTTTAATAAATTACGAAGAAATTTTGTTCAAAATTAAACCCTGTTGAAAATGATTAGTGTCTACTACAAACAAATATCTACCTGAAGAACGCAATCATTTCAAGAAGGTATCTATAATGACATTTAAGCATGCAGGTGAATTTAAGGTAGTGGACCCATTTTGAATTATATCGATTTACTCAATTTTTAAGTCAATTATAAATTATAGAAGTATATTGATAAACTGTACCTTAATAAACAAAAACTTATGAAAGGGAAAAATTTCTATATTCCATATGCCTATTTTGGTAAAAATTCATGCAAAATCTCATTATCGTATAATAAATCTGTATACAAAATTTTCTCAAAATCCACTAATTTGAAAATTTGCTCAAAATCTATTAATAGAATTTTATTATTTGAATTTTTTGACTTATTAGTCAACTCGAATGGACTCGAACATTTGTAATTTGCTTTATGGGCTTTTCATTCATGCCAATTTTAAGTTACATTCTTTAAATTTATTTAACTTTTTAACTTTTATACCCACCACCCAGAGGTTGCAGGTATATTCAAGTTGTCATTGTTAGTTGCAAACATAAGGCCGCAAACCCAACAAAATACATATATTCTTGATCAACTACACATTCTTGATCGGTCTGTCCATCTTTCATTGAGTTGTTAATAGTTTTCTGGTAGTAAAAGTGAAATTTTCGAGTTCAAAATTCATAAAACCATTATTTGCAAACAGCAAAAGATAGAAAGTTGAAATTCAGTACAAGTACTAAGACCATTGGACCACAATATTTGTTCTATAAGCATGCAAATCGGCCACGCCTATCTGATATTATATAGTACCAAATATCCACTCCTTGATGTTTGCATTTTCCATTTGTTACTGAAAAACTGAAACATGCTATGAATCGTAATATCATGGTGCCTAATCTTGGAGGTGGCCGTGCCCAAGATTAGGCACCAGCCAAATATAATTTTCTGACTTATATTTCTTTTGTTTTTTTTTTGTCCAACAATTCATTTAGGAAATGTGAAATAAAAGTAATTGAATTTAACAATCAGTTTGTTACAAAAACAACAAGAGAATTCTGAAATTCATATGATCAAGTGCCTGCGCAATAAATCGTACACGCAAATCAAATGATAATAAAAATGAAAATAAAAATGAAAAAGCAAAAGTAGTGGATACGTGAAAACAAACAACAACACACATATATAAATTTTTCGGGTTTATAAATAGAAATGTAAAAGTATTTCTTAGTGGCATATACGAGAATAAATGTTAGCGAAATTTTTAAATCTAATGAAAATGTAATTGATAAATATATAAATTTGAAAAATGTTATATAATTATTAAATTAAATTATTTATTAAATTATTAAATTATTAAATTATTTATATGTTTTGTTGTAATAGAGATTGTTGATTGTTTGTGGAATAAAAGATTATAGACAAAAGCAAATAGAAAGAGGTACAGATAAGTAGGAATAGAATGAGAATTAGAGAAAGGGGAGAAAGCTACAGATACTTAATGTAAAAGCAAAACCAAAGCACACAAAATACGCGATGTGATCTAAACATAACGGAACTTCAACAGCGCATGAAAGGTCCCACTAAATTTAGTTAGCCGGCATCAAATTTACATGAAGTTGGCTGGGTTTTGAAAAAAAGGCAAAGCTGTCACTGCTTCTAATGCTGGGGTCAACCAGTCAAGAGAAGCACCTTGTGTCAACTGAGAATGGCTCTTGAGATGGTCGTTGGTGATGCCGGCCATCAGGGGGCATCATGAGTCACTAGATCAGATCCAAAGATTTAATTTGGTATCTCGGGATCACCAGTTTTAATAAAGCCCATCATGGTGATATTGAGGTTGGCTCCGTGGGAGCTGTGGTGCCCATATTGCGGGCGCAGTTCGTTCAAACGTATATATGCTTTTCATGCAGGTTCCCATTGTTCGAATAAAATGGGTTGTTGGCTAAGCTTATTGGGCTAATTTAAGCTAAGCCTTGGAGAAATAGGAAGGCTCCGAATCTAGATACCAAAGATTAAGCCATGTAGGTAAAGTGCAATGCAGGTTTTAAATTAGAAGCTAGTCGTGATGGTAAGATGCAACCTACGTGACATGACTACCAATGCTAGCGCTCATATTGTACGTTTGTGTACCATGCATTTGAGCCTTCACGGCAGGTGTGCATGTAAAACACTCAATGCACTGCTTCTAATGCTATCAAGATTCAATAAAAGTGTTGCGTCTTATGTCACTTAAATTATATGTTTGTTTATATTTGTTATGTTACATAGATTACACCGTGTAAGTAACACATTTCTCTGCACTCCATTTTATGTAGTAAACATACGCAATCACATAAAACAATGATGGTAATTTCTTTTCATTTTGTTTCCATTCCTTCGCTGCAAATCAATAAGGAATAGAATAATAAGTAGAACAACAAAATGGAAAAAAAAATAACAATAATAATAATAATAATAATAACAACAAAGAAATGTACTTGTTAGCCACACAAACACATGTAAATAAAAATCTATTGGGGAATATGAAAAATGCAAACAAAAAAAAAGAGCAAGCACTTGAAAGCTGTTGAAAGCAGTGCTTAGCATCTCATAATACGCTGTACAATTTCCCGGTCACGTAGTCAAGTAAATCAATTATACTGTGATTTGAATAAAAGAAAAAACCTCAAAAAAAAAAATTAAAAACAAGCAGAGCAAGCTAGCAAAATGAGCGAATGAAAAATGAGAGTTAAAAATGAAGCGACTAAATAAAAATAAAAAAATAAGTTAAAGATAAAGAATTACGAAAATTATTTTCAATGTTCAATGAACTTAATTTCGTTCGATGAAATAGAATATAGAAATATTCTTCTTGGAAATATTCTAGACTCCTTAACAACAAGGTTAAATACAAGGTAGAAGCTTCTAAAAATGAACAGAATTAAATTTATTTAGTGTCGGTTGAATGATTAATTTTTGGCTTATTCGAAATTTTTTTTTGGAATTAATTAACACGGAAATTGTCACGCGAAATTCTGAACCTCGCGTCTTATATGTCGAGCTATCTTTTTTCAAATGGTGACGTGATTCATAGTATATCATATTTAATTTGCCAAAGAGACAACCAATGCTATTTTAGATCAAGAGTGATTCTTGAATGTTAAAATTTTAAAATTTTATATTACCATTGATATTAGTCTCAAAAATTGATGCAGAAAGGCCAAGCAATTTAGATAACTTTTATTTTGTTTTGAAAACTAAAACTTTTCAAATTAAATAATTTCAGTTTTACCAAATCAAGTTTACTAAAACATGTAAAATATTGAAAACTTGAAAGAATAACTGAGATTTTCATATTAGAATATAACTTGTAGTTCGCGAGAACATCTTAAAATAATTTGTTCAACATTTATTTTATACATACATTTCAAAAAAAATTTCTCACATGTAACACAAAGTACAGTTACATATTTGCTAACATACAAATACGCTTTGAAAATTTTCTTCTAGAAGTTCTCTTTAAGAGAAACTATGCTGCACACTCAAACTCATGTTAAAAGAAATTCTGTAAATTTGTTATTTTTTATTAAACAAATACTCAATAATACAAATGCAAGACAAGTTCAATATACAGAAAAAATATTCGTAGATTAAACGAAAAGAGAAAAAGACAAACAAAAGAAAAGAAATAGAAAAGTTTAGTGCAAAAAAAGAAAAAAGCAAAATGAAACGAAAATAAAAAATTCGAAAGAGAAACAAGATGATGATTTTCTTATAAAGTCACAGACAATTGAACTCAATTGGCTTGTTTTAGTAAAGATTATGAAATGAAATGAATGCAACAAAAACAATATAAAACTTAACAATTTTACAACACGTGTTGTCATGCAAATTCCCTCCATAAACACATAAAATGATTCTATAGATCCGTAGAGGAAAATTTCAAATGAAAATAAACGAAAATGAAATAACCCAAAAAATATAATCAAAACTGAACTCAAATGAAATGAAATAAAATGAAATGAAATGGAAAAGCAATGAAAATGGTGAAGAAGAATAGAAAGAAAAGGAGAGATATTGTGCTGATGAAAAAAGAAAGAAGAAGCAGCAAAAACTAAATAAAAAAAGAAACAAAATTGAACAAAACGAATGAAAGAAAAAAAAACTTATGCGAACGACAGCATAATTAAGGAGAGATAATATTCAATGATGTTGATGTACAATGCAGTACAATGCAATGTTGTATTCTCCCAACATATGTCCATTCACATATGCTGATGAAATGAAATCAAAGAAAAAGAAAAATGTGACAACAAAATAAAAACGTTATAATCTAATTAAAGTGATTTAATAATTTTTGTGGTCATATGGCCTGACAATTGACTTTTTCTTAAAGATAATCAACACATAAGGAAGAAACCAAAATGAAATGTTAGAATGTAAAATAAAAGACTTATAAAGACAGTAAATTAAAATTTTAATCTTCAATTTGTATCTTTTCATCTCACATTTAATATGGCAAAATCAAATCCGATAGAAGTTACATAAACGTTGAATTAAACATACTGCTTTTTTTCACTTTAACATTAGATGAATTTTTATAAAAATGTGTTATGTATTAAATGAAAATCATTTTCTGAAGATTTTAAAAGCAAAAAAAAAAAACAAAACTTTACAAATTTATCAAATAACGTTTAAAATCAATTACGTTTTAACTAAATCACTTTTAGCCCTAATCTGTATTACAAATCCATTGAAAGTAAAAATCAAAAAAAAAAAAAAACTAAAATAAGGCCAATTAGTTTAGTTTGGAATATGCTTCAAATGCTGCATTTAATAAATATGTGATGAAAATCACAACAAAAAAAAAGGTATGCCAAAATTAAAAGCAAAACAAGAATACAATAAAATCAATTGTACCCACCTCTTTATGTTTCACATAGATGGCTCGATGGATTTTCATGACAGCGGGTAGGCACCAAGAGTAATAAAACCTATATTATCAAAATAGTGGCAGACATAGCCAAAAACAGAAAAAAAAGAATTTAAAAAATAGAAACAATTGATGTGGAAGGCAAATCAAAGTACTTCGATGTCAATGAATGCAAATAATGCAACACCAACAACAATAAATCTATATCAAATACTAAACCAAATATCGAAAAACAAATAGACATAAAAGCAACAAAACAAAGCAAAAGCCGAGAGATAGTGAAAGCATACAAAGCATTTAGAAATATTTTGTAACAACGAATAGATCTTACCTGATCTATGCATACGCAGAACCATGGCCAAAATTTTCATTTTTATGCTTTCTAATTTTTACTTTAAATTTTTACTTTCTAATTTTTACTTTACATTTTAAAATTGATATTGCTCCTGCGGGTTCTAAAAGTAAAAAAGCAAGAACGAAAATATTTTGCTAGCCATAATAATCGCTTTATCTTATCTTATCAGGCACTCTGCTTAATCCAATAAAAACTCAAGATAATAATTTACTTATTAATGCAGTAAATAGAGTTGGAAGTTTCAAGTGGTTGTAAAAGTTCATCATAAGAGAAGGGGTCCAAAAAATTATCCAATTTGGACCAAATTTTATATGACTATTTAGAATGTCAAATTTCTATTTCGTTTCCGATTTTGAAGGAAGATTGATTAGAATTATACAGTTTATATTAATTTCTATTTAAGTTTCGAGTTTAGCCGTAAGAATTAATCAGTTTCATTACTAGAAACAAAGCTAGTAAGAAATTTAAATCGTAAAAGGATGAAAGCGAAAGTGATTCTTAATGGATCGGCTCAATAAAAACGTTGATTGTAATATACATTCTTATAATTATGAATGCTGTATTTATTCTGCTCTGTCGAGTATAAAAAGAAATATTTCAACAATATCATTCGCTTGCTGCAGATTAAGAAGATTACAGATAATTTAATAGATTAATGTGAAAAATACATAATAAATATGCTGCATATATACACGCATACATCGAATATTATTACACGTATATAAATGGTTTAAACGATTACAAATAGACAAAGAAAGTCAGTCAATGAAAGAAGTCATCATCAATAATAAATATTATTGTTACTGGCGTTGTTTGTTTTCTGTTATCTGTTGTTATCGGTTGTGGTTTCATTCTCCGTCATGAATTTATTCATTTGCCAATATGCAATAAAATATATATACATATACACACAAGCCATGCATATATGGCAATTCATGTTTGTCTTTGGTATATTAATAATATTTTGGGCTTTAATGTGAAAAGTTGAAAATTTTCAAGGTTTGAAAGTCTCTTTGACCAACAAGTGTTTTTGTTGCGTATGAGTGATGCAATAGAGATGCGCAAATTATACATGACAGACAGACAAATGCATAAATAAATAAATAAATAAACAAATAAATAAATGAGTAAACATATGGATAAGCAGACATTCAGCCCGACAAAAAGATAGACAAATAAAAATTCACAGGCAATGTCAATTATTACATTACACCGTAATAATGAAGCAGTCGATTAAATCGAATTTACATAAAAATAAGCAAATTTAGCGTCAAATTTTATTATTTAAGCGTACAATCACAACAACAACAACAACAACAACAACAACAACAACAACAACAACGAGAACGACGCAACAGCAAAAACAATATTAATAATCGTAAAAAAAATTGCCCATGACTGAATATATTTATAAAATAATGAATAGGTCGGCCGACTTTAGCAATTAAGCACATTCTATGTATAAATATCTTAATATTTTTATATTTTCTTTTACACAAGCACTGTAACTTGTATGCTCAAATATATTAATAAGTTAAGTGCAAAAAAATGGACGGCGACATTCAAACGATTTTTATATGCCTCCTTGATTAAAGGTTTTAGAGTTCTTAGAAGCAAAGTATTTGCTTGAAACCACTCTTTTTTTTTGTTATAATTTGTGATGGCAATCCTTATGCAAATTTTCTTATACAACCATATGTTCCGTGTTTTATTTAAAAAAAAAAAGCGAATTTCTTGTTTGCTTTTATAAAGATCTTCTATTCAATTGTTTGTTGTTCTCGATTTTTCTATTTTTAGTTCTTCAAAGTGAATCTATAAGGAGAGTAATGTAAATTCAATTTGACTTGTAAGCATTGTACACCTTTTATGTGGAACTCAAAGTTAGTACAGTAAGTAAAAATTGGCTTTGTGTGAAAAAACTGCATTGCAAAAAAAGTTAAGTGTTAAAAAATCTGAAATGTAAATGCGCTTCGGAAAGCATAATGCGAAGCCGTTTTTCTCGTTGTACCGGTACAATGGATGAGAAGGCTACCGATTTACTTTTGAAACCACAAAACAGTATTTGTATTGGTAGTACCGACAGTACCGATTACTTCCTTGATAACAGTATTAGCCAGTATACAATGAATGCAATGCCGTCAACTTCTAAAAACCGCTGAATTTATCACAAATGAAAATCGTAAAAATTTCGATAACACAATAGTGAAAATATATACTTTGGAGACTTTGCCATATCTTTGACTGTCGAATTTACACCGCAAATCAATTTACACTGTACATTTTGACCATTTAAAAAATTTGTGCTTGTGTTGATTTGTGTAACATCCAGAAGGGTTTGAAATAGAACATTTAAAAACGTTAATTCAATTTAAATCTGTAAAATTGTTTATCCAGTACATAACCACAATACAATTAATATTTTAAACAAATTAAATATGTAGATGAGTTTTCGCCAAAAATAATTATGGATAATATCGGACAATTTTTACAACTACTACGTCCTGCTTTGAACAGTGTTAGCATATCAAAAAACAAATTTATATTAAAGGTATGTATAGCACAGAGCAGTCTATTTATTGGACCTTCTCCTATATGGAACTTTTTAAATGTTTTGAAAATTCCAGTACTTTTAATACATTTTCTTAATATTTTGAGCACATTAAGTAAATTGGTGTAAGGTCGGCTCCGACCGAAAAAGTATTTTCCCTAGTTTTCTCTTGTGAATATTCTCAAAATATTAAATGCCGATTGAATACAAAAATTCAATTTATATGTAAACACTTTGTATGTTAATTGTTATAGATGATTATTTAATCATTATACCCTACACCTTTTGTTGCACGGAGCATTATGTGTTTGTACGGATATATGTAACACCCTAAAGTGTTTGAGATAGACCGACGTTTTATTACACTGATCAACTTAGAATTACTTTCTTATCCTAATTAAGTGCTTCTGTCCATCTGTCCGCTGTATGTTGTCTGTCTTTGTAGATTTGTTATCAAAGTATGGAGCTATTTCAATGAAATTTGATATGTAGCTCTATTTTGGCGTAAAGACGCCTGGTAATAATTGCAGGTAAGATCAGACAATTTTCCATATGCAAATCCACATGGAAAAACTGTCGTGCATGTGAAAATTTGTTTATAAAAATATTGTGTAAAGTATTTAATAGTCGACCATGATCGAATGTAATATATATATTTGTATACAAGTGTGGAATAGTTTGGTCTTTTCTTTTTATTCTGCTTTTTCAGGCTTTTTAAATTAATAATTGTATTGTAACGAAACATATAATGGAACACAATAGTTGTTCTGAGAATCCTGTTGATACATGGACTTTACAAATTCTTACAAGTATGCCTAATGCTAAAAGAAATGAAAGACAAACTGAAGAAATTCGCAAAAAATTAAAAAAAGGCTTGAAAAAACAGAAGGCTGTTATTCGTTTAGAATGTTTGAATATGAGTAAAATGAAATATGAAAACATCAAAATGAATATGGGCACTCTCACGTTAGCAACAAAAAATAAAAACATGCCTTCAACAAGTATGAATAGCGCCAAATATAAAAGTAGTCAGAATAACTTTGAAACAATAAAGAAATCAATTCACAATTTTGCAATTAATTTATGTTTGGATTTTGATAAAAGTAAAAAACGCAAATTACACAGTATAAATATTGAAGAATGTGAGGAAATACAATGGAATAAGACATCGGCCAAACAAAAATACAAGGAATCTAAGTTAACTTTGCCACACTTAAAAACTACAAAAAGTAATTCGCAAGAATCTATTAAGTATCATGAATTATCTAACGTAGGTCGAACAGTAGCCAGTGATGTCCAATCTGAACTGTTTCCACAAAGAAACAACCTCATTGCTAATTATAATTCGTCAATTAGCAATTTGCAACCGCAATCTGAAATCAATAATGATATTGAAACTTATAGCAAATAACCCACAACCATTAAGAAGAAAGACTCCTTCCAGGCCTTCCAATCATAAAAATACTTGTAATTATGATTCCTCGAATAATGATAATGTTGTAGCAGCTGCACAGAATAATTACACAAGTAACATGAATCATTTTCTTAATAATTTTGATCTTAACAATTCTACTATGTCAACTGCATCTTTGAAGACTTCTCCAAGGTCATTCACCTCAAATACTATGAGTTCAGAAAAAAATATAATATATTATGTTGATAGCAACTTTCAGTTGATACCAACAAATGATGTTGTAACACATTCGATCACATCATCTTACAATAAGATTAAAACGTTTAATGAAGTTTCTACATCTAATAACTTTTGGCAATATACTCCAGTATTAACTTGGAATAAAGATTTGGTGTTGGAAGAACATTTAACTGAAAACATTGATGAAAACTTGAGTACATTAAATTTAAATTGCAATAATAGAGTATCTCATCAAGATTATGTTGAGGTGATGAAGTTTGATGCAAACGATCTTAGCAACATTGATATACAGGCGCCATTCCCTAATGATATTGTTGATACAACAACAACGCATTTAATAGAGCCACTACTCAATATGCCTTTGTTGAATTTTGATGAAGAATATTTCGATAAATTACTGCCTTTAAAAAATAACGATGAAACTTTAGAAATACTCAAAGGTAACATTTTATATAATGATGTAATAACCTTAGCAAGATATATTAATATCTGCAATAATAAATTGAAAAAAAAAACAAAATTTTTTTGGCTTAACAGATTTATTTGTTAACTATCTGTTAAAATCCTTTGATATAGTGCAACCAGACGCAATCCAAGATGACTGTCAACTACCGGAAATCAATGAAATTCCCAAAAATCTATTGCTGAAGGAAAATGTGGATAACACGGAAGAGATTGTAGCCAACACGAAACTTTCAATGTCTGAGATAGAAAAGGTAGATAAAACTGCAAAAAAGGAATTAAGCAATAATCAAATTAAATGGCTGGCATCTTCATTAGAGATTGATTCATCCGTTATAAATCACTTTACTAATCCCACTTTGCAAATACATCTGACAATGGAAACAATGAAAAATTATATGATGAGTCATGCAAGTCAAAATCTTCAACGAAAGCCCAACAGTATCTATCTGAGATAGAAAAGGGAGAAAAATCTCCAAATGACAAATTAAGTAGTAATCAAATTACATGGCTGCCATATTCAACAGAGGTTAATTCAGCAGACGTAAGCCATTTCACTAATTCCACTGTCGCAAAAGTATCTGAAAATGACAAAGGAAACAATGATAAATTCTGTGGTGAGCTCTGCAGTTCACAATCTTCAGCGAAAGCTCAAAAGTGTCTTTATGAGGTAGAAAATGCGAGCACCACTCCAAGTGATAAATTAAGTAATAATCAAACTACATGGTTGCCATATTCATCAGACCCGATTCGTCAATTATAGATCACTTTACTAATTCTACTGTCGTAAATGTATCTGAAAATGACAATAGAAACAATCACAATAAAACCTGTGATGAGCCCTGCACTTCAAAATCTTCAACGAAAACCCGGCACTGTCTTTCTGAGATAGAAAAGGTAGGCAAAATTCCATATGAGGAATTAAGTAATAATCAAATTACGTGGCTGCTGTATTCATCAGACCTTGATTCGTCAGTTATAAATCACTTTTCTAATTCCACTGTCGTAAATGTATCTGAAAATGACAATAGAAACAATCACAATAAATTCTGTGATGAGCCCTGCACTTCAAAATCTTCAACGAAAACCCGGCACTGTCTTTCTGAAATAGGAAAGGAGACAAAACTCCAAATGAGGAATTAAGTAATAATCAAATTACATGGCTGCCATATTCATCAGACCTTGATTCGTCATTATAAATCACTTTACTAATTTTACTGTCGTAAATGTATCTGAAAATGACAATAGAAACAATCACAATAAATTCTGTGATGGGCCCTGCACTTCAAAATCTTCAACGAAAACCTCACACTGTCTTTCTGAGATAGGAAAGGGAGACAAAACTCCAAATGAGGAATTAAGTAATAATCAAATTACGTGGCTGCCATATTCATCAGACCTTGATTCGTCAGTTATAAATCACTTTACTAATTCTACTGTCGTAAATGTATCTGAAAATGACAATAGAAACAATCACAATAAATTCTGTGATGGGCCCTGCACTTCAAAATCCTCAACGAAAACCCGACACTGTCTTTCTGAGATAGGAAAGGGAGACAAAACTCCAAATGAGGAATTAAGTAATAATCAAATTACGTGGCTGCCATATTCATCAGACTTGATTCGTCAGTTATAAATCACTTTACTAATTCCACTGTCGTAAATATATCTAAAAATGACAATGGAAGCAGTAATAAATTCTATAATGAGCCATGGACTTCAAAATCTTCAACGAAAACCCGACACTGTCTTTCTGATATAGGAGAGGGAGACAAAACTCCAAATGAGGAATTAAGTAATAATCAAATTACATGGCTGCCATATTCATCAGACCTTGATTCGTCAGTTATAAATCACTTTACTAATTCTACTGTCGTAAATGTATCTGAAAATGACAATAGAAACAATCACAATAAATTCTGTGATGGGCCCTGCACTTCAAAATCCTCAACGAAAACCCGACACTGTCTTTCTGAGATAGGAAAGGGAGACAAAACTCCAAATGAGGAATTAAGTAATAATCAAATTACATGGCTGCCATATTCATCAGACTTGATTCGTCAGTTATAAATCACTTTACTAATTCTACTGTCGTAAATGTATCTGAAAATGACAATAGAAACAATCACAATAAATTCTGTGATGAGCCCTGCACTTCAAAATCTTCAACGAAAACCCGACACTGTCTTTCTGAGATAGGAAAGGGAGACAAAACTCCAAATGAGGAATTAAGTAATAATCAAATTACAAGGCTGTCATATTCATCAGACATTGATTCATCCGTTATAAATCACTTTTCTAATTCCACTGTCGTAAATATATCTAAAAATGACAATAGAAACATACAATAAATTCTATAATGGCCTGCACTTCAAAATCCTCAACGAAACCCACACGTCTTTCTGAGATAGAAAAGGGAGACAAAACTCCAATTGAGGAGTTAGGTAGTAATCAAATTACATGGCTGCCATTTTCATCAGACATTGATTCATCCATCATAAATCACTTTACTAATTCCACTATCGTAAATATATCTGAAAATGGCAATAGAAACAATGATAAATTCTATGATGAGCCCTGCACTTCAAAATCGTTTACGAAAACCCACACTGTTTTATAATGGAAAGTAGAAAAATCCAAATAGAATTAAGTAAAACAAATTAAAGGCTTTTCAAAATTGTTCACAAATCTAAATGCCTTTCAGAATGATTCACCAATATATAATACTATGAAACTAAATGGAATACATATCGGGTTCCCATACTTAAGAATCGCCTGAAAATAACGGGTCCCACCTTAATAATGCCCCTGAAAAATACCACTACGGCATTCTCGCATAGATGGCTGAATAATAGAAACTGTGAAAAAGTTTCCCGGACTCTAGTAAATGACTTTACTACGCAATCTGCAACAACAAAAACTAAGCAAATTTTACAAAAACCACCAATTGTACAATCTGCTTTAATAAATTCATTCAAGGAGAATGATTCAGCGTCATTCTCTACACAAATTTTGCGAAAGAATTGCACTCCTCCATCGTTGAATAATCGAAATTATGAGCAAATAACTCGTACTGTAGTAGAATCTGTAACAGCAGAAATTCAGCAAAAAAAACAAAAACCATCAAATCAACAATTTCATCAAATATTAATAAATTCTTCAAAAATGCATAATAATTATCTAATTGCGTGTGACTTTAAAGATATATATGGTATAGAATGTTTACTGCATCTGAAAGGCCAATGTACATTAAATATTAATTGTGAATTATCTCATCATTTTAGCACTGGGGACATGATGTTACTAACTTTAGAAAATTTACCAGCCACATATATAAACTGTGCATATCAGTTCATGATCTCTAGCAGGAAGCTGTATCAGATTTATTTTAAATACTTTTGCCATTATTACAGTTGCCAAAATAATCGACTTAAATTAATTAGTATGATTTACGATTATGAAAGATATTCTATGTATTCATCAGAATTAACAAATGTTTATAATGCTTTAGTCAATTGCGGTTTATCTAAGGTGAACGCGTGCAGTTTAATTTTGCAACGTCTCGACCATACCACTTCACTTTATATAATACATGAACTTGTCATTATTATAGTAAATACAGACTGGACCATGTTTACTGAATATTTACGACAATATACACATCATAGTATAAAATATACTTTTTCAATTGATATATTAGAACAAATGGCATGGTATATTATAAAGGAGCCCAAAACGAGTCTAGAAAATTTGCGAGATATAATAGAATTTATGCAGACGGTTCAATGCAGTGCTATTAATTGTTTCCAAAATTCCAAAGTCTTACTTAAATGTGTGCAATTATTTACTAGCCGCGCTCAATAGTATCCAATAAAGTTTGCTCGGAGATATTTTTATTTTGTGTCATTCAAAGGCCCATAAATACATGAGAAATGTTATATATATATATGTAATTTTATAAAAAAAATATACATACGGTACACACACATACTGTATTTATTTTAATTATAATTATATTATTTATAAATGATTATTGTACTGTTACTCTGCATTATTCTACACTATCTTACTTTTAAAACTTGAGCTTACAATATCATACATTTATTTATTTATTTTTTTATATAATATAACAAAAAACAAAAAAAAAGATTGTAATCGGTTAAGGTACACCCTACGTCAATTTATTTAATTCACCTAACATAGCAACAAAGTGAACTACAACTTATGAAAGTCACAAAAAAAAAAAGAAATTTAATCTTTAAAAATTTAAAATGTTCGCTACATAGGAGGAACATATAAAATTTTGAATCGTTACGATATTTGAATTAGTTATACACCAGTTTTCATCAAAAAATTTTAGAAAAGTTTTGTGACTTATGCTTCAATACTCAATGTACATGGTACAAGCAAAGGGCCACGTTTATAGCGATATAGAAAGTGATTTTAAATCCATGAATGTTATAAAATTGTATTTTATTTCAATTCCTTCTAGATGTTACATACATTCGCATAAATCCATCGTTTTTTTATCAAATATAACGTAGGGTGTAAAAATTAAAATATATCCCCACAGATAAACCCATGCATATAAATTATATATATATATATATATATATATATATATATATGTATAAAAATTTGGATGTATTTAATTATACCAAAACATATGCATACATAAATCAATAAATGAGTGAATAACTGTTTTCACACACTTACTTTTTGTTCACTGATTGTAGCTTAACTTCAAGCATGAAAGGGGCCAATAAATTGTTCATTTTTATTAGTTACTTCTCTCGAGGCTCAAAGTTTCAAATTTTGCTTAGATGATATTCAACCTTTTTGTCACTGCTGCTTATTTAGCAAACAATCTTTCTAATTCGATTGCGTATTAATTATCGCACTTGGAGACCAGAAATTTACTTTCTATCTCTTTGCAAGAATCGTTGTCTTTTAGGGTGGTGGGAAAATATGGGCGGGTCACTTTAGAAGTAACTTGAGACCTATTGATATTCTTGAAATGAAACTTCTTGATATTCGAGAAATGACACCTATCACCAGCCACTTCATTTTGCCACCGAAGAGCATAAAGTTCAAAAGATGAGTTGTTGGATGAGTTATCAATTCATCATTCAGTATTATCAGTACTTATAAAACTAAATTTTTAAAATTTAGGATTTTATCTATTGACAAATGAGTTTTCTATGAATTTTTCCAATGTTTATCCATCCTATTGTTTGCCTACAAGGACATTTTCCTTATAAAATAAAAAGTTAGAAGAAATGGCAAATGCCATGCAATTTGATACGTCAAAGATTTATTGATTTATGTGTTGCACAATAAAAATAAAAAAAGCGGTCGAAATATTTCACCACTTTCATTTTAACTGAAATCGATTAAATCAACAGAATAATTAAAAATTATGATTGCGTGCGATTCATTATTTGGTCGATACGGTTTTTTACATTCTCATTCTTACATATAATTATTTTAATACTTCTTGTATCATTTTAAATTTGGCTTAAATATAATTTATGTATGTATTACATAACCTACAAAAGGTAGGTACATGCTAATTCGTATTATCCTAGGCGGTATCGCTCATTATTAATATTTCGTATGTTGGATTGTGTCATCACGGTTACTACGGCTGATATACTACCCTTGCTTCTTTGAGCTTAGACTTTCTTTTCTTAAAAATGATTAACAAGCGGGGTTTTTTAGTTCAACTGGAATTAGTGCTTGGGTTTCGTTGAGAAAGTACTCATTTGAGGGTACTTCTTCAGAAAATATTTCGATGTCCTGTACCGCCATCGTCCAACGAGTCATTAGTCTCCTTGACGAAACTGATGATTATCACCTCATCTATACTCATAGTTGCTGAGGATCAAGGTGAGCAAGATTGAAGCGGGCGCCAGTGATATATTACCAAGTTGCCTCAGTAAAAATTAGTTCTCACGACACTTTTTTTAAATAAATCTTTATCATACAGTTTATACTTTGTGCTTCGACTCAATTTTAATTTGTTTTTTTTATTGGAATTACGATGAACTTTCTTTATTTAATTTTATTGCTTTCATTTTACTAGTTCACTTGTTTTTTAGAACAATCCAGTAGTTTTAGAAATAAGCCGTAAATTATACGGTGTAGACTTAATTTTGCATACTGCTTGTGTCTACTTTTATTTATGCCAGCACAAAGATTCGCAGAGAAAGAAGTCCGGAAGTCGCTTCTTATCCTCCTTATAAATATTTGATCGTTCAATAAGTGATGAGAAAAACAAACAAAAAACACAAAAACTAGGGATGTTAGAATTTTTCAACATATGCAAAAGTCAAAATGGTAGCGTCCTTTTGCTTATTGTAGCTGCAAGAAGTTTTTCGTAAGAAATTTAGTATTTTGAAAAAAAAGCCGAAAAAACGAAAAAACCTTTTGAACTATAATTTCGTATTCATTACGCATGACTTAGAATATGTAGGATTTAATTAAGTCATGCTCCTACATGGCCTTTCCAAAAATGTTAAAAAGTCTCTAATTTCTGTTTAAAAAATTCCATAATACTTAAAACTTTTTGAAATCATTTTTCTGATTTTATTCTAGAAATATTACATGCCAAATGTGGTTCTACATAAACTCAGTTTATTAGAGTAAAATTAAAAAATTTCACTAAATTTCTACCGTTTTTTGCAACATATTGAATAAAATAGAGAAAGTTTGCAATTACAAGCACACAAGTGTATCCTTTCCGTAGATTCTCTCATCTATGTACCTATAAAAAATTCTAAAGAAGCAATATTTATGCACTTCACTACTTATGGTACAGGGTATTATAAGTTTGTATAGATGTTCATAACACTCAAAAGAAATTTAGATTGACCCACCTTTTATTGTACCAATCAATTAAGGATAATTTTCTTTTGCGATTTAAGCATGTCCGTATGCAAGCTGCAGATTGCAATTTTAGAGATATTTTAAGAAAGATATATTTTAAGAGATATTTTAAGAATTTTTGTATTCTTGACTCAGAACAAATCCTATGTACCCATCCAGATCGGTCCATTTTTTGAAATTTTTCTCATGTAATGAACTTTTTAAATAATTACATAATCCTCTTAAATAATTTTAAATAATCCTTTTATATGATTTTAATTCCATTAAGCAAAGTGGTGTAGGGCGCTTAAGAGTCGAACACGATCAACTTTAAAATTGTTGCCTGCTTGATTTTGTTTTTAACAAAAGTAAATTCCTCCAAAGGTCGCGTTAGCAAAAGATTATGAAACAAAGGAAACGAAGTTTTATTAAAAAAGAACACAAAGACAAAGATTAAACCTCGGAATGTTTGGCGAAAACTATTTGTGACTTTGTTGTAGGCTTTTGTTATAGAAATTTTTTGACATCATAATTTGATATTACGATAAAAACGATGTTAACAAATAAACAAAAACAGTACTTAAAAAGAAATCTCAATATATTAACTTTCTAGTCCAAAGTGATTGCAGGTTACACACTTCCATATAAAATGTACTTTAAAATTAGCTTCTGCTTAAAAAGCTTCAAACATGAGAATTGCTACTTCTTTAAATAACTCGTAATGGAGTTAATATTTACGAGCTATAGATTATTTTTCTTATATCCTTATCGCCTTAAACGAAGAATATTCGAAAAAAATTAGCGTATTTATGGAACAAACCACTAAATTAAAGATGGCAATTAATGTCACTGTGAATTGCAGATAAATTTCTTTTTAACCAAGTAAACCGTTTATAACCGTTTTAGATTAATCAAACTTTGAGTGAAAATTATGATGCAGAAAAAATATTGCTTCTTCAATTAAGGCTCACTTACATCTTCATTCATCTAACCTTACACAAAGCGGAATTTCGCAAGGTTTCATTTAATTAAAGAAAGCTTTAATGCTTCATTATATTTTTGAGGTGACAATTACGGGATCCATGATCTTGATTCCAAGTTACTTTTTCAGATCTTCTGTTCATTTTTATGCCTAATTTTCATTAATCAACGAATTAACCAACTCCCTTTATTTCGTCACTTCTTCCTTCTTTAGTATTGATTCAAATATTCAAACAGCATTCGTAATAGGAATTTTTTAAAATGGTTTTTTTTTGGCAAATTTTTATGTATCAATCACGTATCAATCGGTGCAGAATTTCACTTTATCAGCTTCCTCAGTTACTGTTCGATTCGAATATGTGTCTTCAGCATTCCCGCCCTTTTATAACATTTTACAGTACTTATAGTGCTTCTGTTCCAGTGAAGCCTCTTCAATGTAAATTTTTACAACAGCGACGGAGTACACAAGTGTAAGTACATCGTTTGGTTACCAAAATTACACGGATATGTTTTCATATGACCTAATAAAAAGCAACTTGTTTCCGAAATTTTTGATGTTTTGACAAAACTTTTTTTAATGTCTTTGTTACTAATTTTATTACTTAATAAATTTCATAGTTAACATGTAGTTTCATTCACGTTAGTGTACTTTTTATATATTACAGTGTAATATATAGATGGCTTATGTCATCCAAAATATATAAATATATATACAGGTATGTATGAAATGTTTCGGAGCGAGACTAAAAAATGTATTTAATGAAAAATTTCAATTCCGTTTTATAATAATAAATCGCGCCAAATTTATCAAGATCAATTTATAAACAAAAAAAAAATGTATGTGCAAGTGTGTTTGTGCAAATAAATGATTATTATAATGTGTATGTGTTTTAATACACATACATATTTAGTTGCATTTGAAGCTTTTATTATTTGTTATTGTCATCGTATTTCATTCTAAGAATTTACAAGAAAAATTTTAAAGTTGTGTGCGTGCTTAACTTCTCCGTCACAAACAATAGAAAAAAACACACAAAATAAAAGAAGTAAGAAGTTTATAGTTGGTCGAAGCTGGCTCTTAAATAACCTGCACCACAAGGTTGAAAAATATGTTAAATGATCGTTGTACAAGAGAAGTTTCAAAAAATTGACCAATCTGGACCAAGTTTTATGCACACATATTTTATATCAAAATAAAGACAGAGCCAATTTTCGCTAAAATATATTAAACATTGAATCTTTTGACCACGTAAAGACTTTTTTCGAAATAGGTGCTCTATGAGAAGTGGTCGTTAAAATGTACTTATCTGAAGCAAATTTTGTACGCAGATTTACTACGTTAAAATACAACTAAGCCCCAATTTATTTTAAAATAAGGCGTTATATGATGTTGGAAACGTTGTAGTAGAAGTGGTCCAATTTTAATCACAAACAAAGAAAACACATCCATGTACGATATTTCATTGGAATATCTTTAAAGTTTACAAGCAGACAGAAAGACGAGCAGACGAGAGACAGGCAGAATCAGAAAGTGATTCCAAATCAATCGGTACAATCGGTATGTTAGATGTGGATCAAATAACTGCACAAACTTATATCACTCAGTATCACAAGTAGTGAAGGCTATAACAAGGCACCCGATATTTTCTTCTTTATATATGAATGAATATGATGATAAGAAATAAGTACAAAGTTATGCCAGCTAAATGTAAAAGTAAGTGTATGAGAGATCATAAGAAACTTTATTTGGAGCGCTTGATGGTGTTACAACTAATAGATAAATGTTAAGAATTTCCTTTTTGGTAAATGTATTTTGTTTGAAAAGGTGATATGTAATATAACTCAAGCGTACTCTCACATTCACCCGCACTCACATGCTGTCATATTGACTAGAAAATAAATGATAAAATGAGAGAAAAGCATTGGTGGTGCATATTAAAATTCTTAGTAAGTGGCTTTTTTGACATAAATTAAAAGTTTTCAACATTTCCAAAAAAAAAAAAAAAACAAAAAAAGAAATAAGAAAAATAATAATAATAATATAAAAGAAATGAAACCGGATTAAAACGGAAAGTACATTTGCACTTACAAGAACCAATAATGTCTCATATAGAAATGATGGAAACAAGAAATAGAAGAAAATGAGAAGATGGCAGAAGACAAAAAATTAAATATATATGACAAAAGATGTAAAAAAAAGTAAAAGCACAGTAAAGTGGCAACGAGGTAAATGAAAAACGGAAATAACTCTTCCGACAAGGGCAGACGGAAAGCAAGAATAAACGTAAAGTTAAACTTTCCGCCCGTTTACATACAAAATATTAATAAGAAATATAAAAGTAAAAATTTTATAGATTAGTGTTACATTAGAACCCAAATGAAATTTACTGAAAGTAAATATTTTTAATTAAGATGAAATTCCAATTTAAATATGTATTAAATGTGATTCTAATAAGTGTCTTTCTGCAAAAAGATTACGTAGCATTATATAGAGAGTGTTCCAAATTTCAGAGGACTTGCTGACTCAGTGCAATTCTAAGAATTTCTGTACCAGCCTTAAATATGCTATAAATTTCTAATGTTTCTAATGTTTCCGGTTTCGATTGCAAATTGCGCTTCAACAATTATGCTACGGCTCGAGATCTCTTGAAAAAATTGTTACACCCACTACCCACAGGTTAGGTGCTCATTTATTTTTTCATTACGTTCGTAAAGTCTAAAATGAAATGTCGAAAACTCTATAAAGTAAACAAATTCTTGATCAGCATCAAATTCTTAATCGATTTCCGTCTCTCTGTCCGTCTGATCGTCTGTCCGTGTGTAACTGTGTAAAGTTTCTCCTTATTGCAAAAGAATGGGCCAAATTCATCAAAGGATATGCTCACAATGCAACTCATACTGAGGACACCTCTGTTCGCTAAGGCTAAAAATACTTAGCTTTTTGCTCATAACTTGAAAATTCCAGCAAAGAGAGAACTGAAATTTTATAGAAACATCAAAGCCGTGTCTGCAAAAAATTCGTGCTAATCGCCGCGAAAGTGTGCAACTTTAAATTATATGTTTGTAGCATAAATTACCAAATAATGTGTTTAGGTGGCGCTTACATCCATAAATAAAAATACTCATAATACTTGTAATACTTAAAATTTTATATAATACCTACAGTTTGATCGTTATGGCTTGCATCCATAGTACATAAAATGAAAACCTCTTAATAATGTTGGCGTATGTATAATAGAACGGTAACTTATTGCCCTATATGTTATCCATATTACTTACGCAGTTCATTTTTGAAAAATTGATTAAAAATTTTTGCCAACATTAACTGACAAAAGTTTTTTTGTCTTTTTATCTTCATGCACATATATTTGTAAAGGTACATATTTAATTTATCGGCATGGCGTACTACATGCCAATAACATAGAATAATCATTAGCTAAAATTAAAGTGAGAAATACACGACTACAATATTCCCCTTTTGTAACAAACTAGATAAGTAAATTTATGATTTTTGTCTACGACTCACAGCAAAAAGAACAATTTGATTAAAATAAAATAATTCAGTCCGAAAGTTGTGACAATTAGAATTCCATTGGTGATGGAGTACGAGCGTGATGCACCATCATCAGCATTAGATGTGTTACCATTACTTTTGCTCAATTTTTTATTTTATTTATTTATATTCGTTAGTTACATAATAACCTTAAACAACTAATATGGAGAAGAATACAAATAAAATACTTAGGTTATAAAAATAACAGAAATTCTAACAAACCCAAAAAAAAAAGAAAAAAAAAACAAAAAAAACAACAACAACCAAAATAAAAAACACAAAAAATAAAAATAAAACAAATAGCAATAAGCTAATATGCGGCGGCAAATAATGATACAAAATATGAACCTTCATGGGCCGACAAAGTTAATGAAAGCTCATGAAGTATACGCACATTATTAAGAGCGTGATCACAGAAATGAGAAACACGCTTTCAAAAATATGCATATTTACAAATGATCTAATCTGGCAACTATTGATGTAGCACAACATACTTGGTATAATTTAACGAATTATTAGACGAGTCTAACAAATGAAAATAGTCATTGCATAACTTACACAATACACGGAAAGGATTATAAAGTTGGTAGTTGGCACGACATTGTGGCAGCTTTATAGGTACATAATGCATAGAAAATCTTGCAGGGATATGAAATGAAATGTCCTGTAGTAATGTCGGCGAGGAAGTATCGCCTTGTTTCAATTTTACCATAAAAATAGCGGACAACATTTCACGACGTTTAAACAGAGTGGGCAAGTTGAGGAGCTTTCATCCTAAACCACGCAGCGCAATGAAAGTTTTTTTGTACGTCTTCAATGTGGTCAGTATAGCAGTTATAAATCGGAATCCATATAACTATGAAGTACTCGAGTATTGGTCTTAAAAGGGACCTGAACAAACGCATCGAAATATATGGGTCTTTAAATTCTTTAGCCTACCTCGTTACGAAGCCCCGTAATAATTTCGCTTTATTCACTGAGGACTCAATATGCAGATAAAATCTAAGTTTTGAATCAAATGTAACCCCTAAATCCTTATAAGTGATTACATTTTCCAATTCATGACCGTTTATGTAATAACATGTAGGGAATAACGAAGTACGACCAAACGATAACTTCTTGCATTTCTTCAGGTTCAAAGACATGCCATTAACAAGGCACCACTCGTGCAGTCGCTCAAGGTCAGCCTGAAGTAAATAAGAATCCTCCATGGAGTTAAAAGATAAAAATAATTTAACATCATCTGCATACAGTAAAACACGAACATAGTTGCCACATTCGGGAATATCATTAACAAAGAGAGCCAACAGTAGTGGACCTACAAAATAATTTTACATTTTTAATTGAAGATTAAAAGATTTAAATGAAAACACACAAAAGATCATATATAAAACAAATAGATACGCGCAAAGAAAATGTCTCTGCATGAAGCATTCATAGTATACCAAAAAAGAATTTCTATTATTAATGACTACCAAGAAATGACTCACCTAGAATTTGTGCAATTTTAAAACTTTGTTTAATTGTTGTCTGCATGTTACCAATTTTTTCACATATACTTTAAAAGTAACGGAATTACAAAAGAACACGAAATCTTATATTATTAATTATATCAATTTAAAAACTTTCTAATTGATCCAAATTTGAAATAACATTTTAATCAGATGTATTACGGAAAGGATTCTCTTGTCATGCATTCATAAAAGTCTAAAACATTCATAACAATATAACGAATTGTTTAATGTCATCTTCTCTGTTTCAAAAAAAAAAAAACAAAGTTATTTTGTTTAAAATATATTTTGCAGAATAAAGAGTATTATATGACAGTGTACCGATGAATTTGGTGAAATATATATTTCTAATCAACCATACCACAAGACACCTTAGCCTTGTTAAAACCTCAATATGGTTACTTTCATTTACAAAAATAAGGTTACGTTAACTAAAGATTAAGGCAAGTAAGAAAATTACATCCGAGGGTGTAATTACTTGTATGAGTGTAACACAATGTAACAGTTAAATTAAATTTGTTAGAATCTTTTAAGATGAATGATTTGAATATTACGAAAAAGCTAAAACAACCAACCTTGTGTAACTTTTTTTTTAATTTTTCAATGCAATGCAAGTTGAATAAACGTGATTGCATATTCAGTCTACTTCAATTGTAAGTCAACATACTTCCAAATAATTTCTGAAAAATATCTTTAAAGTTGCGATCTTAATTTTGATTTATGTTACATTTATATGATTGGTAGCCATATCCATGGACTAAATGTTTCAATCAATTTGGAAGAAAATTCTTACACAAATCAACATAAGTGGAGTATAATAATAATCGAGCATTATACTTTCCAAGATAAAACTTATTAAATAATAAAGAAAATGTGTAAGTTTTGTTTAATTATTATTAGAGAGAATTTTTCATTGGTTTTCTCTTTTTAGATTATTTTACATTTTGTAAGTTAATTTTAATAAATTATAAGTTTTGTTTTGTTTCCCTTTTATTTTGCTTGTAAATGCTTTTCATAAATATTAAGCATATTTTTTTTGGTGGGAGTTTATTTATTGTACATTTATTTTTATTGGCAAAGACGAGGTATGGAAAAATGGGGTTAGCTTTTAATGTTTTAGCTTTAGCTTTTGTCACTGCATTTATATATAATTTATTTGTTATAAAAAGACTTTTAGTTTGTTTTATATTTAACGTTTTGCTGCTTTACGTTACTTTATGCATTGTTTTATAGTTGTATAACTATTTATATGATAAAAAGCCACATTTCATTTAAAGTTCTGTCTTACATTTTAACGAAAAATTTTATCGCATACGTCAGATAAACAAGCCTTACAAAACATGTACCACAAAATATATAACACCAAATGCTTTGACAAAAAAATCACATATCTACACGCTCGCACACACACGCATGCACAGACAGATAGGGAAGTAAATTGAAGTGCTACGCAAAAGTTTTTAATGTTGTTTAAAATCTAAAAATAAAATATACTTACAAAAACAAAGAGAAGTTTTTACACACCTCTTGGTATCTGATCCGAGAATTATTAAACTTCGACCCGATATTATTTTTCTTTTCACTTAAAGCTGATCACAAACCGTATTGTCTTGGTGAGTTCGTTCTGATTAATGACATTATACTGTCTCGAACAAGCTAAAGGTAGCTCGTTTAGTACAAATATAGTGTCTTTATCTTATGATCACCTGCCCGATTTGACCAAGTGGTCACTTTGGGTGAAATTTACGTTTGCCTAAATTGCCATTGGTCGGTGTCCGTAACAACCAACAGGTGCGCCTTCTTAAGTGTATGTTTTAAAGTCGACGGGGAAAAGTCAAAATGCAGAGCCCAAAGGCAAAGCTGACCCCTTTAAAAAAAGTGATTGCACGACAGATTTGGCAGGAAATCCCCGCGTGCAAGCCCTACCGCATTCATCACCATCGTCGCTAGAAATTTCCCAGCCAACAAACAGCTGCTGATGTATCTAATGCAGACATCCTAAGGAAAGTCAAGGCAGACCATAAAGTGAGTGGTTACTACTGCAGCTTAATAGTAGTGGAGCCAAAACAGGAGAAATTAAAGATGTAATTAGTAGATCGTTGGGAAAATAAGCGGCTGTTAAAAGCATCAAGGGTACTTTTTTTCCAGAAGAATGCGCGTATGATCTCGTTCCTCTGCTTAAAGAGACTTGTGACGCTTCAATATCTAGGAAAAAACTATTCAGATAAAAGCCGCCGTGCTACTGGTGGAATGAGGAAATTAGGGCAAAGCGAATGAAATGCTTTAAGGCAAGAAAGAAGATGCAGAGAGCGAGTTTGGTATGTTACTTGAGATTGAGAGATTTAAAGAGGTCACTCCATATGGTTATAAAGAAGAGCAAAGAACGCTGCTCCATGAATCATGCATGCCAACAGACGGCTGTTGGTACCTACGAAAGTTTCACATTACCTGGTCGCAAACCAAACAAAAAAAAAAAAATGCACGCATGCGCACATGCATGTTGGTAATTAAATGAAGAGGCTTATAATCGAACTAAGGACTTTAGATAAGGACTCTTGACAGGTACATTTCACAAAATGTAATTTCAGTTAATTAGAAGAACATGTGTTCTGAAGAGTCCTCGCCTTATATTTCAAATTAGCCTTATTCCATTCAAATTAGTTTAATTCTTTTTCTGTTTGTTTGTAAAAAGGGTAATTACTATATAAGATATTATAGGGGCCATATATTAGGTCGTTGGGAAAAGTAATTTCTTCTTTCATGAAAAACTTCTTTAGCATATTTTTTCACAGTTAATTGTTATAATCATTAAATATTTTGATGATTGATTTGGTAATGTTTGTTTGTGAAAATATTTGATTGAATTATTAAGTGTGTTGTTGTTTTAAATACAAAAACTGGACGCTAGCATCTTTGGCGTATAAGTTCTTACCACTAGCCAAAAGAAAAGAAATCATCTTCAAACATGCTGTCTATATAATGTAAATGGAGAAGATATCAGTGTTAAAAATGGTCTCGAAAATTTTGGTTTACAGTTATGAAATTTTGAGAGACTTATTTGTTAAAAGCATTTTTTTTCTTGAGTTAGTTCTGGCTTGTGAAGAATAATAATTAGCCTTTCACAAACGTAAACTAACTGCAACAATTCATTTGTTTTGTTGCATTGCTTATTTAACGTAGATCGGAAACCGTTATGAAATTAAGTCATGAATTTTTTGGTTATGTGTACAAATTAATTGTCATTAACAATATTTTATGCTATTGAAATGGTGTTCTTCGTACTTTGTTGTCTCTTGTTATTGTTATATTCAGCTGAGGCATTTTGTGTTTATTTATTTAGGCATTTTAATGTAATGAGAATGAACTGCAAACACATGAGCCACAATTCTATTGTTATTCATAAAATAAATTATAAAATCTTGCTCTTTCACCCATTTTTTTTTTCTCTATCTTTCTTTCTTTTTCTATATCTTTTTTCTACTGCATAATATTGATAATAAACAAAAGCAGCTAAAAATCCTCAACTTATTGTTTAACTGTTTTTTGAATGGTAAGTAGAAAAGGGTATGAATGTATTTAAAAATAAATTGTGCGTAAATATAAGTGGTTTCAAATAGCAGTATAAAAAGGAATAACAACAACAACAATAATAAGAAATGTGAGAAATATGTGTTTCAGTTGGTTGGGACTGTAGGGTATTTACCCTACACCTCATTTTATAAAGAAATATTCAGAAACGTAAAAAGCTTTGGCAAAATAGGTCGTTGTGTGGGGCGTGCACGTTTGATTAATTTGGTCTAAAACAAAATTATTCCCGGGTGGTCTTGAGCTAAACCATGCTTATATAAGGAGATTCATTTAAATAGCTCCCAAATTATGCAATGTACTTTGATTACAAATATACATAAACAGATGCCGTACGGACACCAGACAGACCGACAGACAGGTTTAAATTGATGCAAGAAATGATTCTGTGTCGATTGGTACAATAAAAATTGGGTCTATCTCAACTCCAACTCCAACTGTACTACAAGTGTTGTAGGATATAAAAAGCATTATAATAATGGCCAGCAACTATGCCCTTAGATGCAAAAGCGTAAATATTCTATTGTATTCTTGAGTTCTTTATTTTTTACATTCTTTTGTGCCTTATTTTCTAGTTGTTTTCTTTTCGTTTTCTTTTTTTTTTTTTTTTGAAATACTGCATTTAAAACAAGACATCGTTAAAGACCGTTTAGCATACGATTTGTAATATAAAGGCCATAACATATCTTAATAACTTTACATATCTATTTTGTACTCCTTTGTCTACTTTTAAATTATGTCCGGCCATCCGGTCATTGTTTTTGTTATTGTTGTGGTTGTAGTATTGCACAACATTTTGAAAATCGTTCAGTTTAGTAGTAAAATGATTGTTTACTCTGGAGTTCTTAATTATAATGCTCTTAATCTTTGTTTGATTCTTTCTTTCTCTCTTACCATCATTCTCTAAGGCTTTGAGGGCGCTCATTTATTTATTGCAATTTGTTATATTTCAAAATTTGAATCGTTGGCAACTGAATTTAGCAGAACATTGGTACTCATATGCACATATACATACAAACTTTATTTTCATAATGGTTGGTATATTTCGCTTTTTTATGAAGCGCTTGTTTTTTCTATTTTCTTTATTCCATTCACCAACAACATGTGGGTTCTGTTTAAATAAAATATAAGAAACCAAATGGACATTTTATAATAATAATGAAAACTAAAATTAAAAGGACAAAGAAGTAAACACAATTCATTTATTTTACATTTCATCATTTAACCTTTGTTCTTTTTTCTCTTTAGAATTTTCTAATACGTTCAAAAAACACACTTTTTTCCTAAAATAATAAGTATTATTATTTTTCATTTAATGTGTGAAAATATTTCTAATGAAACAAATAATTATGCGGTTTTTAATTGTGCATTAGCTTTTTGTATCGGTAGATACAACAAGAAAAGTAAAGAAGGCGGTAAATATAGAGAAAAAGAATTATATTAATTTTGTATAAATATGAAGGAAACTTCTTATAGTCATTTCATCTTTATATAAAATTATATCATAACGTTCAATAAATCTCCATTTATTACAAATATGGCATTGCTTTTGCTAGACTCATAAGATTTTTGGTTAATATTCACCTTCATATAATGCATGTCAAAGTTGCTTGACCTTTAAATAATAAGTACGACACTTTATTGAGCATGCGTAAATAATTTTAGAAATTTTCATTATGTTAAGCATTCAGAGAGTTTCTTGAAGCTGAAGTTTGAAGTGAAGTAGAAAATTTTTTAAGGTTGATAGAAGATAATTGGACTGGACAAAGCTTGTACTTATCTTCCAATAGGTTTTTTAGTAAGTGATTTTAAATTGAAACAACAATGAGTGAAAAAATAGTTATTTATTAAATGACCCTTTGTTAAATTTGGATGAAAAAATTATACATTATTTCCAATTTACATCTAATATTTTGCTTATTGGCACCATATGAAATTCTACTTCTCGTTATAGCCTCAAATATTCATGTCAAATTTACACTCGATATTTTTATACATTGTTTGTTTTTTCAAAAAGCAGAATGCTAAGTACAAACTAGATCACTAGACTAGATGACTGCATCAATTCAAATATTAACTCTTTTCAAATTAATATGTACTTTAAAAAAATGTCTAACATTTTCATAAAACCATAAATTTAAATGTAATGGCATAGTCATTGGATTTTGGTACTTATAAAAGTAGTTAGAAGGCGTAATGCGAGGGTTTTACTTTACACTTTTAGTTTAGCTCACTTGTCACATGTGTTCGTAAAAATTCTATTGAACAAAATATAAGAAATGTAAACAAAAAAAAAAAAGAAAAAAAAAGAAAAAGAATGTGACACAAACAAAAAAGCACGTGTTTCATGTAATTTTGTAAACATTGCAGTATCGGATCAAAAAAAATAAGAATATAAAACAACAACAGTCACGACAACACAACCGAAGAGTAATGAGAGATTAATGCTTAAGAGAGAATGAGAAAATTAATAAAATAAATCATAAATGATAGAACGAGAGATAGTTAGAGAGACAGAGAGAATTGTATAAAGAGAAAGCTTTTCTGCAAAGCACATCTCATTGTTATATTATGGATACATGGAATGACTTAAATACACAAACATGCACATAAAGCAAAACAAATTGGTTGTTTTGTGAAAATATGGAAAAATGTGCACAATCGTCTAGAGTGAAAATAAAATGTTGATCAAAATGGACTTTTACGATGAAAATTTAGTGTGGAATAAAATGTGTAGGTTAACGGTTCATGTACTTTTTACAACGGCTTTTTTAGTACAATATTAAAAATGCGTTACAACTAGTGAGAATATTTGATATATTTGTATGAAATAAATCAAATCAAATCAAATCAAAAATGAGTGTGTTGCTTTTTCTAATAATGTTATTTTGTTCTCTTTTAGAAATATTTCTAATAAACTTTTTATTAACTAAAAATAATTGAAATATTTTTATAACAATTTATGCAAACGTTTATTGATGAGAGAAAGAAAGAAGGAGAGAGAGAAAAACAGATAATTTAAGTAAGAAGAAAAATGAAACTATAATAATACGCAAGAATTTTATTTAAGTGTTGTTTTTTGTTAGGCATTTAATAAACCGAAATGATTTAAAAACGAATTTAATGATCGTTTATTTTAATTTTGACAAAATAAACGACGAATAAAAATAGGGAAAGACAGTGATAGAACGAATGACATATAGACAAATGCAATAGTTTGGATTAAACTACAGAATGATTGACTCATTTATCGATATATAAATGAATATTTAAATGTGAATTATAATCTGAGGACAATTTAAACTAAACAATCAAATGAACTGAAAAATTATATTTGTAACATAAATTTTAATATCTACATACTCATTAATATATGCAATTGTGTAAAATGAATTTAGCAAGAAAGAACAAGAAACATATGGTGATAATAAATATCAAATGCATAATCGAAGCATATCAAATTATCATAATTGGCCATTGGTCGTATGAGTACTATTTAATTACATAAAAGAAAACGAAAACGACTCCATTTAGTGGAATATAGGGAATGGTCCTAATGATAATACAAATTATAACTTAGTTTATAAATTAGCGCAGTTAAAAGTGCAACCAACAACAATAAAAATAATAGCAATAATAATAATATTATAACTGACAATCATGAAATCGTGAAATTAGAGCTAATTAACGCACAAAAAATCTCTCAAGAGAAGACATTCCAAAATTCGAAATTGTGCTAATAATACAAACATCAACAATTGTTGATAAATTAAGTTGGATTTTTTTTGATTGTGCAGATTCATTAGATAAACACTTAAAGAAATTACAGGTATATTAACATTTAAAATAAAATTTTGATATATCTCGATGAGATATTTCTAAATGAATTATAAAGTACAGAAAATTTTGCCCAATATTTAAGCACTCAGAAAAACCTGAGACGGATTCACCTTTTTTGTTTTGATGCCAATCAATTGACTATACATTTTAATTTTTGCACTAACTTCGTTTATCTGTTTGTCTGTATGCCTGTCTGACTGTTTTACATGGGTATATATATTTTAACGAAAAATACTTTGAAGTAAAAGAAAAAACTCGACTCAAGAACTTGATTTCTTCAAGATCTTATCTTAAAACAAAGAAACCGTTAAAGTTTTAGAAATATTGGGAATGAAAGCGGGACGCATTGTGACATATTGATATCTGAAGTAGAATCTAAGTACGAAATTTAATGTAAATGAATCCATTTTTTGAATTCAACCTTTCGCAGGGTGCAACAACTTGTACTTTGACTTTACTGTTAAATTCTAATAATATTCATGAGTTATCAATTTTAAAAACACATTTTGTAGCTTGGTGTTATATTTTAGCCAGACCATTACTAATCTATTAAGTGATTGCCTATTTAAAATTAAGCCATTAACAATAGAATGCGGCTTTTTTGTCAGTTTTCAATTTTCCGTTGGCGTTTTCTTTTTTTTTTATTGTTAGTTATCGAATTATTTAAATGTTTGATGAAATCATAATGAAAAATATATCAACAAATTAACTTAAAACATATATTTTATATATCTTAGATGATAATACAATTGATATATTTCCTAGATAACATGAAATAGATATTAATTCAAGAAGCGCAAATCCATTTATTTATTGAGTTTTTTCGAATAATTTTTTTTTCCAATATTTAATGTTAATTTGAATTTATTAATTTAATACATAAAGATCAATATATATATATATATATATATATATATATATATATATATGTATATATGTACATAAACAGGTGATGACAAATTTTCCATTTTTGGCAAAAAAAGTTTAATTTATTTTAAAAACAGTTTTTTTTAATTTTTTTATCATATGTCATTTTAACATTTTTATTTGCTCTATTGTTTTTTGTTCAACAATTCAAATGGTGTTGATAAATGATAATCATGATGATGATGATGAAATAAGTCAATTGCAGAAAATTTCAGGGAAAAAATAGCACAAATGTGTTGCAATTCTCTAAAATCAAGCAAATAAAAAACTTACAAATTTTTCAATTTCAAATTTCATTGTTTGTCTGACAACAAAAAAGAATCATTTTGATCTACGCCCTAATAAATCACTTTTATTATATTAGCTTAATTTTTATAAAAAAAAAAAGATGCAGAAAAAAAATTACAAAGTTATATTTCATCATTCATAACTACACATTTCATCCGGGACACAAGTTAACATCTATTTTTGTAAAACCAGAAAGCCTTGAGGTACAGTTATTAAATTTATTACCCAGCTTTTATCAAAATTATTCGCTTTAGAATCAATTTAATTTAATATGTCCCTCCATCTGTCTGACGGTCAATTCTGAAACTAAATAGAGTTAGGCAATTTATACGACTGTTGCTTATAGAAAACTTTATTTTGAAAATTGCCTTTTTATGGAATATAATAATAATTGTAAATATCTTTCGAAAAGTCTCACTGATAACTAAAAATATAGCACAATATATATTTATGGTTAAAATTTCGAATATATTTGATCCATTTTGAAATTTTCTTCCATATGAGATTTCTGAAATCTTCTTGACTTTCTAATCTTTTACCCATTACACATCCTAGCTTTTAAATTATACTGATTGATATGGGGTAAGATGATTAAGGATCAGATCAATTTTATTTGCTGAAATTTCATATATAAATTCTTAAATATTTATATCAAGTTTTACAATTTCAATTATATTGAAAATTTTATGGTAGACTAACAGGCAAACAGGCTAACAGCACAAACATGAGTATTAAACATTTGTCAAGGTCAATATGAAAAACAAAATAATTTTATAATACCCACTTAAAAAAAACAAAATAGAAAAATTTTGCCATTAAAATCATTTTGTTTCTTCTTTCCTATATGCTTTTGCCAGTTATATTTTTCTTGTGCTCTTCACATTAACCTCGTCAAATTAATATAAAAACAAAGCAAAAGTGTACAGTTGATTAAACAAACAAACTTCCCAGTCAATGCAAATATAAATAAAAAGGAAATATAATGGAAGAAATATTTAAGGATTGAAGGTATTGAATAGTATTGAATTGTAATAAATGAAATCTCATAAATGCAACAAAACGTTATTGACATTTATACACATACACATATATATATGTACAATGAACAAATAAAGTGGTAACTTGAAGTGCATCCATGAATAAAATATAATAAATGCATTTAGATATATAAACGTTATACATTGATCGCATGTTATAGATAAATATTGCAAGTGTATTGCATTCTTGGGTTAAAGGACTATAAGTTTAGTAGTAGTAGTTTTTCATCAAACTACATATAAATATAATTCTTAGTCCAATAAGTTATTATTAAAATAAGATTATTATGTTAGAGGTCAATGAAAGAAAAATCTTTAATAAATGTTATGCATTTATATATACATAAAATAAAGAACATACCCAAAAATTTGCAAAATATTTTGTATTACAATATATTTTGTATATTTTATATATTTTGCATATTATGCACACGTCACCACAATAATATGTTTATATGCATAGACATTTATTTATATATTTATATATATATATATATATATATATGTATATATATTATTGGATATATTTGTACTGGATGGAAGTAGAAGTAGAGGTAAAAGTAGCACGTGCCCAACAATGATTGTGATATGTGTTTATGTTTATGTTTGTGTGCATTTGGCACATGTTAAAATTTTCCGGTATACAGCTGATTTTATTTTGCTGTTTTCTATTGTTGTTTGTTGGTTACTGTTCACTTTGCAAAAATATGAAATATGTAAAGTATTTAAGGGGTTCCTTCTTTTTTTGTGCATTATTATTCAAGGGTTACTCAAGGATATTGCACATTCCAAGCTTTCCTAAACATTATCAAATGTTTTTATTATAACTTTAAGTACATTTACATATAAATATATAATATACCTAAACTTATATGAATAATATGTTTGTAAGAGTAGTGAACAGTACAGTCTTCTACTATGCAATAGCAATTATATCTGAATTTATTTCATCAAATTGCTTAGGAAATTCATTTACAATTTATTGCATTCATTTATAGTTACCCTTAAAAGTTTTTCATAAGACATTTCAAGAGACTAAGGCCCTAAGTTGCTAAGTTTCTCAAATTGACAAATAATCTTAAGTCCGTTTTACTTGCCACATTATTTTTTTTCTAAAAAGCAATCACCCTTAACTCTCCTTTATTTTTTAAATTGTTATTTCTGTCACATGTCATTTTACAATTTATTCATGTTAAACGAGACTTAACCGTCCTATAAGCACTATAAAACACTCGATATATGCTTATTGTTTTATTCTTTTTGCGTTAGAGCATAAAAAATGTGAGGCCATTATTAGATAGTTATATAATCATATATATTGCCGTAATGCCTTAGATATTACAAAGATCTTGCACAGACGTTAGTTATGTTTAAGTTTCATTTAATTTTTTTTTTTCATTTCTGTAAATTTAATGATATTATATTTTTGGGTAATGAAATTAAGGCAAATAACTTTCAATAATTTGGAATAACTTTCAATGCAAATAACTGCAGACAATTTTTACATATTCATAATATTTTATCTTTTACCTCTATCATCTCCCACATTTCAAATGCTATTTACTACATTTAATATAATTTACAAAGTAACAAAATTCTATTTAATAAATTATATTTGTTAATTTAAATTTCATAAACGTTCTTTGATATTTGAATATTAAATTTTCCAACTACATTAAATGTGTATAAAATCCTTTTAAATATTCTAATTGCTATTGCATTTCTAAATTATTTAATAAACTATTTGCAGTTTATTACTTTAAAAATTACACTTATTGTAAATATATTTCCAAAATCTTCTTCCATTATGAAGGGTCTCTCACAATTGAAAAATAACCACTTTATACTACAGTCTATAAGAGACTTCTTTCGCTTGACCAAGAGCCCTTTGAAATTTGTTTGATGATGTTTGGTGTCTAGATTACATCTAATCTAATCTAATTCAAGGTAATTCAATATTTTTAGCAAAAAAAGAATTTTCATTTGTTATTGAATAAAAACAATCAAACAAAATTTAAAGTTACTTTGAATTCAGTTTCATGTCTCTTCAAAGTTTTACTTACCTTGAATTACTTTAGAAATTTACGTTTCAATATGTCTAAATATCAACTTCAGTTTAGTATCAATTGAATTAACATTAATATCACAAATTTTATATCATAAAATGTATCATAAAGAAACTAAAACTAAAAGGATATTTTCATGCAAAATTTTTTGCTTTATTATATTAACAATAAGTTACAGTAAATACTTATACACAACTGATGTGACGTAATATTTTTGTATGTATGTGTAGACAAACATACAAAACATATTTATCAACAATTCAAAGTACTTACACTTATTTTGTGAATTTTATTTGTATGAAAATTTCAAACATTCATTCCTGAAATGATTGTTATTTTGAGATAAATATTGGTCACTTATAAAATTATATATTACACAAATAGAATACCATCATTATTGTTTACATTTACAATCATAATCATTCCACATATAAACGGTTTTAGATGTTGTTACTGTCAACATATCATTTATGCAAAATTTGAGATTATTCTCTTATTAACACAATTTTAGATATTCTTTTGAAAACCACAAAATTCTAAATGAACTTAATCATATCGTTTCTTTTGATTGTACTTAATGTTCTGATAGTCTCAAAGCATCAAAATATCATCTTCAAAATCTTCCAATCAATTTCACACTAACAATGATCCAAATCGAAGAAGCCACAAAGTTTTTTGTGTAACGTGCAGTTTTAAACTTAACCACATCTCAGTAATGCATTCGTAAAACATTGTGTGTCCAAGCTTTTTTTTCATAGTACTTGGATAGGATGCGTTACTACGCCTAAAACGCTTAAAGAAAACATTCATAACTGAAATAACATTCTGTAACTGAAATCGCTCTAATTTTTATAGATATTACTTATGTAGTCCTCATTTACTACAATCGATCGAAGATATACATTTCTTCCATAATTACTTTACTTTTGGATTCAGTTCCTTTACTTTACAATACCTACTGAAAAATCGGCCATACTTAAATATAATATTTGTCATTTTTGATAAAATGTTGAAAATTTTTGTCAATATATTGTAGCAAGCGAAGTTACATTGTTTAACAAATATCTGAATTGTGGGTGTTCAAGATTTCTTTTCAATCTGTTTTAAAGTAAAAGTAAACAAGCGACTAATGTCTATTTCAATTTAAGTGAATGTCTGTTGCATTTTTACTGTAATATTTTTACTTTTACTTTACTTAGTAGCGAATTACGAAATACAATACATACAGAATATAATAATAATAATAATAACAAATAGCGCAGCGTTGCCTGTAATTCGAAAACATATGTTTTTGTCATCTTTACAAAATGAATTCATTTCATGCAAAAAAAAAAAAAAATTTATAAAAAATATAATTTAATGGTTTGACCTAATGTTTTCATCCAAATAAATTGTCCTTTCCTTTTTTCTCACCCTTCTCAACTTTTCTTCATCTCACTATGTTTTACATTTTTGCTCCATCTAACAATATTTGATCCATTCTTATCTTATACTCTTTCATGTTCTTTATTCAAGTCATTTAAGTGCACATTTTTTTGGTTAAAAATACGTAAATATTAAAATTAATCTTTCTCATTATAGAACTATTGTGCTAGTAAATTTAAACGCACCTTACAAAATAAAAACTTTATTAGTTAATTAAAGAAAGCCTGAGTATATTTGACTAAGCTTTCGCCAAAGATCCAAATAATCTGCGTCAACCACGAGTATAAAATTGAATCAGATATCGACAAACGCCTTTCAAAGCAAGATATATGCTACTCCGTAGGGTCTGCACTAATCCATTACTAGACATTAGAAAATTTTACAGATGATATCTGAGGGACATTAGCCGCCCATTAGAAAATTCGTATTTTTCTGCTTATATCTGGTGTCTTACAATTTTTAATAAAATAAATTTAATAAAAATTATTCCATGAGTTTTGATTTGCCTATGCCATGGATGACTATCTGCTTTTGTAATTGAAATCTTATATAGATCATATAGATGTATTACCGTTATTTATATTTAACTTAGAGATGAAAATATAATATTAAATTTACTTAACTTTAGACACTTTGTTAATTTCTAAATTTACAATAATTTAGAAACAAGCACAAAAATTAAACGAATTAAATGTTTCATATTTTATGCTACTTATATGGCGCTGATACATATTTCACAATTACTTTGACTTAAATTTTACCATAGTCCCATAAATTTATATCCACGTCTGAATTATAAACACCATTTGCTATTTGAAATTTACATTTACATTTATTCAAATTCAAATTGAATGTTTTTAAAATCTAAAGAAAGGCTTATTAAATTGCCACGCCTCTTTCTTAACTACAAAGTAATAATTTTATATGTGCAAAGAGCAGTTAAAATACCTCTTAAGTTGTCAAAATGTTTTACTTAGTGCATTCCATTTCATTCGTTCCATTAAAACTTATATTTTGTGGTTATTAACGGTGAGTGCATTTAAATTAATTCATAGTAATATTTATGTATTAATTTCTCTATTTTCTATTTTCCACATCATTCGAATAAGATCAATTGCCCTAAATTGTATTTTTTGTTAATTATCTATTTTCCTTTAGTTGCATTCGATTTTTATGGCATCCGTGATTTTTCAGTTAGTTAGAATTAACTTTGATCACTTTAGCAATATTAAAAAGTGTCATATCAAATTCCCACTGGGGGCAACCAGTCCCGAGAATTACCTGCTCAACTGGCAGTGGCTCATGAGATGGTTGTTGATACTCCGTTATCATAAGGGGGCATCATGAGTTCACGAAATTGGATCCAAAGATTTAATTTGGTACAACGGGATCACCAGTTTTAATAAAACCCATTGTGGTGATATTGAGGTTGGCTTCGTGGGGACTGTGGTGCCAATGTCGCGGGCGTGGCTCGTTCAAGCATATTTATATGCTTGTCGTGCAGGGTGCCATTTCCCGAATAAAATGGCTGGCTGGGTAGGCTTATTGGGCTAAGCTAAGTCGAGGAGTAATTAGAAGGCTCCGAATCTTTACACCAAAGATTAAGCCGTGTATATAAGTGCGATACAGGCTTTAAATTAGGAGCTAGTCATGACGGTGGCATGCACCCTGTGTGACGTGTCTACCAACGCTAGCGATCATTTGTACGTTTGTGTACCAAGCAATTAAGCCATCACGGCAGGTGTGCATGTAAAACACTAACTGTATGTAAGTGTATGTATATCAAAGCCCCACTGAGTTAATCCATATTCAAAATTTCTATATTGAAATTGTTGTACAGAAAGTTATGCAAAGGTTACAATATAATTTTTTAAACAACCTAATAGTATTAATAAAATGGCATGAAATTTTGCAAATTTATTAATACTAACATATAAGTTTCTTTACTTGTGAATTCCCATATTGGGCATGAAAGAGAAGAAGTATAGAAAAAGGAGCCAGCGTACGCAGCACATGTAGGATGATAAAAAAGTGAATGTAATACATTCAGAGAACGCTTGGGTCTATCATTGGATTAATAACGAAAGTATAATTATTTTTCAAGACAACCAAAATTATCAAATGCCCCAGTCTAATGGAGCCGGGAGCGTATTTGTTATAAAAAATTAAGTTAAAAGATCTAAATTTAGATTCACGAATAATATTTAATTGATTTAGATAGATTTAAAAAAAATAAATCTGTGAATCTGACAAAAATGTGAAATTAAATTTCAATCAGCGTAAATCACGATTAAAGCGAGAAAAGTTATCAAGAATTGTTCAATAAAATCTTTAAAATAATTTTCAATTTTATACTCAAGTATAAGTGTGCAAAATGCACATTTTAACTACAAAAACTGCCACTTATTTGTTTACAAAAAAAAAAAAAAAAAAAAAATTAAAAGAAAAACCATCTAAAAGCTGCACTTTCTAACAAATAATCAAAACTAAAAAACAGAAAAAAAAATAGGTTGAGTTAAGCGTGTCAATGGCTTTGGCACCATTTGTGCGACAAGTTCAAATGCTTTCAAAATCTTTATTGTATACAAACACACATATGTGCACACGCACGAATATACATTTTCAATAATTTTCATTTTATTTCATTCTATTTCATCTTAAAAAAAAATTCTCAATAATAATTTTCAATTTGCGCTGATGTTCATTTTAAATTAATTATATCTATTGAAGCAAAAGCTAAAGTTGAAGCTGAAACTGCAGCTAAAGTTGAAGCTAACATTAATGCTGGCAATCTTCATCTTTATGCTAAAATTTTTTTTTAGTTATTTGTTTGCTTACTTCAAGAGTGAACTTTTCACCTATGCTTACATTTCAATATGTTATACTTTCTCAATATTCATTCAACCGCAATCCAAACAAAAACTTTTCAAGAAAAATTTGTACTCTTTTCCTCTATTTATATGCTTTTCTCTTTCTTGTCTTTGATGTATAAAGCAGAATACTTAAACTAAAACATTATCAAACAACATGCAGAAATATTTTGCGCTTTGCTTTTTTTATATTCTTATTATTTATAAAAATCTTGCTATCTCACTTTAATCCAATTGGATGGTATGTTGTTATTGTAAAAATTGATGATATAATTTTAAAAGAGAAACGTAAACAGCTGTTGCGTTTTCGTTTAGAAATATTCTGAGTAGCGCACATGCCGGATGGAATTTTTTTTCTTTATTCAAAAATGTTTTTGTGATGTTTCTTTTTTGTTGTAGTTGCTAGTATGGTTATTATTATTATTTTTTATTGTTATTGTTATTGCTATTGTTATTGTTATTGTATATGCATTTGTTTATCTTAAGCAAACATGTTTTGTTCTTAGCAAAAGAATGAGGTCATAATATTGTTGTTGCTATTACTATTGCTGTTACTGTTGCTGTTACTGTTGTTCATTATTACGCATTTTAATATTTTTCAGTAGAGAGGTTGCAATACATCACAGAATATTTAAATAATAATAAATGAACTAAAAAGCACAAATAAGTGCAAAGTGTTTTGATAGATTAATTTCATGCAATAATTTTTGGTTGATGCTTTTCCAAATAAGGAAAATATCTCATAGTCAGCCTTTTCTGATATTTGATATTTCACAAGTTGTTATAAAGAATTAAAATCACAAAAATTTCATTGCCGTTCATACTTTCTAAGTACGACGCAGATATTTTAAAAGCATTAAATTGATTGATAATTATGTTTGATTTACTGCCTTTAAAATGACTTTCCGAACAACCAAATATACAATATTTCATAATATGAGCAAAAAATTTTTAAAAATTTTTTTATAATTTAAAATCTTTAGTTATCAGAAATCATGTTACCATGCAAAATAGTCATAAATAGTCACAAATAGTCCCTGAAATTATATCTCTCATCTTTAAATCGAATTTATATAAATTTTTTTTATTTATATTATTATTATTTTTTTTATTAAATTTTATTGAAGTATTTTTAATAAATATAATTTCTGCCAAATTATTTCATTCCAAATTTTTATGATAAACCTGCAATAGACCATAAGCCCATTCAAAATATATTGAGCAATTATTCATTAAATTTTAGTTTTAAGAGATTTGTATCACGCATTTATATGCTCTCGCAAAAATTTATAAAGAATTTTTTTTATTAAAAGTTAAAAGTAGGAGTTGATTAACAAAAATATAAAAATCCATTTATATGAGACGAGTTCTTGATTTCATTTTGTATCAACAGATAAATAACATCTACGTAAGATAAAATCAAATATATATTTAAGGCAATATGTTTATTTTAATTTTTCTTTTTTTTTTCCTCTTTTTTTTTTTGTTTTTTTTATTAAGAGTAGCCGTAAATGAAAATATGAAAGTATGAAAATAAACAAAAGTTTTTAATAAATATTTTAGTACACTCAAACTGTCTCAACATATATAAAATTACAAAACGTTATAGTCTGTTTCAACTAGGGAATATCCTATAACATTCCATATAGACAAGTTACTAGGACAAAGTCGGAAAATAGGCCTGCTAAGCAAAAATATATATGTAATCAAACAAGTATGCGCTTAGAATGTAACCATCACGATCAACGCGACGCCACCTTCTTGTGCCACTAATGGGCATTAAAGCTGCTAATTAGTCAAGGTTAAGTTTTTGATACAAACGTATAGAACTCAATCAACATTATAATATGCGTAAACTTAACTTCCGATAAAGGTGACATTGCTTTGGACTGATGACTTTCACTCAATAACAAACAGATGACATTTACTAGAAATGCTCACTGAAATTATTTGGGATCCATTTTTTTTTAGCTGACCATTTTTTTTAAAAATCATATAAATAAAAAAAGGAAAAAAAACTATTACAATCCGGTTAATAATCCTTAAAATTTATTTATAGATCAAAATATCACATTTTACCAATATCTATTAAACATTTGTTGCAGTTTGAACATAGAGCTTCCGTTAGGAAGTATATCAAATTTTTTGCGTTTCAGAAAGAAAAATTATTCTACATCAAACGTTGTAAAAAAAAATGTAAGTCATTCTTGTTATATAACTTGTTTTATAACTTCAAGTGCTGTAGGGAATTCACTATTCCAATCTTTTCCAATCTTTTTACCAGGCACGCATTTATGCAGCCGCAGGGTATTTTTCTAACAAATTTTAAATGACTCTCTCATTTAATAAACGACTGAGATAAGAACCACATGCTTTATATACAAATATTATATAAATTAATAAATATATAAATAAATAAATGTATGAATAAATAAATAAATCTATATATATATATATTTATATTTAATTTATTTGTGTCCTTGCTATTATTGCTCTTGCTGTTGTTATTGTTTCAAATGTTAATTGATGTTAATTTATTTCTTTAATGTATTTTTATTTTGCGCATTCAATTATAAAAATTAATTATACTGTTGCATTGAAATTTAAGTATTTATGGAAACGTAAAGCACTCGATATGAAATGAAATGAAATGAAATGAAATGAAATGAAATGAGATGAGATGAATTGAAATGAATTTGGATAACTTTTGATAAGATGAAATGCGGTGTGATGAGTCGAAACGGAATGATACAAGACGTGACGAGACGAGACAAGACGAGTGGCGGCCACCATTATTTCATGATATATGTAATGTAATGTCTAAATGTATGCATGTGTGTATGTTCATAATTAATTATAAAATTTTTAAATAGAAAGTATTTTCATAATTAAATTGTTCTAATATATGCGTATATATTTAAAAAAGGGTGGAGAGGAATATACGGCAAAATAATTTTTTTTTAATATATTTACATATAAATTATACGCCACAGTGGATCTTACACATGCATGTCATAAATGTAGCTATAAATTAAAATTGCATTGCGTGACAAGGGGTTAACACTAAGTGATCGACCGTAAGGGGGATAATTTATCGAACCATAAGAGTGTTAACTTTTATGCTAACAATAACTTTGGAAATATTTGCGTTTCTATTTCAGCTTAAAGGAACAAAATTGAAATCATGGTAACCGCAGGCTAAGGATTTAATGGCGCACACTTGTTATAAGAACTAAGCTATCTGAAAAACCTTACTAAAGAAAAAAGCTTTAGGAAGAACTTTTTCATAATCTTTCAGAAAAAACTTAATTAAAAATTTATTCATTTTGGCATTTAAAAGTTAAAAAAATTGCCATTTTTTTTCTTCATAACCATTTATTGGCATATATTTTTTAGACGACCTAATATATACGTGTAACCAATGGAAATTTATTTAGAGGTGAATTTCTCAATATTTCAATATCTGTCACTCTTTAATTATTTATTAATTATTTTTATTATAATTATTTCAAATGCGCCATAGAAATAACATTAAAAATATAACTAATACTGATGAAAATATTATCACTAATTATTATGAAGGTATATATATATATATATATATATATATATATATATATATATAATGTAACATATATATGATTATTAAATTAGGGAATTTAAATTTTGATTTATTAGCTCTTGGCATTTTTTGGATTTTCGTAACACAACAACAGAATTTTTCTCTTGTTGCTTGTACGGTACATTGCTATTGATGTAATAAGTTTGTGGGATTGAATATTGAATATCTAAAAGAATTTTCTTTTTTATAATACCGAATCAAAACGTTCCCATCAAAACCACTGTATTAAACGTCTTGGATAAACGATTATCTGTTACATAATAATTCAGTTCCTACGGAGCCTATTTTTAGATTATTTTCATACTACTTTTAGGTAAAGTTTTGAACATAGCATATTAGGATATACATGAAATTGATAAAGTTTTCGATCATATTCCAAATGACGTCTTCTTCTTTTTTTTTTTTTTTTTTTAGAAAGAAAATTATTTTATGACGTAAATTGCTAATTTTGGAAATTTTTTAAGGAATAAAAGTAATCTAGTAAAAGATCCTACAGAAATTTGATCCATATGGAGCCATTAATTTTATGAATCAAGTTTTCACATACAGAACTTTTTTAATACTTTATAAAGTAACTGCATTAAGTTTTAATTTTTTATTTTATGCGAAATATTTCGTAATTATTTTTAATCACTTTTTAAACCAATAATTTTAAATTTTTTGTGTTTTTATATTAAACTATTGTTTTTATATAATACTCTAAATGGATATTTTAATGGCTCTAACACATAATTCTGGTTTTAACATCGTATGGTATAATGCTCTCATTCCAACTTATTCCAACTGTGCTTATTTACAGTTTACACCTTGTATACATTAAAAGTTTTCTCGTTAAGTATCCCACAGAAGTCATGAATGAATGAAAATAATTTATTATGAGAATTGTATGTAAAATTTAAAATTAAATCAAAAAGATGTTAATTCAATGTTTCAGTTTTTAAAAATGAACATAAAATTCCCAAAATTATAAATGAATAATTTAAAAAATAAATAAACGAATAAAACTCAACCATTCTTCTGATCCATTCATCGGTGAAAATATTGTTTGCTATTAATTTAATCATAACTTTTCACAATTATATGAATTGTGAAAAATTATTGAATTTTATGTGACTCTAAATTTGGCAACATCATTATCGTAAATCGATTTAATAATCCATATAAATATAATTATTATGATTTTAAAAACACTATAAAGTTTTTTTGTATAATTTAGTGCCATTGTCGTCTTTTGTTATCACAAGTGTCGTCATTGTCATCAAAGTTGTCATCTCTCCTTTTTACAAATGAGTATGGACTATTGCCTTCAGCATTCAATATAAACAAATGTTGTGTTATTATATCAGACATTGATGGCATTGTATGTGAAGATATGTCATCATCTATACAAGCCCAACAACAACAACAACAACAAACAACAACAACAACAACATTATCATTACATATACAGCAACAACAGTTTCAACTGAATTTATGTAAATCAAATAAACAAACATTCAGTTTTGTCACCGATTCACAATCATAAAATACAATTGTAAGTTACAATTTTTTCTTCTTCTTCACGTTTTTAGACTTGTTTGTTTATTTAATTTCTTTTTTTTGTAACCATTACCAAGAGGTTGGATGGTGAGTATAAAAACTTTGTTATTATGTTTGTAACGTCTAAACGGAAGAGTCGGAGACCCCATAAAGTTTATATATTTTTGGTCAGCATTATTCTCCTGGTCGCAAAAAAAAGCCGATATCAAAATTAAATTTGTTGAAAACGTTGATGGTTTTTGAATACGTTTTTTGGTATTGAAAATGGGCCGAATCTGTCTAAAGCTTTCCAGATATTTATAGGAAAGAACTAGAAACAAACCCAGTTTGCATTGTACTAGATTACTTTAGAATAAATTTTACATGAAGGGATTTTGTAAATTCACACGTCCGTCCATCTAAATTATTTTTTTTGGTTTTTTATATTCAAATTACAGACCGTAATAAGTTAATTTAATAAAATAGGTGGACATGCTTAAGTCCGGAAATGGACGCTATTCCATACAATAGAAAAAAGATGTTTGCACGAAAAACTTTACAATTTTGAAAATATCAGATCAATTAAATTTATTGCTATTTAAAATACAAAATTGCTTTGAAATATATAAAGGAAAGAGTAAATCCCGAATCCAAGAATCAGTTACTCAATGAAATGAAACTTTGTTTCGAAAAATTGCAATAAGTTTTTAATAAAAATGAACAATGATCGAGAAAAAGACAATGAGCAAAATTTTAACATTTTAATATTTCAATTTGCGATTTATTAATTAATATTTGAAAGTCGGCTTTGCTCGACTATAAACTTTTCATTAGCTTATTAAGTTTTGATTGTATTTTCCAAAAAAATTTTATGAAACATTTTTCATTTATGTTTATGCATTTCATTTAAAGTATTTTTAATATAATTTGATGTATAAGAGATTTGAAGCATTATTTACATTATAATTATCATTAGCAAATTTATAATAATAACAACAATAACTAATTAATCAAGTAACCATAAAATCAATTGACTGAATAAAATTAACTCAAACTACAGAAAACAAATTTATAATGAATCCCGAATAAGCGAATCCTACATTAAACAACGATTCACCGCTTACAATAATCATAATTATATAAAGGTCTAATGGCCATGTATTGTAGGTCACGTTAAAAATCAATAACAACAACAATAATAATAACTGCAATAAATAGTGAAATTTTATTGAATGAAATTCTTTCACAGGGAGCAATCAAACAACTGCATCGTAATTTAGAAATACCGTTAGAAGTAGCAACGTTGAATAATTTAAATTTTATATTGCCAACAAAGAAATTAGCAATAAAAGCATAAAAGCAATATAAGCAACAGCAGCAACTTCAAAAGTTCTTTTCAATGCAAACGCTCAGACTGGTGCTGAATTTGTTTTCACAACGCCCACTGCATTTCAACATACAAAATTGCAGCAAGTAGATGAAAGACAAAGACAACACAACAGACAGATAAAGTTGATGAACCGCAACAACAACAACAACAAACAACAACAACAACAACAACAACAGCAGCAGCAGCAATAACGGCAAGACCAACACCCGTATTTTAAGGAAAAGCAAGAACAATCAAACAACAATAATCGTAAAGTAAAAATAGAGGAGAAAACTAAAGAAACCAACGAAAGTATACGTGGCTATGTAAAAGAATGTCTACTACCAACATCCAACTACGTTTATAACAATCAAAACGGAAGTCAGAGTACTTTAGGGCAAACAACATCAACTATTAACAATAATAATAGGGATTTTAGTGATAACAGAAATACTACTGGCAACAGCAAAAAGTACCAGGGTGTTACGTGACAGACAAATGAAAGAAAAGTGGCTATGATAAACGGTAATACAAGTATTATTATCACAGACACCGTAGCCCATGCACATACAACAAACAAGCTAATCGGTAATCGCAACGGTAATCGAAGTAAAAGCGGTGGAGAGTTTGGTGATGAAGCTGGTGGTGAAGCTGCTGGTGTCAACAGTAACATTGGCCATATATCAACACGTATTGAGGGACTGGCTGCAAGTACGTGTGGCAGTGGTAAATATAAGTCTAAAGAAACAACACGTATACTTAAGACGCACACATCATCATCTGGTTTGACCTCAAATTCAACAAACCATAATCGTAACCGTAACCATAACTGTAACCATAAGTATAACTATAAAAACAGACATAACTATAATCAAAATCATAATCAAAACTACAATAGCACAACAGATGGTGTGGACTTGGTTGATGATACAACAACTGAATTTAATACAACAACAAAATTACCCAATAAAATACGGCAAACTCGAAAACCTAATAGAATGATTGGCATTCGTACAACGGCCTCTAATGATTGTACGACTGGTAATTGTAATAATAATAGTAATAGCAATGATGATGCGGCTGATAGTTTAGCTGATTGTTCAAATGCAATTAAAAGTGTACCAAATAATAGTCATAATAGTCTCGCCGATGATATTGAACATCATTTAGGCTTGATAGGTTGGCGTAAAAAATGCTTATACATATTGTTATTATTGTTGATACTATTGATTATCACCAATTTAGTGCTCACCTTATGGATTATTAGAGTCATGGAATTCTCAACGGTAAGTTTCATTACTCTAATGGACATTTATTTTTCCTTTTCCATATATATATCTATATATATATATATATTGTTTTTTTTTTTGCAAATATCTATTAGATGATTTTCTATTATTATTGTGATTTTCACAGAGCTAAATGGAAGTAAATCATTTTTATCATATATTTTTATGTATAATTAAAAAACTTATAAATCTTGCAAAACTCATTATTTAATAATTTTGAAGATTTTCTTCAAATGGACCTGATTTTTCTTTAAAATAAAATCTTTAAATTCCTACATAAAAATGTTATAAAATTTTAACGGTTCATAAAATGCAATAAAAATTTTCCATTTTGCATTTATCATGCTAATTCATAGATGCATAAAGTTTTAAATTATCTAATAAAATTTTTTGAATGGCACTGACGATATAATTAATTGAATTTGAAATCTATAGATTAAAGATTAAAGATTAACTGATGTACATTTGATTTTCTTTTCAGAAAGGTATGGGTCAACTGAAAATTGTACCTGGAGGTATACATTTAAATGGTCAAACTTTTATTATGGATGTTTTACGTGCAACAAATATACGTTCACGTTATGGTCAACCCATATCAATAGGTAATTATTCAAAATCTCATACAATTAATCCTAATATTCACGTATATAAATTACAATAAAGATTACGATTATTTCTAAATAAAATCATTTTATTTAACTATATTATTAGTTAGACTTTAGTATGCACGCATTATTATTATAATTTTGCGTTAATGCATTTAAGTGTGAAATATTAATATTTTCATAAAATAATTCATGTTAAATGATGCAAAAATGCTAGCATTATTAGCATATTATGCTAATTATAAAACTTAAAAATAGCATTTTAAGCATTTTGATCATTTATATATATATATATATTCATCTGAATATAATATTTAAGTTATGCTTATTCCACCGTACATCACTCGTGTTATAAGGTATTATAAATTTACTTAAATGTCTATAACACCCAAAAATAAATGAGATGTATTACATCGATCAACTCAAAAGTATCATCCATTTCTTCGTCTATAATTATGTGAAAGCTACTAATTGAAAAAAAAAAATTGTTGTATTAGTTTAATGAAATTTGTCGTGTCGTGAATAGAATTTGGAAAACAGCCTTATTCTAAAAAAGTTTTTATATGAAAAATATTTGCAATTTTGTAATGAAAATTTTATAATGAAAATTAACTTTAGAATATTTTCTGGCATACTCAATAAACTTGGCAACTTTGGTTCATATCGATTAAATTAGAAGCGGTATAACAAAACAAGCGAAAATTTCAATTTTTTACCATCTCAATTTATACTTTATTTTTTATAATGATATTAAGGAAAGTGATGGACTACGGCCTGACCGACTGCAGCGTTTTTTTTTTTTTTTGGTTTTATAATAATGAAATTTAAAAGGGCATTTTATATCTGTTAATGAAATAATATTTTTTTTTATAAAAAGCGATTTTAACAATTTTTAGCACAAAGTACAAAGTACAATCGGTTTTTGTGGATACGCATAATACTTAGATTAGTTTGACCTAAAACCCAATTTTTTTTTATACAGATCTATTTAGATTTATTGTATTGAATATCGGATAAAATTGTACAACTCTGGCTATCACGCCCCAAATAACGCATCATTTTAAGAAGTTTCACATATACGAAAAATATTTACAAATTTATATATATTTTAGTGTCATATGTGTGTGCACTGTAAACATTAAATTGAATTATTTTGAATTAGTAGATATGTAGTGAATTTTAAAAGAATTCAAAAAAGTATGCCAAAGAATTTTAATACGCAAATATATTGTCCTTTGCATTTTAAAACGCGTGCAATAAGTTAACGTTATGACAAATAAACTTTAATGTTTTTGTGAAGTCAAATAATAATATGTGAACATTTTTTAAGCACACTAAGTATGAATGTAATATGTGTAACTATTCTCTACATAAATTATATGCCATCCACAAAATGTGCAATGGCTCATTTTAGATAAGTTAAGAAGACAGATGAGATATTATTATGAACAGATATAAATAAAAAAAAAGAGCCATACACAAACGTGCTGCTATAATTAAGATAACACTGAAGATGAATTATTTGTAAGATGAAGATGGAAAAACAAAAGTATTTGGACAAGCAAACATAATAACTCGATCAACCATCCAATAGCATACTTCATTTCCTTCTATAATGAATATCTATGGATTTTTCAGATGAACTTTTTAATTGTACGTAATCGAAAAATCGAAGAGTAAAATAAAAAAGGAACAATAAGAAAATAAGTAGGCCTCGTTATTGTTTAGCAAGATTAACTTTCCAAGGGCCGGTAATATTTTGATTAATGTGAATTAAACAGTAAAAGAAAGTGGAAAGGATTTTCATTATTGAAGTATATGAAAGGTTCTTTGTATGAAACGATTTCAACCAAAGTTTTCACATTTATTTCATGTGCCACTGATATTCATAAAAAATAACTTAAAAAATTCGAAATTTTCTTATATATCGATTTTCTAAAATGAAATTTGATTTAAGTAGTGTCCATAAAAAGTTGTTGAATTTTATCTACAGATGCAAGAAACTGGCCACCTATCTAATTTCAATTTATCTTCAAATAACTATTAATAAATATTAATGGACACACAACAAAAATCTAAATGATTAAACAATTTTAATTAAAAAGGACTCTCGGTCTAATCTGCAGGTATTCTGGGGCAACTGTAGCTTTTAATAATGGAAGTATTTTAAAATGAAATCATACCACAAGTTCAATTCCATTTTGATAATAACCACTTTCTTTATGGGAATCTCTCTTTATGGGAAAAGGTTCTACATGATTTTTGTTTCAAAATTACACAAGAAAATGAAAGAAAAAAGTGAAAATAAAAAAAAAAAGAAGAAAATGAGAGAAATTTGATGTACTCATATAAATTTTAAGAAAATTACGCATACAAGATTATCATTCTTGGCTCTGTGATGTCTGTCATATTCGTTTATACAATTTATAAAATGATTTCCTCAAAACTGCACGAAGCTAATTGTGAGTGTAAATATGCTTGTGCACTTTTGTTCAAGAAACTTCATTTACTTGAAGTGTCAGTTCATGTTGAACCTTCCATCGACAGATATTTCACTTGTACGTGTTACATCTGTTTTAATATATTTATTTATATGTAACTTTTCAATTATTTTATTTTTCATTTTTTATTTTTTATATTTCTTTTATGTTGTACATGATGTTAATGTTGTTGTTATTCTTATTATTATGATTGTTTGTTTATTTATTTACTTTACGGTTTTTTCATCTGTCATTCCGTATAATTCACGATTGTGCTGTGTTGTGTTATGCTACCACCAACTACCTTCGTGTGTCGACATCAATGTTAGAGTCATCACGTAATTTTTCAATCAATACACGTGACATGAATGGCATGCTTGAAAATCATTTATTTTTGGGCCATGATAAACTTGAATGTTTAGCCAAAGGGTTTCGCATCAATGATACGGCCGGACGAAATTTATTTTCTGTAAATCGTAATGAAGTTACAATCGGTGCTCATGCGTTGCATGTTGAAGGTGAAGGTGGTGCCATTTTTCATGAATCCATACAGACACCACATGTACGTGCTGAACCTGGCAGAGAATTAAGGTAAATTACAAACAAAAAATAAAAAAGGAAAATAAAAAATGAAATATTCAATAAATGAAATGTGAAGCCACAATGCAATACAGAACATTAAAATCTACAATCATTATTACTTTTACGATACATTTTGATATGAGTATAACTTTGTCCTGTCAAATGGAATCAGATCACTCATTATAAAAGAGAAAATGTTTACAACACAAAGATAGAAATTTCAACTTAAAATTGACTCGCAAATATGTAAATCGTAAGATAAAAGCTAAGGCTTTACGTTTCAACTGAATAAGCTTCGGATCCATAAATTGTCCTTTCTATTCAATTTTTTATGTACGACAAAAACGTACGAGACAAACGTTTTCTCTTCCCTAAAAAAAGTCATTGAAAATAATAAAGATCTGGTCATTTTTGTGTTCACTTTTTATAGAGCGTTTTATTTGGAAAAAAAATTGAGATATAAAAATACTTAGAATTTTGAATATTGTTTTATGAAAGCCGTCCTTTGTCATAAAAAATATTTTTTGGCAAAATTGTTCCCAATTGGTCCATTTCTTTGGGCTTTATCCCACAAGTTTTCGTACCATTCAAAAGCTTTTTTGTGAGTCATTTTCTCGATATTGGTATCAAATTAATCAAAATTTTATAAAGTATTTAAGAGTCCATCGATTTTACCATTCTTACTTGTTTTATTTCTATATAAACATCTTTAAGTTCTATTAATTCTGCAAATTAATAGATCACTCATCTAAAACTGAAACAACAACAAAAATAATAAGTAAATAATAACAACTTAAGCCATGTGCTATACCTTAGGGAAGAAATTGTATTTTGCCAATTTTATACCTGAACATATGTAATAAATTGAAGTTCGATTAGTTTATATGATGATGTTTCTTAAAGTTTCATACTCAATTAAATCAAATTTACATTGAATGCATTTAATGGCAGAAAGTTGTGATATTAAAGGCAACCAAGATTGTATACGTGCAACATATTGATCAAGCAAAGAACGAACAGTAAACAATAAGTGAATAAAATAAAAATTATAATCTGACTCGCAAATGTAACCATTTATAGATAAATGAACCACCATTTATGTTAAAATGAAAATAAACTTTTGAAACGTAGAGAGATTTTAATGAAAATGTAATATTTTTATGGATTTATACTTGTATTTACACAATTAGCGATAAACTTATTCCAAAGCATTTACACATTTGAATGATTCCAAAATATTTGTACATTTTTACAGAATAAGAAATCTCTCAAATATTCACAACATTAAACGTTATTTTTAAATGGATAAATATTCGTCGCAATTGTGTTTATTCCAATTTCTCATAAACCACCACTATAAACGTCTCTGCGTATGCGGAGCGTTTTATGTATTTGTGCAAATTAATATGCATAATTATAAATTACCGTTACATACTCTCAACTCTTACACATAATAACTCATTTCATATTATTTTAATACGCATTTGAAATTGGACTGCGAATAAATTTAATTTAAAAGGGAAACGCCTGGTATTATGCTACAATTTTAGTAATAATTTTAGTAATAAGAATAATCTATTCATTGAAAGTGGATTAATTGTTAATAAGAAAGATCAACCTTTCACTTTCGTTTTCCGAAAAGAGTGCAATTTCTAGTAAAAAGAAAAATACCTTACACGGAACTTAAGCTATTACGTATTAAGTTAGTAGTTCTAGGCGTCACAACAATTTAATACTAATTAATTTAAGATATTTCAATTGAATGATTACAAAATTCTTACAGTAAACTTTTTTTTGCTTGTGCCATATAGACTGGAATCTCCTACACGTCAATTGGATATATCAGCAGCAAAAGATATAAATTTACAATCGCGTGCCGGTAGCATTGAATTGTCTGCATTAAAAGATATTAAATTAAGTGCAATTGATGGCAGTTTACGTTTCGAAGCAACGAAAATATTTATGCCTAATTTACGTACAGCTCAACTACCTCTACCGAATACACCACAAAGTCATGAACATTTACATCGTGTATATCAATTATGCGCCTGCTCCAATGGCAAACTATTTCTAGCTTCACCGCATTCAATATGTGCCGGTGATGATACAAATATTTGCAGATGATCATCTCTTGAACAAAATTCATAATGAAAATTCTAAATTGTTATAAAATTGAAAGAAATTGCAACGATCTGACAATAAATTATTTAATGGGCAACAAATATGAACAGAAAGAAAATTTTATCAGTTTGTACATGAATGCCTGTAAAAATGTGAGTTATCGAGTATCTAGAACTGCAACTGCAATAATTATGCAAGAATGGGTTTGCATAAGCATTGTAAATATTGATTTCATCAAATTAATCAAATTAATTGCATTAATTATATAAAAAATAAAAATAATAAAATAAGAAAAGAAAAGAAAAAAAATTAACCGCCGTTTAACTAGTTGAATAATTTTATACCAAATATAGCATATTGTATAAATTATATTATATATGCATGTGTATATGATTATATGATGGATATTGTAGTATAAAGTGTATATAGAAATGAAATTAAAGGAAAAATTCTCTTAAATATATAAAACCTCGAAGCATTTGTTCTTCATATTTAATAATAATGTATTGCATAATTCTAGGCTAGGAAAGCAACAATGTATGAATAAACAATAACTATGAAGAATATAAGAATATAAGAGAATGTAATGGAAATTTAATAAGTTACTCGAATTTAATAAGTTTTCGTTTAGGGCACATATCATTACTTTTCAAAAGACAATAAAGACATTTTTAATAACTATAATGTCCAATACCAATCTTAATCTATTCTACCACTTTTTCTACCCATTTTTATACTTTACTAATGCTTTTCGCAAATAATTAATAAGTTGCTTCGAGTTTTCCGATATATTTCAATACATTCATTGATTATTGATTTTTCAAAGTTTTACTCTCAAATATATTTAAGCAATTACAAATTACGTTAAACATTACAAATTCATGAATGCGGAGGAAAATCCGCAACAATACTAATAACAATTATAAGATAAGAAATGAAATCTAATTCGCGTATAATTTTAACAAAAATTCAGTTTTTGCTGTGTATTAGGTTGTTCTTCTGAACAGAGTCGCATACTTAAACAAGATTCATTTGTTAAAAATTTTTATTGAATCCATATAAAAATTGTCAAGCAAGACACTTTTCAAAATTTCATTTTTCACATACGCGAAAAGTGCAAGTACTCTTAAAGTACCTAAATGCTATAAAGGAGATTTAAAATTTATATACCAAATATTAATCTGGACGATATTATAGTTAGATCATGTTATAAAATGTAACATAACGATTGAGTTGGTCAAGTCGCATTCATAATGCAAAATGTTTATTTATACAAAATCTCTTTCACTTGTACGCCTATTACGAAATGAGTTTTCACATGACCCAAAATATATGTAATTGACCTTGAGAAATTTTTTTAATTATTAATAAATAATTATTGATAAGTATACTCAATATAAGGCAAAAGGCAATATTTAAACAAGAAATAACAAAATAAATCTGAAAAATAGAGCGTAATTAAATGTAATTAGCAAGGGAAACTAAAATTGAACAACCTTTTAAGTTGATGTTAATGTTGATGTTGAGTCTTGTTGTTGCTGTTAAATCAATAATTTAACGTATTAAGCAATCAATCAATTAATCATTTACTAATGTGTACTTAATGAGAATATAAAACAAAATTGTATAATTTAATTAGTAAGTTAATAGATTAGATATTAAATTACTCGTTATAGGATGATCCTTGGTCAAGATTGATCATTAAATTGTTCACAAAGATCTAACTTAAAAAGTGAATAAACTGAAAAATTTTACCCAAATGGTCTAGGCTTGCAATAATTAATTTATATATATTGTTAAAAAACGATTGAAAATCGCATCGCAAAAAATGTTTCTCAAATTATTTCAATAAACCTTTCCCTTGAAACTAACGTACGCCAAATGCGTTAATTACCGAAAAAGCTAACTTTTATACCTATTTAGTTGCAGAACCATATAAAATGGTATTGATTTGTTAATCTATCGGCACTTATTTTATGAAAAGATGGATTTACCTTAAATCCAAAAATGGGTAATGATTTGGAGTTAATGATTTAGAATCAAAATTATTACATATATAAATATATTTCGATGTACATTAATCGATTGTGCAATCAATTTACAATTTAAAATTTGAAGCAAGACTTATTTGTTTTCATAAACAATGTTTCAAGATTTTTTCTTAACAATTTTTTTTTAACGTAACTTAATGAAATTACGATCAGTTAATCGTTTTTAAACATTAAGAATTGAATATAAAATTTTTAAACAAAATTTCTTTAAAGTGATGTTATTTAAGTAAACTTCTTTAGATAGATTTTTTTTTTTTTTGAAAATAAATAAAATTTTGATTTAAAATCACTACGTATAAATGTAACCAGTATGATATGCACAAAATCAAGAGCTTCTTGCAGAACAAACAACGTGTTCTCTTTTTATATTAATATAAAAAAGAATGGAAAGAACGGATTAATAGAAATTCTTAATAAAATGTAATTTAATGAAATTAGAGTAAATCGCTTAAAAAGTTATAGAAACAATTACATGTATGAATGAAAAATATATGAAAAATATATATTGAGTTGTATATTAAATGTTTAATAATGATGTATCAAATCAATTGATCAAATAAATTCAATTATAAAAAATGTCCAATAAATAACATTAGAATTGTATTTAAAGCATTAACTAATATTTAGTACAAATTAATAAAATTTAATTATATATAAAAATTTTTTTTGAAAATTCGTCTTAAATTGTTTTCTTATGAATTTCATCTAACAAGGTCATGAATTAAAAATTCAAATTTTACTCGCATTTTTTTGGTTTAGCCATCAGTTCGCAACGTTATTCAATAAAATTCTTAAATGAGAATTATTATAATGCAAAACATTCAATTGATTATTAAATAAGTTTTCTTATATTTCATTGGCTATTTATTCACTTCATTCACTATTCAAACAAATTATTTTAGTTGATTTTCATTTGAACTGTTCGAATTCTGCAAACGTATGTTAAATATAGAATAATGAATGTTAAACTTATCATTAAGTTTTCATTTATATAAAAGCGCTACATTATCAAGAAAACTTGGCATAACCTAACATTGGCATTTTTAAGATAAAAGATTCAATATTTATAAATTGACCAGCTAAATAAAAGAACCATTAATGCCCTTATAAAAGTCCATTTTTTTACATAAAAAAAATTAACAACTTAAGATGTATTCAATTTTTATAAAATCGATCATCTTAGAATTATTGGCTGATTCGATTTAAACTTGTCTTTCAATATGTCTACATGCCTGTCTATTGTTTGTTCATAAAAACTTATTGTCAAATTTTTATCACATATTAGTGGAATATTGGAAAATAGAAGAACATTAAGAATAAACTATTTCTGTGATGAAACGTTCGATGAAACGTCCTATTTTATATGTAAATATAAAATTTTGCAAAGTATATCAAATTTAATACAGATTGGATCATTGTTTGAAGTACCTTCCATGTAAAACAATTTTCCTATTATTTGAAACATTTCTTAATTCAAATAAGCAAAAGGAGACTTGAGTATTTAAAGAACTGCCACAACCGAGTATAATTTCCTTTTAAAATTTAATAAAATTTTTTAAAAAATGTTTCTTATATCCTTACGTGTATAATATTTTTATTAAATACATTTCAACAATTAATGCAAAAATTAGTTGTAATTGAAATATTTTTAAATTTTTTTAATTATTTATTGTTTATCATATTTATTTAATGCAACATAAATCAAAATTCGCTTATTATACTGGTGCATTTAAACGATCGTTTATTTTATTAATACAAATATTAATACGAACATTAATTTATTAGATTTGTTTGTGATAGTGTGATATATAATTTATTAAAAATTAAGGCAAATAATTCTGTAAGCAAAATTAAAATTAAAAAATATAAAATAATATAAAAAACAAGCGAATAAAAAACATTAAAATTGGCCAAAATATTTACATAAATATAACACAAATAATTTTAAATTTTTTATGCCTCATTTTAGTAAATTTGGATTAGTAGTTATATGACTTTGAAGTAAATCCTTTTGCAAGTATCTTAATCATGGCATCTCATTTCGCACTCTGGAAACCTTTTACAAATGTTTCAACTTTTCAATGCTCTTTCCTGCTAAACCTCTGGTTTAAGTAGTTAATTTCATCCAATTTAAGGCATTTGGTTTAAATTTTTAACAGAATTTACATATAAAACAAGTAAGAAAATTATACTTGGCTGGAGCCAAATCTTGGATATCCCCAGCAATGTACTATGATATTACAATTCAGAATCTGATTCAGTTTTTTCAGAGTAAATTGAAGTAATGAAAGTTTGATATTGCATACTTTCGCATAGGCGTTTGCGAATTGCATGAGTTTTGGATAGGCATTGTGGAGCAACAGCCTCCTTACTTGTAAAAAATTTCAATTTTTTATGTTTTCTCTTTATTTTGCAATGTGGTCGTGTGCTTTGACGGGTTTGGTCCATTTTCAATCCCAATCTGCATGCAAGAACGTTGAATGTTTCTGCCAAATATGGATCCGATATCTTAAATTTTGCGACCAGGAGAATTTTTACAACAGACAAACACATAAATGGACAGACATGTCTAAATCGATTCTTAATTTGCTGTTGACCAAGAATATATATACCTTATAGGGCATTCGAAGCTTCTTTCTAGACGTTACAGACATAATAACAAAGTGAATGTATCCCCAACCTTCAGGTGATGGGTATAATTATACTCTTAATAGAAAGAAACTTCATTTAGCTGTAATAAAAAGTTTTATTCAACTTGAAAGTCCAGAACATTATTCATATAAAAAATATTCACAAAATTTATTGCATTTAACACATTTAACAAGTTCAATGTTTATAATTCTTTATGATTATGATACGATTCTATGACTAAGTTATAAAATCCTATTTATCATATAACCGACTTTTGATGTTTGCGAATAACACTTTCACGAAATACAGCAGTACAAAAGGTGTAAGAACATAATTGATCCAGTCATATTTATACCACCTTAAATAAAGGTTTTGGCAAAAAGCTAAAAAATTGCCACTAAGAAATTACAAAGCCAATTGAAATTGATTAATAATCTAAGTATTTGCGTCAAATGTTTTTAGACTCTTATTTATAAGTTGAAAGAACTCTGCACAGTATTCTTCACTGGTACTGGTACCCTAACATATGGTACAACTATTGGAATAATAATGTAATTCCTAAAGGTGAACTATGATTAAAATTTTATACGTTAACCTTAAAATATGCAAAGATTTTTAACTATTCAGCTTCTACAATGCAACGCATTTAATTAAATCTTTATTCACCTAATAAAGCAATATATTTGTTAAAATTTTCTATTTTCGAGTAAATTTTTTGAATGATACAATTTAGGAAAAGTTATTCACTTCAATTGCAAGCAATTTAATAAAATCAAAATATGTAGGCGTTACATTTAGCTTTCATGAATTGGGTGGGGCGATGTTGGTAAGCACTACAATTTCATCAAAAGCATTATTAACTGTATGTTATGTACAAAATAAGGGGAAACAAGGCAAGTGGCAAACAAAAGATGCAAGCACTTCCAAATTACCAACTATTAACTGCCATTACCACAATACGACATAACAATAATTCGTTGTATGCTGGTATCTTACTGGTTGCCAAATAAACATTCAACAATTTTATTTAGACACACACACACACACACACACATATATATATATATATATATATATATATATGCATGCATGTGACTTTTGCTTTAATATCTTTACATTTCAAAGCACACTTAAGTAATTTTACATATTATTGTGTAAAAATATAAAGTCAAAAGAAAATCGTTGCGAAAGTTTCAAATAAAATGTTTTCACCACCATTTCATTATCATTTATATATTAAGATTTATATGTATAGACAAGAAAAATAATATCTTTTGTTAATCAATTTTTCAGCCAAGGTAGTAAGAATTTCCCATTTATTTAGCATTGAAATTAATGAACTAACATTTCTATAAAGAATTTTGAATAAAAAGGTAAGACCAAAGTTTATTGGTTTCCAACTTGTCTCCATACTATTTTTATATTTATTTGTATATGCAGCAAAGTGTTAAATTAAGTCTGGCTTAGTTTTTATATTATGAAGCAAACTTTATTTTATATAATTAATCATTTTTATATAATAATCCATAATTCTAGTTATCCATAATGTTATCATAACATATAGCATGCTATTTATATTCAAGAAATATATCGCAGAGAGTTTAAGCGAATTTTAAATATTAACGAGCCTAGTGGGATAATTTTAATATTCTTAATTTTATGCAAGCAAACATTATCTGATAAAATCCGAATTAATTCATAACCTTAAAGTATATAAAAAAAATAAGTTAATATTTCTTCTAAAATTTTTATTGATACAGAAACTTACAAATATAAACTTACAAATTTAAACTTTTTGTACTTTTTGTACTTGCCTTCCTGTTCTATATGATTTATTTAGTAAATAGTTAGCGCAAACATTTTGACACAGAGATCAAATGACACAGAGACAAATGAAGAAGTAAGACTTGGGTCTATCAGATCGTCAAAGTTTTTCACTGTTTCACATACTGTTCAAGTTAAGTAAAATACAGGATGAGTCCTTTGTAAATTACGCACACATATTTAACTACATTATTTTTTTCTACATGTACATGCTGTATAAAAAGTTTCTATGGATATGTGTAACTTTCAAAAATGCTTAAGTTAGACTAACCTTTAAAATCAACGATCATGATCGATCCTCTCAGAATAATTTTCTAAATTAATTTTAATTAGTTTGTGTTACGTATGCCTTATATTATTGTAAAAAATCAAGTGACTGCCTTTGAAGAAATTGACATACTTTAGACGATTATTTCAGTATTAATGCATCCTTTTTTAATTTGCCTGGCTGGCCATCTTTACTTTGTCCAAGTATTGCTTATTTAAATTACAAGCTGCAATGGATTTGGTAATGAGCGACTTTCAAAGATATTTTTAACTACTTGAGTTTTTCCAGTAATACCTTAGAAAGCCATACTCATGCTTTGAAAAGCCGTATCCTTGTGACAAATTTTAATGAAATTGTCTTATTTTTTTAGAACCTTTATTAGTTTCTGATTCATTTCATTCAAGGCTTTTTACATCATTTTAGTTCAAATTGTGTAAGTCACTAAATATTCGTTCTATTACCAAACACATTTAAAGTTTTCTTTATACTCAGATGAGTTGAGAGATATATAACAACCAACCACTCCACTTACTATCCGAACGTATAGATATATTAACAAGCTTTAAAAGTAGCTTTAAAGTAATTAGAATTTTTATGAGACATGTTCCCAAAAACAATGAAAAAAAGTACACTGCATGAGTTTGTTCAACATATGCGGCATAACCCTTTAAATACACATATGCATACACATGCATAAGACATGAAATATATAAAAACGAAAAAAGCAAATAATCATAATGAAGTAAAATGGAAAAAGGAAACAATGTAGCAAACTGTGCAAGTGAGAGCTTAACATGTAAAACTTATTCATACTTGTATGGTAAAAAGTTGGGTGGGCGCATATGGTTAAAATAGTTACACTAACAATATTTTTTGCTTTTGGTTTTTATTTTATATTTTTGTATTAGCATAGCATAAAATTACATGTGTAATTTACAAGTAAGTTTAATACTATATGTTTAATGGTCTAATGATTCAAAATTCTGGTAACGATGCCAAAGACATGAATTAAAAGACAAAAGCGGACATTTTTCGATATTAATAGAATCATAAATACTTTAATATATTTCCAAAATCTATGTAATAGTAAAGATGCCTTCAAATACCACCAAATTAAATATTAAGACTATTTATAATAAATATCTCATAAGGAAAAATTTTTCATTCAACATTTTTAATTTAATTAATATTTTGGCTATTATTCCCCATAAGAATGAGCTATCCATTTAATAAATAATTTTAGTTAAAAGGTTTTAATAAATTATATTTCAAAATGGAAATCAAATCACCATTTTAAGAGAATTTAACCAAAAATATCTTTTCTAATCTCATAATATCGGGTAATATTTGTCATCATTTGCACAATCTTTAATTACTTTAACTTGGTTTAATTTAAGATGCATAAATATATTCATTAAAACCACGCAACCCATTAAAATTTACTCAAAATTTCAAATTCTAATTACATTTCAAAAATTATATTAAAAGACGATCATCATAACATGAATATTTTGTACTTTGACCGATTTGATGATTCAATTCTACGCTGCACTCAACTATAAATTTTTGATCTGCGTATGGTAAGTAAAGCGTGCTCTTAATATCATCTCGACCATCATCTCTCGAGTGCGCTTCGCTCATTGTTGGTAAATTTTCAACTTTGCTTTTTATGTTGAAGCCTTCCTCAAACTCTAGGGCCTATTTGCAATACCACATTAAATGTTTGGTTCGATATCGTAGCTTACTGGGCGGCACTTATTGCCTAAATATACTGAACAGTGAGGTATTGCATATTTTATCTCTGTATTATTATAGTAAAAATCGCTTATGAAAGAAGCGATTTTTACTGTAATTTTCAAATATTCATCTATCACTAATCATCATAATGCAGTTCAAATGCATAAAAATTTATAATTTCAGTATTAGATTTCACATAATTATTCTATTCTCTATGTTACTTAGTCTAAAGAATGTAAATCTACATAAAAAATTTCCAATATTTAAGGAATTTAATTTTTATATTCAGTTTGTTATAAATTCTGCATAAAAACTAATAACCAACTATATGAAAATAATTGTAAAAGTGGAAAATTTTCTGAAGCTAAAGAATGAAATAAGCTGCTTTCTCATTAAAATTTTATTTACTTGTTTATTTCTGTACTTTTTCTTTTTTTTTTTTTTTTTGCTTAAATTATTTGTTTCCTTTACAAATATCTAAAGACAAATTTCATAAGCTCCGCTTTCCAGTCTTATAATAATAACGTTATTTCGAGTAGCATTTCATTATACTTTCTTTTTTTTTTGGGGGGAGGAGGTCTCTTTTATATTGATGTTGCTGTTGGCATGCGAAAAAATAACCGCAATACACACGCTAAAATATTAATAATGAAACCAAATGTATACGCAAAGCCTATAAATGTTTAAAAAAATGTAAATGCAACGCATTTACATTTTTGTACAGCAAACCACTCGACTCAATCTCCTTATACTTTATTTCATTTCATTTCATTTCAGATCAGATCAGACCAGACCAAACAAGGCAAGACCAATATGAAGTGAAAATTCAAATAAACTGAAATAAACTGAACAAATGTAAAAGACCCATAAAGGTTTCAACTTATTCTTTCTTTTACACTTTTTTTTGTCCTTTTTTCTTTCATTGTAATTTTTCTCTTTTTATATTAACATCCTTATTTGTTTAAATATAAACACTTTCCATACTTTTGCTTGCCTTTTTTGTGGTAAATGTTATGTGACTAAAACACAAACTATTGTTTCAACTGTTACATGTAACTGTAACGGTTATATTTTTAACTTTAACTGGCCTACCTCCTTTCATTCTCTCTATTAACCATTTCGTACTTTGCCTTTACTTTTTTTTGTATTCTTTTATGTTTTCTTTTTTTGTTTTTTTTTTTTTTTTTTTTTTTTTGGTTAAGCGCATCCGTTTTTCATTTTTAGATTCGTAAAAAATTAAAAGACAAACAAAGCTTCAAGTATTTGAAAAATGATATGTGATAGTTTTGAAAAACTTGTCATTACCGAAATATCATCAATAAGTGCTAATCAAAAACACAATTTACTTTCTTTTTACATAAATTTCTATGAACAACTTAAAAGACACATTTTTTATAAGGATTTTAAAGGAGTTTGTTATGCAGAAATGAAAACAAGACTTAACATTTTTGAGGGCCAGACCTAAAATAAAAAAAAATCATTTATCAAAACACTTCTTTGACATACCAAAATTAATTTGAAAATTTCAACTTATTAGCTAATGCCAATTTGAAATCACTTAAACCGTATGGCATCTGAAGAACGTTGATAAGTCCACGTATTAATTAGATCGATGAAAATGTACATATCAAAATTTTCATAGGCACGCTTTGTTACCCAAATACAAACATCAAATACTTTTAATAATTTCAAAAGTTCTATATAAAATTTCTATAAATTTCCCTATTTGACTAAATTCAAAGTTTTTATGTATAAAGATTTTTGAGTAATTAATTAATTTGATACTCATAAAATTTAATAAAAAAAAAATCTTGTTATATGCCATTTAACATAATTTACCTCGCAATTTTCTTCTCTAACATTTAAAGTTTTTTGATTTTTATTTTTTATTTTTTTTTTTTTTTCACTTAAAATTTTTTTTTTTAATAATATGTCATTATTACACTTACACATTTATAGCTGTAATAGAGTTTTAAGTAATTAGTGTTATCAATGACCAAGCAACCACAAGGAAATAGTCGTTGTTATAATGGGCCAACCGTAGAATGACACGCAACTTTCCAATGGTGAATTTTCACAACACATAAGAAAACATTCTCACTACATGAAAGTTACTTTATAGCTTTTAATTTATTTTTATTGCTTATCAAGGAAATCAAGCAAAATACACCCAGTCGTTCTTTTTTTTTTCTTTCACCGGCTGCTAGTTTGTTTAAAATGAAAAAATTATAAACATGAAAACATCAATAGGAAAATATAAATAATCTAGATCGATTACTAATACCACACAATATCAAAAATAAAACCACGCCTTTTAACTTTTTAAAATGGTTTACATAAACAATAATTCAAAAAATTAATAATTTTGTACGGCAAAATGCTAGATGCTAGACGATTAGATATATATTTACAATTTTAAACATTCTTAAAATAATTCACTTTTTTCAATCCAACAGAGTTTCTTGAAGACGAATAATGAATAATGATCAATGAATATAATCAAATTCCGAAACATTAAAATGGTTTAATCCTCGAGTCCAATGGCGTTAAATTAAGTATAAAAAAATTTTAGATAGAAGGGATAGATTTTAGGTAATGCCTCTTAAGTAGCGTAAAAATATAACTTTGAGATGCCTGTTTTAGGTTAAATAAAGATTTAGCTCAAGGCCTTCTAAGTGTTACATACGCTTGAATAAACTTATTATATATTGCTCCAAGTCAAAAAGTAACGTAGAAAGTCATAAAGCGTGTACATAATTTATCATGAATGTTACACACAGAGAGTCCTAATATTTTGTTATAACTTTGAATGATGGACTCATGAAAGTAAATTTGAAATTTTAGTATACTTAATTGCTCAACTTGTATGTCAACTAACCAAGTAAATTGATACACTTTCAAGTAACTCTTGCCACTACTCCCTACTACTAGTAAGTCGAATGTGATACAACTACGAATGCAATGAAGCAATGGAGCAATAAAAGAGGATGTTCAGGTGAGAAAAGCAACCAACTAAGCAGACCAGAAAGGGAAGGGAGGCAAATAATCAAGCAAACATTCAGCCAAGTAGCAAATATGTTGAAGCCACAATTTACGATATTTAACACCATATTTAATGTACATGTGTTGGCATCGCCACTTCCATAATACAAACATGAATGTACATCTATGTTTGTACATGAACATTGTTATGGCCATATGAATTTTATTTATGGTAGTGTGTGCGATTACACAAATCTAACAAGCAAACGCGTGACAATATTAAGCTGTCTATATTACTCCATAAATAAATATATACATGTACAAAATGGGTCCTTGTTATATTATAAAGAGACGGACAGCCAGACAGACAGACGTACAGACTAACAACAACAATGCTATACCTAATTACTTTATAGTGTGGCATTTTATAATCAACTTCATTTGGTTACTGCATAATATTACTTAAGTACTTTTAATTATTGTGCTATTCTTAATTTGTACTTATACTATAAGTCATAAACTAATATTTAAGTAGCTTACATTTTATATGTACAAAACTGTTTGGTTCGTCTCATAAATAAGTAAACTTCTTTTCTTGAATATTAACTATCTTCTTTGGTAATTTTTTTTAACTTGCTCACACAAATGCTTTGTAAATAACAATCTGCCCTAATTTGATTTCTACTTTAGTTAAGACCTTACAAAAATTTTGCAATTTTTCCAAATAGTCTTATGTAGATATTGCAAAGTTTTCTAGTCCATATCAAACAATTTTTTTGGAATGTTACATGTAAAGAAAACCAATGTTATAATTTTATGACTAGTTGAAATTCTTGTTATTCAAAAATGATTCATTACATTTGCTTCTCACGTGAAAGAAGAAACATACTTCTTGGAATGAGAAGTGAAACACTTTAACTGTAATCTTTTAAAGATCACACAACTGTTTTTCACCGGTCTGCCTTAATTGTGTTTTCATTAGCTTCAAGGGGCCTTCCAGAAATGAAGTATTAGTTTTGCACATAAAATAATACACCCATAGCACAGTGAAACAACAGCTCTAGCTGTCGTATAGAAATGTAAGCAATTAAAAAAATTTTATATGTCTGAGGTTAAATCTTAGATATTCGCCAGCCAAACAAATCATCATATTTCAAGTCATATTTCAGTTTTTTAGTTAAAATTGAAAAACAGAAGCTTAGAAAAGGGAAAATTTAAAATTGTACAATTTCACATACGCGTAGCCGATTTACATAATTTTCTTAAAGCCATTGTAGAGCCATTGTAAGCCATTGTAATTCTACAAAATTTTTACAGTCTACAATTAATGAGCCTAAGACCATCGAATTTTGTTAAAAAAAAATGAAGTGTTCCAGTTTACATTGCACTGACTATTTTACCCATTTTTAATATCTTGAACTTGATATTTCCACAAAACTTAGGCTCAATACCTTCCTTGATTCCAATCGGGAGAATGTTAATAACATAGAGAGAGACGGACAGGCATATCTAAACCTTTTTAAAATTTGTTGCTGACAAAAGAATGTATATACTTTACATTGTCTGCACCTTCGACCTCTAAGTGGTGAATATAAAAATACAAAAAAAAGTAAAATGTACAGTGTATAGATCTTTAAGTCACTTTGTGTTCATTTAGTCAGTTAACGATCATTTCTCGCAAATTATAAAATTTTTTGTATAAATTGAAGACATAACATTTTCATTTAAAGGTATATTAAAATCTTAAATCGTTCGAAAATTACTTTTTTTCAAAACATAAACTTGTAAGTTCGCAACGAACTTTGTTACAAATGATAACAAATGGCGATGGTTTAATTCGATAAGATTTAGTAAAAAGCGTCCAGGTAATGAAGAAAAATCCTCTACAAAATTGTTCTAATCGTTTATTTCCGGAATTTTTATACCACAAATATTATTATTTGCAAGAAAAAAAATTGAAATTGGTTTTGAAAAAAGAATTTTTCTGAATTAAATAAAGATAAATTTTATCTACACAAATCGATTAAAAATTATATTTAATTAACCTCAAATAGTCATTTCAAACAGTTTCCGTCTATGTGTATGCTGTCAAATAAATTTGCTTCCATTATCTTAGATGTTCTATTCTTCTAATTTTAAAATTTATTTAAATATGAAAAGTCTTTGCAATGTGTAGATAAAAAAAGTAACGAGATATAAAAAATTTTCCTTTATCATTTTACCATTTTTGTAATTTCGGCCTTACAATAAACCTTTAAATAATTGAGTACAACAAAAAAAAAAAAAGCACAACAATAATGAAAACATTAACCCATTTAAATGTAAAAAATGAAAAACAAACTACAAACATATTTAGTACGCATATGAATCGTCATTTGATAGCAATTAAAAATTATCGCTAATTGCCATGTGTTACATTTACATTCACTTAAACTTTGCTACTTTTTTTACAATCCTTGTTCGGCTTACTAACGTTGAAATTATTTTTTTTTTTTTTGTTACTTTTTTTCACTTCTTTATTTTTGTCTTTTATTGCAACAATTTACAATTGTTGAAGAATGTTACTTCCTATTTATGATATACATACATACATACAAATGTAGAAATTTGAATTTAAAATATTTGCCTTAAGTTTGAGGGTATAAAATTGTTTTGTCAAATTGTTTGCAACATCCACAAGAAGAATGCTAAAAAAGAGAATGCACTCAAAGTAGATATCAATTTAATTGTATAAATGTGTGTGTCAATTATTATCTGATCATCACTAAAAGTTACCAGTAAGATTGAAGACTTTGCTCTTGCTTGTCAGAGTTGAAATAAAATTAATAGAGTCATGCGAAAGACTCTACCGCAATCCAACCTAAAAGTTCTTTTCAAGTAAAAAGTTTTAGATGAAAACGATTCAAAAGTTTAAGGAATCCCTCAAACCAACTAATAAATCTTAAGATATACTTTTAAGATAAGACAACAAAAATTCATCCGCTGTTTCTAAAATGGTTTTTATATTATCTGATATTAGTCCAATTGATCCAGCCAAATGTGAACAAAATCCCAGTGGATGGTGTCTATTTAAAATTTGACTTTGCCCAAACATAACTTTGTATGTAAAAAGATAATAAATTCACTAAATAGTTGAACTGATAGATAGACTTGTTTTTAGTAAACTTTAAGAAACGACTTGTACACCAAACTAACCCGGTGTAACAGTAAATAACGTTGTACCGTACTTACTAAAAAATGAACAACAATCGCATAAGTAAAACATAACAATGTGAGCAGCAGCAATAAAAAGAACAATTACAATTGCAATAAGTAACGAAAAAGAAGAAGTAGTTAAAAATGAAATGAAGTGAAATGTAATTTAATTGTGTGTTAACATGCACGCGAAAATACAAACAACTCCATGAAAAGTTCATTTAACCAATAAATGAAAATAATAAAAAATTGTATATGTAATGTATGTGTCCATGTGTGTGTGTGTGTGTGTGTGTGTGTACATATGCACATGTTAACAGGAAACATAGAAATGGAAAATTTCATTTAAATATTGTATGTTGCTGGGGCATTCTTTGTAATAAAACAACAAAAATAAGAAGAAGAAAATGAAGCATGAACGTAACTTATATCAAATGTTAACTCTTAAAGTAACCAAAAAAAAAAAAAAGACATTTAAGTAAAGAAGGCAAACAAGTAAAAAAATAACAAAAGCAAAAATAAAATTAAGCTAGAATTGCGGGCAAAATTTTATAACAAATTGTATTAAAAGCCATAATAAGAATAATAGTAGCAGCAATAATAATATCAACAACACATAGAGTAGAAGTAAAGGAAATAAAAAGAAATGTATTGATATTAGTTGGTGTGAAAATTACAAAACATACCGGATGTATTCGAAATGATAAAAGGAACCACCATTTGTACACGCATACCCTTAAACATTCACACAGAAATGTATATTTAATAAATGGCCAAAATGATAATTTATTTTACGATTTACTCTTTAAATGCAAATTCACCTTCTTAAAGTTTTAATGGCGAGAAATCAAATATATGAAAAAAAGAAATGTCCAAACCTTTTTTCTTTAGCTTTTCGCTTTTCTTTCCTTTTCCTTTTCGTTTTGGTTTTTTTTTTTTTTGCTTTTTTGTTTTTGTTCTAAATATTTATGTTTTATTTGATTGTAGTGTTTTTAGTTGACCTTACGTATGACACACAAATCACTTGTTAAACACCAAGTGCTTCCTGTACGGTAATACCATAAACTTCCGGTGACATATATTTAGATTTATTAATTCAATACAAATTCACATTTCTTGCAATTCTTATTGCTATTTGCGTTTCCTTTTATACACACACATACACACACATATACACTTTCTCTCTCTCTCTCTCTCTACCTCTCTCTCTCTCTCTCTCTCTCTCTCATCTCTATCTCCCTCTCCTGCTTTCTATAATTTTCTTGCATTGCGTTATTTGTTTTGCTAAACATTTATTTTTAAATAATTTTAATAATTTCAACATAAATTTCTGGATTGATTAAAAAAAAAATTTTTTTTTAATTCAATTCTATTTAAAAGATATTTTATAAATCAGAAATCAAAGAAAGCTGTCGAAAAACGAAATTTAAAAAATTAGAAAAATGAAATTAGCAACTTTAGAATATTGGAACATCTCTAAATAGAAAGACGATACGAATTTACATTTGGAGTAAGTGAATTATATCAAAACCATGCAAGTTCAAATATCATATACCTTAGAGAAGCTTTTTGTGACAGTTAAGTCCATTTGGAAATTCAAAATTCTAGTTAGCCTTCAGAGCGTAAACTCAACTTTTGCTTAGTTCTCAAACGACATTCCAATGGCATTTACACGTTCAAAGTAATATTTTTTGACTACAAAATAGTTCAAAAAATTGGACAGACATACCACGAACAGGTGGATTTAAATCAAATTAGAAAATGGATAATAAAATGTGGAATTATCTTAATTCTTTCTACTTGGAAAATTCTACATACTAAGTAATATAGACTAAGACTAATGTAGTCTAGTCTCAAACCTGAACTAAATCAGTTGATATAATATAAAATTTTTTCCCGAGTGTTGCACTCATTGCCATAAACGGAAAAACTTTAAGTAATTTACGATTGCAAATGAAAGTAATAAGGTTGCACGAAAATTACAAATATCTAAAAATTGTTTGCCAGCATATTTATTATTACTATTATTATTATTATTATGAATGTAGCAAAGATTGTAACTACATAAAGTTATTTAAAGTTGAATTATTAAATTTAAACATTTAAAGGGACTAATCTGTTTATTTATAATCCAAAGAGAACACATAAAACTTAATTAAATAAAATAAAATGGTTGTGATGAAATGAGAAATAAGAGTGAACCAAATAGCTGATGCTAACTTGACTTATATTTTAATATACAATTATATATTTTATTATAATATATATGAAAAAGGATGTCATTATTTTAAAGCCCACAGTCATAAAGTCAAATGAAAATAGAAATAATATTAACAATAAAAGTATGGCAGCTTTAAAACCTTCATAAATCTATCGCAAAAAGAAAAACACATATAAAGTGTTTTGTGTGGAAAGGACTAACAGCCCTATAGCATTATATGAGTTGAAAGGTTATTTAATAATTTTGTCAGGCTCATTTTTACCTTTAATACTCTAAATCACTTCTATCGCAAAATATTATAAGTTTGTGCGGATGTTTATAATATCCAGAATAACTTGATATAATTTTATAACTTTTGTCATACCAATCGATTTAAAATCATTTTCTGATTCCATTTAAACGTATTTATTTGTTTATTTGGTGTTGATGCCTCCTATTCATATAAATTTACCATCAAGCTACATATCACAAATTTTAAAATAATTCCATGAAATTCTGTAATTCTGATTGGCAAATTATTAAAAATGATTAAGATCGAATCAAATGTGCCTTGATTTTGGAACAATCATTATATAAAAAAATAATTTTCAATATTTTTTACCGAATAACCGATACTCAAAACTTCTAAACTCATTCAAAATTTGCAATCTTTTACTTTCCACACACTTGTCATAAAACGTGAAGTAATGTAATAAATGAGCAACTTGATGTTTAGTGGATTCATAAAAAATTTATACCATAACCTATAGAATTTAATGATCCGCTTTTGCTTCCATTTTGTTCTACTTTATTTTATTCGTTAACTCACATTGAATTATTGAAAGGTTAATGTAAATAATTCCATTGCCACTAATATCGTCGGTTGCTTATGCTAATAACTCATGCAGACGATGATTTTTATTTTCTCGTTATTTATTTATTATTTATTTTCTTGTTTAATAAATTATTAAGCCTAATTAAAATTAATGAAAATAATTTCTATCCCTTTGACCTACTTTTTCATTAAAAGTAAATGCCATTGGACTTCATTGAATTTTAAGTAATACTCGTATAATTAACAAATTCATAAATTCTCATTTTTCATATTAAAAGAAACAATCATGAGAAGGTTTCCAAATGATACATGCATCTTAATAAAAAGTCAAGGAAATAACTTACAAGTAAATAAATTTTAAAACAATTACAATTTTCGAATGTTTTCTCAAAGTTCTAACATCTAGACGGAAAGACCGACAGACGAACAAATAGGCTTACTTCGAATCAGAAAGTCATTTCGAATGAATGAACAATACTTTCTACAATTCTAGTGGTAGATGTTTTAATTGTTTGTCCAAATCAAAACTTTTCAATCAAAAATTTGGACAATTCATGCCATAATTTTAAAGAGCTACATACTCCCATCCTACCACTAAATACTCTTGCTTTTTTATATAAATTGTATTATAAGTTAATGAAGTCAATTTTAATGCATATTCAGCATTGCAGACTACAAAAATCACGAAAACGATATCAAAAAAAAAACTAGTAAATTGTTAAGGCATTTTATAAAAAGTAATAAAAGAAAAGGAAAACGAAAATAAACGAATGCGAGAAAATAAAAAACGAAGTTTACACATCACTGTAATCGTTAAATCAGTAGCAGTAAAATTAACAAGCGTACTAAGTAAAAAGTCAAAACAAAACAAAACAAAACAAAACGAACCAAAACAACAAAAACTATAAACGAAGCACTAGATACAGTGAAATGTTTAACAATGCTACCTACGAAGTGCTTATACAGTTATCATTCACATAAACGTACTTATACACAAAAAGGTGCTTACGTTGAAATTTGTGCTCTTTTGTTAAATTGTTTATTTGTTAGTTGTTAGTGTGGTTTGTTTGGTTGAATTAACGCTTAACTGAGATTTTTGTTCATTTCTTGCATTTCTTAAATTCACTAATTATTTAGGCGCCCCAAGTGATGATTATTGTTATTATTATTTGTTATATGTATGTATGCTTGTTTGTTGTTGTTATTCTATTAAAAAATGCTTCTTTATTTATTTACTACTGTTTATTGTTTTTGTTGTTGCTGCTTTGTTTTTTTCGTTGAAAAGGAGATTTTTTCATATTAAGCGTTTTCTTTTTTACAGTTCTTTACTTCATTTCCATTGAAACAAAATTTGCTGTGTTACATGTTTTGTATTGGAGTCATATAGAAATTTCTTTTTCGTTATTGTCCGTTATATTGTCCGTTGAAAGAATCTTACAAAATATTCAAGAAGCACATAAAAATTTTTTGGGCCATAATTTTTGAATTCAGTTTATTATTACAACCAAGACCGTTATCGTGGCGATTTAACTGTTAATAAAAAATTCTTTAAATTATCATTTGAAATACAATTTTTCCATTAAACGAAAATTATGGGTCTATAATTACAACTCTTAGACCTTTAAATATAGAATAAGTGTAAACTATCTTTGATGGTAAAAAAATAAAACGTTTTGTATACAAATCTTTTCCAATTTTCCTAGCATTTTTCATGTCATAACTATTCAGAGTTTTCTTTTGGAAAAAAATTTTAATTGAAATCAATTTTAACCAAAAGTAAATCGGTTTTACTGAATTGTACTTAATAATCCAAATGAGTGTCTTAATGGGCTCTTACCCATAAAGCACTGCCTTTTAAACTTAAACGTATTTCTTATAAAAGTTTCAATTTAACTAAGCATCAAAGCCTATTAAAACTTTTCATCAGCTCCAAAAACCCGGCATACAATCAGCCAATGGGAAATAGCAATTACAAACATTTACTAGAAATCCTCATAAAAATCGAAAATATTTCACTACATAAAATTAACCTCAGCAGCATCAGACTTTCTACAACCGTATAACTCAATATGACTGATACCTCAAGTATCATTCCAAAAAAGGCAGTGTGGTAGGAAACTGGTAGCAGAGACAGATGTTTTTTTTTTATTAAAAAACTCTTTTTCCTATCTTGATTAGGAATCTTCTTTCTCCTAAACAAAATTACCACAATGACTGACTGTTAATTCCAATAACTTTTTTATATAACTTAACAATTTTAATAGGAGTGAAGCATTTTCAATTGTATACAATATATACATTACGCGGCATAATGAAAAAATTATATCAGAAAAGAACTTGGTAGAATGAAAATAATGAAGGAATAAAATTTCAGTTAAACATTTACTTTATACCGCCATGTATAATCTTTTGAATTACAGACTAAATTTCAGTTTTGCAAATATCTCCATAAATATTAAATTGCTTAAAATAAACGGAAAAACTATTTTTAAAAAAATACGTTCAAAAACAAACCTCACATATAACAAACCTTCGTCTATATTGTAAGGAAGTATTTCTACGCCACCCGCCTTGTGTTAAACTTAGCTGGAACGTAAGAGTTCCGAGGGTCTCCCTTGACAGATTAGGCAAATAGAGAAAAGGACCCAGGTGGCATACCGAAAGATTAACACGAGTGTTCACTTGCGACTTCTAGGCGTAGCGATAGGGAATCAAGCTGTTTGAGTAAACACCCTTCCCGCTCGATTCACTCGTGGGTGAAAAATATTAATAAAAAAAAACTGCTCTTTCTTTTTTTCCTTGTGCGTTCATTGAATCTTTATTAATTGTTAAAGTACTGATTTCATTGGTTTTCTTCTGCTCTTTTCTTTCTTTGTTATATTGCATGTTACATGTTCTTTTTTCTTCTTCTTGTTTATTTCATGGCATAATTTTTCTATGTTCTGTTAATTCGTTTTTTTTCTTGAATTCTGCTTCTTGTGTATTGCGGCCTATATATTTTCTTACTTTTCGTGGAACCTTCACTAATTTCAAAAACGCATCTGCATACTTTGATGTCAAGCTAGGAGTGATCCACAGCTTATCCAATCCTGCGCTTATCTCCTCTCTTCATCTGCGGCAACGAATAACAAAAGCAATGGGTAACGGGTCAAAATATAACAACGAAAGAAGGATTAAGGGGTTTTAAGCCGTAAGGAACTGGTGAGGGAAAAACGAGGGCGACCGACTTTTCCCTTACAATATATCAAAACAAGTAGGAACTTATAGTAGATCAATGTGCACCACTTATTTGGTACACATATTTTCTAGGTTCAAATACAATTCAAAACTGTAGTATTTTCCATAAAATGACTTATTTAGGAAATGCGTTACAGTAAGCGTTGTCGTAAATATAGTCCGATTTTTTCCATAACCCATTTTCAATAGGGTCCGTCTCTGGTCCAAAACACACCCAAATTTCACTAAAATATCTCTAAAATTGCTATCTATAGCTTGTACACGGCTGGGCAGATGGACGAACAGACAGACATAAATCGATTCAGAACGTGCTGCTGAATCAATTGATACAATTAAAGATGGATCTGTCTCATCTTCTTTTGAGTGTTACAAACATCTGCCCTAACTTATAATGCTCTGTACCAAAAATGTTGCAGGGTATTATGATTATGACAGAAAAATGTTACATATATATATATAAATATATTAATTTGGCTTTATAAACATTCATAATAATATAAATGCGTATAATAAATTTATTAGGGCCTATAAAAAGCCAAGATAACGTGTATCGTTAAATAATATAAACACATCAAATAATATGAAAAATTTTAAGTTATCATTTTCATGATGTTACATCTAAAAGAAAGAAAAAGATGAAGAGACAAAAATAAAGTCTCTTTTTAACATGTACAAAGAGTCCTTTATAAAAAAACTATTTCTATATTTTGAGATGTATAATAAATAAAGTATTCATGCATATGTCAAAGTTGAGAGAAAGTATTATGAAATTTTGGAAAGATGTTTTAAGAAAATGGCAAATCGCCAGTGAGGTCAAAAAAAAAGAAAGAAGGAGAGAGAGAGAGAAAGATATCAGAGATTAACAGTAAACTTATGAAGAAATCGTGGGACGAAAATAAATGTAATAATAAGAGTAATAAATCTCTTTATAGGGTAAGTTTAATGAAGTTTTTCATTTCAATTATATGACACATTCCCCCTTTTTCTTGCTTTTTCACTCACTCTTTCATTCTAATAAATATGATCATATTTCTGTGAAACTTTATAATCACCATCAACATGACATAATTATTATTATTATTTTGTTTTAGCTTATTGAATCTATTTTATAAAATCTTTATAATAGTAAGGTCTCGGTTAAAAAGTCATTCATCTGATTCATATAATTTTTGGTTAGCTTCAAATGAGTGAAAGTTTCATAATATTTTAAAATTATTCTTGCATTTTTTTTATCGACAATTTTGCAAAGAGTGGATTTTCTTAATAAAAAAAAAAATACTGTTGAAGGCAACCAAAGATTTGATAAGCAATTTGGTTACCCTATATCAAGGAAATCAATTATTAAAACCTTAAAGCTTAAACTCATCAGTTATTGCGGGAAATTTAGCAAGTGAAAATATTTTATTTGGCTGAGATTTAATTTTGAAACACAGACACATAATTTAAAGTTGTATACTTTCATGTAGGCATAGTCATAGTGACAGTTGTCAAGTTATGAGCTAAAACCCACCACATTTTACATATAAATGTGGAAGGTTCCATATTTTGCGACCAGAGAACGTCGGACTCGCGAATAAATATATTTAAATCGGTTCAAAAATATATACATACTTTATAGAATCTCCGGCGTTTCCTTTTTGGCGTTGCAAACATAATGACAAAAGATAGAAAAAGTAGGTCCAAAGTAGATACAAACAATCGTTAAATGAAATTGCACGGTACGGAATTTATTCGACGCAGACTTCGTTAGAGCCGAATACCTTTTGGCAGGTATAACAATAATTAAACCCGAAGGTAATATCTATTTTGAAAATAAAGACAGGTTATTCTACAAAAAGAAATTATGAAAAAATTATCAAATATCAATGAACGAATTTTCAAAATCGACTTCCACACCACAGGATTATTCACATTAATTAAACTGTTGACTTATTGACCAATGTATTATACTACTTATATATGCAGTTGAACAGGTAAATGCATATTGATATTTATAAATCGGATTGAAGAAATTACATATAAACTTTTTTTGAAAAATACTACGATATAAATTTCTCTGTACATCGTTTTACTTTATGTACTTATCCATAATATTTTGGAATTATCACATGTCCGAATGCATAATGAAATATTAAAAAGATTGTAACAACACATGAGAATAAGATTTGAATTTGAAATTATTATTACTTCTATTTAATAATATTTATTATTTATTTATTGTTGCTGTTCATCTTCTTTTCTATGACCCGTTTTTTACTTTTCAGTTCATTGATTTGAAAATTTTCTCATTTAATTTAAGCTTCTTTATATGGACATCTTTGCTTTAAATGATATCGATACTGAGCGCTACGCGATGCCAAAGTAAACTATCACATCTCCCAATTGGATCGTTTTTGTTTGTTTTTTGAATTTTACTTTTCTTGTTACTAATAAAAAATGTACTTATAAATTAATAACAAATAATATATTTGAGAAGCACAGTAGAAGATTTTATACAAATAAGTTGAAGGCAAAACATTTGCAAACTTACCGCCAATCTAAATAGAGAGTTGTAATCCTGAAATTCAAACGATGAAAGAGCGAACATAAAAAAGAAATTTTTCATTGGAAAGTTTAACTTTCTTTTAACTTAAACATTGATCAGATCAGTTTAGATTAGATCAAATTCAAGAAAATCTTAAGCAAATAGATCTTTTTGAATAAATAAGAAATTTCTTGATGAGCCTTTACATTTTTATTTAGAATATTTCAAAATGTTTTGAAAAATCTTTAATAAATTCAATGATTTCAATTGGACATATCGATAGAAATTGCACATTAAAATGTCTGTTATATTGAAAAATCCGAGCAAACAGTCATCAAATACCTAAATAAACTTTAATTTAATTAACCCATTTTAATTTTGCAAAATCTTGAATTTTTTTAAATGCAAATTTTTCAAGTGCTGTTTTAAATATTTTTCATTATAAAATCATTCAAATATAAACTGTTGTCATAAACGTCTTCCTCCATCTCTTTTTATTCATTCTACCAATTTACGTCTAATGTTTCTTTAATTATATGTCGATTATAAATAGTCTATGTATAACTGTTATGTTTGTTGGAAGCAAAGAATCGGATGAGAAAAATATCGGGGCAAGGAAAAACTAGTAAATTGTACGAAAGAAGGCAATAAAAAAATACCAGAATGAGAAATTTCTTAATGAATGACATAAATATGCAATTAATTACAAATGATGTGAAAAAGTAAGTGTAAAACAAGTAAAAATATTGTAGTCGAATCTAACTGATTCTTTAATACCCTAAACTGATGTCATTCAAAAGAAAAAAGTTAGAAAAAAAATCTTGTAAATCGATGCACTAAAAAATTGCAATTTTTAAATAATTTAAAAAGCTCATTTTATGAAGTGGTATGATCTAAATCGAATTTAGCACAAAGATTCACAACATCAAATAGTCTCTATTTACCGATTTTCATTGAAAGTTATTTTTTACATCATATAAAAACATTTTTTTATATGAAAAGCCGTAAAAGAGTTTAAATTTAGACCAAAAAGGTACATGCCCATCAAATATCTCAAGTAACAAACGAATGTATAAACTCAAATCGAATTAGAAATTGGCTCTAAGTGAATTTGTATAAAAAAGAGTTAGGTTTAGTTTCAAGATCTCAAAATCTCAAGATCTGTAAGGTTCAAATGTAACAAATAATTTTATGTTCTACTTGTTAAACTCTCAACATTTAACAACAACAAGTATAACAGCAACAATAAAAATTACTGTATTACCATGAGACGATTAGATATGAAAGCGATTGTCAAATAAAATAAATTTCAAATGTAAAATGAAGCAGAACTAAAAATCTATTAAAATAATTTAGATATAAAAAAACCAAAGAGAAGAAAGTATATGAAAAAGAGGCATATAAAAGAGATAGATTTAAAAAATATTTACACTGTTTACACTTCACTTTTACTGTCATCACAAATAATATCATCTTGAAGTCAATTTATTGTATAAAGTGTCTATGCAACATAAAAATGACATGAAAGGTAAATATTTTCTTTAATTAAAACTTTTATTACATTGAGCAATAATCGTGCTTGATCATTTTTTCTTATAAATTCTTCAATTCGATTCCTTTGGGTGTTTATTTGGAAAAAAGTGCAAAATGCAATAAAAGCTAATTTTGAGATTATAAATGTTATAATCTACATTCTGATAAAGTAATTTGTAGATTCTATAAAATAAGTATAAATCTAAAATTAAGTAAGTCAAATTTGAATTTTTTATTCGAAAATTTTCACATTTCAATTTTTTATTTTATAAAAAATGTCAAGTAAATTTTCATTCATTTTATCAATAAATTTATAACGTCAAAAATGGTTTGAAGTATTCGTTATTAATAGCGAACGTTTTACATTAAATATTCGCACATTAATTTTCCATAAATCTTGTGCAATTCATCATGAAATCAAGCTGAAAAATATTTAAAAATATGTCGACAAATGCACATGTGTCGATAATGACACATTTTGCGGCTTAATAGAAAAATATCCAAAATTTTAACACTTATTATTCAAGAGATTTTTTTATATGTGTACGAAAAGTCTTTTACGATTTATGCTATTTAAAATAAGATTACATCGAATTTTCAAGTAAATTTTTCGTGTAATTCGAGAGTAATCTCGTTAGTAATTACCATACAAGACTTAGCATTGGCCGTACATAACTTACTTTCTTAATTTTTATTTATATTAAATAATCAATAAAAATACTATAAATATTTTATTATTTTCATTTTATTTTAATACTTTCATTAACAGGTAAATTAAAGTGTCTCCACTCTAATACGTATGTAATAAAACTATCATACGATTCCATTTATACTAAAAGAATTACCTCTACAATCATTGTAGTTTCTAGATCTGGCCATGGATAGGCACTTAATTTGTTCGAAATTAAAAAAAAGAAGCTCTAAGAAGAAATCTGACATAATTGAGGCATATTTTGATCAAAATAGAAAATGAAAAAGTTATGGCAGCTTTAAAAGCATCTCTTGAATTTCTAAAAGAAAATTTACTTCTTTCGATTAAACCAAAGACTTACTTATCAAAATGTTTGTATAAAATGTCAATTTGTGTTTACAAATTATAATTACAAATTGTTCTTAAACGATTTCATGAAAGTTTAGTTTCTTTAAGTGGTCACAATAATAACAAGACCAAAAAAGATGTAAACTCCTCCCATTTGATATTGAATATGGATTAAAAAATTTACAAATTTACTTATGGCATATTAAATCTACAACGTCCAAATAATACATTGCTGTGACTTTTGTTCGAAAAGTATACTAAATCATTGGTTTTCTGCACATCTCTGAAAAAATAAAATAGAAGCGCTTCACAGAACTTGATTGTAAAAGCTGAATTAGTCCTACATATATTCAATACGATTAGTCCTCAAGTTGATATCCTTAATATGAAGCTTAAATGTAAAACTAAACTCTTTAGTGAAAAATTATTTAAAATTGGAAACACTTCGAAATTCAGTATTTGCGAAAAGTTGAAACCGCTAAAATGTACTTTTTTTAATACATATTCATTGATTATGCTAATTGCTATTTCGTGGGCGTGTCATTTACATAATTAACTTATTTTTCTCTTTAAGTTTTAAAAAAACAATTAACGATTAGAAATTTGACATTAAACAAATTTTAATTGAACAGTTAACCAACTAGGCCACCAATAACTGAATCGATCTAGAACATGAAGCTTATTAAGAATTTATAGATATTGAATTTATAGATATAGATTCTTAAAGTGTTGTTGGTTTTATTCTAAATATATTTGCATAATTTTATATCTGTAAAACTGTAATGGTAAAATTTTATGTGGGTTAACAACAATAAAAAATAATGTGCATATTATTATATTTAGGTTTATTATTATTGCTGTTGTTTGATGTCTCACTTATTGCAATTGAACTTAATTCAATTTCTCTTGGTCAAAACTATAAAAATTTCCGTTTTGACATTAATATAAATATGATTATAAAAACAAATATCGTAACATATATCTACATAAAAGAAGCATGCATAAATGAATTTAAAAATGTACACAAGAACTTCATTACATATTAGGTCGCTCAAAAAGTCATTGTGTACATCTTGAACCGATTTTAAGAGTAAGGTTCATATATAAAATTTCATTTAATTTTATGGTGCAAACTTTTATAGGAGCCCCTCCAACTATGAAAAGCATTTAGCGATAATATTTTCCTTATATTTTACTTTTAGTGCGGAGAAAATGGTAAAAATTGAACTCACATGAATAGGTTGGCAAAATTTTAATGTTAACTATGAACCACCGGTGCTTTCCACCACCAGTCGATGGCAGTTCATCATCCATTTGCTCAAGAGAAGTCAACTTACTAAAAACTTTCTAAAACTCCCGATATATATGAAGCCACATAAAGCCAAATATAATCTTAATTGCATGCATGCGGCACCATAATGAACTTAAATTACCAATACTAAAATTAGTAGAAAATATTGGACTGGCGTACAAATCAGGAATAACAAGATATGAATTAAAGTTTGCTTATAATTATTTTTTATTATTTTGGCCCTAAATTTACTAAATTTCTGAATAACTAAAACGAAAACTTTTGTTAATTATAAATTTTCTGGAATTTTAAGTTCGCCATTTCTGATATGATCTTTAATAACATCGGGATGCCATCTAAGCAGATAATAAATGAAAAATTCAAGTGTGCTTTTGTTTCTCTTCTTTGTCATTTTTCAACTCATTCAATGTCCTTTGCTTTTACTCTGTAAATTTAAAAAGCATATGACGTTACAAATGTATGTGGCATAGAATAAAAGTATAGCGGACCCCAAAATTTAAAAGAAGTGTTAACAACAACAACAGAACATATATGAAAATTCAGTAGCAACAAGTTTTATATTTTGTTATCTTAATAAAATAAATCTAAATGTACAACAAGAGTCAAAATATTTCTATTTCTATAATTCCCCAACCTAATTCCGTTTTAAGGGAATTGTATGCATATATAAATCTGTATAAATATCTACATAAAAATGTAGGCTATAAATACTTTTTTTATTTTTTTTGTGTCTGGCATCGTTCAAGTATAAACAAAAACAAAATCATTTTGCTTAAGTGAATTGTTTGCCAAAAAAAATTCCACATACATTAAACATTTAAATATTCATTCAACTTTCAAGTGCACACACATACATATAAACATATATGTGTTAACGTTAGCCATCTTCACATTATACTTTTTTTTATTTATAGAAGGAACATAAAATTATTGAAATGTGTGTGTTCCGTACAACAATTTCATTTCAATTCAATCGAATCGAATAGTTTGCCAATAGATTGGTTAGATGATTGCATTTTTGGTTTGACTAATTTGATTTGACTAAATGGCTATTTGACTGTCCGTCCATTTAGCTTACCGTCTTATCTTTTAGTGTTATTTTGTTTTGGCCATCAATATCATCAAATGGCCTTAGATGAAAATGTAACTGCACATGCATTTCTTGGCTCTTTATAATTCAATCTTGGAAATGCTACAATACAATCAAAATCTAATCAAGTGTCCATTTTATTTAATTTTGTTTAGGGGCTTATCTAAGCTTCAAAAGGTCTGAAAAGGAATGTTTGCATATATGGAAACATCAAATTTTATTGATTCAATCAAATTGGCTTTAGTAGAATTTTTCATTTTATGTCAAACAAAACACACACGCACACATCCATACAATGTTTGTAAATATACATAAAGACAATTTAAAATTTTTTATATTATCTCAGCAAACACTAACTAATTGGAATAATGTGTATTATTGTTACTCTAACAATTGTTGTTAGTATTATTGTTGTTATCATTTGTCATCATAACAAATGCATCTGTTGCATTGTAACTAAAAGTTCATAATTTCCCATAAATTGTCACAAATATCTCAATCCACCACTCTCTATCTTTTTCTCCCTATTTCTCTCTCTATCTCTCTCTCTATCTCTCTCTTTCTCTCTCTCTTTCTCTCTCTTTCTCTTTCTTTCACATGTGTTTATTAATTTACATTCCCTTTATACAACTTAATCTTATCTATGACTTAGTGATTTCAAAATGAACTTCATTTTTGGGAATGATACATCAGAAACAAAACACGTTTAAAGCTTGCTATGTCATTCAAACAGGTTTTATATAAAACCAATAATAATAACCATGTCCACTTCCTTGGCTGTTTTAGTGGTCAAAAAATACACTTCACATAGAATGTCTACAAAATGGACAAAATGATTTATGGACAAACTACTCTAACTTTTAAGTATATAGATCTTCTAGGGATCCAGTGTAATGTGAGAAGTTGAATGAGGCACTAATATTTTATATCCATATACTTATCCATAAAAAAAAGGTTAGATTGAAATAGTCAGTCTATTCAAAAATGAATTTCACAATATACATTGAATAAGTGGGCATTTAGATTGATGATGATGGACTTATCCTAAAACTTTTTAATATTAAGTAGGATTAAGTTTTGTCTATTACTTTTGATATAACACTATTTAAATAATAAAATAAATAACTTTATGGAGGCAATTTCTAAAACTGCTCCCATTTAATTATGTTAATTTTGAGGTTTAAACTCCTCCATTGATTGCATGTCATTCAAATATTTCAAGAAATTTCCATGTGAAATCTTCCTTCAGAAAAAAGGAAGATTTCAGATGGATATAAGTAGCTGTACAACTTTTAAGCGATTTATATTTTTCTCTAAATGCAATTTTTTTTATATCTTCCATTAAAATTTCAAATCACTTTTAAAGTTCAAAGCTTCATGTAAACTCAACAATAAATTTATTTTTTCTTACCAAAATAAGTGTTGTAAGGAAGTATTTTTCCCCTCTGACCTGGGTAAGCAACAGATGAGACGCCAGGCTTCGAAGTCGGGTTCCTTACAGATTAAATTTTCTTTGCCAGACAGCAAACGTATAATAAAACTACGCTACTAATGCTTCGAGTGGAACTGTATAAAAGGACCCCTGTAATGGTGACTGTACTTATCGTTCACACACTTCGTTTTGCTTTACTTTGCCTGTACGACTACTCGATGCGTTTTCAATCAAATAAAAAAGCGCGAGGGTTTTAATAATGATATTTTATGTATAACTTGCGTTTCCTTTGAGATCTAAGACTTAAGTGACTCCTTTGCGATTTTAAACTTACGATCTGTCTGCTTTGAGATCTTCAACTTGATTCCTTGGCAACAGCGTGCGTACGCTTTGTAAATTTACATTTAGAAATCTTAGTAACTAAAACAAAAAAACAAACTTCCGTGCTTGCGTTCGCGCTTATATAAAACTTCCATCTGCTTAGCGACCTTAGACCAGACTGATCATTTTCTTCTCCTTTCTTCTATATCAAAATTAATTTTGTGTTCACAGGAATAATAGAACAGCAGGACCGCTATTGGAATGTGCGAGGTTAGGATAGGTAAGTATGGGTAATAAAAAATGAGGGTAGGGAGTCAAAGGTAAAAGGAAATTGAGGCAAGCCGTCTTTCCTCTTCCTTAATAAAAAGGCTAATGTTATTCGTCCAATTAGTTCTTTTTTTTAATATTTATGTTTCTCTTCCTCTCTTCTGCATCATTCATTCACTCTTTCTTTTTTTCTTATTTCATATGCAGCTACATGTCCTATTTTACGTCCAAATAGCCAACTAACAGGCCATTAATAAATAAATTAGCTTTGGGTGCTACTGTCAAAATACTAAATCACAGATAGAATGATGAACGTTGCCATACTTATGACTTTGTATTCATCATCATCATCATCATCATCTAAGCGATAAATTAGTTTGCTCACAATAATATGAATTCAAACCGACAACACTAAACATAAACAATCATTGACATTCTAGACTTTAGTAACATGATGTTAGAATAATCAAAGCAGAATATTAGGACAGGAGCAACAATAGCAACTATTCTAAACATACCAATAATAATCAACCAAAAATTAACAATGTTTCATATACACATTGCGAAAGTGAAACTTAACACTTATATTTATGTATATGGGAAAAAAAAATTATACTCAGGCAGGCAGACAGATAGCAATAGGTATACGAAAATAAAAGTAGTTGAATGGATGAACAAGAGTCGTATGTGTTGATTTTGTTCATTCAACCTTTCTAGGCTCTTGTTGTTGTTACGTTTTGTTTTGTTTTGTTACGTGTTGTTTTATTTTGCAAAAATCTCTAAACTCAATCAAAATGTTTACACTTGAGGCTTTGTCTGCACCAACACACAGTCATATATGTCCACACAAATGCACACACAGCTGAACACATAATAAAAATACTTTAGCTAGCTGTTGGTGCTGTTAAATTAGTAACCCAACAAATAAACAAAAAAAAAACCAAAAAAAAAAAAGAACAAGCTCACAAAAAAGTTTATGTAGACGAAATCTCTTTATAAAATCATATGAATGATATTGTTGCTATTGCTGTTCTTACTGCATTTCTATTTCTGTAATAATGTTGATAACAATAACGTTGACAATGGTCAACTAGTCAAGCAAGCAACAGCACAAACAACAAGAAAAATTATAAGACATTGATAAAAAAAAATATATATAAAAACACAATGGCAGTGGCAATAGTTGTTGTAATAGTTGTAGTAGTAGCAGTGGCCGTAGTAGCAGCAGGACAACATGATGAGTGGCCATGTATTAAAATCAGTAAATTGTTACTTAAAATGTCCTGCTAACATACACACATCCATACAAAAATACATGTGTATGTATATAGACAGAGTGAAAGAGTGAAATAGTGAAAAAGTGCAAAAGAGAGAACTGCTATTTTTTGTATGGGCTATGTTGAATAATCGGAAACTACTTTAATTATTCAAGGTTTCAAATTGATGAATGGGCTCAATAAACATTTGGATATACATAAAAACATATAATTCCACATACGCTATAGGACGCTATAGGCATAGATGGCATGATGTTTGGTGATTCTCGTAGATTTATTGTATTGTAATCCAATATGTGCTGAAAGCCTGTATTTCTTTCATTTTCATATTTTTTTGCAACGCCAAGTTGAATGGATTAAAATCTGTTAGTTAACTAACGCACTTATATAAAAAATACGCACATGCATGTGCAGCCACATGTACATATCGTCGTATATTCATATACATATATGTTTATATACGTAGATTCTATCATAAAAGAGTTACCTATTTTTGTTTGGGGTTGTGAAGGGCGGAAGGGGGGGGGGGGGGGGGTGCTGGGCGTGTGGCACGTTTTTCACTTTAGCGTTAGCGTTGACATTTACAATATGAATGTTTGCATCTTATTTGTGAATGTATGTAATATGAAAAATAACTGTAACTGAAATTTACAACAATAACAATACCAACAGCAGCATTACCAGCATCAACAATAGTAACAATTTTTTATACGTTAAATAAAAAACAAAAATAAGAAAGAAAATGAGTAAATAACTATCAAGGCAGAATATATAAACAAAACCGTTATTTTAACAGCAATAACAATAGTAACGGTAACAGTAACATTAACGATAACAGTAGCCTTAACGGTAACAGTAACAGTGACAGTAACAGTAACACTAACAGTAGCAGTGGCACTAACAGTTAAGGTAACAGTAACTGTAACAGTAACGGTAACAGTACCAGTAACAGTAACAGTAACAGTAACAATAACAATAATAGTAGCAGTGACACTAACAGTTAAGGTAACAGTAACGGTAACAGTAATAGTAACAGTAACAGTAACAATAACATTAACCATAACAATAACAGTAGTAGTGACACTAACAGTAACAGTGACAGTAACAGTAACAGTAACAGTAACAGTAACAGTAACAGTAACAGTAACAATAACAGTAACAGTAAAAGGCAACATTTATGATAGTTGTAACAGTAACAATAATAATCACGATAACAATAATTGTAAGAATAACAATAACAACAAGGGTATCTGGTGATATTTGTGCCATAAGCAATAAAATGAAATATTTTTGCAGAAAATTTCATTTACATTTATATATAAAACACACTTCACAATGAAATATCAAATTTAAGAAGAATGATAAGAAAAACGATAAAAATGTATATGAAAAAAAGTATGAAAAATTTCAACAGAAATTTACAAAGAAACACCAAAATTTTATTGCAATTTTTCTTAATACAAACGAAAAAAAACGTTTAATATAAAACCAACAAACTATTTAAGTGTATTCACTTCCTTAATATACAAATGCTTGAATATGGTAAATATATTAAATTTGTTAAAACATTTATTAATCCAATGGAAATTATTTTGCAATTTATTTAGTTTATGCTATTTATCTGTGTTTAATTTACTCGATTCTAATTATAAAAATGTTACAGATTAGCAATTACAAAGCAAAACAAAACAAAATTAGAAACAAAATAAATACAAAAAAAAATATCTTTCATATCGAAATAACAATGGAAAATGATTTAGAAATTAGACTAAGCAAAGAACTGCTTTCTTAGCAATTTTACTTAAAAATTTATTATATAATTGCAACAAGGTATGTGCTTTTAAAATTGCTGATCTTTCTCTGGCAGTCATGCGATATTTAAATAGACGTCGATCATACACGAATAATGCAATTTCCATTTAAAGTAGGGCGAACAGCAAAACGTACCATACGTTTTAACGTCATGCATGATGATCGGTATCCTTCCAAGTAACATGTAACTTAACTTTCCATTCTTTCCGTATTTTACAAGAATGGAAAGTTAAGTTACATGTTGCATCTTAAGTCAAAAAAGTGTAAATTTCATTTGCACTTAAGTTTCTTTATAGCATACATTTTACTTTTTATTTACTTACTTGCATGGCGGAATCTTAATATTTTCTGTCTACTTTTTTTCATTGCTATTAAATTGTATTTTATTTTTCAAAATAATATTTGAACATGCTTGTTAAAATGTTGCTAATATTGCAAACTTTTTATAATAATTCCCACCTATCTATCTCACACTTTCTCTCTCACACTCACATTTTGTGTCTGTCATGCATTCAAATAGACTCAATAAATCAATCCATGAATGAAGATGAAGAGAATAAAAGTGGAGAAAGAAACATTACAAGAAAAATTAAGGATTATTATTATTATAAAAATTTGTTAAATACACTCACTCACTCACTTTTCTTCTCTTTCTACCACTCACTTGGGCAATCATATATTTATGATGAAATAAATTTTTCTGATATTCCTTTGGCCTTCTGATCACTTAAGTATAAAACCAAAAAAATATTTATGCGTTACGTGTTATATAAATTTGCATAATGCGAGTGTAGGGAAGAAGAACAAGAACATTTGATGGATGTTAAGTCTGGTTGATGGCATGAAATTATTTACATGCGCAAATATTACTTGGTTAACTCGTTGGTTACTTTTAAATGTTTAATTACTTTTTTCCCCTGAATCTGCCAAATATAATTAAAATCAACTTTTATTTTGTCCTGTATTTTGTCCTTTTTTCCCTTTTTATTCTCTTATAAACCCGATAAATATAATTTTCGTAATAATTATTTACTTAAATTTTTTCAATCGTTATTTTTTGTTGTAAACAACGAAACATCATCATTACCAAATAAATATCTGTCTGTTTAAATCGCCATCATATTCATTATGCATTATTTTAGAAGAATTCCAAGAAAGCGTCTTCTCCTTCATCTTTTCCATTTTAAACAAATGCCATAAATTTTGAGTACTTAATTTGTGTACAAATCTGAAAATTTCTAATAAGGTTGCTGATTTTTGCTTTCCTCAACACTCTACACTTTCGTTACTCAAAAAAAGCCCCACTTTAGATCAGTAATTTAATATATGTTTTGGGTGAGGGAGGAGGAGTGGAACGGATGGAAATTCAAGCTCTTGCCAGTCTAATTACATCGGTTAGACTGACAAAGACTTTAAGGCCTTCAGGATTTATGTAACAGAAATTACACCAGAAGCAAAACAACGACATTTTTTTTTTACTCATTTCAATTTTGAAAGTTTATAAATATTTTGCCAAGCCATCGCTTGGCCTTTATTTATATCTGCCAAAATTTTATTTTAATTTTAATAACTTTTACGTAAAATTACATAAAACTGTTAAACAATATTTTTAACTTAACTTAAACAATATTTTTAACTTAACTTTTTAACTTAAATATTTTAAGACATTCATTCTCCCGTAAGAATAACTTATACGTAGCAATAGTTATTAATATTATGTCATCTAGACCGCCTTTTCCCTAGAGACTTGTATATAAGCATGCATGTCTGTCTTAATTTTAAACCTATCATTCAGTGTTGGGAATATACTCACTTTGCCATTATGTTTGTATCGCTTAAAAGGATGCGTTGGAGGCCCTACAAAGTACATATATTTTTCTGAATCAAGTTCAGTTCAAGTTCTGAATCAATTTTAACATGTCTGTCCGCTTATCTGAATGTGTGTTGTAAACATTCTCCTGGGCATAAAATTTGAGATATCGACCTTAAATTTGGCAGAAATTGGGCAAAATTCGTTAATGAACACGCCCATAGTGCAGCATAAACTTGGTTTTTTAGAAATGTTTGGTGCAAACTGCAAAACATAGAAAGCTGAAAATTTACACAAGTACAGAGACTACTACAATACCTTTACTAAAAATGCAATCGGCTACGCTTAATGTGAAATTACATACTACCAAATTTTCACTTTTTATGTTTCCATTTTCTATCTACCACCGAAAACTTAAACAAGTTCTGATTCGTAACAGTGTTTGAGTGGTGGGTATCCCAGACTTGGCCCCAAATATAATATTCTAACTTGTTTATATATAAAAAAATATATATATATATATATATATATATATATATATATATATATATGCATATGTAAATACTGTGAGGTCAAAATAAAAATCAAGTCCGAATCCCAGAGCACAATACTTTTACAGCTGTGATTTACTTGAATAAAGGCATAGAGCTATTTGTATTATACATGTTTCATATATGGTTATGCATATTTGCTCTTGAATAATTAATACTGTAGAAGGGTAATAATTTAAATGTTTAATGTGTAAGAGAGACCAGAAACAATAGACCAAAGACTATGACGGCCGTCATACTAACACAATTTCATAACATCATGGTGACAAAATGCTCATTCAACTTTGATAAAATATATAATTATTTAAAGCAATTACTTTGCAATGCAAAATTGAAATACTCTTTAAAATATTTTTAAATTATAAAAAACTTAAACATATAAAAATGTTATAGTCGACCACGGTAGCTTTTTGACAATTCTTCTGCTTAATGGAACTATAAAATCAAGAAAGTGGGAAATTGTAATTATTAAATGCATAGAAAGGAATTGAAAAGTATGTATGGACCTGGCCCAAGTTTGAATTTTTATATATCGAGCTTCTTAAATAAATGTAGTACATGGCAACTGCTTGCAGAAAATATTCAATCCCTTCCTTCTTTCTTGAACTAAAACACGCCCACTTCTTAAATACTATTTGCTAAAAAAAAACAGCCTTTCGTGATCAATTTATTATGGCATATTTATAGCCATTGTTGTACCACCCATAGATTGTGGGTATAATCGCTTTATCATTATATTTGTAACGCCTAAAAGAAAGCGTCGAAGACCCCATACAGTATATATTTTTGATTAGTATTGCATTCTGCATCAATTTAGATATGATAAGTATTATAAATTACAAAATGGGCTGCTTACGTGAAGGCTATCAAAGATTTGACCCCAACCAAATATAATTTCCCTACTCGTTGTGTGTGTAATCTATTTTATAAGTAATAAATAGAAATGCAAAAATCAAATGCCTTTTAAGTGGAAACTGAATATTTCCACACTTTGAACACCGTAGTAGGTGCGTTTTTTAATCATGCCTTTTAAATTTTTTTTGAACATGTAACAACCAAATAAGAGACTTGCGTATTTTTTCTTCTTTTTAATAAAATTAATAAAATTTTTCAAACATTTAGGTAAATCACAAAAAGTGTAAAACAAATTATTTGAAAAGTATTTACATTTTGCATACACTTGCGCATGCGTCTAATTATTTGTTAATTTTATTTTTTGTAGCTTAATCACATTAACTTTTGTAAGCTCAATGATTAATTATATTTATTTATTATTAAACTTAAATTAAAACGAATAAAATGACACGCTACTCAGAAAGATATTGTGAAAAAGTAATTTATTAACAATTCCATTTAAAAATTGGCAAAGAGACCAGTTGTATTATAAATAATGATATCACAACTTTGATTTAAAGTTCTGTGCTTAAAGCATCCCATAGATAAAACATACTGCTGTATAACCCGGTCATTCGAAATTCACAATTTTACCGGACAAGTTTAAGATATTAGAAGTTATTTCCTGAAGTCAATTAATGAAATTGATTGATTGATTGATACTTTCCACACATACTTTTGAAAAGTGATCCCCAGGGAGGATTGTCATTCGCACAGATCACAAAAAAAAGAAGACCTAAAATAGATAATTTAGATTAAGAATATTGGAAATCCTTATAATCTAGAAATTACATAACAGAATGTCATAAAATTTTGAAACTATTGATTTTATAAATAAATCTAGTTTAACTATTATTTGGCAAAAATGTTGCCTTCTAAATTCCAGGCAACTTATTAGATGATATAATAAGAGCAATAAGAGCTGCAACAAATTGCGATCAGTTCTTACATTCACAGATGCTACAAATATTTCAACATTTCAAAATTTATTATTTAATATTTTCAATTTAACCACAAAAACACAAGGATCAATAAATTTTGATACTTTAAAAAATTTAATCAAAGTTATTTATATATTTCAGTACATTCCAAATACATTTAATTGTTCTATTATCTGACAGATTTTTCAAACCTATTATTTGAGACTGATATTGTCATTACAACACTTTAATTATTATGGTCATTAGCGTAATCGTTATTTTATTGATTTAAAGCCTCTTAAAAAGTGCTCATAATTTTTTTTTTTTGAATTCTATTTAACAGTGAATGAAATGTTGAGAAATAAACTTTTCATATAATAATAAACTTATTGGCTGGCAGGATTATGAAATGCTACGGATATCAGTACGGAAATTAGGACAATGGAAGTATAATAAAAACTATTGATGTTTTTAATTATGAAATAATTTATGAAACAATCTGTTACAATGCAATATAAATAAAAATAAAAACAGTAATATACTTTTGAAACTTTATTATACCTTGATTTTAAGTATTTTAAATATTTTAATATTTATTTTCAATGTCAAGCATAATATAAATTGATATTAAAACGTTGGAAAAGCGTAAAGTAAAATAAAGTAAAGTAGAGTACTAAGTAAAAAAAAAAATTAATTTTGAAATTGATTGAAGCTTCACATCATACTGATAGAAATTTTAAGAAATGAGAAATGTATAAGTTTTCCAATTTATAAAGAAAAATACATAAACTGAAACGACTGAAACTAGATTGAAATGATGCTTTAGAAATTGAATGATTTCGTCTATAAAAAACTTTACCGTTAAAGATTTATAAGACTTATCGATATCTTCCAATTGGTATCAAAATTTATTTAATACATTTTATTCTAGATCATGTAATGCCAATCTAACAAAATTTAAATTTAAAAATCTCAATAATTACAAAACTGTAAGTCTAAATCAAGGTCGCATTTAAGAAAATGAATCAGGCTTAAATCGTTTCAAAAAATAATTCTGAGTAAAATAATACAACATAATTATTAGTCTTAATCAACTTAAATTTTTATTGAACAAATATATAAGTTAAATTTTATTTTCTCCTAATCGTTTTTTTTTCTTTTTTTTTATTACTGTTTACCTTTTGCTTTTTTGTTCTGTTCATTTGTTTCTTCTTTATTGTTAAATTCAACTTAAACAACCTTTCATTTATTCAACTTTTTTGTTTATTGAAAATTCCACGGAACTTTATTGTTCTTTTATTAATAATTTATTGATAATCAGGTTTAAATTATTCTCTTAACACTTATTTTCTAAACAATATTTATATTTTGATTATTGAACTTATTCTTATATATATTTATTTTTTATTTGTTTTACAATCTTAATTTAAATGTTTCTTGAGTTGAAAATTAAGTCATTCACGTGGTGTGATTCTGACGACTGACTCTTTTCGAATTTTATCCTTAAAAAAAAATCTTAAATATATGTGGCATGTCTGTTCCCACAGTTGCTTGCAGACACATCAGAAAACACGTCAGAAAAAAGACTAAGGTAGAAAAAATAATTATTTCCATAGACGTAGAAGATAAAAAGATTTTTGGGAAAAAATAATTATTTCCCAAAAATCTTTTTATCCAAACATTTTTCGAAGAAGCCTTCGATATTCAAGTTAATTAAAATTTATTTAAAAGCAGTTTTTCATACATCTTGAACTTAAATACTACAATTGCGACAATTTCAGGTATTCCAAATAAACATTATGAACTCCAAAAAAGAGAATATTTTAAAAATCTTATAGACTTCACTTCCAATGTACCAAACGGACCTCACCCTTTAGAAATTATATTATTATATTATTGTCACTTCTATCACTTGTTCACTACAATTTTTATGCAAAACGAAAAATATGAAACAGAGCACGCTGCTACTACTTACCACTCAAATGTAAAATCTTAACTTTAATTAAATCCATACTTTTGTCCCAACAACGTTTAGATATCTACACATTTTACTTACTTAAACTTAATATGCTTGCTCATTTAATGAAACAAAATGATTTAATTTTTATCCACACAGTGCAAATAATCCTTCCAGATGCCACCATAACAAGAATAACTACAAAGCCAACAGCAAACGCATTAAGGCTTCAAAAAAAGCCATTTATCTCATAATGATTACTTTTACTTTTACTTACAACAATACATATATAATATATACATATACATATATAATATATACATATACATATACATATACATATACATATACATATACATATAACATATACATATACATATACATATACATATACATATACATATACAATATACATATACATATACATATACATATACATATACATATACATATACATATACATTATACATATACATATACATATACATATACATATACATATACATATACATATACATACTACATATACATATACTTTAATTATTATAATATTACATAATTATTTACATTAAATACATAACATTAATTTATACTATACATACTAATATAAATATACAGCATAACAAATAGACATATACATTAATACATATTATTAAATATAGTTCATTGTTATGTATGTATGCTTGAAGATGGTCTTTTAAGTTATTTAGTAAGTTGTAATAAATGTGAGTGTGTAGACACAAAAACCACTTGTAACATTTGAGATTGTCATACTCTAGCAGACAGATAAATATAAAAAGCTAACAGCAGAACAAAAACAAAGCACATAATATTTAGTTTTGTTAATTTAACTTAAAGAATTTTTTTTGTTTTTGTTATCATTGCTGTTGTTATTGTTGTTACTGCTGCTGCAATTCATTTCAATTTATTACAATCAAAATTCTAATTAAATAGAACGAGCAAGTTAACAAAAAGACAAGCGATTATCCACAACAGAGTTAGACATAATATGAAAGACAATACACGTACGCAAACATTTATAAAAATTTCGTAAAATAGAAAGAACGAAAAGACAAAATATTTTATTGCAGCAGACTAATGCTAGATTTTATAGTAGAAAAGACTTTAAAATTGTTAGGAGAATCCATTTATGTAATCACTTGAGGTATTCTATTTATCACCATAATCTAGAGGAATATGCATAAAAAAATATGACCACATCATGAAGAAAATAAATAAAAAAGAATTTAAAACCTGCTTCCTACATTTTACATAATCACAAACACATTGGCTTTAAATAATTATACTCCATAAAAAATTTCCATTTATGTAGATATAAAAAATTCGTATTCTCAAAAATCAAGTGGTAAATGGAGAAAAGGGCTAACTTAAAATCTTATACCTTTTGCTTATTCGCTTAGCGGACAATTGCGCTTAATAAAACTAAATCAAAAAATATTTTTCATATGCTTAAATTAAAAAAAAACAAATATTACAGTCGGTCGGACGAGATTTTTAATTACGTTACACCACTTAGCTTAATATAATAACAAAATTGAGTCCATCAATTAAAAGTCAAGAATTTTGATTTTTAAATGATAGAGTTTGTACAGTTTGCTATATCGGTAAGGGTCCAAAAAATGGGTACCAAACTAGCTCAAATTTAGGGCATATTTGAAAAAGGCATTATATGAGCAAGAGTCTTAAAAAGGACTTGATTCTAACCACTTTCAATGGGGCCCGTATCCTTGCCAAACAACAGCGCTTGTACCAAATTTTATTAAAGGAACTAAACAATTTCAAACTATAGCTTGGCAATATATTTATATGGACAGACATCAGATGGGCAGACCATAAGACGGTCAAACAGGCTTAAATCGATGCAGAAATGATTTTGAATCGATCTGTATAATAAAAGATTGGTCTGTCTCAGCCACCTTTGATTGGTACAACCATCTGCTCAAACTTATAATAGGCGAACGCTTTGTCTTTATTGTCAAATTTCAAAATTTTTACATTTTTGTAAATCTAATGTCTTCAATTTCTTATTTGTGTTCTTCAGAAAAGAAATATGCTGTTAATTGCAAGACAAATATATCTATTCATATTAATTCTGAATTATATTCACATCAGTGGTGGTACTGCTAAAAATATAAACAATGCAACAATAACACCTATTTTTAGGACTGGAAGTAAATATTCGAAATTTAAATCAGTAATAAAATATATCGCATCCATACGCTACAGAACTTTTGATTATATATTTGGAGATGACCTTATCTGTGCCGGTTGTATTATATCACCCAAATTAATAATAACTTCAGCAATATGTCTTATGAAGTGAGTACATATATATTTAGATAGATGTACAAATATAGATGTACAATAAATATTTACAATCCCTTAAATATATTTATAGAAATGATCAACCTTACGATCATACAGAATTATCAGTGGTAGTTGGTTCACCAAATCGATTTGTATATTCTAAAGAAACAGAACGCTTATTAGTTCGGTATGTTATTGTACATCCGAATTATACAATCGGTGATTGGAATTGGAATATCGGTTTATTGAAACTTCATAAAAGTATAACAATTAATAATAGAACAGCAGCGATAATATCATTACCGAAGAGAAATATTGAAAAGGGTGCACTTTTATGTTTAACAGGTTGGGGGCGTTATTACAAAGTATGTAAATTAAAAAAAAAAAAAAAATAGAAACAGCAAAACTAATTACCAAACTAATTCTCATTTGCGTCTTTTTACAATTTATATTGAAAGAATGGGCCTAAACCTGGACGTTTAGTGTTTACAGATATTGATGTAACAGAAAGAGATATGTGTTCAGTATTTCATATAAAATTAGGCGAAAATGAATATTGTGCAGCTGAAACGGATTTAGAAGATGGCGATCCATGTGTAGGTTTTAAAGGTGGAACAGCAATACATAAAAGTAATTGATAAATATTAAAATGTATCTATACAAATAATTTACATTACTTGGCATACAATTTGTTCTAATTTATGCAACATCAAGTTTGACTTATATATTAGACTTAAATTTTATTATTCCGATCGATACAAAGTCACCTTTCAAATTAATTTAAATCTACTCATTTGGCCGTATGTTTGAGGTTCTTCATTTTTCTTCAAAAGATAAAAACTGCTTAAAGTGAATAGCATCACTCTCCAAGGAATATTTCATCCTCAAATTTTTCACACTTGATTGGATTTTAATTTCTTTGTATCACTCTACTCTCACACTACTCATATTAAGCGAAATGTTGAATCTTAATGAAGAACTTCGATCGGTAATATTTTTCATACTTTCATACTTTGTACAAAATATTATAAAAAACAAAAAAGAACATATAAATTCTTACCTTCTCCATTATCCTTATTCTACACCGTTTCACATCCTTTCTTTCTCTTCATTTTTATTATAGATACAATTGTTGGTATTGTAGAATATTCACCTACTTGCATCAATATTCTGCAACCAGTGCGTTTTCTTACAGTTTATAACTTAGTCAATTGGATTACGGAAAACGGTAGTTCGAAAATTTTACATTCAATTTATTACTGTTTGATATCATTAATTATTTTTTTGTGCATTAATTTAAATTAATAGAATCTTATAATAATTTATATATAAATACATATAATTTGTAATAATACAAATATCACGAGTACATATAAAATTTGATAAAATGATGTTGGTATTGAGGCATTCTTTTCAATCCAATCTAAAAAATCGTATACATTTGTATAAATGCCATATTGATAAGGTTGAGCACAACCAAAACCAAATGATACCAGACCAGCAAGTACACCTACAAAATAAACAATTCTAATTAAAACGTAATTTACTTCTATTTACTTTTGTATTACACGTTAGTTTACATTTCAGTATAAGCCATATAAATATCAACAGACAGACATCAACAGGATATTGGAAATACAGACGAGAAGTTTTTATTGAAGCAAAAAAATTAGAATTTATACATCGAATCAAACCTAAAGTCACTATCATTTAAAAAGTTATTTGATGGGTGTATACCTTTGCATATAAGTGGTCCACCCGAATCTCCAACGCATGCATCTTTTTCGGAATCATTTACATCGCCAGCACAAATTATGTGCTCTAATAAATTTCCACATGCCGCTTCATCCAAAATGGCTAAATCAGAGTACATTGAGGTGTCTGCCAATGGTCCATTCTTAATAGCATTCAATTTAATTGATATATACATATATACATATATAATATACAAATTATAATAATTATATTATAGCATTTTAATTAAAAATATATATATGGGAATAAATCTTCCATATACCTCATATAAACGCCCCCAACCAGCAACAGTGCATACCGTGTAGGCAGGTATCGTTTCCTTTGGCAATTTTGCTATACCAATTTTTACACCATCAACTTTGACTTTGCGCTGCAATTTTATTATTGCTATATCGTATAGACTTGACTGCATATCAAATTTAGAATGGACTCGTATATCTATTACACCAATGCGCTGCGTGGTACTTGTAAACTTTAAACGATTTCGTGTTCCTATCACAACTGATAAATCTTTTGGGCTTGTAATTCCTGCTATTTAAATATATATATATATATATATATATATATATATATATGTCAACAAAATTTTATATCATAATTAATGTAATAGAATTAATAAAATAATATATCATTTATATAATAATAATTACAAATGCAATGGGCAGCTGTTAATACTGTAGTGGTAGATATTAAAGCACCACCACAAATATGATCATCACCGAAATATTTGTGATACTTTGCGTGACGTATTGACACCAGATATTTATCAATAAATGGTCCTTTTGGATAATAACCGCCAGTTATTAAAAATACGTTTTCCCCATCATCACGCGCCAAAGACTTAGAGCAATAATAAATGTTAAATTTTAATAGAAAATATATATAAATGACGAAAAATATACGAAATTTTGACATGACTGACAACTTACAAGCAGGTTATCACTTTACGTTTACTTACATTTTTCAATTTGACATTATTTATGGTTTATTAGTTCTATTAAAATTAAAATATTTATAAGTTTCACACGAAACTTGTGTAACGCAATTTATTTTCTATCATCATCTTGAAAGACCTTGCCATGAAAAATATCATGTAAATTAAATATATTAATGATTTCAAGATATAATGTTAGTTATTAAAGTGCAAGTCGCAATTTTTATAAAATCTGATCTAAAATTTTGTCCATTATTTGAACCTCTTCAAATATAACAAACTTTTTTTTTTATTCAAAAATCACATAACAATAAGAGTTTCAAATCCTTTTTGCAAAATTATTTGAGCAGTATAAGCACTTAATATAAAAACTTACATTTGAATTTTTTATTAGACAACTTTAATTTGAAATACATCACGTATGACAAATACTAATGATAATATATCATGTAAAAATAAAATATATAAAAAATAATAAAAGAATTCGACACGAAACTGAAGACAGCTGATTCTTACTATTAATAATTGCATAAGCATTATTCTTAGAAATCCAATTTTTAAAAAAATGCACATCAGTATAAACATCTGGAATATGAGTATCACAACCAAAACCATACGATACAATACCGGTCACAAGGCCTTTTCGAATTATATACATATATATACATACATTTTTAAAAAGTGCCATGTATAAATAAATTTCAATGTAGTGTAATATGAATTTACCGTTACATATCAATGGGCCGCCAGAATCACCTTTGCATGCACCCTTTTCCATATCTTCTCTATCGGCAGCACATATATTACCAGGAGAAAAAACCAATAATCTACTAATGCATTCTCGATGTGATAAAATTGTTATATTACTACATAAAATTTGATTCGGTGCCGGGCCATTCTATTAAAGAATAATAAAATTCTTTAGATAACATTTAATGGAAAAGAATTCTTACATGCATACTAACCTCGTACATGCGACCCCAACCTATAACCGTACATTCTTCACCATTACGAATTTTCGCTTTGGGCATTTTAATAATACTAACATAATTCTTATTCAATTGAAATGGTTTATCCAATTTTACTAAGGCTATATCGTAACGATGAGAAAAGCTTACGTATCGTCGATGAACGACTATATCGTCCACATTACGAATTTGAGTATGTTTGGTCTTTTCTAAACGTCTTGGTGTACCGGCAACCACAAGAATATCTTTTTCGGGCATTGGACCACGTTTTCTACATAATTAAATATATGAAAAATAAAAATATCATACAGCAATTATTTATATGCTTATTTTAAATTAATATAGATGATTTAATTTTACGGTATATATACACAATGGGCAGCCGTTAGCACTAAACTTTCCGCAATTATTGAACCACCGCATATATGATTTGCACCAAATTTTTTCTTTTTTTGTGGTATATAATGTAAGGAAACAACATATTTAGCTAATTTGTCCCAACCCTCATGGGAACCTCCTGTTATTAAAAACACATAATCACTATTATCTTCAATCGCATCATTTGCAATGACATTGTTTTGAGGCTTTCTTATATGTTCGAGTGAACTTCCCGCAATAATTTTATAATTAAAATAAATATTTATTAATATTATTAATATAAAAACTGAAAATTTTGTCATTCTTATGTCATTTCTATTCGATTATAATGCCATAACAATTAATCATATCATTATATTCCATAAATTTACATTAAAAATACATTCGTACATAGTTTTACATATAACTTTTAAAAATGATTCATTATAATAATTTCAATATATTTCATTGTAATTCATGTACATTCTATGTGGCAAAGTATCTTTCATTATTTAAATAAATATGTTTAGTCCAGAGCTTAGACATAAGCTCATAACTAGAAACTAGAAAATATATATAGAGCTGCATTCAACAGATACATGAAATGTGCCCAACATATTTACCGTAACATGTGTCAATTTATAGCTCATGTACAGAAGCAACCGTAACCGTAAAAATTTCAAAAAAAAAAAATTTAAAAACAACAAACCATAAAAATAAAAATAAAATTTTAGATGTAATTTAAGTGATATAGACTTTAAATATTTAATGTTCGATCCATTGCACTTCAAGTTCTATTTGAAAGTTATAAGCACGTTTTATCACAAAAGTATTGAAATGGCTGCACTTTTATTAAAATATCTTCCTTAAAAATCGATCTTAAAAAAATCTAAATGGTTAGAAACAGTGGCCAGTGACCTGTTCTTTTTAGATTTTCGACAATGTGTATGTCGAATGCAAACTCCATTTAAAATTTATACGCTACACAACAACAAATAAATTATATTTTTAGGTAAATCGAAAAATTATCTGACCCAAGGGAAGAATTGAGATTTTAATGAAATGTTGCCTACTTAATTTATTAAATACTTGACAATTCTGCCATGTGAAAATTCATGTTATCAAAAGTTGAATTATTTGAGTTATATCATAAAAATTACCATGGCGTGTCAGCCGTTTGAATTCTGAAGCCCTATGATTATTTTTTGATTTCTATTTCCATTTCTAATGAAAGGAGATAATTTTATTCCGTTGGTGAGAGCTGTTGATAATTAAGAAGAAGAAAAAGAAGAAGAAGAATTATATATATAAAATCAATCTGTGTTAAAATCACATGTAACACAAAAAATTTTTTTTTTCATATTTTTTATTTCCTTTATTATTTTTCCCCCTAAAAAAGTTTAAAAAGTTTTTTTTTTTTTTTTAAAAGAGTAAAACATCCATTTATCGTACTGTCTCTATAAAATTCAATAAATTGTATTAAGTGGCAATTGATTTTATATAAGTCTACATATCCATAAAAATATAAGAACCACAAGAAAAGTGTTGCATACAAAAGAGAAACGTTGCTTAAATAACAACTTGATTATTTATCAGCATTATTTTATTGAATGAAATTATTTACCTATATAAGTACAAACATTATCACAGACTTTAGAATTATACTCTGCAAACAGACAATCGTACAATTTACATTTGCATTTTAACAATAAACAAATGTAACAACAATAAACAAAGTATTTTACAGTAAAGCACAAGCATAAAGTACATTTATTCGAATAAATTCTCGCACAATATAAATATAATAAATATTTATACATATATATATATATATATATATATATATATATATATATATATATATATGCGTATATGGAAAATTTATAATATTGAACATTTAAATTTCATATTATTTTTAGATATTATTATTATTATTTTCTCACTTTGATTACTTTTATTACCCTTAAACATTTTCTTCTCTATTTATTTAATCGAGCATTTCTAATACAACTTATTCATCAATGTGAGTTTATTGAATCTCTTCTTTCTGCATTTATTTAATTTGCATTTTTTTAATTTTCATTTATTGTTTATTATAAAGAATTTAAATCATTTTATAAATCACAAGAAATTACAATACTTCACGTTTTTCATTCTCTCTTCATATCTAAAGTGGGCCCTTCCCACATTTCAAATTGCTTTACATTTAAATGGAATCCCATATAATTATAATTAATTTTCTAAAATATAAAACAATAAGTGTGTAAACAAGTGTGGCATGGAGAATATCGAAATTAAATTTGATAAATTTTTATTATCAAAATGTTGCCTTGTACTTTTACAACTATTTAAATGAAATAAATCTATTTAATCTAAGTATTCAATTAATTTATTTAGTTGTCCCTTATAACAACTTTTAGAAAATTCTATTTTGCTTGTATGCCGTTAATGAGAACCTTGTCTAAGACGCGTGAATAGTTCGTGCATACAATTGTAGAACGTTTAAAAGTTCGAATGCAAAAAATTGAGATTGTTCAAATGCGATTTACTCTAATAATTACTTACTTTATCAGGCATACAATTTTGCTCTTGCAAGCGCTACTTTTTTTTCTAAATATGAAATAAGTATTGTCCATTGTTTGCCTTAATCTTATGCGAATATATTGAATTCTATATTTTTAAAGGAGGTTATATGAATATTAACACAATTTTGGTCTTAGAATATAAATATTATTATAAATGCCGATTCATTATAAATGCCGGCCAGTGCTTGAAACAAATATTATTAAAAAGTCTGAAGAAGGGTATGACTAAGATAAAAATTGCCTATTTCAAAATTTACTAATAAATTCTCTTCCTTTGCAATCGATCACAACAAAGCCGGGAGTTGTCATTTTGTGAAATAATAATTTTTACTCTCCAAATTTATCAATAACTTCAAACTTTTATATGGTAACAATTACGAAGCAAAGTGTATTAAAGTTACGCAAATGGTCAATTTCAATTACCATTCACAATCTATAACTCTCTATATGCAACACAGCAATGATAATTGTTATATTAATCCAAACAATTATTGCAAAGTATACTTATTACAAAGGGTATTTATATTTGAATTGAATTGAATTGAATTGAATTGAATTGAATTCATTTGCGTAATGTTTATATAAAATTTTTCAATTAAACTATTTTAATGCGATAAAATTTGTTGTTTTGCACACAAATTTGAATCCCTGGGAATTTGCAAATTTATATTAGAATGTATCATATAATAATGATATGGAATGAAAATATTCACCATAATCATTATCATCATTATCATCATTATCATAAGCATTATTATCATTAATAAAAAAATTGACTCTCAATGGACTATATTTTTAATCTCGCATGCCATTTGATGTGGTAACCAAAAAAAAAAAAAATACAACAACAATAGCAGCATCAGCAAACAATAAAAGCAAATTTAGAAGAGAAAAAACAAAAAACCATAAAACCATAAAATCAAATATCATTTTGTTCTCAAAACACTTTATTTTATTAAATCATGATGAGGCATGGTGAATATGCCCATGCCAAACATTACATATGTTATTATTATTATGGCAGTACTCAATAAAGTAGTAATCAATAAAAGTAATGCAATATAAAAATTTTGTATGAATGTATGAATGTAAATGTAAATAACATTCAAAAATATGATAATAAAAAAAATGTAATAATTATTTTAGCCCAATAAATTGTAGTAACAATGGAAAAAAATTATACAGTTATACAGTTATACAGTTATACAATAACAATATACATTATAATAAAAAAAAAGCAAAATTATTCAGCAAATAATATACAAAATTCAATTTGATTATTGGCAAGCCATAAACACTCAACATTCATGAACTACATAACATTTGATATGTCCGAGCTCAGCCAAAGCATGAATTATTTGTACAGAATCGTTACCAAAAAATAAATAAATGGATAATTTTAGCCATTAAAATGTGTAAATTGGAAGTTTACACTTAAAAAGAAGGACTACAATTTATTTAAGTTTTATTAAATGCGCATCGTCTTACCGATATTAGTTTAATTTAGCTTACAAGCAAAGAATTTTCAATGTTTCTATTAAATATAAAATTTACATTCCAAAGTAGTTTGTGACCAAAGAAATACTTAAATATTCGATAGACACTTCATTCCAAAACTGATTGCTAATCAAGAATAAGTAAACTTGACGTTACCCATCAGGGTAGCGCTTTTTCAATTTTCTTAATGTTGTCACAAAATAAATATATCTCTAATCAGAGATGGGAGAGTGGAGAGTGTAGTAAAAATAATCAATGTGTAACAGCGTATAATTGTTAGTTTATGTGGTTAACAACTATAGGATCATGGTACATTTTCAAAACCTTATTAATTAAAATTTGAAAATTTATCAACATTTTTAATGATGATTATTAAAATTATTGCTTTACTTATTGTACTGGAATCACTTAACAATTGAAAATTTTAAAAGCATCAAGTAGTCCAATGTATGTAAATTTATAGCAAAACATCGATTCATATAACATTGGCGTATTAAGACTCTCTAAATTTCTGAGGCCAAAAGAGTAGGCACCTTGATATAAGCAATAACTATTTAAGAGTACTGCATTGCACTCCTTTTAATTAACCATTTAATTTTGCGAAAGCATCTTCTATCCTTTGTCATTTTTAATTCCTTTATTCAGTTGAATCATTTTTTTTTTATACCACTACTTTATTCAAATTACTTTTGGTCCTTAACTTAATGTGAATTAGACTAAAAAGCAGAGCAATTCAATTTGAGGAAATTATATTTTTATTTTCCTTGTTTTGTGAAATATCTAGCAAATTAACTTACCAGATAATATGTCATTGGATTATTTCCTTTTCAAATTATTTCCATTGAATAATTGGAAAATCATTTAATCCTACAAAACATATTTGTTATTGCTATATACAAAATAAATATCATAAAAAAAACTAAAACTAAACTAAACTAAAAACTATCATTTAAAGTGATATCAAAAAAGTGAAACAGTATAGAAATATGTCACAAGAGTCAAGTTTTCAAAACAAAAAAAATGAACAAAAAAAAACTATAACATATAAATGTCATAAAATTAATTTTCAAGTTTATACATAATAAATTAATCCCAAACGAAATTTTCATTTTAGTTAGATTTATATTTAATTTTTTTGAATTTTTGCATTTGTAAAAAAAGCATAATATCACACTTATTATAAATTCTTACATAACTTTATATTATATTATATTTATATTATATATTATATATATATACATATATATATATATGTACATTGGCATATGTACATAATTAATGGGAAATAAGCATGTTCATATATAACAAAATATATTTATGTTTTAACTTGGTTATGTTTTAATTTAAATTTTTAAGAAAATTTTTGAAAATATTGTTAAACTATTTAAATTTTTATATATAAAATATTTATGAATATTTACATAATGTATGTCCAAATATTTACCTAACATGCCAAATTTACAATGTTTTACAATGATTTTGTAATGATTCTAGTTACTCCACAATTCTTTAATCAATGCGTTCAGTGTTTTATTTAACTTTATGTCTAAATTTGGATGCCGCTTTTTACTCATTCCATTTTTCTACAATTTTTTACAATTTCATTAATTTCACTTCTAATTTGTGATTCTAAAAGATATTTACTTAAATTGGCTAATTTGTTTTAATAACTTAAATATTATGAATAAGTCAAAAATACGTAAAATTTTAATCTAAATTTTTAATTTCTGTTATTTTTATTAGGCCTTGATATAGCGATTTATACTGGTCATAATTCTTACGCTTATAGCTTACAGCTTATTAAGAACTCTGTTTTATTATTTTTTACTCGATCCTCTAGTAGGTTCTCGTATTACAATAGAGTCTGGAAGCACCTTTCACTCAATCAACTCACATAACTGAGTTGCGCAATAATTTTTTTGTAAAGTGCCTAAAGTCAATTTCGAAATCGTTACTTCGTGCGCATATTGAAAAAGTCTTCAGGTTCTCAATTGTTACATTGAATCGATACAACAAAGTATTGGCTATTAAAAGTTTTACCTTGCCCAATAATCAATGAAGAATCGTCGACGACAACGTAGCTTTGCCAAACATTACAACTTTATTAAATGATTTTCGAGTGATGATTGAGATGCACATTTTATTCACTACCTCGTTTATGCAGTTCCAAACCGGGTTACCGTGATCGCAAAGGCGGTTCCTTCGAAGTGAGACTTAGCCGTTGCACACTCCACGATTATTTCTAATGCGAATAACTCGTGTATGCAAATATACATCGCAAATTATAAAATTTCCCTTGAATATGAAAATTAAAACAATTTTTCTAACATTAAGCAAATTTAAAATCTAAATTTGAAGGAGCGTATTTCTTACTACCTCGAATAAACTTCACAGATGTGAAGTTTCAATTTTCAAAACAAACATAAACTAAAGCTTTTATGTTAAAATTATATTTAGCCATGGCCAAATCTTGGATACCCACTACGCAAGAACTACTTGGAATTTTATAGATTATATAATTTCGGGTGAAAAAAACCGTAAATTTTTGTTTAAAAAAACAAGGGTATTCAGAGATTACGTTTCACTGTGAACTTGTCCTTAAACTATTTTGACCCATTTTTAATATCAAACCAATATAAATATCTACCATAAACTTCCAATGTATCCGCCAAATTTGAAATCGATATCTCTATTTCTGTGATCAGGAGAATGGATACTCCACACGGACAAGTATCATTTTAATTTATATGAAATGTAAACGTTATTGTAACGTTAGTTAGGCCACAATTACTTAAAAATTATTTAAAATTTAAGTTAAAAAAGAATTTTAATGCTCTTAACGCAACCATTTCTACTGTAACATTATCTCTTATGTGCGCCGTTTTTCTCTGTTGCTTTTTTGCTTTGTTTCCTCAAAAAAAAATTTTTTATAGACATTTATTGCTGATTTTCTAAAATGGAAAAACTTTTTGGGCCAACAATTGTGGCCAAGTTGTATGAGAAGAAGTTGTTAAACAGCAAAAAGAACAACATCAAAGTATTCTTCAAAATAATCTTATGCTGCGAAAAGCTCAGACCATTTGTATTAATTAGACAACTTTCAACATTAAACAAAGTTAGTTTTCTTTCAATACTTAACTACCAAAGGTATTAAGGTATACGGAAAATCATTTGCATTAGCCAGATAATAATAAAATTATATTCGCGATAAGCATTAGGTTTTGAATTATTCTGATGCTAGTAATACTCCTATCGGCTTAATTTGTTTCTTTCTATATAAAACCAAAGAAATAAAGCAAGCATAAATTTTACAATAAATGATTAAAAATTTGACGATGCTATGAGAACTTGCCAGGTTGATAGATGGTATTCTAAATTTGCCTTTAGCCATATGGAAGAACTTTTTTACTTATTTGTATTTGTTTCAATTGTTCCTTTATAGGTTTTCCTTTGTTTTTGTTTACGCAAAGTTGCAATTTTTTTTTTCTTTTATTTTTTGATTTATTCTTACTGCTGCTCTTTGTAGTTTACAAAAAACTTTTTCCTTAACTAAATGCGATATATATTTTGTTTAAATTTACTTATGCATGTTTTGAGGTAGTGATAATTAAAATAAATATCAATTTTTTTGTGTTTTCCATTAAGAATATTTTAAAAAAAATATGCTTCAAAAGTTGTGCATCAGTTGGCCATTTTATGTAGCAATTTCCACTTTTATCATTACCATATTTAAAATAACCTAGCGCAAAATTACTAAAAGATTTTTACAAGAGGCCCAACTCCGATATTAGTTACCATTAATAAAGTATTTCTAATAATGATGTTTGCAAATTCTGAAAAGTAAAGGTTTAGATGTCGCATGTCGGTGGTGAACAGTAGTGGAATCTTGGCAAAATCTTTTCCAACATTTGAAGGCAATCTAAAAAAGGGAATTACGTTGCGTAAGAAAGTATGAATTTATAGGTACTGTAACAAAATGATATAAGCATCCAATAATCTGCAATGTATACCATTAATCATTCAACCTTCAGTCATAAGAAAATTACATTTACAGGCTGTCAACTCTACTTACACGGCTTTAAGCACCATCTTACCCTTAGAAAAAAGTTGTCTTAATAACGAATTATTAAGTTAGTATGATTAATTGAATCAAATCTTTCTCAAAAAGCCTTTTTCACTTTACAACAATTCGTGTTCATAATCATTCCAATGAAGTATTAAAGTAATTAAATATCATTCTACAGTAAATGACTTGTTTATCATCTAAAGTTGTATACTCATTTGTATTTTTGTATTTATGTTATTATAAAAATTTTCTTTTAAAAAACATCTTCAATTCTTCAATTGGTCCAAGAGATTTTAAGATAAAGCCAAATAAACCCCAATTTTCGATAGAAGTAAAGAAACTCTTCACTTAGAAATTTTGTATACTTAAAGTCAAGAAATTTTAATGCTTAAGCGCATAAATTATTTATAAGAATTTCATTTTTCATTTGCAAAACGCTTTAAAATTTTATAATGCCGTTAAATGCTATTCAAATTTATTCGCTCTTTCTATTCTAATTGGTCACTGGTTACAATTGATTATTGTGAATGAGCGATTTTCATCTAAGGCTTAATCACAAAACATAATTTTATATATCGGAAATTCATTGATTGTTGTACTTTGGATCAATCAAAAATTAATTAAATAAATGAAAACGCAAGTTGAAAAGGCCAATTTATTTTTTTAGCCATTTTCAATTATCAATCATTCCAATAAAATTGGAATGATTTTATTATCGTTAAATTAAAGTAAATTTTAAAATTAAAATTAAAATTAAAATTAAATAATAGTAACAACAAAAGTGAAGGACTAAAGCTTCCGAAATTTATTAAACCATCAAAAGTATCCAATAACAAATCCCAAATATTTTAAAGAGCTTTCTGATTTTGTATCATAACAGAATAAAGAAACATGCACACTTATTTCATGCAACAAATTGTTTGATAATGCCAAAGATTTCTATTCAATTTAATTTTTGGTTTTGCAAATAGTTCACAGAATTTTTGGTCCCTTTTCACTTACATCATATTTTTCCTTTGCTATTTTTTCGCCTTTACTTGCCTTTTTCTTCTCTAAACTTAACATTATATTCATTTTATATTCTTTCAATTTTCTTTGTCTATTTTTTCTACTTTTCCTTTTTTTTTTTTTTTTTTTTTTTTTTGAAGAAATCTGTACCTGTTCTTAATAAGGATTTTCTCTTACAATATCTGGATAGTGCTATAAATTATTTATAGGGATACTTGTTTAGATCTTCTTATTATTGTTACTTTTATTATTATTTCTTATATTTTCTATTGTATTTCGCTTTCAATATCTCTGTACATATAAAACTCAGGGGTCAACAAATCTTTGGTTTGTTGCAGAAATACCAATACTCTTGCAAGATCTAAATCATTTCTGAACAAATTGTCAATTGAGTATAACAATAAGAATTCGTTATACTCAAAATCTCTGCTCCATTAATCTTACGCTGAAGCGCTCAATTTAATGTTTAAAACCGATTAAGCCGAACTTGAAAAAAGTTCATGGATCGGTACAATTCAATTAAATAGATCGCTTATTGAGTGAACTTAGTGGTCTGAAGAGAAGGCCGATTACAACATCAAAAACCGTCAACATTTTGTTGCTGTATGATACTTCGAGTACCTTTCTTGACTCTTACAAAATAGATTAAGATTAGGAAGAACCTAAAAGCAATTACCTTTTTTAATTTGTATCAAATACAAATTGACCCCCGTATAACATCGTATATAACCCAATGATTAAATGTTATATTTCGCAGCCAATGGAATTTAAGGCTAAGAGTACTTCATTCCAAAAAAAAAAAAATAATAAAACATTCCACAAACTAAGAAAAAAACAGAAAATTAACAAAACCAAAAAACAAGGAAATGGAAAAAGTTTTAATAGATTTTTATACTTCAGTACGTACGTATGTATGTTATTCATTCATTGTGGTTCAATAAAATGCCAATATATAAAGTAAGTGCTAAACCTTTTCCTTCCCAAACAAACATAACATACAGACAACAGACAACAGACAACGGACAACAGACAGTAGACAACAACAACAAAATTTCATAGAATATCAATAAAAAGATGAAATTTATTTATTAAATCACTAGAAATATATCATTAAGTTTTTTTGCAAAAAAATTCAATGAAATAACCAAATGTTACATATCTCTTCGTTCTTAAACATCACGATGGCATGCCTATATTTAAGAATATTTGAAATTTTTCTCAGATATCATCACACAAGTAGATTCATTCAATTATTTAAATAATTCCCAATCCCTTTTTTTTATTTTCTTTCACCTCTAAATTCAAAATTTAAGGTTACCTTTGTAAAACTATCTGAAATTTTTAGTAATTAATCGTTCCATTTCCCATTTAATTAATTCATTAATAAACAAATACGCAAACCTAATTGGAGGCAACTCAAAATATTTTATTTATTTTATATTTTATTTTTTTTTTATTTTTATTTAATATTTTATTTATAACTATTAATTTGCTAGAAATTTTAGATTCATCATAATTTAGTCACAAATCCATACTATCCAGGTTTAATGGAACCTTCTCTATACCTGTTTTCTAGGAGAACCCAACTTGCAGCGAAATACCTCAAATTGTTTGGTAGTTTTCATAAATTAATTGCAATGAAAAAGCGAACATTTTTACATTTGATGAAGGAAAACAAACATGCGAAGAATATGCAACAGAAAGGTCTGTTGTTTATTATATGTAGACGAGAATATGTGTGTGTGTGTACATACATACGTAAAAATATATTTGACACACTTTTCTATTTATTTTTTACTCTGCACAAAAAGTCTACAATTTCTTTTTTTTATTCGTTGGTTTCTCCTTTATTTTCTTTTTATATGTAATTTGTTTGTTACTTTTTTTTGATAGTGTTGTTAAATCTTGTTGGCTAAGAATTCTGCTGCGAAAATTTTCGAGTTGAAACAACAAAGAAAATGATTATATAAAGAAGGAAAATAAAGAATAAGAAGTTGGTTTGAGACGATTGTTTAACATCCTTTACCACAACTTACCTATTAATAAAAAAAAAAAAACAAAAAAAAGTGTCCTATATTGATTTTTAAAATAAAAATTGACAAAGCAAAGCATTGAAATAAATACAAACTTATTTAGGCAAAAAATGGTTCAACTCAAACATTTCACATGGCTTAAAATGCTAAAGCTACGATTTACATCAGCTTTTTTTTTTCATAGAATCGCTTACCCCAACTAAAGATATATCCAGTAGCATTTTTCCATTGATTCATACAAATTTGAAAAATAAAATATATCTCAAAATTTATTATTTATTATCAAAATTTATTATCATTTTGCGAATATTACACTTTAGCAAATGATGAGGTTTCAGGCTTAAGTCGTTTCAGGAATCGACATCGAAATTGAAATCAATCGAACAGATCCTAAACACATTCATAAGAGCTCCGTCTGCCACATTCAAATGTAAAAGGGCGCCAAATAACTTGATGCATGCGCCATTTTTAAGATTTAATTGCTTTTAATTAATGCTAATGATAAGAAAAGGCAAAAAAAGTGGTGCTTGAGCAATAACTGGATAGATTACAACAAAAGTGGTGCCACAAAGAATATCAACACCAACAACTCAATCAAATTCTATATATTGAGCCCTGTAACCGAAGTTTTTATTTCTTTCTTTTTTTTGGCTTATTATGGAATAACAACAGGCCTTGATTGATGAACAATTTAATTCAAATACGTTTTGATCATTATTATTAAAGATAGATTCGTAATTCTTTGGGTATAAAAGTTCATTTACTTGGACCGAAGAGGCAGTCTCTCAAAAATCTTTAGCCAATTTGTTTCGAGTCATCAAAGAAGTGTATCAAACAATTTTAGTAGACGAAAAGTTACCTTTGACATAATCGAATTAATGTTGCCAGATTTATGGGTCTGAACATCATCTTTAAACAAAGAAACGTGTACCCTATTTATATGTTTCAATATTTCTCTAAATAATTGAACTAAATTCATTATAATTATATACGTGTACGCCCGCTTAAAATATTTTATTGAGATATTATTTTAGTGTATCTTTAAGTATATTACTTTAAATTATTTCCCATTCCGACATACAAACCATAAACGTTTGAAACGTTATAAACATCTTAAACGTTTTAAATTTAATTCATGCATAAATGTTAGAATACACACATAAACAAGGAAGCCACCGAATCTAAATCGTTTTTGATATCCTTTCTAAAGCTATAATTTAATAAGTTTATTGAAAAAGGCATTCACTATCTTTACTAATATACACACATCTGCCCATACCCATACATGCATACACATAAAAATGCCATAAATATATTTACAACTCAACAAAAAGAACAAAACCAAACAAGCAAACATTAAATAAAAGAATGGAAAGTAAAATAAATAACAATAAGTAGTTTTTTAAGGTGTTTTGAAGACAATGAGGCTTCGGGGAGAAACGTAAACATTGAGGGATTATTAAAGAGACTGAATGAAACAAAGATATCCAAAGAATATATAACAGTTAGAAAACGAAAGAGAACGAGAGAAGCATGTATATTTGTAACTCAACTCCCAAACTCTGCATTAAACTTCGTTTAACATATAACGGTATATAATAAAATATAAACTCGCATTTATGAGCTACGTTATGCAGAGGCACATTACTAGCTTACTAAAAGATAATGTTGTATGACCGTATAGTTATGAGAAAGCCAAAAAAAGAGAGACAGTGTTAACATGAGCCAGAGAGAGATTGTGATATAGGTAGATAAAAAGAATCGTAATAGATAGGATTTTCATTTCAAGAGAGAGTATAAGAATGAATCATAAAACGTTAAGCTACTTATTCCAATGTATGTGCATGGGTTTACATACATACATACATATGTATATATATATATTTTATACATATATGGGATATTAAGTAATATTCATATTTATTGGGTTGTTACGCTTATGATACAATTGTATCAAGAGAAATATATATGTGAAAAAGCATAAATTATCGTCTATGCATGCCATATTTTTACTACACTATTTTTTATCTCACTTTAGTTTATGCTAATGTTTGTAACACTTGCAAGAAACTTATTTATTATACCGATGGATATACTTGACCATTTAGCAATAAGAAATTTAATTTAAGAATTTTCTCAGGTGACTTCACATCTATTGAACATGAATTGGAGTTAAATACGTTACTGTCACTTTTCACATAATTGCTCTATTACATTTGAAATAAAATTTATAATTTTGCCTATTTGTTAAAGAAGTCTTTTTGAAAAAGTTTTGATTAGATGAATCAAAACTATGCTTTTCCGAATTTTATTTTTCAAACTTGGAATAAATTTCCGAGTTATACTCCCTGTGAACATTTTCATATTTACAAAGTACTAAATCCGAAAAGAGAGCTTTACATTTTTCGAAACCTACAACCTCTCAATATAGCAGAAAAAAATAATGATCTAGTATTATTAATAAATTTATCAAAAATAGATGAACATCCTGCCCTTCACTAAAATTATCTTCTAAAATATCAAATAGCAAAGTACAGAATTATCTATCTCAAAAAATACAGCCATACCCATAATTTGGTATGCGATGTCTATATGGTGCGTACTCACGATTGATGGCTTCAAACAAATATTACTATTTTACTTCATGTTGCCTTTTTATCGGTTTATTCTCACTTCACATTAGCCTTGTTATTTTCTTTCCTTTTTACTCAAATCTACATATAACTATTTTCTTCTTATCATTTTCATCTCTGTTGTTTTTTTCATGTTTGTTTCGTGTTACCATTCACTCATCGTAAAAAGAGTACTTGTTATATTTCATTTGATATCATTTTTATTTTATTTTGTTATTTATATCTAAATGTCTTTAAATCATAAGTCGTTTCAACTCATCCATAAAGGACTGTATTTTGAATATTTTCTCAAAGAATTATTCCTTTTCTTAGTTTATTTTTTTTTGTCAGTTTTATTCCGATTTATAGTTTCTTTATGTTATTTCTCTTATTCTGCTTTTCCGAATATATAAAACCGAAGATAGTATTGGTTGATTCTAAGACAACACTTTAAGCACAACACTTTCCACTCATAAGTAATTTCAATAATGTAAAAACGTTATAGTTGACCGGGAACGCCTTTTAAATACCCTACCTTTTTCTTCTCCGATCTGAATCGAGCTGTGAACATAAGTTTAGCATGTTAAATATCTTCTTATTACGAAATATTGCTCATATAAATTTTTACTTAAATCAGATCATTATATGGAGAACAGTCATAAAAAAGGCGTGTAGAAAAACTTAAATGAAATCAAAAAAATGGCTTTGGATTTATCGATTTGGTCCATCTCAAAGTATATAATCCATCATAAATTTATTAAAAGGTATACCCTAAGTGATGTAGGGCACAAAAATATAAAAGTTTTGCTTTATATGAGAATTTACATATATTTTTGTATATCTGTTATTTATTCCATTTTTTTTTTTTTTGTAAGTGCGTTAATACTTTAGTAGATTTGAAAGAGATTTGAATGTTTTTATTGCTTACTTTTATCAGTTATTTCTATTTTAAAATATTTCTTTTGTTTTCTATTTAAATGAGAAATTACACATGTTTGGTAGATTGGAAAATTTCTTCTTTTTTTTCTTTTTGATTATAATATTCTTAAAGATTTGCAATCTTCATTCATGAGATTTTCAGAAAAAGGCATTTTCAGAAAAAGAAATAATGGCTCTTTAATTATACACTTCTAATTGATTTACTAGAACATAAAATATACGCTCAAGAAACATAATTCCACTCAAAAAGTTTGGAGAGTTTTGTATTTGTAAGAAAATCCTTAAAAGTACATGTTTCTCTTCTTCTTTTCCATTCTATTTCAAAGTTTCTCTATCTGCCTCTCTGTGTAACTATAATTTTAATATAAAGACTGGAGTCAAAATTGACCACTAAACAAGCTTTGAAATACTCATCATCATTCAAATTTTATAATTTCAATTTTTATCTTTTTAAAGAAACCTTTTAGTACAAGTGAGGCAAACTCTTATCTATGTCGAAATCGAATCCATGTCGCGTTCTTCACTTGATCTGGCAAAGCCGTGGAAATTTAAACGCCAAAATCTTATAAAGTGAGACCTTGTCGTTTTAATGCATAGACAACATCCATTGGGTTACAGCGTACGTTACAGCGTATGTTACGAATAAGTAAGTGAAATAGTTCAAAGGCATTTTCCCGAACCTTCAAATTCTCAGATGCTCCTTAGATTTTACGATTATATTCATGCATTGCACAACATTTTCAAGCTTCATCAAACCAATTATTTTCCAAATCTTATATTAATATTTTTGTTAGACTCAACACTAAAATGTTTTTTATTTGTATCTTTCTTTTCTTTTGGCCTTTTAAAGGAATTACTAAAAGCAATTGATTTGGTCAAAAAATATTTACTTGCATTTTTGTTTGCTGGTCTCTAAAAAGTATAACAAACGAACCATTAACTATCACTACCCAAATGAACGAAAAATAAAATGCAATGAAAATATTCTTAAGTTTAAATAACATTTTTAACTGAAAATACAAATAAATTCATTTAAAATAACAGAAACAAAAAGAAGAAGAAGAAAAAGGTAAAAGAATAAGAAAGAATCCGATCCAGGTAAAATTTTATGTAAAGGTCTTTTGTTGACTTCCACAAACAAATCATAAAAATCGTTTAACCTCTAAAGCACAAAACAATCTGCCAAAACTTTAGCATAATAATAAAAAAGAGGCAAACATTTGACTTTATTTGGCTTAGTCTTGTTTGCTTAGTTTCGTTAAGTTTGGTTTGGTTTGGTTTGGTTTGGCTCAGCTTGTCTTGACTTTCATTGTGAGAATTATAAAGCAAAGAAGAAAATTTAAAAACAAACTAAACCAAACCAAAAGGAATTTTAAGGTTATGGCTAAATATTCTAATCAAATGGATGGAAAAACCATTGAAAGAAACAGAGTAAGAGCTGTAGATATTAAAAGTGTGAAATAAAGATGAAGAATATAGAATAAGTGCTGGAGCATCAAAAGCATTAGAGTAAATCGTACTCTTATCTTTTTATTTTAGCTCTTCTTTGGCTTCTTACCATTTTATAACCACATTTTGGTTATTTTTCTCACTTGTACACGCACGTTATTCACACACGTTAAGTTTTCTATGTGCAAGACAATAAAAATTTATTTCTACCAGCACTTGCCATCTCATCAAGCTGAATTGTTAAAGAATGTACGTTGAAGTCAGCGAGTTAAAAAGCTGAAATGAAGTGAAAGTAAAGTCAAATAAGCTTTAATATTCCCATAGAGCTCAATGAAATATATAAAACTCCTTTGTTAGTACATTTATCTTTACCAGGTGTAATCGCAATCTTTTTGTTGGCATTTTGTCGGCCTTAATTTTGGCTTTATGCCAAATTATCATAAAATGAAGCCTCCTCAACTTTCCTCTATTTCATTATTAATGTATTTTATAACAATATAAAAACACAATACAAAAAATATATAAATATATACAAATATATAGCCCAATATATTATAATCAAGCGTGGCAAATTGCCACGTGAAACATTCGTTAATGGCCGTAATTTGCCGTAACGGCTCAATTGCGCGGTACACTTAAATATAATTTTTGCTTTAGCGGTTATTAGACCTTCCATGTTCATTCAGCTATCTCGATTAGTTTCTAGTTAAAAGCTCTTATTGAATCTTGCCCAGGAAGCTTCCATTGGGGCTAATATCAGGGCCTATCCATGACTTCTAAGCCGATTCATAATTTGAAATGGTTTGGTTAAACCATCATATTATTTAAGAGGAAAAGAATCCCATCCAAAGAGTATGTAAATATAAACATAAAACAAATCAACGGTATAGACGTTACTAAGTCCGCTTAGCCAACCGTAATCGAGAGGCGTAAAAGAGAAAAAGAAAAACATAGAATTTTTAATACATGTGAAAGTTTCACTGTTAAAGTCGAAATTTCTGTTAGTCCTTTACGCAAACTGAAAGATTACAGTCACGACCATAAATTAAGGTATTTGTGTGGCAAATATTCAAAATTTGGATTACCTTATGTTAACTTTTCTTTATGAAAACTTTATCATAAATAACTATGATTTTATGAATCACATAAGATTTTCCTCGATTGTCTAATGAAATAACCACCGATTCAATTAAGTTTAATGTTCATTATCCAGTATAAGGTAAAATTAAAAAATATATATCTAATTATTTGTATTAGAAATTCTTTGAGAAATTAAAAATATTCATTAGGACTTCAAAATACAGCAACAACAATAATAATCAACACTTGTCTATTATCTATTTACAAATGATTTTTAATAATGACTATTGAGAATATTTAAATAATGCATAGACATTACAAAAATGCAATTTTTTTTTTTATTTTATTATAAATGAAATAACCAAATGGAGAATTTAATGCCTAAAAATTATTTGTAAAAACCGAAAAGCTAAAGCCATCATTTAAACCTATTAAAAATTAATCATAACAAATGAATTATTACACGATAAGTAAACAAAGAGATTATTAACAAATAAATAATAATAGTTTTGTAAAAATATTTTGAACTATATTTGCCTGGGGCCAAATCTTAGATACCCACCACTTCATATACTATGGCATAACGAGCCTACTTCAGTTTTTGAGTAATTGATAGAAAACGTAAACATGAAACACGTAAAAAAATTAAAAAATAATGTTAAATAATATCGCGCAGGCGTGGCCAATTTGAATGATTTTTAAACAGATATTTTAGACCAATGGCCTTACTACTTGTACAAAAGTTCAACTTTACTCTTTTACAGTTTGCGTATTACGCGCAAAACACCGCCAAATTATACTTAAAAATTTAGGGCTTTTAGTTTACATTGCTTTGTGGGCATGACCTTTAACCGATATTTCCCACTTTGGAAACTAATCTGCCTACAAGAATTTCCAATATTTTTGTCAAATTTGAGCTTGATGTGCCTCACACAGACATGTTTAAATCGATTCAGAATTTGATGCTGATCAAAAATCTATACACTTTATAAAATCTGCGACGCTTCCTAATGACAAACTGAATATACTCCTATCGTCTGGGTATGATTATAGCAAATAAACAAAATAAATAGAAAAATTATATGTATATTTTCTCATAATGTTGACAGATAAATTACATTCCCTTATATTACATTTCATCGCACTTGAATTTCATTATGCGATGTCATATAAAATTAAAAATCGTAAAAACTAGCTCACTGGAGGCGCTCCAATATCTACTAACGTCAGGAACACATTCTCTCTTAAGAGAGAGAGAGATAAAGGTATGTACAGGAAAGGATAATATATATCAGTATGCTCACTTGAAAAAAAGGCTTGAAAATTGCTTTTAAGAAAAACGACCTAATGAAAACAATTATTTTAGTGGGCGGAGCAGAACTATCCATCTTAATGGTACACCTCACATTAATTTGCAAATGATTTGAGTTCAATTCTTGATAATAACATTTACATAATAAATAACAATGAACATGTTCTAAATTCTTGATAAAATTTCGAGCAAATATGAAATTTTCAAATTTAATGAATAAGCATTTAAAGTCAGCAAAATGAAACATAAAATCTTGTTGAAAATTAAATTTGATAAATTATATTTGTATATAGAAAAAAAAGAGCGTATGGCAAATTAATTGAGTAGCAAATTGAAATTCTAGAGCAACGGTCCACAAAATAAAATGACCCAAATTTGTGATTTAACGTCTTCTCCTTTTTTTTTTTTTTTGAAAATGTGCCAAATCAGTGATAAGCAGTAAATTTTATTACATATGAAACATACGATCTCAAATCTACAATTGACTAAATATGCTTACAATTTATTATTATTTTGAAAAATATTTCCATTAACCTTGGTGACAATAATGGATTTAAGTCATAAATATTGAATTTTGTTTCAGTTTATGCTTTACTTTAACTTTTTTCTTTATAAGAAAATTTTTTTTCTACACTTTTTTTGTTCGTTCTTTAAAAAAAGAATTATTTTGTTTTTGCTTTTATTTATGTTTTTATTTTTATTTTTTTTGCCTTAATTTTTTATCATTTGTCAAATATGAAGTCAAGTGAAAGGTCAAATAAGACCTATAAATATTTGCTGTAATGTTTCTTTTTTTTTTTTTTTCGTAACCTTTAGAGCAATATTTTGCTTTTTTATGTTCATGTTCGTAAAAGTGTTTCCTCTATTTTGACACGCCGGTCAATAAAGTCAACACTTTCGCATGTAAATTCTCTTTAAAAAAATAATGGGGCCTTACGTTATTTGTTCAATGAATACGTGACTTTTTGAATTTGATACGTAATAACTTCAAATGCAATACTACTCCAAACCACTACAATCTTTTAATGGAGAGTCTTCAAATTTTCTATAAGTTAATAAGCCGATTAATTTGCATTTAACAGACATTGAAAGTGAACCGCTATTATTTGATGTCATTGAATAAAATCGGTATAACTTTATTACATAAAATAAACCATCAACAAAATTGAAAGAAAACTTTCCAAGTACTATAAATATATTTGCAGGATCTGGCCTAAGTTAGGCTAGATCATCTCTTTTTTTTTTTTTTTGTTTTGAATGCCTTCCACAGAACAGACCTTAAGAATTTTCAAAATTAGTATATTTTTTTTAGGACTTTTGTCTTTTTAAGTACTTTCCTAATAATTGTTAATTAAAAAATTGAAATGTTTTAGAGTAGTTGAAGATCGGTCTTGATTGAATGAATATAAAATGTTTGCCCAGTTTTTGTTTTTTATTGTTGTGGAATTTTATTTCAATTGTTGTTGGTACTGTTTTAATATTTTAATTTTATAAATATTTACACGTTATTAATATAAACGCACATAAAAAACTACTGAACAATTTTTGAAAAAAAACAAAGGTATAGGTATATATGTATATATGTATATGTATGTATATATGTATATGTATGTGTAGGCCATGCTAAAGTATATAAGCAACTAAAGTAAAACGCTTGTCTAAATAATTGGCCAACTAGTTGAGTCTACAAATCAATTCAGCAATCATTGTGCCTGCTTATATACTTATTTATATTATGTATATGGATGTGTATGTATGTGTGTGCGTGTGTGTCATGTTTAATATAGAAGAAAGTCAAAGTCATATTTACTTGAAAGCAATAAATTTCATATGAGTTTATAATCGATTTTAACTTACCAATTGAAATTGAAATTGCAATTGTTCTACCATTTGACAGACAGCTGTAGGATAAACAGGAAAACAAAATAAAAAAAAAAACGGAGTATATACAAATAGAAATGAAAATGAAAATGTGAACTCAAAAATACAAAAAAAAAAAATAAAAATAAATTGTCTTAAAAGTTATGCGTTTTAGCCATTTTAACTTTATTCGCTTTTACAGGGATCTTCAAAGAACTAAATATTTCTAGAAATGTCTTCATTATATTAATATAATGAAATAAAGTAATGCCAATCTAAAATAAATATAAATAAATATTATGAATTATACATATACACCTGAATATAAAATACCATTCAATTTGAGAGACCCTATAAAATATATACATATTTGAGATATGAAATTTTGAATATGATATGCTTATGGGAGTGTAACGCCACTTCTAGCTAATATATTAAGAAAATTACAGCGAAAACATGAACTTGAAGGAAAAACGTTAGAAAAAGTAAAGCGCAACTCAACAACAACTTATTTTGTTATTAAATTGTTAGAAAAAAGATATTCATCTGTACTCGTACCAATAAACTGAAATGTACTGTCAAAATGTATGGCGCTATTTTATAGAGATATCTTCTCACTTCTTTTTAGATTAATTTTTATAAAAGCAATAGAATTTTTCTTTCTATTTACCTCTTCCTTTCTATTATGCTTATCTTTTGTATAAGTGTACTTCTTGCTGTGCATTTGAGAGTTTTGAGAGCCTTCACTTTACATCAACAGTCAATTTTTTGGATTATTCACGAATTCTTAAATTATTAGAACAGTTCAGTATATGTTTTACTGCATAGCATGCGTTTGTAGTCATGTCACCCAGGATGTATGCTACCGTCACGACTAGCTTCCAATTTAAAGGCCATGTATTACATTTTATGTACATGGCGTAATCTTTGGTATCCTATTACTCCCTGGCTTAGTTTTGTGAGCTCAACAAGCCTACCCAGCTACCCATTTTATTCGGGAAATGGGAATATGTACGACAAGCATGTATATGTATGAAGAAGCAACGCCCGCGATATGGGCACCACAGCCCCCACGAAGCCAACCTGAAAATCACCACGATGGGCTTTATTAAAACTGGTGATCCCGTGGTACCAAATTAAATCTTTAATTGGATCTCGTGACTCATGATGCCCCCTAATGGCCGACATTACTAACGACCATCTCATGAGCCATTCCCAGTTGAGCCGGTGCATCTCGAGACTGGTTGCCCCCGAATTATTTGAACAAACGTCAAATTAAACAAAACCACTTGGAAAATAATTTTGTAGCGCATGATTTCACATGTAATCGCACAATTGATGTGAATCATCAAATCGTTAATTGAAACAAATGCAAACGAAATAAGAATTTTTCTATAAAATTGCAACATAAGCATCCATCAGAATCCTTAACAGAGGCATGCATGAACAGAAGCCAACAAACGTGGCATTTATGTTATGTTAGGTTGAAATTTATTGAAATAAATTAACCAGCGCATTATTTTACAATGATCACATTATTATTATAAGATCTGCATACAAAAAGCAATGTTATTGCATGAATAATATTGTGACATTAAGTTGGTATAAAGTCAGATAATTACAACTTGTGTGATTTTATTAATTAGTTTTCGTTTTTATTTTTATGTCCTCTTTGTAAATATTTCAACAAGTAATTTAAATTATTTAATATCACTGCCAGAACAGTACAAAACCCGAACAACTGCAGATACAGCTATTGATGCAGAGAAAGCATAATGAAACAGAACAGACAGAAGAAATAAAAATTACGAAAGCATCGCAACCACATGGACTATTTTCATTTTTATCAGTGATATAAAAGAAAAGAACAATTGTAAATTCAATCGAGAAAATAAGCGAAATTAATTTATATCGTTAATTCTGATTTTGTAAAGGAATGAGGGCATTACATTACCCCTAAGCTGATGCAGTGTATTGAACTGATTCTATTGGTAAATTTCGAAAGTTCCTTAAGAGTTTTAACATTTGTTAGTTATAGTATAATAAAAAAAGGTCACAAAATAGAGGGACTTAATGGTGTGCCGTATTCAAGAGCCATTTATAATTCCTGGTAAAATGGTGAACCAAAAAACTAAAAATTTTACATACTCCAAAATCATGAACCTAAGGGTTAAGTTTCTAATAGTTAAGTTTCATATAACTGCTTCGTGTATAACCTAAAAAATATTGGAATATTGAAAATTCTTACCTTTTTATAGTTTGCAAATTCTTTAAAAAAAGCATTTAAAATGAGAACTGAGAGCTTATCCGTTTACCGTATTAGATACCAAATTGGAAGGCTTTAATCTAAGAAATGTGTTAAATTTTTACAAAAATCTTACTTTTCATATTTTCATTACTAATAATTAATAAAAAATTTTAATAGACTTAAATTTATCATTCTAGTTATTATGTAAATCTCTCTCAAAATTCTATAATAATCCAAACTTTATCGTTCTTTACATTAATTCAGTTTATTGCTGTTATTGTTATTGTTATTGTTGTTATGAAAATGAAATTCAAGAATTTGGTTTTCCTAGCTGTACAAATGTATTTCATTTATCAATAAACGCGCATTGACTTTCTTACATTTCACATCTCACATCTCACATCAATCGGTTGTTCATTAAATTAATCAAGTAGCTTTTAATATTCAATATGCGTATACGAGTGAATCTTCAAATTAATACTCATTCGTATGTATGTACGAAATTACGGAATTGTTGACCATTAATCATGTATAATTTTATAAATATTACCCTTTCTTATTTCTACTTTCCTGGAAAAAAAATTAATTGAAGAATAACAATTAACAATTTTGAAAAATTTTGAAAGATTCATTACATGGCAACAAGATCTGAACTTTCTAATTGTAAATAAAACCAAAAGTATGATAATTTCTTTTTTTTCGAAGAAAACTTTATAGAGAGATTGGTCTTTAAAATGTTAAAATTCTATACATTTATTATCCTTACAAAAACCCATATAAAATATTTTAAAATTTTTAAAACTTTGATAACATTAAATAAGTGAAGAAATGTCTTTTTTAATCTGGTTAGCGGTCTCAGAAAAATTAGACAAATGTTCAAAGTTTCAGTAGAGAATACAAAAATTTACCGAACAATGTGAAACGGTTCTCACAAAGACGGGACATTCATTAAAATTATTGCATCAATAATGATTTTGTGATTTTAGAGTTTGGAAGATTTATAAAAAGGAAAAGTTTTATCAAACTACAATTCAATCAAAGATGAATGAGAAAAATGGAAAATATCATCTTTTATTTGTTTTTTGCAAAATAACAAGAAAAGGTACTAAAAGAATCAATTGTGTTTTTTATGGGCCAAACTGAATCAACGGTTTCATTTTTCTTAGTTTTATTTTTTTTTTATTTCTTAACCTCTAAAAAAATGAATCTACCAATTTACATACTGCTTTTTTCTAATTTTCACTTCTTAAAACAAATTATATTACTCCTTTCTCGCGCTTACTCTCGTCCTATCAATTGAAAGAATTTATTCGTGAATATCTACATCATTTTCACAAATCGCGAAAACAAAACCAAGCAAAATAAGTTAAGAAAATTATATTTGGCTGAGATCAAATCTTGGATACCCAACCCCACATGCGCTATGGCATAACGATGCAGAAGCTACTTCGGCTTTTGAGTAATTGATAAAAAACGTAAACATGAAACACGTAAAAAAGTGAAAATTTAATATTAAATAATTTCGCGCAGGCGTGACCAATTTACATGATTTTTACATAAATATTTTAGACCAATGGCCTTACTACTTGTACAAAAGTTTCGTCTTTCTCTCTTTTGTAGTTTGCATATTATGAGCAAAACACCCCCAAATTATATTTAAAAATTAAAGGCTCTTAGTTTACATTACTTTGGGGGCATGACCTTTAACCGACATTTCCACTTTTGAAGCCAATTTGCCTGCAAAAACTGCCAATGATCTTGGCAAATGTGAGCTCAGTATCTCTATTTTTGTGACTACGAAAAAGTCAACAACAAAGACTGACAGACAGATGTCAACAACGAAGATGGACAGACATGTCTATATTGGGTGTTACAATCATAAAGACAAATGAATTATACCCCCAACCTCTGGGTAATGGGTATAAAAACAAACTGCATCAGTTCAATCAAACGTTACTTATCATACAAACACAAATAAACACTCCTCATGGTTTTTTACTATTCTGTTGAAATTACAAAAAAAGAAGCTAATGAAAAACCAATATTCAACCGATTCTTCTTTTTTTTTTGGTCGATTTTTATAAAATAGAATAAAGCAGAATGAATTAGAGATAGCGAAAAGGAATGTTTTCTAGTTTAAAATTGAAATTGAAATTGAAATTGAAATTAATTAAAGAAGGCCTATTTTTTACTAAATGTTCTCTTTTGAGAACCCTCGGAAATAAAGTACAATATTTAAATAAAAAATTCATTTTAAGCATGAACATTTAACGCTCTTTAATAATATGGGCCAGTACATTTTATCGACGTCTCTCCCACAACGTTTTGATGTTTAACTATAAAATATCTCTACTGTAGAAATCATAAAAACATTTCGATTTTGTGAAATCCGTGTTTAATAATTCGCAATCAAAAACGATCTTAGAATAAATAAAAGGCCTTCATATAAAAATGTACAAATTGGGCGAATGTAAAAAATTGAATTGATCTACAAGCAATCTGGTCTTATATAAAATACCTACGAGAGACTTAAAAAAAATTAGAGCAACAAATAGATTTGGAAATATTCTGAATATGATAATAATTGGCATATTTTGAAAGCAACTTGTCACATGAGCATGGAAAAGGTTTAAAATGGGATATTTTTACAAAATTCGACATGTTTCAACAACAGTTGTTATACTAAACGAAAATTTTTAAACCATCTCATATATAACGGATTTTTTTTAATTATCGTTAATTGGTATCGCACTTGATTTGTGATTTTAATGGACTTTTAAAAAATACACCTTGCGGACGTAGTATTGGAGTGATGGGTATGTGATATTTATTAAACTACGTCAGCTGTCTGAAACATTCATATTTCCTTTACAATAATTAAATTTCAATTTAATTTCAGCAGGTATATCATATTATCACAATATCGCATTTATATAATAAAGATCAGAGTTCAGTTAGCCACAAAGCCAGATGTATCACATATCAGTGATGTCACAAGAAATTTAATTATTATTGAGTATCCAATAATTTGTATGCCAATACAGAAACATATATCTTGTTTATTATTTAATAATTAATGCAAATTAATTATCTTAATTAATACACTTCAATCTATGGAATTTTACAAAAATGTAATGTAACATAAATATTAAGAATTCTCATGCTTATTGTATCGTACATCACTTTGTGGTACAGAGCAGTAAAAGTTTTTTTAACATCAAAAGAGCTTTAAGAAGATGGACAAAACTACTTTTTAGTATTGTACTAATTTACATGAAATCATTTTCTCATTCGATTTACCTGTTTACTCAGTTGTTACTCTTCCTCAGAGTAACAACCGTGTTAATTTATGATGCACTTTTAAAGTTATTTTCATAAAATTTACTGTACAGCAGCCGATCTAATTTACAATCCCTGCTCCTAGAATGCATCTTTCAAAGCAAAAAAAAGGAAATGTACGATATTAAACATTTTTTTTATGAAATGGGGAGATTACTGGACGAAGAAGCTAAATGTGCCAATTTTGATTTAGATAGGTTACATATACCGCTACAACTCTTTCAACTCATTCAACTCATTCAAAAATAAGAATTGTTTATTGTATAGGCTTGAAGTGTGGGGCATTGAAAAAATACCGGCTATAACCAGCTATGCCTAATTTTTCAATATTTTTTTATTTTTATTTTTTTCTTGTTATTAGATATTAATTAAAATATCAAAAAATTGTGCTCAGAAACATTCAGTTGACATTGAATTTTCACTGAAAATTATTATGTGCTTTTATATGTACTCAGATGGGGTCCAAACAAATGCAATAATAATTGTGACATTAATAATCTAAATATCGATAATAATAATAAAAATAGTAGTAATAACAGCAGTAGCAACAACAACAACCAACAGAATTATTTGTACAACAATAATAATCCTAAAAGGTAATCTAAGTGTACAATAGCAACAAAACAAAAATAAGTAAAAATTAAAAAATGAAATGAATGAAAAAAAATGATACAAATAACAGAAACATGAACAAACTATCGTGACAGACAATAATAATCTATAAAATATATTATATTTATGTGCGTGTATATGTGTATGTTTTCAACTTGTTTATATACGTATGTGTATGTGCGCACATATACAAGAGGATTCATAATATGGATTATGTTGCCATAAATAATGGTAACAAATTTTCTTTATTGAAAATCCAAGCACGTACAGATTCAATTACTTGTTGAATTACTCTATTTTCTCTATCTCCCGTTAGCTCTTTCTATTTTACACTTTTAAACTTTCTTTAACTATTTTTCGCTTTAGGTTTCTTCTCCTTCTCCTTCTTCTCGTCCCCTTCCTGCCATTATCTATTTATCTCCTTTTATCGACCTTTTATTTTACAATTTTTATAGTTAATATTAACAATACGGACACAAAACAATTTATGAGTATTGAGTATTTGTATATAACAATTCATAATATTCATGCTTGATACTCATTTTCGAAAACGATTTAAGTTAAGTTTCTTCTTTTTCTACTTTCTGTCTGCGAACAAAATATTTCAATTTACTATAATTTTTTATAATAAACAAATGAAAATTAAGAGTTTAATATGCTGACAAGAAATAGAGTCAATAAAATTGTCACAATTTCTTCTTCTGTCAGGCAAGTTCACCCTATCACAGAGATTGGATTGTTAAGTAAGATTTTAATGCGCATCATTATTTTAAAATCCTTATACTAGATGTATCAAAAATAAATCGGAAGCCAAACACATAGCAACACTGCATTTCATTGAATTTTATGATTCATATGTATATAAACATGGAAATGTGTATAAACATATGTATATAAACATGTACGTGCCTCGATGCATGTCAACAAGTGCTAACAAAATGCTCACAAATCCATAAAAAATTGTGAACTTACTTACATAAACATCTATATATCTGTATATCAGGGGTCTCAATGCATACATGTGTGTGTATGTATTTACATAAATACTTAACAGACTGTGAAACGTAAGCATTTGTGTTAATAAATAACTCTCTTAAATTTTTCCCAAATGATGAAGAAATTGATAAATAAATGAAATTAATTAAAACAACTTGATTGTTCATTAAAGCATTATTATGATAACCATTATTCACAAATTCGTATGCATACGTATGCGGATGTACGGGGTAAAATATCTTTAATATCTAACAAAAAATTTAGAAAAATAGACTTCAATATCATATTATTGATATATACCGCCAGGTCTACTCACCCCCAGATCCACATTAATTGTTATTTTACGAATATTTGTTTCTTTTTAAAAACAAACAATTATTTACTTATAAGACAGACGAAATGCCTTGGCATTATGTATCGTTATAAAGCATTTTTGGCTCACTAATTATTCGTGTTCTATAATACATTTTTAATGAAGAAAAAAGAACTAGATAAAATCCATTTCTTTGGTATAACTTCCACCTGGTCATTCTAAGGACACCATTAAACTAAAGTTTTCACAATGAATTTGTAGTCACTGAATATTAAAAAGAGATTTGCAGAGCGCATCAAAAAAAACATGAGATATTGAAAAGCTTTAATTCACGAAGTTTGTGACGAATATGTTTATTCTGTAAAATTTTTTCACGATAAACCATTTATGTAAATGTAGTTAATAATAACGTATAAATGTGATTTCAGTCGCTATTCCGTTTTAATGCAGAAAATACCGTTATTGTATATTATTTGTCAGTGTAAAAACAGAGAATTAAAAAAATGGAGTACTTTCTCATATATCTTAATCTCTCTCTTCCTCTCCATCTAACTATTTCTCTCTCTCTGAGAAAGTTTTGGTAAAAGTTTCTAACAATTTCTGCAATGACAAATCTTTTAAATAACGATACAAAAATAACCAACAAATAATAAAAAGAAATCAGTTAACTACTTGTGAAAATTTTTAGTGGGTGGTAACCAAAAAGCAAACTTTTTTTTTATTTCTATGCTTTTATTTTTCTGCTTCTCCTTGTGTGGTTACACTTTTTACACTCCCGCATAAATAAATATAAACAATGTCCTTGCGAATATGTGCTTATCTTATAAATGTATATGCTTGTAATAGATATTTATTTATTTATTTCATTTGTTGATATTATTTTATGGAATCTATATTCCTGCTACAATAATAATACAATCTATAGTTTTGTATACGAGTTCTCTTTACACATTTCTTCTTTCGTTTTCGGCCTTCGGGATAATATTCGTTTCTTATGATATGTATGTACCACTACGAAGTAGTGTTGTTGTTATTATTGTTGTTACAACAGTAGTATCTAAAGTAACCAACTGCCATTCAGTTGATAATGTTTACCAAGCGATAATATTCTCACTTATTACATTATGTATTATAAATTGCTGAAATTTGCTTCGTCTGGATTGGAATAAATTAAATATACAGGTAATCATACAGCAGTAGAAATAGCTAGAAACAACAACTACAATAATAATAATAGTAATAATAACAACTATTAAAGCATTGCGACTTACTTTTGCAATACAACTAATATGCGTCTAATTAGTTTTATTAAGAATTTATATTTAAGAGGGAGCTCATCATCATTTAATATATCTCCTATGAATCTTATTATTATTATTATTATTATTGCAACTTTTGGGCATGAAAGTTCTAGGAAAAAATATTCAAGTAAATTTCTGTTACAAATGTTTATTTATACTTACATTATATGGAATCCTTTAATTATAAACTATTTAAATAAATATTTATCTTTACAAGGACCTGATCTCCAAGAATGATTTTTTTTGTCCTATAAAAGTAGCCTATAAAAGTATAAGTATTCATAAATCTTACGGCTTTCCAGTGTTCATAATGGCAACATTAGAAACCGAGAAACCACGCCTTCACCAACAAGTATGTCTGTTCTCCATCTTAAATAGATATGTTTAAGTTCAAGTATATTACAATGAACTTGGTAATAAAGAAATATAATTTTTCAAGTTGAAAGTTTCCACAATTAAAATTTATTTCATCTCCAACATGTTAGTCCCATAATTGTGTTAAATTCTCTATGAATATGGAAAACAGAAATTTTTACATGCCACTAACAACATCTGAACGATAGTCTAGAACAAAAATTTATACCTTATGAAAGCCACTGTTATACTATAACACTTGATATACATAGAAACAAAGAAATACTTTTCTTTGCTTTATTATATTATTATAGTTAATTAATGTTATTATAGTTAATTAATATTGTAATGTTTCAACCATAAGGGTTTCTTGAGAAGGGTTTTATTCCCAATTTTTGTGCATTTGTATTATATTTGCTTGATAAATGAAATATAAAGAAAACGTTTTATTTATCAACTATTTAATTAAATAATAATATAGAGCTCAAAGCGCATAATTGGAATGTCCATACACATAATATCGACACATCGTTTCAATTTGATTCTCATAATATTAATTCTGGAATGTAACGTAAACATAAGTCAAAATATTAGGAAATGAAAGCAAATTTTTAGACTATTCATACAAAGCGGCAGTGATAATAAAATTAAATATTATTTATTTAGAATCTTTATAAGTTATCATGAATATTTCTTTATGTTATATGTAAAATATATTTTTAGAATTTATTCAATAAAAAAATTTCACAATTTATGTTTTTACTTCGTTTGAATCATGTGTTGTCCTCTTCGTACAAGTGATTAAAAAAATCAGTTGAACTAAACTAGTTCATTTACAAATTTCACAATTATTAAAACGGTTGCAATCAGCTTATAAAGTTGAAGGAGAATTAAAAATATTAAGATGAAGAGAGAGGCAGAGAGGAAAAGCAAAGTGTTAAAAGAAATAATCAAAGCAAAAATTAGAACAGTAAATTGTGGTCACAACAAAGAGCGTAATAAAAAAATAATTGCAAAAAATATAAATTATAAAATAAATTTATTCACAAAGAGAAAAAGAAAACACAAAAATAAACTAAAGCAAATATGAAAAAAACACAAAATAAAAATAACTGTAAACCTATTGAAAAAAATAACATTATTAACTGTGTCTATAAAAACTATATCTATATGGAACTGTACCTTATTGTACGCTATTAAGTAGGGTTGTTACATCTATTCACCTGATTGATTACTATGAAAATTGGAATAATAATGATAAGCACAAAACAACCCCAAGTGAAATGTAAAAATTATTGCAATAGTCAGAAAAGCAGAATATTAATGTACATAAATTTGATTGATATGAACTGCTAAATAAAGAAGTACAATAAATAATGTCACCGAAATCGCAAGAGAAACCACAACAACAACAACAACAACAGCAGCAGCAATTATTAAATAAACATTCCAAGTCATTCTATATATCAGCACACGGATTGTGCCATAATAAACACTTGAAATTGAAACGTCGCCGTTGGTTACAAGCATTCAATAAAATGCAAGAACGAAATAAGCCAGATATAAGGAACACGCTGAGAAAACAGGTAATGGCAATACAAGCTGTAGAAACTATAGATTTATTGTCTGATGATGATGACGATTATCACAGTAAGGTTAAGAATCAATCAATTACAAATAATAAATACTTAAAAAACAACATTTCTTGTGAACAACAACAACAATTGCCTCAACTAATTAATACAAATGGCTTATCAACATCATATATTACCAATAACATTGCTAATTATATAAATATTTCAACAATGACTTTACCACAACCGCCACAACCGCCACAACCACCAACGCTGCCACCGTTAGTACCAATGTTATCGACAGCGCCAATGCACGTAGCATCTTTACAACAACAAGCAGCGCCACAATCACAACCATCACCAGTACCACTACCCCCATTACTTCAAATACCAGTAACAACAGTTGTAGCACCAATGGCCAATAACAACAGTGTACGAAAAGGTAAGCGGAAAGCAAGTAAGCCACGTAAACGAATCCAAATGCAAAATAGAACCTTAGAATGCAGTGAAAGTATTGTATTAAGTGATACAGATGATAGTGGTAATAATAATAATAATAATAAAATGAAGTTTATTGAAGTAGACATGAATGGTGCATGCTTAGAGGAGCAAAATATTTCACAGCAACAGCAACAACAGAATCATAATAATCACCATCATCATCAACAGCAGCATCAAATGCTGCAATCACATAATTCTATACAAGTGGATGAAGTTACTGTATCTTTAATACCATGCAATTATAAAAATCGAAATTTATCGGCATCATGGGAACAAAATACCCTCAATACTGTACCCACTGAACATACAGTAGAACAATTTCCAATGGTGCCAGATGAGACAACTGTACAAACGGTTATTGCTAATCGAACATATGAATTAAGTTTAACCAAATTACGTGAAGGTTTAGCATCGTGTGGTATACCAGAATTTGCTGATAATTCATTAAAAACTAACACGCCGAAAAAGAAGAATACCGCACTACCGCCAGAACTATATGTAACACCACCACAACAACCAATTTCATTAAAATTGTCTAATAATTTAAGTATCTCATTGATCTCAGATGATGATGATGACGATTATAATGATAATGGTAATGATAATTATGGCACACATACTAACGGATTAAATAAGTTAACAGAAAATTCTGGTGTTGTTTTAAGTACAACATTATTACAAAAGTTACCACTTAATGTTTCCATAGCGCCAATACCTAAAAATTGGCCATTTAATGCGTTACCAAAACGTAAGTTAGGTTAATTTCAAAATTTCATTTAGAGGATGTAAATACAAAAAAAAATCTACATTTCTTAAATCCTTTGATTTTTTGCACTTCTTTAGTCCCTTCTCTCTAATTTATAAATTGTTTGTATATAACGTTGAAATGAGTAACGAAAAAAAAAAAATTAAACGATATATTTATATTTTAAAATTATGTCGCATCACCATACTTTGAATTTTAGGTCTGGTCTAATATCCATCCATTATTTTAGCATTTAGTTGTATGCTTCTTCTTTTTTAATCTTGTAATGTGTAATTTTTTAATGTAGCTTAATTTATAAATAGGAAATAATTAAATATAATATATCAGAATCCATTATTAAATACTCTGCATCAAGCGATCCAATATAATTTGCCTGCTTAACAAATATCTTAAAAATTGAAAAACATACATCGAAAAACTTCAGACGAACGGATGGGCAAACAGAGAGTCTTAATTCAGATTGAGAAAGTGATATTCATTCCTTGGGTATAATAAAAGGTGAGTCTGTCTGAAGTCCTTTTGCGTTTTCTGCAAAAAAAAAAAAAAATAAAATGTACATATTTAAATGTCTTATTCAAAATAACGTTTCGGCAAAACTAATAAATTTTTGGCATTTTTAATGGCGTTCATGTATTAGTCAAATTCGAAATACTTCTCTTTTTAATGATTTTTACCACCTTTTTAAAAATTTTCTATACATTTTTATGTAACTACTTAGTAAAAATGCTGAAATTGTAAGAATTTTTAGTAACATTCCCTAATTGGCCAAAGCTCTCCAGAGGATGCATGATATTATATAAAACATATATAAAGTACAATATTATTGTTTTATTTTCTATATTTAAAAGAAAGTAGAAAAGAAGTAGTGTAAATTGTTAAACAAAGTAATTAAAGTGATTTACTGAAAATAACAAGTACGATTTTATTGGATAAATTTTATGTAATTGAAATATATGAAATTGAATAAATCATAAGAATACAGTAACAATAATTGTTTGAAAATTTCAAATTTATTTATTTTATTTTAATTTATTTTATTTGTACTCTTTTTATATGTTCGCATTTTTTTGCCAAAATCTAAGCCGCTACATAACAAAGGATTAGTCATCTTATTTTCATAAATCGCTTTTGCCGATGAATGAAAATATCGCATTTTTTTATTTGTTGTATTTCCTGCAGATATTGTTGCTGCCGCACTACCATTTGTTGTTGTATTTGAATTTGTTGTAATTAGACGTTTTAAAGCTTGGGGTATTATATACTCGGGCACATGAGATAAATGTGGTTGAATTTTGATTGTTTTTAATGGTTTGTCATGGCGTAGCACTTCAAGATCATGACTATGTTCGCTAAAGAAACCTTTCAATTTCTCACTATTGAATAACTCTTGACGGATCTCTCGTATACGGGCCTCATGGACAGCAATACGTGTTATAGCACGCCAAGCATCCTGTGCACGATAACGAAATGGTTCCACTTCCTCTAATTTAAATTGATAATTTCTATGTGCACAAATAAACAAACAAAAATTTCCGATTGATATTTAAATATCCTCCGATTTCATAACGTCAAGAAATTAAATAAATTAATTTTTCCGTATAATTTGAAATAATTATTATGGGGGAAAGGATCTAAAAAATGGATTTATCTGAATTAAATTTATACCCCAACTTTAAATTGACTTTCATTAAAAATATTTTCAAATGTATGATTTTCTTTCTTATTTAGAAGCCTTTGTCAAAATAAGACGTTACATAAGCAGTTATCGTCAACATGATATTCAATCGGATATTCATATCCAAATCACATTTGTACTTCAAGCAAAATATGCCTACCGAAAAAATTTAAGAAAACTACATGATCAAATGGATATATAAATTTAAGAAAGTTATTTTCTGTACGCGAACATAATGCTATTTCCAGCAAATGATGTAATAATCGATGATTGGAATAATCAATTATTCATTTTATTCTTACTTGATAATTTGCTCCTCACTTAAATAACCTGCTTGCAGATGTGCCTCGACCGCATTATTAACAGCTTGATCTTTTATACAGACAAAGGATAAAACTGTACCTTTATTTTGGCCGCGGGCTGTCCGTCCAGCTCTATGTATATAGGACGTAACATTTTTTGGATAATCGAAATTGATTACATTTGTTACATATTGAAAATCAATGCCACGCGATGCACTCGATTCACAATCCTTTTTCACTCGACCAATACCAGAACCAGGTTTCTCTAGTGTGTATTCATCAGAAGCGATTATAAAATCATAAATGCCTTTATTAAATTGATTAATTGTATGTATACGGATTTTTGATGGTAATTCGGAATTAAGAGCACACGATTTTATACCAATTTGTTCCATAAATAATTTCAGCTTATAACAACGATCCACACTATTAACAAATATAATGTTTTTCCCTCTAATTAAACGTAATTTGAGTAAAGCATACAAAATGGCTGGCTTATCATTTTCTTCAGCTAGAATACATTGATGTGATAATTGTGTAGCTGGCACTATTTCAGATTCTTCTAATTTTAATATAACCGGATTTTTAAGTATTGTACTCTTCATTTGAATCATTTCCTCCGTTATGGTAGCCGATACTAAAATCATTTGATAAATTGGTGGTAAATAACCGACAATCTTTTGAAAATCTTTCTCAAAACCATACGAAAAAACTAAATCAGCTTCGTCCACTATTAAAGTCTCCAAATATTTTAAATTTAAATTGTTCTCTTGCAAATGCAATAGCACTTTTGCCGGCGTACTCATTAATATATCCGGTTTCTGTGATAGCAAATGCTTTTGGGTTGCCAATTCGTTTATGGAAAGATCAGCAACTTTTATGGTTTTATCACATGTGTTGCACATCTGTTCAATGATGACACGTGTCTGTTCACATAACTCTTTAGTTGGGGTTAATATTACAGTTGTAATACATTGTTCTGTAGCACTTAGTTTATTATTTAAAATTTTCTGTATTAATGGCAAAGCGTATGCAGCAGTTTTACCAGAACCGGTGCGAGCTTTAATAATAACATTTTTACCTTCCAACAATAATGGTATGGCAGCTTCTTGTATTAATGTCGGCTCCAACCAACCTAATTGACAGATTGCTTTTAATAAGCGATCATCTAATTCCATTTCATGAAATTGTAAAATCTTGCGCTGCTCCTTAGCCATTTCTCGCAATTATTCCACTAAATTATTTAAAAGTAAATGTTTTTTTTAAACAACAAATAAATTGCACGTTTCATTAAACTTTACTACTTTAAAATTTGCTAATTGAACATAAAAGATATACGTTAGTGAAGATATCAACTAATTTCTTTAAAGAGAAATTCTGATAAAGAGAGAGTGACAGAAATATATATAAATAATCATAAGCCTTTTTTGTTATATTTTAAACAATATATTTGTAAGCAAATTATTATTTATAAATAAAGAAAATTACAAATACATTTTATTAATTAAGACAATATTTATTTGTGTAATATTAAGTTGAAATATGCATTGCATATAAATACCAAGCATTACCAAGAAAAATTAGCCAAGTACAAGTAAAGTTTTCTTTGCAACAATAATTGTATTAAATAATGTGATTATATAAATTTCTTTTGATAATTAATTCTCTCGTTTTTTAAAATAATACTTTTTAAAATCATTGCTTTCAACTCTTGTTTGTTTCACTACAAGTGAATGCACCACGATGTCATTACCAGCATATTTATGTGCACCATATGATGCGTTTTCAGTTGATAGACGACGCTTTTTTTCATTGACGCCAAGAATAAAAAGAGAATTAAAAAACGTAAACAGAGAATAGAAAAATGTAAACAAAAAGTTATACATTTACAGCATTTTTCAACTAATATATTTATTACTAATTTTATTATTTTTAATTAATTAATGCAGATGTATCAAAAACGCATCACTTGAAGAACTTTTTTCTATTTATTTGACCAAAAACAAAGTAGTTTTACTATGGGTACTTGTTATATATATTTACGTATTTTACTATTTATTTTATATTTTCGTTTTCATAATTAAATACCAATTGCAGAATTATCTGAAAGTGCCCAATAAGAAGGCTTATTATATATTAAAGTATGTTTATTATGTACATTTTAAGATAAAATTAAGTTTCGAAAAAACCTCTGGAAAAATTTTATTATAATACATTATTATCTTGTTCTTGAAGTTGTAGTTGAATATCTGTAAAACAGAAATGTAAAAAAACAGTACCAAATCGCGTTATTATAGTTTTTAATATGAGAAAAATATTTTCATGATATTTACATATCTTACTCATCACTTCCAGATAATTGTGTTATTAGCCTTCAATTGTGACAAAACATACTTGCAGTACTCGCACTTGCCAATGTATTATGGTTAATAAAATTTTTCCAGAGGTTTTTTCGAAACTTAGTTTTATCCTAAAATGTTCACAATAAACATAGTTTAATATATAATGTTTTCTTACTGAACACTTTCAGATTATTTTGTTGTTAGTATTTAATTAAGAAAACGAAAATTTAAATAAATAATAAAATGTATAAATATAAATTAGAAGTACACATAGTAAAACTACTTTGTTTTTAATCAAATAAAAAGAAAAAAGTTGTTCAAATGATGCGTTTTTGGTACATCTGCATTAATTAATTAAAAATAATAAAATTAGTTATAAATATATTAGTTGAAAAATGCCGTAAATGTATAATTTTTTGTTTACATTTTTCTTTTCTCTATTTACGTTTTTTAGCTCTCTTTTACTTGCGTCAATGAAGAAAAGCGTCGTTTATCAACCAAAAACGCATTATATGGTACACATAAATATGCTGGCAATGACATCTCTTGTGGTACCAAAATGGTCACTTAACAAACAGGAATTGAAAGCAATGATTTTAAAAAGTATTTTAATAAAGAAAAGGGTTATTTATCAATAGAATTTTATATAATGACTTTATTTAACTTAACTATTATTGCAAAGAAACCTTTACTTGTGCTTGGCTAAATTTTCTTGATTTTGCTTGGTATTTATATGCAAATATAATACATATTTTAACTTAATAGTACATATATAAATACTGTCTTAATTAATAAAATATTAAAATTAAAAGATTTTATAAGACTTATATTTCATTTATTTGTTATTTTTTTTATTTATAAATAATATTTTGCTTGCAAATATAGCGTTTAAAGTATACCTAAAAAGGCTTATACTTGTTTACATATATCTATCACTATCTCTTTTTCAGAATTTTTCTCTGAAAAAATAAAACTAGTTGATAACTTCACACATCTAAATTTATAAACTGGTAATCGATATTGTTAACTTATCATATGAATATATTTATATATTAGTGTCTAATAAATTAAAATTACTACGAGATGCAAGTTGACAAGATAATATGCCTATATTTCTTATTGAGTTGCAAAAAGTACGAAATATACAAATAAAAAATAAATATATTTACATTCGATGGATCTTAGTGATGAACTATACAATGATGATAATGATGCTACAAGAAATCATTATACAAATGAAAGTAATGGAAGCAACCTTGAGGAGCAGCAAACTAATACTAAGGTATGGCTTAAGATGGATACACTAAGTAATGATCGACAGCACCTTATTGCTGCTGCTCCTAGCACTGCAATCAATAATTATGAATTGGTAAATGAAGCAGATTATAAACGTGAAAAATTTCAAGATGTTGACTTAAATGGAAAAACTAATCGTAAAGAAGGTATATCAGTATTTTATGTAAATGCATTACAAATGAAATTTCTTGAATAGTTACGTGTTTTTTGCTTTGGATTGGAATTTTTTTCACTTGGTAGTGCTTTCGCTTGATAGAAGCAACGATAACGATCAACAGATGAAACATTTAAAATATATGCCCAATGTGGAAGATTTACGTATATCGAAATTATTGAGACGTTTATTAGGCGAAGAAAATGCTAATCATGCCATCGAACTGTGTAAAAAACTAGATATTGCTGTTCGTAATCAAAATAATATATCGTACATATGTCGATCGTTTGAGTATCTATTTGATACCATGGTAAATGTATTGAAACAATGTCCGAGTGAATGTTTAGAACAAGCCAGTGCTATATTAGGTGTTATGACTTATATAAATCGCGCTGATTTTACCAATTATAAAATGCTTTTAACAAAAGCTTACACAAATCATCCAAGCATTCGTAAATATTTAATGTGGGCTCTCAAGAAAACCATAAGGTAATATTACTTTCCTTTATAACATTATAATATTTTTTAGTTTTTTTTTTGTTAAAAATTTTATGTGAAATAAAAGCAAGTACAAGGAACTTTTGTTGACAATTTTGTGCAAAAGTTGAACACATGGTGTACGCGATCTCTTATTCAATGGAGAGAAGGTTTTTGTAAAGGTGATGCAGGAAACGAATAATAGCCATCTTTTTTCATATATTAAATTCACTCCTGTATTACCTAATATAACAAAATCTTTAACTAACATTGATTAACATTATTTCTAGTTGTGATGCCGTCAATTTAAGTTTGACCATGCATAGTGAACGTTTGCTGAATCTATTAAAGGAATACCTTGAAAATTGTGATGTAGCAGAGAATTTTATAGCTGTTAGTGAAACAATTGTCATATTTTCCAAATATTATATCCAATCATTTGAACAACATTTCACAGATATCGTGGACATAATAATCGGATGGTTACTAGAAACTGAGCAGTTAACATATTTTAAACGGCATTGTGCGAAAATTTTACAAGAATTTGCAATATTTTTCCTCAAAGAATTACAATTCACGTATAATCTACTAGAACAATTTGTCGAGGATTTGAATGCATCGAATGAAGAGCTTTATTATGTGGAAGCAAGTACTCAAGTAAAACATGAAGCCGGGCAACGTATTAGTGCATTTATTGGGGCATTCTGTGCGATATTAAAAGCATTGAGTTTTAAAGAGCATACGATACAATTAACAACAAATGCGGAAAAAATATTAACAAATGCTTTCATTTCAATACGAAAATCTGCTCAAATATCATTAATGAATTTTAATCAACAACCATTAATCAATGAAGAATTTATAATCAACTTAAATGAATATCTTTGTATAATGTTAATGAATCCAAATTTAAAAATAATCACAACAACCGACATTGTTATGTTAATAGAATCCCAATTTCAATATTTCTCGCAATTCAATATGAAACAGCAATGCAGTCTCTTATGTGTGGCATGGACTACCGTATATCAATTTAAAACGAAATTACCTACAACATTTATCGATATGATAATGAGTTCAAAATTTCAATATAATCAGCAGAACGTAATAAAATTGCAAGAGAATCCAATGCAATCATTAAAAATGAATACAAATTCACAAATGTACAAATTACTCTTAAAAATCTATCATGAAATTCTCAAAATTAAAAATGTACCACTATTACAACGTGCCTACTATCACATTCTAAATGATATGGATGATATAATCAAAAATTTACAAAAACTGAATGAAAATACATTACACGAGACTATAACAGCAGCATCAGCAATAACAGAGGAAGGGAAGAGAATAGAAATAACTCAATCGGAAACATTGTTACACTTTTATTTAAATGCTTTAACGGCATTGGCAACGCAAGCGTATTCACTAATTAGTATGTACGCATTACAACCATCAATTTTAGAATTATTGATATACAATTGTCAAGCAGGCAATCAAGATTTCTGGTTGCATTATCTGTCATTGCATGAAAGTCTTTTACAATTATTAATTGTCTATTGCTCTAAGAATCATAATTTTCGTCAAACATCACGTTTATTAACGCAACATCCAGAAATCATATCACCATCATCGGAGAATTTCTATATTATACTACAATTTTTAGCTGCACTATTGAAATGGTCAAATATATCAGCATTAACATTAGTAGGAATTATCGATTGGCTGACACAAATACTAAAAGATTGCCAGCCACAATACGATATTTTAATCAAATTGAATGTATTCGAGGATATATGTAATGGTATTGTGTTGGGAGCATTTAAACAACCCAAACTTTATACTAAACTATTACTGATATTATTAGATTATCCGAAATTACCTTCAGCAGTATTAATGAAAGTACGCGATTTAGCCTTATGTATGATTGATATGATTGATAATGAATGTGGTAGTTTGTATTGTAGAATGTTGGCAAAAATACCAATACATATATGCATACAACCTTATGGTAAAGATGATCAAAAATTATTTCAGAAATATAAACAGAAAATTAATGGTGCATGGCAGGTAGAGAAAAATGCCACATCATCATTATGCTGCACTATTCGAGCGAAATTCTTTAAACCATTCATTGATAGTTTGAATATTAATATAACTGCAACAACAACAACCACTGTGGGAGCAATTACAAAGAGTGAACCAGAAGAGCAATTAGCAGAACAAGGACAAAGACAAGGATCAGAAGTAGCAGCAGAAGCAGAGGCGATAGCTTTATTACCTCCATATGAAACATATTTTGAGAAAAGTGCTTCTTCGGCTGCTGGATCATCTTCTGCAAGCTCACAAAATTCCCAAAAAAATCCAAATCAATCAATTCAAAATCTTCAACAATTTATGGAATTTACAGAATTATTAAAGAAACATTGGTCAATCTTAATACATCATTTACAATATGAAAATGCCAAGTATTGTGTACAGCAAAGATTACGTACAGCGTTGGGCAAACCACAAGAAACCTTTTTAGCATTTGAAGCATTAATCATGAAATATGCACAAATATTAAAGGAACCGCCACCACCACCACCCTCACTACCGCCGTTATCAACAGGATCACTAGCAGCAGCCATAACGAATGTCTTTGGTTATAATTTCATGCAAGCGATGGATTTACAACAAAATTGTCATATGCTATTGGGTTTCTTAGAGAATCTTGATAAACATATTTATAATGCTGCTTATGGTACAGCTTATTCAATGCCTCAACTTGATAAACAAGTAAAAACATTTTTTCGTATAAATCATACAACATGCAGTGATTGGTTTAGACGTGTCTATAACTCAATCAATTTAATTGCTTTGCATAGTGGGCAACCGGAATTAATTATGCGTTTATCTGAGACAATTTTAAGTATGGAAAATGTACAAACGAATTTAATTGTGATGGATCGTACAATCGTTAAATTGTTGACGGCCTTATTAAATTGTGGTGAAGGTGATACCATTAAAGGTTTATCAATATGGTTAAAAGTTAAATTAAATATGAATCGTTATGATTGGTTACAATATGTTGCTGAACAATGTGATGGCCATTTAGAACAAGCTATTTTAGGTTATCGCAAATTATTACAAATCCCTAATGATTATACATATAATTCTGATAATTGTGTTCGAGAATTTTTGCAACAACAATTAATTGAATGTCTATTTCATGTGGCACGTTGGTCAGAAATAATGCAAATACAACAAACTGATAATAATAAGGATTCATGTAAATATGGAAAAAATTATTTAGATATAATGGAATCGATATATTTGAATTATCATAATAATTACAATAATAATGAAACGCTGAGACAAAATATTCTCAACTTAACGGAATGGCAGGAAGTTGGATATGCAGCACCTCAAACACAAATTTATAATTCTAATGAAAAAAGACTATTAAGTCCCATAATTTATACATATTCACATAATAACATTTTGATGAAATTGCAAGAAGCTTGTGTCCATGAAGCTCTTAACATAAACATTCATAATAATTGCAATAATGAAATGAATAATTCATCAAATCAAATATTAAAAACAGTTCGAGTGATTGTCGAACGAGGCGTATATGAAGGTTTAGTGAATGGATGTGAACCAATGAAATATAATAAAGAATTTTTGGATCTATTATTTTTACATAATTTTTGTGAGAAATTATCTTCCAATAATTACAACAATAATAATATTGAGAATAATAATGATAACGAGAAGCAAGAGCGAACACTTTGTCTGGATGAAGGAGATAATTTTAATAAATTTATGCCAACATTTATTGCCTCCAAAAAATTAATGTGGTCTTTAGTTGTAAATCAACGTTTTTTCTCCCAAAATAATAATCTCAGTAATAATCATAATAGAAATCAAGCATATAATTATTTAGGTAAATTATTTTTGGATACGGCTGCTTGTGCTAGAATGGAAGATAATATTTTATATTGCCAATCATTATTAGAGCGATTTTTTACTTTGAAAGGATTCAATTTAAATTTACACGTAATTACCGAACGCATTATAAATTCTGAATTACAAATGAATTTTGATGATAATGACATGTTGCGTGGCATAAATGAGTTGGCAAAATGTTTATACACAAATGTCAATTCATTATATGATGCTATGGAATTAGAAGCTAGTTGTTGTAATCAAATTTTAGAAATAACACGAACGTCACCGCAACATGTGTCTGCTACAAATGAATGCTGCGAAATGTTTATAACAATGGCCGATTGGTTAATTGCTTCCCAACGTGGTTCGAGTGCACCTTCAAATGTACCACGATCTAAAGAAATTCAATTTCAGAAATTATTAAAACAATTACCTGAATTGAATGTATGTCGTAACATGACGCAAACGATGGGGTTAAGGCAATTTTCTTTATCACTCCATGAATATAATATTGGTAAACTTCTACAAGCAAGTACTTTAATAAAGGACGATTGCGGTAACGCTTGGTTAGCATTTGGTAATTGGTGTTACCGTTGGGGCAAGAAATTAATGGAGAATCGTTCCAAATTGGATAGCAAAATAATTGAGAATGAATTGAATAATTATGGAAAATTATCCGAACATGATATCGCATTAATTACTAGTGCTTTACATAATGAATTCTCTATTCAAACAATAAACGAAATTATTAATTACTTACAATTGCATCTACTAAACAGTCTGACCAATGATGATGGCAATGTTGATGAATTATCTAATGACAGTACCAGTGCTATAGATAAATTAAATAATGATATAAGAAAAATTGCTGAACTTTCCAATGAACAGCTACAAGTTATTGGTACAGTTTGGCGTCAAGCTCACAAAGGTGTATATGGTTTATATGAGGAAGCAACTCGAGCCTACTTCAAATATATAATCATACAAAGCGGTCACCAGGCAACCACAAAAGTAGCAGCAAAGGCAATGCCAGCTGGTACATCTGAAATAAAGACAAATTCAAAAGAAGCGTTTGTAGAAGAGAGTACATTGGTTACAATTACTTTAAGAATTTTACGTTTAATTGTTAAGCATGCATCTGGCTTACAAGAAGTTCTTGAAGAAGGCTTGTCCAATACACCATTACTGCCATGGCGTATTATAGTACCACAATTATTTAGCCGCCTAAATCATCATGAGCCCTATGTAAGACACAGTGTTACTGATTTATTGTGCCGTTTATCCAGCGAGCAACCGCAATTAATCATATTTCCGGCCGTAGTTGGTGCCCAAAAAGAATTAATTTATAATGAAAATAATCATGATGAAGTGTTAATAAATTGTTTTAGCAGTTTGTGCACGAAATTAACTGAACAAGCTCCGGATATTGTACGTCATGTTGAATTATTAGTTAAAGAATTAAGGCGTATTGCTTTGTTATGGGAAGAATATTGGTTATATAGTTTAGGGCAATTTTATTCAGAGTACGTATCATTATATAACTCGTTGGAATTGATTATGAAAAAGGATCCACAAAATAATTTTTTAGCAGCTAAATGTGAAATATTTATGAAACATTTTGTAAAAGATTTTGAATTGATTGCCCAAGTGACGGCAAAAGAACCAGAAACAAATTACGAAAGAGTATTTCAAGAACGTTTCAATAAACATATAAATGATATATTAACTGAGTTAAGGAAACCTTTTGATTTGACCCAACCTAAAGTATGTTTCACTAAAATTAAGCAACTTTATGGTTTATTTCAGCAGAGACCTTTAAAAGGTAATGCCTCAACCATGAAAATTAGTGATTTGAGTCCAGTGTTAGCGCAATTACAAAATACAAATATAACCATGCCAGGTGTAGATGCTGCTGTACATATTAAATCAATTGATAATTTATTGTATATTTTACCAACGAAAACGAAACCAAAAAAATTGACATTCTACGGCAGTGATGGACAACATTATACATTTCTATTTAAAGGTCAAGAAGATTTACATTTAGATGAACGTATTATGCAATTTCTATCAATATCCAATTCAATGATGGCGCGCTCTCAATCGTCAGATTATTATTCAAAAACTGCTTATTTTCGGGCTCAACATTATTCGGTTATACCATTAGGCTCAAGATCCGGTTTTATTAGTTGGGTTGATGGTTGCACACCCCTATTTGGCATTTATAAGAAATGGCAACAACGTGATGCTTTATTAAAGTTACAGCAAAAAGAACGTCAACATAGTGATTCAAATATGATAGAACAAAGTCCCAATGTGGCAAACGCTCCACGACCATCTGAATTATTCTATGAGAAATTACAACCCTTATTAGCTGAGCATAATTTGAAAATCACTGATCCACGTAAACAATGGCCAATACAAGTACTGAAAACAGTTCTGCGCCAATTGACGAAAGAAACTCCATCCGATTTGTTATCAAAAGAAATGTGGTGTCATGCCATAAATGCTGCTGATTGGCATAAATGTATACGACGTTATACAATATCTGTCGCTGTTATGTCAATTATTGGCTACGTCATTGGCTTGGGAGATCGTCACTTAGATAATATTTTAATAAAATTATCAACAGGTGAAATTGTTCATATTGATTATAATGTATGCTTTGAAAAAGGTAAAACATTACGGGTACCAGAAAAGGTACCATGCCGTCTAACACCTAACATTTTAAATGCATTTGGCTTAACTGGTATTGAGGTAAATTGGCAATTATTAAAAAATCGTTTTCTAAATATCTAAATAAAAAAGAACCCACATTGCTTTTTATACCCACTGTCCAAAGGTGGAGCGTGTACTAATTTTGTCATTGTATTTGTTACATCTAGAAGGAAACTTCGAAGACCCTACAAAGTGTATCAAATTCTAAATCGCTTTAGACATGTTAGTCCGTCTGTACGTGAATAGTAAACATTCTTATGGTCGCCAAAGAAGAGATAATATCGACTTCAAATTTAGCAGAAACATTGAACGTTTCTAAAATTAGAACGCCGGTTTCGAGTATTTTGTATAAAACGGTATAGGTGGACTTATTTATTGGCCCTAGTATCGGAATACTTTTGCAAAAATTGATATAAAGTAATATATTAACCTACATCTTAATTCGCGAAGATGTTTATAATTTTTATAAGACAATTTATCGAATGAAGGAAGGAAAAACAGCGATTTTTCACATTATGAACATTTGACTCAGTTACTTTAGATTTAGATGAAGTGTGAAATGTATAGGTATCTAAAATATATGTAATGTAATGTATACCACTGCCTAGAAATTCTAGATTTATTTTTGGATGATTTATATTTAAGATTTGATGTTATTTTTCTTTTTTTTTTTGTTGTTTATTAAATTCAGGGTACTTTCCGTTTAAGTTGTGAATATGTACTGAAAATATTACGCAAGGAACGTGAAACATTGCTAACACTATTGGAAGCATTTGTTTATGATCCATTAGTTGACTGGGCAGTAAATAATGACGGTAACGCAGCCACGTCATCACGATTAACTACAGCTCATGTTGCTGCACTTAGTATAACAGCTTTAGATAATAGTGAAGCAACTGTTGCAAGCAGTATAAACACCAAAATTACGCAACAACATAAACAGAAAGAAGACATTGCCTTGCTAAGATATAATATTTTGGGACGTTGTCAGGAAATTAAGCCATTATGGTTTAAATTTCGGTATGTAAGCTTTGATTAGAATTGAACTCAAGTTTAAATATGAACATGAAATGTATTATAAAATCTTTTTCTTTTCTGCGCTTTTTGTTTTTTTTTTGTTTCTTAATTATTAAGAAATGATTTGCAAGAACAACTGAAAGAAATTGCTTGTTATCTAGAAAAGTATGAGAACCATCAAAGAGAAATGAAATCATTACAACAAAAATATGATAATTTCAATGAATTACAAAATATTTTAGAAGAATTAAAAACCAGAGAGTTAACGGATATTAAATGGCAGCAATTACAAACGCTGACCAAGCGTTATATTAATTATAGAAAAAATCTTAAAATATATAATGATGTATATGAAAATTTAATGGAAGCAAAAAACGATTATCAAGCAATGTTAAAAATTTATAATGAGGAGATTTTAAATTATGAAAATTTGCAAAGCATGCTTGAAAGTCCACATTTTCTAGATAGCAATTCCATAGTAAAACAACAACAATATCAACAACAAAGTAATATGATGATGATGATGATGATGGCAACAATGGATAGAGAATTGATGAATCGAATTGAATTAGTATTTTATGAATTTCAAAATGATATAAAATATATTGATGAATTATTAAGGGAATGTCTCCAAATGTTAATGCAATATAATCGTATTCAACAATATAATCGCGAACAACGAACTCAATTGCAACATCATCTACTAATCAAATATAATAAACGCCAACATGTTGATGTAGATCATCAAGTTATTAATTCGTATGCAAACATCTTAGAAAACACGACAATTGAAAAAAATTTGAATGAGAAACATGAAAAATGTCGTTTGTATTTTCGTAAATTATTGTCAATCTATGAACAACTGAATTCAGAAATGTTAATTCTACAGGAATGTAAAATACCAGAGCAACAACAACAATATGCATTGGTATCAATTGATACAATTAATCAACAATACTTGAAAGAAATTTCTTTAATGGCAACAGGAGCAACAACAGCAACGAACACGACCAAGGCGACGACAACGGCAACGGATAAACATGTTATAATAAAATTACTACTAGTCAAACATTTACAGCAAATGATTAATGATCTAGAAGTTGATTTGACAAATTATTGTAAATCATTAAAAAATATTTTACTACTGGAATTTCATATAAATTCAATTGAAATGTTTAAAGAATTTTTGAAAAGTTTATCCGCAAACTATTGCTTTTCGGATATTAATTATGAATCCATTGAGATATTATTGAAATGTTTAAACCATTTGCATGAATTTTTTGAGCAATTATTTATATTGCCAGAAAAAATTTTCTCATATTATGTTATAAATGAAGAGACCGATGAATTTACTCAATTATTTGCAAACACAAATCCTAATGCAGCAGAGGATGATCATTTAATTGATGTGATAACAATATTATCGAAACATGAAAAATTTAAATATTTAATGATTAAATTCAATGGATATTTAAATGAATTTTGTACAATTGTAAAATGTTTACAAGATAATCTATTCGATAAGGCCACGAAGAAATCAAATCAAATTCAAAAGGAGGAAATTATAGTAAGTTTATGTGAATGAATATAACACTCACAATTTAACTTTAACTATTTTAAAGCGTTCAATTCACAATCACTTACTGACTCTTCTGTTCTTGACATAAGAATGTCTGTCCATGAATCTAAATTTAGTTAACATTAATTCAGGTTTTGAAGAGCGTTTCATAAAACGAAATTTTTTAAATCTATTGAAAATGACAAAAAAAATTTTTTTTAATATATTTACTATATCAATGCATTTACTCCTAATTAGTTTTCTAGATTTTTTTTTAATGTGTTATACAAAATCAATAGTATGGTTTAGTTTAGTATAGTTTAGCGTATGCAATAGTTGTCCGCAACCAGTTATACCTTTTTTAATTGTTTATATTTAATCATAAATCATGAGACACATTCATCATTTCTATTTATTTATTTATTCATTTTCTTTTAGCTAATATGTAAAATGAATATTAATGAATTTATGAAAAACGTGTGCAATAATATGTTAGTGAAATTGATGAAATTATTAAAATCATATACAATTGATAATATGATAAATGTGATATGCTGGAAATCGACAGATCCAATGATATTCGATATACGTTCCATATATAATATTATCTTCAATATTATCGTAGAAATCGAAGAGAATTTTCTAATAGTTTTAACAAAATTTGCCCTTTTCTCTATATATAATGAAAATCATTATGATCCAAATGATTATAATGATGATGAGTCATTGAAAAATTTATACAAAATCTCGAAAAATATGTATGATTGCCTGAATGTGAAATATAAAATATATTTTAAAGAGAAATCACTAGACTATCAATGGAAATTATTACAACAACATATGCTGGTAATGTCCAATTATTATTGGACTAATGAACTTATCTTACAAGATTTATTGCCACAAAATGATTGTAATATAATTATCAAATCGCAAATGATGCACAATATAAAAGAACTAGTTAAACGATTAAGGTTTTATAAGGACAAATTATCGAATACATTTACAAATTTGGAAATGCATGAACAATATTTTCTAAATATTAAGGCATCATCAAATACAAGCATCATCAAGTATGATCCATTGCAATTATTTGAAAATGCTCAAATCGAATATAAATTTTCTATTGATACATTAGAACGTTTATTAACTTATTGTAATATCGTATTACAATTTGAATCTATCAGAGAGAATGATGTTTATTTGGATATAATTCAACAATATGAAAAAGCTTGTGGTGATTTGCATAAAAGTGAAATAGAAATAACAACAATTGAACGCACCCTGGTAGAAATTTTAGATCCTGGCAATAATGCCGATTATAAATGGCTTCAAGAAGTTTTACATATTTTAGAAGATCTGATGCGCAATACAGAGAAAAATATTACTGAATTAGAAATGAATAAGCAGAAAATTCATGAACAAATAATAAATAACCACGGTCAACAAATTGAGGATATGCTGGACTATTTGATTGGTTTAGATTTACGATACTTATTTAAAATGCTAACGAAACATTATAAACAAAGCAGTAAATTAGACAATGACGAATTTGTATTAGAAATTCGAAATTTACAACAAGCGATTAAGTCAATGCAATTAAAGTTAAGGGACTTACATTTCCTTCTAATATCATCCGACATTGATGTGCAAATGATTAAAGAAAAATTAAATGAACTAAGTGTTATAATGAGTGAAAACAATGATAAATTATTATCGCTAATAAAACCGTACACACAACAGCATCAACAGCAGCAGCAGCAACAGCAGCAACAGCAGCAACAGCAACAACAGCAACAGCAGCAACAGCATCAATATGGTTCGGATCATAATGGAAAATCACCGTTAAATTTTTCTCCATTTCATAAGCGCATAGAAAAACGTATAATTTCTCATTTCTCTCTCTACATTTCTTTATCTCTATATCTTTCTCTGCTGCTGCGTTTGACAATTTTTCTGTTGTTTATTGTTTTCCTTTTTTTATTGATTTTTCTCAAGCAACAGCATCAATTAATTATCAGATTATAGAGCAGAAACGTAACGCGTATGCGGTATCTGTATGGAAACGTATACGTATGAAATTAGAGGGGCGTGATGCAGAACCAAATTTAAATCGTCGCAGCACGGTGGCTGAACAAGTTGATTTTGTTATACGTGAAGCTATAAATGAGAACAATTTAGCTTCACTGTATGAGGGTTGGACTCCATGGGTGTGAATCGGGCAATTAATATTACATTGCTCCAAATGATGGAGTTTGGCTTAATGTACGACTTATAATAACCCTCAGTAATAATAGCAGTTAGCAGCAAAAGCGGCAGCAGTGGCAAGAAGCAGCAACAGTAACAGCAGCAGTAATAGCAACAGCAACAGTGTGTATACTTAAATTAAATAAAACAATCAACAATCAATCAGACAAACAATCGGTCAGTCAGTTAGTCAGTCAGTCAAGCAAACAATCAATCAATCAATGAATCAATCAATCAATCTATAAACAACAAATAATGAATGCACAGGGTATTCGTCAAATAGTTATAGAATACTAAGAATTTTTAACATCTTAACAGCAATAAATCAGAGAAACCAAAAAAATATCGACGAACAGGGTAGATAATATATTAATTCTATATAATACCCTAACGCAATGAAGCAAGATTGAGCTTTTAGGCGGTTATCAAAATGCTTTGATGTGATTGGATGCTACAATGAAGTACACCACCAAACCGGTTATTCAAATCTATTTACATATTTTCATATATATATATATATATATATATATGTATGTATGCACATTTGCGCAAATTGGCTGTATAAATCTTTTGTCTTTTTTGGCATAATTTCTTATTAAAGTATATTATTACAATGGAATAGTTTCTTACATATTTCTGCTTTCTGTGTATAAGAAATAGCGCCATTGGAACTTTTTTTTTATCCTTTTTATTTTAATGGATTTTAATTTTACACTCAACGGTAATGGTTTATGGTTTTTTTTTTTTTACTAAAAATGACTATTTTTTAATAAACTATTTGTGATAATACCATAAACAAAAACTGAAAATTTATTCTAGTGTTCTATTGTTCTAGTGTTTAAAAGAAGTAAGTTTTCTTTCCGAGAATGCCTAAATAATAACCTAATCACAATTGTGGTAGAATATAGATAATATCACAACGATCTTCCAGCTTCTTTATTTATACACAACTGCGCAAAAAACCATTACACCACTCTGCATCAGTCAAAGTAGCAGCAGAGCTTTCAGAGAGCAAACTTCCGCTTCCTCTTTGTTATCTGACTCATTCCAATAAAACCATTATTGAAGATTTGGTAACACAGTAATATGTAGGATTAAAAAAAACTGTGCTCCAGGTGAGGCTCGAACTCACAACCCCGGCATTGCTCACTAGTTACTGATTATAAGTACCGTGCGCTAACCAATTGCGCCACTGGAGCCATGCACCCGTTTAAGGCAAAATTATTAATTCAAATAATTTTATTAATTACCAATTTCATTTTTTTTTCTTAATAAATTTTATATTTCCGTTAACAGTGTGTAAACATATTTAAACATATTTTCTACACTTTTTTCTTACTTATAATTCAAAATTGTTCAATAAAAATGGATTTAAATAAACAATGCTGTTAATTTGGTATTTATATAATTGTGAATCGTAATAATTTGTATGCAATAATAAAGTTTATAAAAATTACCATAAAATACTGATGAATAATGCAGAAATGGTGGAACTTTTTAACTATTTTTTTAAAAACATATATCATGATTTTTGATTTAATTTTTGAAATGTATTCTGAGAAACTATTTGATCCATTACAGTTGTGATTTTTAAACTTAACTTTAGTATAAAAATAAAATTATCCAAAACCACTCTTCAATCATTCTTAATAAATTTTCAGTGAGAAAAATAACTAATATTGTAATAATATATTATAACAAATTATAAAAATTCTGTACAAGTTTTAGCAAAAAAATTAATATTAGTTAGGCGTAGTAGATTCAAAAATGCCAAATTTTTAGCTGTACAATAAAAAGAATAGAGTTGCAAAATACTTTTTCAGAGATTACATTGTATAATTGATTGCATATACATGTCACACAAATAATCATGCTCTACTATAATCAGCATCTAAGTTGCATACAATTGTTTATAGACATGAATATACGTATAATTTTGCGTATAAATGTTGCCATATAAAGTTTAGAAACGTAATATACTCAGTTGAGATTGCGCCTAAAGACTCTCTAAAAAAGTATTTAGAGAGTCATTGATTTAAATAGGCTCTTTTTTAAGTTAATTTATGTTGTAATCTTCTTCTTTTTCTTTCTCTTGTTATATTTTAATTTTACATTTTGTTATTCACTTATTTCGAACATGAGAATACAAGAAAAGCACAAGAATAAAAATAAACCAATAATTAACACAAATTCAATTGGAAAAATGTGTGTTTAAGAAAAAGGTGAAAAATGTCTATTAAACTCCTTAGTTATTATCCGTGCGGAAATGTTCGTTCTCAATAAAACTAAAATTTTGTGAGAAATGAAGAAGGCGAAAGAAATAAATAAAATCGAATAAAATAAAATGAAAGTAATAACGTGAAAGGACTGACTCGTCAAAAAGAAGTGTTAAGTGAAAATAATTTTTCTATTATCTGCGAACATTTACACAAAATATATTCAATGTGAAATTCAGTTCAATTTTCATGAGGAAAACGTTACGGTATTGCATTTCTTGTTATTGGAAATTCATTATTGTTTGATTTTATCATATTTTTAAAAATTGATGACTAAATATGACGGCACAACCAAAAACATTCATATTTTCGTAAAAGTATAAGGTGAGGAAGACTAAAAAAATCCAAAAAAAAAACACAAAAATTGAACAAGCAAAAAATAGTAAGAAAGGTGTTGGTTGATACGTTGATTGCTTGCGCTGATGAGTAGCCTATATATGCCGTGTCGTCATATCAAATAAAACACAGCTGCAATCGTTTCTGTTACTACGACTGTGACTGACTCCGTCACTGCTCTTACTAGTGTTTTAAAATTAAATAGTAATAATAAGAATAGTACGAAAAATAACAATTGTTTAAAGTTGAAAGTGTTAAAAGGACAAGGAAAGAAGCAGATAGTTAGAAAGAGAAAGAGAGCAAGTGAGAGTAAAAGAGTAGAGAAGAAATTCTCCATATATGTGTTAGCACAGATAAGTCGATTTTTCATTTAATGGCCATCTACTAAAAATCATAAATTACTGTCCACGAAACGGCCATACAAATGAGATAACTTATAAATAAATATTGAGCGCACTGATATATTAAAATAAAAAGGGAGATATAACATACTTAAATAAAAAAGAAATTATATATAGCAAAACAACAACTACAAAAAGCAAATCAAACACAAAAACATCCGTAACATTTCATTAAATAAAGTACATTACTCGTAAATACATACTGATATAGAGAAGACAAAAAACTGGCTATTTGTGGTGATTTATACAAATAGCCAATTAGATTGAAGAATCTTAATTCAGTTTATTATTTTTAACTAGATTGAATTAGGGGAAAAAAAACTACGTAAGAAAGCAAGGAAGAGAGGACACTTACACGTACCTACGCTCATACATTTCATTCAGAAATATGGACATGTCAAATGCTGTAGGTAGACGTCGAATAACTTCGCGTGTAAATGCCGAGGATCAAGCTTTGGATCAAATAGCTAAAGAGGTAGGTAGAATCAACAAATTATTTTATTATCAAACATAAATTGCTATGTGAGAGCAAGAAAACAAAGTGAATTTCAATGATATTTGTTATTATTTAAGGCTGAAGCTCGCTTAGCTGCCCGACGACAGGCTAGAGCTGAAGCCCGAGAAATACGTATGCGAGAATTAGAAAGGCAACAAAAAGAACAAGAACAAAGTGCTGATCGTGTGTTCGATTTACATACAGCTTCAGGTATTGACCAAATATCTCGTGCACGATTGGGGTTAAGCGGTTTAGGTGGTGGTATACCTGTAAGTAGTTTATTACCGCCAGTTCGTGGTAATTCAATGTCATCACGACGTAGCAGTGAAGATTCATTGGAAGAGGAAGGACGCAGTTTAAGAGATATTCGGCATGAGTTAAGGGTTAGTTTTGCCGTTTCCATTGAATGTCTACCAATTTCGTTTACATTCTCAAATGTATAATGATGAAATGGCATTTTCCTTCTTTCTATATTCATGTCTGTGTAGGACGTAGAAGAAAGATTTCGTAAAGCTATGGTTGCTAATGCACAATTTGATAATGAGCGGACCTCACAAACGTATCAAATACAGCTGTTGAAAGATAAACTGGAGGAAATGGAAGAATCATATGCTCAATTGCATCGTGAATTTAAAGAAAAATCCCGTGAATGTAGTACATTAAAACGAACGTTAGATAAATTAAATGATGATTTCAAATTAGTCCAAGGTCAATTAATTGAACGGGACACATTAATAGCTGAACAAGGTTTAACAATTGTAGTAATTGAAAATGAAGATAGCACAGATGCTAAACGAGCTCTAGTCAGTGTAGAAAATGCCCAAACATTAGCTTCTGTACAGGGTTCCTTAGGTAACAATAACAATAATGATGCAATCAATTGTCATATTTTCTATATATTTATTATGATAATGATGAATGATAATTATCGTATTGTAATAACAATACTTTTGTATTATTACAGATGTTCGACTTAAAAAGTTAAATGAGGAAAAGCAAAATCTTTTGGAAGAAGTTACACAATTACAAGAGAAATTGGAATTATACAAAAATAACGGTAAAGCACGTAATGTCACGAATGGTCCTATCGATTCAGAAAATGATTATGATATTCAAAGTAAGTGTAACGTATCGAACTTTTTTTCATGGTACAGAATACTACTTTTTAAATTGAACTGTGAAAGTAGCACCTTTTATGTAAAGTATAAATGTAACAATTTCGACTTAGAAAGGAGAAATTTTTGAACCGTACTTTATGTAATAATGCATTTTTTTAAATATTATTAAAAATTCATGAATCATCATTGCGCTAATGTTCATTTTCTCATTTCTTGCCATCAATTGCATCAATCGCATCAATTGTATCAATTCAATTTATATTAGGGTATTTTATAAGCAACTTGAACCAATCAAATATTTAGTTTGTCTTCTTATTCACATTATTCACATTATCATCTTCTAGGAGAAGCCAATAAAATAATATCGGACTATAAGTATAAATTGCAAAAATCTGAACAAGAAATAGCTAATCTACAAGCGAGTCTGGCCCGTTCTGAAACTCAAGTAATCCGCTATAAGAGTACAGCGGAAGCGGCCGAAAAAGCTGAAGCTGAATTAAAAATTGAACGAAGGAAATTACAAAGAGAGGATTTACTGATAGTACACTATTGGGATGAATGCCATTGCCAGTAGAAAATTTAATAATTATAAAAATGCATAAATTATCCTGTGTGTATGGGGAATATATTATATAGAAAAATATATTATCATTACGATTTTTCTTTACAAATTTACATAGAACGGTATTGTATGCACCCTTGCTTGAATTCCTTATTTCTTTTCTTTTTTGTGTTATTTTGTTATTTTGCTTTATTTTGTTTGCTTTCTGGTATTTTTATTAAATTGAAATGCTTTTTACAAGAATTACTCGATTTGATTTTTTTTAGTTTTGGCTTGTTCCTCATAATTCAATTAAAAATTTTTTTTATAAAATTCTGCTATACAACATAAATGCCAGTAAAATGTTGTGAACACTTCATGTAAACATTGTTAAAAATTTTATTTAAAATTTAATTAAAATTACCTAATTAAATTAAATTAAAATTTAATTGCGATTTTGTGAGCTCTTAATTTCTAATTTTATTATTATTATTATTATTATATTTTTTTTTGAGTTTTTATGTTCAATATAATGTTTAATATCTGATACAGTAGAAAGGCCTTTTTGCCAAAAAAAAAAAAAAAATTAATGTAATCCGTAATTTTTGGATAACTTTTTGTTCTTTTTTTTTTTTTTTGAATAAAAGTTTTGTGACCAGACTGAAAATTTTTTAAAACTGTAATAAAAATTAAATTCCATTAATGGAAATTAATTGGTATGATGTAATAATTTGATGAAAATTTATACATTTGTCAGCTTTTATTGGACGGCTCAAAAAACCTATTCCCTAGCAATTCTATTAAAAAAAATTAACAGTTTTTAATAATTTTTAGAGAAAATTTCTTGATGCTCCTCTCATACCCACAAGTAATTCGAAAAATTACTATATTTTACTTTCAGGACTTGCTATTCAATTTTTCTTTATATTTTTTTGTAATATGTTAAATAAATTAAATTTAGGATTTCATAAAAATGCCAACAATTTTCATTGTATCTTTTTAATTTTTTAATTAAATCATTAAAAATAAATTTAATTAGTCTAAATTTTTTAATTAAATTTGAATTATGTTGTCGTAGTATTTAAATCAATTTTGAGGCATATGATGGCCACGTTTTCAAATGCCATATTTTAAATGCCATATAATTTATGAAATTATAAAAAACTAAACTAATTTTTACTGGAAATAATTTTTGTTTAATTCATTGTAATATTTTAAAATTGACAACAATAACAATTGAGTACAAAATTTTTAATTTAAAAAATTTAAGAATCGTGAAGCTATGGAGAAACTGGAAGAATTGGAAACGTCAAATAATCATTTGCTGAAACGTTTGGATAAATTAAAGAATGCTAAAAGTGCACTGCTAAAAGATATTTGACCAATTGATGTAATTAAAGAAACGCGAACAATTGCCAGTTCCCCTCTCAGGTCTCATATAATAAAAACAACATCAATTGACGAAGCAACACCAATGGCATCAGCAGCCGTAAAGGCAGATTATAAATATGGGACAAATATTTCCAATACTTTGCGACAATTTTCTAGCAATAATAATGTTAATAGTAATCGTAATAATAACAGCAATCACAATAATCGCAACAATCACAATTGTATAAAAAGTATGACTAAAAATAATAATGTTTAATTAATTATTCTAGATTTGTTGTATGGAAAGTGGATGTTTTTTAGATTGTATATTATTAAATGAAAAGACCAGGAATAAATAAATAAATAATAATAATAATAAAATAATAACAAAAAGCAATAAAAAAATAAAATCTAGTTGTATAGTAATAATATTAAATTATTAAAATTTAATTTGCAAAATATTCATATGTTGAGTAATATTTATGGTTCTGGTTTGATACTTTGTCTTCTTCAATACATATTTTTCTCCTTTGAAATGTAAAAATTGAAACGAAGACTCTTTTTATACAATCAAATAAAAGGCACATAAAATAAAACATTAGTTATAATGTATGATTTGTAAATAACAGAAAAAAGAAAAAAGAGTAACTTACAAAACAGAATTTTATGTATGTAACAGTCAATCCGTTATTATTATATCGCTTGCTTTTCCTAATTTATGATATTTATTTATTAGACATTACGAATTAATTAATAGTGAATAATTATAAAATAATGTAACATGTATTTGCTTAGCAAAACAAACAATAAAAAACAAAAGCATTAATAATTAATTTAAATTTATAAAAATTTAAGTAAAGCTCTATTTTACATAATAAATAGTAGAGAAAATTTTAAAATCTAATTAAATCTATCTTTTTGTTTTGTAAATCTAAAAAGGCATTTTCTCATGTTTGTTGTGTGTGTACTATTATTTTTTATTTTCCGTTACACATTCACAATAAAAAAAATTCGAATTGTTATTTAAATATATAGAAATTATAATTGCTAATTTATTAAATTTATGGGTTTTAATCGGGTAATACCATGCTTTTAAATTAAATTCTAAAACAAAAAATATATTTTGAAGAATTTTCATTGAATAAACGAAAAAAAGCATCATTATTCTATTAAAGAAAGTGCGACAAATCAAACTCTTCTCATGTACACTTATCGTGAAGTTGCCAAGATTGTATATGCATGTGTGTAACCAATGCTTATACATATTTATATTAAGTATGTTATATATGTGTTTTTTTCATATATACAGCAACTATAATTATCATGTGTATGATAAATAGTTAAGCATTGTGTACCTTAATATAAATTTTATCTTTAAGTACCTATAAATCAGCGCATTTTTTTTTATTTATGGTTATGTTTTGAAAGTAAGTAGTTGTATATCTTTATACTCGATAAAAAATATATGAATCTATATTTTTCTCAACAATTTATCTTTTCCCATTAATGCACAATAAACCAAATATTTTTTTTAAATGTATAAATTTTAATCATTTCTGTGTATTTCATGTTTTAAAATGAGTTTATTACGTTATGAAGTTATGAAGTTATCAACTTATTTTTTCAGAGAGAACTTCTGAGAAAGAGAGAGTGGCAGAAAAATGTAAACAAACGTAAACCTCTTTTGCTATATATAAACGCTGTTTATAAATAAAAAAAAATACAATTCAATAATACTTCTAGAACTGTATTATTTTAATATGTTAATTATTAAGGCAATATTAATATGTGTAACATTATGTTGAAGTATTCATTAAATTATATGTATATTAAATTAAATTATATATATATACAAGAAAAATTAGTAAGCACAAGTAAACTTTTGTTTGCATTAATTGAATAAAATAATATAATTATAGAAATTTCATTGAATAAATAACTACTTTGTTTATTAAAAGTATATTTTTTGAGGTTTCTTTTCAACGCGTTCAATTCCTGTTTGTTACGTAGCCATTTCGGTACCATAAGTGAATGCTGCGGGACCTCATTACCTGCATATTTATGTGCAGTATATGATGCAAATTTTAAGTTGATATGCGACACTTTTATACATTTGGGCAACCTATAAGAATAGAGCTATAAAACATAGACGCCATCACTATTTAAATATACTAACAAAGAAATTGGTAATTTTGTAGAGCAATTGGCAAGAACGATGCGTATACCATTAATATTAGTAGAACCAAATGCTCGTACGTTGTGGCATATTTTGTAATGTACTTTTAGCAATTGGTATCCAGCCGGCAAATCAAACGGCAATTTATTGTAATACGAAATAGGGTAGAGAATATGAAGATTGCCATAAGTTATCTCATGCATTACTCAATTTAATTATAAAGGCATTGAATGCTGCCTCTACTCGTAATCCCGATGATATGCAACTAATTGAAGCTGATTTTGAAATAGATAATTATATTAAAGAACGCTTAATGTGCGCGGCTGAAAAGAAAGCACAACAGTATGATAAAATTCTAGTCCCAGTTAATACCAACCAAAATGATAAATTACCTGATTTTCTACCTTCTATTAAGAATGTGATAAATGGGAATATAGAAAATTTTGTGGTAGTCTTTCATATACTCAAAATATCATTTCATTTTATTTTATGTATTTCTTGTAATTTTCATAAATGTTTACAATAGAAAAAGATTTTATTTTTTTGTGGAAATGGTCATAATAAAAAGATTATTACTTTTAGATGGTAGCTTTGGCCACCTTCATGCCATACTATACCATGCATTCATTCATTGTTGCATTTGACTTATAATCATATTGAAATCTGTTATAGCTGTTAAAACGAAAGTGATTTTCTCCTCGATTTGTTGTTTCAATAGAGCGCGCAATTCTTGTAAATTTGGCATTGAATGGCAATCACGTATATTTAATAATGCATTGAAAATCGTTTCCCATAATGTTTTATGGAAATAACGTGGTACATGCGTAGTATGAATCCATTTACCCAAATCAGTTTTCTTCACTTCCATATATTTACCAAAAAGCAGTACATGTAAGACACCAGCTAAACCGTACAAATCTAATTGATATGTCCATGGACGTCCTTCACGCATTTCTATGCAACGTATTGATTTATCTTTGTGTATATATTTAAATTTTTGATTCGGGTCAAACGTTTTCATATCAATTGCTACGCCAAAATCAATTAGTTTTATGGCACGATATTGAGCCGGATAACATAATCTAGATACGAGGGTAGACAAACAAAATTATAATAACAGTATACTGTTATTTATAAACATGTTATTTATAAGGATTATGTACCAAAATTATGGTTGAATGTGATCTAATTTTGCATATTCATCATTGAAATATTGCATTGTACTATTAGGCGAGGGGAATTTGTATAACTTATGAAAACTGAATGAAAAGTATGCAAAATTCAAAAGAAAAACATAATAGAAGCTTTTTACTTTATAGTTTTCGAGATGGGCGTGACCAATATTTTTTTTTATATGTAGACAGACATTGTACAATCACAACTAGAACAAATCTGGAAATTTCGTTTGAATAAATAATTTCAGTTTTGCTCTAAATAATTAAGGCTTTCTTAGTTTGGGCTATACTGTGGGGGTATCCACAAAAATTTGACCCGTTTTAAATATCAAATGTTGTGCATATTTACTCTTTTTTTAGAGATCAATTGAGTGAAAACATCAGATAGGGAGGACATGTACCATGTCTACATCAATTCAAAATATGGGTCTAATGTTTAACAGGGTCTCGGATTCTTCATTTGTAGATATTCAGAAGACTTTTCACAAAATGAGTACACCACCAGTTTTTTGGCGATATGTGTAATAAATCACTCAATTAATAAAAATTTTTGTTAATTTTATTCAAATTCTTATTTGAATTACGAAAATTCTAAAATTTGTCATAGTAACTCTCTTTTAAAAGATAATCGCTAACCACAACGTGTAACGCAATTGAAGTGGAAAAAAATATATAATTTGTATACGTACTTGTTCATTAGTAAAAAGTTGTCCGCTTTAATATCTGCATGAATGATATTAATCGAATGTAAATGATCCATGATATCCAATAATTCATTTGCCATTAGCATGACCACATATTCATTCAAATTTTTCGTCGTACATTTCTTAACGTGATTACATACCGTTATAAATGAACCGTATAATGAATAAGTTGATATGAGTACACTGGCATTATTTGCCACAAGAGCATAGTCAATTGTCATAAATGCTGGCAACATTTCATTAATTCTCAAACGATCCTCTACTTCTAAACATATATAATACTCCCAATTATTTGGTGGCTTCTGCTGTTTCAATGCATACATTAAGCCGTTATCTAAATTTTTGGCCCTAAAACACAAATACGAAATTTCAAATTTAAACAAAAGAACTGCATTAAAATGTTAAAAAAAATTAATGTACCGCTTTAAACTAACTTGATCACCTAGTATATTTTTATATTAGAGATAATTTACGATTTAAAATTGCATGGATATACCTGAATATTGTGCCATATGAGCCTTCAGCAACTAATTTTAGAATTTCGAATTTGGTGTCATTCACTTGCAATGTACTTTTTGATCTCAATTGTGGTATGTAAGCTCTCATTTGGCAATTGGGAAGTACTTGAATGTATTTGGTAAAAATAATTTTCTGTAAAATTTCATTACGCATTTCTACATCGAATGGATCCATACTTAAATTTAGTGGCATATAATCTAGAATTTGTTGATCATCGTAAACACTTATGGGATGAGTGTACTCGTCGTTATTATCATTAGTTAAATCATTGGTATTCCATTGATGTCGTTCGCCAGTTGGAGATTTTGGTGATTCCTTATAATATATACTCGTGTCATCACTATCATCGATTATATCAATTGCATCATCTAGCATTGCATTTTCATGTAATACATTTTCCTTATCGTAGTTAGAGCTTTTATTGATCGATGATGCAGCCGTCTCAGATGTGAGAAATTTTAATTTAATGTCTCTATTCTTGATATCATAATTTAGATTAGTTTCTTGTGTTTCTTTCAATTCCATCTTTACTATTCCATCAGAATTCACTTCATTTTCTTCCAGCTTATGTGACGTTGCTTTCTTGATCATTGACATTGGAGTTTCCTGTTCATTGAAGTTTTTCTTATTATTTTGTATTTCTGTCTTCATTAGCATGTTCTTCATTATATCTGGGTCTGTGCCTTTGGCCATTGACGGCAAAGAGGTAAAAGAAGAGGAAGTGCTGGGAGCTGAAGGTGGCAGTGGTGGTTCCTGAACATTACGTAAGTCTCTCAAATATGTATTGGTGAGTATTTTATCATCCTTATTTATCTTAGTATCATTTGTAGATAATTCCCATTTGTTTATTCTCGATAAAGTTGTTGATGACGATGATGATGGTATTGGCCTAGAAGGTGATAATGTAAATAACTCGACTATATCATCATAAGACATTTTATTTGAAGTCGTTTGAAACGGTGGTGAAAGTGGTTTCAGTAATTCGAATAGAGAATTATTGTCTGTTATCAAAGAAATATTTTCCTCTTGATTTAATAACATATTTACGTTGGTTATGGTTTCGGTTTTATCTTGTTGACATAAGAAAAATGATTTCATTGCTGACTGAGTAGGTTGTTCCACAAATTGCTCCGCTGCAGTAGTCGATAGTTGTTTAAGATTTAAATCCGTAATAGTATTCTCTTTCTGCTCTAAACGTGTAATATTGCCCATTTGATTGTTATTGACAACATTATTTGGCATGGAAGTAACATTTGCTGAATCTACTCCAATATTTATCGCTTGAGGTATTGTTGTCGCATTGTGGACACGTATTGTTGGTAAACTGGTCTTTTTCTCATTAATATTGGAAGTTTCAGTATGTTTGATACTAGTTGTAAGTTCATTTACATTGCTAATGTTAGATTTCTCAGATGGTGTGCTATTTCTTTGACTACTTGAGTTTGTGTTACTATCTTTGAACACATCCTCGCATGAATTGATTGTGACAATCGATTTTACATTCATCTCTGCACTATCCTGATCTATTTTTGTTATTGTTGTTGCTGCTGCTGTGGCTACTACTGCTCCGTCTGTTTCCATTGAAGTGCCAACTATAGTTGGTGTAGCTGTTGTAGTACCTTGTTCCGGTATTTCCATAATGGGTGATAAATAATGGGTAAAAGCCTTTTGCGGCGGTGAAATATCTTCAGATGATTCATTTGTAGGATAACCAATTGCGTCAGATGCTTGTAGCGGTGTCCTTTTATCCGGATATTCTTTTTGTTCATTATTGTCGTCCTTCTCTTCTATGTGAATTGACTTTATTGTAGTTTTTGTTGTTCCTACTGTCATTGATTTAACATCTGTTAATACATTGTCAAAAACATGCGCAGGATTTTGTTTGGCTAGGGCCATTGGTGTACTGACGGAATTAGGCTTTAGAAAAGCAGAGAATGCTCGTGTGGAGCATGTTTCATCTACATCAAAATAAATATTTTTTTTTTGACTGGTAGACGATTTTGGCGTAATCGTTTTACAAACTGTATCTTCGAATATTTCAAAGGGCAAACGTTTGGAATTTGTAACATCTGTGACTGCTTCTGCTACCATCACCTTAGGTGTGGATAGGGTTTTACAATTATCCACAGAAGGTAAAGAAGGCATTGCCTCTACTAACATTGGCATCTTAAATTGAAAATTGTCTATTTGATTTTTACTTTGTGATTTAGACCATTCTAACTCGATGTTTCCCTTCGATACACCATCATTTTGTAACTCTTTTACTTCATCTGTTCCACCAGTAACGCCATCTCGGCATCTAATGTCCTTCATTTTATTTTTTAAATCAAATTGATTTGTTGATGATATACTCAACTTATATTTTGCAGGCTCCAAAGATTTTCTTAAGGGGTAGAAACTTTTACGCGACCTTTTCAGATTGTCAGACGGCTCACAAATCGTTTCTTCCATATCAATTGGCCCTACAATTGTTTGATTGTGTTTCATGTAATACATATGCGCCAGTATCTCTTCCAACTGCAGTTCGATTTTTTCTTCAGCATTATAAATGTCATTGTAGTCCATTATTAAGCCATCAACTTTTGGTGGCATATAAAACTCATCTAATTCATTTAATTCCTGTGGCAAAGATTTTTTCGCAAAATTCGGATATAAACGACAATGCACATACGGCCCACTACCCCAAAATTCATGTCGTTTTTCCGTAAATTTATTTTCCATTTTACTTTTTATCATCCATTTGTACGCTCTATATTCTTCAAATGAAAATTCTTGATTTGGTCTAGGATACAACATGTACTTGTTATATTGCGGCAAAGTATTCTTATCGGGGGCTTCTTCTGTTGTAATTGGTGTTATCCAAACTTCTTGTGATGCATTTTTACCAATGAAATTTGCAGGATATTTGAAAGGTTTATCAACATTTATTTCATTAGCAGGCACCATAATATCATCTTCAATATATATTTCAAAATTTAAATTACATTTTGAACGATCTTTATCAAAGAGCATTGATTTGTTTTTCTTTGAATTTACAGCCCCAGTCCAAGGACCAGGCTCTTTTACATTTTCCTGCTCACGAATACTATCAACAATGGAACGTGTTACAGATTTATGTTCTTCATATTGGGAGGCATTCATTGCAGTAATATGGATGGAATCGTTTTCATTCAAAAATACTTTGCTTGAAGTATTATTTTTTTGAGAAGTTTGACCGCCTAACAATGTTTTATCAACCTGAAAATATTATAAAAAACACAAATAAATGATTTTTAATATTTTTACTTTTACGTTTATGATCTGACTTCGTCTTGGTTTGCTTGGCTTTGCATGGTTAGGCTTACCTGTACATGGCCTGGTGTAGCTTTTTTTATAGCTAATCCAGTACGTACACTAGACACTAATTGTTTACGACTATAAACTCTTAACGATGACAATGCTAAACGTCTTTCATTTAATTGTCGATTAGTTTCCTCCTTAACGTCAATATTATCTTTATGCATGATGCGTTGAGCGACAGAAAATCCGAAATGCTGATGAGCTTCTTTCAATTCCTCTAAAGGTTCGGCTCGACATTCAATACCTTTTCGAAATATTTCATCGGCTCTTACATGATTCCCGACTAGATCATAACAATAAGCCCAAGCGATATAAAAATCAGCTACCATTGTACCAATACCAGCATTATATAACTGCTTATAACATTCAGCTGGTTCTTTACGATTTTCAATCTAAGGATAAAAATAAATATAGTCATTCCTTGATTTTAATTCTCTACACCATTGTAATATGATGTAGCCTCTAAAATATTACAAAGCTTTCTTGGTAAATGTTTAATTTAAAGAAGTGATGGCTACTTAAAAAATAATTAATCATTTATTTAATTTTTCATACCTCGGAATTTCAGTGCCCTTATACGTAAATATTCAATTAATAATGATAAATAAAATTTAAAACTTGGTCCACAAAAAAACCCAAAAGAAATGAATTAAATTAATGAATTAATAGGACTTATATGTTAATTATCTATGAAAATTGGTAAAATATATTATACTTTATATAACCGGTACTTTATATAAATACTCGAAATTTGAAAACAAAATAATTTTATATATGTGTAGTTTTCGTCAAGAAACGTACCAATTTAATGTATAATTTCACCATACGACGATCCTGATAATAGCGTTCATCATTTTCGAAATGAAGTAAAAGTTTCTGTAAAACTTCCTGTAATCCAGCCTTTTTTCCACTAGACGGGTAACTTTGCTCTATCCAATTAATATATTGACACCATGGTTCCAATGGATCATTACCATCATAATTACGTATTTGCATTTCCAATTCTCGTTTTTCAATTAATAATTGAGCTGGATCCATGTTTAGAGTTGATTGTAACATACTAACGTTACGTCCAGTTGCTAAAGGTTGTATATTTTCTTTAACTTGATCAATATCCATTTTTAATAATGTCTACTATACGACCGATAAAACAATATGAAATTCACTAAATATGGCGCTAAATTATTTGAAATAAAAAAAAAGAATTATTAAATTCGGTGTTGGTAAACCGAATTGAATGATTTGCTCAGAATGTCAGAATTTACTAATTACAATAGTTATACTTAAATTTTGCACCGTTAGATGGAGCTCATAGAGTAATTAAAGCTTATTCGCCTTAGCATTTGCATCGCTAAATTCTAAATCCATAAAATGTGTGATTAAAATGTTATTCATGATATCAGATTAGGAACCATTTATAAAATAATCAATAATGTCAGCTAATTTTAATAATTTATAATACTTGAATTATATAAACAGTGTTGTACAGTGTAAAACAACAATACTCCTAATTTATTTGCACCTATCTCTTATGTGGTGTGAAAAAAGAAACAAAAAAAAAAGCACAAATGAGTCAATTAAGTCATTTTGAGCGGATGGTATACAGTTTAACAAAAAAAGAAAGAAAGGGGAACGAAATTTTAAACAAATACTTTTAATTTCTGTTTCGACTAACTAAAAAACATTTACTCAAAACTTGAATTAAATTATTATATTGTGTGTGATTTTATTTTGCTGAAATTGCGTTTTATCAAAATGTCAGATAACGCATCAAAGTTTTTGGGAGGCATATTGGGCGACATAAGTTCCAGGTCTGCTTACTCACAGATTGCAATCGGAACAACTACTGGCTGGGCGACAGGTTATGCTACAATGAAAGTTGGTAAAATTGCAGCCTTCGCTATTGGTGGCGGCATTATATTAATGGAAATCGCTCATCAAGAAGGTTACATTAGGGTTGATTGGTCTAAAATTACACGAAAATTAAATAATGTTTCTGATAATGTCGAACGTGCCGTTACCGGGCAAGAAAAATCTATAATGGATAAGGCGGAACGTTATGTAGACCGTAAATTGGGTCAAGCTGAGGACATACTTAAACATAAATCAAACAAAGCTAAAAAATGGTACAGTAAATTAGTTGGTGATGAAAATGGACCCAAACTCAATGATTTACATATATTTTTAACAGCTTTTATTGGTGGTGTCGCCTTAGGCATTGCTTCTGCTTAAGATTATTTGTATTTTGTGCTTCTAATAATTATTTATTATTTAAAATAAAAATAATACAAATAAAAATATTGAGAATCACATTAATAATCACCACAAATACAATACAAATAGCTCATTCAATTTCATTTAATATCGATCGTTCTACGGTAAATGCATATTCGTTTTCTTCATTGATTGACATTTGACGAGTTAGGAACGCTAATATACCATCAACTTGAGTTTGCATTATATCGAACATATAATTACTGAATAAATGAGGAGCCAATACAAATGGTACATCTCGCATGTATGATATGTAACCATGGCCAATGCTACCACTGCCACCACCATTACCACAAACAGAATCACCTATACTATCTTTTCCAACTGCTGGCGGATATGGAGGCATAGGTGGGTATATATTTGATTGTATTTCCGATGGTGAATCATTCTTTTTTTCAACGATAATAAAATCGGAATTATCATCAATATTGTTACTAACTGGTCCTTGGATAATATCTTCTGGTGGTGTTTCAACACTGTTTTTCTTTTTACTAAAAATTAATGACAGCATTTTAAACAATTTTTTTTATATTAATTATTTTAAATGTAATATTATTTTTTGATCTCTTATTTGTTTTTGTAAATATGTAAACAAAGAAACTAGTATGTTTGTTTTGTCAAAATTGCTTAAACTTTCTTAGAGATGTGGTTTAATTGATAGATGTAGCTTAATTCAATTTATCTAAAATGTTCGGAAAGATATAGTTTCACCCTTGGAATGGCGTTATTATAAATTTTACGCATTTTTTTTACTTAAGCATTAATTTGTTTTTTTAAGAAAAATCTATTTGATAAATAACTAACTTATGTTCAAATTTTCGTAAAAAATTTTATACATATTACTTTCTAATATTTTTAAGTACCAATTATCTCAAGCAACTGGAGTTTACGATTTTTGAAAACCGTTATGTACATTTTTATTAGCTTTCCAGAGTAGCTATCCATTTGAGATGAATGTCTGTAAGAGTTTATCAAATCATTTTGTGAAACTTTTTTAATTATTGTTTTGAAACTTACAAAACTAAATTCATTAAAAACAATTGCCACCAGGAAACAAATTGGCACAATGTTATTCAAATATTTATAGCTGTAGTTTGAATATTACTATTACTAACAAGAAATTATATATGTCAAACCAATGGCTTATAGACCTACATCTTACATTTTCTTATTAAGTATGATTAATAGCACTAATTAGAAAATATTTTAATTGAATTGGATCCCATGCCAATGGGAAGAAATTTTAACGAGTTTCTCAACGAATTATTTCCACCGTTACCTTTACCGTTAGCTTTACAGTCACAAATTGTTAACATTTCTGTTGTTAACATTTGAATCGTTAGTTATAAGAGTTGTCAAAATGAAATGAGAATTAACTCATGTTACTTGTTAATTGAATATAAATGTAGAAATGCGTAGAATGTCATAAATATTAACACGTTTAATAGTTTAATGATTTATTATGCGTTATCTAAAACATTAAATAATCAATGACTTTTGGGGTATGATAAGATATAACTTAATTGAATTGCATGAAATTGACTCATTGACTCATTTAACACAATCCAGTTTAATAGACAGAAAGGTGAATAAGATTTATCAATTACTATTGTATAATTATTCAAAGTATAACATTGATGAAATTTTACAAATTCGATCATACGATCGCACGCATAAAATAATTTATAATAAGTGAAATAATGAGGACAGTAAACTATTCTTGTATTAATTTACTTAGATTTTTAACAATTTACATTTTATTTGTGACAAGATTTGCTTTAACAGAACAAATAGAAAAATGTGTACAATGTAATTCGTCTATGGACAAAAAATGTGCTACAAATCCTGAAATTTATTTATACAAAAATTGCTCTGGTACAAATATTGAATGTTACGTACGAATTAAAGATGGTCATACCATACGCGGCTGTGCCAACCAATTGGAACCCATAACATATGATAATTGTCATAATCAAATGGAATGTTTAAAATGTTCATCGTACGATGGTTGCAATAATCAAAAATTTCCTTTGCATAGAATCAGTTGTTTACAATGTGTGGGGAATACGATCCAATCATTATGTGCTACAAATATACATGATACAAAATTATATCAACAATTGTGTCCCATATATAAATTTGGTGATAGTTGTTATATACGTAAAGATAATAAAAATCGTACTGATTCTTTTCAACGTGGCTGTCTCTCATCAGCATTGGCTAAAGGTCTTTGCAAAAATTTTGACGACTGTTTCATTTGTAAGGGTAATGATTGTAATACCTTACTCGGTGATGCTATGATTATACCATTGGCTCGTGATAGTACTATAAAATTAACATCATTTTCCAGTTATATAACCTTAAATTTAACATTTCTGTTATTGTATTTGTTGTTTACATAAAAGATTCTAAATTAAGTATTCTTATAATAAACAATAAATATTTATTTTTTCTACATAACATCATTTTCAAAAGGTTATATTAATAAAGATGATACCATCATAAACTGTGCGGGTCTCACATCATTTTGTAAAAAGTTTTTTTAGCATCCAAAGCGGGGTAGCATAGAAACTGGTGTCGCTTATCATCGAAATTTTGAATTGTAAAAAAAAAATGTAGATATTAATTTCAAATTATAAACATTTTGGTATTGAAAATAACTAAAATCTTTTAAAGGATATAAGCAGAATAGAATCTAAATTGAAGTGACAGGCGCGTTGATTTCTTAAGTCTTTTTCAAAAATACTGAAAATTTTGAAAGTATTGACATAAAAAATATGTGTAACAAATTTAATTCAGATTAATGTAATTTTTGGGCCTTTTTTTATATAATAAACTTTTCATATTATTTAAAATTTACAATTTCTCTTGCCTTTCTTCCGTCCTTGTAATATCTGCGCTTAACTTTTAAATCACTTTCCATAAAGTAACGTGGGATATTTAAAAGTCGATCCTGGCCGATCATGAATTTATTAGTTACTTTAAAAGATGAACATTTCTAACATTTTGTTTATTATATTACAACCACGCCCATAAACTAAAATGATGGCCATACAAGATTTGCCCGGCCCGCCAATTAAAATACAATATTCTTCTTTTGATTCTCGTAACTTATTACATAATACACATTTTATTGTCTCCATCTTTATCTATGTATGTAAGTAGTTGTTGCTTTTGATACTTTATATATATATATATAATATATATATATATATATATATATATATTATATTATATTTTTATCCTTTGAATTTTGTTTGAATTTTCCCTTTTAAGAAACGGAAGTTCATGTTACTTCACAGTTTTAGTTCAACGCGATTTTGGCATGATTTGTTGGTTTTTTCTTTTTTTAAATTTCATTTTAAGTTAATTTCCCTTTTTTTATTTTTTTTTTGTTTTTTTGGTGGAAAATTGGCTTTAAGAATAACCTTCATAATTATCGTTGTGGTACTCGTTTAGTAAGTAGTCCATAATGTTATAAAATTTTATGAAGTGTTAACGCAAACAATTTTACAATATAATTTTTTTACTTTTTAATGTTGCACATAAAAGAAGAATCCATACACTTTTAGTCAGTTCATGATAATAATGATGATAATAATAATAATAATGATGATGTAGAGCGCAAGCATTTCATAATCATATTCGTTGTCATTCTGTTACATCATTGACTTTTAAAAGGGTATTTTCTCTGCAATTGAATTTCAAATTGTTATGAAGTGTAGAGTAGAACAAAAAAAAACCAACAACAATAAACGCATTATTGATTATATGATGATATTAGTTTGACAGGAAGTTAAAGTATAACATAACACATATATGAATATGAAAGAATGTGAGATAGATATAGAGATAGATAGATAGATGATAGAGTTTGATGCGCAAAGCGATGCAAGCGAATGTTATGCATAAATTTATCAACACCATAATTTTTATTACTTTTACTCTTAAATTGATATTTCTTACTTTGTCTTGTTCTTACTTTAATAGAGCATTTTGTAAATAAAACTCTAATGTATATGTGTGCATGTGTATTTGCTTTCTATTCTAATTGATCTAATAAGAAAAACAAATAAGAAAATTATATTTGACTGTTGTCAAATGTTGGATACCCACCATCCATATCTCACGGGCAGGCGGGTGACAGACAGACATACAGACAGACAGACAGACATCTTTAAATCGATTCGCAATGTGATGCCGATCAAGAATATGTATACTTTATATGATCTTCAATATTTTCTTTTGGATGTAACAAACTTAATGATAGTAAATTAACTTTCAAATTATTTATGATGACAAAGTTCATGGCACATCAGAAAGTTTTGTAAAGTGTAAACTATTTGAACACATTTTTATTGCATATTAAAATTTACTACTATTTAAGGCGAAGTTTGGGTGCATTTCAGGTAAATACAGTTTTTTGTATCAATACAATCAATTCGGAATTGTTTTCCATAAGTTTGCTTAATTGCTTAATAGATGAACAAGCAGCCATTACATTTAATTTGATGATGATGATTTGTCACATAGACATACCTTGATATAAATAAAATTAACAAATAATTTTTACTATTGTTCCTTTTAGAGTGATTTTTGTTTGTTTTAAAAATAGTTGACTGAAAAAATGTGACAATTTCAGATATGTTTTAGTAAAAATAGATGGCATAATAATTTGTGTGCCGAATTTGTACCAAATCACTCCATTGCTCGAGTTTTCTTTCTTATGAGGGACTTATCTAATTTTAGAGTGTGTTCTTTTACAAAATCTATTCCAGAATTAAATTCAGACCATTTCATTTAATCAACAGATATCTTAAGTCAAAGAACAATGAATATAGATTATCGATATTCATAGTAATCGTAATAATTAACTAGAAAACTTGACTTTACATTTCCTTTAAAAAATACTTTTAAAGCCCCAATTATTTTTTATATTTATAGATAAAATTTTATACTTATATTAATACTCAATTCAAAGATTATGATCCTTAAGTGGAATTTTGCAAGGTAGAGCTACATAACGTAAATATTTTGTAAATAATATATGAAATAATGATGCCATCTGATACAGATGAAATTTGTTAAAAATTTTGCTTTTAGGAAGAATTTCCATATAGAGAGGAATTTTTTTCATATACCAAATTAGATAGAAACTCATAAAAAAAAACGAAAAAATTGTTAGAGCTGAATTTTAAGGTTGCATAAGAGATCACAATTCGAGTTATTACCGACGGTACTTGTTTGTATTTTGTGTATCATTAGTATCGTAGGAAAGGCCACGCAAAACTTTGGATTAACTTTTCTTTTAACCGTGATCATTTATAATATTTAAAAAAGTATGTCTAAAACAGAAAGTAAATTGTTTCTTCTTCTTATGAGTTTTTTGAACTCTTTATATTATCATCTAATTGAATTTCAGCAAAGTACGGCTCAAAGTTATGCCTTACAAAATTTTCTTCCAATATTACTCAATTTAAAAAAAGATTCTTTAAATTTTTCTAAGCGATTTTCTTCTAATTCCACGCTTAATTAATTAAAGTCGAATTTAAAGATTTTTAAGTTTTTTTAATTTCAGAATTAAACTGCTCAAATGATCCATTTCCTTTTCCGTAAGATGAAAAGCATTTATTTTTGTAATATAAATTATAACGATAAAAAATTAGCTCTTTCTTTGTTGCTTTCTATCTGTCTTTTAAAACTGCGGAATGATACTAACCAGATATAAACCAGGAGAAAAACCAGCACACACAATTTAATAATATAACTCATTTTATTCTGCATCTTGTTTATATTTCATTTATAGTATATTAACTTTAGCAAGTTATGTGTAACTCTTTAAAAAAAATTTTACATTAATTTTTATTTTCAGCAAGAATGTAAAAACTATTTTTATATTAACTTATTTATTTTGCCAATTTATACATTTTGTATTGATTTGGCACAATATTTGAAATATTTTTTCAAGAAGTTTATTACAGAAAACTTAAGAGAATAGACTTTTCCTTTTCGATGGCTATTCCTCTTATTAGACATGATTTCGATTATCTCTAATGTAAAATGAAGAATTTAAATCGGAAGGCAAGTATCTATTCCAGTGGTAGTTTCCTTATAAATATACGTTTGCTATGTTAATTTGATAATAAAAAATCTTAAAGAGAGATTTTGAATTTTTCCAAACATTTAACTTTTGCATTTTATCTGTTTGCCAATTAACAAACTCTGAATTGAAGATCATTTTTTTTAAAAACAACAACAGAACCACCATTTTGTTTAATTAGCATATCATTTCATTTCCATCAAATGATTATTTCAAGAGAAGAAATGGAAAAAGTTTATTTTTGCTTACATTCCTTCCCATTGTATAGAAGAATCTAGAAATCTAGAAATCAACTTTAAAAAAGATTATGGATTAAGGAAAATTTTAATTAAGTTATTGCAATAAAATGTCAAGGTAGCCATATAAAAGGAGAGTGAAGATAATTCTTTAAAACAAATGAAAGTTAGCAAAAAAAAATTATTTACAGTTAGATTTTCCAAAAAAAAGGAAAATAATTTAAATTTGAGATTTTTTTTTAGTTATGTGCAATAATCATTTATTAATAAATAAATAAGGAAATAATTAAAATCCTACTTAGAATAAAATTGTAAAATTGTAAATTTTGTAAATTTTATTTTAATTGTCAATTTACAATATATTTACAATATTTGAGAGCAAAATCGTATTGTATAAACAAATATTATTTAAAGATGGCGTAAGTTTTGTTTAAATTATTGTTGTAACTGTTAAAAATCTTTCGATGCAATGTTATATATGGATCTGGATATAGGTGATAAATTAAACAGAATTATTAAATTGTAAACGATGCACTAAGCGTTTGCAACATTTATACATAAAATGCAAACCGCAAAAAAAAAAACAAAATCTAATAAAAGCAGATGGTGCCATAACTTTTAAGCACATTCTTACGATTACACCATTACAAAATTCTGTGCTTCTATGGTCTCTTTTTATCGATATACATAATTTTTTTCTTATTATTTACTTTGCAATTTATAACTCAATTTTATAGATTTGTTATTTATAAATACTTTAGTGGGCGGAGCCTTCCATCATCATGCTGTAAAATACAACAATTATTGAAATTGTGATGAGCTTTATATTCAAATGGTTTTTCTCTAGGTTCTATTCTAAAAAGTAAGAGAGAGTGAGAGAGAGAGAGAGAGAGAGAATGAGAGAGATAATATTTAAACTCTGATAAATTAGCAGAGATTAAGGATTTTTCTCAATTATTATATTTTTGGTATGCAACATCCAGGAAATGCCATAAACTGTTCAAACTAAATGCATTCATATTTAATCGGTCTAAGATCATGCTTATAGATTTTTATGATAAATTTAACTTTGGAATTTTTCTTAATGTTTTATAAAAAATTTAATATTATTGGAGGCATTGTAAAGACGGCACTTTAACATTAACTTGCAAGAAGTTTAATTTAGACTTTTTTATAATACTTTTATATCATCCTGAATTGCACTAATAACTGGGTCGTGCGCATATTATGGCAGGATACCGCCATATTATAATTTCTATTTTTTTAATAAATCTATACAAATCTGTTTTAGGGATAATGAATCGCTTAAAATTACATTATACCTTACATAGAAATTTGTATTCATTAGCTTACTAAATTAGAACGGTACGTACTGTTTCATATAAACGACGCAGCAAGTAAACATGAGGCCAATGAGAGGAACTTTTCTACAAATAAATATATTAGTTAATGAATGAAGTGACTGACTGATGCGATGATTTGGTTGGTTATTCATATAGAGTAATCAATTAACCAATCGGAGTTGTTTAATATGCATAACACAATAACAAAAAGCTCACATACATTCATAGTCATTCAAATATACATGGAGGCTTCGTATAAATAATTTACATAAAACAATTGTATCGCTAAGAAAGCAAATATGTAAACAATTAGAATAAAAAATAAATGAAGAAGCATGCATATGTGTCAACATCTGGCACATTTGTATGTATAGATGAATGGATGGATCGTTGAATGTATGAATGAAAGTAGGAAACTATTACAACAGATGAGATATAAAATTTGAAAATAGAAAACAAGAGAGAAAAAAAGCGAAAAGTGAGATATGAAAAGAAAAGAAAATTGTAAGTAGAAAACTATTGGCTAAATACTTATGCAAGTACAAAGCATAATGTTGAAGTATGCGTATCCTGTTGTATGACGTATGATAGAGTTGATTGTTTTTAGTGTAATGTAAATGTGTAATATGTAAATTATATGAGTAACTAAAGTGTGAATTACGATCTACACAGTCTCACATTATTAGTATAATCTAAATGAACGCCTTAAATGTATAACGGAAAATAAAAATAACGGTAGACAAAATGAAAATTTCTCGGAAACTCTAGTAAAAGAAATTAAACTGAGTTGAATCGAATAGTAAAAGTAAGAGTAAAGTAGCAGTTAAGTAATAAAAAAGTAACATTAAAATAAAAAAACAAATCTTTGAGTGAAGAAATTAGATATGTAAATCAATTTTATTGAATTGTATTTATTAGAATGAAACTGCATGAATTATTATAGTAATAAAAAAATTACCATTTGATTAATTAACGAAATCTGTTAAACTTTTAAAAGGTATTTTAATTTAATGAGTAAATTAATGAATGATGAACCAAATTGCTATAAGTAAAAGTTTTTTATTGTATATTTGGCTTCTTATTCTTATGATTTAATAAGATGCAAATTGATTAATCGATCGCTTCGTTGATTGGGATGGTAAAATTACTATTATTATCAGACCAAATGATCAAAGTGCTAACTGTAAAGATCACTAATATCGTTAAAAATAATTGACTATTAAACATAATTATCACCAAAACTAAGAACAAACAAAAAAATCCAAAAAAAACCAAAACAAAGGGGAAATTATTGTGCAACATCAAACTGTCAAATTTTTAACAAATTTAAACATCGAGTGCTTTATTGATATGCTAAAAAAATTATATGAGAATTCAAGAGAGAAGAAAAAATCGAAAAAAAATATAAAAAAATTGTAATAAAAAAATAAATACATAATTAAGTTGTGGAATTATTAAAGAGAAAAATTCTTATCTAATCTTATCTTATTAAATGAAAAATTCAAGTTATTCGAAAAGCAAACAAAGAATGAAAATTTTCCAATTAGTTTTGCTTTAAATGAAGAATGGGTCCAACCACAGATTGTAATTCTGGTTCAACTGTTAGCACAGCCATGTCATTTATGGATAATAGTCCATTAAATGAAACCATTACTGATTATGGCTGTTTTAATGCCAGCGATTATTGGTCACATTCTTATTTAAACACTTTAAATCCAATGAAACAAATCGAAGGTAATTATTAGTTAGTCTTTAATCGAGTAACTCAATTGAGTTAGTCTCAATTTATTTATAAAAAGAAAAATCTTTAATATAACTTCTAACATGTAACTTTAGTACAGCATTTTAAGAAAAACGAAGAAGCACTTGTTCTGGTTAACGATAAGCAATTTAATCTCTTGGATAACATTTAAAGTTCATACTCTATGGCCACGAACAGAAAAAGACAGAAAAGAGTTTTGTGGCATATATTTTTAATAGTTTGCAAAATTTCTTGTGAAAGTAAACAATGACGACAAATTTCATCTAAAATTTTCCCAAAATATCATATATGAAAAACAGTCCTTTCCTACAGAGAAATTATATAAATTTGAATTAATGAGAAACTAAGAAAAACGAAGAAATTAGAAAAGTTCGCCATTAATCGTTAATTAAAAATAGAATGAACAAAAGTATAACTAATAAAAAGTCCAGAAAGAATTATATTTTTAGTGACTTTACTAAGTAAAAATAATTCTAAGACTTTTATTGAAATAAACTTTCTGAAAATCTAAACTTTGCATTCAAATTTAGTAGAACAAATGTTCATTCAAAATTTTATGATAAAATTTATGATTTTTTTTCGTTTTTTAAATAATTTATGTATGCGAAAGCATTGCGAACTATTTAGTATACGTTTCATTGAAAGTCAGTGTTAGGAAAAATGAAGTGGATGTTTCACGTTCGTGTGTACAGTGAAGGTAGAATTCGTCGATAGTCTTCTTAATAATCTTAATCATTAATCCTGTATTGAAAATTTTATGTAGAAAGTAATTAAATTGCAGTATCAATGCCAGGATTATCTCAAAAACTTCTGTAAAACTCTTACAAAGAATTGTTCATGAAATATGTTGGATGCCATGAAGTGTACGTTTCTCAATTGTTAGATTTATTCGATTTAAAATTATTGAACAAATTGAATAAAATTCAATTTTGAGATCGATCTTATATTAAAAAATAAAAATCATTTTATTAATATAGAAAATCATTTAAAAAGGCAGCTGTGAATTAACCAAAGAAAATTTCGATAGTTAATTCATTTTCCATATCGCTTATCATTTTTTTTTACACATTTTGGCAAAAAATATCCAAAGTTGCACAACATTTTAATATGAGATCTATTTTTTTATTGGAACAACTGATGTTAATATAAATTAAATAAAGAAAAAATTTTGAATAAACATTATTAACAGGCATGATCTTACTTCAAAATATATTTATATGACCTAGCGCCATTTATTTTATAATAATTTCATATGAGTTATGGTTTAATATCTCTATTAATTGCAACATTTACTAATTAAATGCTTTAATAAATCATAACAATTCTTCATTTTGTCGTCACTTATGACGGCGACATTACAAATTTTAATATATTTAACTGAGAGAAGATAAATATATTAAAATTTTTAAAAATATTCATATATCAAGTGAAATATGTAACACATATTACAGTTACATATTGTTGCAAACAGATGATGAGCAAAACAACAATTTATATGTTTGAATATCCAAAAATAGCGAAATCCAAAAAAAAAATATTCCTATATCAATTTATCTGTAAGATGAACATTTCTTTTACTTCTCTTCATACGTTATGGTTTCTCTTTTCCTTTTTACCCATCACTCAGTTAGTTGAATAAACACTTGCTTTGTCAAAACATTTGTAACAACTGAGAGGGTCTGTTCAAGTTTGTGAACTCTTGATCAGTATCATATTCGAAATTCATCTAATTAGGACTATCCATCCTTAATAATCTGTTAATTGAAAACAAAAAATTTGATAGAAATATTGCAAGTTCCCGTACTCCGGTTTATATAAGAAACAGGGCTCTATTTTAACTGGGCCACTGACTTAACTGAAACAATTGTTTTAAGTAAATGCTTAAAGTTCTTCATTGTCCATTAAGCGTAAATTAAAATCGTTTAAAAGCTTTTCACATGTTATTAAGTTATGTTCCTGAAATCAGTCATGTCCATCCAAAATTATAAAATAACAAATTTTCATATTTCTTGCTTTTTTCATTGTTTATGAATTTTGGGCATTGGTCACACCACTCAGTTATATGGAAGTACCTCAGTGGCGGGTATACAAGATTTGGTCTCAATGAAATAAAATTATTTAATAATTTTTAGTATATACTTTTGTTTTCGATATTCATTTTACATGCTTTTACAATAAATAAAATTATAGCTTGCATACAAACGGCGGGTAAGAATCGTCCATTATATCGTCCACTTGAACATATTAATTTAAAAAGCGCAAATTCTGAAGTAAGTAATAGAACCAATAACCAACCAACCACTAATAATACAAATAGTAGCGGTACTTATCAAGAAAATACAAATACAAATGTTACATATAATTTTGATGAAATTCAAACGATTAAAAATCATACGCAAAGTCCATTAAATGATAGTGATGAGGTAGATGGCAACGATGGTGGTGGTATCATTACAATTAATAAGAAGTCAAATACTAATAAGTACAAGAAAGGCTTAAATACCGGTGATAAATTAAATGAAATGTTAATTCATCCGAGTTTGGTGCATGCCGTTGTTGGATTAGAAACGAAATTACTATGGGATAAATTTCATGAACAAGGTACTGAAATGATTGTCACTAAATCTGGCCGACGTATGTTTCCCACGTTTCAAGTGCGAATTGGCGGCTTAGAACCTCAAACCAATTATATAATGATGATGGACTTTGTGCCAGTAGATGATAAACGCTATCGATATGCTTTCCACAAGTAAGTACACATTTTCAATGCGTATGAAAAAGATTACCAAAAAGGGCGAGTGAAAAAAAAATAAGATGAAATTTTTAGCTCTAGTTGGGTTGTAGCGGGCAAAGCGGATCCAATATCACCGCCCCGTATTCATGTACATCCTGATTCGCCAGCAAGCGGTACTAATTGGATGAAACAAATTGTATCGTTTGATAAATTAAAATTAACCAATAATCAATTGGATGAAAATGGTCATGTAGGTCTTTTTCATTTTTATTCTATAAAGTCAACCCTCTTATAACGCGAAGCCTCACTTTGTGGCCCTTTCCACAATCCAGAAAAATTCAACACTTTATGTGGGTTTCCCATAAAAATATTTTACCTAATCGTTTAAAGCGTGGACAAACACTATCCGCTTATAAAATTGCATGCATGTACAATGCGTGTATAATTCGTGGCATAAAACAAACGGCGGCAAGGGAAAGGGTAAGGGTAAGGAAACTCATGACATAGTTGTCCGGTAAATGCAAAAGATTTGCCATACACCATGAAAATATGGCATCAATATTTTTGGGAAAAAATTTTAAATGAGAAGAAACCGATGTGTGGTTTGTGTACAATGTAACCGGAATTAATTTGTGATCAAAATTGTAGGAGGGTTGATTGTATAAGTATTGCAAATAAGAAATGTTTTTATATAAATTGTTAACGTTATATTGATCTATAATTTATTAATAGATTATTTTAAATTCAATGCACCGCTATCAGCCTCGATTTCATATTGTCTATTTGCCATCAAAAACTAATAGTTCACTAAATGAAAACGATCACACCAGTCATTTTCGGACATTCATTTTTCCAGAGACATCTTTTACGGCAGTTACTGCATATCAAAATCAACGTGTAAGTACATATGGGAATATTATTTGACATATAGAATTAATATATCTAATTAAAAAATGGATTGAATGCTATTGTATTTTAACAAGTCTGAACTCATAGCAAATTAATTGTGCTGGATCTTCTTGAAATAATAATTAAAAAAATTTCGAAAATTGAATAATGATGCAAATCACCTTCGTCAAATAAGCTTTCACACAAATTTTTTTATCGTATGGTAAAGCCGCATGTTTCGCTAACAGCTTGCGTTAATTTATCATGTAATAATTTATAAGTTTCATAAGCGGGTAAGTCAATTCTATTAAAGCAGGTATGAGCTTTGGGGAGATTTTGTGTTGAGACATCTGTTATTAAGTGTATTGTAAACAGGAGAGAACCAACAGCCCCTGTACAACCTTGTAAAGCACGAAATCCTTGAACGGGGACACGGGACGACCCAGTTACAAATTGTAGTAGGCGTGCTCGCATTTCAGGTGTATATGATTCTACCACTTGCCAAAACCAAATTATTTGAATGGTATTCGAATTACAATGTTTCAAGCGGGTATTAATACGCCAATCGTTTACATCTATATTGGGAATACCGTCAATAACTAATTCCAATTCGTGTTCATTGAAAGAACGCAAAAAACGATTTGGTATTAGCTCATTGAAACCTCTGCGTAAAGCTGTAAATTGTCCCTCTATGTCCCGCATAAATCGATAATTTACATACAATTGTACATATTCATGCTTGTTTTCTTCTGTCACTGGTATGGTGGATCCAGATGGCTTTAGCTCATGAACAACAATTTCATCAAAATTCTTTGTATCTATGCTGAATGTTGTATCAATAATGTTCGTAATATCATTTTCTAATATCCAAATGAGACTTCTATATAATTCAGAATCTATATCTTCAATATCACTTAAAGTTATAGGCTTATTAAGTAACTGCTTATAAAATGATGTAGAAAAGCCACAATTCAGGCAATATCCATGAAGCATACTTATACCAAGAATGCGTCCAACAAAATGAAAATATGAAAGATGATCTGAATTAATATTGGAATTTGGATTGATTTGTAAAGTACACTGATCACTTTGACTATACTGGAATAAACCATATTTAGGGCTCAACATTTCACAGGATAATAAATGTAACCATTCTCGAGCTATCCCTCCGTAATCTACACCTTCTTCACCTTTAAATTTTACTACAATTTTTTTGCGCATATCATTAGGACGCATATTCATAATTAATCGGTAACTATCATCGTAAATGCCCTTACGTGAAACTAACAAACGACATATACCCGATTTTGGTTGTATTTCTCGTAATTTTAATCGAAGTACTCGTATTTTAGCTAACAGAAGACGTCGATTTTTAGGTATTGCCTCTGCCTTTCTTAAGAAATTATAATCTAAATCAATTGGTAATTGTGCACGAATTTCATTACTTGATGAAGACATTGGCATATTTTCATCATTATAATCATTTGATGATTGTAAAGCTGTATTCATATTAGATTGATTCACATCGATATTATTAGCATCAATATTATTATCAGCATTATTAACATTAGTATTAGCACTGGTATTAGCATTAGTATTAGTGTTAGTAGTTGTTGTAGAATTATTTAAATTGGTATTTTGAATTGGTAAAGTACCGCAATGCATTAAATGAAGAATATTTTCATTAAGGCGGGGATCTGTAAATTGTGTCGTACCATTATTATGATCGATGAAAAAAATTCGACCAAATGTTGTAGTGCTTTGCTCCCAACCATTTGGTAATGGTCCAAAATTATCTAATATTATATTCTGTTGACGATATGATTTCGGAATGCGTGGATCCTGCCATGTTAACGTATTTGAAGGTTTGTGATAATAATATACTTGACCTTGCAGTGTTGTACGTATTTCATAACCTGCGGGTAAATTCAAAAATGGATGTGCTGTATTTAAATGTCTATAATTACGTCGTCTAGTGGGCCCCTCAATATTATGCTGTCTTTGTTCAATATATTCCCGAGGTGGTAATTCAGATGCTGCTATATTACTAGCACATGGACTTGATGTACTCCATCATTTTGCGATGCTTGCTTCTCCGGCTGTTCTGTTATCGTTATGGTATTTGTTGGTGGCATTGCTGTTGCTGATATTCTGTTGTTATCATTATTACACTCACTTATATCCCTTATAGGATCCATCAATGATGTAGAAAAGTCGTTACAATGGAATTTGGTTTAATTGCTTTAATTGGTTTAATTGCGAAGGTAACTTTCCACTCTGATATTTTATAATATTTTCATACTCCACCTAAATGTCTCTCGGTCTCTCAGTCTCTCAGTCTCTCGATGTTTTGGTTTTGCAGTCTTTCAGTCTGTTAGTCTCTCAGTAATGGAATGGTTAGTTTCTAATATGAAAAATCTTGTAAAACTTCTATCAAAAATTCTATAAAAATGTTCTTCTTGTTGTTGTCGTTCGCTTAAAATAAGAATCGCAACACCGACAACTAATTGTGGCCGTGTTATTTTTTTTTCCCCTTTATCAATTTGTTTCGAACTTGATTTACTTAGAATGTAAAAGAAATATATATGTATATATCGATGTCTGTCTAATTTTGATCAATTATATTATAAAATTAATTACAATATTTTACGTATGCTTGCGTGGAAAAAAATTTAGAAAAATATTATTATTATTTTTTTAATGTAAATTGTCAAAAAAAAACTTCAATTTTGTTTCTATTTTTTTTTCGATTTTCTTTTTCTTTCCTTTTTGTTTTTTTGTTACTTTTTTAGGTTACACAATTGAAAATTGTAAGTAATCCATTTGCCAAAGGCTTTAGGGATGACGGTGCCAACGATGGGTACGTAAACTTCTTCAAATTTTTAATGGTTTTTGTTTTATTTTGTTTTTTATTTTTTCTTTTATGTTTTTTTGTTTTCCGTTTTTATTTGAATTTAAATTAACCAAGAAAGTTTTAGTATAATTGAGTAAATAACAAAAATATCTTCGTCTCCGTACAACTGCACGATATAAATAGTTTTAATAGAATAAAAAGTTTTTGAAATAATTGAAAGTCGAAAATAAAAAAATAACAACAAAAAAAAACAAAAACATTACAATTGAATAGAGTTGATTACTGTAATACCCTACAGCATTTCTGAGCAATTCAATTAAGAAGAAAAAGAAAATTAATAATATCAAAGTTTCGAAAATTTTCTAATATCTTTTGTACAAAAAAAAATCTAAAAAAGAGACCACCCGAACCTTTGCACATAATAAACATTAATCCGAAATAACTTTTTATGGCTCCATTTATTAAAAATATTCAAAAAGGAAATAGTTTTAATGTAATTTAATTACTTTCTTGAAACACAACGGAACATTATATGCTTAGGGTTCATGGACCAGTATCAAATTCTATCAAATTTTACTATATGTTAGTCACAAAAATATGTAAATGGATTTCAGGACTTCAGTTGTATGGGGAGTTGTCGTAAAATGTGTCGATCTGCATCACATTTGGTGCACGTATTAATGGTGTTAAAACACAGTAACGTCGTAAAAGTCGTTCTTTGGGGAGTGGTCATACCGTTTTTAATGGGGTATACCTTTGGGCAAAAAAAGACATCTACGGATCAAATTTCGTTAAAATATTTCAAGTATTGTAACTTGGGGTTTCATAGCAGACAGACAGAGGGACATATTTAGTAAGTGTTTTACATGTGTACCTACGTGATGACTTAACTGCATGGTACATAACTCTACAACCTAAGCGCTAGTTTTGGTAGTCATGCGTCACACAATCTTCCAATTTAGAGTCCGTATTGCACCTTATATACGAAGCTTAATCTTTTATATCCAGGTTCGGAGTCTTCCCATAAACTCCTTGACCTAGCTCAAAAGGCCTTATTCAGCTACGCACTTTATCAGGCAAATGAGATCAAGCACGACAAGAATAGAATATGTGGAGGTTTGTGGGCATCACAAAACTTATGATCTCATGGTGCCAAATTAAATCTTCGTTCCGATCTTGTGACTCATGACCACCCTTGATGGCCGCCACTACCAATGACCATCTCATGAGCCACTCTGAATTGCTCCCACAGACTGAGGGAAAACACATATTGAACATATATTGAATGAATACAATGTTTGTTTTATATGCATACCTGACGTGAAAGCTTAACAGCATGGTACACAATTGTACAAATGAGCGCTAACATTAATCACCTATACATGGTACATGTTACCATCACCAATTCAAATCCTGTATTGCACTTTATCTACAAGGCCTAATCTTTGGTATCTAGATTCGTGGCCTTCCAATTACTCCTTGGCTTAGTTTGGTTAGCTCAATAAGACTACCCAACTACCCATTTTATTTGGGAAATGGGACCCTGTACGACAAGCATATATATGTTTGAACGAGCTACGCCCGCGATATGGGCATCACAGCCCCCACGAAAACAACCTCAGTATCACTACGATGGGCTTTATTAAAGATGGTGATCCCATGTTACCAAATTAAATCTTTGGTCGGAACTCGTGACTTATGATGTCCTCTGATGGCCGGAATTACCAACGACCATTTCATGAGCCACTCCCAGTTGAGCCGGTGCTTCTCAGGACTGGTTGTCCTCAGAAACAGAGGCACATACAGTTAGTGTTTTACATGCATACCTGCCTGGAAGGCTCAAATGCATGGTATAAACAAACTTATGATCGCTAGCGTTGGTAGACACGTCACATCACGTGCATGCCACCGTCACGACTAGCTTCCAATTTAAAGCCACTATTGCACCTCATCTAGTAAGCTTAATCCTTGGTGTAAGGATTCAGGGCCTTCTTAAAACCCCTAGGCTTAGATTAAATTAGCCCGATAAGCCCACCCAGCTAGCCATTTTATTCGGGAAATGGCACCCTGCTCGACAAAACTATAATAGTGGTATAAACATAATAGGTCGAGCTACGTCCGCGACATGGACACCACAGCCCCCACGAAGCCAACTCCAACATCACCACATGGGCAAAATATGAATTTGGTGATCCCGTGGTACCAAACTAAATCTTTGGATCTGATCTCGTGAACTCATGATGCCCCCTGATGGATATGGATCAGAAACCATCTCATGAGCCACTCCCAATTGAGCAGGTGCTTCTCGGGATTGGTCGCCCCCAAACAGAGGCACAGATACAAACTTATATTACCATAAATGTATAGGGTATTAAAAACGAAAAAGTTCCTTTATTAAAGAGGTTCAATAATTAAAATTCGCCGATGTGACATATTTATTGTTTAATTTTTGAAAAATTCATTGAAATAATACAACTAACAATTTTTGATTCCACAGAAAGTTATGCTTAGAATCATTAGACGTTAGCTGCATTTCTTCACATTTCCATGTCACATTCCCTTTAAATGAAGAATGATTATCAATTTTTATTAATGATTAATAATTTTTATTAACGATTTAATAAGTCTAAGATAGACTGATCTTTTCAAAACATTTTTAAAATGTGACTTTTAAACGAGTAGTGCCACAATAACTGGCTTCCACTGAATTAATTTGATGATGCATTTAAGGAAACTGACTGAGCAATAAATAATAATGATGTCACACAATTAATAAATGTAGCTTAAAAAGATTGAGGATATTTTGCTGAATTCATAAACAAATTTAAATTTAAATTTAAAAAACAAAAAATGAGAAATAAAATCTATCTTGAAATTGTCACAAATTGATTACACTCAAATATCATAATAAATGGCTTAAAGGAAAAATTAATTTGCTTGTACGTTTTGTTTATAAATAAAACGTTTAATAAAAATTTGTAACCTCTCTTTATTATTAAATCAATCGAATTTTAAAAAAGTATGAATTATCAGCCGACACATTAAAACACTTTAAATATTGAATATCTATAATGACGAATGATTTAAATGATATTTATCTCATATTTAAAATTAAAGGTTCCACTTTTTACCACTTTGAAAATTTTCATTAATTTCTTGACACAATTTTTTATAATACTTTTTGATAATTTTTGGGCATTCTTTTTCTTTAATATTCATTTAAATGTTTACATTTATTTTTGATTTTTATTTTTTGTATACTTATTTATTTGTTTATTTAAAGATTACAAAAATAAATAAATACATAAATAATTGTAAAGTAAAAGCGAAGCATTCAAAAAAACGGAAGACAACAGATCAATTGAAATTGAAATAATTCTGACAAAATATGAATAATGATTGCTTTTTTGTTTTGTTTGTTTGTATAGAACAAGCGGCAGCAGCAATTTGCCTTCAATGAATCATGATACACATGCCAGAATGAAGCAGCAACTCAACCAAAATAATAATAATAATAATAATAATAATAATAGTAAAAGCAATAATTCGAAAGATGGTAAAACAGGTAAAGTATTAAAAAGTGGCGCGCGTGCTCAAAACAAGGATTTAATAAAATTTCATGGATATTTTATTTAATGTTTGCAGGATGTGAAATAATGTCGCAACAACAACAGCATCATATTCTAATTAATTCAAATAATGCCGCATTAAGCATTATTAACCATAGCACGATTGGTCCAACAACATTAGCAAATACAGCCAATTTACTTGTTACCAATTCGTCTTATCAATCTACAATCAATAGTAACAATAATAACAATCATAATAATAATAATAATATTGAATTAAGAACAACCCCAGTATCTCATGCCAATCGAACTGATAACATAATGCTCGAACGTTTCGATGTAGCAAAACATAATCATCTACAACATACTGAGCAGCATCAGCAACAGCAAAATCAACAGCATCAGCATCAGCATCAGCATCATCATCAGCATCAGCACCCCGTAGCCATAAATGATCCTGGTAATGTGAATACAATGGCTACAGCATCCATAACACATTTCATAGATAATATGCATAATTCGCATGCGTTGAATACACCGGCCTCTGTTATATCTAATGGCTTATATGCGACACCACTTGGCCAAGCATATTCTACAGAAAATAGTAATTTCGGTGCTATATATCATCATAACAGTAATCATCATCATCATCATCATCATCATCATCATCCCTATCATCATCATAGTCCCACTTATATCAGTTCATATGATAAAATGAAATTTTCTAGTCATCTACAACGTCAGAATGTCACAACAACTATTGCTAATGGTAATACTTCCACTAGTGCCACCCTTGAGTCTGGTGCTATTGTTAATGGCGCTGCTGTTGATAATAGTGGTAATGGTAGTGGTGTTGGTACTGGAATCACCTGTCGTACAATATCGTCAACTACACCATCAATTATAAATTCGTATAATAGTTTGAGTGGTTATCAAACATTTTATAGTGGTCCCACACATCATCATCAAATGATGAGATCGAATGGTTTTATTGATTTAGTGCCTAGATAAAATCTTTTTTATAATTCGTTCAAATATCATAATTTATTTGTAAATTATTGTGTAAAAAGTATTAAATCAATTATGTGTATTATTTCGAATATTTTAAAATCTATTTTTTCCTTTTGTCAAAAAAAGCCACAACAAATCAAAAATAAAAAATCCATACCATTATACCAAAAGAAGTTGAGATAGACCCAACTATTTTTTATACGGGTTGACACTTACTTTCACTTTCTGAATCTATTTAAGCATGTCTATCTGTTTGTCCATCTGTTCCCAAGGTACCGATCACACTTTTTTAACTATTTTTATGAAAAAGTGATGCGTTGGTGTTTTTTTTTTTTTTGCTCAAAGACAAACCTTATTGAAAATTGTTAAGTTCGGACCATCTGTATGATCCCTTCCCAAAATACCGACTTTTCGCTTTATGAAGAAGAGTTGGAATTTTAAATATATTTTAATAAAAATTGTCGTGTTACTATGTTTTAACACATGCACCAGCCCTCCCCATACAATACCTTCTTCGAATACAAATCATTAAAGGGGCAAATGTTACAATTTTAAATACATTTTACCTCAAATTGGCCCTACCTTGTACATTGTCATAAATAATATGTGTACCACATTTGGTTCAAATCGGTCCATTTTTGGAACGAATTATTCAAATTATTTTTAAATTATTAAAAAATAACAATTTTTTATTTTAATCAAATTAGGCAAATTGGTGTAAAATGTTAAAAAGTTGAGTACAACCAAAATACATTTTTTCAAATGTTGTTGGAAAAATTTTAATTGCTAAAACGTAGTAGCAATGAAATGAAGAAAATATCTTTAGATTTTTTAATTCAATTTATTAAACCAAAGGGAAAATAAAAAAGAAATTTAATTCTAGAAAGAATTATTTTTAACAATTACGTTTAATGTATAAAAAATTGATTATTAAATTCTAACACAAAGAAAATCAATTGAAAAATATTTTGGAAAAATCAATTAGAAAGTACATAAATGATTTTTTTACACAGAAAACCTCTCAAATAAGTGAAATATGATTATTATGATTATCCAAAGAATGAAAACCTTCCCACTATCCTCCATACTCTACAAAAAATAAATAAATAAATAAATAAAAAAATTGAAAAAATTCAACGACAAATTTCAAATATAAAAAATATAAGAGTTTTATGTGGTAGGTCGTTTGGGTCCCAACATAAACACGCCACAATAACAATATCAAGTAAGTATTCAAATAAATTTATGTTTGGGTTATGTAGACAATTTAACAATAAATTGTGTTCTTCTGTTGGAATTCAGACGAGCCATTTTATTAATAGTAGTGAAGTTTACAGTGAAGAAAACTGAGGAGAATGATGGAATTGTAGTGTACAATGTAAATTAAATACTGTTAATACAAAAAAATGCATTAAAAATTTTTTATTTAATATATTTAATATGTTTTATTTTAATCGCATCCATTCGAATCCGATCACAATCAAGCAATTTCTAAGTAATTGCTTCTAACGAAATGAATTTCTACGCAACGGATTCTCAAACAAACATTTTCTACACAATCCAATTATGGGAATCGGTTCCGTACTTATTATTATTATTATTATTATTATTATTAAACGACAATTAGCTATTAAATTTATATTGATGAAGTATTTTTGACTCCTGCATCACCCAACCAAGAGGCCACATCTGAAACCTAACCTTAACGAATAAATGTAATGAAAATTTTGATGGGCCAGTAAACAAACAAACTAAGGCTCAGATAAAGTTTTAAATATCCACCGAAAATAATGATTAACCTTAATGGAAAGATGTTGTACACCATTTGGCAGAAAAGGATTTTTCAAAATCGAATAGACAATCTTAAAAAAAAATCTAACAAAATATAGATTTTAAGAAATATTGACATATAGAACTATGGACGCGATCTTTGACTAATTAAGCTTTATTTTTTTTTAGCAATTTATGGAAAACGATATCTAATTAATTATAAATATAAAATATAAAGTATATAGAACTTTTTCATAGATCTATTTGAAGTGTTGCAAGCGTTTCCTTAGAACTTGTTAATCTCTTTCTAAAATATTCCCAATACAAAGATATTTTTTAAAATAAAACAATACAAAATACAAAATAAAAAATAAGCAAAAAAAAAAGTAGAAGGAGAAGAAGGGGAAGAAAAAAAATTTTAATTATTTTTGACACATTTTAAATATTTATAATTTACAATTAGCCAGTAAAATTTTTCAAGTACAATCAAACTATGCTGCACTTGAAGAGATTGTGTTATAGCCGCGTTTGTGTATTATGCCTTAAAATGATTTTTTTATGTAAAATTCATTAATAAAAAAAAAAAATAAACATTTTGTAATTTGAGAATGTTTGTTTAGACAACAAACAAAAATACATTCGATATTTGTACAATTGGGTCATACATGCACACATACATACAAATACAAATACATCTACACATGCATGTGTCCCTGCAAACATATGTACATGTGTACACATTTACACCTGTAAATGGTTTGTTGTTGTTGTTATATAGACATATTCATATCATATTTATTTTATGTTTTCTGTTTTCTCATTTGTTTTTTTTTTCTTTTTTTTTTTTGGACACGACACACTTAAATCGTTGTGTAAACATCCGTATGGCAAGAAAAATATCAGGAGAAGTATAACATTTTATGTGTGTGCGTATGTGTGTATATATATATATATATAAATACATGTAAATGATATGTGATATACATAATTTAGATGATTTGTTTTGAAATTTTTCATTGCTTTGCTTCATCTTCGTACTTTTTCTATGTAATTCATTTGATCAAATTCAAGTGGAATGCTTTGGATGGCCGGCCTGTCATGGCATGACATGAGATAAAATAATGATATATCGATATCGATGTGGATAATAACAATAATAATGATGACACTAAAAACAACAACAACAACAACAACAACAACAACAACAATTCAAATGCATAATTTGGCATATTACAAGCGCATAAAAATCAGCAATAAACAAGACGACAACAAAAATGTAAATAAATAATTAAAAAGAAGAAAGAAAATAGCAAATTAAATATTAACAGAAAAATATTTCAATCGATGTAGCATTACCCTTAAAAATTATATTTTTATTTTATTTATAGTTTGTAATTATTATTGTTATGGTTGTTGTTGTTGTTATTGTTGTTATTGTTGTTGTTGCTGCTGCTGCTGCTGCTGTCTTAAGAAACTAATTATACAACACATGTTTCAATACTTGCTGTATAAAATTCTGAAACGCATCATCAATTCAAACATATAATTCGCTTGCACACATACACACACACGCACAATACATACAGACAGACAGTCATTCATTGTATATATCGGCATTTTTGCAATAAACGTTATATGAGAAGATTTTCAACAATATTCATCTAAAGAAAATTCATTTAAATAAAATCTAAATGATTTTCACAAATTTTCACATATCTCAGTCTCTAATACTTTTAAATTGCATTGAAAATGCAACAACAAAAATGAGCAATTTATTTTACTTATTTTATTTAAATGTATGGAGTTACATTTATCGAACATTAAAAAGTATCATAAATGGTGGCGAGTGTTCAAAAATTGGTCTCATATCGCTTTTCTTTCCTTTTTTAATTTCTTTTCTACTCTTTTTATGAAGAAGCTCAATGTGAAAACAACTCGTATTATGGAACAATGAAAACATTACAATGTTAAATGGCATATTTATGAGGCATGAAACAAAATCAAACCGCTAAAACGTAATAAAAAAATCTTTTCTTTCTTTTACAAAATATGGCGAGAGTATAAAAGTAGTTTGCTTGTAAATTCATGTTATTGAAATTTTAAATTTTTAATTTTTGTGATTCAATTAAGTATAACGTTTCATAATTGATTGGGCTGACCGCCTACATAAATTGCATTAGTTATTTTCTTAGATTAGAATCAAAAAATTGACAATAACAGAATAATAAATTTTGGGGATATAAAAAATTTGTCATTGGGACTATGTGCCAAAGTTCCTTAAGAATTTTGTACATATAAAAAATTTTGTGACAAACTCTACAAGATGTTATAGGAAAAGTGCTGATAATAATTCTCCACCTTTAGCTCTAAAAGTAACTTTCATTTCAGATTCACTTCCATTTAAAATTAAACAGAAATTTTAAATTTGCGTGATATGCGGTAATTTATTCATCCTCAAAAAAATCTATCTTATTATCCTTTAAGTTTAAATATTTTATAAGGATGTGAATATTTCAATATTTCAATAAAAGTAAAGGAAAGTAAAGATTAAAGTTCTTTTGATTATTCTTTTTTCAAATTTTATTTGAATTTTACCTTCTACATGAATAAAAATTGTGCAATCTTTTTCAAGTGTTTTAAACCTAATTTAGCGGTAAGTAGTGTATGACAACGGTATGTGATATCCAAAAAAAAAATAAAAAAAAAAAAGAAAACATAAAAAGACAACGCATCCACAATACAATTGTTGAATTGTATTGCCTTCAAAATAAGCTAAAAAGGTAGACTTGGAAGAGATGGATTTTAATGTTTATAAGAAAAATGAGGCGTTTGCTTTTGAAGTTTACTACGATGTAATTCTTCCATTTAAGATTTAAAAAGCCATTTTCACATTAAAATTTAAATAACACTCGAGAAAAGCTAAAAAAGTATTTAGCAAATTCTTTAACATTTTTAATTGTATCATTTGTAGCATTCTCTTTAATTATTAAGCGAATGAAAAAATTTAATTAATAGCAATTCGATTTGTGTTTTGATTTAGATTAACAAAAATTTATAATGGGCCTACAAAAGGCTTCCATTTAGGTTTACAATCTCCTTTTGTGTACAATATTTTTATGTTTGCATTTTAAGAAATTAACTCATTAAAAATTATTTTCAAATTATATGAAAATCCATTAACAATAGAAAATTTAATCAAACTCCTTCTCTTTCTATTCCATTGTAAATGTTTTATATAACATTTTTTGTGTATTAATTGTAATTGGAATCAAAGTGTTAATAATGTTTGATAAAATGACTACAAAAACAAAGGAAAATAACTACCACTGCAGTTACTTATTATTAAATATATATGAATGAGCAAAATGTGTACACGTGGCCAATGCATTTTACAGCTCTAAGATATTTTAACATATAAAATGGCATGCACAATACAAAATTATATATACATGTACATATATATGTGCGTCTGTGTTCATGTATATATGTGTGAGTAGAAAATTTACGATCGGAAGCATAAACTATGCTATCTGCCATTAAATTGTCGCATAGTTTCTATATGAATGCACCACTATTCACAATTTCACTATTGAAGGTGTTGACATTTAGTTGAAAATATTAATGTGCATTTGATGACAGCATTTCAAATAAAACAAAACAAAAAATCAAAAGTAAAAAAAGAAATGAAAAGTGAAAAAAGAAATTAACAAATAATACAAAGTTTAGAAAACAAAATTCTGTTTGAAAATAGTATTAAAAAAAGCTCAAGTAGTCTTGCATTCTCCAATTTGAATTTCTCCAATTTTACAATAATTCCAATTCATTTCAATTCATTATGTGCAGTGTAGAAATATCGTTTTATTGAATACTTAACAGGAAAAAAGATTACGATAATATGATTAAGTTCATCGAAACCAACTCTTAAGAACAGTACATTATTATATAACTTATATAAGCACTATCTAACAAGTGTAAAATTGGTACATATTAAAAAAAAGTTTACGTTAAATGACACAATCTGGTGCAATTTCTTTAAAAGAAAAGAATTTGATTAAAAAATCAGTTCAAATCTTTTCAAATAGTTTCAAATTAGTTTTTTAAATAAATAATATTACAACAGTGATATTGTATTATGCAAAGCCTTAATCATAATATAATATAGTTTATCCGGATAATTGAATACAATAATAGGAAGATATTACAAACAATTCAATAAATGATTCTATATTTAATAGTATGGCTATTAACAATAATAAATAATCAATGTACTTATATTTGATATGTCAATAATAATTCTTTCATTAAAATTTACTTAATAATTCACTATTAATACTTAATTCATCGAAAGAAACTCGTACTATGTAACTAGGTTTTACGATAACTTTAGTTCTTTAGAAAAGATTTAATATGAAACGTAATGATTATAACTTATGCTGTACAGGAACGTTTTAATTTTTATGAATTATTTTTAGACATTCAATTTGAAAAGGATATTTTTACGTTAATTTAATTCATCTAAATATTAACGTTAACTTTGGGTAAACAGCTGATAAATTTCCTCCTTAAATACATCCCTGCTTTATACATTAATAAGATGTATTTTTTACGCATCTGTTGTTTTCACTTACATTATGTAAGTGTAAGTAAGAAAAGTGGAATGAAATAAAAATTAAAGTTAAAAATGGAAGGAAGTATTACAGAATTGAAGATGTACACAATTAATAGTCCACAGAGTGATTGCTTAAGCAATATGGAAATACAAGATGTACAACAATTTAAATCGCCAACGAATCCAGTTGTACGCAAAAAAATTAAACCGAAAATTCTGACTGAAGAAAAGTACATTCAAGAAATGGCAAAAATTATACAGAGAGATTTTTTCCCCGATTTGGAAAAACTTCGGGCACAAAATGATTACTTAGATGCAATGGAACGTAAAGATTTTGTTCAAATGGAAGCTATACGTGCTAAATATAGTAGTGGTAGAACACCAGTACCAAGAGATCGACGTACGTGTTGCATTAACCTTTTAAAAGTCTTAAACTTATACAATATATTAATAAGCAGAACACTCTTTTTTTAGGTAATACACCAGCTACCTTTGAAACACCAGCCAGTATGGCGTTAAAAACACCTAGGAACTTCTCTAATAATGATAATATGACAAAAAAATCAAATGAAGTTTCCGAAAGAAATCAAAGTGCGGTAGAAAAGGCATTGGAATACAAATCATTGGATTCATTCCTACAATGTTGTACTAGTGAAGATAATCATAGTTTTCAAGAAATCGTGGACGCTGCCGATAAAAAATTGAAACAAAAATTTTGTATTTTGTATGGAGAAGAAATAAATTCCGCTGAGAAATTGGCTAAAGCCTTGACTTTGCCATCAATCGAAAAGCAATTTGAAGAGGAAAAAAATAATGATATGCAACGTATTGAGACATGGTCATATACAAATAAAAATTCTATAATGTATGTACCAGATGGTGTGGAATTGACTTATGACGAACGTATCTCAATGGCAAATCGCAAACAAACTATACAGCATAGTGCAACTCGTTTAAATTGTAATCCATTTGATGAGTCAAATAGTCAAAGACGTATAACGGAAACTGCCACAAATCAATTACAAAATTTTAGTGAGAAAGTGGAACCTGATGGTCATACAACAAATCAATCAATACCAGAGTCCCAAAATTTTAGAGGTTTTGATTTAGTAAGGACTCCGTCTCCACGGCCTGGAGAAGCTTTTTCACCACTCATGACATGGGGTGAAATAGAAGGCACCCCTTTCCGCTTGGATGGTTCAGATACACCCATAGGTTCAAATGCTGGGCCATCGTTTAAAATTAACGAAACATCAAGGCGAGAAAATATCGCGATAGCATTGGCTGAGCAAATTGGCGAGAAAATGCGGGCGCGAAAACAAAAAGCAATGGACGCCGCACGTAAAAATATGGGTTCACCATTTATACGCTCCAACATGGAACGTTTAGCATCTATGTCTCCAGCCGTTCGTCAATTAGCAACGACAAAATTAGGTTTACGAACACCACTCGCACCAACACCATCACCGATTAGAACACGTATAACTGGTATGAAATTCTCACCTAACATTAGTGCAGCAAGAAAATCACTAAAAGGGCTTAATGCCTTCTCTATAAGCACCAATAAAGAAGTACAAAGTGAAAAGACTACTTTGACAGATGATTTACTACAAATACCAACAAAGCGTTCGCGAGCTGCAGATTTCTTTTGATCCCTATTCCATAAAGGCATACTTTATTTTTGTCTCCTTTTATAATGTATGTTTAATAAATATTAGCTTTAAAAATAAATTAGGAATAACATTATATCTTGAAATATAGCACCATAAGGAATGAATGTTTATGCACTGTTCAAAGCAAAGTTAATCCCAATAGTCTATATGATCGCCAGACTTAAAACTACGATTTTCAATAATTTCCAAAAATTTTGTAATTGTTTGCTCAGTGGTGAGTATGGTCTTAGTATCACGCTGCCTCTTGAAAGCCTGTTGAAGATCGGGGCTAATTGTTTCATTTTGAACATAAATCGTCATATCTGTATCTATAGCACCAGGTGCATAATTCAATACCACTGTATCTTCTGTTTCTTCTACAGCTAAAACTCTAAAGTACAATTCTCGTGCTGCTTTTCCCGAACAATAAAAACTCATCGAAGCGAATGGTTCTATGGCGCATTTTGAACTTAAATTAACAACAACTTTTGGAATGCCTTTAAATCGCTTGAAAAATTCAACATTTAATGCTATAGCTGAAAACACATTGACATGATAATATAATGTCCATTCTTGTATATGAGCCACTTCAGATGCTTTCTTTGTTACATCACCAACGGTGCCAGCATTATGTACAATAAAAGCCCTTTCAAAATCACATGGCTTTAAATTCGTTTTGTCTAATGAATCCATTAGCAATTCATGGAAATTCTTTTCTTTTACATTGGATAAATCTACGGAATATGTCACAATTTGTAATCCAATTGTATTTATGGATTGTATCATTTTTTTTGTATGATCTAATCCCGTTTGATTTCGTGCCAGTAAAACTATTAATGATCCCTCTGAAAGTTTCGATGCTATTCGTATGGCCAATTCTTGACCTATGCCACGGGAGGCTCCCGTTACAAGAAAGTATGTCTTTTTATTTAAATCCAATCCCATTATAAATGTTGTTCACACAATTCTACAATTACAATCACTTTTATTTTAATGAGTACTGCAAGCAAATATTTTTCCAAATTGATACATGTGATTTCAAAGAAGGCCAGATTGCATGCAAATAAATGACTAAATATAAGCACTCATACAGACCCTACCCCCTATCACCTTCAATTTTACTTTCTATATTGCGATAATATACTTTAAAAAAAGCTTTGCTTGAAAGTTTTATTTATACTCTACTCGAATTATGGTAAATGTTCCACATCAAAAAAGAAGTTTCGAATTTTAATATTAATTATCCTTAATAAAACGTTTTTGACTTTCTCTTTTACACAAAAATCTTCCATAATAAATGGATATATTTTTGACTAATTTTTTCATAATTTAACTATGAAAACGTAGCAACAGCCTTATTATAATTCGACCAACAGAAAGCATTTAGAGATAAAAGTTTGGCCTCTGCTCAAACCTTTTTATATAATCATTTTAGAGAGAGAAATTAATCGCTTGATCAAATTAGTTTCGATGTTATTGAAGCTTGTGTCGATAATTCAGTTTGTTCAGACAATAGAGATAAGTAGATAATAGTGGATTTCCTTTTTTTTTTTTTTGTAATTTTTGTAAACATCTCACATGTTTATTTACAGAGCCAAATACAAAACATCACGTAAGTTATTCTTATTACCTTATATACATTATATATGAGTTACAATTTCACTGAGATAATGTACATATGGCAACAATCGCCGCTTATCAAAATTATTAACTATTTGTGTATTTCTATTTAAGATTTTTATTAGATCTCAGAGAGAACAAGGTTCATATGTACTTACAACAATGTAAACACACCATACATATAAATTTGAAATAGTTACAACCAACACATACAAACAAGAATTATCTTTAGCTGAAACAGAATGAATCAATCGGCAATTGATTTTGTATTCGATTTGCGGTGAAACTTATCCACCAAACATTTAATTGAAATGAGGAATACTTCGAAATTATGGCGTGAGATTATTTAAAAATTGTTGACTTTCTAAATCTCTTGAAATATTATTAAAAGGGCTATTTTATGTTTTGCAGCAATTAAATGAAGAGACTACTTATATAAAATTTCAGCTTTCTATCTTTTGCAATTTGTATAACGGGCCAACCAATAAAAAATTTTGCTTTAAAAAACTTAGTGGTTCTCAGTTTATATTGCACTCCACGGTGTTATATAATTGCACTGTGGAATCGGGAATGTTTTTTGACCGATTTTGTCTATTTTCAATGAAAACATGCCTGCAAAAATTTCTAATGTTTCTACCAAATTTGCGCTCGATATCTCTTTTTTTTTGCGACTTTGAGAATGCTAACAATATATGGACAAACGAACAGACATGCCTAAGTCAATTCAAAATTTTAAATTGATCCAGAATATATTTATTTTAGAGTTTCCGACTCTTCCTTTTGGATGTAACATCCATAATGATAACCTAAATATACGTTCAACCTCTGGACGGTGAGAATGAAATGAATGGAAGAGACATTACATTTATTGTTCTAATAAAGAGGAGAGAAAGAAGTGAAAGTGCTTAATCAACATATTTCTCAGCATTTTTCCTTATCTTAAATATACCTTACGATTCCTTTACTGTCTATCTCGATATATTTCTTTTTACAAAACTAGCATAAATCTAATTACGTGCAAGTTTGAGAGCACTAATTTCATTTCTGCCTTAGACAAAGCAACATCATATACAGACAGAAAGTTAATTTAAAAAGCAGGGAAATACGAAATAATTTGAACGAAATAAAAATAACTGAATTTAGAAGGGAATGTCTTTCAAAAAAATGGATTTAAACAAATGCTGCTTTTTCATATTAAGTGGAGTTACAAATTCTATGACAGAATCTTTAGTGAACGAGATATGTCGTTACTTTACATCAGGCTCTGTAGTGCTGTTAATCGATGTTACCGATGAACCATTACAAATTATACGAAAAAATGTGGAAAATGTGAATCCCGATTTAAAGATATTATGTTATAATGTTGGCGATTGGGAGAATGCTGAGGATGTCATTTTTCAAGAAATATTTTCTTTGGCCACTCATCAAAAGAAAACCAGCCGCGGAAAGAACTTTGAATTAGCTTTAATTGTGCACAATGAAGGCCATGAAGCTACGGAAAAACTTATGGAACCACAAAATCCAATAATTTGGCAACAATATGTAAAACAACGTTTGTACTTTGCTGTCAATTTAAATCAAGAATTTATTAAATGTCCAGGCTTAATTGGCATACCAAAACTTGTGGTTAATATAACGTCTAGTTTATCTGTTCAGCCCTTAATGTATCGTTCATTATTATGCTCGTGCAAGAAAGCACGTGATATGTATTTCCGTTCACTGGCTGCCCAAGAGAAACGTAATGATATTTTCGTATTAAATTATGCTCCAGGAATATTTAAAACTCATCTGCCAGAGCGTGATACTAACAATAACATTGTTATGGTCGAACATTTTATAAGCTGTAAGCAACAGGAAAGAAAATATGTTAAATATGGTAAAGTTCAACCCATGCAAGCCACACTGAAACTTATAAACATACTACAAGAAATTTCATTTATTTCTGGCCATGACGTTGATTATTATGATACTTATAATTTATGAAACGTACCACAATACCAAAAATATAAATTGGCTGCTAGATATTATCGACAACCCGTGCATTTTATGGATAACAAATTGATTACACTAACAATTATTGGGCTTTTATATTTAAATTACATTGATAAAAATTTCCAAACTTTAAACTTTAGTTTGAAACAGATAAATGGTGTAATGCGAAAGCTAAACTTCTAATTTAATATTTTTATATAATAACAAAATATGTAAGATTTTAATTGTTTGTGATAAGAATTGTTACAAATCAATTTTTTTTTGAACTTAATTGATAATTAATGGTACTCACAAACAAAACACTTATATTAATTTTTTTTTTTGATGAATATTTTACAACTTCAGCAATATTGTTATTTTGAAATTTCTATATAAAATAAACATGCTATTTTAAAAAATGTATTTTGACTACCATTAGTACTTTAAATTGTTTACAGTTTCAATTGTAAACGTAAAAAAAAAGCATTTTAAAAAGTACCCACACATTTTATACGCACTGCAATGTACTTGATATAAAAATTTCCGCATATACCGTAATTGTTTTCTGTTGAGCACGTTTATTATTCTACTTATTACAAACCATATTTGTTGGAGAACATATTTTGCTAAATGCTTCGCAACATAAAGAAATAAATTTTTTAAATATTCTACTTTAAATATTATACTATACTTTTAAGGTATTAAAAATAACTGTAAAAAATTTACCGCCCTAAGTACATCTCAGAGCATACGCATGTTTATCCAACACCTTTTTTAAAACAAAACGTGCAGAGGAATTTTTTTAGCTTTTATCAAAAGGGTGAAAATCTTTATGTAAATTGTAAGTTTCACTTGTGTTGTAGGTTTACGGCCCTTTTCTAAGCTTAAAGTAAAAGTTAATTACCAATTCGACAGATGTTGAACAATTTTTTTTTTAATTACTCAGAACATATAACTGCGATGCTTTTGGCGCTTATTTTTTTTCTTCTTTGCTTGTTTTCTTCTTTTAGATTCATTGTAAACTTTCTATTTCAGCACGTACTTCCTAATAAAATTTACGCATATTTTTACTTGCAGTCTACGTATAAAACTGAGCATACTATTGCGATATTACTTTAAAACAGTTTAAACATTAATTGAGGTAAAAAAAAAATGATGTCAATTTTCAATTTGTACATTTTAATGGCTGCAGCACTATCAACACCGGTACATTTTGTCTGGCATATAGAAAGATTGCCGTATATTTTATATCTATAGAAAATATATATAAATATTCTACCTTCTGTTTAAATTCTATGTAGTTTGTCGTATGTTATGGAGCCAGCAGCAGCATTACAGGACAGCATGAACAACAACAAAAAAATTATATGTCTACCAATTCAGAAACTGTAATGGTCGATAAGCTCTTAAGCGACAATGTTAATCAAAAAAACGCTAAAACTTCATGCGATGATGCGTTATTGTCATCACCATCATCATCGTTATTAACGGCATCATCGGCATCATCGGCAGCATCGTTGAAGCAAGCTGATGTACAATTGCGTGCTCTCAAAACGAGTCCCATGTATCAAAATATGAAAAATGTTGACGATATTGCTGAATCAATAGCTGAAAATCGTTTAAAATCAGAAATGCTTCAAGGTAATATCAATATTGTAGCGCCAAATACTTTAAAGCAAACATCCTTTCTACGTTCGGTAATGATACCACAACATAATAATAATCATCAAATTATTACAACTCAACCATTACAACCGATTGTTATAACGCAACCGAGTCCACCAACAGCCCAATTGTATAGTGGAGCACCGACTATTGTTAAAGCATCACCCGTCATTTATAAATTGAAACCATCAATTATTTATCAACAAGAAATCATTAATAAGATACCGGCACCATTAAGTTTGAATCCTGTCTATGTGAAAGTGTATAAACCAGGAAAACAGGTACATGTACCACAACAGATGATAAATCAGGCCGATGATGTTTTCTCCTCTTCGTCTTCATCATTCCATTATGATCAAAGTAAATATTCTCAAGATGCAATGCAGTCACCTGATTACACTATTGGGCATTATGTACTTCCAACTTCAACAAATCCATATACGACGCCATATTAATAGTTTATGACTTAAATACATGTACATTTTTCCAAATATTATTATGCATAACAAATTATATTCAATAACAAAATCAAATAAAATTTGCAAGAAAAGAAGGCAAAGGAAGAATTTCAGTGGTTTACTTAATCATTAATTAATTATCTATATAAAAATTTAGTAATAATAACTGAAACTAATTAACAGTAAAAAGATCCTTGGTAACAAAATCATTCATTTAGTAAAATTGTTTCCTTTCTTTGAAAATCTTTGAAATCAATTCAAATCGAAATAAAATGATGTTCTCTCTTTGGATACTTAAATTCCTTTCAATTTAAGTGTGGATTACACAATTTTTTTATGGATAACAAAAAAATTCCACTTGATGAGCCGTACCTTTAACGTACTATTAATTTGTCGTTATTGCATGATAAGTTTTATAATTTAGACTTTGAAATTTCCTCTTTAATGATTCAGTTCGATATGCTAAATGATTACTAATCCACAAAATTCTGTCCATATAGCAAAAATAGTAAGTTCAGTGTTTTAATAACTGGAGATTGTGATCAATTGGAATTCCATATATTGATTTGGATTTTCAGCAAATTTTCCAGCATTAATAATGTACGTATATAAATGATATAATTGAATTCACTGATAACGTAATTTACTAATGCGGAAAGAAGACTTTTCTTGGAATTGAATCTATTTTGGATGTAATACTTTAATATTTAATATTTTTTCAGAAAATTGAACTACAACTTAATAACTATAACGCACTGCATTGTTTCATTAAAGGCATTAAAGGAAAGTGAATTGTGAAAGAAAAAATTGAATTGACGGATTATCAATTTTTAATAAAATACTTGACTCGATTACGTACGTACCGAATTTTATGTAAAAAATCCTCAAAATTATATTCTGTTAAATAAAAAGGTACATAGATTTAATGATTATAAAAAATATTAATTGTATTATTAAGCTTTTGCGTCTAACTTTACTGTATCAATGTAAGGTTTAGTATGTAAAAAAAGTTTTTGGGAAATAGGTGAGCCTATAAATTTTCTAATCTATTTTCTAACAGTTAATAAAAGAGTTAATGTATAAACATATTCATACATTTATGAAGTACAACATTTTTTTCCATTCCTCATATTAAAATAATGAAACGGCCTTGACATCAAAGTGATGAGAAAGCAGTATGCGGAAATGTAATATAAGAATTGATTTGTGATAATTTAACAATTACACAAAGATCTTCCAATTGTCATATGTAATAATAAGCACGTTTGTAAAATAAATAAAAATGCTATAAGCGTTCAAAAAACAAAAACAAAGAAATAGCAAAAAAAAGAGAGGCTCATATTTAAAAAGCCACCACAATCATTAATACAATGTTAAATACAATTCAATATTCTTCAGCAAAAAACCATATGCATTCTCGATATAAGTATTTTGACAAATAAAAGTACCAAAAAAAAAAATAACCATGATCGATCGACGTATCCTTTCACTAATTGGGCTATTTGGAGTTGTATGTATGCTAATATTGAAGATCAAAATCGAAGATATTAAATCTTTCCTGTTTTTTTTATTTTGTTGTTTGCATTAGAGTGCCTTATTGCAAAAAGTGCAATGCAATTATGCTGAGCCAATCAATTTGCATGATCTTAAAACAACATCACTTACAAGTAGTAGCGGTAGTGACGGTGGTGCTGGCAGGAGTAGATGCCTTTTACAAAATGTCATTGATATGAGACAATCGTATGATAGTATTGCTGCTGTTGCCGATGCTAGTGATGGTGCTGCCACAAGTACATCCTTGAAACCTTCAGCTGATGAGAATTCAATGGAAACAAATGCCCATATTTACAATGGACATTATCAAAGGGATAATATTCAAACTATCCGATATAAAACATTAAATATTCAAGGCACTGGTAATAGTAAATCTAAGACATTGGCGTACTCACCCAGTAAAGGTGAAATACTTGTTCATCGGCCAGCTGCCATTGTTGTGAAGCGTCCTCCCACAAAAGTTATCGTAAATCATCCGCCATTAGTTGTTAAACCGCCACCAGTTGTTTTGCATAAACCACCAGCTGTCGTCGTCCGTAAAGTGTACGTTAAAGAACATCCACGACCAGTTAAAGTTGAGCCAGTTTATGTAAATGTGGTGAAGCCACCAGCAGAAAAATATTTCGTTAACGAAAAGCAACAATCAAATGTACGTCATCATGATGAACAACATGAACAGCTACAACACCTAACACAGCAAGAATATCTACAACAACATCAATATGAAGCTGAGCCACTTTCTACTGGTATATCATATAAACCATTAACTATTGCCGCTAATTCTAATGCTCATCCTCATCATTATCGTGTTGAAACAATGACATCAGCATTAAAACATGATGATTCATATTATCATATGACCTCGGCCGATAACTCAGAATTGAATCGATTATTGCATACTGAAACAGTAATAAAGATGGCGACGCAAATTACGACATTCCGCCCTCTATTTCACTATCAAAAATGCAACATGATACCAACGCATCTTCGTACTAATTGTACTTAATTTTTTTTAAAAATGGATAATACGAATAAGATGTAATACTTTACTATGGTTGGTTCTTGACAGAATAGTGGTGAAAAATAATCTTGTGGAACTGAATTTATTTTAGATTATATCTCATCCTTAATTTATCTATAAATATTAATAGATATTTTAAAATATTTTAAAGTTTTACAATACGAAAAGACTTGCTTTAACTGAAGTCCATTATTTAAGAATAAGTAGTAACGTTATAGTCAATCAAAATCGCTAATTGCATGCATCAAACCAATTTTGTCTATATTATGTAAAAAATTATGGAACATAACGGAACAAATAAATCACAAGAAAAGTTCAAAAATATATCCATCTATTTCGAATTCCCCACATAAATCAGGTATAAGAGAAATCACTATTTTATGTCAATTTTTTGGTTAGAAATTTCAAAAACTGTAAATGTTGCCAAAATAGAGCAAAATGTGGGAAACGGTTACAAAAAATTACAAAATATCAAATTTCTATGTAAATGCTCATCTGCTCAAAGCACTTTTGTGGGGAAAAGTCAACGAAAAATCGCAAAAAAAAACCTTTAGATGGATAAAATATTTAAAATATTTCACAAAATATATATGAATCATTTGATATAATAGAAGGCGGTAGATTAGTTCCCATTTCAAAAAAAGAAACCTCAACAACTAATTTATGCATTTCAACTTTTTGAACTTACCACAGAAAGAGAGCCAATAATAAAAATCGAACATTCGAGCATATCTATATAAGAAATCAATTTCAAATGTTCAAATGTTTAAATTAATTATATGATATAAACATAATTGCAAAAAATTTAACTCATATTATCAACAAATGTTTATGTTCTACTACATCACATTTTTGTTAAATTTTTTTGTACTTCTCACTTTTCCTTTTCTTTTTTTTTTTTGTATTGCGCCGTATTACGCAAGGAGAGGATCGGTAATTATCGATGGCTAATTTTAATGCGAATTAAATGAAGTTAATTTTGATTTCTATTTTGACTCAATGTTATTGAAGACTTTATTGATAACGTATAAACATGTGATTTAAAAAAAAATTATAAAAAATTATAAAAAATTATGCAACTCGTTGTGAGACACACACACAATATGTATATATATATAAGCGGCTCTGACAATCTTAACAACATAATTTTGCAAAACATCTTTAAAATATATTCATGTATATAGGCAGAGATGAGTTTCGTTTAATATGAAATATGAATATGAAAAATGGAGTTAGTACATACATTATTCTATGCATGAGGCAGTAAATGAATGGTGAGATATTTGTTTCTTCACCTGTAACTTTAACTTCTATTATATTATTTTTGGATTTTTATTAGGTATGGTTTTGTTTCAATTTCACCAGCGTAAAGTAAACAAACTCTAAACACGATCATTTGAAATTTTATCGTTAAAGTTGGCAGAGACTGGTGGTGCGGTGGTAATAACATCAGTATTATTGACTTGTTTGTTCGTTTGCTGCGTTTGTTGATTTCTAATGCAATTCATTGTTGCGCTTGTTGCTGTTGTTGCTGTCGTTGCTGGTGTTGCCGTTGCTGCTGTCGTTACTGTTGTTGCTTCGGTTATTGTTGCTGCTGCTGCTATCATATCGCCATTATTATCATTATTATTATTATTGTTATTATTATTATTAGACGTTTGCTGTTGTTGTCCACGATTAATATTAATATTAGTATGATGATTACGCTTAATCTTATATTGACGGCCTACAGACATTGCTGATGACGATGCCGGTGATGATGATGCTGCTATTTGTGCACCACAATAATTCTAAATATGATATAACAACCAAAGTACAAATAAATAAAACCAAGTAGAAAATTATAACTGGCTGGGTCCAAATCTTGGATACCCACCATCATCTAAACCCTCTAATTGGTATTTTATAGTATAGACAGATAATTTAAAATGGCATAAAAATATGCACCATTTCTTTGTAGACATTGTAGAATAATGAATAATAATAACAATAAATAATTAAATTTGTACAAGATTTCAGCTAAAAAAATAAGCAAAGGTGTTCTCAGTTTACGTTGCATTGTTGACATGTCCTTTGATTGATTTGGCCTATTTGATCCATACCAAACAATACATTTATAAACTTCCATTGCTTCTGCTAAATTTCAAGTCGATATCTCTTTTATTATGTTCAGTAGAATATTTATTGCGCACGGACAGACGGGTAGACAATTATGTCTAAATCGATATAGAATTTGAGGCTGATAAGAACATACATATATTTTGTAACGTTTCTGATGCTTTCTTTTATACGTTGCAAATATAAGTTACAAAATGTTTATAATCTTTACCCTCCCCCCCACATCTTGGTGTTAATGGATACCATAAAAAAAAGGAAAAAGCTTTACCAAATGTATCACATTTTGAATACAATGAAAAATGGCCAACACACACGTTTGTTTGCAAAGCAAAATTTACGTAACATTCAGATTTACATCACGCACAATAAATTCGATGCTCCTTCACTTCCAAAAATAACAATAATTCAATACATGCAAAAAAAATTCACGAAATAATAATACCTGAGGATGATTTGTAACAGTAGAAATGCTCTGCTGCATTGGGGCATTAGGATCAGTATAATAAATAGGAAATGGATGATAATTACTTTGCGATGGCAACATATTTACCGCAAGACCACCGCCTGGTTGTATAATTGGACCTTTGTGCATTTCCATACCAGTAGGGATAGAATTAACAGGCATAAATGGATTTGGCGCCATAAAATGATCTTGACAAATGGCACCGTTAGCACCACCAACAGGACCGTTACCGCCATTTCCATTACCACTATTTAAGGGTATAGAATGAATTCCGACATTCATATTCATATTGACAGCTGGTGGTGGTAATGGTATCTGATAGGGAGGTATTTGACCAGTAATTGGCATTGGCACATATAAACCATGCGTTGTGGCAGTATACGGAGCTAAATTACCATTAAATACCGGTGCTGCCAAAATATTCTCACAATTGTAATCGCTGTTGCCACCATCATAACCAGAAGCCCCATAAAGTGCGCCATTACTATTCCACATCTAAATGTAAGCCACAAAAATTTACGTTTATATACAACATACATATCGCGATTTTAATATTCAAATTTAAGTACAGAAATATATATATCCATATTATTTGGAAAATGGCAATCTGGTCTACTTGTATCTAGCATTTTATCGTTATTAGTTTTATTATTTAACGCAATTATTGGGCCCCGTATTTCTCATAGATTATAGAAATTATTAAGTTAACGGGGAAAATATCAATATGGAGCAATATGGAACCTTCAATTATTTCTAATTCTCTTTAAATTAATTCAATTCAGCATATTTAGACTGGTACAATATAATTGTGATGGTAGCTACCGAATGAATGAAAAATGTTATGGAAAAAAAAGATAAACTGACTTTCAACAACTGTATTAATCTTTTTGAGATCCTTGGAAGATAGAGACCCAAACAGATAAAACTGATCTTAATTTTGGACAAAAACTACGCGTTACAATAACTTATGCTTTTTTTTTTAATTTTTTCATATTTAGCAGTTTTCACACCCAAAACGAAAATTGGCCCGTAGTTTCAGCGTAAACGTACATACACTGGTTTAAATTAAGATTCAGGACATAATTCGAAATATTCAGGAAGTAATTCGAAATACACTGATATATCAAATATATATACGTTGGCAATAGATAAAATCTTGATTTACTTGTTGTCGGTTTATTAACCAAAGAAGGAGAAATACTTCCCATAAGAATCATGATTTATAAAGAAGCGTAGTAATGGCGGACATATGTAAAATACTACGGTTGAATTGGGTAAAATTCAAACTGAAATTTATATATACATGTACATGTATATAAAAAATTCATAAAGATGAAAAAAAATTTAAACAAATTAAATGTAATTGAAAAACTTACATAAGGATTATTTCTAGAATTTCCAGTATCAACGATACCATCATTATTGTACAATGGTGGTGCCATATATGCACGTCTAACCGGCATTTGTATTATATTATTATTCATTTGCATAGAAGCATTATTATTGGGTTGATGTTGAGGATGATTTGCTCCTGCTGCTGCTGCTGCTGCTGCTGCTCCTGTTCCTGCTCCTGCTCCTGGTAGCCCTGCTACTTTGTTTATTACTGGATATTCAGAATTAAGTATAACTTTATTGTGACGTATGGATGAAGAGTAACGCGACTGATTATATTGACATTCATTATTTCCATTATTTCTAGTCGCAAATGGTGCCGCTAATCCTTGTTGCTGATCGCGTTTAAAATAACGCAAATTGAACCTACGTTGATTAAACTTGTTGCTAGTTTTGTTGTAATTATTATGATTATAATAATTAGAATTGCTTATGATATTCTCTTTATCTTGTTGTACATTACCCTGCGATGATTTATTGTTATTCTTTGCAATTATTTTATTACATTCTAATTGCTTAGAATTTACGTTCGCTTTATTATTATTACTATTATTACCACTATTATTAACATTATTACTATATACGGCAGTGGCACCTTTAGGAAAGCTATTCGGAGTAGATGCTGCTGTGGGATTTATTGCCGAAACACCTATTGCACAGAAAATACACAGAAAAAAGGGAAAAAAAAACGTAAAAACAACAGGTGAAGTTTAGTCACTTTTGATTTGATAATGAAAAAAATTTCTAAGGAGATATAAAACAAGTGGCAAATAAGTAAAATTCCAATGAATTTTTTCGTCAAATAAGAAAAGTAACTTTTTCACCGTTAAACCGGGATTGTACTTAGTGGCGTTTTTTGATCAACTTAGTTTTTTAAATTTTTGCGTCTGGCGAAGTGCAAACAACATGCAGGCGTAAAGACAATCGGAAGTTTTTGCTGATTAACCATATTAATCTTTTAATAAAATGCAATTACTTATTTAATTTTTAGATGTGGTATATAAAAACCAAGTTGTTGAATACAAGTGAGAGACCAACTTAAAAATTTCCTGTACCACTTTGTATTTAAATGTGTTTAAAAAGAGTATGCGAATGAATTTTAGTTTTCATATTCAAATTTGAACAGTTTCTTATATGGGAATTATTCAGACCAAATTTGGGCCACAAGACTAGTATATCTCATAACTATTCTGAATCGAATGCCATTAAAAAATATTGAACATTGTGAATTCATTTCTTACAGATTTTTTTTTTGCCAAAAAGCAGCATGTATGTCTACTTAGGGTTAGACTTTAAAGTAAACCATGCCCTGTGTACCAAATCTCGTCAAAACTGCATCCTTAGAAACAAATTGTACAATGACTTTATATAGACCAATATCACAGAGGCAAACAGGCTTAAATCGAATCAGAAAATGATTCTCTGAGGTGATTGGTATAACCTATTTTAGGCCTGCACAAACTTATAACACCTTGTAACACTAAAATAAGATTATATGATTATGTGCAGAATGGCCTAACATTAGTCAAATCATATTAGTTTTTAAAATGTTCGCTCTATTTCCGCAAAACGTGTTTGCCTTCCCAGTTTTACGAAAATTTCTTAAGCAATAACTATTTCAAATACCGGATGAATCACATAAATTAATTCGCATAAAATCTTATATCATTCTGGAAGTTCCATTGCTTCAAAAGAACCTCATAAATTCGTTATTACAAATCGCCTTACAAGTGGTGGTGTGGAGCGTGTGTCCGTTAATTTTTATTGATATACTCACCATCTCCAGAAATTATGGTTGTATTATGCTTAAAATTTCGATGATAAAAATCCAAACCAAGATTGAAAAAGTAACGCAGAGTTGTAATATCTGTTGGCAAATCTGCCCCATTTAATTTAATAGATTTCTTAGCATCGAAATTTATCCGAGTATTAATTGAACTACTACGATAAGTATTATATCGACCGCCACTAGTGATAGGTGTGCTATTGGTAACTACAGTCGTAACAATAGTTGAAACGGATGAATTGGAATAAGCCTTCGGAATATTCTCTGATGATATTGTAGGCGCAATCGGGGCATTATTCCCTGGAGGCAACAAAGGCGAATTCATACCCATTGTTTGAGGTGATGGCAGCAATGGAAATGATTGTAACGGTGTTGTGGGTGGCCCATGAATATGTGAAGAAGTTGGCATATGAGCATTACCTAAACCACTATAAATATTATAAAATGGTGGAGGCAACAATCCATTAATTAATGGTAGAAAAACTGGTGGTGGTTGTGGTGGGGCATGCAAACCACTACCATTATTATTATAGCCGATATGTTCATCCATCAAACCCTGTAGATTTAATGGATTAAAACTATGATATTGATATAACGGGCCGCTATTGATCGCTATGTCATTTCGATGTTCTACTTCATACTCTCTGTTCAAATTTGTAGTAGAGCCTTCGCCTCCACAAACTCTGTTCTCGTGATTTCTATCATTGCTATTTGACTCTGGATTGCTATGAGGTGGCATAGTACTTGATGAAGTATGTGATTTATTAACAATATCACTTCCATCATCGGCACCGTTGGCACCAATTCCACCAGCCGTTCCAGATCGTTCAGAAGCATTGAAAATTATACCAGTAGTAGTGGTAGTTAAGGGCATTGTACAATAATGTACAGATTGAGGATGAAAATTTTCCAAATGTGTGAATTGCCTAATGTTACTTTTAGTGATTTTTTTAATATACGTGTCACTTTTGATTGGTTGCTTGCCCAAAATATTTTTGCCATCGCAGATAGCATTACTTTTATATTCTTGTGGATGTTGATATTGTTGATGATGATGTTGTTGATGATACCAATTATTATTAAATTTATATTGATAATTGTGAGGACGTATAAATCGCAATGAACTGTATTTTTGCATATGACGTTGCAAACCGTACGGCAATGACCATGGTCGAAACTGATTGGCTGGCAATGGCTTTAGCGCATCATAGGGTACCAAGCGCCTCTCACCCAACTGTTCAACAAAAACAACGCAATAGCCTTTATCGATAGATATTTCTTGAACATAACATGTATATAAATCCTTTTCTGATTTGTACAATTTAACATGACATTTAGCTCCCACCTGGAAAATTTTATCCACTCTCTTTGTGCTATAATGCATTAACTTATTTTTACACCCAAAATTAACAAATACAAGTAAACAACATGCATACACATAAACCAATAAACATATTAATACATGCACATATAAATACACAGAACAGAACAACAATTAAAAACATTATAATTGGTCAACAACCACTACCGAAACACTCTACACCACTGTGCTTAATAAGTTTACACAGTTAAGTACAAAATGGTAATATTTCAATGACATTACATGGGGGAGAATGTTCTAAAATCGAACGCACAGATTTAACGTTTCAAATAAGTAGTGAGCAACGGCTCTCATTAAATAAACTACATTCAGAATTTTATGTATATGAGAAATAATTACGACAATGATTTAATGTTTATTATTTTCAATTATATTTGTCTAAAAGACTTTTGTCTAAAAGACATTTGTCCCGGATATCACTACAATACCTCAAATATTAGGACTTACAGTTTAACAAAAATTAACATGAAGATAACAAAAACGGGCACAGTTAAACCAATCCAAAAAGCTTTTCTGAGACTTAAGCATTTTAAAAGTATATAGGGCATCACAAGTGGTGTAGCGCACACAAGCATTTAATAAGTATATTAATTAAACCATACATGCAAATATATATATATTAGGAACAATTATTAATTATAAACGTATTATGCAATTATACAAAAAATTTAACACCAACACATATAAATATGTATATTAGGTCTTATAAAAAGTGTTGGATATCTTTTAAAAGCAAAAAAAAAAAAATAATTTTCTTAAAATTACATTTTGAAACGCATATAAATTTGATATTGAATTTCTAGTTTAAGAGCTTTTTTCCTTTAGAAAACCAAAAACAAATTACATCTTTGATATTAAAATTTCTGTAAAGAAGATACGTAGGACTCAATCTTCAATGGCTGCATCCTCCCCTTGAGACGTATAATTTTATAGCCATACTTTAAAGTGATTTCATCTTTTCTAATAGAAAAAAGCAACGCAAATATTGTCAAAACTTGCAGTTATTTCTAATTCAATAAAGCTTTGCACCTAAGTACGACTTGAAAAAACATGAAAAATACTTTAAAAAACGCTTAGGTACATTTTATATGACTCAATATATGTATACACATATATTTATAAATTATTATTATTATATGGGTATACTCCCAATTATACTCCCACATTATTATAATTATTTTTATGGTATTGCATAACACACGTAAATTGATTGCTCCAAAGGATATTATAACTATTTTTATGCAATTTAAATTTACCTTGAAATTCGAATCTCCGTTGTACCAATTTTTTAAACTCAATTCTCTACGTATTTCACTCCATGCATCAAATTCTATATTGCGATACATTTTTGGATCAAGTGCTTTAGCCACTTTATAAGGGAACGGAGTAATGCCTCCACGTAACAACTGCCGAACGCATGAAATAAGTTTATCGGGTAGAAAAGACTCTTCCGTTCGCAATAAAAGCACACTCTTTTCCGATTCGTTGATTCTAGTCTTTTTTATATCTTTTAATAAATCCTCAGAGTATTGTACGAAATGTGAGAAATGAAAATGACAATAATTCTGATTTTCTAAAATACAATTCGTATTTTGTGGTAAATCAAGTTCAATACGACGACCATCTGGCCAATAAATGCCTGTAGTATAACCATCTGAATTGGTTTCTGTCTCAAATTCAGTAGTATTATACTCATTTGAGTGCAACATTTGTTCGACGGCGAAAGTTATATCCGGCAATTTGAAGACACTTTTATACAGTATTTCATAGCACAACGCTAAAATAATAAATGAAATGCATTTAAACATCGCGTCTACCTTTTCAAATACATTTCAAATACGTAAAAAATAGAGAGTACATTGACATATGGCAGCCTCCTCAATATAATTCGTTGCATAAACTGAATCGAAATGGCCTTCCGGTGTACAGAAAACGCGAAACACCTCCGAAAAATGTGAGTGATTCTTATTTAAATAATTTCCCAGATTATATGGTTCGAATAACATAACGCTACGCCTACAAAAAATAAAGCAAAATATAAAAAATGAAAATTAGTAAAAGAGGCAAAGAAATAACTGTCATGTTTTCAACTTACTGAAACATATAACTAACTGCCTGCAGTTCTAATAGAGTTCCATTTGTACTGGGCTTAGATAATTCCTTCAAATATTCATCAAATTCTCCATTCACTTGACTTTCGAAATATTGGCGATACTTTCTCATGTACGCAACACATTTATCTCTTATATCCAAATGATACAATTGCGTATCATACATTTGTTCCGATATGACACGAAATAAAGAAGATGCATCACGTGCAGTATGCTTACGGTAATAATTATTTTGCTCTAGATATTGATCAAATGGATCAGGTGTTTGGCGACTACCTGAAGTAAATCTCCGTTCCATTTTTAACTTCTTTTTCTCGATTACGTTTTCACTTTTACAACAATTAAAACAAATATATAACTATTTAAAAAATATGCTAAAAAAAGACAAAAACAAAACAAAAAAGTACGGAAAATAAACACAACTGTACTTGTTAGAAAATTTCTCTACACCCTCGAACGTCGTAGAAAGCAAAAAAATATAAAAAAAAAACGCAATACACATTGCTCGCTGCCATTTTCTTTTTGGCTCTACAACGGTTTCTTATTTTACATGTTTTACTTACTTAAATATTTTGCTATTATTCACTTATTTTAACTATAATTTTACAAATTTTAACAATAATTCAACAATTGTTAATAATAAATTAACAATTGTCTTTTCATTAGTGCTAAATATTACTCTACAAATGCTAGCTTTATTATCGGTTGATTTAACATTGCAGAACTGAAATGCTTATTAATTAAAAACGTTTTTATTTTAAATGGAAGTACTACATAATCTATCTATATTATATTATTTAATTTTCTTTATATCATTTTAAAACCATTTTTGCAACATCCAAATAAGCTTATTCTTAATACGAATTTGTGGCGATCTACAACACAATGAGACTAATAATGGCACCGCTAATAATATAAAAATAATGAAAAAAAAAACATAAATTAAAGAATGAACCGTTATTTTGGTGTTGTGAAGCGTTGTGTTTTAATTTTTTATTGTGAGGTACAATGTGCGAAATATAATTGATGTTAAGTAATTGATGAAGCCAAATTGATAATACCAAATTACACTGTAAAGACAATTTTCTGCTAATTATGATTTAAAGAAATGTATACCTAGATGTCGCTTATTTTGATTAAAATGCATACTTTGATTAAAATTATCTTTCAATCTAATGAATCGATGAAATGTAATTTAAAAGATATTTTGACGAAAACCTTCACGCGTATATGGATAAATATATAAAAATTAATATATACCTTTGTAAGTGACCACATAAAAATCCGCCGAAAATGTGTTTGCTGAACGGCTTAAATAAAATAATATAATATAATGTTATGCAAAGAAGAAATAAAAAATGTGTTACGTTCTTTATTGTTTTATCACCAATTCTAACGCTTGCTTCTCAATCATATCAAACACATTGCTTTATTTCATTTAACTCTTTTACGTGTGACCAATTTCCATTTTAAAAAAATGATTATTTTATGTTCAAAGTATTCCGAACTGTAATTACTATATATATATTTTAAATTGCACTAAACACCGCGTATTAATAAAGAATAGACTTATACATGTAAAGTATATTTATTATTTATTCGGCATAAATGAGATCTGCCAGCGCCATCTAACAGTTTTTGTTTATTATGCCTTCCAGAAAGCTTATAATATATAAATCAGTGAGCTTATAATATAGAGAGAAACAATTAATTAATTATTTAACAAAATAACTACAAATGGCAAATGTTCAGGTACAAGGTATGAATCAAACCGCAGTTCGATTCATGTCGTTCTTGTTTTTTATTCGGGTTAGGATGCAAAGAAAGGAAGTTGTATTTATGTCGTAGAGCACGTTATAATTATATGATTACACGAGCCTTAAAGCTCTCTATGTTTTCTTATAAGTATGGAAATATGTATTGCTTATTAAAGAAATGGGATTATAAAAAACCCGTTTAGATAATCAAATTAAATAAATTGCTCATATTTCAATTGGTTGGCATTGAAGATGAATAAAATCGGTTAAAGGACGCGCCCACAGTACAACGTAAACGGACAATATCTTATGTTTTTAAAGCAAAATTATTTGTAAACAGCAGATTATAGAAATCTGAAATTTGTATAAGAAGGGAAGCTACTAGTCTACAATGCCTGTCAGAAAATCTTGCAAATTGGTCGCGCCTTTACGAAGTTTTACAAGATTAAGTTTTCACTTTTTTACATTTACATTTTCCATTTACCACTGAAAATCGTTAGTAATGTTATTGTGTATGGATGGTGGGTATCTAAGATTTCGACCTACACAAATATAATTTCGTTAATTGTCTAATCTATACATATTAGGGACTTTCATCATGAAATGAACCAAAGTTCTAAAATTAGTCAAAATATTATACCGTTATAATGTGATTCCGGACTTAACTTAGTCTACAACTTAGTCTCCTTGCATCTCAAGCGGAATAAAATGTAATAGCAACATGAATAAGTTGCATTCGACCTCCTCTTGAAGTGCTCCGGTTTGATTTATACTTTGTAGCTGAACATTTGCCGTTTGTATATATTTTGTTAGGCATAAAGTGATTAATTGGGTCTCTCTATACTTTAAGCTTGTTGGTTGTCGTTGAATGAGCTCATTAAATTTTTTTGTTTAATCAGTTGAATATTTGAAGTCAATGAAGTCTAGTAAAAAATATTTCAAGTGCGTGTTACCGCGACATAATTTGTCTGGAAAAAATGTAAGTGTCGTTTGATAAAATTTTAGAAATAAATACACAAAACTGTATAGAAAAATAAAGGCATTCAATAATAAATAGATTTTTGTGTGTGCGAAATACTTAGTACACCTTTGCCTTTCTTCTTTTGTGTTCTTTTTTTTGTTTTTTTTTTTTTTTTGTTATATTTTGGTGTATGAATAATATTTTAATATTAATAAATGAGTAGATGAAAAAAAAATGAATGAATAAATAAATTAACTAATATACAAAAAAATAATTGAAATAATAAGCGTTTAATTAACTTTGGTTATGCCAAATCAATGTTAGCAGTGTTTTATAAAAATTTCCATTATCTACCAAAATTGTATGTCACGTTGGCATTTCTTTTACGTAAAATAAAAATCGACTAAAATTAAGCAAAATGAAATAAAATCAAATAAAATGGAATTGAATGGAATTGAATGGAATTGAATGGAATATTATAAGTTAATTATTGTTAGGACTTTGATTTCATAATACACGAATATGATTATGAAATTTGTAATTTATGTACATATCCAAATATTTACATACATACGCACACACACTCATACACACAGTCGTACATACAAATATGAATAAATTTGGTCATTTAATCAAATGTTTCGCACACACATATATAAATATAAAATGTGTGTGCGTGGTTTAATTATCTATTTTCAATAACAACAAAATTATTATAAAGACTAATGTTAATGTTATCATTAACATTACTATCAAAAATGTAACAATTTTTTGTTGTGCATAAAAAACATTTGTTTTTTTCATTTTACTATTAATATTTGACATAATTTTTGCTTGTTTGGTTGTTTGTTTATTTGTTTGTTCGTTATGCTCTATCCAATCCAATTAAATGAAAGAGACGAAATGGTAAAGTGATGAAAAGTAAGAATATAAGAGATGAGAGCAAAACGTCAGCAAAAATTATGATAATTTTGTGCTAAAATAATAATGAAAATCAAGAACAACATTATTTTCATATAATGTTGAACACAGGCCCAACACACACATACATATATATATATATATATATATATATATATATATATATGTATACAGTAAATACATATGTAAATAATAAGAGATCTCTGTTTGTTATTACCACCATGGAGAGCAAACGGCCAAATAAAACATAAAACCAGCTGATGTAAACATGACAAACAATAGCAGCAACAACAACAACAAAAACAAATAATATTTTCCGCTGCTCCTTTTTTTGAATAGAAATACACATTTACTCTTCTTATTTACTGCTTTACTACTTCATTATTATGAATGATTTCTAATTATTTAAATCTTTATTTTCTCCTTTGGCATTTCAACAAGCTGTAAAGAGAATATCCGTTTTTCTTTTTTGATGTGTTCCTTAGCAAACGTACAAAAATATAATGAAAGTATATATGTAACAATAATATAGCGTATTTTTTTAATGTATACGTAAAATAGTACATACACATACATATACATATCCTGATTAACGTTCATGGGACAATAAATTAAATCGTAACAAACAAAAAAAAAAGAAAATGTCATTATATTTATTTATAGTGCGTCTAATGTTAGCAACACTAAATAACAACTTTATTTTCTTTACAAGGTTCAAATCTTTCTCCGTCTTCTCCTTATCATACATTTGTGTTGTGTTTTTTCTTTCATTATCTATGTTTTGTTCGTTATTACGTATGTTACGTATGTATATGCCAAGCTACAGCACGTGTATCATACACTCATTCATTGAACGTTTATCATATGACGCGTATTTACAAGAAAGACTTAAGGCATCAACAACAACAACAACAACAACAACAACAACAACAATCAATCAATAAGCACACACGCTCTTTAGAATTTAAAAAATGTGTGGGTATTATTTTTCTTTTTTTTGTTTTGTTTTCTTTTTTTTGTGCTTTTTCAGAACTTATTGTTAAATGTTGTTGCCTTCAGCTCATACACATATGCAAAAGCAAGTAGCACCATTATTTTTGTAACAATCATTCTCGAGAAGTTCTGCAATCCCAAAATGTAAAAAATGATATGTAAAAACGTGCTTAGAAATACAAGATAGCAAAGATGTTTTATTAAAGTAAAAATAACTGCATTTAATCTTTAACTAAGAAACTTGTAATGTGTACATGCGTGTGTGTATGTATGCGCTATTTGGTTGATAACAATTAAAGAGATTATATATAACTTGAATTTCTTGTAGAATTTTATTGATTTTTCCCAACCATTTGCATATTCTTTTACCATAAGAGAATGCAATACTACGAAGATAACATTTCACATTTCATGCTAATAATATTTTCACGCACGTGCGTGTTCCTTTACGGCACGTTAAAATATGAGAGGGAAGAGTGAGAGCGATGCAAAGAGAAAGAGAATACTTTTATTTCTCTTTATTTAGATTTACATGAAAATAATGAGAATAAAATTAAAAATGAGAATACGAAGTATAAACAACAAAGACTCTATAAACTAGTTTAGAGAGTCTTTCGTAATAGTGACAGTAATAACAAAACAATAACAACAAACACATAAATTCAAAATTATGCTACTTCAGTGATGACAGTTTCTTTGATTTTTTCGAGGAGGATGTACGCGTTCTGGTTTTTTTTTCCTAAATAATTTCTTCATGTTCCATTTTATATTTTTAATTATTTATATTGTTATGGCATAAGTGTTGTGTTGTCTTATTATTAATAATATAAGATGTGTACATTTATGTGCTTTATTTGTCAATTTTATAAGTAAATTTGCTAAAGTGACGCGAAATATTAATCGGTTATGCTTTTGGAAGTGAGTGCTATGAGTACGTTTGACATTTCCATCGTTAACTTAAAACTTTTATAATAGATGTTCGCTTTCAGAAGAGAAAAAAAGTTGTCAGAGGACAACAACCATACACGATAACAATTTCACATTTGCGATGGAAGAAATTCTGAAAAATCATTTTAAAACCATTCAACTTATTCCACAACACAATAAAATAAAATCGATTTTATACATCATTTGTGATGACATTAAAGTGATAAAATTTGATTCGTTAATCTGAGTATCTACCTTCCGAGGGCGAACAATTATTACTTGTAAGAAGAAGTGCATATGTGAAGACTTTCAAATCGGTGATCAAAAAATTTTTTGGAATGCCGATCGTTTGAAGGGAACGCTAAAAAATTTATTCATTTTTGTTTACTTTATTAAGGTAGATGCAGAAGGGTGGGGAAACACATTAAGTTTACCTTCTTGTAATAATTAAAGGATGTTACATAAAATTTGGATATTCCATAAATTGTCATTAAAGTTACATCCTCATTTTGATTTAGAATTATGCAAACTTAAACATCTGTAATGTCATAAATACGTCAAATGATTGGTATTATATTGCATTTAAAAGTGTCAATCTAACCTTTATTTCCATTTAAGCCAACCTAACAGTTAATTCGGAAATTTTTTCTTTTCTCTTTTCCTTTACCTTGACGCATTTTCGTATATAATAAAAAAGAAATATAATTTTAAATCATGTTGCAATATCTTCTCTCTCTCTCAATATCCCTCTGCCTCTCTGACTCCATTTTATTTACTCGTTTGCTTTACCATACTAATTCATTGATAATTACGTAACAGATTGCCCATAAGTTTATTAGCTACAACCTATTGTTATCTTGCTTTACTTTTTAACAAATCTTACATTGATTTTTTTTTTGGTTTACCTTCAAATTATATAATAAATAAATAATTTATTATATCATACACATAAATCTTTTATTACACATGTGAATAGAAAACAAAGCATTCAGTAAAAGTATTAAGATAAAAATCAAAAGAAAAAGAAAGAATATTGAAGAAAATGAAGAGCATTATTTTACATTTCAAATAGTTATATTAGACGGGCAAATAAAGCAAAGCAAAGTAATTACGAGAGCAACAACAATAATCAACATAATCATAATAATAATAAATATAATTAGATAAAAAAGGAGGAAGAAGAGAAAATTGCGCCAATTTTTTTTTCGGTTTTTATTCTTTGTTGGTGCGTTCTTTTTTTTTTTTTGTTGGCTGGTTGTTGTTCTTTGTATAAACATAAACATATAAACATAAACATTTTTATCGGAGCTCGTTTGCTCTCCTAATTAGTTGGCAACCAAAATGAGGCGTCGACAAATTCGTAAGATATTTTTTTATTTTATTATTTTTCTCGTATTATCAGTAATTTTATATTTTATTTATTATTATTTATTGTTTATTATTATAATTTTCATTTAATTACAGTAAACCCAATAAAAGTATGAAATATTATTTTTTTATATTGATTATAAATTTTTCCTTTCTAGTACATAAAAAAGTCAAAAATAAATTATTTTCAATTCATACTCTTTCCAGTATCATGTAACACTTCAGAATCAATTTAGAATGAAAAATTTTTATACATTCAATTGTTATCTGTTCAAGCTACATAATCCGAGTTTTAAGAAGTGTTTTTAATGAAATCTGACAATCAGATAAGCTCTGGCTCCATGGTAGAACTATTTCGAAAATCGTTCCCATCAAATTATTTCATTTGTATGATCATTACAATTTTTTGAGAAATATGATAAATTTATATTTTATTTATGTCAAATCTAACTCTAATCTAATTGACAAGCCTAACGATCTTGATCTATATCCGCCCTTGTTAAAAGTTGTTGGAGTCGGATTCTTCAAATGATTGAACTCAAAATATTTAAATGATCTGAAAAACATCAGGTTCTTTAAGACAAAAATTGCAAGAATAACCACTTTAACGATAGTTTTCTCCATTCAGCTAACTTTAATTGTTTAAAAATTTGTTTTCGGAAATTTATAAATTTTATTATTTTTTATGGGGATGTGGGGTGTAAAGTAAAAATGCGATTACTTTTATATAATTATTATGATTTACAATTGCCAACTTGCCATTTGTCACTTCGATACATTTACATGATTTATCAAGAGTAAGAAAATCCTATTCAAATTATCTAAATTGTAACCGAATGCAGAAAACAGCACTGACCAAAATATACTAAAGCGGATCATATTAAATACGATGATTCTCGAAACGAAATAATGAAATAACAAAATAATAACAGTTAACTGCTGCCTAATTTTTGTAAAATATTTTCATTGTTCAACTCAACATTTTTTTGGAAAGTTTCGTAAATACGATATAAAAATTTAAAAATTTTCCCTCCACATGCTGTGATTTTAATTCAAAAATATTTGTAGTACTCTCTCTCTCTATGTCTGTCTCGGTTTGATGCTTTTTCTCTATCGTTTCTACCCTCTGATTTATTTTGAAAATGTACATTTAGTTTTATGTTTTGTTTTGGATAATGTTTAGAAGAAAAAACATCAAATTAAAATATCAAAAATATCTAAATTCAGCATTTTTTTTAAGTTTTAGCAACAAAATAATGTGAATAAAAATTGAAAAGCAATAAAAATTGCAATAAAATTAGAAAAGTGTATAATCTGTTAAAAATAATTCTTTCAGCCAAAGAAAAAGAATCGCCAAAAAGTTATACAAACAACAGACAGAAGAAAAATAAGAAGAAGATAAAAAAAAAGAGGCGAAGAAAGAAAAATGATAATAATAATAATTTGGCAATTTCATTTTTAATTTTATGTCCTTTAACAAAAATATACTCATTTATATGATTCAACGGATATTTAACGTTTAGGATTTTAAATATTATTCGGATAATGATTAAAGGGATACATTCATCAATATATTTGAGATTCTCTTATTTTTTTATTTATTGTCTTGATAATTTTAATCTGAATAATTTTAATTTAATGTTGGACACAACGTAATAATATGAATAATTCAAAGAAATGTGATAGAAATGTGATTTGTTTATATTGTGCTCTTACAACTGACGGCTATACAACTTTGGTATCAAGTGATGAAGGTAAGAACGTCAATTACATTTATTTGGGTTTTTGGTGATTATTTTGATCGACCTAGTTAATGGTACAACCCTGTTCACCAAAATTTCTTTTTTTTTAATGTACATTGTGAATTGTAATTGGTTAGCTGTTATCATTGAAAGCTAAAGTATTTTTGCCTTTATTTTATTATTATGGATACGAATAAATAATTTGATTTCTCTCAGATCATGGATTTTTTTCCAGCATTTACTTTTTTATTTGAAGTTTCAGGCAGTTTTAAAAGATATCATTTTGTTACTTGTAGAACATTTCTTAGTTATATCAAAATTAGTTATTTTTTTAAATTTATTAATTACACCCTACACCACTTGTGGCACAGAGTATTATAAGTTTTGCCCAGATGTTTGTAATACTCAGAAGCAGTTGAGATAGATCTACCACTTTTTTAAGCATTTTCTCTGCGTTTTGGTCCAAAGATGAATCATATTTAAAATGGTTAAAATCGGACGGAAGACGGTTTATGAAAAAAGTCGCAGTTTTACATATATCTTAAATTAAATTAAAAATTTGTATGTTACTGTGCTTAAAAGTAAAAAATATAAATACCAAATTTAGCTCAAATCGATCCATTATTACGACTTCTCCCCATATAACACTTTTTCATTTTCCTTTTTCCATTTAACAGGTGTTAAATGGACAATTTTGAATAGATTTTTAAGAAAATTTGCTCTGCCTTATATATTTATATAAAAAAATTTATATACCAAATTTAGTCATGACTAGTCCATTTTTAAAATTTTTAATTTCCTCCCCACATAACGAACCATTCCAATCATTTTTTATTTCGCTGATTTACAATTATTTTTTTTGAGTTTTTAAACACATTAGGTGTGGTGTAGGGTATTGGATATTTAAAAGTTGGCCCCGAACATGATTCTTACTACGTATTTATTTATATATTTTTTCAGGATTTCATAGTTTGTAAAAAAAATAGAATGCATTAAATATTTATAAACGTACATCACTTATAGAACCAATCAAACTTATATTTAGCCACATGCTTCGTGGCTAAATACAAGTTCGTATCATATCACATCATATCGCACATTTAATGTCTCTTTGATAATTTTTTAACTTTATCGCGTATTAAACGTTTACTTTTATGCATAGAGATTATTGTTTCTTTTTTTTTTTTTGTTTTGTTTTTTTGTCACAATATTTTACTTTGAAATGTTATTTATAAATGTTATATACAATCACCTCCACTTATAGTGGAGGTGATTGTTACGTTGATTGATACGTTATATGTCAGGTCAATTGTAAAGTCAATACGTTTGTCCTATGAAAAATATAAAAAAAAATAATTTTTAAATGAATATATATTTCATTATAAAGAAGGTTTCATCTCCATAAATTTAGTTTAAATTGCTTTGCTAATTCGTATAATTATGTGTTTAAAGTTTTGAGAACGAATTTCTGCAAATCTGCCATCGTCAAAGGCATTGCTTAAGTGGTGCTATCCAGTATTTCGACAGTAAAAAATCGACAGTAATAAGTCAAAAGTGCTCTTTCTCGTTTTTCCTATATAAAATTGAGTTTCCAACTACTACTTGATTTTGATATATCACCTGCCAAAATATGTATTTATTAAGATATTAAATGTGAAGTGAAATAGTTCAACTCGAAAATGGCTTTTCAAATAAAAAATTAGGACAATCGTGATGCCTCTTTGAACAACCTAATACATATAATACATATCCATGTATGTAAAGAGTGATTTTTTTTTAGGAGATTAATAAGTTAATAATTTATAAATAATAAATATAAGCAAGAAAAGCAACAATGAGCAAGGGAATTTTTGTTCCAAAGTTCCTTAATAAATTCTAAGAATTTATTAATGAAATTTCTAATATTTTTACCAGAATAATAATACCGCGTGAACATGATTGGAAATATTTCTCATACAAAAATCACGAAAAGAAGGTAACAATTTTTTTTTGCGTTTAATTAAATCCCCAAAAAGATTTCTTTGGCATAAGAATACAAAGAAAGCAAAAAAAAATACATTGGGATTTTTTCATTCTCTTCAATTTTTCTTAACAAACTGTAAATGATAATTTGCATCTGCAAATCTAACCACAGTGAATATGAGTGTGTGAAACATACAGAGATTTGGGAGAAAACAAAATTATGGATTTCCATAATATGCGAGAACTATTATTTACTGAAAATTTTATATTGTATGATCAAAGATCAATTTAAAATTTTCTGGTAACCATAAAAAAAAATCATTTGTTTTCTTTTCAGCGTTTAAATTAAATTTAGTCAGTATCTTAAAAATATTATTAAAAAGGTTAGGATTACCTGGATGAAGTATAATACATTTTGTACTTACCATAGTTCTAATTTTATAGTTTGAAAAGCTTAATACGAACTTAGAAGTCAACATGGATTTCTATCTTAATGTTCTTGTAAAATGAAAAGATTATTAAAATTACAAGGCTGCATATATCGGCAGTTAGAGGCATTTACTCCCGATGTACAATTTGTGTAATGCTTTACTTGTTTCATTGATGATTCAATGCTTTTCAAAAAATTTTCTTTTGTTTTTTACCGAAGTAATATTTATAACATAAATTATACATTTTGTGATATTATCTATAAAGTCATTGACCCCGTTTTATGTAGCAATTGATAAAATACGCACATATATTTTGAATTAAATTTTCATAATTATTATTTTCATAATTATTATTATTATAGAATTCTTACCCGACTATCGCATGTAAATAAAGTGGTGCAATTAATCGATTGTTTACAGTATTATCACTAGAATCGAAAGTAAAACAAAACCAATAAAAAAGGAAAAAAAAATGAGAAATAAAAGAAGTGTATAAAATCACGTACATAATTGTAATATATAGGTTAATAAGTTTTGAGGTTATACTAATAGTTTTATATCAAGACCTTGTTCAAGCGATGCAAAAATATATTCAAAAACAAAACATTCATCCATGTTGAAGCAATAAGTCTTTCTTATATCATTGGAATAGTCCCCAAGGAATTATTTAGTAACCAATAAGTAAATATGGCATCTACATCATAAGTAATTTACTGGAACTATAATGGAACTTTTATTTGAAATATGAATTTGTAAACTCGCTACATTTAACATGTGAATTATCTGATACACTTTTAGTTTAGTGTTTTACAGAAAACTGTCTTCAACATTTCTATATTTTCTAAATTAATTACCGATTTTGGGCAACGGAAGTAGTTGATTCTTATTCTTTGTACAATTAAATTCATAGTGTCCCTTAATGACAGTTACATTGTTTAATGTAAAATGTCTTACCATCATCTACAACGTAATTATCAAAATGTTATAAAATCATAATATCATCAGAAATCATAGTGATATGTATACAAAAAGATCGAAGGCTTATAACTTTTGGGGTTTTTGCCCAATTGTTACAGATGACTGTTTACCTAATAAATTAATATAACAATACAAACATAAAATCAATTACCTATTATAAATTATTATTATTGCTAATTTTTTATTTATTAATTATATATGATATTTGATATTTATAGTAAAAACGTTATCTATACAATTACAACCTCATTCATTAAGAAGTTGCATTATATTAGCTTCCTGTAGCTATCATTATTACAGTGAGAGAAACGGAGAAAACCTCAAACCAAAGACTCTCTAAACTAGTTTGGAGTCTTTGAAAAAGCGAGGTTGAATGAGTATAAGAGAATATCATAGAATGGAAAATGGAGAAATGAACAGAATCATAGCTTGAATCAAAGACTCTAAACTAGTTCAGAGAGTCCTTGGTTTGAATAAGAGATTAATAAAATAGAGAAATAGTGGCGATATATGAAAACATATAAAAATGTATGAGTCTGATATAACGCTACTTTGATAATAAACATATAAAATAAGACATTCTATGACATCAATTTTAGTCCATCACAAGCAATAAACGATTTAATTTGGCATTATTTTATTTTATTTTATTATTTCTGTTAACAATAAATAAGCCGTAATTATACTGAAAAGAAAAAAAGAAAAATATGTGATTAAATTGTATTTGAACAATTTGTAAAACATCATGTAAAATCAATAGCAAATAAATAGTGTCATTGAAAATTCTTTAAAAATTTTAAAAGTAAACATTTTTGAATTCATTTGTTTGCTAGTTATTCAAAAGAAAGTAATAAATAAAAAACAAAAGTGAAAAAAAGCCAACATTCAATTACATATCGTTAAATATTCAAAATATTGATACTAAATGATTTCATTCAATGCATGGACTATTCTAGCAATTCATTTACCATCAGAATATGGAGCCAGTTTTTTTTTAAATGTGATTTCTTCTGAGAAGTCATAAGGGAAAAATTGAAAAATCTAATTTAAATAATCAAACAAAAGTAAATAAAGTAATAGAAATCTTAGTATATAATACTTCATGGCCAGTTAATTTGCCCATTAGAGGTCAATTTTGAATGGGTATAAAGTAAATTGATTTTGTGTGAAAAGTTAATAAAAGTGGTGCAAGTCAAAAGCCACACTAAAATATATTAGAACTTTAAGTGGACACTGCAAATCTTTATTCATTTTAGGATAATTTATTTGCCTTAGAGTGCATTCAAAATCGTTCCATATAAGTTATAAAAAAATAATCGAAATTGTATAAAATAGAAAGCTTTTAATTTAAGGCCTTAAGTGGGTGTGCTCAAATTTTTTTTCAACCAATTTAGATTAATTCTTGACACGTACAGTGTGCATAAAATGCTTTCTTTATTTAAGAAATCATAACGTATAAAAATATATAACGAAGGCAAACAGATAATAAACAAATTGGAAGAACACTAATAGATAACAACTTTAGACATGCATGATCGATTGCCTTGCTCCTATTTGCAAAAAAATTTCTGTAGTCTTAGAATAAACAATAAATTTTGGACAAACTATTATTTAAGGGCGTTACTTATAATATGGCCATAATACAGATTTTCTATCGATTAAGTAGCATGATACATATGAAAACTATCAATGATGCCTTCAAATACTTCTGCTACTTCTGAATGATGTAAGGAGCAATGTCTCGATACATATATCATACAATAATCATTAGATTGATTGATTAAAAATTTCATATTTCAAATTTTATATATACAAATTTGAGTATGTGTTTTGCAATATTTTTGACAATTTGATTTAATAAGTACCGACAACAGTTAGCCAGCATTTAACTATAAAAAATATAATAATGTATTTTGTGTTATGTAATAGCGACAGACTATTGTGGTTTCCAATTTATTTATTTACTAAAATGTGTACAAAATGTGGTATATATTTATTGGTTTATATCACTTTATCTATCTATTTGAAAGTGAATTTGAAGTGTTGTCGCTTTTTTTTACATTGCTTTTTCATTGTTTTTGCTTTTTATTTTTGATTTTTTAATATGGAAATAGGTATTTCATTTATTCACATGAAGTACACGCGACCTGTAAACAAATAATTTTTTTTTTGTTATTGCTTTTTTTTTAAGAAATATTATTCTCATAACTTCTCATAATTTCTCATATTCAAAAATAAAACTCGTGCTATAACTATAACAAGGACAGCTGTACATCTGGTACAATTGTTTATATAAATAGCATGAAAGGAATATTCAGAAAGTCAGCAATGCATGACTTTCAAATACTCTATATCAAATGGCATAGAATTTTAAAGTACACAGTTTAAAAAATATTGTCAAAATATTCTGCGAATTTTAATATTATAAATTCATGTAATGGCAAAAACGCTAACTTACTTTTCGAAATTCAATGAAACATCATTATAGTTCTATATTTAGTTGAAATTTGTTGGAATTTGGAATAAAAATTTGTAGATTCGTATTCAAGTGGCCTTAGTAAATAATTTCGATTATTATTTTATTATTTTAAGTTTAAATTTTAATTGAGCGAAGACAAAATGCTTGCTATTACAAGTTTTGCAAAAAGTCCTTTAGATTGATGAATTATCAACATAGATACACTCGTCCAAAGCGGTATTGCCAATTTCAATTCATTTCGCCATTATAAGTACCTAAATTAAATTGACAACCCTTTTAAATCATATCAGAAGAATCATTTCGCATCAAATTTCATAATTTTAAATTGCCAAATTAAAATTATTTCGCTATTAATTACGTGTAGTCAAGTCCTATAGACAAAATTTTAGTTTAGAGTTAGAAATTCCTTGGGTTTAGTATAAAAATCTACCCCCAACAATATGAAATCACTCTAAGAGTGAAGCAAAGTAGACTCCAACTATCAAAAGTTCAAATATCGCAGTGGAGAGCGTAACAGAATAGTTTATAAGGGAATGATTGTGAAACCTAAAGCTTGCTTTCCTAAAATAGCTGATCCCATTCTTTTTGATGGTACGGTTTTTGCGAGTTCACTTTGCGTTTGACAAATTTTAAGGGAACGGCAATTTTCAATATTATTTATCTGTAACGAGTCTTTAGGGATTTTAAATTAATTCTCAAAAGAAAAAAACTTCTAGATAAATTGCGTCATTTAATGAATGGAATATATCATACTTGGGAAATTTTGTGAATAGCATGTGAAGAGAATATTTCGGTACAGACAATTGGAATTAAGAATCTAACGCTAAATCTTTTTGAGTGCTCTATTTCAAATTTTCTTATGATGTGTATCCAAAAATTGGCTTTTAATTATAATTAAATTGATTGAAGTTGGCATTTTAACAGTTTATATATTTTCATTGACTCTTTTTATTGCCATATTTGAATCATGTGCAAATATTTAGAAATTTATTAAAGATAACGTCATCCAACATATAAAATTTGTCAATTTGTCAAATTTGCTAAATGGCAAACATTTAAATAGAGTTGTTTTTTTGCTACTTTTTACCCCTTCGAATGCCTCAGTAAACAACAAATTATGCCATGAGAATTTTATAAACAAGTGTAACGTCCCATTTATATGGTTTGGTATAATTTATATACGGAATTATATCTAAATTGAACTAATTACCTTTATATTATTAAAGTAAAACTCATAGTCATATAAAATGTAAAATGTAAAATATTTTGAGATACCGCAAAATTTCAATGTCATATAGAATTTTCAATGAAGCTCAATTAAATTGAGTTCAATTGAATTGAGTTGAATCGAATTGAATTGAACTGGACTGAATTAAATTGAATTACTTTTAAAAATAATCAGTTGATAATTAAGACAAATATATTCAAATAAACAAATCTTTTATAACGCTTTAATCTTATAGAGCAATTTTCATATAACACGGCATAAAATAAAGCAAAAATCTTGAGACTCTTTTTAAACTTTAAAATGAAGTAACACGATAACACAAGTAATACAATCTTTAATGTAAAAGCACGTACATTCACGTGCTTAAAATCATTAATTGTAATTACAGAAATATATTTATTAATTCTATTTCTCATATTTCAATTTGATATTTTGAGAAAGTAATTGTTACTTCTAGTTGTAGTTTCAGTGATGAACAGTTCAAAATTATGTATAATTTATACCAATATATCTCAAAAATTCTTCAAAAAAAAAGCGCGATTTTTTCTAATGAATTCATTTAATTTGATTTACAACGTAATCATAATTTCCATGTAAAAAACGGTGCAATATCTCATGTCATATTTCTCATAAAATTGTCATCGTACATATTTTCTAATTCATGTATAACTTATAACTTAGTGCACATGAATTTATTTTGTAATTTTTGTTAATGAAATACATTAACGCTAACAAATAATTTTAGATAAAATGAAATCGACCATTTGGAACAAATTTCTTAAGACTCACTTTCCGTTTACACACTTAAATTTTATTTGTTTAAATATTAACATTAAATTTTTCATGGATATATCTAAATGAAAACGATATTGAATAAATCTTTAATAAAAAGACAAATAAAGTATATGCCAGTATTTGAATAGTAGCGTGATGAAAAATTATTGCACAAACTTGAAGAAATTTTTTTTGAAATTTTTCTCGCATTGTTTTGATAAAGTTGAAGGGAATTAAGCAAGAAATTATACATTTGTATAGACTAATTATATCCTTGATTTAATTTACAACACAATATGGTAATAATTAATTTTTTATTATCACTACCCAGTGCTTGGAGGGTATACACATTTTATTATAATGTTTGTCACGTAAACAAAACGAAGCGACAGAAACGCTACAAAGTAAATATATTTTTTTTGCCCGTATATGTTTAACATTCTTTTAACCTGAAATTTGAAAGAAACATTGGAAGTTCATGTATGTAAATCAGTTGGTACAGACCGAATAAGCCAAATCAGTTAGTGCATGCAATATAAAGTATGAATACCTTTGTTTATGTGACAACCTCTCAAATAGAGTGTCTGGGTGGTAGATATCAAAGATTTGACCTCAGCCAAATATAAGTTTCTGCCTGTTTTTTTTTAACTATTTATATTTAGCAAGATTCATAGTGATTATACTTAACAAATGTGTATAATATTTTAAACCACAATAGACCGTTTGCGGTTTAATGCAGCATGCTGTAACATTCGAATTATTATTTTCAGTTTCATTTTTTTGTTTCTTTTTTGTTTTTTTTTGTTTTTGTTTTTATAACCATTATTGATTGTATTATTCTTGATTTTTGTAATATCCCCAAATAAAGTACACCCTTTTGCATATTTGTCATACTTTGCAAAATTTTACTTTTATGTGTAGAACTTTGCTTTCTATCGGTATTGTGCGATTTTTTTAAATTCTTGACTTTGACAGGCAAAGATCATTGCAACAATAAAAGTGCCTTACAATTCATCAAACATTTATATTAAATGAAGCACTTTTCTATATTAATATTAATATTATACCGCCTTTTGGTTATCTGAGTCCATAAATGTCTCTTGTTTATTCATCAGTCAGTAGTAGAAAATATTCGTAATATGTTACTTCCACGAATGCACTTCTAAAAGTATAAATGTCTAATTCAAAGTTTAAGCTTATTTATGATATGAAGTTGATATGATAAATTTTTGATATTGGTCCATATTTCAACGCACATTAAAGAAGACATTCTTAACAAAATTTTTAAAAGATTTTTCTGGTTACTGGTAAATTTTAAACTATAGGACATGCAAGTTTGCCAAGCAATTGTTTGGTTCATAATATTGGTTCATGAACTGACATACAATTCGTGAAGCTTTCTCAAATTTACAAGTTATATAAGAAATTTGTACTTTTTTCAAGTTATTAAGTTTTCTATCCATTACATGTAAATTATTTACTTAAAAGAGTACCACAAAACTTTGCTTTAAACACGAGCATACATTAAAGATATAAAAATATTACAAAAATTTTAGAAGGCGTGTATGGCATTTTTTGTAATAGCATTTTCTCAATAAATTGCCCCTTACGTAACATTTAGACATTCGTAGAATGATTTTTGTAGTTTGATTTTTAAGAAATATCTATTTGAGGTCTCAAAATTTTATAAAATTTTTGTTTTCTTTCAAAACAAAAGATCATGCAATTTGCATTTTATGATAAAATTTTTTGAAATGAACGTTAACAAAATCTACTTGGAGTACGTGGAATTCAACCATAAAATAAAATGATATTTTAGTCTAGAATGATTCATGTTCATAAATCTGGAGAAAGAATCAATAATTTCCCACGGCATTATAAAATGTAATGATGTTGTTACCAAACCACGTGTGCAACATTGTAATGATTTCTTGTTTTTCTATTGTCCGTTCGTTACGAGTTACCATGACATTAAAATTAACATTTCTATAAATAATAAAATATAGAATTTCTATAATAAATAGAATGAAAGGTCAAACAATGCTCTTTCACTTTGACATTGCTAAAATTATGAGTTTTGCATGAAATGACACATTTTTATACTCTACACCACTCGCGCAACAGGATATTGTAAGTTTATGCGGATGTTTGTAACACGCAAAATAAGTTAAGATAGTCACACCTTTTATGACACCGATAGATGATTTTAAGCTTATCTGTTCATCGGATCTTCTGATGATTGTCCATGTAAATTTGTTATTAAATTACAGATTGCAATTTGTGAGATATTTTAGTAAAATTTGGTACATAAGTGTGTTACTGCCCATAGAAAAAAACCTGTTGAATATGGTTAAAATCGAACTACTTTTACAACTAGGACCCATATAACAAAATTACACTTATAAATATATTTTAATATAAAGTGTGTCTGAATTATATTTTAACAAAGAAACTGTGCATACCAAAACCAGATCGATATATTTTTACAACTACTTCCCATGTAACACATTTCTCGAAAAAAGTCATTACATGACTTCAATTTTAACTATAAATTTAACGAAAATTGTTACTGCCTCTTCCTGACATAAAATATATGGGAACGAAATTTGTGTCAGATAGGTCCATTTTTTGAATCTCCTCTCATATAATGAAATAATATATTATTGGTTTGTAATTTTCTTATTTGACTTTAATCACATTAGGCGCAGGAGTATAAGATAATTAAAAGTCGGTCCCGACCGATTATAAAGTTCTTATTTGTTCCCTATGGAATATTTTATCTTGCAATACATTAAATCTTTCAAGAAGACTTAGAATTTGATTTATTTGAATTTTCTGAGAGAAAAAAAAAGAAAAAAAATCTTTAAAACCTTTTTCCACAATGATTTATCTAGTATATTTATCAAATTTCACACATATTTTCTAGAAATTCCCTAAACTTTATTATTTAACATTCTAATTTAGAGGTTTAAGTGCAAATAAATTTACTCATAAAATAAATGCCTTAGTCCGTCCGTTGACTATTTGAATATCTTACATAATTTTGTTTAAAATGAAAAAAAAATGAAAAATGTAAAATTATCGAATTTTTCACTTGCCCGACATTGCAGAATACAATTATGAGTAATGGCATTAACGTAACCATAAAACTGATGACTTTTTAATCTTGTTTTATTACTTCAATTCATTTTGATGCACTTGTTACCATATAAAGTTCAAGGGTTATGCGACGTTAAACTTTTTGTATTGTCTTTACACTTGGTTCAACAAATATAACTCATAAATAGAATAATTTATAACGGATAAGTTTATTTGAATGGGATATTTAAAAATACTTTAATGATTGTAATTTAATTTTTAAAAATAATGATAAAAGCAAATTGAAAAATACTGAAAGCAAATAAATAAATTTATTAAAAATGATCGATCCATAAATTAGAAAAATTTTACAAAATAAACATACATACACGAACACACACACACACACACACACCACATACACATACACACTCATACGCACATGCACACACATACACACTCATACGCACACGTTCACGCATACTTTAATAGATTATGTTTATTGTATTAACCAAATTGATTTATTGTTAATCGGATAGAAATAGTCGACTTCTTTTATTTTTTTGTTATAGATCAAGTTCAATGGAATGATAAAAGCAGCATAATTCAATTGAAAATGAATTAGTTATGATATAAAAGAAGCAAAAAATTATAAAAACAAAATCACAAGAAAAACAACAAAGCCAAAAATACAACAATAACATTAAAGAGTAATAACATAAAAAGTAATTTGATTAGTGTTAAATACTTTTCAATATTTTTCATTGATAAATGTGGACATATATGTATAAAAGCGCCAGTCAGTCAGTGGATACATACAAAAATTATAATCAGATAAAATGCATAGAAAATAAAAGCCAGTAACGATGTTACAAATCATTGATAACGGTTAGTGCAATATCGTTATAGAGATTGATTTTATGAAAAATCAAATAAAAATTTTTATTTTTATATAAAATTTTATTTTTATATAAAAAAATCTTAAACGGTTATGCCGAAATGTTTCACATGGATATAATGCGCCATTTTATTACTTTGAACCGATTTTGCTTTTCAAGTACCTCCTAAAGTTCTAATTCCAGCTTTGTCAAAGAAAAATCCTTTAGAAGTCGTTCCTTGCTAACTAACTTATTTTCAGTATCATGGAATCTTTGAGTTAAATCACGCCTACATTTCACAAAATATGCCAATAATTATGACTAAGATATACACAGACGCCCATATTAAAATTGGTCTGGGGTAAGTTGATTCATATTCGGTTTTATCATTAGGTCTTTTATTTTCGGATAAACTTATTGTACCCAAATATGAGGAAAGCGTTCAATAAAAAATTAATAATTATATCGTTTACTGATACACTAAATATTTTAATTACAAACAATTGAGAAAATTATACTTAGCTGGGGCCGGGCTAAATCTTTGATATCTGACACCTAGGTACCCTATTTGGTAAAGATAATTTGAAGTTGTGTAATCTCGTGTTTGCACGATATTTGGCATTGTCAGTGGCCTTAATATAGGGACGGCCTCAACATAAGAAAATATTTTCAAATATTTTACATGACAGTAATTTAAGTATCAAATCTCATCTGTTTCCAATTACGGGCGATGACTAACTGTTATATAATCCACTCTTAATCCATTCCACCGTTTGTGATTAGTTAATGAAAATTATTTTCTTTTCTGATTCTGTATCTAATTTGCCTGACGTCTATATATTTTTATGCAAAAACTTAAGTCGGCCCTAAATTCATTTTCAAATAAGAATGTTACAGTTGAATAAAATTAATCGCTTAATGCATTAGTCCACTAATCCATTAGGGTTTCTCAAACTTGTGTGTCCTGGTAAGTGTCCTACTTGCTTGGGACTCTTAATTATAAATATAAATTTAATGTGCATCGGATATTAAAATAATTTTTTGAAATTATTGCACAAAGGTACAAATTAAGCCCATATATTAAAAATAATTTTTTACATATCACATTTCAAATCAGAATTAGCATCAACCGGATCTGCCAAGCAATATTTCAAGATTAAGATTCAATGTAAATTTTGCATGCAAAAATTTTCAAGAATTCTTATTTTGTTTTATTGTCTTTGCTTCTCTCACTTTTCCGCACACTTAAAACTTTTTTTCCTTTCTTTCTTGATTGACTCGCTTTTTTTTCGTTTCTAGTTTTTTATCTTGCAGCGTAATGTATCTATTGAATATGACAAAATTTAACCTTTACCTTCAAAGATCAATATATATATATATGTATATATATATATATACATTTTATTATGTATATATATAAAATTATGTATTATATACATATCATGTAACAATCTTAATAATACTAAATGCTATTGTAATGTACAGTACGTTGTCGTACAACGCCATTTCCTTTCCGATGTACTTTGTTGTTTTTTTTTTGATTTTTCATAAAAGGAAAAAGGAAAATATTTTTGTTTGTTTTGTTGTTTTTGTTTTTTACAGCCATATCAACGGTCCGGTGACTGAGGCCTTATACAAAACACAAATCAAGTACAAACATAACAATGAGAATATAAATATATATATGCATGTGTAAAGCAAAACACGATATACATATAACTGTACATATACATATGTATAGGTGTAATAGTAACAGTAAATTGGAGAAAAAGCCAAAACAAAAATTGAAAAGAAACGAAAGAGTAAAATATCAATAAATAGCTGAACGTGATCACGTGTATGCGCCACATACAAATTTACATTACATTTACACACACGCACACGCCTGTACGCACATATACTTAAACACAAGCTACCTTACACACCTTACACACACACACATACATACATAGGCAGATAGTTTGCGAATAATAATAATAACACTTAAAGCAGCAACAGCAACAAAAAGCCAAACGACCTGACTTAAGCAATTCACTGAAGAAGTTGAAGCGGAGGGTGAAGAAGGCAAACAATGTATAAAATTATAATGAGAACGGATTTTGCATTTGTTTTCTCTACATTATTGGTCTTATGTTTTGTGTTTCCTTCTTCTTCTTCTGCTTCTTCTTCTTTATTAAAAACTCGTCATTATTGTTATTGTTGTCGTTATTATTGTTACCATTTTATGTTCTCTTATACCAAGTTGTCTAAGATTATTTTTAGGTGTTTATAATCAAGACATAATAACACTGAAAAAAAGTGAAAGCGTCCAATTCAATTGAGTAAGACTCAGTCGAGTCCAGTCCAATTCAATCCACTACAGTCCAATCCAATCCACTTCAGTGCAATTAATCATTATTATCTATAATTAGCCATAATTTTTCTCTTTTCTTTTCTCTTCTTTTCTTTTCTTTTCTTTTCTATTTTTATAAAATGTTACATTTCTCAGTTTTTTTAGGTGTTGCATAATTAAAAAAAAATTTTTAAGTAAAATAATCTCTGTCACTACGCTTTCTCTAATCTGTAAACAAAACATTTTCACTTTCATCCTCTTGTGCGTATCAATTTTGAACTCACTTTGTTTTTATTACTTTTCTATATGTTGTTATTATTGTATTTTTAGTTTTATAGGGTAAAGTAAGAATAAATATAAAATAATACCAGAGAAAGAAGTTATAAAAGAAAGAAGAGAAAGAAAGAGAAGGTTGAAGTTTTTTTAATGCATGCAATAAAACAGGAACACGTTTTCAATTAATTCTGAGCGATTTGTATCTAAACAATTGCTTATAAACAAAGTATTTAATTTCCCTGAAATCTTGTTGTTAAGAAATAGCTTTAAAGGAATTGAAAAATTTAAATAAAAAAGAAAAGGCATATTTTTAATTCGGTGTTAGAATTTTACTTATTAATTGTTTTCTCAATTATTTTGTGCCCTGGTTTATATTATTACTCTTGGTGTTATTGTTTTATTTTTTTGTTCTTCTTTTTATAATTTTTTTACCAGATTTAATATTAATGGACAACTTTTGTTGTTGTTATTGTTATTACTTGAATTTTTTACATTTGCATAAAGAAATTGTTTGCTGTCGTTGGTTTTTAAGGGAAAATCTACAATTCAGAATAGGAAAAACCAAACACAGTGTAAGAACGAAAGCTACAAAAAGTAAATACTATAAAAGAATATTAAAAATAACAAGAGAATATCAGAAACTAAAAAATGGCCCATCATTCAATTAACAAAGAGTTTTTTCTTAATGGAAATATAAATGATAGCAAAATCCTTCAGGACAATGCTCACATAGAGACGTTTATATTAGCTCATAGTGATAATAAATGTGATGATGAAGTTAGAAAAGAATGGACAACAGCGACAATAACACCAACAACAACAAAAGCCCATTATGATAGTTTCAAAGAGAGTAAATTGAACAATGCAAACGTTAGTAAGAATGAAAATGTGAATGTGAATGCATATGAAAATGAAAAGATGAAAAGCAACACAGCAACTTGTAATGAGAAACATTCCAATATTAAAGATAGGATAAGAATGGGAATGGGCATAGAAACTGATGCAGGTACAGATTCTTGGAATAGACATTTAGAAAAATCGTTAAGTGTAGATAAATCATTGCCTTTCTTATCATTGCCATTGGCCTCCATACAATTGACGTCATATGTACCGACAACAATAAAAGCCATTCAAAGCAATAACAATAGCAACAGTTACAACAGCAATAACATTAACAACACTAAAAACATTGGACATTCATTACCACACATATACACATACACAAGTAGTAATGGCGCACCACCGGGCTTTTATCGTAATACGTTGTCATCATTATATTCTCTACATAACACATTAACGATGCCAATAGCAACAACTACGACAACAATACAAACTAAATCACCACCATTGCTACAATTACCATCATCAACATCATTATTATCATCAAAAATAACACAACAACAACAGTCAGAACAGTTGCCAGAACGGCAACAACGACAGCAACAACAAGAACAAATGCAGAATGATACCTTTAAATTATTTACCATTTATGGAAATGGTGAGTGCATCACTATTTATACTAATTATTTCTTATACTTCTTTTTATATTTCTCACATTTACTCCCTTTCATTTTCGTCTTCTTCTTTACCTTCACTCTCACAAGCTATAACTAAATTTTATATTCATTATATCAGTCCATTAAGTTAGGACATTAAAAATGAAATTTGCAATGCATATTATTACCAATTTTCAATTTTCAATTTTCAATAAAGATTACCATAGAATCTGATCCTATCTCATTAGTATTTTCTTTTTTTCATTCAATAATGCGTTAATATCTTAATTTTATAAGGGAAATTAATTTTATAAGGGAAATTCTTCACTCATTTTTCTTTCCATATGCAACAATTTGCACAATAACTTAATTAATTTGATGTAAAGCATACTTTTAGAAAATAATTTTTATTTGATAAGACATTTAACAATAATTGTAGATTCTTGATTACATGTCTATTACAAAATCTCTTGGTTTATGTAACGAAAAAAAATTCTTGTATTATTCAAATCGTTTTTCAAATAAATTCCCCATCTAAATATCATTATTATTAAATGTTTCCACAAAATATCTAAAAATTGTTCAGTATTAAATTAGCTATTATCAACAAGAAAGACGTGTAATTTTAGGCATAGCAGAAATGTATGCATAAGGTATGCTTTAAAATTTCGTTGATTTCTTGTTATGAAAATTAAAATTATAAGATACGTTATAATGCATCAAAAATGCAAAAATTTTAAAATTCAAAAATTGATAGCAATTTATTTGAAGCAACTTAGTAAGCTCTGCTAATTATTAATTAAGATTCAACATAGATAAAATTTGTTTCGATAATTTTATAATGCTAGATCTCTTACTTATAAGTAGTTAGAATAAATTATTCCAAGTAGTAGTAAGACAACATGTTCATTTTAAGACATCGTATCTTTGATGGATGCTAATTTTGAGGGAAAATAATCGCCTCCATCAGTGATATACATCATATAAAAAAAACAGTTAAAAACAGTTTGGTGTTGTAGTTGTAATGGATTTTAATCGGTTTGTATTATGAAATTCTGACATGCAATGACCACTTAGATAAAATACAAATAAAATAAAATTATCTTATGTGGTTTGTAATGTTTGAAAGTGCACATTTGATTAACATTTTCTTTTAATAGTTTACAATAATCGATTACATAGCAACAAAGCAGTTGACTGTTAAATATTGAATATAAATAATAACAGATGAAATTATTTTTGTTAACATGCAAAATTCTGATATACCACAATAACAACAATAACGCACATTTGGAATGAGCAAAAATTTTCGCACTTGCACTTGTGAACCAATTCTTAAGGTGTTCCTTCCTATGGCTTTTCTTATTTTATGTTTCCCTATTTTTGGGTTTGTTTTTTGTTTTTGTTTTTTTCATGTACAAAACAACAACTACTATATTAATAATATTAATGAACAACAAAGATAGCGACAATGAAAAATCGTCTGTTTTGGCACATTCAACAACTGGCTCTTTAAGTTCTATCATCACGACGTCCGTAACATCTTCAGAACCTGATCCAGGCACGGATAGTGTTAAAAGTAGTGGCTTGGGTGGAGCTGGTAGTGCTGCTGCCGCTGCTGGTGGTGGGGGTGGTGGTGGTGGTGATGGTAGTGGTAGTGGTAGTGATGGTAATAGTACTAGCGGCAGTTTTGGCGGTAATGGCAATAGTAGCGGTAGATTTATTGGCAGTCGCCAGCATATATCTAATATTGCCAGTACATCGGCTACCAATGATGAAAAGCAAGCTTTAAATCGTCCCGGTATCAAACAAGAGAAATGGTCATCTATACTATTTCAAGTTTCTATACCATTCTTTTTAGCTGGTATTGGTACAATTGGTGCTGGCATTATATTAGGCAAAGTAGAGGTAATAATTTAATATTGTTTAATATTTCCACAATTCTGTAATTATTATATCTCACACCACCAGTTATGTAGGTTACTAAAAGTTTGCACGGATGCTTGTAACTTTAAGAAGGACATAAAACAGACGCACTGGACGCATTGGATCATTTTTACAATCACTCTCCGCACAACGACTCTTTTGACTTCTTGGTTATGTTGGATAAAACTAACAATTTTGGAAGGAAAATGGCAACATTTTTCTATTTTGACATACTGAATAAATGTAAACGAAAATTAGATCAGATTAGTTTCACATCATGCGAAAAAATCTTATTGATTTTTTTAATGACATTAATCAAAATAATGTAAGGCATTTAGAAGACGACTCAAACCGACTATATTTTACACAAATAAAACATAAATAAATTTTTGATGGTAAATTATTAAAATTATTTACAAAAACACATTTATTTATAAAGCAAGAAAATTATATTTTTTTCTAAGGCCAAATCTTGGATAGCCAAGATACCCACCAATGCACCATCATATTATAATTCACAATCTTATTCAGCTTTTCAGTACTAAAAAAAAACGTCAACATACAAAAACCAAACTTTGGTATTGTATAAGTTTACGTAGGTATATAAGTTCGCGTGCATGAATTTTGGATAAACATTGTAGACCAATATTCATTGGTATATAATAAACAACGAAACATTGTAGCCCTCCCTACTTATGCAAAAGTTCAGCTCTCTATCTTTTGCAGTTTCTAGATGATGAACAAAAAACAAAAAAACGAGGTGTTCTTATTTTATGCTGCACTGTGGCCGTGTCCTTCAACCGATTTAACCCATTTTCAATTCCTACCTGCATGCAATAACTTAAAATAATTCTGCCAAATTTCAAATTTTACGTCCACAAGAATATTTATAACAGGCAGACACGCAGACGGACAGAAATCGATTCAGAATTTGATGCTGATCATAAATATTCATATTCATGATAAAGTGAATATACGACCAACCACTGGGTGAGGAGTATAAAAAAAAACCTATCGATAATTCGTAACGGAATTTCCTAAGTGTAAAATTAATGAATTTAAAAAAAAAGAGTTTTAAGAGTTAAGGTAGACCCACTTTTTATTGTACCCGTCGACTCAGAAGCACTTCCTGATTCAATTTAAGCTTCTATGGCTGTCTGATGTGTGTCAGACAGACGAAAGTTACAATTTTAATTAATTTTAATGAAAACCGGCACTGCTGTATATTCTAACATAACAAATATGTGTATCAATTTTGGACCACCCTTGGAGCTGTCCATCCTTTGAACCCTTTTGTACGTAACGAACCTTTCAAAATATGTTCAAGCAAAGTGATGTAGGTCACTTGTAAGTCAACCCCGACTAAGTGTAAAATTCTTACTTGTTTTCCAATGAAAATAAATAACTAAGGAAAATAAATAATAATAGTAATGATTAATTTAACGTTATACAATAATAAGTGCACATAATTAATTAAGTTTGAATGAACACAACTAATATATTTCAAATCTGAAAAGAATTTATTGGAATAATTATGATAATATAATACAAAAAAATTAGATTGAATTAGATTGATTTAAAATTCTGCTGCAGAAAAATGATTTTGAAATAATTTTCGTAAGTTTACTGTTTTCCATTATCATTACTCTTTTTTTTTTTTGCATAAAAATTCTCCTATAAGGAATGATTGTAAAAAACTTCTTAAAATTTTGCCACTTTTGCAGAAGTGTAATGACTTTGAATTTACACAGTTTAAAATATCGAATTTTACAAAATGCAGTAAGCAATTTTTGTATATGAGATTTGTCGATAAATGGGAAACTCACAAAATCGATTTTAACTAGATTTATATAACTTTAATAATGTGGCTTATCCATTCATATTTATTATCAGACCAAAGTTTCTTATGGAAACTTTATTTTACATTACGTTACATCATTTTAGCATCACGGGCATTGAAAAAATTACCCTTAATTATTTCAAATTAAATTACGTCAATTTTAATGCAGGTAAAGATCTACCACACAACGAAAACAATTTGATATAGATTCAAAACTTATTACATCGATCTACTTAAAATTATTTTTCAAAACAACTTGCGGTACAGAGTATTAATAGTTTGGGCAGATATTTATCCCACCTGGGCAATCCAGAATCATTCATTTTCTGAATTAATTTTCCAACTAAAGGTGACCATTGTTGAGATACTTCAGAGAAATTTCGAATATAGGCCTGTTTTGGTCCAAAAACGAACTATTGAAAATGATTAGAAACTTCCCATTCCCATAGAACATTTTTTATTTGTTCTCATTATATAGACAAAAGTTACAATTTTGAACATATTTTACTGAAAATTGGCACGTTATTGTATGAAAAATATATTGACCAAATTCGATCTTGATAGTTAGATTTTTTGTACTTCCGCCCGCCCTCTAATCATTTTTGATTTTTTTAAATTAACTTAGCTGGTTGATAGTGCTGGCTGATAGAGTTGCAAAATTTTGTAAAATTACGCTTAAGACTTTCACAGACTTTCACTTAAGACTTTATTGTTAATATTTACCTTTTCTTTATTTATTGCTATTATTATTATTATCAATATTTATAACAATAATTATAAAATTTTATTAAAATTTCCAATGTACTTTAGAAATGGCAAGTGTTTAAAATTATAACAGAATTGTTTATATTGGTGCCAGCTTTATTGGGTCTTAAAGGTAATTTGGATATGTGCTTGGCATCACGTTTATCGACTCAGGTTAATTTGGGCAATATGAATTCACGTACAGAAGTGATTAGTATGATAACTGGTAATATTGCACTTGTGCAAGTGCAAGCAACAATTGCTTCATTTTTAGTGGCATTGTTTGCAATAACAGTTGGCGCTGTTATGGATGGAAATTTTCAATTTGAACATGTTATGTTACTAATAGCATCATCTATGTTTACAGCAACATCATCATGCTTTGTATTAGGTATTGTATTAATTAAACTTTTTTGTTTTTTATTTGATTTTTTTTTTACTTTTTCCAATCATTTAATCTATATTGTTTTTTCTATGTCCATGTAAAATGTTCATAGACTTTGTTTTAGTGGCTGTGATATTATTATCCCAAAAATTTCATTTAAATCCAGACAATTTGGCAACGCCATTAGCAGCTTCTTTAGGTGATGTAGTCTCGATCAGTTTACTATCGTTAATCGCCTCAGTACTATTTGATAATATCAGTAAGTATGTAGTATAATAGTCAATTTAGAAAAAACACTACAACAAACATTACACTTTTCTATTGATACGAGAAATTAAATTATCGATTACAATTCAAATTTGTTGCGCAAACGAAACGCATTAGAGTTAATTTAAAATTCTAAACTAATTTCAAACCGAAACATATTCAATGAGGATTTTATAGCACGCTTTAGAGAATAATAATTGCATTCTTGCTTTTCATGTATACAAAATGTTTTTTTGTAATTACACATTTAGAAACACATTTATGGATAACATACGCTGTGGTTATATGTTACGTATTCCTATTACCCGTTTGGATATTCATGGTTTTAAAGAATACCTATACAAGGCCAGTGCTTAAAAGTGGTTGGGTACCAGTACTGTCCGCATTATGTATAAGCGGGTACGTTGCACATCTATATTTTTCAATTTCATAAAAAAATTTCATAAAAAAAATACGAAAAACAGCAAACGAAAAACGAAAAAGAATAATATGTGTTATATGTATAATAAAAATGCATATTTTTTAGAGTGGGTGGTTTAGTTTTGGATGCTGCTGTAGAAGTATTTCAAGGTTTTGTAGTATTTCAACCAATCATTAATGGTATTGGCGGCAATTTGGTTTCAGTACAAGCCAGTAAAATATCAACAATGTTACATCAAAGTTCAATAATTGGTATTATACCACCGCATACGAAAATATTCGAATGGCCGTGGAAAACATTATTCAAAGGAGGTATGAGAGTAATTCTTTATTAACTTCTTAACATTATTTATGTTATATGAAATTAAATCAATAAATCAAATATTAATTGTTGTTCTATTATTTTTATAGTGCCTTATGCTAAAACCGCACGAATCCTAATATTCATGTCAATTCCGGGTAACATTCTATTCATATATGTAGCTGATTATATACATATGTCACGCTCAACAATCAAATTATCATTTATAATTGCCTATCTCGTTGCCAGTCTACTACAAGTAAAATCGAATAATTATATAATAATGAAATTTTATCAAAATTTTAGCTGACCTTTTTTCAATTACATTTTATATTAATTTATCAATTGAATTATTATTATTTTTTTTTTGTTGCATTTTTAAGGTAATGTTGCTACTTTATATAGCACATATTGTTGTACATACCATGTGGAAATGGAAAATTGATCCAGATAATTCGACAATACCATATCTAACAGCTTTAGGTGATTTATTGGGGTCTAGTTTATTAGCTTTAGCATTTTTATTTTTATTATGCATACATCAGGAATATGGTGATGACACGGGGAATCAAGCGACGCATTCCTCCAATTAAAAGTAAAAATTACAAAGAACAACAAAAAAGAACAATGTAGTAATTCAAGTTATTTTAAGTTTAAGTTTAACCCAATTACTGCTATTAACAATGCATAAAACTCCACTAAATTAAGTAATTTTATTTTTCTTTCACTATTATTTATTACGATTGCTCTGCTACATAGATGTAAAAAAACTATATATATTATATAAAAAAAATCTAGAAGATACACATCAAAAAAATTGAAAAGGTACAACAAAAAAAACAAAAGATAAATAATAGTGACAGAAGTTTTAAATAAAGGTACTAAACAAAAAAAAGAATACGAAAAATAATTAAAACATCAGGAAAACAATTTTATATAAGGCTTTACTTTATTATTTTCCAGTATCCAAAAACGACATAAATTCTTAGGATTCCATTTCACGTAGTATTATTCTAAACTTAAAAAAATTGATGTATAATTCAAATAAAATTTACCCAAAAAATTAAATTATTATTATTAAATGTACAATAAACGAAATAAGCATATAGAGAAAAACCAAATATATATCTTTACATTATGAGAAACGGGTCATGAACAAAAATTTAAATTGGCCATTGTCTCATTTTTCAATTGAATATAAAATTCTCTTGTTGGTTATTATAAAATTTTATTTAAAAAAATCGTAACCTGTAACATTAATAACGGCAAAGTAAATAATTAAGAACTATTTAATTTATAATAACAAGTTTTTTTCTTTTAAGAAAAATGACAATTATGTACAAATTTTCATTTCTTTTTTCTTCATATTTTGCTTTTTTGCTTGTTTTTGATTTTAGTTCAAGTTCAAATTGCGTATTATTTATATAATTTGTTTATTTCGTGTTTTAATTTAAATTGTTTTAAAAATTGTGTAATTATTTTAAGTAACAAAATTATAATACTGTAAATATTAATTGATTAAGTTTGTGTTTATTTGCATTTCACATTTATAAAATTTAATTAAATTCCTTAATTATTTATTAGTCTAATTAATTCAAGTGATAATTTTAAAAATTAAAGAATTTATATCGATTTTAATTCAATTTCTTTTAAGTATTTAGTACTTAAATTTGTGATTGATATTATGATTTATAATCCATCCAATAAAGAAATTTCAATAAAACCGATAAGCCGATAAGCCGATAAACCGATAAACCGATCAGATACAACGGTTTATCTTTTTTTCGCTTCAATTAGAGGTAATTAAATGGGAAGAACACTTCATATTTCACAAATTATTCGACTACATAAGATATATTTCAGTTATAATATTAGTGGTAGTGGCTAGTTTACTGCATCATCAAAGGTTCTGTTCATTTAAGGCATTCTCTACGTAACGTTTAAGGAAAACTTTACACTTTTCTGATTTTAAATTCCTTCTTTCATTACAAGTACATTTTTTAAATTAAGCAAAGAAAGTTTAAGGCATTGACTAATATTATATTTACAGCAGTCGACATATAAAATTATATCGTAAAGCAACAAATGTGAAATGATAAACATTCGTGCATATACAACTTTGTTTATCAATCTGAACGCAAATAAACAAATACAGTAGCCAGTTTGTAATGACACCTAAATGTTTTAAATCTGTTGCGGCAAAGTTTCTCTCATTAATATATTAATTCTCTCTAGTAACCTTAAAGTAACCGTGTTGATGCTAACAATGTAATCAACCGCGAAAAAGAAATTTTTCAACTTTTGGATACTTTCACTTATTTTTTTATTGTTTAAAAAAATCGCGTGTTTATAAAACTTAAAAAAATATGCAAAGATCTATATCGGAGGAACGACAACCCAGGTAAATTTTATAGCATTAATTTCGATTTTAAATGCTAGAGCAATAATTTTTTCGCTTTATATAAAAAAAATTTAGGACGAGTCGTATAGCAGTCAGACTTCGTACACCGTCGTTGGATCGATTGCAATATAATAATGTATTACAACCACCGCTATCATCGGTACGTGGAGGCGGAGGAACTGGAACTAGTAATACACGTATTAGCCCATTAAATACACCATCATATCTTAAATCCGTTCCGAAACGTTCTCTATTTACGCCAGCGCCCAAAAACAATTTACATAATGATAAAAAATGGATAGCAGAACAATCGCAACGTATTGTCGATTACCTATTGAGTGTTGATAACCAAAATTTTGATTTTACAGCGCGTGGCCTCCGTCAAATATCAATGAAACAATTTGTGTCAATCATCAATTTCTTATTAAGTCATATATGGGGTGATCGTTACAGTGTGGGTAGTAATCATGTGGATGACATTATAAATATCTTACAAAAGTTACATTATCCATATGCCATTAATAAATCATGGCTGAAAACACCAACAGCAGCACATTCATTCGGTAATGTTATACTGTTATTGGATTTTTTAATGGATTTCGTACCACCACCAGAAAAAAGTGAACAGTTGTTATTCGAACTGCAAAATACTGATGAATTGTCGCAAATGCATTTGCATTACGAAAATAATGAAGATTTCTACATACCTGATTTGGAATTTCAAGAAAAATTGTTAAGCACCTGTGCTGACGCGTTCCCATTGTGGAATAAACAAATGCCTGAATATGATACATTGAAGCAACAAATGTGTGATCATCTTATACAAAAAGTGTGCGGCATAGAAAATAGTAATTCTTTGTATATAAAATTATCAAGTATGAAGAAAGCTCTCGAAGAATTACTTGGCGAACATTTATCGGATGATTATGTGAAACAATTAAAAGATCGAAAAGACCTATTAGAAAATGAATGGCACGGCATTCAAGAGTCATGTAAAACATTATCAAATGATTTGAATAAATATGATGATGCCTGTCAGAAGTTGTTGGCAGATAAAATGTCAAGCTTATTGAAAATAAAAGAACTAGAGGAGCACAATAAAAATTTGGAACAAACGATTAAAAATCAATTGTGCAGTGTAAAGCAACGTAATCAATTAATTAGTGATGTGGATCAATTGAAGTACTTTTTGGGCATTAAAAAGCGTACTGCATGTGAATTGGAAAGTCGTTCCAATAAGCAAAGGATTATGGAATCCAGAATGATTAAACAAAATGGTGACGATGTAGAATCCTTCAATATGCATGTGCGTCAATTCGTGTATTCTGGTTTATCCCATATAAAAGTAGATATTGCTACGAAATTACAATTGCCCGTAAATTGTAATCGTCACCATTTAGAGGAATTATATCCTTTACTGGATGAATTGAAGCAGCAGGCGCTTAAAGTAATTCATAAAAATGATATTGAGACGCAATCACTGGAGCAAGATACAAGTAATATTTTATATGAATTAAAAAGTAAATTACACATCGAAGTGAACAGTTTGTGCGAAAGTAAACGCAACGATGAAAGGCAATTGCAACAATTAGATGACGAAATGATTAGCATGATATCTGAGTTGTATAATAAACATGAGAAGCTAGTAGCTGAAGCGTTAACTGTTCAAAATGAAATTGTAAATCTAGAAAAGCAAAATAACCAATTAATAGATGAAGCGGAAAAAATGAAAATCAAAAATGAAAAGATTATGTCAAAAGCTGAAAATGATCACAAAATCTCTATAGAAAAGAGGAAGAAATATCTTAAAGAATATGATGCTGCATTAACCGAATGTATGAATGTAGATGTAAAACAATTAGAAGAATTAGTTTCACAATTAGGTGATCGATTGGATAAATTAAATAAACGTTTAGATAAACAAATAAGGGATTTTCCATTAGATTAAATAGGTTAATAAAAGGCAAAACTTGTTTTGTAACATTCACTTGTATATTAAAGGCAACAAAATAAAAATACAAGTATCATACTTAAAATTTATCAAATACTTTTTTAACATTACAATTTTAATTAATAATAGTAAAATTAGACAGCGCACCATATTGCACTTATTTTGCTTGACAAATATATCGAATTTTTGGGGTGTGTTGCCAAACTATACTATATACACATTCGTATCACTGGGCATTGCTGTTGTTGTTGTTGTCGTGAAAAGATTTTTTCTTATTAATGATCTTTGATAATTATGTTTTGTACTATTAAGTAATTCGGCTTCTTTGCCAATTTCAACAACACCCTCACTAAGAGTTTTTGATTTTTTCCCTTTATCATCACCACTACCACCACTATTCACCACAACGCTCATAAGTGCTGGAGAAGCGCTCTCTTCTTTAAATTCCTCAGCACTATCTAATGAATTATCATTTGATAGTTCAATACATTTAACTATAGTATTTTTATATGGAACATTGACACCCATTTCAACGTCAATGCCATTGGATTTATTATTATGTGTCGTTGAAACATCAGACATCTCACAATGGATTAAATTTTGCGAAGATACATCGGTATCCATTAAAGTTAAGGTGTTCATTTGTGTGGTAGGAATAGGTTGTGCTGTACTTATGGACGACCACCAATTCGAAAAAACATCTTTCGCCTGTGAAATGGCTCCACCTTTGTTAAATATTTTTATTACATTATTTATCACAGTAATAAAAATATTAAATATTAAAAAAACATTATCGATGAAAAAGTAAAATGGTACTGTATTGAGTGTATAATATTTACCTACAGCCCGACTAGTTGTGTTAACTGCTTGATTAATTTTCCGACCACTCTCGCTATTTTGCATCGTCCTGAGGAATACGCATAGAGATTCAGAAATGAAAAAAGTCATCAATAGAGAAAACATGTAAAAAAATATAGTCAGAGAGTCGCTCTTAAGTACCCCATTTAAATACATCACTTTGTCTAATATGATTAAAAAAATCAATAAAATAAGGCAAAAATTAAATTGAATGCCAATAATTTTGGAAAATTGGAAGGGTATATAGGGCTAATTTGGGAACAACATATGTAACCCATCAAATAATGCTTTACGTCAATGTTCTCGTAAAAACGCCTTAATTCAAAATTTTTTATAAAGTAAATTCAATCAAAATTTGTTCTTATCTGGGATGTTTTCGTAAGAATAATGTAATCTTAACCATTCGTTATAAAATAAAAATTTTACATTATTTCACTTCCTTCAATTTTGGACAATTTTATAATAACAAAAGAGAGGCAGATAAGCGTAAATCGAATCAAAAACTGATTTTGAATTCTTAAAAATATTCTTGTCTACTTACTGTGTAATTTTTAATTTCATATCGGCTACAGATAAATTACCCGCGAAGGGATGACCGATTGGTAGTAAATCGAAAAATTCTATATCAGGACGCACATCGTACCATTCTTGGAAACATTGAGTCATTTTAAAGGCTTGCAAGTAATGACTATTAAAGGAATCCATATCTTTTGTAGTCATTAAATTACTCGATGTAATCGCAGTACGTAGCAATGCTAGAATGTAACCTTGAAATTGCTTACGTATCCATAATTCGCTACCTTCAGCATCTTCTTTAGGTGATTGAACATGTCGCAACAGATAATCCATAAAACGGAGATCTTCGGTGGTCAAGACCAATTGACGTCGCAATTCATTATCGTGGACATTAATTGTGGCATTCTCTATATCGATAAGGACATCAGATAGATATTGTTTTTGTTGAAATAAAACATTTGAGGTTCCAATAATATAACTAAGTACGGATGGATCCGTCAATAAATCCATATATGGTAATGATAGATATGGAAGGCATAGATTTCCACTAGCGAAAATGGATAAGGGTGCTCGATACATATCAGGATTAATTGATGTTAATATTGATAAAGTTGACGATATTGCTTCACCACTTGTTTCCCTTATTAGGAGTGAATTAGAACGGTGAATAATATTACCGCTGTCATGGGAATTTATTTCTAATTTGCCTTCTGTAACATTTTCTGTTGGTGGCGCAACAACACTGCAGATTTCAGTAAATTTCAATTCAGATGCTATGGGCAAACAATTGTTACTATCTTTCGATACATTATTAAATTTACTTTGATTTGACAAACGTGACTTCAATTTCAGATGTTCAGGCAATTTATCATTTTCATTTGTAATTTGTTTTATTGCTTCCGAATAATCAGGCATGGGTGATAAAGGTCGTGATGTGCGAACGCAAGCCACTTCTTGAAAACCTTTTTCAAATAAGCGAGGAATTAGTGAAGTAATACCCAATATGAGAACACACATTCCACGAACAGGTGATCCAAAGCAAATCACACGCTTTTGTAATAAAAATAACTTAAATAATTGCAACATTTTGTGGCGCCAATGTAGAATTACTTCACGTAATGATAAACCTACATAGAAATGACGTCGCCCTTGTGCTGACTCGTCGTCACAAAAGCAATCATTCAATTGGTTATATGCTTTCTTTAATAGTTCCGTTTGAGAAAAATCACCCTGATCGAATAATGCATCAGCAATAAGAGATAATTTCACTTCAATATAACCGTAAAGTGGAAGACGCAATAAACAGCATACAGCTTTTTGTACAGTACTCCGCGTCATATCCGCTGTACGTACTTTCAATTTTTCAACTGGAATTTGACGATAACATGATACACCATAAATGCTACCAGTGGGTTCTATTAAGCTGGGCAAATTAAAGAATACAGTGTCTTCCTGATAATTATGTGAACCGTCTGGCATAGCTAATGTTGGTAAATATTTCCAGCCAGAGGGGCATTCATTTTTTCCCTGAGATCCTGCTATTAATGGTGGATAAGAAAATTCAACCTGGCAACCCATTTTGTGATGAAATCCTACCACCAATATATGCAATACGGGTTGATTGCTTTCACACATCTTAAATGATGTATAGATATATATGTTAGTACAAATTTAATTACGCCGTTTTAATTATATTTAATAATTTCACATGCAAGAAGATTAGTCTACTCTATTCAATTTTTTGTAAAAAAAAAAATCGAAAGATATATAGATCAGCATGCACTTGTATTCCATTTGGATTATCAATTTATATTATCAATTTACTTTAAAATTTACATTAATGTTTTATTTGCTTCATAAAGAAATTTAAAAAAAAATTTCTTTTCACAAAACAATTTAGGAATAATTTAGGAATAATCTATCAGACCTGTAAATCAATTTCAGATGTTCAGTTTTATGAAGTTATCAAATAGCTTTATCAACTAATTTTCTTAGAGAGAAATTCTGAGAAAGAGAGTGTGACAGAAAAATGTAAATATCATGTTGTTTTTGCTATATTTTAAACAATATATTTGTAAGCAAATTATTATTTATAAATAAAGAAAATTCCAATATAAAATTTCTGGAACTTCTTTATTCCAATATTTTATTAATTAAGACAATATTTTTATGTGTAATATTAAGTTGAAATATGCATTGCGTATAAATACCAAGCATTACCAAGAAAAATTAGCCAAGTGCAAGTAAAGTTTTCTTTGCAACAATAATTGAATTAAATAATGTGATTATATAAATTTCTTTTGATAAATAATTCTCTTGTTTATTAAAATAATACTTTTTAAAGTCATTGCTCTCAACTCTTGTTTGTTAAGTGAGCACTTTGGTACTACAAGTAAATGCATCACGATGTCATTGCCACCATATTTATGTGCACCATATGATACGTTTTTAGTTGATAGACGACGCTTTTCTTCATTGGCGCAAAAGAGAGCTAAAAAATGTAAACAGAGAAAAGAAAAATGTAAACAAAAAATTATACATTTACGGCATTTTTCAACTAATATATTTATAACTAATTTTATTATTTTTAATTAATTAATGCAGATGTAAATTCAAAGAAAAACACATCAAAGCTCTTTGATAAAGAGCGCTCAAAATGTAATTTAAATTTTGAAATATATATTGAAGATGATATTATGGTGCCTGCTAATGAAATAAATGTTGATAAATCTTTCAAATATACTGCAAATTTTTTTGGAAAAATGCATCTCAACAAGTTTGGATAATACCAATTACAACAGAAGAAGCCCCCTTTAAGAATACTTTGACGCAATGTAACAAGTACTTGTTGTATCCTAGAGCAAATCAAGAATTTTCATTTGAAGAATATAGAGCGTACAAATGGATGATAAAAAGTAAAATGGAAAATAAATTTACGGAAAAACGACATGAATTTTGGGGTAGTGGGCCGTATGTGCATTGTCGTTTATATCTGAATTTTGCGAAAAAATCTGCCACAACAATTAAATGAATTGGATGGGTTTTATATGCCATCAAAAATTGATGGCTTAATAATGGACTGCAATGACATTTACAATGCTGAAGAAAAAATTGAACTGCAGTTGGAAAAGATACTGGCGCATATGCGTTATATGAAACACAATCAAACAATTGTAGGGCCAATTGATATGGCAGGAAGGATTTGTGAGCCGTCTGACTGTCTGAAAAGGCTTCATAAAAGTTTCTACTCCTTAAGCAAATCTTTGGAGCCTGCAAAATATAAGTTGAGTATATCATCAATAAATCAATTTGATTTAGAAAATAAAGTGAATGGCATTAGATGCAGAGATGGCGTTGCTGGTGGTACAGATGAAGTAGAAGAATAATAAAATGATGGTGTATCGAAAGGAAACATCGAGTTAGGAAGGTCTAAATCACAAAGTAAAAATCAAATAGACAAATTTCCATTTAAGATGCCAATGTTAGCAGAGGCACTGCCTTCTTCACCCTCTGTGGATAATTGTAAAACTCTTTCCACACCTCAGGTGATGGTAGCAGAAACAGCCACAGATGTTACAAATTCCAAACGTTTGCCCTTTGAAATATTCGAAGATACAGTTTGTAAAACGATTGCGCCAAAATCATCTACCAGCAAAAAAAAAATTGATATTTAAAATGGGTCAAATTTTTGTGGACACCCCCACAGTATAACCCAAACTAAGAAAGCCTTAATTATTTAAAGCAAAACTGAAATTATTTATTCAAACGAAATTTCCAGATTTGTTCTAGCTGTGACTGTACATATAAAAAAAAATATTGGTCACGCCCATCTCGAAAACTATAAAGTAAAAAGCTTCTATTATGTTTTTCTTTTGAATTTTGCATACTTTTCATTCAGTTTTCATAAGTTATACAAATTCCCCTCGCCTAATAGTACAATGCAATATTTCAATGATGAATATGCAAAATTAGATCACATTCAACCATAATTTTGGTACATAATCCTTATAAATAACATGTTTATAAATAACAGTATACTGTTATTATAATTTTGTTTGTCTACCCTCGTATCTAGATTATGTTATCCGGCTCAATATCGTGCCATAAAACTAATTGATTTTGGCGTAGCAATTGATATGAAAACGTTTGACCCGAATCAAAAATTTAAATATATACACAAAGATAAATCAATACGTTGCATAGAAATGCGTGAAGGACGTCCATGGACATATCAATTAGATTTGTACGGTTTAGCTGGCGTCTTACATGTACTGCTTTTTGGTAAATATATGGAAGTGAAGAAAACTGATTTGGGTAAATGGATTCATACTACGCATGTAGCACGTTATTTCCATAAAACATTATGGGAAACGATTTTCAATGCATTATTAAATATACGTGATTGCCATTCAATGCCAAATTTACAAGAATTGCGCGCTCTATTGAAACAACAAATCGAGGAGAAAATCACTTTCGTTTTAACAGCTATAACAGATTTCAATATGATTATAAGTCAAGTGCCACAAAGAATGAATGCATGATATAGGATGTCATAAAGTTGGCCAAAGCCATCACCTAAAAATAATAATCTTTGCATTACGACCATTTTCACAAAAAAATAAGAAATTAATCTTTTTCTATTGTAAACATTTATGAAAATTACAAAAAATACATATAATAAAATGAAATGAGATTTTGAGTATATGAAAAAGTACCGCAAAATTTTCCAGATTAACATTTTCTGTATTTCCATTTATCACATTCTTTATAGGAGGCAGTAAAATCAGGCAATTTATCATTTTGGTTGGTATTAACTGGGACTAGAATTTTATGATATTGTTGTATTTTCTTTTCAGCCGCGCACATTAAGCGTTCTTTAATATAATTATCTATTTCAAAATCAGCTTCAATTGGTTGCATATCATCGGGATTACGAGTAGAGGCAGCATCCAAGGCCTTTATAATTAAACTGAGTAATGCATGAGATAACTTATGGCATACTTCATATTCGCTACCCTCTTTCGTATTATAATAAATTGCCGTTTGATTTGCTGGCTGTACACCAATTGCTAAAAGTATATTACAAAATATGCCACGTTGCATGCGAGCATATGGTTCTACTAATGTTGATGGTATACGCATCGTTGTTGCCAATTTCGCTATAAAATTACCAAATTTCTTTGTTAGTACATTTAAATATTGATGGCGACATTGACTTTCCAATTTCGTTAACATTTCATAGTATAACTCTTGTTTCCTCTTTAATATATCTTGCTTTTGACGTTCCTTGACTTTATTGATTTTAATTAATTCTTCCACTTGTCTGTGAAGAACAATGTTAGAAATACGAAGAATGTTAAAAATTTTACAATATAAGAAAAGTTTTCTAATATAGCATGTCTTTCATGAGTTTCGTCCATCTAAAATGTCCTTGTTTGAATTTTTATTTCAAATTATTCAACCCAATTAGTAAACTATATCTATGGTGACAAGCGATCCATTGGAATGCTTTCATCTAATTTGCCTCAACAAAAAAGTTTCCTTTTTTTCAATTATTCAAACGTGTGAATATGGACGTCAAATTCCAAAGGATTGATAGATAATAAAGTTACGTAGGTGTTGGCTTACTCTGGTGAGACAGTCATATATTTTTCGGCTAAACGTTTATAGCGTTCACCCCTTTCTTTAGGTATGGCACTTGAGGAATATAGTGCAGCATTTTCGATAAGAGTAGTTCGTTTCGCTGTAGCCATTTGTTGTAACCTTGGTTTCCAATTGGGTGGATCAACGGGCATATATACCATCATTTCGACATATTGTTGCAACTTTTTTATATTACGTTCATATTCTTTTTCTTCATAAGTTGGGCCATCCTCTTCACCTTCCTCACTTAATTCAATTGGTGATGATGGTAATGGCTGCTCCCAATCTTTAACATTTTCGCTAGCCATTCTTTATTGATAGCACGTAATTTATTAAAAGTTCAACGTTTTAAAATTTGTGACTTCAAATTTAAAATTATTATCTTTCTGGTTTTTAGTTACGTTTTTTTGTTAGAAAAATATTCTGATACAAAAAAAAACTGAAAATTTTCTGCACAAAATATGAAATAAAATAAAAATTCTCAATTAACAAGTAATAAATATATTTTTTTAGGTTTTACTTTTTAATGTACGTAAAAAAAGTAGAAAAAAAGGGGTGAATATGTCAGAAAAGTCATTGGTAATACAATATTTTCATATTTTATTCATTTTCACACATAGCCAGTGTTCAGGAATTTCGAAGGTATTAATAGGACTTGGGCAATATACATCTTTATATGGTAAATGCCATGTCTCGTTAACCTTTTGCGCACACAACGAATAGCGAATTGGCGCCTTTAGAGTAAATTAGAAAAAAGACATTAAAAAAAATAATAATAAAAAAACACCAAAAAAAAAATAATAATAAAATGGGAAACAAGATGAATTAAAAAGTGCACTAGTAACATATAAACTTTCACACAAGCAGTACCTTTATAAGAATTTTTCCATTTTTCGTCTTCGTCATTACTGCATATTGATGCTCTTGTTGCCACCTTTGAAATACGTGCTTCAATTCCCCTCCTAATAAATGAGCATGCTGTCGCATCAAATCTCTAGAACAAAAATCTGTTTTCTGGCCACTTATTAATGCCGCAAACAATAGAAATGGATCATCTTGTGATAAATCACTAGTTAAGAATACAAATGCATTGTCATATATATATTGCATATTTCTTTTTGGCCATTTGCTCATATGTTCGCGACCAATTACCAAAACGCACATTTTTTTCTGTACAAAGTACTTCACAACGTTACACAACTGTTTGTTGAAAAATCAGCATTATAAATAAAAACAAGACACAAACAAATATAATAATTTTTATAGTGTGGAGAAATTGAAGTATTGGAGTATTTAATACTAACCAGGGCAGCACAAGATTGTATTGACTTTTTATTACCCATGGAGTAGGCAACATTTAAACCATCAATTACACAATCATACGGTTTAGTTTGATCTATATAATTTTTAAAGCGTTGCACTTCCTCAGGTGTTGACTTTTCAAATACATCCTTGCCAATGAGTGTTTTTGTTAAGAACATGTTTTGCAGATTTTGAAAATCCCCTTCATTCAAGGTCACCGGTTGCATACGCTCTGCACAATTATTACATTTTCCAGATGACATTAGTTTAATTTGTTTTATACTCAAAAATTTTGGATATTTATTGGCAATCTCTACAATATGTTGTGCCACATCTTTAGTTATAGTTATTTCATATTGTTGCACAAGTTTTAAAAAATTTTCAAAGTCTTGTGGAAAAGTTTTTGCATTTTGTGCTATAGAATCCAATAAACTAATAAAAACATCGCACTTAGGAATTTTTTGATGTCGTAGCATTTCTGTTAGTAATGACCACCCTAAAGATGCATCTTGTACCCCAAATGCTTTTGTCACCAATTCACTGTATGCAGAAGCTGATAGTGCATTAGATAGTTTCATCATTTTTAACAATTCTAGGGCATCACGCCATTTCGGTGTTGCTACTAAGCCAAATATTAAGTTTTCACATAATGTTAAATCCAAGACATCATGTTTCTGTTTTAAAACTTCACAAATATACAAAATTTCTTCTTGCTCACATTCGGACATTGAGTTAATGCCACCACCACGACTATGATAGACAATATTGTATAAACGTAATAGTTTACCTAATGTTGCATCATTGGGCTGAATACCACTCTCTATTAGAAATTCTATATAATTTTTTGCTAAAGGTAATTGATGCGCTTCCGTGCACCCAGCAACAATCATTGAATCGACATTATCTTTATTTATGTGTTTATTATTTGTGACAAGACAATTTCTCACATTCTGCCATTCGGTCATAGTTAATTCAGTACGATTTTCAAAATAATTTGTTTTAAGTGTATTCAAATAATCATTGGTTTTATATTTCATTTGAGACCGTTGATAATTGCTAGCATTCCGTTGAATTTGTGGAACGTAACGCCAATTTGAAAATAACAAAAATTTCGCAAGTCTCATTTTTATAATAATATAATTATACGTGAATGCTATAAAAAAATGCTTCAACAAAACAAATATATATATTCATATCAATTAATTTGAGAGTTTCTATTTTATTTTAAGTATTATTTCACTTGTCAGTTATATGCACAATGGGTTACCTTTGTTTAACATTGATTTACTTTCAGTGTTGCATTATTCTTCTTCATTTTTTCTAATTTTAATTTAAAAAATTACAGTTTTACAAAAGAATTTAGAATAATTTAAAGTTTTTTATAATAATTAATACTGATAACCACGCATCAAATTCGATTATCATTACAAAATGTAAAAATCTATGGAATAAAAATATATGAAATATAGTTAAAAATTAATTTCAGCGTTATTCAATGAACTTTTACTACATATATGACAACAACTGTAAATTTTATTTATTTCACAATTCCATATCAGATGTTTTAGCGGCAAAGCATTGTTAAATTGGCCTCATGATAAATTGGAACAGTATATAAGGCTTAAGCTTCGTAACTGTATATTATCCAATTTATTGAGCAGCAAAAGAAAAATATTATTTATTTGCGATTCAGATCTGTTTCCAAAACGAGATGAACACATTACGTAACATTTTCAATATAAGAACGTTTAATTTGTTACGTCAAAATGCTCTTATTAATGCTACACAACAGCAGCAATCGACCGTAGATTCCAATTCTGTAGCAGCAGCAGCAACAACATCGGTAATAGATGCCAAAAGAAATATTACATCAACCATTGAAGTAATAAATCAAACGCGGCATTCTACCGAACCATTATTTATACCAAAAACTATCATCGATGCAACCGGTCTAAGATTTAAAGATAATAATTTACTAAATAATTCAATAGCTACAAATAGTGGTGCTCCTGTAGCAATAACAAATCGTAAAAATGATACCACCCTGTCGCCAACTACCCTTAAACTCTATCGTAGAATTCAACGTAAAATGGATATAGTTTATACGTGTAAATTATGTAATACACGTAATTGTAAACAAATTAATGAAGCAGCATACACAAATGGTGTTGTTATATTGCGATGCGATGGCTGTAATGTAAATCATTTAATTATTGATAATTTAGGTTGGTTCACTACAACTAAAATGAAAGAGAAAAGTTTCAATGATATACTAACCGAAAACAGTAAACGTATTAAAGTGATTAAGGTAAATGAAAATGATGAATTAATCTAGTCAAATATATAATGGAAATGATATTTTAAAAATGCCATATATACAAATTTTGTAATGCTTTACTTTTAACTTTAAATTCTTAAATGATAAATATTGTAAATATAATTATGTTTAATACTTTATAAAATACTTCTCTTTAAATAAATAATTTTATACATATGTATTTCTTTAGTATGCATTGTATATGTTAGTAGATCTCAGGCTTTGTAAATTTTCCATAGAGAAGAAGACGTTAATCTTAATTTTAATTCATCTGCCAAAGAAGTTTAGTTTCTGTTTCACCATTCCCTTTTTAACAGCTCACAAGTTTGTTGTAATCTATAATTTGATTTATTTATTAGTAATTTTGTCTCAGAACATTTAATTACATTGCTACATTTAATTGCTATGAAGGCTGCATTCTCACAATATTGGAGTATGCACATTTTGATGTATCGTTCATATAATTTGCACGAATTGATATTAAAAACATTAAACATCTTTTTATAAATCATACAAAATTAGTAATTATAGTTTCATGTAAATTTTGTGAAACTAGCAAAATGTAGAAAGAGAACATTTAATTAAATTAAAAAGTAATCATTTAGTTTCGCTCAAATGTGATTACAATTTCCGTACCCATCTAACAAATTTCTTGTGATATGTGAAGAAGCATGTGGGGAAGCGAATATTCAGTCCTTTTCCCGCGTTTTGCAAGTTTCTTCAAACCTTTTTTACAACCCATGATCTTATGCAGAAATTTTTCCAATAAGTGTAGAATTCTATAGTATTAGAGAATGTCATTAAAGAATCAGTTGCGCAATTTCAATGTAAACATTCGGCCCTTTACAACAATAAAATAAAAATCGTCATCATTTTATAAAAATTTTTTTATATTTGAAGAGCAAAAATAATCCTTTTGATTAATTTTAAAGTTGATAAATTTTTTGTCCATTTTATTAATTTTATTGTTTTATTATAAATTATGTAAATTAAAGCCAGAAATTTTACTTTTTCTTTTCCCTTAAATATATATAGTAATTTTGAAACTAAATATATGCATATAGAAACTACAGAACGAAAAATAATAATGGAAATTATAATCATACATTAAGGTAAAGTAGCATTAATTTTCTATTTTATGTTTGTTGAATAATGTAAAATTCTAAAGTCGTATCATGCAACGTAACACAAAAAAAAATACATTAAAAGACACAATTTGAACAATTTAGACAGGGAAAGAGAAAAAGTAAGAGAGACAAAAAATTTTAATTTATACTTTACAATTATGTATTGTAAGCTTTAGAAATAACTAAGTACTTAAAATGAATAGAAAAATCTTAGATGATATTATTCTACCACACAATCTCATTTAATTTGAGAATTGTTGTTGTTTACATTGCGGAATGTAATTTTGAAATAAACACAATAAATTTAATTAATATTCTATTGTGCTTTAAGTTTTATTTTTTTTAATTTTTTCATGAAAGGACATGTAAAAAATATCGTTTGAGCTTAAAACTAAAAATTAGATACTTTTCATTAAGGTATTTTGTGGATAAAGTAAAATATTTATATGTCTATTCATTATTCATTAAATCACAAATTATACAAAAACAAACAGAAATATTTAACTAATTAAAAGAAAAATTCAATGTGAATAAAATCCTGAAGCTTCAAAACGTATATATACGTTAATTACAAAGGTTTCACTTTTTATAAACAATTATTGTTACGCGTTATTTAATTAAGGTGTACGATTGGGACGCTGGAAAATGGGGAAATGGAGGGGTATGGACAGGCAAGTATATTAAGATAATTTAATTTAACTTTTCATCTTTTCTTAGTTCTTTTCCTTTTTTTTTTTTTTTGCTTTTTCCTCCTCACCATCGTTGTTTTACAACAGCAGTAATTGAAACACCATTTAATAACTGATACGTCCACGATCACTTTGACGATTATGTCGACGTTTGTGTAAATAAAGGCCAGCAGCTTGGGCAAATGCTGAACCACATACTTTACATATATATTTTTTAACGGCATCATGTATTTGCTTATGATTGTGTAGGTTTTTTATAGACTTAAAAGTTTTGCCGCATACCTCACAATTGAATTCTTCATCGGTATAATGCTGTTTTACATGTTCCATCATAGTGGTGCGTGCCGTAAACGATTGACCGCAACCCGGGTAATCACATGTGAAGTTATTTTGCTCTTCTTCAGTTGACGAAATATGATAGTCAAATGAATTGGAGGTGGGAGTAGGAGTGGGTGTGGAGGTATGAGTGGGCGTGGTGTTACCAGTAGTAGCATTAGTGTTGGTATTGGTAACAATTGGCGCAATATCATCTGTAATAATTTCATCACTATTATCTGGTGGAATTGTATGTAAATCGGGTATTAATAATTCGTCGTTGTGGCGTCTCATATGCTCATCATAATTACTTTTCTCACGAAAACTGGCTGTACATAAATCACAATTATATTTCGCCTCTTTGTTGTTGCTTGCATTGGCCGCGGAATGAGCATGTATTTGTTTGTGTAGATTAAATTGTTCCAAGTCATTGTAGCCCAACGGGCAATGTGGGCAGTAATACTTCGAACCGCCCATACTGGTAGCATTCGCAGCTTGTTGATGCGTTAAAAGATGTGTATCCATTTCGCGGGGTGTATTTATTATCATTGGGCAGTAATCGCATTTAAATGGTGCAATATCAGCATCCATGAAAATCATATGCTCATAATAACTGTATGTTGGTGAAAAGACGCGGCCAGTCATTTCACACATTAAACGCTCCTGCTTCTGTTTTGAATAATCGAAACGTAATTGCGAGATTCGTTTCGATATTTGTATGGTGGTCACTTCAATAAATTTTTGTAACTCGGCAGCCATCTTTTGCAATGCTTCACCGCGTTTATCCTTACTGCGATAATCGATATTGTATTTATCGTAGAAGCATGGGAATGTCTTTAGTAACGATAGTAATTTATTTGTAGATAAATCATTCCATAATGCTGAATAGCGGCGACGATAAACTGTCTCCTTTACTACAGCATCTGAGATCTTTTGACTGCCACCATATAAGCGATTCAGGAAATGTAATTCTTTAAAATACCATAATGTACTAACATTGGTCTTCTCCAAAGCCATACGATTGCATTCACGTTTATATACTGTGCGTAAATTATCCCATTTACGCGTGACAGCATCTTTAGCCAATACCAAATTGAAACGACGTTTAAATTCTAAATTCACCCAATCTATAAAACGACTACGTTTCACGCGATCTCGAAATTGTGGATGATGATGATCCCATAAAAATGAATTGCGGCGATACGAATTTATAAGAAACTGTATCATTTTACGATCCTTTATATGATTAGTTACGCCCATTGGATTCGAATTCTATGTTGTGTAATAGCAAATTGCTTCACTTAATATTTGCTCCAATTATTTCAAATAATTATACTTGTTATACTTCTAGTTTGCTGATACCAAAATGTACTTACTTCAAGTAATGATTCTTCTACAAGATCATCATAATTTGTATCATCACCATTATTGCTAGGCTCTTCTTCATCAACATCTGCCGCATAATCATCTGTATAACTGCCAAGGGAATCTGCCATGTACCCAGTATCATTCATATCCATCATACAGACATCTTCAGCCTCTACTTTTTCTTGCTTAATATTATAAAACATATCCGGTAATTCGTCGTCATTTGGAAAAATTGCCTCATTATTTACACGTGCATCTCCCTAAAGTACATATATGTATATAAACATATATAATAAAATTGTAGAATTCTTTGTAAGTAATGAATTTCCTTACATCTTCAATGTCATCTTCAATTTTCTCCTGTTTAATCATAACAATTTGCGGTTCAAGTAAAGTAGGATCAGCATCTGTTAAATCTTCTTCTATATTATCTCCATAGGATTTACGATGTTTATGATTAAGTGGATCATGCCCACTTGTACTTGCTGCACTATCTTTATTATAATTATTCTTTTTGTTATCAAACAAGCTAATATGCATTGTTTGTATATGCTCGATGAAAGCATCAAAGTATAAAAATTTCCCGGAACATAATAAGCAGCCTAAAGTAAAGTATTGTTGATCTTCTGTGGCCGTAATAACGCCGCATTCTTTGGTACAATGTTGAAATATCTCCTCCTCATTAATAGATGGACATGTAAGAACACTCATTTTTTTAATCCGTTCCTTTTGCTTTTTCTTAAATAGCCCCTCTTTCTAGCCAATATTGTATTGCAAAAAATTTCCTTTCTTCTGTTTTCTTATTTTTTTATTTGGAATTTTTATATAAAATATATTCTGAAGATTCTATGTTCATTTCACTCCCCTATAATAAAAAGAATTAAAAATTTTGCTTTGTATTCTAGTGATGATATAACCGGGAAGAACTATTTTAATAACACAAAAAAAGAAGAAGCAAAAATTCGCCGGAATCGTATTTCTTATTATGTTTCAATTAATATAATAAAAGTCGTTTTCATTTCAAGCATAGTTCATAAAGGCGTTCGATTTCTGAAATTTGTTAGGATTATTTTAACTAATAAAAACTACTATTGTATATAGTTTATATAAACATGTATACTTAATTCAATTGTTCAGCGTATTGCAAGACCTTCTGCATGTTAAAAACATTCACGCAAACTTATAGTACTCTATGCCACAACTGGTTTAGTGCATAATAAGCCCATTATGACCTTTTTTACCGACATCGTGCAGAGGTAACTGCCTCGACCGAAATTTTAATGAGGCAAAAGATTGCAATTAAATTGCTAAAACTGGATAACAGCTGCTATCTCCAAAAAGTCTATCTATGAATTAATTTAAGTAATTTGATGTTGTCAATTATAATAAATTTATAAAAAAATTCAATACGTAGTGGCAATTCAACTATTGGTTTTGTTACAACATTGTAAAGTGGAATATAACAAATAAGCTAAGTTAATTTGTGATTATTGTAGAGTAAATAATTTCTTATTTTACCATCTCTAAGATTAACGATAAAAATAACAATAGAAATCATTAAATTATTGCTAATTGCTTTATTATTATAGCATTCATATATATTAATAAAGTAAGTCTGGAGATAAAATATAAACATTTTACAAAAAAAGGGGATAGTGTAAAGTTTCAATTAAATTACAAAAATGATTCAAACGATGTTTACATTATGTCCAATTAAAATCTCCATTTTCTTGATTTAATACTTATGTAATTAATATAATATAAAGGCATCACCAATTTTTAGGGAATTTACACAAAATATGATCCGGGCACCGTTAGTAAAGGCGTTGAGTTCGTTCAGTGGTTCACCTACACATAAAATTGTTAATAAGGCAATACGAACGAGTGCAGTTGTAGCACAAGTACCAGCAAAACAACCAGAAAAAATTGAAGTGTTTGTAGATGATATTCCAGTTAATGTCTTGCCAGGAACCACGGTGTTACAGGCTGCAGCTATGGTTGGTGTAGAAATACCCCGTTTTTGTTATCATGAACGTTTAGCGGTGGCCGGTAATTGTCGCATGTGTTTGGTGGAAGTTGAAAAGAGTCCTAAACCGGTGGCAGCATGCGCAATGCCTGTAATGAAGGGTTGGCGAATTAAAACGAATTCAGAAATGACACGAAAAGCTCGCGAAGGTGTTATGGAATTTTTATTAATGAATCATCCATTGGATTGCCCCATTTGCGATCAGGGTGGTGAATGCGATTTACAAGATCAGGCTATGGCATTCGGTTCAGACCGTTCGCGTTTTACAGATATTGAATTTTCTGGTAAAAGAGCTGTTGAAGATAAAGATATTGGTCCATTGGTAAAAACAATTATGACTCGTTGCATTCATTGTACCCGTTGTATACGTTTCGCTTCTGAAGTAGCTGGCGTCGACGATTTAGGCACTACGGGACGTGGCAATGATATGCAAATTGGTACTTACGTTGAAAAACTATTTTTAACAGAATTATCGGGTAATGTTATCGATTTGTGCCCGGTGGGTGCTTTAACAAATAAACCATATAGTTTTGTTGCTCGACCCTGGGAGATTCGCAAAATTAGTAGTATTGATGTTTTAGATGCCGTGGGTAGTAATATTGTGGTCAGTACACGAACCAATGAAGTTTTACGGATTTTACCCCGCGAGAACGATGACGTGAATGAAGAATGGCTAGCTGATAAATCGCGTTTTGCATGTGATGGTCTGAAGCGTCAACGTTTAGTGGCGCCTATGGTGCGCATGCCAAATGGTGAATTGCAAGCCGTTGAATGGGAGGGTGCACTAATTTCAGTGGCTAAAGCTTTAAGAGCTGCTGAAGGTAATGCAGCCGGTATAGCTGGTCAATTGACTGACGTTGAAGCTATGGTAGCTTTAAAAGATTTATTAAATCATCATGGTAGTGAAATTTTATGCACCGAGCAAGGTTTTGCTACAAAAGGTGCTAGCACAGATTTGCGTTCAAATTATTTATGTAATAGCACCATAGCAGCATTGGAAGAGGCAGATGTTGTACTATTGATTGGTACAAATCCACGCTACGAAGCACCATTAATTAATACACGTTTGCGTAAAGCGTACGTACACAATGAAATGGAACTGGCATCTATCGGACCGAAAGTGGATTTATCATATAAATATCAGCATTTGGGTGAAGATGCCAATTTAATTGCAGAAGTATGCAGTGGGGCGCATCCGTTTTCCAAGCAATTACAATCGGCAAAAAAGCCGGCTGTCATCATTGGTGCTGATATTCTTGAACGTAATGATGGCTCTGCATTCATGCCACAGTAGCCGCTTTCTGTAAGACGCTTAGCAACGAAGTAAGATTTGAAATTTTTTACCATATTCTAAACCACGTGTGGTACATAGAATTAGAAGATTGTGTGGTTATTTGTAACATTCAGAAAGATTAATACGGTTTTGGATCTCTAAGTTTATCTGTCTGTCATTTAAAATTTTTTCCTGAAGTACATCAAATGTAAAAAAACTTATGTGAAATTTAAAGAATGGGTGTGTTTTAGTCCATTAAATAACGGTAAAATTGGATAATTTTTTACGATCTCTCTTTCACTATTTTTTAATATTTCTGAATATTTTTTAATGATAATCAAGGCAATTCGATTATTTGACGTATCAAACAAATATACTAAAATTGGTTCAGATCTGTTCATTTTGTCGGTCCTTTGTTGAGTTTTTCATATAATTGAAAAGCGCAATATGTCATTTTCTTTTCATTTATATGACAACATGTTAAACGAAATGGTTTAAGGTACTTAAGGGTCGACCCTCACTATAAACTATAAAGTCGTGGCTTGCTTTGTTGTTTTAATTATTTCCCAAATGCTGAATATTGTGTTAATTCTAATTAATAAATTAAAGGATTGGAACTCATTTAATGTATTGCAAAATAATGCCGCCCAAGTTGGTGCATATGATGTGGGCTATCAGCCAAGTTGTGAGGCGGTGATTACAGCTCAACCAAAAATGTTATTCTTATTGGGAGCTGATGCTGGTAAAATAACTCGAGAACAATTACCTAAAGATTGTGTCGTTGTCTATATAGGACATCATGGTGATATGGGTGCTTCAATGGCTGATATCGTTTTACCTGGTGCAGCATATACCGAGAAAAGTGCCATTTATGTTAATACGGAAGGGCGAGCTCAACAAACATTAACTGCTGTTACGCCACCTGGTATGGCTCGTGAAGATTGGAAAATTATACGCGCCATTTCAGAAGTTACTGGTAAGATCAGGATAATGGCTACTTGAGTAACAATATCATATTAAACTTTGTTGAAAATAACTTGGTTTTTCTTCTATTTTGTGTGTTTTTTTTGTTGCTGCAATTTTCCAGGTACACCTTTGCAGTATGACACTTTGGATGAGCTACGTGATCGTATTGAAGATATAGCGCCACATTTGTTACAGTTAGGCAAATTGGAGCCCTCAAATTTTATTGGTGTTACCGAACAAATTGCCCCACCCAAAAAGGTTGAGAGCTCTAAAATTGATATCAAATTGAAAGAATTAAGGGATTACTTTATGACAGATGCTATATCAAGATCTTCGCCTACAATGGCTAAATGTATATCGGCTGTTGACAAACAAAATACTAAACAAAAGCAACGTGCTGTGTGTTGAATACTTTAACAAGCGGAAAATTAATTTTAATTAGGAAAATCCATAAACTACATAAAATAAAATTTTTAATAAAGTGGGTATAAAATTATGTTATGGTAGCGTATGTAGTAAAACCTTGTGTATAAATTTCATTAAAAATTCACTTTTGTAAATTGCAATAAGGAGAAAATATTGTATGGCAGAAAAAATGATTAGAATTGTATAATGAATTATATAAAATGTTTAAATATTCAAATAGTAAATGTTTTTCGCTTTACCAAATAAAAGCTAAAATATGTTATAATGCTTTGCTTAGATTTCAATATTTATAAATAGATTATTAGCTTAATATTTTTTCTTTATATTCTTATAATGAAGAATGGAGTATATGGTTCCACAATGTCATGGAAAACTTCTTTTCCATTCCACCTACATGAATTTCATCAACAATTTTTTCCAAATGAAGTATGAGTCTATTATGAGACTTTAATCGGACTACTAGATGGTAGTGGACAGCAACCGATTTAAGTCGCTCAAAATCAATGAAACTCGTACAAAATCAATCTGCAAATAGTCATTCCATGGTTTTTTTTATTCATCAACTGCCTCGAAAATACAACTGTTATTGCTTTGGAACATTTAAGATAATTGTAAAAGAAAAAAGTCAACGAAACGTTAGATTTTTATTTTTTTAAGCATGAAAAGTTCCTAAAATCAAATTATAATTGTTTTTACTTAACATTTCTTTTACTCTTTGACAATAATACTTTTAATTATTTAATTAATTACTAAATGATGTACTAACATATATACTAATTTACTTATTGGAATATTATGTTTTAATATATGTATCAGATTGCTCAATAAGTTAATAGAGCGGTAGTAAAGAAAAGGATTTTTAAATTGGTCATAAAAAATGAAAAAAACAGTAATAAAAAATGAATTATTTTCAATGGACCTATTGAATATTGACGTGCTACTCAAGGAAATTTTTTTTAGCTCCCATTATAATTAATGGCGTAAATTGTCAAAAATGCTTATCATCCAGCAGCAACTAATAGATTGTTTAATAAGTTTGTTGTATTTATATTTATTGCAAATTCGTCCTGTAAACGTTCATGTGAAAATAATGGCATTCTTTTTATTGAAAATTATACACCTTTAAACACTACAGCCGATGATAGCCTGCACAATTTTACTTAAGGTAAATAAATAAATTAAAAGTGCAATAAATTTAAATTGTCGTAGGTTTTGACAAGTTAGTTTTATGAAAAGGGATCTAAAAAATGTACCAATCTGGACCAAGTGTGACACTTTTATTAAGAGGTGGCAAATTTCTCCATACAAATTTTTCCTTAAAAATTATTCAGTTTTAAATTCTCTATTATGTAAAACGGATGTTTATATGGACATTGATCTTAAGAATTGCTCGATCTCACACATATTCACTTGTGGTTATCTTTACGCCAAAGCACTTCTAAATAAATATTAAAGTTTTTAAAATTGTTACGTGTACGTGTATATTAACGGAAAACAAAATAGGCGGACAGACAGATGAACAATACTAAATCGATTCAGAAAGTGAGCTTGAGTTGAAGGTAGATTTTTCAAAATGAAGTGAATTGCAAAAAACAAATTAAAGTTGGTAAAGGAAGAGATAATAAAAAACAGAAACATATTCAAGACAATTCGTGAACTGATTTTTAATCGCTTTACAATAAACATTATAAAGAGAGGTAAAAATTGTTGGACGTTTTACACATTGCAACAAAGCACTTTACTAAAAGTAATACGAAGTTGTACAAAAAAAAGGAAATATAGAAAAAGTTTTAAGAGGAAATATACGATTTCGACTAAAACTTATCTTCAATAAATTGAAATCATAATAGTGTTATGACAAAATTAGACATGAAAAAGCAGATAAAAACAGATAATAAAAATGGCTTTTATTTAAAAAAAAACGAAATTAAACAAATGAAAACGTTGTAATCGAAATCATAAAAAATACCTTTAATTTTATTTCTATTTAGATATATTCTATCGCGTATATATAATAGTCTGCATTTACTGTAATGTTTTGGCGTTGTAGAATATTCTCATTTTTTGCACTCGTTGAAAGTTGCTTATTGAAGTTAGTCAGATATATATGTATATATATATACAATACATATATATATATATATATATACACATACATATATATATATACATACATATATATATATACATATTTTTATTTTCCATTTATAAAGTAAGTTCTCTTTCACAATGTGCAAAAGTTCTATGCATGGATCTATGTATGGATATTGAATTTATAATAGAATAATAATGTTAACAAGTTCTTCTTCGTACGTACATATTTCACTTATATAATATTTAGGTATAGATAAATGTAGTTACAAAATAATCTAATTAAATTAATAACTTTTATTGGATTTATATTTAAAGGTTTACATATTTACGTGTATATATATATATATGTTTATGTTTTTTTTAATAATTTTTTAATTGAAATTTTTTACTTTTGCAAATTTGATTTTAAGCTACTTAAATCTGTTCTACCAATTCTTGTATGCTACGTAATAAGTCTTCCATATTTCACAAAAGGTCTCTATGAAATACCCACGTTTGTTTCGTATGGGCGAATTTATGTGATAACCATTGAGACTCTAATAAATTGAAGCGATTTTGACTGAGATATAACGGTTTGCCGCGCTTTAAATCTCGATCTTCCTCATCAAAATCATCTAAATAGAGAGAACCCCACAAGCAAGCACGTCTCCCCCGTATAACAATTATATAAGTTGATGTAACTACCAAAAAAATGCCAATACCACCGCCACAAGCAATTGTATGTCTAACAGCTTCACAGCAATCTTTTTCCACGCAACAATTTTGTTTTAAACAAACAATTGTGCCGCAAAGTAAGCAAATTGAACTTTCTTTTGGTACTTTATAACAATTCAAGCAAGGCCGTTCATGATAATACGTAAAAAGTCTTTCATAGTCGCGCGGCAATTGCAGTAACTTTGGTTGTTGCCAAGCAACATGTTGACTCAATATGATCAATTCATCGGCTGCATTCATCGGTTTTCGTATTTTAATTAATTGTTCACACCAAAAACGAGGCAATAATTCTTCGCTACCTTTTATAAAACATAAACCTTTCGATGCACTGAAACAATCCCAATTCATATCGGTACTGTTAACCAATTCCAAATAATTCAATAAATGCACAAATTCCCCATGAGATTCTAGAATTTCTGGCATTTCATGACGATACAAATGTTGACGTAAAATCGATGCAACACGCAAAAATGGTAGACATAACGCTTGCAATTGAGTTTCTAATAATTTAAAATTTAATTCTCCATTACTAGTGGTTGCTACTGTTGATGAGGCTGGTGCACATCCACCATTTTCATGTCTTATATAACTTAAACGATTGGTATATTTTAAGACTAAACCCATGGCCCGACATAAATATGGAAAATTGACGGGTGAAGGTGTGGGACTCATCATTGCATCATTATGATGATTAGATGAGGCACTGGACATAATATAATCACATTCGAGATCACTAAGTGTTGAGCATAACTGAACCACAATTTGATAGTATAATAAATTGTACATAACCTTAACCATGCAAGTAAAATATTCTTGGCCTAAATGTAGAGGGGCTAGCAGTATATATTTGAGCAATAAGGCTATCGGATCTGCCATTAAAGTAGGTATGGCTTCGCGGCAATGTATTGGAACTGGAGCCACTTCTTTTACGGCCAGACCAGCTAATGAAGCCCACGAGCTCCATAATGGCCACTCAGCTAAGACGCGAACATGAACGGATAATACGTGTAATAAGGGAACAATACATTCTCGTCGTGCTTTATAGCGTGTGGTATTCATTGAACACAATGATCCACCCCTTTGAATAATTTCCGATTCTAAATTTGTGCGTGCTATTGACGTAACAAATATAAATAAACTACGGAACGTTGGTGGTACCCGTTTCATTTTCCCATGGGTTATGTTTGTCATATCTTTCATGGCACGACCCATGGCTTCCGATAATTTCGTTGAAGTTGCTGGTTTCTCATTTTCTTTAATTAGATTTGTCAGTTCCGCTACCAATTGTTGAAATGTTTGATTACCCGTTCGCACCATTGGTGTTGGTCGATCTAATTGTGGACTTAAGGGTAACACCGAATTTGATAGCTGCCGACACACAGGACAATAGAATTCGCCTAATTCGGGTAAATGTTGCCGTTGAGTAGCATATAAAGTTTTCAGATAAGCTTCCAAACAACTCAAATGGACATGATGACCACATGATTGCACATGAACACCATTTTCATAGGCCATATTATTTGATAAATACCATGACTCTTCACCATATTTTACACTTAATAAATCTGTACGCCGATTGAATTCTGTAGCTAAACGACTACTACGTTTTAATCGTTCTTCGTCATCATCTGAAAGAGGTAGAGGTAAACGTTCGGTACAACGCCTACGATGACCCACGATACCGCTAGATTCTACAAGCACTACTAAACCTATGGGATTTGATTCAGTACTTGGCGTGGTGCAATTACAAATAATACAATCATATTCTTTTTCACGCGGTTGCTCCTCATAAAATTCATCTTCAGCATCCATACGAGTGTCCATGTATTGGCTAAATTGTTTTTGCTGTCTATCAATTTCTTCCAACATTTTCTTTTTTCTCTCTTCAGCTTTTTTGCGACGTTCCTCTTTTTCTTTTGCTTCACGCGCCTTCTGTTCAGCTTGTTTTTCTCGTTGATTTGGCCATAAACGTTGTCTTATGTCGTCAATATTTTGAGCACACAGTTCATCATGAAGAGCTATTTTCCGCAGCAAATTGCCAATAAAGAAAGGGCCGTCTCCTATACGAGACTGAGATAACTGAATGCGGTTTCCTTGACTAGTAACTGTCGCTGTCCCCGTTGAGGATGTACTTGCCGATGCATCATTATCAATGTCCATATTTTGCGAAGAGCTCCTTCCATTATCATTTCCAACCTCATCTGTCAGTTCCTGCTTGTCATTTATTGAAAAACTATCTAAAGTCCCACTGAGCTGAGAGTGCAATTTTAATAGGAGGGAAGTAATACTTTCATCGATGATTACTTCGTCTTTATTAACACTATCAATAGCGTTATCAACTGTACGTTTGCGATTTAAGTTTTCATAAGGTCGCCGGTTGCCTATTGGTCCAAAGTTATTACCACTTGGTATTAGAGGGTTGGACGGCACTACATCTCTATTATTCGTAGCTACCAGAGATACGGGTTGTACGCGTGGTATAGGCATAAGCATACCTATCGATGTTGGTGCTCGCGTCGAAAACATTTCGTTTTGTTGTCTTTGACTCCGTTGTTGTGATTGTTGACTGTTTAATCTCAAGTTGGAAGTACTCGATACCTCACTATCTCGAACAGCTACTTCCATGCTCGTTTCAGACATTGTTATGGGTTGAAGCGCAAACCTAAATTCCATGGAAGGTGAGGAAGAATTAACGTTCTCTATTGCAGGAGTTTCTTCTCTAAGGGAATCGTCATCTTGACTATTTTGTCTTATAACTAAACCAGTTTCGGGAACTATGGACAAATCGGTAGGTAAAGCGATTTCCATATTTTGAAGACGTAAGGGCACCATAGCTGTTGAAGTGGAACGGGTAGTGGAATTATTCCGTGAAGTCACATTTCGGGCATCATCATATTCCCAGCCAGTTCGCATGTTTATGCCTACATCAGAAGAATCTGGTTCGTATTCTAAATCTGCATAGTTGTGATCGGAACGAAAATGTGCTGGCGTTACTTGAGGATCTTGGGATTTCAATGATATTTTTGTCACAACATGCCTCAAGTTGTAACTAAGATTATCCGTTGGATAAACATTAAATAATTTGGGTGATTCTCGACGTAAACAATAATTATAGCAAGGTTTATTTAAATTTTCACATTCAACCACTGCAGTTTTATCGTTGTCAGTAGGCTTTGCGTCTTCATTAGTCTCAACAGCTATCTCCAATAAATATATAGCCAGAGCCAGTAAATGTTCTGAAACATCCCTAGAGTGCACCGCACGAAACAATATTGACAATATAGTGGAATGGAAAACGCGTGAACTTAGCAGGCGGCAAGGATCGGTAAATGGTGGTCCTACAGGGCGTGGTAATCGAAATGGAGGCCATAAATTACCACTGGGAGGCATTTTCTTTTTCGATTTTACATAGTTAGTAAAGCGATCTAATGATGATTGGAAGTCTCGACGATGTACAGCTCGTAACAGAACATGTAAAGGATCGTAATACTCTTCCCACACTTCATCAATAGGTGTGAACATACCTTGTTCCAAATTTTCAGAACTAACCGATGGAGCCTTATAAACAGATAATTTTTTCAAAAATGTTTCAAAATTTTTTGTATGGACATTGCCAGATCGCTCCGGCATTAGTTCCAATAGTTGAGAATGAGTCTTATTATCTGTAGCTAATAAAGCACTTATTTCAAGTATACACTGTGTAGCTTCATCGTTCCCCAAATTTGTGCGACTAGTCACCAATGTAGCTAAAAATGTTAGAAACCCCTCCAACATTTGCGTTTGTTCGACTTTCTGCGGTTGTTGCAATGGAGCTAATTCCAACCATTGGCCAACGCCAAACATATCAGTAGCATGTTGAAGGAAAAATGATTGTGCCATATTTGTGGAGCATATTTGCAGAAAGAATAAATCCATGTCTGCCATTGAATTGCAAAAATTCGCCTGTATATATGTCATGGCTTGACCTTTGATTTGTAATCCATTGCGCACCCAAATGCCCGCTAAGATTTCATAAAAGAAACTCTACAATAGACAAATGTTAAAAGTTACAATTATTTTTTAATTCAATTCAATGACATTTTTTTTTAATTGAAGTTAAAATTTAGCAACCTTTTTCAGAGGTTTAACACATTATTCGTATAATCTATGGAAACGAATTGTCAACATTCATTTAGGACAATTTATAAATAATTTTGAACAATCGTAAAATAAAGTTGCAATTGATATATCTTTAGACGTTAAATATATTAAAGGTGCCAAAGTAGACGACAAAGTTACGCACAGGGCGTATTTCATCTGTAGACTACCTTCAAAAAAATTGAAATCACTAAGATCAAAAGTTTTGTGGTAGTCAAGGGTAGAATCCAACAACTACAATAAAAAAAAACTGCCACTTAGTCGGCAAACTTATTGTCCACTGTATTACCAAAGACTCTCTTAAAGTTTTTAGTATTACAACGATTTTCTCAATTGAGAACAACATGAGAGCAATGTAACGTTTGGCCTTTCTCTATTTCTCAGTGTTTTACAAAATGAAAATAGAGCTAGTGAAACAAAATTTACCACAATGAGTTTAGTTTTAAAAGAAAGTAGATGTTTACAGGGGGCATGCGATTCAAAGTAATGAATAAATACATAAAAATTGAAATTTTAATGTCTCATATGGACTCAAAGCATTGTAGCTAAACAATATAATTCATAAACAAACCGTGTGCACATTAATTTGTACATAATTTACTTTTATATAAAACAAAACCTTTTTTTTTCTTTAATAAATTTTTGGAATATAAGCCAAAAGTAACAGCAAATAAAGCGATAAAGTAAAATAAGCAAAGGTGTGAGTTGTGAATATAGAAAGAGGAAAGGGGAGATATTGTTCTCGCATTGCCTCACATTGTGCATTTAATAATCCATAATAAAATTGTAAAAATAAAAATTACAATAATAAATAACTAACTAATAACACAGAATGAAAGTAGTACAACAAATATATGGAACATGGAGGGTAGCTTTTTGGGGTCTTATAATCATAACCTCTTTAGGGTCACCATCCCAAGCATTATTGGAAGATGTATTAGATATTTTTCATATTGTTAAAGAAGTAACTTCAACTGTTTTACAAACATGGAATATTGTTAAAGAATCATCTACCATTAATAATCTTAATATACCTTTAATGCGAGAGAAACAGCAAAAGGTGTTATCACGTTTAAAGGAAGTTAGCAGACAAATTATTCAAATTGAAAATCAGGTGTGTAGAAAACGCAAAGCAAAATTTCTCTATTGCACAAATTAAAAAACATAAAAAATCGTAATTTATGGATATCTGGATATTCTGCTTATAGCACGCCGAACAAATAGCTATGTCCATAGATGCAATAAATAATTTTGTCGAAGGTAATTTGCAATTAATGCATAAACGTAATGAAATTATGGATATAACGAATCGTATACGGGTACGCTTTCAACAAATGAAAACTTATGAAGCTTACCGAGATAAATTAGAAGAGTCTACATTATTGGCATTTGCTCAATGGACAGTATCACCGAATGCATATTCCATACAAAGTTTAATGGAACGTTTATTTTTACTGATATTCGATGACGATGAAAATTTACACAGCAGTCAAAATCTATTTGAATTATTATTTCGTAGCTTTAAGGTAATTATTATTATCTATAACATTATTATTGAAATTATGTTAATTATTTTAAGTGAATGGATTCTTTATAAATCCTATCTTTTTTATTTCAAAGAAATCATTTATCCGAAAGAAGAAAATAGCCAACTCTGCTTTCTTATTGTTATTTATATTAAAACAAAAAGATTTATTTTCACATGTGACAGAATACTTCAGGATTTTCTATTTTTGCTGTTGCAAGTTGCAATGATATTTGAAATGTGAAACGTAAATTTTTTTTCATTTAATTAAGAAAAGAAAAATCAAAAGGCATTGTAGGCACTAATTTTTTTATTATCCACCCAGAAATTTGAGGTATATTAATATTGTCAATAAGTTTGCCTAAAAAAGGAAACGCAGCAGCTTCTGAGTATATTTAGACATGTCTGCTTGCTGTCTGTCATAACCATAATGCTAAAAAAATAGACACCGATTTTAAATTTGGTAGATTGTAAATTGATGTACGTTGTTTGGTGCTGAAAATGGGCCAAATTGGTCAAAAGCCACGTCCACAGTGAAACGTAAACTGAAAATACTTCTGTTTTTTTAAGTAAAAATACGTAGTCTTGGTGGCTTGTTGTTGCTTGTTACCTTAAGAATTAAAACGGAAAAGTTGAAATTTTGGATAAATGTGAAGGTCGTTGTGCTACAAGACCTGTATAAAAATCGTAAAATCTGCCCCGCTTTTATCTATAAATAAACAACTTCAAACTATCTACTGTATCTCTAATCCAAAATTCTATTATGATATCCAATGTGATTAAAAAGTCCAAAAATCAAAATGAAATACGCATTCACAAAAAGCTTAAACATTTTGTTGAAGGGGGAGTAAAGTCATATAGGGGTACAGATCATTAAAATAGCAATTAAAATTGCCAATTTGTTTTGAATATATGAAACTTTTCTTACAAATCGGCATGAAATGGATCAGATTTATAATGCCAGTACCAACAATGTCGGTCTATTGCAATTTTATGTGTCAAAAACTTATCTACTTTGAAAGTCACAGTATACTAGTAAAGTGAATTAGAGTCAGACAGAAATATTTAAACCGATTCAAAATATTATACTGTACTTATTACAGTTATTTAAAAAAATAAGAACCAAATAAAAATGCGAAAAGTAGGGTGACCCGACACCATGTCTTTAACATAAATTAAATGGATAACATAAATGAGAGAACCTTGTAATATTAGCATTAACTGCCAATAGCACATGCGCGTTGTAAACATGGAAAATAAAATCGTTGTTTGCAGAACAGTTATATGAAAAAAATGTTAAAAAGAATAGAATAACCATCGAGAATTTTAATAGGAAATACAAAGCGAAAATCCTTTGAGAAGAGGAGGGAAGGGACAATGTATTATATGTGCATGAATGTATGTTTGAAAATAATTATTGTTGAATGAGTCGGATTAAATTCTAAACTAAATAAGAAGCACAGCAAATACTTTCATCATACAAATGCATGGTTGACTCATTCGTTTATAAAAATTACTACTGCTATGGAAAATGAAATGCAAAAAATAAAAAATTTAGAAATCCAAAAGCGTCGTTGAGAAAATTTTTTTGGCAAATAAATACCCTTGAGAATATTGCACCGACTAATGTAAATGGTAGTTTTGAGCATTATAATGAAAGTGTCATTGACCTAATTATGTCAGTGCAGTGCGTTATTATAGATGCCTTTGTGCTTAACAAATACTTAGTTATTATGCAAATTATGTTTGTGTTTGTTTTTGCTATTCGCCGTTAAGTCTGCCATCCATCTTATTTCTTTGTGCAACTTTTTCTTACATGATTTTGTCTCTATCTCTTTGTTAAACAATAAAGTGAAAATTTACATGGACATAAGATTTCTGTTATCTATGACTAATAATAAAGTCTGTGCATATATTTCTAGTGTCTATGGGATGTGCAATAGAAACAAAAACTGGTTATTTCTTTGAATTAATTTGTGAAAGGAAAATGAGAATTATATGTAAAATTGGAGGAATTAAATTGCAATTATACTAAGATATAAAATAAGTGCGCATCAAAACAAAGTTCTCAACTCTTAAAAGCAACAACAACTTTAGCAATAATAATAACAAAACTCGTAAAAAATTGCTCTCAGTGACTTTAGAGAAAAAAAGAGTTATCTTAATATCAATAATAAAAGTAATAAGAGAGTTGTGAACTGAGAAATCTCAGCATTGAATAATTAAAAGAGCAAACTAAATTTTTAACAGAATTTAAATTCTGTAAAATTGAAACTTTAGAAGAAACTAATAGTTATTACAACCTAATAATAAAACACAAATTAAGACATAATTACTTTTATAACTATTATTCAAACTAGTGTATTATTTTTATAAACAAAGAAAATGCTACATGGTAACCCTAATTTTTTTTACTTTCAATTCAGTATGAAGTAGTTTACTGTGATAAGGAGAAAAAGAGAAAGAAAGAAAGAGAACGAATCTTTGTGGATATATATTTGCTTTTTTAATTGCATTTTTTATTATTAATTTGGGAAGTATTGTGCAGGCAGTTGGAAAGGAGACTCCTTAGCGATAATTAAAGAAGAATTATAAATAAGAGTATACATAACCTTAATAAAGACAAGTTCAAAATAATAGTTTAGTTGTGTGAAATAAATTACAAACGTATATAGAAAGTAAAGTGAAAATGTATCAAGAATAAAAATATTTTTTCTCTATATAAATTCTGAAAAGTTCAAAGCGCCACATGAAATATGAAATATACGCAATTGCTATATTTGTGTTTAGCAAATCAATTTGTAAATTATTATACATAAATCAAATAATTTACACAATAATCTGGGCTTGCTTTCTATTTTTCTTTCCCCCATTAATTACATGTATGAAAAAATGTTTGTATTCTACTACTGATAATGTTTCCAGTTTTACAAAAATAAAGCGTCATCATTCGTTCTGTTGTGATATTGTAATTTTGCAAAGAGCTTTTTTTAAATTTGTACATAGAATTTACCATTTTGTTACATCTACTTTATTGTACATTTTATGGGATTTGTCTGGTAGACTTACCGAGCAAGTCTGACGTTTTTAAAATCAAAATATGTTTGAAACAAAAACAGGAAGATTTAGTTTTTGACTAATATAATTAAAAGGTCAAGATGCATACAAAATCACTCGCTTCAAGATTTTCGAAAAATTGTACTTTTTTTTTGGAGAGGTTGGGCTGCGTTGAGCATGTAAATGGACAAATTTCTGATGTATACTTTCTGCAAAAATTTATAAAACTTCACTATACATTGAAAATCGCTACAAAATATTTAAAACTGCTAGTTTTTTTTTTACATAAAAGAAAAGAAGTCGCTTCAATAGTGAGGCGTTTTGGAGGAAGTGAGCGAAAAACGATTCAATCTGTACCATTTACAATACAATTTGTCTTTACAATATAACGTGTCCTCATCTATAAAATTTTGTACATAAAATTTTTTTAAATTTGCTCTCATTAATCCTAAAACTACTTGAACATATTTCTGATCAGTTTAGAGGGTATTACAAAATTAATCGACATAAACAACAAGAGGGGAGGAATTTTATTTCAAGTACATTCGAATGCTGAGTGCCCCACCAACTTAATATAGCACAAATAGTGTAACGATTTAAAAAAAAACAGCAATAATAATAACAACAAAAATTAACCACAGTTGTTTATATTAGAAAAAATTGTATAAAAGAAAAAAGTATGAAAGACAAACAATTGTTTTAGCGAGAATTGAACGAGACATGTTTGTACAGCAGGAAGGTTAACTGAGTAGCGCTTTAATTACATAGTAAAAACAAAACAAAGAAAGCTTACTAATATTTGATATTCGATATAAATAAATAATAAAAAGGCGCTTATAAAGCGCAAAAATTAATAAGAAAAGAAACAAAGGAAGAAAAGAATTGAATTAAATATTAAATCTTAAAATGGTGATAATAGCACTTGCAAAGCAAATAAATTTAAAAAAATACAAAGAACAAGATAAACAATAAACGTAAACAACAATAACCATTTCAGGAGCAGTAATAATACCAATAACAATGTCATACAGTTCCAGTAAAATATTATTAAGTAACAATACAATAATAATCTTAGCAGCATTATCATTGTTGTTGATGAATATTTCTATAAAACATATTGCGGCGACTCGAGAAGATGTTGATGTTGTTACATCAAATGTGACAACAATAACAACAATTAGAGTACCGCTAATAGAGATTGATGCAATACGTGAACAATATATCAATTTAGAGAAAACATTATGGCAACAATTGATTAAATGGATAGCAACAACAACAATTATAAATGCATTAACAAATACTAAACAACATCAACATCATATTGCTGATCAAGAGCAATTACAAAATATTTTAAATAAGCATCGTCATTTTATCAATCAATATATGACATCAACTTGGTCATCGGGTAAATATGCAATACTAAATCATTACGAATGGAGTATATTGGAGCGTGATTTACAATTAATTGAACATATGTTTGGAGCATTCAAAAATTTCTTGAATGGCCATGATAATAGTGTAATCATTGAAGAGCATGATATTGTACATTTATGCGAAAATGTTATACGTAATGATCGTACATTTTCAATGGCACGCATTTTTCAAGATATTGAATTGATTATGGTTAAACAAGCTTTATACTATCGTGCCATGATGGTTAGTGCTCTCTTTTTTCCTTCTCTACTTTTCCTTTTTTTTCTTCTCTTTTTTGCTTTACAAATTTACAAATTTTTATATTTTAATGCAAGTTTTACTCTTTTTGGACCTTTGATACATAACGTGAGATAATGATGAAAGAATGAACACATTACGGAAATGTTAGATATTGTTTAATGCAATAAATGATAGTAACTTAATTTATTTAGGTATTATGTAAAAAGTTTTGCTTACGTATTTCCTAATAGTGATTTAAAAAAAAAAAAAGAAAAAAGGAATTTAATTACATGAAATGAAATATATTTTTGTAGGCTTCTAAAGAGGAGCGCTGCACTAGTCAACAATCTACTCAACAATTCTTGTTCACATTATACACAGATATAGCTTTAACCGAATTGAAAGGCTATACCATGATGGAGTTTTCTTGGATGGTATTAAGACTTTATGGCAAAGGTATGTTTTTGGTTAGATTTGGATTAATATTAATAAATATATTTTTATATTTTCTCATTCAATTTTTCTTGTTTTTTATTTTTTTTCTAAGGAAATTTCACACAAGAAGCCGAATTAATGCGTCGCGATTATTATCAACGTACTGAGAAGACTGTACGTTTATTGCGTGAAGTTATGAGTCGAGCTGATAGGATTGTATGGCGTTGTGATCCTAATAAATATATTTTAGGCGAAAATTATGAAGAAGTGACACGTTTATTGCAAGGTTTCATTGAAAATGAAGTCGATATGAATTCAAATGAAGAATGTTGGCGCACTTGTGAAGATTATAATCGTGCCAAAAGTCTTACTTGTTTCAAGGATAAATTTTGTGCACGTCAAGAACGTTGTACGGGTAATATACACAACTGTCGCTTTATTGCATCGGATATGTCAATTTGTCAAGCGGTAATATATTTTATATGTTTATATTTGTAAATGAAATCATGGAGTTATGGAGGAGCAATGCTTATGGTGTAATTTTCTTTCTTTTTTATTTGTTGAATGTAGGATCGTAAAAGTTCTCGCCGCTACGAATATATTGCTTATAAAAGTGATGTAACTCTTGGTCAATTAACTACATGTACACGTGGCACAACAAAAGTGAGGAGACTCATTTTATTTAGGTCGCTATGTTCATTTATTTATATATATATATATTTTTTTAAATGTGTTTTTAGGTCGATTCATGGTGGCGTTACCTTTTATGGCATTGCAGTTACTGTTTTTGTTATTGTGATGATGCTCACAGTCCGAAAACAGATCGTTATTTTAATTTACGTGAAACTTTGTCTAATGTAGCAGAAAATAGGTAAGGAGATCAAGAGCAACATACTTTATTCCCCCCTCATTACCATCAACACTATTCATATACCCCACCCTCTACATTGGTGATTGGGGATATATTCAATATAATTGTAGCACCTTAAAGGAAGCGTACGACACACAAAGTATATACATTTTTGATCAAGAGAAAATTTTAAACCAATTTGGATATGTCTGCCTGTCTATCCGTAGGTTTTTAATATTCTCCTCTCTCAAATTTGACAGGAATATTGCGCATAGGTGAAAATAGAAAATAGATAACATCGATCGAAGATGTCAATAGTGCAACATAAACAGAAAATATCTCTGTTTTTAAAGTAAAATTTGGCCGAACGGCAAAAGATGGTAAACTGAAATTTTGTACATTTATTAAGGCCACAAGGTTGACAATGCCTGTAGAGAAAGTAGGTAAATCGTTTGCGCTTACACGAAATTATACGATACCAAATTTTAATATTTTTATGCTTACGTTTTTCTATAAATTACTCAAAAATCACTAATCACTAATAAAATCACTAATGTCATAGTGTTTTCGGTAGTTGGTATCGGAGATGCCCAATATAACTTTCTTACTGATGCCCCAATATAAGTTTCTTACTTATTATGTTATTTTATCGTCTTTAATTTATAGAGTGGTGACTGGATTGCGTTTCGTTAAAAAGAATCGTATATTTCATTTGCAAATACAAGAAGGTGTATTATTACCGCGCGGTGTTGTAAATCGCACCACTTTAAATTGGAAGCCAGTCGATAATTATACACTACATCAAAAGGGCATTTCTAATAATCGCGATTATTATACATTAAGTTATGCGGCACGTTCAATTGATTTGGATGATGTACACACCGATGATATAACTTTTGTTGTGACAGGCGTGCGTTTTCGAATTGTGGGAGCCCACTTAAATTTAGAAGCACGTTTAACAGAATTTAATTTTGAGAGTGGCAAATTGATACGGCCCGAAGAAAATAGTTTTTGGAAATCGAATGATAACACCGATGTTAGTGGAGATAGAAGGTATTGAAATGGAATTTTAAATGCATTCTTATTAGAAAAAAGGAGTTAATTTGTTTTTCCATTTTGTTTTTTGCATTATGCAGAGCCAGAATTCTCTTGCATGATGCCGATATACCAATACGAACAAAAGCTAAATCGTTGCCGGATTCACGACATAATCAATATATTGAATTCAGTGCGTCCAGTTTGTATAAAGATGCCGCCCAATCGACTATACCATTCATTGATATACAAGATGTAACCTCAAATCCACCTGTACCATTGGCTGGTGTGGGCATTTATCACAAAGGGCGGCCTGGTTATGGCGGCTTTTTAGCACCAAAAATTATGACATATGACTTTACACCTCATATACAACAACCACGTGTTATATAATGTTATAACAACTTTAACATTACAAGAAGAGAGGCCGCCAAATGAAGCTGTTCGTAACTTTTTGTTTCCTTTTTAAGTATGCTTTTCTAATCTAAATTCCTCCTTTCCTGTTTTTTTTTCTTTTGCATTTTCAATCTTATATTTTTTATATTTACCTTACCCAATGGAATGTGTACGTTTACATATAGAAATACATTGCATTGGCAATTGTATTAGTATTAGTAGTAATAACTTACGAAAAAATAAATGAAATAATATGAAAAAATTGAAGGAAATTTTCCAATAAAAAGAAAAAGTTGAAAGGACAAGAAAGAAATTTATGTCGATTAATTTGTGTCGATTGCTAAAGTTGCTTGAATTTAAAATTGCATTATACTTCAGCTCATGGGTGAAATGTAATTTACAAAATTTAGAAAACGCGTTTTTTCAAATTAGGTTTTATAATGGGCTCGCCCTTTAATCATTTTTTGCCTGCATTCAGTATTAATAGACGTACAAGAACATTCAACTTAGAAAGATGGCTTTAGAATTTGATTTTTTTTATTCAGAATCTACATACTCTGTAAAGTTTCCAACAAATATTAGAATGTGAATGCAAAAACTATTTAAAAAGCCGTATTATTAACCAGATTAATAAAACAATTCATTGAAACCAAAAATCTTTCTTACTTTTCATGAATAAAATTTCCCTAAATTAATGGGCACTTTTGACAGTCTTACATTGGCCCTATTGTTTGAATAGGTAAGAAAGCAATTTTATCTACACATTTATTCACATTGTAGAAAAATGGCACTCAAAAATCTTATAAAGACAAAAAAAAATATCTAAATTAGACGACTCACCTGAACTCGCAAAGGATGCATCATTAGCAATGGTAGAATATATGAACGTGTCGGTAATACATCTGATAAGGACATGCCCATTTTTGTTATCGCCTGGCAAACAAAAGCAGCTAAATAGCGATGCAAAGGAAAATGAAATGATGCCTGTAGCATTTCTTCCTAAAAATGGAAATATGAGGAAGGAAAATTGATTAAAAGTATTGCCATTATTATTATTATTGTTGTAATTATTTTATTAAAAAGGAACAAACCGGTGATATTTTCGGTTTTTGATAATAAATCGCATCCAACCATTCATGCAATGTATTCACACAATATGTAATAATTTTTTTTGCCAGATCAGCATGTTTACCATCCTGTAAATGTGATATTATAGACCACATTGGATAAGCACTTGCTTCCAATTCACATGAAAATGCCGCATAATATGAATTCGGTTCAAATTCAACATGCGAAGCTGTCTCCCGTACATTAACATTCATGCCTTGTAGCATTGACAGAAATTGAAACCACATATCGATTAAATTGTCATCACGCAAGAATACCAATGCCACAGATTCGTGAGATAGAACATTATTAAAATCGGATACTAATGGCCAATAGCAATGATCCTTCATCACTTGACGTGTACAATCAATAACAAAATGAAAATTCTTTGATGGCTCTGGTTTTGAGAAATGTAAAAAAACATTGTAAACAGAAGAAAATATTTTAATTTCTTAATTTAGTTTTCTCTTTATCTTACTTACTTACTGCATACTTACCGTGTAAAGTGTTTTGTATTAATATTTTCGACATCATTAATTTCAAACTTATAATCATGACATGTAATAATGATAATTCTTTGACCATTTTTAAAGCTAAATACTCATTCGAAAATAATTGTACGCTCATATGAACGACCCGATTACTTAATGTATCTGGATCTCGTGACATTTCTAAAACGCACGGTATCCGGCTATAGTGCATAACAAATGTTCTTGTCAAATGTTCTTTATATTCTTGATCGGGCAACATGTTAAGTAGAAAGCATACCAAATTTTGTGGAAATTCATATTTAAATGTCCAAAATATAAATTCCTCTAATAAACTGGTGTGCACTAATTTGTCACCCAAAGCTGGTAAATGTCGATAATCATCAGGCGGCTCAGGACGAGGAAAACGATGCACTGCCTCCTCATATTTTTGCCTATTTGTTTGTAATGCCTTTGAATGCCGTGTGGTCATTTGGCTGGCATCACTAAAATTCTTGTAGATTTCAACACTAACCAATGCACGCGTCATTACTTTACGCATTATTTCACCCATATTATTTAAATCGATCAACATATTAGTGAATTCTTCACATAAATGTGATGCCGCACTGAAGGTTGGTGAATCGCTATGCTCGCGAAAATGTTGTAATAAACGGAATAACATTTTCGGCATAATAACTTCCGCTACAGCTAATAAATTTATGGGCACAGGTTCCTTATTTACACGATTATTAATGCCATGATCACTACAAAAACCTTCAGCTTTCATAACAGATGTATCACCACAATCGCAAGCACCTCCCGCTTGAGATAGAAACATATTGAAATCATGATTTGTGTGATTACCCTTTTTAAAGCAATCACGACAAATGGACATGCATGGTGATATGCCGCACGTCCGACAACGATAGGCAACTACATGCGGTACCCAAACTAGGCCACATTTTGCATGATTGTCGTAGCTGCGCACTAAAATAAAATATAGAAATGTAATTCATAAGGCCGTTACAGAAGGTGAATGGAATAATTTAGATTAGAAAAGGAAGGTATAAGTCAATGCCTTCTATTTGATAAAATTTGAAATACAATACTCTAACACAAGCTATTCTGGCTAGCTTCCACTCTGTATTGCTTTTCAGCACAACTTTTGAGGAGAAATGGAGTTGAGTAGCACTAGTAGTATGACAATGTTGGATCAAATACATTATAAATGAATCAGATTAAATTGATGGAACTTGAAGTGCCAGTTAAAAAGTTTTATTGCATTGATCATACAATCTAAAGGTCAAATAGAATTGTACAACGAGGGACGTATGAAGATATGTCACAGAAGGGAATTATCAATGACTGACTAAAATAAAAATCAAATCCGAGATGTGTTGTACTAAATTTTTAATATGACCCAATAAAGGGTTATATATAATTTATTTATTTTGCTTTTTCTCTTTGGCCCATTTAATGCAAAACTATGTTATTGCAACTGACCTTAAAATATTTGTAATATAGACGTGAAGTGAGACAAATTTATTCATTCTTTAGTCAACTTAAAAATCATTGGTAAATTTTCTCTTTTAATCTCTCTCTCTCTCTCTCTATCTTTCCCTCTCTCTAACCATTTTTTGACACTTCTCTTTTTTCTCATTTTAATTAATTCAATGTTAGTACTTTGTTGTTATTGTTGCTGCTACTTTTATTATTATTGTTATTGTCTTTGATTGATAAACATGAGATCATTAACTCTGCAAGCATTATCACCTGTAATGGATGTGTATATATCTGTATCGTTGTTGTTACTATTATTATTGTTATTATTGGTTGTGTTGAGTGTGAGGGCAACGACACGAATTTTGTTATTGCAGCGATTGCTGTCTTTTTTTTACATTTTTCTGCTTTGTTTTATTTTATTTCATTTCATTTCATTTTTTGTTTTATACTTTTCGCAAATTCACGTTTTCCGCTTGTTTTTTTTATACTTACTTTTGTTTTTTGCTTTCAAAGTGAAACTTTTTTATATATTTCTTTTTATTTGCCACAACAACAATTCCATTAACGAATTAATCATATCTGCATATTTCCTTACTTACTTTTTCGGCAATCTTTTGCGCCTTGCTTTTTTTTCTTTTTGTATAGATTTAGTAGTTTTAATTTCATGTGATATTGGTACATAGATACGTGCCAAGTGCAACATTATTAATAATAACAACAATAAACAAAAACAATAAAGCAAAATTATAATAATAATAATGTAGGAATACTCTAACAACAATAATAGCAAAATAGCAATAAAATTAATGATAAATTTTACGATCTATACGTAGAGAGTACCTAATTAATGTAAGGAGAGACAGAGGGAGGCAAGGCAAAAAAAATGTTTTTTTTAAATTTATATATGCGTCTTCAGTAAATACAAATTAAAGCAGGAAAATTCATCAGACGACATGTGTGTATGTATATAAAACACAAAGATCCTTAAATTTCTGATCTAATAATTAAGGCAACACTTTTACCGTAATCACTTGATTTCTAATTGATTTTTAATTAGATAACATTCAAAGTTCAAAACATTGTTCAAAAATTTTTTAGCACTTGAATAAATTGCTTGTGAATCTTCAATTATTTTATTAAGCTAAATCGAGCTATTCCAGCAAAATAATAATAAAAGTATTTGAAGTCGATGGCCGTGACACACATGAATCAAAAAAGAAAAGAAAATCATTGTTTGATGGCATTCGTATTTTGAGAAGCGCTTAATATTTTATTTTATTGATTATACCTAAACCTTGCTACTTCGAATGGCATTTTATTGTTCGATTAAAAAGTTGGTCTTGTAATGACACGAAAAAAAGTTCTGTTTGATCAGAACACGCTCCGCATTACAAATGCGTAATAATAATGAGTTACACTTTGAATTTCTTTCTCATTCTTTATACATGGCTTCATAGCTGTTTCCACAAACGGCTGACATGATGCTGGCACTCAAGAGAAGTCATATGGATATACATGTAGTTAAAAGGAAAAAATTGACTTCCAAAAATTGAGGGCATAATTTAACAACAAAAGCAAATCTTCTATGAAAGAGGTAATGAATGGTTAGCAGAGTAGACGGAGTGAACAAATGTGTTAATCTTAAAGGTCAATTAAACAAAAATTAATAAAGTAAAAAAAAAATTAAATCGGAGACGTATTGAGACATGGTTTCCATTCGTACGTAGGATGTAAAGGAAATGATGTTGGTTGACACTTACCGATTTTCACAAATTCTTGCGGTGTACGACCGCCAGCAATAAGCCAACGTATCCATTCAATATTATCGGGATTATCGATAGGTATGCTCGGATTGAATAATGTATCAATAATAGAATTTAAATCTGGCGTTGGTCCACCCCGACAACATTCTGCATTTACAAGGGCGGCTACTTCTTTTCGAGTACGCATATAAAACGATAATGTGTCAAAACAAAAACTGGGCTTTGCGCCACCACTACAGCTACCATTATTGCTATTACTGCTACTATTATTACTATTAGATTTGTCATGTACGTCACTACTAATACCAACACCATTAGAAGAAGTAACAGTGCCACTTAATATTGATCGGCTACCTGATGGACTTGATGTGTCAGTATTGTCTGTATTAATGCGAGCTGTTGTGGATGTTGTAGGGTTTGATGGTGATATTGTTGTTATTGGGGTATTACTATTACTGGAGCCAGATGCTATTGTTGTATTTGTTAGATTTATTAGTTGAGTATTTGTGACATCTCTGTCTCTTAATTCTAATAGAGATGTGGAAACAATAACGGCCACTTGTTCACTAGATATTAAATCGTCAGATCCAGTAGCTGGCGTTGTGAATGTTGAACTGCTTGAATTAGTTGATGGTTCACCACCTGAAGCTCTAAGTAAATTATGCACCATTGCCGAATCAATGGATATATTTGATGAAGACGTTACCACATCCATATCAGAATCACCTAAACTTGTATGTGATATAACATCGGCCAATCGAACTCTAGCAAATAATTCATTATCATCATCATCATCATCCTCACTGTCATAATTGTCATCATTGTTATTCGTATTGTCTATAGGTAAATTGTTGTCATCCGCATCCATTTCTTTTTTGTTTTTGCTTTTGTTTTAATTATTTCGCTTTATTTTTTTTTTCTCTTTTTCGTTTCTTAATCTATTTATATCTATTTATATTTATTTACACAACAAATTTTTACTCTCTTGTGATTCCAATGTTTAATCTTCTAATTGTGGATTCTATTCTATATTGTGATTAATTGTAATTATTTTGTATTTTATGTTGTACGTTTAACTTTTTAAATATATTGCTGTTCTAATTAGTTAATGTTCTGGCAGCTGTGCCTTGTTAATTTTGTGATGTCTTGGAAGTTATCCGTTGATTGCTGTTGTTGTTACTTTTTTTGCTGCTCCTGCTATCTATGCTTTGTTAATGTCTTTTTCCTTTTTTTCAATATGCTTTACTTAATTTTCAAAACGCGTTCTCTCTTTCTTTCTTCTATTTTGTTATCTCCTTTTTTTCACTACTCCGTTTCTTAATTGACAAGAATTTCCAGAAATGATCAAAACACACTAAGCATTTATGTAGCAATTTTTTAATGCAAAGAAAAATTAATAATTAAGTAGTTATGAAAAACACCTGATTAATTATTTAAATTAAAAGCAAGAAAGAAAGGTATATGCACATTTTTACGTATTAGGCGTAAACCAAATGACTTCTACATTCAATACAAATACTGATGTATATATAAACAATACCAACCAAGATCACAATAACAATATCATCAACTGTAATGACACAACCACAACATTAAAAAAAAGCAGAGAGAAAATTTCACTTCAAATTATTATTCTTGTTTTCCTTTCCTTTTTTTGCGATTTCTTCTTCTTCTTTTTCCCTTTTGTATACGCGATAGAACTTTTTTTAATTTTCTTAATTTACTTTATCGACAATTTATGCAACTTATAATTTTTCCTTTTCTGTTCTGTCCCTTTAATTAAAACGCTTTATTACAATTTTGTAGAAATTTTGGTTAACAAACACATTAAATATATATATTCAAATATATAACAATGAACGAGAGAATTTATTGCAGAGTTTTAATGAAAATTTATGTTTTTTTTGTGGAGTACAACGAATAAGAATTTTTTTTAAAGAATTTGTCTTTCATTTCATTTCTTTTTTTTTTTGTTAAGTGTCTTGTTGTTGCTTTTATATTATTTACACATTTAAACACAATATCTACACATAATGTACACACACTATTACATTAACCTGTATAGAAGAGATAGATATATTGTACTTGAAAATTATTTATGCATTGTGTCGCTCATTGTAACTTTTATCTTTTATTGTCAAGCATTTTAACACCACTTTATAATTACAGTGAATTGGAATTTTTAGGATTTTTTCTTCTATTTTTCTTTATATTTTCAACTACTTTTAACATGAGAGATTCTTATGAGCTATACGTATTACATTATACTAAACTGTTCAATGATTTAAGTATTAATAATCACATATGCTTCATTGTTGCGTTACATTGCGTTAATATTGCAACGCATTTTAACAAAATTCCTAAAAACGATTAAGAGAGCAATGAGCAACAATGCTATAACAACAATTAATACAGTCATTTCACTTCTAAATTTACTTGCACTACTCAATATCTCACACATACCTTCATATATTTGGTTGTCATCCGTTGAAGTTTTCGACTGAGACAGCTAAATAGAGATAGCACTAAAATTTATAAAAGGCTCTCTCGAGAGCTTCGGCAGAAATAAAACTATTTGTTTTATATGACGTTGTAGAAAGAGACGGAGATGCTATGCGTATTTCTCTCTTAAAACGGTACTAAGAATTTACCGGAACTAGATATACATAGTATTTCTCTTTCCTATATAAAGTATACAAAAATTACAAATATAAGTAGTTCACATATATATAAGCATCGTAAATTACTTTCGTCACAAAATATAACCGAAGTAAAATGACTGTGTACACTGTGCGTAGAAGCAATAAATGATTAAAAGCGTGAGATGTGTGAAGTTATCAACTAGCTTTATCAATTAATTTTTTCAGAGAAAAATTTTGAGACAGAGTGACAGCAAAAAGGAAACAATCACAAGCATTCTTGTGCTATAGTTCAAACGTAATATTCGTGAACAAATTTATTTATTTATAAATAAAGAAAAATGAAATGTAATAAAATATAAAACCTCTAAAACTTTTTGTTTTAATATTTCATAATTGTATCCGGTTCAGATGTTAAATTCAGATTGGATAAGCTCATTTTTTTAACACTTTCTACATATCGATCACTACAAATGTTTCTAAAATTGATATTATTTAGAAATTGTTCCTTTTTATTATTATCACATAAGATTATAAAAGTCTAAAGGTGCAATAATTAAGTTTTTATTAAATGGATTTAAAAAAAAGCAAATCGAAAATATAAAGTCATTAACGATAATAATATGTATTCGATTTATGGTAGAAAAGGTAACAACATTTCATCTAGGTTCGTTAGGTACATGACAGCATTTAATATCTACTTTAAAAGTTTGAGCCCATGAAGACACTTCATTATCTGTAATATTATCACAAAAACTTAAATCGAATAGCTTAAGTTTAGTACACTTCTGTAAAATCTCAATGTATTTTTCTTTTGATATGCTTAACACGCCCATTATATCTAGTTGTTCAAGATTTGGGCATAATTTTGCTATATATTCTAGATCACGATCAGTTAAACCACGCACAGCTGCTAAAAATAATTTTTTGATTTTTGTACATTGACTTAGAAATATTTTTAAGCTATCACCCAAAGAGCCTTCACGTAAACACCAACCAAAATCAACTTCTTCCAATTGTGGACATTGCGCCAATGATAATAGGCCATTAGCTGTAAGGAAATGAGCTTTCCACATATCCAATGATATCAATTGTCCATTATATTTGGATAAATGATGGGCCACCTCATCCATATTAACAGCAACATTGCAATACGCTTAAATATATCAATTTGGAAAAGTGGATTGCGTGTTGTACACATGTAAGAGATTATATTAAATTAGATTAGTGAAGGAACCTTAACTTTCTCGTGCAAAATGTAATAAATTCATGTAGAGAATATTCGCAATTCTACACTGTATATAATTCCTCTATTTTGAAAAAAAATTGATATATGAAAACAATTTGCATTAAATTTTTTTTTTTTTTTGATGAAACTTGTTTCAGAATTATTTTTAGAGTATGTGCCAAATTTGGTTCAGGCTAGTTAATTTTTTGAAGTCTTCATTGTGCATTAAACATTTCAGAATTTACAATTTTTTATTTTTTAATTCATTTGTAGTATATATTTTAAATACAATAACAGTGCTTAAGAATAGACTAGAAATCAACCATGAATGCCATGATTTATATCTTTTTTCTAATCCAGTATTTTTCCATATACATTTAATTGCTTAGGAGCTGTATATTGTACACTGAAACTTACCCAGATTTAAATGTTTTAATTTGGGATTATTTTCTAACATGATCAATAATAAGTCAGCCTCGACGTACGTTTGATAAAAATCTAAGCGTTCTAGATATTTCAAATTAGCTAAGCATGAAAAATTCAATAATGGTGGACAACTGCGCAAAGACAATTCTAAAATATTAAAAAAATTATTTCAAAATGTCTTTTTAACTTCAATCAAAATAAATTAATTATAATAAATAAATTAATAAATAATAATTCATTTTCCAATTTTATATTTTTACCTCTCAAATTATCACATACAATACCCAAAGTTTCAATACATGTAGCATTTAAAAATTTTGCTGAATTTAAACGTAAATGAGTCAAAGTATCACCACGTTGTTGGATAAATTTTTTAAATTCGGTTGGTGATAGAGAAGGTACAGTACAACCACACCATGACACATCCAATTTACGTAATACTGTTGCTCTTTTCGCTAATGTGGCAACTAATTCAGTGGTAGCTAAATGCCAATATGGTTTTAAATTTATTTCACTATACAAGAGTGGATGATTAGAGACATCGTAAAAGAAACGTGATACTTTGCCCACACGGAACAGCGATTTCATATCTAAATAACTGAATATCTTTAGCAGTATGTCAAACTAGAGCAATCGAAAAATTATGTAGAATTAATAATAATAATTCTGGACAGATAAAAACAGCACAACATAGAATTTTTACTTACAGGCATATCTTTTAAATTGCATTGTTCCATTTCTTCTACTTTTTCCTTCTCTTTGTTAATTCCATTTTGATTTTCTGTATACAGTTGTTCTTGGTGAATTGTTTTAGAAGCAGTTTTCGTCTCTTTATCAGATAATGCCGATAGAAACTTGTTTAAGTCGTGTGTTAAAAATTCTTGTAAACGTTCTTGATAACTACCTATGTACGTAGGGCGAAATCTCAAGTGATGTAATTTACATAGAATTGAACTTTTGTTTCGATGTTCATGATAATTCAATAAATATTCCATGTTATGTGTATTGAATTTTCTACCACTTAAGAGTACAGCATCAATTTCTGTGTAATAATCCAAATGCTGATGATTAAATTCTAGTCTTATTGTTCTACATGATGCGGTAATACAAAAAAAAAAATCCGATATTAGAATACACTTTTATTACTTTTTTAAATTTTTTTTTTCTTTTTTGTGTAGACTACACCACTTATGTTTTAAGTTGGATCACTTCAAATCCACTTCCTGTATCTTACCTCTATATTTGTTCTCCCATGTGAATTTATTATTAAATTGCTATCGGTAATTTACGAAATATTTTTATAAATTTTGGTATCTGTATGTTTAAAATTGGCAATAGTTATATAATTTCTTCCAAATTACTTTTCATATAACGCTTTATTTTTAATCAAGTTGTTATGTGGCAAAATTCACAAATTTAAATGTTACCCCTTTTTTCTTTCTTAACTTATAATTCTTTCTTTTTTAACGTTTTAGCCATACTAAGTAAAGTGGTGTAGGATATTCAACAGTCAGCTACGATTGATTACAGCATTTTTTTATTATATTTACTTACTTTGTTGGTAATTTAATTTTTTTTAACGGTGGCACAAAACATCTGGCCTTGTGTAAATTTTTATTTGGTTTCACATTAAATTCCTCAATTTCCCATAAGCATACCCAATTTTTGGTTATAGTGTATGCCCATATGCGTATCACAGCGCCTGGATTAAATGTTTCAAAAATTGCTATACCCTCCGGTAATAAATAATCTTCAAAATATAGCACGATAAAATCTTCAGCAGGTATTTTTGGTAAGTTTTGTGGTTGAATTTCTATTTCATGTGATGGAGCTTTATTCCACCACTCACCATAAGTACGCATGGCATATGTTTGTGGAAAATCACCATATTCGGGAAATTTGCTTGGTCTGCCTGTAATATTTGATGCGGTATATGATATACTTAAATCCATACCATATTGTGAACTAAAATCTAATACACTGTGAGCATATTGTTCAATGCGATAATCGGCATAATAAAATCTATCCATATCCAATACGGCATCATCATTCGCGTTCACATCGGAATCAGCATCTGCATCTTCAGAGCCACTATCTAAGCTATGACATTTCACTTTAAAATCAATTAATGTATCAACGGCAACTTCGTTATCATTATTATTTTCAATATTTTTATTAATCATATCTGTATTAGATGGGATAGTAGAAGGCGCGGACATTTTCAATAGTCGCTTTCCACTGCAGAGTCGTTGTAAATGGTGTTGTAATGTTAGTAATTGATCCGATATATAGCCGCATCCAAACCAGCTTCGAGCATATAATGGAGCTGGTGTGGATCTGGGCTGCTGCCACAATTGCACGCCAAACACAATTTTGTCGGCTGTTCAAGCATACACAGACACATATGAAATAATTGATTTTTCCACAGGCCACCAATAGTGCTGTCGTTACAACTTTGTTATGCTTTGTACTTTCAAGCAATATCACAAAACTATGATAATTTTCACTGCGCGCCTATTATATTACGATCTTACATTGATATTATTTTGTGCTCATGACAATGGCCTTGAACTTTGTTGTTCTTGTCTCTTGATTATGTTTTACCTTTCCGAAATCACGGTCACAATTCCCGTAGTTTTGCGATGTGTTGTCTTTTTTTTTGGAATTGTGTTTTTAAGATAATTTTGTCTGTTGTTTATTTAATACATATGTGCATACGTACATATATATATAATTAAAAAATGAAATGAAAGCGTAGTACTAATTTTTAATTTTCAGTGGTGGTTAATTTTACTTTGTAGATAAAGTATTATTTTCCAGTTACAAGAATTTATGATTTTTCTTTGTTTTGTATATTTACTTTGCACAACTTTTATGACAATATATAAAATGAAACATTTATATAATGAAATAGATTTTTAGAAAATTTTTTTCTTTATTTTTCTTTTTATTTAAATTGAAGTAGAACTTTTTTAAAATAGAATTGACTTTTATTTTTTACTTTTTATTTATTTTTTTCAATTAGAGGTAATAAAAATAATAAATGTATTTATCGATATGTTTTAGAGAAAGACTGTGTATCAATTACAAATCAAAATTACTTAATGTGAATTTTGACTCGATTGAGACGTTAGTTATTTTTGAAAATTGCAAATCTTATTGAAACATATTTTAAGCTATTGGTAAAAAATCTTATTCTAGAATAAAACAATACAGACAAATTGCGACATTTATATTATAACTTTATAGGTTATAATTTAAAAATTTATCGACTTGATTTTGTCCATTAAATTTACTATTCACTTTCATAACTAGCAAATTTTTATATATAGCAAAGAGCGAAAATAATTATTATTATTATTAATTGAAAAACAAAGTTCATGGTGAAGGCTTATATTAATTAAATACGATGAATGCCATGAATTGGGAGTGATAGGGAAACTGTAAATGAAATATGAACAATTTTTTTTGTCCAATAAAAAATGTTATGTGAAACTGAAGTTCAGAAAATTATAGATATGTAACCTCATTCTTCAAATTAAAATAGACGCAAGTAAGGCGAAAGGGAGGCGACTTATTATTTCTGCCTTATACAAATTTAAATGAACTCAATCAAATTCAATTATAATTTTTGTTTTGTGTTTTTCTCTTTTACTTTTGAAATTAATCATTTTACTTAAATTATTATTTATTTATTGCACGTTTTACAATTTATATATTATGGAATGTACATTTGCATTTTATTTGTATGCAGGAAGTACTTTAATACTTCATAAGTGTTGGCCGATAGAAAATTGTTCAACAAATTTATAAAACGGAAATGGAAAAAAACGATTGATTATGATTTTAAAACTGTTACAATAAAAAAGAAAAATATGCATTGTAAACTTACTGAACAACCCATAGTATGTACTCATTATTATAATTTGGTATAAAAGGTAAATAAATAGAAAACAAAGAGCACCAAATTTATAAGACAAAAAAAAGAGAAGAAGGAAAGAAAGAAATTTTATTTATTTTGGTAAATTGATTACAGAAAAAGTAAACAATTGAAAAGTTTCATGAATTATTATTAGGCCTAATTAAAATATATATATGTATGTTTTAGCGTATAGTTTACGGCTGAAGTATTTTGTATTTTACCTTGCTTAACATTTTTTGCAAATTTCTTAGGAAAAAGTTAAATGAAAATATTTATGGAGAAAATATTTTTTAGTTATAATTTTTATAATATTTAATTATACCAAATTAGTTCTACAAAAGTCTACTTTGTGAGTTCTAAATGATCAAAAATATTACTTAAAATTTGATTTAGATTTCTTGCGATAATTCTTTTATGTAACTTAATTTTTTTTTTTAGCAAAATTTTGCCAAAATTTAAAATTTTTGATATGGTTTGTTAGAAATGCTTCTCACAGTGAATTTTTAAAAGATTATTTCAAAATTAAATCAAATTATCAATTATCTTATTTGCTAAATCCACTTGATTTTAGTTGAGATAGTTACTATTCGTTAGAGAAGCTTCCACACAAAAAAATATTATGATTTGAAATGTTTAAGGCATTTCATAATTGCCTCTTATATGAGAGGTACTTTTAAAAGATGGATCGATTCAATTCAAAGTTATTCTCTTATTCCTTTAAAATGATGCGTTACCTTTTTCTTTTATAACATTTTCAAGTTCTACACAAAATTTTATACAAATAGATTCTTATGTAGAGAAAATGGATTCAAAAACTGCACTTAAGTGATTCCAATTTAAATTTTCTATTTCTTTCCAGGTTTTCATTAATTACTCATTTTTCCTTTTTTAGTTGGCACGTTACAAAAGGACTCCGTCTTAAGAGAATTAAACAACAACAAAAAAGGAAGCAAATAAGTTAGTTAAGATCGTTTGAGGCGAAATCTTAAATACCCATAACTTAAGCATTGAATTATGTCCACTTAACCTGTAAAACGCCCTTCCTACTTAGGTCTTGCGTACTTAACAAGAAATGGGTATAAAAAATTTTATGAAATGCCAAAAGTGTTGGGCATTTTATAATTTATAATTTTGTGTATACAAGAACCAATTATTCGATTTATGGCACGTATTATGAGATCCTGATTTCAATAAATATCCATTGACGATAATTTTCAAATTATTAATGGTCAATTATTAAAAAAGAATTTTACTTGATTACTTTACTTAGATTATATTATGTATACATCTTTTTAGCGATCAATTTAGTAAAAGTAAAAATAATAAAGAACATGGAACTTGAAATTTGGACGTATGCCTTAGATGAAGATAAAATTAATGCTAATCAGGTCTTGAGGCGTTATTTATATGATTTTTAACACTTTCGTTTTAATCTGATAAACATTGACACAGTCAATCAATTGATGTGAGTACAATTTTACTTGCTCACGAGTCTAACTAAGAGTTTTAGGGAGTCACTGTGCAGATTTTGTTCTTCTTTTGTATTTTACATTATTAAATTTCAAGTTAATTTATGGTTTATTGGTTTAATCTTAATCTTTAAGTTGTTGAATTAATGTATACAGAGAAAAAAAATTGTAAAAGAGAGAGAAACATAAACAAAGTAAATAAAAATTTTACACAATACAAATTAATGCTTTTTAGTGTTTGTCTAAGATAGATATTTTGTCTAAGATAGATATATTATTTATTGTTCTCTCATTATCTGTCAAAATCCTTGGTTTATTATTTTTTTAAGAAAAAAAATTTTCACATATAAAAACGCGTATACTAATAAACATATTTAGACATATATACTTGTTATTATTATTATTAATTGCCTGGTAAATAACGAGTACAGAAAAAAAACAACGCTCAACACCGTACTTAATTTAAAATTTCGTTTTACATTTTTGTTCCCTACAGCCGGTATTGTACTACTTCAGTATTATAAATTTTGTGTATATTTGTGTAATTTTCAGAAAATTCTGAGTATGGCCCAGAAAAAATTACTGCCTATTTGAGCTTACTTTGGCATCTGTTTAAGTACTACAAGTCCATGAAAATGCAGCTGGCTTTTCATGGCTTTATTAGTTTGAATTCTTTTGAAATATATTTCCAATGTTATTAAGGGCAATTAATTTTCAGGGTTATTTTGGCCAAGTAAATAAATGTGTTCAAACTTTTAGATCTCGCGTTTCTCATGTAATTGATTTTTTATGAAATTTTTTTTTTATTTTAGGCATTATGAAGGGTCCACATTGTTCGATTATAATTTCTGTTTTCCACAACTTGTTACAATGCGATTTTATAAATTTCATTAGTTCTTATTTTTTTTTTTAATTATTTATTGTTTTGCAATTTATTGGTGTTACTCTGTAAATAAAGTTGCTGCACAATTTATTTTTAAACTAAATCATTCAGAGTTTTGTGCGATTTGTTATTATTGTAAAATTTTGACCATTATCTGGCAACATCTGATAAATCGATTGAGCATTTTCAGAAATGATTGAGCAAGTGAGAACAGATATTGATGCCATTTATAACAACAATCGAAAAATATTTGATTGATGTTTTAAACAAGAATTTGCCATAATTTAAAATTTGAAATATTAATTGATGGCAATTAAGCCCATTAAAGAATTACAAAAAAATTAATCTAAATTTATAAAAACTATAGCAACATATTTGAATTAAAGTTCTGCCCACATTTATTTAACCAAAAAAAAATGTTTTTAATTATTAAAGATTTATTTGTAATTATTTTAGCAATTTAGATTCATATTTAAGAATTTAAAGATTATTTTTCTGTTCATTGTGATTTGCTGGAAATTTTATTTCTTTATTTTTTTATTTTTTTTATTTGTTTTATTTAATTTTTCTTTTTTCCTGTTGACGTTTCTTAACACAGATTTTTATTATGTGTAATAAAAAATGCGCTTACATATCTAAAAAAAAATATACAAATAAATAAGTCAGCGGTAAAATCGATCTATTTAAATAATTCTTTTAGATTTCTTGATTTAACTGATCCAATGATGCCAAATAATATTCCTTGTTGGCTAAAATATGAAATTATAATAATAATCAGATGATATCTGGTTACTTTTTTTATGCTTTGGTTTTTGGTTTTCTTGACCGATAACAAAAAGTACATTTTCTAGGTCGCTTCAATAGCTCGAAGCAGCACTTTGATTGGGCTATTTAGAGTCCTCTACAAAATATAAAATACCTTAGAGACTTATTGGTCCTTATGTTATTTAAAAATATATATTTTCTTTTTACACCCTACACCTCTTAGAATACTGGATATTAAAGGGATGGGCAGATGTTTGTAACAGCTTGTGAAGAAGTTGTAATAGATCTATCTTTTATTATATCGATCGAATTAGAGTCTCTTCCTAATTTCATTGCAGTCTCTCTTTCTGTCTGTCCAATTTGATATTACAATTTTGAATATATTTTAATGAAAATTGGTACATGTTTATATTTTGACATGTGTATCAAACTAGTTCCGAATCATTTGGTCAAAAGTTACAAGTTACAGTTTGAATAATATTTTGATTAATAATTTGACGTAATTAATTCATATTTTGAATCCCCTCCTGTATAACCCTTTCCAAGTAATTTAAAAATTGCGAGCTGCAGTTGTTTTATTTGATTTTTTAATTTCATTTGGCTAATTAGTGTAAGATATTTGAGATTCGGCCCTAATCGACTACAAAGTTTCTACTTGTTAATAAATTTATTTATTTTTTTATTTATGCAGGTGCTGGTTTCGTTGTTGTTGCTCATATCCGATTGATAAAATATTTTTCACTTACTAATTAAATTTTGATTGATATATTTATAAATTTTAGCAGTTACGTTAAGTTTAATAGAACACTTTTATAGAGCACAATTTCTAACTAATGAAATAATGAAACAATTTTCAATAAATGCAAAATAATGAAATTTTTATAGAGTTTTAGATCATTTTGTAGATAATTTGTTATCGCAATAAGAGCTAAATTACAAAAGATATATTTTGACGAAATTTATTAAGTGAAATGGCTTTGATTCAAGATATAACTCAGATTGCGTATCACTTTTACAAGTTTGCTTTAATTATCGATTAAATTTTAAGCATAATAAATCAATGGAAGAAGTTTAGATCAGATACGATGCATTTGTGAAATTTTTTTATTTTTTTTTCCATTCCAATATATTCAAATTCAAATGTGAAAATTTAAAGTTGTCTTCTTTGAGTTACTTAACTTATCAATTACTTATAAGATGACATTTTGTAGGATATTGGCCCTTATTGGTTTTTTTTGTTTTTGTTTTAAAATGGGAATTATCGTAAGCATATCTTTTTTTAATACAATTTTTCAATATTTTTCAATATTGTTTTGGCGTTTTAGCATTACAAATATTTTTGAATTGCATGTTAAATGTTACCTAAAGCACGCCATAATCTAAGTACCATAAGCCTTATTAAAACTGACGAATAAAAAGCTAAAAAGTTACTCGATGATTAATTGATAATTGAAAATTATAAATGCTTAAGTTGAGTTTTTTGGATACTTCAGTCTATTTCATTTGGAGAATTGCTTTTTGTTTTTTTATTCTATGTAAAATTATGCAAAAAATTTTTATTAGAAATCGCTAATTTGAGTATTGATTGATTGCTTGAACTTATTACTTTGTAATTCTGAAAAAAAAGTTTATAATAAAATTCATAGAGATAATTTTTTTATTGAAAATAAAAATCCATCTTAAAAAAGTGTTTTGAAATTTCAAAATGTATGCAAAAATTTACTTCTCTTACATCTTGTTAAAAATGTCTAAAGAGGAAAATCATTAAATCATAAGAATAATGAATGTAGAAAGATGATTTAATTTAAATAATTTCTTTTTGTAAAATATTCACAAAAAGGAAAAAGAAAGAAAATAAAATGCAATGCACAAAAACTGCAATTGTTGTAATACATTGGTTTTGCAACAACAAACAAATTTATTGAGATAATAAATCACGCAAATATACTGAGAGAGAGAAATTAAAAAAGAAAGAGAGAGAGAGTGAGTTAGATAAATAGATAACAATAATATAAACAACACATTAAATCGAATAAATTATTATAAAAAAGAAAAAAACAACAAAAACAAATAAGTAGAAAAACTGAGAGCAAAAGAGGAAAGAAGAGCGTGAAAAGCGACAAATGAAAAAAGCATAATGAAAAAGTAGCAATAAAAGCAATTGAATTATGAAAATGTAAAGCAACAGCCATAATAAAAAAAAGATAAAGGAAAAGTGATTAGAAGTTTATTACAATATCGTTCTCTTCTTATTCTTTTTCTTCTTTATCTACTGCTTGCGTATTCTTTTAAAAGAATGAAAGAGTTGATATGATGACGTTGCACTTGTGAATGCCCTCGTAACATACACAGCAACAATAACGAGAGCGGCAGCGGCAGCAATAGAAATAAATTGAAATTTGGGCCTCGATGAATTGTTCGTTCTTTTTAGTGGGATTGTTGGGCTGTTGTTAGCTTGCCTAATCACACTATTAACAATAACCACAACAATATGAATAATTATGATTGAATCTTTACTTCCCTCTCTTTCTCTTATTAGATTTTTTCTTTTGTGCTTTGTACTTAATGGAATTTTTTCGTTTTTCTTGGCTTAGACACTTAACGGAAATTATTATTATTATTATTATTGTTATGCTATGCCATGCTATGCGTTTATATGCAATAGAATTTTTAGTGTTAAATTGCTATGTTGGTGTCGGTGTCGGTGTCAGTGTCGGTGATGTTGTTGTTTTTTTATATCAATGATAAACAAAAAACAAAGAACAAAAAAAAAAAGAAGAAGAAATGAAACAAAGAAAACGAAAAGAAACTTATTGCTGTAGCAATAATTTTCCTCTTTGGTTTATATATATGTGTGTGCTTGTATTTGTGTTTTTTGCTCATATTTAATCATTCAAACATTTGCACATTGCGCTGTTTAATATTGTTGCCATTTATTGTTAATTGTTAGCTTTGCTGTTGCTATTGTTGTCTATTACAATTGTTGTTCATGTTATTATTATTATTGTTATTGTTATTGTTACTGTTGTTATTGTTTGTTAACAATAAAATTTTTTCTTTGCTTTACTTTGCTTTGTTTGATTAATAATGGTACATAAAAAAAAAAACAAGAAAAAAAGAAAAACAAGAAAAGAAACGCAAAAATCAAAAGCAAATATCACGCAAAAGTAAGAAATATAATAAAAATAAAAATAATGAAATGAAAAAGTTTCAGTTGTAATTTACTTGTGCTGTTGCTGCTGCTGCTGCTGTTGTTGTTGTTGTTGTGCTGCTGCTGCATATTCCTTCGTCTCTCCATTTCATAATGCATAAAAAGATTTTTTTGTATTGTTGTTGTTGTTAGTATTATTATTATTATTATTATTATTATTATTATTATTGGTGGTGGTTAATATTATTTAGTTAATATAAAAGTTGCTCTTGTTATTGCTATTGTTATTGTTATTGATGGTGGTGCTGTTGATTTGGTGCTATTGTGCTAATGCTATAATGCTGATTAAATGTAACTGCTTGTGTTTGTGTGCTTGGCATTATGTTTATTGTGACTTCATTCGGTTATCAGGTTGTTTCAATTTCAGTTGCCGACGTGATATTGACGAGTGACGAGTGAGTTAAAAGCGCTCTTTTTATTCTTAATGCATACAAAACAGCAATAATCATTGAAACAAAGAAAATGAATAAAAAACTAAAAAAATTATCCCAAAAATCAGATAATAAAAATTAGACAAATTATAAGAGAAACGAGACGAAGAGAAAATGAAAATATCATTATTTAGTGTAATTTGTGTAACGTTCGATAAAATTCTTTAAGTGCTCGTATTAACTAACGGAATATATCAGCGAAGAAAAGAAAAACAAAAAGAATAAAAAAAGCAATAAAGAACAGTAAGAAGTAGAAGAAGCAACAAACGAATAAAAAAGAACAAAAAACGAAAACAAATATGAAATTCATGTTATTTTCTAAAGAGTTTTCTTGTTGTTTTATTTGTACTTACTTTAACTGACATTCCACAGATTTTTCTCTCGTTTTAGTTGATTTTCGTATTAAAGCATTTGTTTGTGTACGTGTAGTTTTGTGTGTGTGTTGTGTGTGTGTGTGTGTGTGTGCGTGAAAATTGTCATGCAATTTATGTGTTAAATAAAAGTTTCTTTATGTTGCAGTTTGTTTCTTAAATTCTGTATTTTATTTTTGAATTACTTTCTCTGCGTCAGTAATTCGAAAGCAACAACTAACAATAAAGCGAACTGAGAAGCAAATAATTTCCAAAAACAATTCACTAAAAATGAATTTTATAGTAAAATGTGCGTTATAAAAATTTCTTTTAGAAATTTTAGTAAGTTTTAAAGCAAACGCAGAAGAAATAAAACTAAATGTGGAAAAGGAAGAAGAAGAAAAAGAGGAACGGCGTTAAAAATTATAATAAAAATAATAATATTAATAAGAAGTGCTAGAAATGGGAATTATGCTTTAATTTATGCCAACATTGAAAAAGTTATGGTTTTACTTCATTTTATTGTCCATATTGTCCATCTGTCTATCTATCCGTTTGTCTGTATGTCTGTCTGTGTATAGTTATATATGTAACGGCAACTTGTTAAAGAATATTTTCAATAAAAACGTTAATCCTCATCATAATCATCATCCTCATTATCATTATCTAATTATAATCGTTACATTTGAAGTTGGAGATTAGATTATAAAATGATTATTAAATTATAATTATTTTAGAAGTCTTGTTTGTTTGATTGTTTGTTTATGTTTAGTTTTTTATGTTAATCAATTGTTTTATGTTTATGATTATTGTTTGCATTTTTCTTTTTCATTTTCCTTTCGCTTACAATACGTCAACTTCATCGGATCTCTTTCAATATTCTTTTACCCTTTTCGTTCATCTCAACGAATTTAATATTTCTATTAGAAAGATTTAATTATCATTATAAGTAAAACATGTTAACATAAAATTTATAATGAGAAAACATATAATAACCAGCCATAAAAATTATAACAACAACAACAATAAAACCATAAAAACATCACCTTAAGTTCAGTCATTTTTTTTTATTAGATAATTACTTTAATATGAAGTCAAAAAAAGTCTACAAATTCTATCTACAATTTATGAATATATATGAATCCGTACACACACACACACATACACACACACCAACACAAAACACAAACACAAATACAAATTCAAGCAAAGATAATTATTTGTTTTTTTATATGCCATTATATTGTTATTATTATTATTATTATTATTATTATTATTATTATTATTATTATTATTATTATTATTATTATTATTATTATTATTATTGTTATTATTGGTATGGTATTGTAGTAGTAGTAGTAATATTTGTTGTTTTCATTGTTAGTATAAAATTGAACACCTTCTTTTTTAAAGAGAAACATAAAAAATTTTTTTTTCACACATAAATAATGTGAACAAAAAAATCTCGTTAAATTTTTAAAAATAGTAAAATTACTTAAAGCTTACTCTCTACATAAATTCATCGTAATAAATATATTTGAATAAGTGATGTGAGTGATAGTACTTGAGGCCCCGATAAATGTTTTTCTTTTTTCATATTTTTATTCACATTAGATTTTTATGAGTTAATAAAAATTCCATTTGAAATAAAAATTTTGTAATTTTGTGTGCCCACTGCATCAACATTAAATCATAGTAGAATGATGGGAAATATATCAAAATGTTGTTGGTTGGATATCTTTTGGTGCATTTCTATTTTAGTATGGTTTTATCTTTCACATGATGAATTGGAAAACTTTTCAGCATTCTCAAAAATAGTTTTTTAGTTATTCTTTAGTGAATTCGATTTTGTTTTGGATTAATTTCTTCGAATTAAGTTGGATTTCTTTATCTAGAGTACGTTTTTAAAAGTATGACTGTAATCTTCGGAAGTTAAATGTGGAGAGTGCGGTGGCTTCGTCATTTAACTTTATTGTTGCTGTCATTATCGAATCGATTACGGATTTTCGGGTCCAATCAATTTAAAAACAGCTGGAAAATATTTAAATTTTCATGAAAAACTAAAAAAAAGTTTTTTTCTATGACGTTTTAAAAAAATATTTTATGGAGTTACTTTCTAGGCTACTTCGGTGGCTGACTAGAATGCTGCAAAATATTTCTTTGATTTAAAATGGGAACATTATCGAATATGGCTGAGGAAGCCACTGTTTTGTTTCAATTATATTTCCTCTCCTATAAAAAATTACTTTTGCTAGGTCCAAGAAATTTTTTTTAAAATATCATTTCGAAAATAACAAAATTGAGGAACCTGAAACCAACAGAGTAATGAAAATGTTATAATAGAATATTGAAAAATTTTGACAGACCAATAACGGTAATTAAATTCGTCCAAATTGTCATTAGTTAATTCCATTTGAATTTCCATGCAAATGAATAATTTTCTTTATATATTTCAAATGTTCAAATTTTTAGTTTCATGTATTTTCTATCACTCCATTCTATAAATAATTTTATGGCACATACACTACACGACTTTAAACTGTTCCTGATAATGAATAATAAAAATAAAAAGATGAAAGAGAAAAAAAAGAAAGAAAAATAAAATAGAAGAATTTGCAGAAGTTTTAAATTTCTTAATTTTAAGATTAATTTTAAGATTTTACATATATGGGCTATTTAAAAAAATAAAATCAAACTTGTTCCAAAAAAAAAAAAAAAAAAAACAAAATTAAAAAAAATTACAAATTTTGTTTAAAAAAAACCAAAAATTAAAAATATATAAATAAATGGATAAAATGGAAATTCATGGCAAATGTTATATATCATTATCTGTAAAATTTCGTATAATTTCTCAATACTTCTTAGAATAATTTTTACAGAAATAAACTAGTTTTGTCGAAACGTATATGACATTTGTAAGAATGTAAAAAAAAATTTTCTGCCACTAGGAATGCACTGCTATCTATTCTAAATCGATTTGTTTAAATCTGGTTGTCTGTCTATTTTTCTATATAAACGTCAAATATGCAAAAATTGTGACATTCTCATCATCTCAACTTCATCTCATGCAATTTGAGTTCAATGGCCATGCCCACAGATCGGTTATAAATTACTTTTGACCAAATGAAGTATTAGAGATTGTTCAATTAGCTTTAATGCTTAAATGCGGAATTGCATCAAAATGAAGTTGAATATAGGCCGACTGCCTATATTTGGCGTACCATTCTTCTAATCTTTCGCATAAATGACAAATTTTTGTGAAATTTTGAAAATTTTACATGCCAATTAATTACAAAAATTGATAAAATTATTCAAAGAGACACGGCCAGAGTACAATTTAAGTATGACACATCTTGTTAGATATAAATTTTTGTTTCTTGATTTCTGTTTTTTACTTATTTTTCGCAGATAATAGAAAAGTTAGGATTAAAGTGCTTTTTATGCTTATTTTTGCATTTATCTGCCTGAGGGATCTAGTCATATTTCTTTCCCCTATTTATATTTAATTATCCTATAGATCAAGGAGGTGAAGATTTTTTTTTTTAAATTCAAATCATTCACAATTGAATTGAATGATTCATGAGATTTTCTTGTAGAGGATCTTTGCTATATGAATATACTCTTCAAAACAAAAAGAAACGTAATAAAAAAAAGAAAAAGGAAATAAAATCAATGCAAAACGAGCTGTATGAAACCTGTACAAAAATATTTCATGATTGTGATCAAATATTTGCTTCTGTATGTGTATATATATGTGTGTATATATTTGTTGATATATTTTCAATATATTCAATCTTCCATGCATGCATGATATAAAATCACTTGATGATGAGTTGTTTGTGCTCGCTATTTGTTTGTGCTTCTCTTTTGTTATAGTGTGTTGTGTTGCGTTGTGTTGTGTTGTGTGATGTGATGTTGTGTATATATGATTAACCTTTAAACATGTCGTGTGCGAAAATATTTCTGTTATTTTATTATTGTTGTTGATTTTATGACATTATAGAAGGACGTAATTGTTGTATCATATAAACAGGAGAAGCAGAAAAGCAGTAGGAGCAAAAGCAGAAGCAGAAAAAGTAGAAATAGAAGAAGTAGGAACAGGCGAAGTAGATAAAGAAGTAAAATTTTATATATACAAAGAAACCTGATTATAGCACAAACATAAACCAGCTCTCTCTACCTCTCTCTAACGCTCTCTTACTCTCTTGCACACAAACACATACAGGCACACACAAACGACTATGTTTTAATTTTATTCTCTCAGCGAATTTTTTTCGTTTTAACTGCACCTAGTGAATGGTATTTTTTTACATTCTTTATTCATAATTATTCTCACATCAAGTGTGATTTTAGGTATTATAAGTTATTAATGGCATTTGTAATATATTCCTTTATAGTCAGAATCATTTTTTGAATCGTTTTTAAACTTTTAAGTGGATTTTTTTGGCCTTCTAACTCCTTTCCACGTAAATTTCATACAAAGCTCTACAAATGGGAATTTTTCAAAGGTTTTATTAAATTTTGATACAAAACTGTAAATCCATCTCAGATAGAATGCTATTATTAAAAACTTGTTCACTTCATTAACCAATCAGGCTGTCCCGCTTTCCCATCTAAAATAAGTTTATATTTCCTTTTTATTATCAATTTTGGGGCGCGCAATTTTCCATTTATTAATCTAGTCAGAATAAATTTCTGAAACGATTTAAGTTTGCTAATTTCTACGGCAGACGCACTTCTATTTGAAGTAGAATTTTATTCAAAGCCGTTAAAATAAGGCCATCAAAAGGGCGGACAATTTGTATAAAACTTTTTTTTAAATCAATTTAGAGTTTGCAATTGTTACGTTATTTTGTTTAAATTCAATACCCAGACATGTTTTGATCTCAGAAATCGATCGAAATTGATTATCATTAATGAATTTTTAGAAGCATTTTCTATTCTGCATAAACGGTCTGTATTCTCTAAAGAATCGCATTTTAACGAAAAGGAAGTCGTCATATAGAAGCAAAATTTTCTTTTCCGAAATTAAAAAAAGTCAAGAATTACAAGTTCTATTTGAGCTATACCGATCCATTTTTTTTAAGTCATCAATTTTTTAAAAATGTACAATCTGACGTTGTAAATTGTATTAGGGTAAATATTGACGATCGCGTTCGCTGTTGAGCATTTCTTTTTTTAGGTGTTTCATTTTTGCCTTTTTTGCTCATTTTTTAAAAAATTTTGTAATTTTCTTTTATTTTAATTATTCCATTGAATTATGACTTTTAATTAAATTGTTGGTGTGCACTTGCAAGAAACATCATTACTCGTTTGACAATTTTCGCATTTTCGCATTTTCGCATTTTTTTGTTGACTCGCTTTTTGTTTGTTTTTTTTTTTTATTAATCTTTAATAAAAATAAATTATATTTTTATGGTAAAATTAATATAAATCTTTTTCATGTATTTCTTCTTATTTACTCCTATCCATTAGAGAATATATCTCTGTCAACACAGAACTTAGAAGAAGCGATTTCTATTTCAAAACAACAAAGAAAAAAAAACACGAAAAAAGAAGCAAAAATTTGAAAGAGTTGGTTTTTCGGTGAAGAAAAATTGTTGCGAACAAGAACTTTAGCATTTGGCTTTGAAGCCGTAATAACAACAAAAAAGAAACAAAAACAAATACAACAACACCATTGCAAAGTGAAGCAAAACAAAATAGAAGCAAAACGAGAGAAATAGATAGAGAGTAAATTTTTCTCATTAAACCAAAAAAAAAAAATAAACAAAGGAAAAACGAAAAAATCTAATAACTCAAGAAAAAAAAATTAAACTAAAGAAAGAAAAAACTTATAAGTAAAAAAGTAAATCTGAAATAGAAAAAGAGAGAAAAACAAATGATTTATGCTAAAATTCCATGTTCTTCTCTTTCTTTTCTCTTTTCTTCAAAATATAATTAAATACTAAAGTAAAAATGAATTTGAGTAATTAAATCGTTCAGTCAGCAATTAATAAATAAAATCAAAAAAAAAAACCAAAAAGAAAAGAAAAGAATAATTAATCGAAAAGGGGACAACAAATAAATAAATAGAAAAAATCACATCAGATAAAACAGGAAATCATAGAAAAACAGTAAGTAACAAAAAAAATAGTAAATCATAGAAAAAAAAATTCAATCACAAATAAATCACATCACAGAAATAAAAGAATATTATAAGAAAAAATTAAATTAATAAGCTTTACGAAAGAGTTTTTTTATTGTTGTGAAAATGGCAACAAAAACTTTATTAAATTGTGTGAATAATAATCAGTCGGCACAGAGAGTGGGTGGCGTTTCCATAACAATTAATCAAAAATCTCAAATATTAATAACGGATGCAACACCTATAACAACAATAACACCAACAACAACAATAATAATGCCATTAACATCAACAATAACAACAACAACAGCAGCAGCAGCAGCAACAAACAACCAACAGCAGCAGCAACAACATTATCGTCCACTATAAAAATGAATCAAATGGGAGGAAATTCCGCTTTAAATGAAAAGCACAATAAGAACAAAATAGAATCATCAGCATTGCCATCAAAATTTAGCATATTTAAAGATAATAAGCCAATATTAGCAACAACAAACATTAATAATAATAATAATAACAACAACAACAAAAATACTAATTGATATCAATGGTAAAGAAGAGATGAAAATAAATACATCACAACAGAGACAGCAACAGCAAGAGCAGCAAGACCAATATATTAACACCAATAACAACAACAAAAACAATAATAATAACAATAATAATAATAATAATAATAATAATAATAAAATAATAATATAATAATAATAATAATAAAAATGCTTTAAGCCATTGGAGCAACTGCCATGAAAAGAATCATAATCAGTTGTCTATAAATTTAATTGGAAATGAGAAATTATCCTCAATTATGAATGCAACATTTACAACAACAACAACAACAACAACAAACAACATTAACTACATCAGCAACAACATGGGCGACAACGACTCAATCAATGTTGATAAATAATGATGATGTAGAAAATTTCCAAAAATTTCCTTACGAAACAATAAATTACGGTGATAATTCACCACAATTTCATCATAAATATCAAACTCACCAACATCATAATTATGATCATTATCAATATCCAACATCAAATGCAATTGCAAATAGTAAAATTTATGAGGAAATTTCAAATAATTATGACTTTTATAATAATAATAATGACAATAATAATAATAATGATAATGATAATCGAATAGTAAGCGAGAGGCAACAAAGCCAGCCAAAACATTGGCAACAATCATTAATGAAAATTTCAATGATAGAGTCACTACCATACCATAACACATTGCCTTTAACTTCTACAACAACAACAACAACAGCAAAAACAACAAAAAACACAGCAACAGCAGCAGCAACAACAATAACAACAACAAACAGCAGCAGCAGCAGCAGCAGCAGCAGCAACAACTTCTTCATGGTCTACAATTCCTTCTTCGGCTCTAACTTCTGCAGCTTTTGTTGCTAATACTTCTGCTTCTGCTTCTGTTTCCTGTTTCTGTTTTTGATTGTGTTTCTGGTTTTTCAAGTGCCACTCATTGTGATAATATAACAGAGCAGAGCAGCAGCAACAATAATAATATAATAATAATAATATAATAATAATAATAATAATAATATCGTAATAATCATAATAAATATGATGAAGACAAGACACAGATTTACTTGAATGGAAAAAATGGTAATGGCCAAACTAGTCAAGTAGTGAATGATAATGATGATAATAATGATGATGACGATAATGTTGAAGTTGATGTTGATGATGGTGATGGTGATGGTAATAAGAGCAATCAAATTATTAATGATATTTATAATGATAATAATGATAATTATCATTATCATAATGATAATAATAATAATAATAATAATATAATATGAATAGAAATAATGATGATGAGCATAAAATAATTTTATATGAAAGAGAGGCAACAAATAAACACAACGGCCAGTTGATAAATGCTGAAGATCAGAGAAAACATTCATTGGATATTTTCAACTCAAACAGTTTATTTAAACAAGCGGATGAAAATAGTACCAATGAAAATAATAATAATAATAATAATAATAAAAATAAAAATAAAAATAGTAATAGCAATAGGATAACAACGACTCCAACTTCTATACAATTGAATATACCAAATGTTAATTCATCGAGTGTGACGTTATGTGGCGCCCGTGAAACGAATAAACAATTTCTACAATTAAATGAAAATCAAATTAAAAATTATAACAATAATAATAATAATTATAAAGATTATAACGATAATAATAATAATAATAAAAATTGTAATGGCCAAAAAGAACATGTTGTCAAAATTCAGATACAATCGAATGTTGATCATTTGCAACAACAACAACAACAACAACAACAACAACACAACAACAACAACACAAAAAGTGATAGGCGAAAAACGTGTCTCAGTGGTGAAAATACAAAATTCGCAAAATAAAAAATTTGAACAAAATTTGATTTCTAAGAAGATTGAAATTGATAAAAAAATGGTGCAAAAACTTTTAAATGATCAAATTTTTATAGCAGCGAAACAGCAAAATTTGAATGTAAATGATGTTACGCCCACAGTCATATCTACAAATAATGCGAATGCGAACGTTTCAATGATCGATTTGAATTGTGTAATAACATTAACATCGACATCAACAATAACAACAATAACAACAACAATAACAACAACAGCAACAACAACAACAACAAATTCAAATTTTATGTATTATATAATGTCAAGTGGACAATTCTCACCTAGCGATACTTTGGATAGTGGCACTGGCAGTGATTTAGAATGCAATAGCCAATCAATGCAACAACAACAACAATCGCAACAACAATTGCATCAACAACAACAAAATCATCAGCAACAGCAATTGAAACAGTTGAAGCAAACGCAACATCAACAAAAACAAAATTCTCTATTTAATTTGCCAACAGCAGTTAACTCTTTACGAAAAATTAATACTACTAAATCCAATAATCAAAATAATAATGATGATAATAATGATGATAATGATGATGATAATGATGATGATGATGATGTTGCCAAATCTAAAATGAAAGTGGAATTAGATAATGCGAGAAAGGCAAAAATTCGTATAGCAAATCAAAAGCAAATATCGTCGTCTTGCCCATTCACGGATAGTGAGGAAAGTGAAGCATCATCTTTAAGTAGTGATTCATTGCATTCACATGAATATCTGAGGCAATGTTCTGCCTCGTCGAATCCATTATTGATAAGTAAAAATAATAAATTATTTGGTACATTTTTACCTGATTCTCTGTTGCGTGATATTCGTAACGGTTTAAAATTTCAAACTCACGAATACGAAACGGAAAATGTAGTGGACAATGATGTGAATGAGAATAAGCATGAGAATAAGGATGAGTATGAAGAAGAAAGAGAATTATCAATAGAAATCAATAAAAATAGAAACGCTGATTTCGATCATACTGATAAAAATTATAAAACTAATAAAAAATTGAATGGTATTTCAAATTATGATTTTATTCAAACTCTTAATAATGCAAATACAAATACAAATAAAAATATAAAAAAATTTTGTGATAATACAACAGAAATAATTGAAACGAATGATTCAATTTTAAAGAAGAAACATTCCTCTTTACCAACGAAACATTTCCCTTTTCATATGATGGAAAATAGTGCATTTGAGGATAATAAAGTGAAATCCATAACGCGTAAATATGATGCTGATAAATATTATAAATTTCATTTAAATGAACGTGACAATTTTCAAAGTTGTACATCATTGAATGGCAGCCATTCGGTTTCCATCGATTGTACAGATGAATGCGAATCATCATTAATGCGTAACATCATCATGCATGATGATGCTTTTGCTGGTTATCGTGATTTACGTTGCGGTTCAACAACATCAACAATACGCTCATCGAAAGGTACAGTACGTGGTGTTAAGAATCGTGTACGCAATGGTATTGTCACATTCTTACAATTGCAACAATCGAATATTAAGGTAAGTTAATAAGTTTTCTTGTTTTTTTTTTTTTTTTGGGTTTTTTGGCGTCATAAGCATGACGCCATGTATCAAAAATTAACTCTTCTTTAGGCTGCCAAATGATAATTTCGATTCTGCTATTTGATATTACAAGTTTATGGAAAAAATAATTTAAAAAAAATTTATTAAAATAATTATTATTAAAAAAATTGTTATCGCCTTCAAGGCATCTGCACTTTTAGGCCATTAAAATTTTCAATGTTTCATTTTGACAATATATTTTGACAATCAAAAGATTAAAACTTATTTTGAATATAAATTTATTTAACAATGCTAATGCCATAAAAAGAGCCTTTAATAAAATAAAAAAAAAAAATTAAATAAAATTTTTATTTTATTTGTGTCAGTTAAAATGTATCTCTATCATTAAAATTAATGGAATGTGGCATTTGGCTACATTTGGCCACATTTTTTGTTTTTATTCTACAGTGATCGATTTGAAATTCGTATTGGATTAGATAAAGAAAGTCCATTCTTCACATTCAAAAATAAAATTATCAAGAGAAAAAGAAAACCGGTTTTAAAGTTGACATTTGAACATGAAATATCGTGCATGTCATTAAATGTTGTAGCAATGTTGTAGCAATGTTGTTGCAATGTTGTAGCATTGAAATAAATAACTCAGAAAACTAAATAAATATTTATGTAAATTTTTATGAATGATCTTAAATTCATATAAATTCATGTGCATGTGAATGTATTAGTGCACATGTACTTTATAATAAGATTTATAAGATTTTCGATTTATGATAATTTTTATTATTATTAAACATTTTACATTATAAAATGAGGCAACAACATAAACTTGTTACAAAGGTCACAAAAGTTTATTTTTTCTTTTTTTTTTTTTTGTTAATATTAAATTTAAATTTCAAATTTCAAATGAAAGAGTGAAAGTAATTGAAAGTAATTAAATTGTACATTAAAATTTTCTTTTTAAGGTATTTGTAATTTTTTTTTTTAGCACACACAAAATATTTGAGTTCATTCTTTAAAATTTCCTTTGTAACATAAAGTTTCAAATAGAAATTTTTATTAGAGAAATTTTTATTATGAAAGTATCTAATACATTGCAGTTCAGTTAAGTTCAGTTAAGTTGTTATTTTTATAATTTTTTTAATCAAATAAACAAAAAGACAAAATTAATTGTGACAAATTGTTTGTAAAAGTTTTTAAAAGTTTTTATAAAATATTTTTATATCTCATGGCAATTACTATAAACATACTTTTACTTAGATTCATTTTATGCCAACAACTGGAAATGGAGTTTTAAGACCCCTTTAATTTTTAACATTTATTTTTCCTTTCATGCACCAAACTATTTAGAATTTTATAAGAAGTTTATGGTGAAGCTGGCAGACGGTTTTAGATGGGCATACTCAGTTTATTGATTTTGTTATACTGATTGATTTTGAATAATTTTTTAAATCAACTTAGATCGATCAACAACAAGCTCTATGCAAGTTCCACTCTTTGTTATATTTTGATAAAATTTGATACAAAGTTTTGTTGTTGGATTTAAATATCTTTAGAAATGACTAAGGTGAAATTAGTTCGATTTTGAGAAGAAGTAGTCTAAGAACGATCCTTTAGATTGTTTGAAATCTGTTTATTCATACAAATTACCAAATTAAAATTTCTATTTTTATTATTCAATTTTTATAATTTTTATTTATCAAGAAAGAGAAAAAATTGACACATTTTCCTTTCAGTGTTTCAAAAACAACGACTAATCTAAAACTTTGTTTTCTTTCTAAAAAAAGGAAAAAGAAAAACACATTTGTAAAAATTTTTTTAAGAGAAGTTGATATAATTTATTTGTAACATTTTGCCTAGAATTGTTAATTTTAGAATGATTTTTTCCAAATTATCGAACCTTGCGTATTTATAAATGTCATGCGATTGTTTAGGAATAATCGTTTAAGAATGATATGCCTTTTTTTGAATCGTTTTAGGTCTGTTTGTTTATTAGTTCATATGTTTTCAATTTTTAAGTTAATTTGATAAAATGTATTTGTTTTTTGAGGGCCACTGTTTAAATGGCATTGACTAAAATAATGGTACATTTTTTTTTTGAAAAGAATTATGGACAATTGTAAAGAATAACATTGCCACTTTTTTTGGTTTATAAATATTCAAAGAATTCCTATTCCTACTGCTTCCGTAATCAGTTCAATATTATTCAGCTGTTGTATTGTTCATTCGCATTTTATGAGAAATTAGCATGCTCTTAGCAAATTTGAAATTTACATATGATAGATTTTTTTTTTGATGTATATGGTTTGTTCCATATAAAACTAAATGACATGTGTGTGTTTGCGATACGTAAATTTGAATGTATAGCGTATTAATATGACTTTTAAAGAGCAACTAAGAAAAACCGGAATATGAAAAAGAGCTAATAAGCGATATAAACGAAGAGAACTGTGCTGCTCTCTTTTGTTCTACTTTGATCTGCTTTGCTTTACTAATGAAATTAAAAAGACGGAAGTGTTGTTTGAATTTATTTATTTTTTTTTGCTTTTTTTACTTTTACTGTTATTGTTGGTATTGTTGTTATGTTGTTATTGCACAATAACAACAGCAAAAGGGAAAAATTTTTAGAAATGAAATTTCAATTCGTCTCATACAAATATTAAAATAAATAAATAATAATAAAATAAAACAGAAATTTCCTTCAATTGTCATTATAATGAAAAAAAAAAAATTATATCCATTATTCAAACAAGGCAAGCCAAAAATAATAAAAATAAACAAAAATGACAGAAAAATGGACAAGAAAAATTGTAACCGCAATAAGGAACTGTTTGATGTTTATTTGGTGTACAGTGAAAATTTTATAAACTAGAGCACTTTGTAAATGCATTTGTATATTTTTGTTACATTAACCAAATTTGATTTTTACTTTCATTTTCTTTTTTATATTTGTAATGTTAAATAATTGATAATAATTATAAGCCAAACACGTAAATAACAACTAACATTTAATGGTGATTTACTCAAAAATGAAAAAAAAAAAAACAAAAAAAAAGAAAGGAAAAAACGAAAAATAAATAATATTTAAAGGTGGCCAAATTAGATTCAAGTGATATAATAAAACAAAAAGTAATTATAGTAAGAAATCGACTACGAAAGGAAATCGATTATTACACCATTTCCCCCAAAAATAACTGATCATTAAAACTCAAAGCATGTCATAAAAAAAAAGTTCAAAAATAAAGCCTTATAAAATTTAATAAATTTAACTTGGCAAAGTTTCTTACGTGAAAAAAGAGTTCAAGAAGTAGAGCTATCTGATTCAATCATTAATCATTAAAATTCATAACATTAAAGAAAAGGAAATTATAAAAGGGATGTCGTAAAAGGGAGGCCTGAGAAATACTTTAGATGGAAAGGAATCCAAGATATAGAGTTTTCTGATATAAAATTTTCACAGAGGTTCACTTTCATTAAAAAATATCGAAAGTTGTAAAGTTTCGTTTATTTTAAAACAAATCTGGAAAAATTAATATGATTGTAACCAGTTTGATTCTTCATTTTATGTTGAATCAAAAATTTTATCTTGAATTTAATTAAAATATCTGAGAAGTTGAAATCTGCAATTTTAAAAATAGCCAGATATAAATATGTGCCTAAAAGGAAGTCTTGAATTATGAGATATCTTAAAAGTTAGACTTATCTTAAAATCTTCTAGACATTATGCAGGTTATACAATGGGGCAAAGTAGATGCAATTAAATTATCGTGGCGGTTGCAGTTTGGAATTAGATTTAGAGCATTCAATTGAACAGCTCAAATACCAATAAAAGTTAATTTGTAAAATTTATAAACGGCATTCTAGATATTTCTGATCAAATACTTAAAAAACGGAAGAAAAGACTGAATATAAAAACGTGACAGTGAAATCTAATTGCATACATTTTAGTTGACGAGACAACTTTTAACCTTCACAAAACCACTCTATGAACTTGAATATTCAAAAAAAAAAAAGAAAAAAAGGAAAAAAGAAAACGTAAAAAGGCAAAGAAATTCAAATGGTATTCATGAATTAAATGAAATTTCAAAAAATATTGAACAATTATAATGATCAAGTATCGTTGATTCGAATTGAAGAATTAAATTGTTGTGGTTCAACAATTTATTAGAAAAATATTTTTTTATTTGAAAGCATAAATTGTTTAAATAAACATTTCAAATAATTATAATGATTATGCTAATATAATTAATTGATTAATGATCAAATATAATAAACGAATTATTTATAGATCAACTTTTTAAGCAACAACAACAACATTAACTAATTATAATGATTTGAGATGCAAATAAATATTTTTTTTCCGAGTTATGATTTTTTCATATTATACTTCAAAATTTTTAAAGTTTTTTTTTACCACAATAAATGATTCAACATTTTTATATAGAAATAACCATAAATTTTTTCTAATTTCTGAAATTGTGGAAAAAAAATTTGCATTTAAAAATTTACGTAGGAAGCTAATTCTTTTTAATAATAATGGCCTTGTACAATGGTCATGTACAATAATCATATATAAAATTCAGTTCTTATATATTTTAATATGTCCGTCCGTCCCACCTTTTATTTGTACTTTCGCTTTTTCCTTATAATGTTATCAATTGCAATTGTAACACTTTTTTAAATGAAAATTTTTATATTTATATATCTCCCGCATGTCTAAATATTAAACTCTTAAAACGTTTCTTTCTTGAATAAATTTTATAATTCTCAATTGTTTTATACTACTTTTTGTTAAATAATATAAAGAAAAAAGTCCAAGATAAGACATTATGCAGAAAAACTGTTGAACCTATTTAGTTCGCCTTGATTGTTTTAAGTATCATTAACAATTCATGAATTGTCTTCTTCCTTATCAGAGTTAAGAACTTTTTTAATTATTATTTATTGTCACATTATAATTAGATCAAAATCGGATTTGAAACAATCATCTAATTCATCTAATTCTAAGAACATCAACAAAATTTCCGTTAGTCTATTTCGTTTTTACATATTATCAATACACCATGAACTTTATTAATTAAATTAAAAAAAAGAAAAAAGAAGAAAAAGCAAAAAATAAAATTAGAGAGTAACTTTGCGAGTAATGTTTTTTTTATATTTTTGCTTTTTGCTTAATACAACAAAAACAATATAAACAATATGTAAAAGAATTTGCTTTTTTTTTTTATTGTGCAATGCATTTAATCATGCACTAACATGAAAAACTAACAATACAACAATATTAAATGAAAAGAATACACGAAGAATAATTGCGACTAACTGTACTTGAGTGTGCAAATGTGTGACTGTGAATGATTATAAATGAATGTGTGTGTGTGTGTGTATGTGTCCATGCTTGAATGTCTAAACATATTGAAAGGAAAGAAAACTAGACAAGGAAAAAAACAAATAATAAAGAAAATGAGTAAGTAAGAAAAGAAAAAACAAACACCTGTCGAAAATATAATTGTTCATACAATTCTTGACAGATATCATTGACATAAACCGGCCACAGTGTAACGGCAAAGTGCAATGAAACAATGCAATAGTGGTAACAGTAACAATACTAAAAATAGCAACAATAGCAAAAACAATAATAATAGCAACAACAATAGCAATAATAGTAACAATATATGTAACAATATACCTCTGAAAAATTGCTGCACGAATGTCTAAATGGAATGGAACAATAAAAACAGCTAGTCATTGTTATTGCTGCTGTTGCTGTTGTTGTTGTTGTTTTTATTGTTGCTATCTTTAGTATTGTTATTTTTTGTTGATTTTATTTCTTTTATTGCAACAGCACCAATCATTGTTTGTTGATTGTTTGTTGAATGGTGCTTGGTATTGCATTTGTTTTGTGTTTGGTGTTAGCTGACTGCACTGACTGATGCAAACTACACAAAATTCAATGTAATCATCATGTGAAAGATCAGCAAATTAATTTTACGTTTTTTTCTCCTATTTTTTCCTATATTTAATTTTACTTGAGTTTTTTTCGTTTAGATTTTGTTAAACAAAGTAGAAAAATTGTACAGGAGTATCAAAGAAATAAAATAAGAGACGAAAGTGCTTTTAATAAAATAAGCGATGCAGTGATGTTTTGTGAGAAAAGGACTGATTAGATGGGTTGGTTGGTTGGGTTGATTGCATTGGTTGGGAGAGGGGTGGTCAGGAAAATATCGTAATTTTTGTCTATGCCATAATATGAAGGAAGCAATTTGATTGTTTTCTTTCTTGTGGTTTTTGCGTGCATGCGTAAGATTATTCCGTTTATATGAACAATTATATAATAATTAAATTTAATTAATTTCATTATTATAAAATTGTGAAACGGAAAAATTTGGTTTAAAACAAGAAAAAAAAGTCACGAAATTATTAAAGAATTTTTTTATATCAAGATACGTTTGTTGGCAAAGGCAAAAGAGGCGAAAAAGGGGAAAAAGACGAAAATGTGTTGATGTTTACCAATTGTTTTAATTAATTATAATTTAATTATCGATAATGAGAAATGTTTGAGAATTAACTGTAACAATTTAATGTATTTATTACTTTTTATCATTTGTTATGGCAAAATTTTAAAATATTTAGTAGATTGCAGAGATTGCATATTTTTTTTACACATTCAATTTTTACAATGCATTTTTTTATTATTGTTTTTATTGTTGTTGTTGCTTTCGTTGTTATTATTGTAATTGGTGTTTTAGATGTTTTTAGAGCTTTTTTTCTTTGGTTTATTTCTACTGCTATTTTTTATATTTTGGTTAAATTTTTCTTCTTTTACATTTCAGTTTATAATTCATTTAAAGCCGTCATACAAGTGACCTGCTTTCTCTTTTTAACTTTTTCAATGCAGCATGTATCATAGTTATATGTTTTTGTTGCCGCTTGTTTGTTTCTTTGACTGTTATTTTGCTGCTTTTGCTAATTTTGCTCTTCAATTTATGGCCGTCACATTTTCTGCCTGTTACTATTACTTTTGCCATCTTTGTTGTTATTGTTATTATTATTATTATTATTATTATTGTTGTTGTTGTTGTTGTTACTAATGCTGTTCATTTTGCTGCCGCAATTGTAATCGTTTGTCAATGTATTTTCAATTTCAGTTTACAAAAATTGAAAAGCAAAGCAATTAGAAAATCAAGAAATTCCAAAATTCGAAATTGTCTGCCATCAGGAAATCTAATTAAATGGAATGTAGAGAATTTAAATTCATTCATTCGTTTTACTTCTACCTTTTTACCGCTTACGTTTTAATTCAATTCAACTAACTTTTCAAGTGACACAAAATACTAAAAATTAATAATAATAATAACAAAAATAACAACGACACAATTTAAATATTGAAATTTCACTTTTCAAGTTCATTCATTTGTACATTATTAAGTCGGTTAATGCCACTAAGTTTTCAATGATTTTACAATATTTCATTGATTCACTTATAAATTCTCACAATTAACCACCACAACTATGGGTCATTAAGTAATGACTCGTAGTTGTTATACAGATGCTTTTTGTATGGAATCTTAAGAGTATTGAGAATACGTAATCGAATCTTTGGGGCCTATAAAATATTCAACGCTCATGCCAATAACTGCATCATTTTCTCTGTTTTACTCTTTGTCTTCTCTAGCATTGTTTTCGTAGACATCATGATAATCAATTTCATCTTCATAATTATTGTCATCTTTATCATATTTTGAGGGAAAATATTTTTAAAAAACTCTTAATATTGATTGAAAGGTAATTTTCCTTTGTTTTTTACATTTGGCTCAGGCTTTTAACTCATTTATTGTTGCCATTATTTTTTTTGCCTTATTATGTAATTTTTTGTAAATTGGTAAAAGAAATCACTGATTCACTAATTGACTGATTGTCTGATAGATTCTTCAAAGAGAAAGTGAATGGTTTACCTTTCTCAAAATAAAGAAAATAAATAAGAAGAACTTGTTTCCGTCAAGGGCATGCTTAATAGAGTTAAGGCCAGAAAGGTAAGAAGCGCCAAGGAAATTGAAAGTATTTCTTAGGAATTGTTTAAATTACAATCGATAATCGATAACTATCAATTTAGCTTGACTTAAATTTATTGTACAAATATTTTAAAATGTACTTTTTCTATTTCTATAAATATTAGTTACAAAAAATGAAAATGCTAAAATCAGTCAAGACATACGATGAATTATTAAATCCCATTTGGCCTTTAGATGATTAAAAAAATCATAAAAATTAGATATATGAATAAAGAATTGATCTAGTTTAATTTTCATGTATTCAAACTTTAGTTATGGCGATTTTTTGCCTAAAACTTTAAATTTTATATCTATAAATTAATTTTAAGAGAGTACATTTTTTAACGCAATACGCCGTCATACAAGAAATGACAATTTTTATTGGACGTTTTTAGACGTATAACTCAGAATTAATTGCCTGCATATTTGGTTATCATATAGACGGAAGTACTTACTTAAACGGACTGACTTGTTTTGTCATATGAAAAATTAGATGCATTTTAAACTTATTCTAGATGTTGTAAACATCTCAATTTGCCCAGAAACTTCTTTAAAATCTTTCAAGAATTGGTGCTTGCGAGTGCCAGATAGGCAAAGAGATTGATTAACTTAAATTACATCAAGTCGCCTAATTTAAAGTTAGATTCTTTTCGGACGTTGAATAGACTTACTTAAAACTGCTTACAAAGCGTTTAGACGCGTTTTAAAATTTTTCTCAAATGTTGCAAATATCTCAATAAGCGCATCCAATTTGCTAAAGTAAATCTAGATCTAGGTTAGATTCATTTCACATCCTTCACATCGAATGTTACAAACATCTAAATAAATTGAATATAATTTGTATTTGATGAATTTTCAAAGCAGTTTATTTCATCATGTCATTGACCTCATTAATTTATAACCCTAACTCTGTGCTTTGTACTCGATTGGTTTGTGTTGTAGTAATCAACAACAACATTGAATAACTTTGAAATCATTTTTTAACATTATTTTTTTAATTTAATGTTATTCGATATTCCAAGTTGCATGTGCAATTTATATTAATTAATATTTGCTTAAGCCAAGCTGCATTGTTTACCATATATTTATATATTGAAGGTTGTTTAATAAATTCATAGCAAAACACACATAATGTGTAATGTAATGTAATAGGAAACAGAATAGTTGAGAATAGTTAAAAATAGTTGATTGAAATAGAAAAGGGAAAGTTGCCACCAAGCCAAACATTTATTGAACAATTTTCCAAAAAAAATAATATAAATTAAAATATAAAAATTTAATGTCTAGCAATAATGCTAAATTGTATGTGTAGTTTAGTGCAGCGTAGTCATGTTGAAAAATACTCTTCACTGCATGCAACTCTAATAATAAAGAAGCACAATTTATGCGTTATTTACAGTAAGCAGTAAACTTTTTAAGGCCCGTTTTTTTAGGTTTTTCGTCTCTTTCGTTTTTTTCGTTTTTTCGTTTTTTTCCATTTTTTTCTGTTTTTTCCTTTTTTTCAATTTGTTTGTTGTTGTTAATGAATTAGAAATAAGAGAAAGAGAGAAGATGAATTAAAGGCGAATTAAAGGTATAAATAAATCATGAGGAGACATACAAAACTATTTTATTTAGCTTTTTATATTTGAAATAGAATCTCATGGAACGCTACAATGAAATATAAATCATACCGTTTTTAAATTCTTCTTTATTGTCATTATCAATCAAATGAGATAATTGATTGAAATTAATAATAATAATAATAATCATCCATCATTGATGGTGAAGTGTAAATAATAACAACAAAAATAATAAAAATACCAAAAATAATTGTTAAAGTATTAAACATTTTTAGCATTTTAAATATTTTAAGTTGATGCCTAAACTAAGACGCTTAGGTTATATTTTGTGAGCACTTTTTCGTTTTTCGTCTTTTTTTTTTTGTTGCGCTATGAAGCAAATCCAAAAAGCTGCATTGCTGCTCAATCAAAATAGAAAATCAATGTTGAATTGAAATTTTAGCTTTTTTGACGTTATAAGCTGTTTGAGCTCTTAATCTGTTTTCTCCGAGTGTGAGAGCAGGATTCTTAAAATAAGAGAAGATATTACATGAACTGTAGTTGTCTCTGACGGTCTGTTCAATATTTTCCATACTCGGCAACATCTTGAATAAATTTATTTAATTACTTGATTTTTCCAAGAAAACAAAAAAAAAGAGTGGGATGCTTTATTAGATATGATTCTGTTGCAGCAGATAGTAGTATCTGTGGTGTCTGTTTCAACAGGAAATGAATCCATGATGAAGCTTAAAAAAGCATTTAATTTATGTCTTTCATTCATCTTTTGCTTTTTTCTTTTTTTTTTGTTAAAATGTTTTTTAAGGTTTTATATTATTATTTAGGAAAGAGTAGACTAAATGAATCCCCTACTTATGGCTAACTTTATATTGCTTTTTATATATTGCAACGTACCCGGAAAAGTCTTAACATTTTAAAGAGTTTGTTCTTTTGTCTGGAAAATAGTTTTTATTTAGCTTGTGAAAACTAATATTTTTGCGCTTGTTTTAACTTTGCAACCATCGAAACTTAATTAAAGTGAGAACAAATTTTCCGATACGGAAAAAATGAAGTGTAAATTGCAAATTGCCTTTGCAAAAAAAAATATTACCTAGGACTATTTTATTAATGAAATGTTGCAACATTATTAAGAACTTAAACGTATCGTAGTGTCAATTTTAATGTAAATTGAGAGATTGATAAATGGCAAAGAATCATTCGCATCATACAAAAATCATTATAAAAACAATTGTAATTTCTTAGTGCGAGATTTTATGTAGTGCTATAAAAAGAAAAAGAATCCAAGTGGCTCGCTTGACTTTTTCTTTCACATCTTTTGAAATGAAATGATACCAAATTTTACTTCATTTCATGTGATATAATCGTACTAAAAAGTCATTTCATTTATACAAAACACAAATTAAAAAACAGTAAAATAAACCGAAGGCAATGATCTTTAAACGCATGCAATAACTTTTATATTAAATGAAGACATGCAAAATATTAGAAAAAATGAAAAGAAGAAACAGATGCCTCACAAATAATTTTTAAAGCAAAGTAATTGAAATTACAGTACAGTTTGTGTTTCCAGTTATTGTATTTTGTATTTAGTTTTTTGTTTTAGTTTGTTCGTGTGTTTAATCAACAAATCGTTAAAGAGCAAATAGAAAGAAGAAGAGAAAAAAAAATGAAAGACTTAAGACACAAACTTGATTAGAAAGCTTGTGTTGGCTTTTTATGGATGAAGCATCAGAAAGAAAAGAAATAACCAGTAAATCTTGTCGTGGCAAAGAGTAAAATGCATCAACAAACAACAAAAAATAAACAAAGTAAAGAAAAATACAACAATTACAGGAATAAAGAAAATACTTATAAATAATAAACAGTTTTATATTACAAATGTGAAAAAATGTTCCATAATTTGGTTAAAAATTGCTGTCATCTTCTCTGTGAAATGTAATGACCCATTTTCAAATGTAAAATTTCTTATTTAGAAAAAAGGTCAAACATATCTTGTTTTATCCATATCTTGTTTTGTCCAAATATCTCAGACATTACGATCTGCATTAAAATTAATGGTTTAAATTTATTATTAGGTCGTTTGAAAGTATATTTGATTTTTGTTTAAACAATTTATGAATTGCAGTTTTTTTTCACAGCCAATTTCATACTCAGGCCAGAGAATCATTAAATATTTTAATAAGTTCTTAATATAATAAAGTTTGTTTATGAAAATGTTAAAAAGAGTAGATTGATGAGTGGCATTTTCAAATAAGGAAAGTAAAGTTTGCTTTTTGCACAATTTTTGCTTGATCAATGTAAAAATTTTGCCGCTGAAAATTTTGGAGTGAAAAATCACTGCGAATAGTTGAAAACTTATTTTTTTTCATACTTTTCACATTTCCATGATTTTTTATAATTACTTTTTAAAATTGATCACATTTTTGAGAGATCGAGTATTCCAAAGTTTTAAAGTATGAAAAGCGCATGAAGTCCGGTTCAAATATTTAATATTTCCTTTAAAAAAGTGCGCTGTTGAAATAATAATAAAATAGTGACAATTAAAATTCGTTAAAATTTTTCGTTAATTAATTATTAATATTAATTTTGCTTAATTTTTAAAAATTATATTTAACTAACGGTACAAAATTTTTGGTTTTCTTCGTGATTTTTAGAAATTTCTTGAATTTTTCCTCTTCATTCTTTAATACAAAATTAATTAGCGAATCATAGAATATAAATGTGTAGGAAAAAAATTTAAGGCAATAATTGAATAAATAATAAAAAATTAAGAAAAAAAAAGGAAAATTTGATTAAAAATATTTTGTTGATATAAAATAAAAGTTAATTTAATTGGCTATTTCAATCAACACAAATTGATTTAATTGTTTTCATAAACTTATGTATATTTGCAATATATAAATATCGATCGAACGATCGATTGCATTTTATAAAATTAATTTATTTTATATATATATATATATTTTTTGTTACATCATCAATATCATCAATTATATTTTAATTATTGTTTATCTTTTCGTTTTGTTTTAATAATTTAATATATTTTGTTGCAACATATAAACATTTTACTACCACTGTAATTCTGTTTATTGTTGCAATTCCCATTAAATATTTTATTATAATTTATATTGTGTATCGTTTGCTTTTGTAATCGTATGTATGAAGATGGAAATGTTTATATTAATAATATTGATGTTAGACAAGATAGGCAGTACAAACTTATGTAAAGGAAAATATACACTGCAAAATGTATTGGTTTGTTTGGTAAATCATTTTGTTTTGTTGTGCCGTGAAAATAAAATTCGTTTATAAATATTTGATAATGAAATGTGAAATATATAAAATCTTAATAATCTAATGAAATGTTCCTTTATTAATTTGTTGTTATTGAATGGCTTTAATGTACCTTCATCAGTTTCAAATTAAATTATTGCATCAATATTATTCAAATCAACTTTGCTTAGAACATTGAACAAATTTTTTACTGCTCTTATTTACTCACTAGAATAAGAAAAAAATCTAATTTAAGTGATGTCTTTCATTTTCCGTGGATTTTTTGTATTCGTTTGATATGTGAAGCTAGAAAAGCTAGAATTAAATATTGAATAAATTATTATGAAATGAAGTTTCGCAATATCAACTGTCAAAATGCACTTTGACAGTTGTTTATTAGCAGTTGACATATGAACGTTGGCTGCAAAAATCTATAATTCGGATATTTTGTTTGTAAAGGAAGCAAAGCAAACAAACGAAATAATTTAACGAACGATTTAATAATATTAAAAGCAGTTGTAAAACAAATGTGTACAATCATAATATAATAAATAAAATGTTAGATGCATACTCTAATATAATGAATATAACTGTATATTTCATATATGAATAATATGTGAGTTTTTGTGAGAGTGAAAATGCATAAAAAATATTAAGAGAGAAGACAAAAGAAAAGGCAGAAGAAAAAGTAGAAGAATATGGTAGATATTTCAAGTTAAAGTTGTGCTTAAAGTTAATGTTCAATGACTTTGAAAGAAAATGTCTTTTATTCCATTCTATCATCTACTCAACACATCACTTTATCTGTTCAGATAATATAAATTTTCTCTTAGTATTTTTTTATTCTTTTTTGCTTTTCGCTCAATTCGTTCAAATTCAAGAAAAATCTTAATAATAACTGTGTATTTTTGTTACGGTTTATCATGCTATTATAATTTTTTATATATTAGTTGATGGTCTCTCCTTACGCTTTACGCAGTTTTAAGCAAATTAGTCAACTTTAAAGTGTTAATATTGTTTTAACTTTTTGTTTGTAAAACTTCTAGAAAATGCATCAATTGCGTCGTTATGAACTTTCTGTTTCATTCGTTCATTCATGTAATCCAATGTAATGCATTTTTTTAAGAATTCTAAAAATACTAACGTTTCCATCTAATTTTTACGAAAATAGTGCCAGAAGGCAAGCACTACGTTAAATATGTAAAATTTAAAATATGTCTTGGTAAATAAATGATTACATCATCTTAAAATGGATCGACTCATATACGAATCGAAAAAATTGCTTACATCCATGTAAAAATTTGCACGAAACTCTCATGTAGAACGTTAGTTTAACTATACAAGGTTAAGTTATCTCATTATTGGACCCTAGTTCGAATTTCTTATTTTATTTTCTCTCATAAATATACATTTTGTATAAGTACTTGAATATGGTATAAATTTTGTGGTACAAATTTTCAGCATTAAAATGCTGAAATCGTTTATTCTCACGTTAAACATTTTAACATGCGAATCGCTTTGTTGTGTAACTTTAAAGTCAGATGACATGACTAAAAAAAGTAGTTCTGTTGTCTTGTTGCTATTATAAATTGTAATCATGTTTAGATTTTGCTTTTTTAAAAATTAGTTTATTATTGCAGCTCATTTTAATTACTGTTTAATAAACAATTAAAAGCCATTCACTTTTAGCGAAAATGACCCACAAATGACACATTGACATGTATCGATTTCTACCTTGACAACATGCAATCACCTTTAATTTCCTTTTCAAATAAAAAAAGAAAAAAATTAACAAAAAAAAAGATAAGTAAATAGGAAATGAAAAAAAAAATTAAGGCACCAAAAAAATATTTAAAGCAAGTAAATGCGTTCTTGTTTATTTAATGGGACTTTTTAGTTTCCTATTGACCATTATTTCTCCAAATGTGATCAAAATTAAAAACAGAAAAAATTATCATATAAATCAATGAATGAATTATCTGAAAATGCATAAACAAGCAGAGTTAAAGGCAGGCCTTTCAAAATCATTTTATCGATTGTTTTCATCATTTCATTAAATAGGAACTGAAATATCCAAAGGCTATGTCCAAGAGAATTTTGGAAATGGCATCAAAGTGTACATCAATTGATTAGTTATTTTATATAAAATTTAAAGTATCAAAGATTTATTTGATCTCGATTTTCAAATGTTTATAAAAATTTTTCGCTTTCGCCTATTTTCAATAGAATTCATTTTTACATTAAATTGCGACAAAATTTATCAACGTCATTTAAATTTTGTGCCCCCATATTTATGGAAAAGAGCATAGACGGACGTATTGACAATAATTCGGGACTCTATTGTAAAACGATTGGTCTGATTAAAAAAAAAGGGAAAAAGCAGGAAAATCCCACAATAAATCGAAAAATGTGTTACGGATATTTCTTTAAACTGATTACAAGTTTACCAAATACATAAATAGGGTATAAAAATCAATTTTGTTATAATAAGCAAATCAAAGAAAAACAGAAAAAAAATTGTTGTTAATTTTTTTTTTTTTTTAATAAAAGCAACTAATTGCTTTATCTTTGAACAGCAACGCCTTCAGTTAAATTGAAATGCATAAAAAAGATTTATGTGTTTTACAATATTTCAGTGTAATGTAATGGTTGATTGGTGGATTTTTATTTTGCCTTCTGATTTATATGGACATGTATATGTCTCAGCAATAAAGTGGCTTTAATAATTTTTCGACTTAAGCAAAAAGATTGCGTCATATTATTTTTATGTATGTCGTTGTTCGGATCAGTCGTTAATTGGCAGCCAATTTTACAGAAGAAAGAGAATGTTTTAGAAACTTCCATAAAATAAATTTTGCATTAGGCCAATGTATTCAAAAAACTGACCACATTTTTTCAATATTTCAATGATATTTTATTTTAATGTGTAATGCAATTATCACATTTGCCATTTAAGCATAAATATTTGGCAAATGTTTGAAATGCTTTGTCCAATTTTATTTTATGTTACATGGCCACTTTAGAATAAGACATTGAATGCTATACATCATGACAAAAAAAGAAGAAAATATTTGACGGAAGGTGCACAAGTCACAGTTACACTCTTATGAATTGTACTCAGGCATTTTACGTCAAGTGCATATTTGATAGTTTTTTCTATCGCTGTACTCAACAACATTTATTGGGTTGTTAGACAAACATATCGCTGGGCAATACATAAGTCACATTTTCTAACAACTAATTCCGTTGAAATTAAAGTTAAAGTTAAAATTAAAGTTAAACTTAACCAGTTAGTTAAGTCAGTCAGTTAAGTTAAGTTAAATTAAGTTAAGTTAAGTCAATTAAGTTTGATAATGGATCGTTCATAAATTGAAAAAATTTGTAGCATGGAAATTATTTTGTGAAATTTTATTGTCACAAAGAACATAAAATGGAAATTTACTCAAAATTTACCGTAGATAAAGAAATAACTTTCCGAAGTAACTTAATTTTATTATTTTTTATATAAATCGAAATGTGTGTTAGACATTTATTTTAATTTCTAATTACTAATAAATATTTTTAATTTTATGTACGAAAATCTTGTCATGGACTGGCATTTCCAATGGCAAAATGTAAAACACAAAACACAATGTGAAGTCGTTGTGTAAAGTTTTTGCAATGGAAAACAAATTAATGGCAGGTTGTTTATTGTTTTATGGTTATGTGGTTATGTGTTTGTGCGGTCATCAATGTAATTCTGTATCTGATGTCCATTACCTATTGTCTAATGTCCATTGTCCATTGTCCATTGTCCCTAGTCCGTTGTCCGTTTACCATGTTTTGCCCATTAACTAAATTTATGTATAAAATTAAATGGTGTCGCAATAGAAATTTAGTTCTCTATAGGCATATGAAAGCAAGCATTTTATTTATAGCCACCACTCAGAGGTTGGGGGTATATTAATTTTGTCATTATATTTGTAACACTCGAAAGGAAGCAAGGCATGTTTGTCTATCCGTCTGCCTCTGTGTGTGCTGTTAACATTCTTCTAAAACTTGTAAAACTTAAGATATCGGGGTCCAGTTTGCCAGGAATATTGCCACGTAAGTTGATATTGAAAATGGGTAAAATCTGTCAAGGGACATGCTTCTAGTGTAAACTGAGAATACCTCAGTTTTTTAGAGCAAATTTTGAGCAAAACTGGGAAGCTGAAATGTTAAGGTCTGCCTAAAATTTATGCAAATCGTTTACGCTTAAGCGAAATTATACAATGCCAAATTTTCACATTTTTGTTCCTTAAAACTGAAGCAGCCTCCCAGCATCCTCATCATAGTGTCATAGTCTTTAGATTGTGATGGGTATGCAAGATTTGGCCCCAGCCAAGTATAATTTTTCTACTTGTTTTTTTTTCTTTTTATTACATTAATAAAGTTAATAATAAACAAATTAACTAACAACACACGCCATACATATATAAATAACGGTTTATTATACAATTGATCGCAAATAGCAAACAAGAAAAAAACAAGCCGCTTTTGTCTGTTGTGTTTTTCAGTAGAGTTGTTTTTTACCTTTTCTTTTATTTTATAGGTTTATGGGTCATGTGCTACTTGGCCGCTATTGATATTGAATTGAGCAGCGTTGACTCGTTTTGTTTTTTTCGGTTTTTATTGTTAGATAATTCAAACCAAAAGAGTGGCAAGAACAAAAAAAAATCTCATGAAAACAAAATGAGGTCGAATTGTTGAATTCATCTTACACAAAAAAAAAAAATTAAAATAGTTGAATGAGAGCAGTTCATAGGAATCGCAATTGATTTTTTCTATATTAGAACTGTTTTCTTTGGAACAGAATAATGAAATGCCATGAAGTTGTTGGCCATTAAATGTCCGATACAACTTCACTGGTAGAACTATACAAAAAAAAAATGACTTACAATTCAAAAAAAAAGAAAAAATTTTCAAAATATTTTGTACGAAAAGAGGTCAAGGAAACGAATTAATCTGCTCCAGATTTGTTAAATATATTTGAGGCGTCAAAAAACTGCTTTGCTCCGAATTTCGTTAAATTGAAATTTATGTAATTCTTTATCAGAAGAAGTTTTTTCAAATGAGTGGAAGGGGTCCATAGATGGAATATCGAATATATATGCTAAGATTTAGCAAAACTATGCTTTATGGTAGATTTTTTTAATTGAAGAATATTTTTCAAAATGATTCATTGTATGAGAAGTGGCCATAAATGAAGGTTCGTTCAGGACTCAGTCGTGGACTAATACAGATTCCGACGGTAGTCTTGAACACAAGATTCCGAAAAAGCAACTTTACACAGATAATTTTAAGTAGTTTAAATAGAGAAAATGATTTCAAATCCAACAAAAATTCAATACGTCTTGATTTAATATTTATTTAGATTGGCCTTCCATAGAAATTGAAAGTGAAACTTCAAACTGCTTTTACATTTATACTGAAAGCCAATTTCATATGAAATTTGCAATAAAATTTCAAATTTAATTAAACTGATGAATTTATTAGAAAAAAGAAGAAAGAACAGAAAACTTTTACAAAAATTAAGTAAAAACTACTTTAAATTTTTGTGTACTGAAATGAAAAATTCTTTTTTTTTTATGTGTACATTCCAGAATTACAAGGAAAAGGATTCAGGTAAAGTGGTTTTATATACGACCAGTATGGGAATTATACGTGACACGTATGCAAAATGTTCAAATGTCAAGCAAATTTTACGGACCTTATTAATCAAATTTGAAGAGCGCGATGTATTCATGAGTTTGGAATATCAACAAGAAATTAAAGAGCGCATGGATTCAGATATAATAAAAGTACCTCAATTATTTGTAGAAGGACAATATATTGGCGTAAGTATTTATTAGCATAATTTTTATCATTACAAACTATTTTTATTTCATCACTTTTTTAATCAATTAAAATATTTTCGTAAAAAGTACAAATATTTGACTGTAATTTAAAAGTTAGCAGTGACAATAACGATAATTTTTATTATTATTATTATTATGAAGCATATAAATATTTCATGCAAATTGTGTCGCATGAGAGAAAGCGGAAGATAAAGCTCTGTGTCACATTTCTATGGTGCGCTTTATGTTTCTTTCTTTGTTTTTCTTTTTTTTTACTAATAAACAACTGAAACATAAAACAATCCAAATATAAAAGCATCATAAAACTGAAACTATGATGAAGTTGAAAAGGAGACGACATAAAGAGAAAATAAGATTAAAGCTTATCTTACATTAAGATTTAATCTTTTTTTCTTCTGTTATTCCAAATTATTAACAGCAACCGTGCTGCAATTATTTGAACAATAATCATTTAAGCTGTTAAATGATAAAGCTGTTGCTTTACTACTTTATGAACAAACAAAAGAGACAACTAAACTATTTTATTGTTTTATGTGGTTTGTATTTTAGGGACATTTTCTGTTTTCGTTTTTCTTTCTTTGTACTAATTTTTGTAATTTGTCATATGCCATTTATCTTTGTACTTAGTTTCCATGCCTTCCAATGAACTATGAATATTAAAAAATACGTACATGAAGTATAAAAAAAAATGCTGGAAATTTTCAATTTTTTCTCTTATGAATTGTTACAAATTTACAAATTTAGAACAAAGTGGTGACGTTTGGAAAATTTCTTCTAAAATAACGGACTTTTACATAATTAACTTTCATTATTTTCCATAATTTTTGAACAATTGCAGGAAAGTAGTTTCGAGTGTTAAGCAATGGACGTTTGTAGACAAAAAATTCGCTATTTTTCATTATTAATTAATTAAAATTCAAAGACAAAGTATAAAAAGGACGAAAACTTTTTAAGGTTAGTAAAGAAAAACTGTAAACACAAAATGTAACATAAATTTAATTTTCGACAACCTTAGAAAGCAACACATATCAATATGTATAAATATAAATATATAAATATAAATTAGTAATCAAAGTACATTCGTTAAGAAGCTTTCAATTTATGTGTAGAAATGTGAAACGAAAAGAAAAACACGAACGCACAGTAAATGAGCATTCAAGCATCTTAATGATGGCGCTACTTTATATCTTCCTCTCTGCCTCTCTCTCTCTTGTGTGTGTGTGTGCGCGTGTGTGTGCGCGCGTGTGTTTGCGTACGTATGTATGCATTGGCATATTGAAATAATCATCTTCCATTATTTTGTTATATGAAAACTACATAGTAATAATAAATTTTAAAGTAACAAATATGTTATAAGAGTAACAATAACAAGTCAGTCGAGGTCGACTATTAAATGCCTACTTCACATTACCAAATTTGATTAATGATACTCGCTCATTAATCACTGATTCAAACGACTCAAAAAATGCGTGAACAAACTTGATTTATCAAAAAGTTTTTTTTATCAGGAAGTATCTAGAATTGTAAAATCTATTACATAAGCCTTCGCAAAATAAAACATTGTATGGGGCAGAGTCGTTACTCCTTAACGAATCAGAAAATGATTTTGAGTTGATCGGCTTAATAAAAGGTGCGCCTATAATAAATTTTTCTGGATATTATAAACATTTACACAAACCTATAATATCCTTTACCATAAGTGGTGTGGGGTATAACAACAACAATTAATGAAATTATAAAATGGCATTTTAAATCAGTTAAAATAAAATTACATGCTTTTTGGTATTCGGATTATGAACGTCATCTTTGTTATCTCCTTTAGGTAAAAATTAACAGAAGGATGATCTTCACATCACCAATGCAAAATTCTCTTCGAGAAACCAGATAATTTCATAATATTTCATGCAAATAACAATTATGTTGAGATTCTACATAAAGTTTTCAAAATATCCAAATTTCCACATTTACAATAATTATAATTTCCATTGCAATTGGTGTTGCTACTAAAATGAAGATTACAATAATTTATTACATATTTATTGCTAAATGGTGCCTGAAAGATTCTATCAACTTTTATAGTACAATATTAAATTCATTGTTTTTTGTTGTGTCAGTACTTCAATTCAATTCAATACACTTCATTTCAGTTTGCTTTGCTTTGACTTTTTCATTTTTTTATTAAATTTTAAACGCAAAGAAATATACAAGCAGGCAGTGAGCAAAACAGAGAGAGAGAGAAAAAAAAGATTTATTTGAATTGCTTGACTTTTATGTGTTATATAGTGGAAAGAAAAATTCACTTTCTAAAGAAAAGTGAAATGAAATAAATTTACAAAGAAAAAAAAAATAAAATAAAGAATTTTTAATTACAATTTCAATGAATTGTTGACATAACATAACCAGTTACAATAGAGATAACATCACCAAAAAAAAAGAGAGAGAAACAATAACACCAATAACAACAACAATTGTAAAAAATAATAAAAGAAAGAATTGTGTTGAAATTACAACGCAATAACGGCAGAGCTCATCTTTTTACGTCATTCCTTAAAAAAGCATTTTCTTTTCGGTCTCTTCTTTTCTTCTTTTTCGGTCTTTCCTTTTTTGTATTACTTTTTCTGTTTGCCTTTATTGTTTAGCTTCAATTTTAGTGAATTTTTATAACTAAAAGGTTGATGATTGTTAACATCTTGTTAAAATATATCAACTAAACATTTTTAATTCATACATAAATACTTTCACTTTTTTATCTTCAACTCCTAAAGAAATTTTTTATGTTAGAAGTACAATTATAACACATCGTAAAGTAATCGTGATCAAGTGTCCCTTTTAATTCAGTTGTATAATTATGGATTTATCTTTCAACGCTACTAAACGTGTAATTACAAAATTATATGTAATTTATTAATGCGTTATCAATTCGCATAAAATTTGAGATTTTCCGAAAAAATGCAATTTATTTTAAGTTATTAGAGCATTCGTCAATATTCGTCAATATTCGTCAATATTCGTCAATATTCGTCTACTTTTGCAATTGATGGCATTTAAATTTAATTTGTCACTGAAAATAATATTTCTAGTATTTATTAGGCTTTGAAGCCGGCTTTCACTAATACCTATGCGGATAAGTCATTACAATGATTCAAAAAACGACTCCGTTAAGTGTCAATGTATGATACTTTTTAATTTTGTTAGTTTCATGGCAAGAGATATTTTCAAGAAGCCTCTTACTACTTGTGAAAATGATTCAATAATTCTTTCAAATTACATTAACATGATGCCACGTCATCATAATCATAGTAATAAACATAATAATAAACATAATAATAATAAGCATAAAATGTAATGGATAATTAGTGACTTTAAGATTTTACGGCATTAATATAATAATTAATTTCCGTCATTGTACCCTACTTCACTTATGAGATTGTGCAGTGAATTTATGTAGAATTACTTCCTGTTTCGATTTAAGCCTGCTCGTCCCCGTTTGTCTCTTGGCTGCCCATGCAAAAGTTGTTAACAAAGTACATAGCACAATTTTTTATCGATTTGTATGAAATTCGGTATATGGGAGTGGTTGAGCCCGCAGATGCTTGATTTAAAATGCTTAGTTTAAAACAGATATTATCAAAACCACTCCCCATAAAACAATCTATTGTACAAGGGGTTTTTATATTGAAAAATTAGCAGGTTTGGGTATTTTTTTTATAAAAATGTGGTAAAGAATCTGGCTCGATCGACTACAACGTATATACCTTTTTATTTGTTGTTATTTGTATCAGTCGATTTGCAATGAAATAAATAAATATTTTTTTCTATTTCATATTTATGTAGGACGCAGAAACGGTAGAACGTTTAAATGAATCTGGCGAGCTGCGTCAATTACTCAAACCGTACAAGGTATGTGTGTCTCCATTATCATTATTATCATTATTATCATTATCATTATTTTTATTGTATTGATGCGTTACCTTGTTAAAAGCATGTTTAATAAAATAACGCAATCATGTTATGTGCCATTAACTTGGCTTTATGGCACAAATTGTAAATGTATTGGCATTTATTTCTTATGATTCTCTTTTGTTTTTTTTTTTTTTAAATATTATGATTTCAGTCTATTGCAACGGCATATACATGTCAGACATGTGGCGGTTATCGTTTATTACCTTGTCCTTCATGTAATGGTTCAAAGAAATCTGTTCATCGAAATCATTTTACAGCTGAATTTGTGGCATTGAAATGCATGAATTGTGATGAAGTGGGCCTTGTTAAATGTCACAATTGCTAATATGAAAGAAATGTAAAAAATAAATGCAAAGAATTAAAAAGCTATCGTATCAGAGAGAATGGTGAAAAGGAGGAAAATAATAAGAAGAAGAAGCAGCAATAGAGATGGCAGAAAATATTATTTTGAAAAAAATATGAAGAATTTCAATGGTATTTAAATATTATTATAATAAAATGTCTCTCTATTCAATGTTCTTTTCAATGATAATAATGATGATGATAATGCGTGCGAGAGCGATAAAGCGGCAAACAGAGAGAGTGAGAGTGAGAGGAGAGAGAGAGAGAGAGATAGCGACATACAGCGAATGTTGTTTAAAATTGCTTTATTATTTTATACATTTGAATAAATTACATTAGTACATTTTTTTTGTAGTTTGTAATTATTTTTAAAAACAATTTGTGCAATTTATTCTATTTTCTTACTCCATCATGCTTATTAATTTTATTTTAATATTATTTAAATGTATGTATGATCTGTAGAAGAGAAAATTTATGAGATCATGTGAAATATTTTACGTAGAGTTAGATAGATAATTATGTATTGTATTTTATGTATATAAAATAAAATAAATTAAAGTAAATTTGTTCATTGAGCAAACAATTTAGATCGCAATTATTTTAAATTTCAAAATAATATTTCTAGAAATATTATTGGTACAAAAATAGAAAGAATATTTCAAAATAAGTGTCTTTGACCTTTTTTGTCATAAATTTCAATATCACTACATTTATGATATCAATATTTTTAAAGTTGTTTTTAGATTCATTCATTTAGGGTTTATAAAAAGAAAAATGGCGCTACTTTTTGTGTTGCAAATTTTAAATTAACACAAATTTAGCGTAACATGAGCTTTAATTTGATAAACCCTAAAATAAAGATAGAGACAATGGGGAGAGAGAGAGAGAGAGAGAGAGAGAGAGAAGAGAAAGCAAAACAGATAACTTAAAAAGTGGGCGTGTACGTTGATATATTTAATCGTTCGAAGCATACACTGAATACTTAAATTTGATTTCTAATCATAATAGACAGACAGACAGACAGGCAGATAAATAGATTTAGGTAATTTCAATTGAAACAATTCAATTTGCATACACTTTGGGAAAAATTTAAGTAAAAATTTCCGAATTTTATTGTATTCATAAGCAGTCAGATTTAATAAATCACGGTATAATACAATTCTCTAATAAAAAGTCAATTATTTTGGATTTGTATTTTAATTTTGTATTGCGATAATTGTACTTACAAGTACTTATAAGTATTGTAATCAAAGTGTGACAGCTAAAAAAACACTTTAATTCAAATTCAAATTGTAATTTTAATAAAATTAAGAGTTTTGTTGCTTTAATCTTAATTTTCTATTAAGCTTTTAGAAAAAATTAGTTTAGTAAATTGAATCGCGTCCTTTTAATCAATGATTTTGTGTAACTAATTTCAAAATTTCGTGTTCATTAAAAATAGGATTTATGAAGTTTTATAATGATTTTATATATATATTTTGAAACATTTAGATTTGAATAGTTCCTGGAAGTTTCTTTATAGTATCGTAATCCATCAAATCTGACAGTTAATTTATTTATTTGACGCCTTTTCTTATCATATTCTGTATTTTATTTGAAATATGGACATATCTTGGATCGTAAGATTGATCGTCCAGAAAAATGGGCAAATTTTAATTTGACAATGATCATAATTTTAATTCACTTAATATATTAGATTTACGAAACGTTTTTTTCAGTTTTTTAAAGCAAAGTGCAATAATTTCGCCCTCCTATGAGTTTTTATGAAACTTTTCAGAAATTTAGATGACATTTCCACTATGTAATAAAATTTTTTTCGTGTTTTCCCAAAATTATCAAATTAGATAATTTTTGAACTTTGAACGTTTGTATGGCAAAATAATTGTACGTGCTTCTTCTTCTTCTATTTTAGCTTAAATTACTTCTTAAATTACTTTTACGTAATGTTCACATTTTAAACGACATCAACAACATCAACAAAAGCAAAAACAAAACCAAAAGAAAAAAATTAAAATAAAATAAGAAAATTAAGTAAATGACAAACGTATTTATATAAATGTTGAATAATGAGATTTTTGTTATAAAATAAAATTAGAATAAGGACAATAAATATATACAAACGGAAAATAATAATAAATAAAAATAAACAACTAATAATCATACAATAATTTTTCAATTCAAACGAAATGGTATGACGAAATGAAATGAATGTAAATTAAATGAAATGAAATGACGAGTGACTTGGCGAAAAAATGAAAGATAATTCTAAATTATATGTGTTATAAAAATGTTTCATATAAAGCTGTTTATTTATGTAATTGTTATTGTTACTGCTGCTGCTGCTGCTGGTGCTGCTGCTGCTGTGTTGTTGCTGTTGTTGTTGTTGCTGTTATATGCGCAGATATTCTCTTTGTGATTAATTAGTTATTGTCCGTTAAAGAATAATTGTGCTATAGTATGGAGAATTACATATGAATGAATGATGATTGTACAATAAAACGTATGCGATTAATTGTTAAATAAGAAAGGAATTTCAATTTCTGAATAACTGTGCATTTTATAATTTATTTCATATCTAATATAAAGAAAAAACGTATGAATTTATGACATTGAATTCTGATTACATGATGCAATTTTTTCTTCTCTATTACTTCACTCTCTCAACTCGTTGTTCGCACTTCACGTTACATTAAGTACATTTTAGAAAACAATAAATTATAACGAATATTTGTAACACAAGATCTAGTGATGTGCACAATTAGGTAGATACTTCAAAGATATTTGAACATGATACCAATTTTCGAACGATTACATGGACCATCATTTTGGCCGATATACCTCCATAAAAGTATTTTCCCAATTTTTAGTTATAATTAGAGCGAATTGCACTAAGTTTCGTTCAACTGTTCAGCGAGTTGGGAGATTGGATCTAAATTTTACTTTGACATAACACTTCAAACATCTTTTGTTGGGTAAGATTGAATCCACGTTTGAGATAAATCTTCCGTAATACATTTAATACTTTAAGCGCAGAAAAGCCGGTTACCAAGTCCCTAATAAAGTGATGAAGAGTGTTAATAGGCAGTGATATTTAAATAAGAATTTCATTTCGCTTCTTTTATTATGGAAATTTCATTTTGATATTTTTAAACATCTTAGAGATGTGGCGTTTATTTCAATTTTGAGAGTCTTTTGAAAAATTACGCATTGTATTTATCAAGACTTATCGAAAGCCTGGCGGTAATAACAAGTTCAGATCATTCAGTATTTTAATAAAGAACTTGTGATAAAGATTTACTTACGTAATGTCTGCCCATAAAAATTTCTTATTTTGAAATATTTTGTAGATGGTTAGAAAGGTGAGCAGTATTTGTTTATATATAAAATTTATGAAAATTCTCCATTTGATTTCTCTTTTAGAAAAGTTCATATATGAAAATGGTTAATGTGATTTTGAGTGATTTTCGTTGTGTAGGGATTATTTGACATATGCTTAAAATATGTGCTCAGATTTCTGCCATATCAGTTCAGTAATTTCAAAATTAGAATTGTAAAATTTTTTAATATTTCAATTACATGAAGTAAAGTATTTAGAAATCGTTTTTAACCCAAAATTAAAATTAACGTTACTTATTTTTTTTTTGTATTTATTTTACTTTGTGTTCACAATACTTTATTCTCAAACAATTATTAGGTAGAATTATTAGATATTCAAGTTACAATACAATAAACAGATGAATTAAAACAAGTTTTCATTTAACTTGTTCGTAATAAAACCAAAAAAAAAAGAAAAAAATAAGCTTGAAGAAACTAAAAATTAAAGAAAATGATATTGAGAGGAAAAATTTTTTTTTCAAGATCTTTTTTTAATGGCGCATTTTTAACAATGGAAATATTTCATTTCATAAACAAAGAAACGACAAAATTTAGGCAAAATAGCAAAAACAACAAAAAGAAAAAAATAAGAAAAAGAAAAGGAAGGAGAAAAACGCGTTAAGGCGACAAATGAACGAAAAAAAAATGACTTCATATAAATTACACATAAAACAAGCAACGAGAAGAAAATAAGCAGAATGCAATAAAGTGGGACATGCATATATACGTGTGATTGTGTGTGTGTGCCAACATATGCCTGCATATGTTGTAAAATGAGCATAATCATATTTCCACACACAAAACATGAATAAATAAATAAATAAATACTTTTCTTTTTTTTTCTATTTTCTTTTATTCTTGTATCTGCCTAATAAATATCGATAATTATTTTGAACAGGTGTCAAATGAATTTAATGGAATGAAATATGGAATATATTTGAAAGAAATTTTTAAATGCAACAATCAATTTTTGATAGAATTTTTTAAAGAATTTCTTACATTTTTTTTATTTTTCGTTTTGTTGTAAAGTTATCACTAAATTTCAAAATGATTTAATAACAGTTATTTCGTCGATATCCTTTCAATGTGATTACCATAAAGATTATGCCTTTTAACAATGTTGATAGTTCATACAAAATTAAGACGTCAAAATCTATTGAATGATGAAAAAGGAAAGAGTTATCTTGTTATTATTATTCCTGTTGTTGTTGTCCCAAATAATAAAAAAAACAGCAACAACAACTAAATCGTTAATTAAAATGGAAATGACTTTATTAAAAAATATACAAATTAGCGTGTTACTGAAATTATGCATTCAATAATATTGAATTGAATTAAAAAAGCAAATGAGCCATATACCTTCAAATTTGCTTCGTCAATTCTATGAAATTAATCAAGCATTTAAAAAAGCAATTACTAAATATTTGTACATGCATAAAAGATGTTAATAATTATATGCGCCAATAATTATATTTTTATTAATTGATACTATTTTATGAGATCTAAATGATAAAAACACATGAATTGTGTTCTTGAATTATTTTAATATCATCATCTGTAACAAAAGTTGCAAGTTGTTAAAATTCGAACCGTATTTTGCCGTAATTTGTCAATATTAAAAGTTATATGATTGCATAAGCATTTTATCGAATACAGAATGTACTGAAGTATTGAGCGAGAACGCGGCATAAGTAATGCCATATGAGATGATGATGGTGATATTTCTAAAATTGCCATCAAACGAGATGCGTAAGACATTACATCAACATGGCACAGCACGTTTTGCAACAAAAATATTAGATATATTTTCCTTTTGGAATTTGGTAAAAATATTCGCTCTATGTTTTTTTACAAAATGGCGCATAACGAAGAGAAAAATAACAGGGATGCAATGCTTTTTTGTTCAAAATATTTTTGAGTTTTTCTTGTAACTTTTTTTTAAAGAAAAAAGCTTTTTGGAAGTTATATTAATCATTTTTAGAATGTTTACGTAATTTGACATATTATTGCTGGCAACTCTGAACTGCAGTTGGGACAGCTGTTGCCATTTGCATAAATTCATTTTGTGATTCTTCCTTCTCTCAACATTGCGTTATAATTTAGCAAAATTTGGGGTGCCGTGAATAATTTTATAAAAAAAAACTGTATAATTAAAAGAATAATAAACTGTCAAAAACAGAATAAAAACAGAGATTAGAGAATTAAAAAAAAGAACAAAAGGAAAGAAAACAAAATGCCAAAGGCGTAGTTAATAAAACATATTCTTAAAACAAAAAAAAAAAAGCCGAGAAACGACCGTGTAAATTTATTTTGCTGCAGATAATTTTCTTTTAAATTATTGAGGAAGAATAAAATAAATACAATAAAATAAAGTATGGATGAAGATTTGGATTTATGCTATGATGACATGAATTTGTAAGTTGTGTTTTCATTTATTATTATATTTTGCTACAAACTCTAAATCATAAAGGGTAAAGACATTCGTAGCATGTAAAAAGAGTATTCGTCACGAAATAAGTCAAGTTTTACTTGACATGAAATGTTGACATAGAACAATAATAGAATCACATTTGCAATACTTACAAGGGCTGTTCAAAAACTTATTACTTACCTTTTTTTTTGTATCTTCCTTTTAGATATACTACGTCAGAATATTTTTTGGTGGAGCCCAATGACAAGAGAGAATTATTAATAATCGATCGTAGTACAAACGATGTGAAAGTTCAATTGAAAACTAATCAGTTAAATAATCTAAAGCCAACTCAAAGGGTTTGTGGGATTTTAGGTACTATATCTCTAATAGGCTGTAATTATTTAATAGTGGCTACTCATCGTTTATATGTGGGTATGATAAATGACGCTGTGATTTGGCGTTTAGCTGGATATGACATAATTCCTTACATTCCCAATGCGCGGTGTAACAGTGTTCAGTTGAAACAAAATGAATTATTCCTAAAAATGCTCCGTACAATATTGGACACACCGTATTTTTATTTTTCATATATATATAATTTAACACACACCCAACAGCGTATTCATGCTTTCAGCGCCAGCATATTCAAGGTAAAACTCATTGAACAAAACATTCCAAAAAATAAAAATTATTTTTATTGTGTTGCTTACATTTTTTACTTCTTTTTTTGTTTAGCACAAAAGTTTAATTGATCGTACAGATAATCGCTTCGTATGGAACATAGCGTTATTGCGCAATTTCAAATGTCCGGATATGCGACGATTTCAATTGCCTTTAATGTTAGGATTCGTTTCCATAAATCAAAGTCAAGTGAATGGGCAAACATTTTTTTGGTCTTTAATATCAAGACGTTCTGTATATAAAGCTGGTACGCGCTTCTACAGTCGTGGCATTAACACCGAAGGTCAAGTGGCAAATTTTGTAGAAACGGAACAAATCATTGAATATAATGGCCACTGCATCTCATTTGTTCAGACCCGTGGCAGCATGCCTTTCTATTGGCAGCAAATACCAAATTTACGTTATAAGCCACTACCCCAACTTACTCCAGATAAAGATCATTTAGGTGCTTGTATCAGACATTTTGATGAGCAAATTGCCCTTTATGGACGTCAAGTTATTGTCAATCTGGTCGATCTACATGGCGCAGAAGGCGAATTGGCAAGTTTTTATTCTTCATTAATTGATGCTCTACATAATCCCAGTATACGTTACGAGGCATTCGATTTTCATACAGAATGCAAGAATATGCGTTGGGATCGTTTATCAATTTTAATTGATCGTCTAGCTCATGAACAAGATGAATTCTCCCAATTCCATTTGAGTGATCACAATGTCTTAACTTCAATGCAAAAGGGTGTATTCCGTACGAATTGTATTGATTGTTTAGATCGAACGAATGTTGTGCAAAGTTTATTAGCTAAACGATTTTTAAGGGAAGGTTTGGAAAAATTGGGAATATTAAAATTATGTGAAAGAACGGAAGTTGCTTCACCGCAATTTGAATTTTTATATAAAGGTGTTTGGGCGGATAATGCTGATATAATATCAATACAATATTCTGGTACAGGAGCTTTAAAAACCGATTTTACCCGAACCGGTAAACGAACTAAATTGGGCTTAATACAAGATGGTATCAATTCATTAACACGTTACTATTTGAATAATTTCACGGATGGCTTCAGACAAGATAGCATTGATTTGTTCCTTGGTCGTTATATAATAACAAGTACAACTCCTTTAGAAGTTCCTTTTGAAGTAAAACGATCTTGGAGATATAAAACATTCCCTTCGGTGTTACTTTTTGCGTTGGCTATGCTCTATTTAACGGCTTTAGTGCCAGCCGATTTTACAACAGAGAGTCTTATATTAATGTTATTCTGGAGTGCATTAATTGGTGTCAGTGCAACTGGCATCTTTCATTATCGCAACGAATTTGTTGATTGGCCGCGGCTTTTTCGTTCTCTCAAATTTGAGGCCAAATAATAATTACAATGTATTTCGGGTTTAGCAACGGAATGAATCGAAATATAATTACCAATAATGTAAGTGCATTTTAGGTAAAAACAAGACAAATATATTACAATAAAAAAAAAAGTAAAACAAGAAGTAAAAAAGGAGAAAAATCCATAATGTTCATTTCTTTTGTCGTCCTTTAAGACACTTTGTGTTAAAAAATCCTTGTGCGAATGAATCTTCTCCCATTATAACTTATATTATTCGGTGGTGTTTTGGATATTTTGGTCAGATAAGTATAAGTTTGTGCAGATGTTTGTAACACTCAGATGGAGTTAAGACAGAGCAACTTTCTAATTGACTCTGATTGACTCGTAATCAATATCTACATTAATTTAAAGTTCTTTGTTAGCAACTTTTAAGATATTGCAAGGAAATTTTGTATGTAGATGGGTTTTGCCCCAGAGACGAACCTTACTGAAAGTGATCCATCCTCATATTATGCCACTTCTGAACAAAATAGTTTGTGCTAAGTGATCGTGCAAATGCCCAAATATTGTCCATATTTAATAAGAGTTGTCTTTGGGCTATACCACTACCACGTACCAAATTTCTTTTTCTAAATAGAAAAACACATAAAACAATGCTCACTCACAGTTTAATTTTTGTTATTATGTTAAAATTAAAAATAAACGGATCACTTAGAATTGGGTTTATAAATTCACTAAATGAATTAACGTAGCATTACAATGAACGAGTTAAACGCATTAGATTATATGGATTTTTATTGCTCATATATTTGAGTTGCTCTTCATAACCGTCTGGCGTTTTAGTTATCCACATGCGATCCACATAATATTGTATGCACGAATGGAACTCTTTATCTGTATAATCTGTTACGTGAATGGGTACGAATGGATCCAAATGTTCAAATCCCTTACGACCCAATAAATAATGCGGCATATACGATTCCATGTAACCATCAGTCATTCCAATTTTATCAACTGTCAATACGCATACACCATTCGTCCAATCATAATTGGTAATATTCAAAAATGGTTCCGTTAATGTTATACGCTCTGGTGGTATGGGCTTTTTATTTTCACCCAAAATTCGTGTAATAGGATGAAAAAATGCATTATAGCCATCAATGGCTACCATAACTTTACAATGGCCACCACTAGCATATTGTTTCAATTCCATTATTAAAGCTTTAATAGTTTGTGAAGCATACTTTATTCTTGCTATGCCATGTTCCACTAATTCAATTAAGGTACTACCGATCGGTGTAGCTTCACGTTTAGACCAAATATATTCTTTGGTAGTTTGTAAATTTAATTGTGCCAAAAGTTTGGCATTTTGATTTTTAAAATGCAATAACCAAGCAGCTGCATCAAATGGCAAATCAATGGTGGCATCATCTAAATTTGATACTTCTTTGGGACGTTTCATCCAGTTGGGTACCCATGGTATGTGCACTAATATAAAACCATTTTGATAACCATAATGTATAACATGGGCTAAGATTAAAGTTTTACCAACGCCATTCTCACCATATACAACATAACGTATGGTTGGCTTTTGCAGATCACTTTGTTTTATATAATCGATTATTTCTAAAGCCGGTTGCCGCACCATCAAACATGTTTCCGTAAAAGTTTTCACTTGCTTTTGAAATTCTTTAGGGAAGCCACCACCTCCAAATAATTGTTTCTTTTCATCTGGCGCTATCGTATAAAATTTAGCCTCATGTATGGGCCCATGTAAATTTGTATTCGTTTCTGTTGTACGAAAATCATTTGGTAATAAGGTCGCTTGATGTCTTGGTTGTATTTCATTTAGTGTTGAGTTTAATATGGCTGCTATTGATGTACAATATTGGCGTTGTGTTATATATTTGATTTGATTTATAATCCAATATTTTAACATGATATCTTAAGTGTTTCTTTTGCTTTGTTTTACTTTTCTGTATAAACAAAATTAATTCTTAGCGCGTACTGATTGTAATAATACTATAATAACAATAATAATAACAATTATATACACATTAATGATATACATAGCTTGATGCCACATTAAATTCAAATGAACTAAAATAAGGCAGACATTAATTTCACAATTAGTGCTAATAGATTTCTGCTAATCGTTTATTTTCCAGTGAATTGCAAATAAACACAGCATTTATATTTTTTACAATTATTAAAATGAGAGAAGCGTTTTCTGTAATTTTTTTTTTGCTTTTACTAATTTTATATAATGATGATAAAAGTAAAAAGTTTTTCTATGAATTTGTAATCATTTGCAGTAGAATCGTGTACTCTAGTTAACTAATAATACGAATTATCTAAACTAGTGCATTGACCATAATTTAACACAATAACTTTCAACTAAATTATCGCACTCATTTGAGAATGTGAGGTTATAATTTCTAATGTAATGTTAACATTCTGTTTATGCGAATAATTTTTTCATGATCCACTTCAATTTTATTTAAAAAGATTTCCATGTAATTCAAAAGTAGAACTTTAATCCATATCGCCACATTGCCTTTATACGTAAAAATCAAAGCGGAAATTGTATTTTGTATATTAATTAGGGCTCTTTCTATGAAAAAATATGTTTTGAAGTGTTACTTCTAAAATAAGAAAAGCTCGGCTTTTTAAGTGGCAGCATAAAGTTTGAAAAACGCTTATCGTAAGAGGTCAAGATCTATTGTACTTATTCATATCAATGAATTGTTTATTTATTTGCAAATTGCAAAAATGTGGAATAACATTTTAAATCGTCTAAAGCCATTACTTAACTCACGGTTCATTAAAACGCTTGCAATATAAACTCAAATGCGTTTTACTTGTTTTTTAATTTTTTGGTAAACATTTAAAAAAAAAGTATATTTATGAGCTCAGTTTGTTTGTTAAATAAGCATTAAAAAAAAAAAAAAGAGTTCTCTATAAATATTTAGATGGAAGCGATTCTCAAGCACTCTACATAATTTCAATTAGAGAATGAAAGAAAATAGAAATGAAATCTTTTCTCTATAATTTTCATTTAATTTACACTGAATAAAAAAAAGAAAATCTCTAAGTAAGGAAAAATAATCATACAAATAATGTTGCGTAACATGCTAATTGATTTCAATTTACACTAATAAAACATGAATACTTCCTAAACATAATTTATTTTCTATTTTCTATAATAAACTTTTCAAGTTATTTATTTCTTTATATGCATATACATATATACATAAAGTTATTATAACGAGTATTTTTATGAGGCTACTACTATTCGATTGACATTAGTGTAACATTTTTCAATTTATGTATTAAGTAATAAATAAATATGCGAAAATATTTTGCATACAAAATACAAATATTTGTATAATATGTTAGAAATTACAATACCACCCAAACCATCACAATAATTATATTTATATATATGTATACATAAATATTTATTTGAAGTGCACAAATAACTGAAACCGCAATTTTATTATTATACGGTTTAAACATTTAATAATAATTAACATATCAGAGATATGAGACAATAAATTTATTTGAAATGTAACTGACTGGCTGATATATAAATTGATTGAACGATTCTATCAATAATGTTAGTCGCATAAATATTGTCAATTGTAGCAGTTGTTAGAAATTTAGACATCATTATATTATCAGAATATTGGAATTTTTAAATTTGTTTCGTTCAATATTATGAAGCAATTGGCAAGTTGTGGGAGCCGTATTATAATTACGGTATCATTATTGTCTATAATAATGGTATCGGTTAATGGGACATTTCATAAATTTTCTTCATTACATGGCACTTTAAGTGGTTCCGGTGGTAGCGTTGCTGCTGGTGGTGCTAGTGGTGCTAGTGGTGCGTTATAATTATGGTTATGGTCACAGTGGTAGTGGTTACGCCGGTGGCGCTTATGGTGGTTCCGGCTTGAGTTCCGGTTATAATCATGATTATAATACTAAAGTTATAAAAGTTCTAGTTACACCAGTTTCAGGCTATCAGGGTTCTACTGGTTACAATTCTGGTTATGCAGGTACAGCTGGACAGTCCTATCGACCATCTTATGTACCCAATTACAGTTATAGCTCCAGTGGTGGTAGCCATTATCAACCAAGTTATACCACTTCTGGCTATGGCGGTCTTGGTTATAGTGGTCATGGCGGTGCTGGCACTTATCAACCATCTACTTATTATGGTCATGAAAGTGGTGGTTATGGGAGCGGTGGTTATGGTGGTGGTGGTTATGGTGGCAGTGCTTATGGTGGCGGTAGCTATGGCGGTTACAATACTGCCTCAAGCAGTTGGTGTTAAAAATACTCATCAACATTTCGTGGCATACAAAATGAAAATTTATTTGTGTTCATTTAAAAGCGATATTTTCTTTTCCTGTCTTCTTATTTCATTCCACTTCATATTATTATTGTGACTAGTCCATTATTTTTCTATTGTTTGTTGTTGTAACACATGTAAATTTACATATTAATGTTCATACAAATGTCACAAAATAAGTAAAATATATACATATATGTATGTGTATGTATGTGTGTATGTGCCTTGTAAAGTGAACAAAAATGTGAAATTAAAAGAAAATTATTGTTTTATTTTTTTATTACACATCGTAAAATTGTTTGATCATCTTCCATAATAAAATAACATAAAATGAGTTTACAAAGAATAAAATTGACTTTATGGGTCTCTCTGTCGTTCCGGTAAACTTGAAATATGTTTGTATATTTTTGTATACATGCCAGAGATGAAAATTTTTTTGGATAAAATTTGTTACATAGAAGTTCGCTAAAGAGACCTTTTTAAAAATGGGCACATAGAACATCTGCATATAAAAAATTTATAGGCAACGAAAATTCCAAATTATGCCATATTTTGAAAAATGTTACACTATGCAAAGAAAGTTTTTAAGTATTCTTAAGCGAAAGTTTAAGCAAAAATAATACTTTGAGAATAATAAACAAAAATATATTTTTTTAAAAATGTATTCCTAATTAATATTTTTGCCATTCCCTTAGCTTTAATCAAAATAGTGAAATGAAAATTGAGCGTCTATATTATAAGGCCTTAAGCGATTCGAGTATACCGTTCTTACTTACTTTCTTTCATTAAAGATTTAATAATATTTAACAGATATTTTAAGGTAAGCGATCTTCTAATTTTATAAATAAATTAATAGATCTATTTTGAAAATTAGAGAAATTTCTTAGATTGTAACATTAGTAAAGCGTCTTTAAACCAATGTTATTCTTTAAGATTGCAAGTCAAAATGATTGGATCAGTTATAAGAGTTTCATAAATAGATTTTCCATGTAAATTTATATTGTTTCATAAATATGGCCAATGTTACAATCGATTGAATATTCTAAAAAATTTCTTAATCGCACATTGTAAAGCGTCTTTAAACAATGTTATTCTTTAAGATTGCAAGTCAAAATGATTGGATCAGTTATAAGAGTTTCATAAATAGATTTTCCCATGTAAATTTTATATTGTTTCATAAATATGGCCAATGTTACAATCGATTGGAATATTCTAAAAAATTTCTAGATGAACATGTAAAGCGTCTTTAAACCAATGTTATTCTTTAAGATTGCAAGTCAAAATGATTGATCTTATAGAGTTTCATAAATAGATTTTCCATGTAAATTTTATATTGTTTCATAATATGGCCAATGTTACAATCGATTGAATATTCTAAAAAATTTCTTAGATCGCAACATTAGTAAAGCGTCTTTAAACCAATGTTATTCTTTAAGATTGCAAGTCAAAATGATTGGATCAGTTATAAGAGTTTCATAAATAGATTTTCCCATGTAAATTTTATATTGTTTCATAAATATGGCCAATGTTACAATCGATTGGAATATTCTAAAAAATTTCTTAGATCGCAACATTGTAAAGCGTCTTTAAACCAATGTTATTCTTTAAGATTGCAAGTCAAAATGATTGGATCAGTTATAAGAGTTTCATAAATAGATTTTCCCATGTAAATTTTATATTGTTTCATAAATATGGCCAATGTTACAATCGATTGGAATATTCTAAAAAATTTCTTAGATGAACATTCGTAAAGCGTCTTTAAACAATGTTATTCTTTAAGATTTCAAGTCAAACATTGATTGGATCAGTTATAAGATTTATAAATAGATTTTCCCATGTAAATTTATATTGTTTCATAAATATGGCCAATGTTACAATCGATTGGAATATTCTAAAAAAATTTCTTAGATCGCAACATTAGTAAAGCGTCTTTAAACCAATGTTATTCTTTAAGATTGCAAGTCAAAATGATTGGATCAGTTATAAGAGTTTCATAAATAGATTTTCCATGTAAATTTTATATTGTTTCATAAATAATGGCCAATGTTACAATCGATTGGAATATTCTAAAAAATTTCTTAGATCGCAACATTCGTAAAGCGTCTTTAAACCAATGTTATTCTTTAAGATTGCAAGTCAAAATGATTGGATCAGTTATAAGAGTTTCATAAATAGATTTTCCCATGTAAATTTTATATTGTTTCATAAATATGGCCAATGTTACAATCGATTGGAATATTCTAAAAAATTTCTTAGATCGCTAACATTAGTAAAGCGTCTTTAAACCAATGTTATTCTTTAAGATTGCAAGTCAAAATGATTGGATCAGTTATAAGAGTTTCATAAATAGATTTTCCCATGTAAATTTTATATTGTTTCATAAATATGGCCAATGTTACAATCGATTGGAATATTCTAAAAAATTTCTTAGATCGCAACATTAGTAAAGCGTCTTTAAACCAATGTTATTCTTTAAGATTGCAAGTCAAAATGATTGGATCAGTTATAAGAGTTTCATAAATAGATTTTCCCATGTAAATTTTATATTGTTTCATAAATATGGCCAATGTTACAATCGATTGGAATATTCTAAAAAATTTCTTAGATCGCAACATTCGTAAAGCGTCTTTAAACCAATGTTATTCTTTAAGATTGCAAGTCAAACTTGATTGGATCAGTTATAAGAGTTTCATAAATAGATTTTCCCATGTAAATTTTATATTGTTTCATAAATATGGCCAATGTTACAATCGATTGGAATATTCTAAAAAATTTCTTAGATCGCAACATTCGTAAAGCGTCTTTAAACCAATGTTATTCTTTAAGATTGCAAGTCAAAATGATTGGATCCGTTATAAGAGTTTCATAAATAGATTTTCCCATGTAAATTTTATATTGTTTCATAAATATGGCCAATGTTACAATCGATTGGAATATTCTAAAAAATTTCTTAGATCGCAACATTCGTAAAGCGTCTTTAAACCAATGTTATTCTTTAAGATTGCAAGTCAAATTGATTGGATCAGTTATAAGAGTTTTATAAATAGACTTTCCCATGTAAATTTTATATTGTTTCATAAATATGGCCAATGTTACAATCGATTGGAATATTCTAAAAAAAGATATCAAAAAAAAATTGCCAATTTTTTACTTTATTGGGGAAAGTTTTTTACAAAATAAAAAACATCTGTAACATTTATTTTCTAAGTGATGACACTGATTAAAAATAGAAAATATTTTCAATAATAAATCTATAAAATGTGATTAGAATTTTAATGATAATAGTTTATGCGTGATAGCAAAATAATAAAAAAAAAATTAATAACAAAAACAAGCTACAAAACGTTTTATTTTCTATATACAATAAATTTTTATTGTCAATTCATAATAAATAAAAATATGTGTAATAAAATAATTTACTTATAAAAGTGTACAAAGAAATTTCTCAATAATTAATAATCAAAATAATGTTGAATTTTTCTTTATTTTTGATTCAGAGAAATGAGATCTTTATGCTTGGTGAAGCCATAAGGCGTTAAATACGTCTCAAAAGAATTGGGCGATAAAGTTTAAATGGAATAAAAAAATGGGAAAAATTATTATGAAATGAAATGTACCGTTTAAATATTTAATTTAATTTTTTAATATTAAAGTTTTCATTTTTCTTTTACGTTTTACAATTTACTTTCAATTTTATAGATAAACTTCAAAGAATAAAACTCTCTGCCGACATGTGCAATATGAATTTATATAATTGACTATTTCATGGTCCATGTAATTTCGCTATTTATTTTCGAAAAATCAATATAATGTTAATATTCTGTTATATTGATGTATAGGATCGATTCAGATTATTACAGAGATCTCATTTTTCTATTCGTATATCTCGCATTAAACTGCTTTTAAATAGCTTTTAAATAGTGACTGGCAGCTGGATAATTTAATTCAGTTAATGCTTTATAAGCATAACCTTAATTTTATGATAAGCCAAGTATAAATTTTTAGGCTATTAATGCTCATAGTACCTCAATGTAAAGTCCGCAAGCAAAGCAATTTGCTTGATATATGGAATTTACTTATTCGGTGAAGAGCTGAAATTATTTGTAAGAAGCCTATTGCAAGTTTATGAGACTGGCATTACCATTCTCCGTTTCTCTCAGGAGAAAAGGATATCGCTTGATAAGGACACTATTTAAATTCCATTGCGATGGTTATATCAATACCAAATTCAATAAAATCAAATGAATTTTAAAATTTCATGGTGTCCTGATATTAAATTTTAAATATTTGGTTCGATCTTTTGGAGAATTAACAAATTAATATTCAGTTAAATTGGTGCTTCTTAAGACCAATGGCCCTTCCCTAGAATGACAGACAGGCAAACAGATGGATAGATAAATGAATAGATGGACTGATGGACTGATAAACAGATGCATTGATAGATAGTTAAATGGATGGACAGATGGGCAGACGTGCATTGATGCACAAATGCAGAGATAGTTAGTTGAATAGATAGACAGTTGTGCTGGCGCAGAGATGATTACATGGACAAATGGGCAGCTTGATAGAGTTATCTAATATTGATATTTAATATTGAGAAAATTTATACTGTAACAAATGCAATATTATAATGATAATATCTTTGCCATTTATAGAAATAGTTAATTATAAAAAGATATATTCTTATACATTTCTCAGCATATTCTGGGAAGATAAGTAATAAAATTTTCTACAAAATTTATGTAAATCACGAACATGCTAAGATTAAATCCAAATTTAGCCGATACGAATTATAATGATCGAATGAATATATAAATGTATATTTCGAATATGCTTTGAATTCATAATTATTTAATTAAGAAATATTGTTAAATTGACAAGAGAAGAGCAAATGATCATTTCAACAATATTTTGTGATTTTATTGGATGAAAACATCAAGAATACTCAATGATCAAATTTAAAGTTAGATGGTAAAAAATAAATGGTTTGATTGACTGTGATATGTTCATATTATGGCATATATAATTTAATTCTACATATATAAATATATATAATATATATTTATGTATATATAACTCCTAGAATATGTACGAGTGAATATATTACCACCTGTTATTAAATGTAGCTTCATGGAGTGGTAGGATTTAATGTCTAACTTGTATAAGAAATAAAAAGATTAAACACATTGAAAACTTGTTAACAACATAAATTGTATGTTATATGGCTAAAATGTATCAAACATATGTGTGATAATAAGTAGACTCATTCGTTTGTTGTTTTTTTTTCGTTTTGCTTTTTTTGCTTTTTTTTACTTTTTTTCTTTTTATTGAGTCGTCTTTTTGAATACTTTTTTTTAAAGGCATTTTTGCTTTTACTCTTTTCGAGATTGCTGTTATTGTTGCTATTGCTATTTGGAGTTTGTTCTTCATTGAAAGAGGACAATTTCTTTCTTTAAAGTTGTTGATTATTAATTGAGTTGAATGAATTGTATAAAATTGGTTGTTTCTAAGAAGAATTTCTTCAGTTCTTCAAAATTTAGCGTAGACCATTACGCGGTTCGCCGTTTTTTTTTTTCTTCAAGCAATTACAATTGAATTGAAATTAATTGAAATTTAAGAATTTTTAAAATGAAATTCATTTTTATATTATCAATATTGTTATGGTCAAAGTTTAATGCCAGTGAAGCATTCCTGGTAAAAAAATTGAAATTACTAAATGAATTAAAAAGCAAATTAAGTGGAGATTTTGGCCTTTACACCCATGGCGGCGATAGTACAGATTATAAGGCTTATAGTACACATTATTATGGTGGCAATTATGATAATTATGGCCTGAATAATAATCGTGCCATATATGCTGGCAATCATGATTATCATAAACGTAACCTTTACCATACCTTTAGTCCAAATTATGTAGATGAAACTTACGTGCTACGGCAACCGAAAATTAAAATGATTAAATTTATAGTGCCAACTAAGGATACGGATATTGTGGATGGTGATTATTATGAAGGTTATGGCAATAGCAATAGTTGGGCACCAATTGCAACAAATTCAATTGGTATTGTGCGAGCTCCATCAATGGCCGGTACTGCCAGTACTACTACGACTATTCTAACCAAAATTCCCTATGGTTATCGATCGTTGTACAAAAAAATTCAACCATATTATGGTAAAACATATTTAACATATTATGGTGCACCGGATGTACAATCATCATCATTATCATCAACATTTTCTGCTCAAGGTTCAATTGGCTTAGATTTGGGTACTTATAAAACCGCAAAAGCTTGGTGATATACATTTTTTTTTTTATTGTTTGATTTAAAAATTCACAGAAAGTCATCAGAAAAATTTGTCACATATGACTACAAAGTTCATAAGTTCACATTTATAAAAGCAACAACAAAAACAATAACAATAACAACAACAATAACAACAACAAAAAGACGAGCAAACATAATAATAATATTCAATAGTAAATTATTAAAAAAAAAGTAAAAATATCATATTTGGCTGAGGCCAAATCTGTGATACTCATCACTCATACATCACAATATAACGATTCAGAACTTGTTTCAGTTTTTCAATAGCAGATTAAAAACATAAACATAAGAAAGTGAAAATTTAATGTTGTATAATTCCAAATTACAAAGGCTTAGTCGATTTTTATAATTTTTGTATAAATTTTATATAAAAATTTAATTGTCTATCTTTTGCAATTTGCGAATAATGAGTAAAAAAGACCATCAAATTTTGCTTAGAAAATTTGAGGCGTTTTTAGTTTTAGTTTATGTTGCATTGTGTTGCTGTTTTTCAAACGATTTTATCTAATGTCAATATAAACTGCCAAATTTAAGGGTGATATCTATCTGCACGGTAACAGACAAACAGACAGACAGACAGATTCATACTTTAATGCTGATGAACAATATCATTTGTATTTGGTACTTTTGTTTTTTAACATTTTCTTTAAGTATTACAAACGTAATGACAAAATGAATATACTGGGTACTTTGAACATCTGAGTGGTGGGTATAAAAATAACCCCGTTAAGCATTCAAGCTGATAAAAAAAAGACAATGGCATCCGTTTTATGATTATTATTATTATTTTGGCTATTTCGTTTCTTTTTGAATTTCAAAGACGAACATTAGAAGAGAATTTTTTTTAATGGCACTAGGTAAAAATTGTATAAATATGTCCGCATTTTTGATTATATTTTCATAATAATTTAATGCATTTCATTCATAAACAATAATATTCTAAAGAAATATTTTCAATAAAAATTTAATAAAATGCTTTTATTTTATAAAAAAATTTTGTGTGTATTAATCTTTTTAACAATTCGTAATTCATTGCAAATGACTTTTGGAAAGTCTATTGGAAGTGATAAATATTTTTTAACAAAATTACAACAATCAAATGGTACGATTGAAAATAATAAAAGAGATAATTTAAAAGGCATTTAAGAAATTCCTTTTGCTTGTTTATTTGCTTTTGTTTTTTTTTTTTTCTTGACTTTTTGTATAGAACCAATTTTTAAAGTAACTTCTGATATTCTACAATATGAAGCAGTACCAAAGCAATGGCAAACATTTAATGTTAAAAGGCAGTACGAAAAATTACAACAACAAAAACAGCAGCAGCAGCATTGGTTACCAACAATATCATATACACCAAAACCATTAGAATCATCATCATTATCAATGTCATCGTCACAACATCTTCCAAATGTTTGGTTACAAAAGCATGATATTGCCGAAAAATTCATTCATCCCGATTTACCATCAATTGTTATAAAAGAAAAACATTTAGGCTCAAATGTATTCTCAACTGATTTCTCTTCATCATCAGCATCCTCAGCTTCGTCAGCATCAGCAGCAACGCCGCCATCATCATCATCATCCTTAATACATAACACGAAAAGTTTACATACCCGAATCCAAAGTAAACCGATACCAAAAAATGCAAATTATCAAATTTGGCACATTAATGATAATATTGATTTTGATAATTACGATGATAAACATTATAAAAAATCTTATGGTTAATATGATGATAATTCAAAGAATTATATTAAACTTAATTAAAAATACATTTTTATATCCCACGCTACGAGGTATGACGAATTTGTGTAGATGTTTATAACACCAAACATGAGTTGAGATAGACCCTCCCTTTATTATGCCGATCAACTCAGAATCAATTCCTCATTCAATTTGAGCCTGTCTGTTCGCCTGTCTATTTGTCTGTTGTTTAAATATGAAAATTTGTTGTAAAAATACGGGGCGCAAATTTGAAGATACTTGGTACTTATTTATGGAAATAATTTCTGGTGATTTTTGATGAGTCTGGTAAGAAAGAACGTTTGGATTGGGGCCGACTATTGATAACCCAACCACACCTTCCTTTTTTTTATAAAGGAGTATCTATAATTATAAGTTTTTCTACGGAGCAGTCGTTTATAAAATAAGTCATTGCTTGGGCGTAATTATAATAATAATCCCATCTTACCGACACTTATTTCCGTGATGTCATTGGCCCAACACATGCCTACACACCAAAATTCATTGAAATAGTTTCATGAAATCCTGCTCTGTATTTTGATAACAAGTTTATATAGATAGACAAAAGAGCAGAGGTACAGGCGGACAAATGGGTGGATCAGTACATTAAAAGGTGGGTCTATCTTAACTTCTTCTGGATATTGCAAACATCACCGCAAACGCTTAATATTTAAGACCCTGAATCACAATTGCTGTAGGGTGATTATAATATTTAAAGAAATCGATTAATACAATAAATGAAAATTCAAAAGTTTATATAAAGTCGTTGTCTGCTATATTTTACATAGAGCTAAATCAGTCACTCCTAAAAAGCGTTGTTCCATTTGGAAGTACAGTCTTAAGTAAAATATCATCCACTTTGAGTTGTAAATTAAAATATTTTTTTAATTTCGTATAAAGGATATTGTTGAGAATATATTGATATTGCCTGAGGGTGCATTGACGAGCATACTATCATGAAGGACTGGGTACCAAGTTATTTAAAATAGTAAGGGGCTTCCAAAGATTTCGCCGCTTAAAGTAAATAAAAAAATACATTTTTTGATAAAACTTTAGTACAAGCTTCAATTTCAATTTCAATTTCAATTTCATGCCTCTTAAAAATGGGAAGCATGGACACTCATTGGTCCCTGCTATGTCCCTATTTAAATATGAAATGTAAACTTAGAATTTCATGTAAATAACCAAACCTTAAGTGATATTTAAAAATTCTTGTAATTTGAAAAAATATTATTGTAACAAAATTGTTTGCTATTTCTTTCGTAAATTATTTATTCATTGAATCAAAATATTTTGATAATTAAAAAAAAATTTTTTTATTCTAAATTTTTATATTAAAATATATTGCACATTAATACTAAAAATCCAACAACAACTGTATCACATAAATTTCTTGTTAATTGTTTCATTTCTTTTGTTTACAATTTACAATTTACAATTGCAATATAATTAATTATTACAACAATTAAAACAATTACAAATAATTATACTCATAATAATTAACCCACATATTTATAAATCAATTTTACTTTAAAAGTAGATAAGGAAAATTTAGCAAAAACAAAATTATGTAACTGAAAAATAATTTTGTTCTTTTTCTTGTTCTTCTTCTCCTTTTTTTTTTTTTTTTGATAAAATAATTGCATTCACAATTGCTTAAACAAGTGAATCGATGAATGCGCGATTTACATGAATGGAATATGAATTTGAATGAATTGATTTTGTGGTTAGATGAGTGAATTTGAATGAATGAATGAATTTATGCATGAATTATATTTACACATGCATTTTATAAATGATATTTGTAACATGTATATACATACATACACACATGCATATATATATACATACATACATATATATACATACATACATACATATATATAGATATATCGTTTAATGTTTATCATCGGGAAATTCATATGTGGTGCTATAACTGATGACACCTTTACCATGATCGATGCCCGTTACTGGTTTACTAGTTAAATCATCTAAGGCTTGATGATGCCCCAATTCTACGGAATGACCATATAATTCACTACTATGACCATAATAATCGATTGGTATATGACTACCGCCTAAATGTTCAAAACTCGATAATGTCTCATGATCACCACCAAATTCATGACTTAAATCGTAGATGCCGCAATTAATTAATGCGATCATCATTAATAGTATAATGAAATTGCTTATGAATGGGAATGATGACATAATTCGCAATTTAATAATGATCAATTTTATATTTTTTATAGGGTTCGATTTATTTGATTTAGATTTTATTTTAGATATTATTTTGATTTCTCCGTATAAATTGATTAATTGAGTTTAGCTAAAACGTTTAATGAAGTGCTCTCGTAAAGACTAAATTAAGTTGTCTAAAGACACAGCATTTTATACCAAAAAAAAAGAAAAATAGAAAAACAAAAGAGGTAGTAAAATTGGCTTCTTCTATCATTTGTATTTATAATTTCTTCTTCTTCGTCTTCTTCTTCTTCTTTTTTTTGGTTTCTATTATATATTTATATATATATATATATTATATATATATATATATATAATATATATAACAATGCTGAAAAGGAAAAGTGGCAAACACCAGAAAGCAAATGAATAAAATTGAAAAATGAAGTAAATAGTCAAAATGAAAAGAAAAACAAATACAGAAACAGAAATATTAATAAAAAAAAACCAACCATAAACATTTCTTGAAACTCTTCAATGATTGTGGCGCATTAGGAGCTCACTTACTTACAAACACTTCACTCACATAATTTACTCTTAAATTTACCAAAAAACAATAACAGCATGTGGCATAACTAATTACGTCAATGTGTAGCATATTTAAATTGTTTTTTTTTCCATTTTGCTTTATTTTCTATTATTTTGTTGTTCTTTTTTTTTGATGTTTTTGATGATTAAATATAATTGTGATTAGCTAACAATAGATCAGAATTGTTGCTATTACAATTTTAATCGAAATAATAAAAATAACAACAACAACAAATACCAGTAACATTAAACAATAACAACAGGAGCAATAACAATAATAAAATAATAACAATATAAACCAAGAAAGAAGAAGAAAAGCAAAACAAATTAAAAAATAAGAAAACGAAGGAAAAACATAAGGAGAGAAAACGTCATCGTGTAAAAATCATTTTCAACTTATTAATCGACACACTGAACGAAAAAAACAAAATTAAAAAAAAACATAAACGAAAACAGAAAACAAAACGAAAACGACTAAGTCAAATAAATAAAGCATATAAAACAAATAAAACATAACATGATATTCATTTGTTAAGCAAATTAATAATTGTGCATGCATAAATACAACATATTTAAATAATTAGAAGAGAAGAAGAAAAAGCACTCCACACATTGCGATGTGTCTTTACCTATTTGCTTATTAATGTTATTATACAAAAACGTAACGGATTATACAAAGTCACATTATTGTTGTTGTTATTGCTATTTTTCATATGATTAACAGTACTTTTTGTTTTTTCTAACGGTACTTGTATTTTTTTTTGTGTTTGCTTTTCAATTCAATATGTTACTGGATGAGTTTGATGCAACGCAATGCAACATAACGAAAAAAAAAACCCAAACTTCCTACTTTGTTTTATTCGACTGTGTAAATTAAAAAATACCCAAAAAAAAGAGATGAAATAAACAGAGGAGCAAAAAAAGATACATATATCGTTTGTATACGATTTTAAAGATTGATGCTTGCAGCAGCAACATTTTTATATTACTTATTATTGGCTGCAGTAAAATGGTAAATTTTAGATTTTTTTTCATCATCCTGAGACATAATCACGTATATTTATTTTGTTAGAGCATTTTGTAACATCGAGTAATAAGTTTTAAATCGTTTTAAAAATAACTTCAATCACAATTGTCCACTTTAAATATTTGTTCGTAGCATAAATTTGGCAAAATCGTTTTCCAGTTGAACAAAACTATTAAGAGTATTAATCGAAAGTTTCTTAGTCAAAGAGAAAATCATTCCCAGTTTATGTCTACAGTCTACGCTTATTCTTACGCCAACGGATGACACGTTGCTTGTTATGCGGCGTAAAGTGGAAAAATTTTAGATAATTTTTGGTTTGAATGGCAGAGAGAAAGTGAAAGTTATGTATTCGTCTAATCCACAAACACTGAAAATGCTTTTGATATGACGTAAAACATGTCCAGTACAAACTATAAAGCATTAAAATTTCTTTATGCAAAATGATGAATTTCGTGTTTGAAAGCAGTTCATTCATCGAACCGCAAACATGGTTTGCTTTCAAACACGAAATTCATCATTTTGCATTGCGCGTAAGTTGTTAGTTGATTTTAATTTGTATAGATGAAATGGCACGCCCATTCTGTTTAATCAATTGAGAGTTTATTTGTTGTTGTTAGAATTGTCTGAACTCTGCTACTGTACCTGATCAGAAACTGATATTCAAATGTGATGTCTCTTTTAGTGCTTGCATACCATTTTTTATGTTCTTTTATTTGTACTTTAGAGTTTACTCAAAAATGTCAAAAGTCAATCGCATTATTAGATTTTTATTGTATACATAAATTCAAATGGTGGTTATGAAAAATTTAACTTTAGCCAAAGTATAATTTTTTTTTTGTTTCACTTTTAAAACACATTCATGATTTTTATATTTTGTGAGTATTGAAAAAGAAACAAAAAAACAAAAAACAAAAAGAAAAATAAAAGCAAATAATTACAGAAGGAATTAATTGTTGTTATCTAATAGATTTATTAATGAATGTTGGATGCTTTATAGAGCTGACAAAATCTTATTATCTTTCACTTAATTTTCTATTAATTTACATATAAACTTCTTCAGAATTGTTACATTTTTTTTCATTGTTAAGAACAATCATAAAATTTGCAAAGTTTAAAAGTTAAAGTTTAAAAAAGTTGCACGTCTTATTTAAAGTATTTTTAAATAATGGACTTAGAAAACAGAAAGATAAAAAATTAAGAAGACAAAATAAAAAATGAAAGTATATGAATATAAATTATAGATATTAAATTTTATTAGCATTGAGAGAATCAAATGTAAAATTTGCACTGTTAGAAGTTTGTTTTGAGTTATTTGTCAGATTTGTTGGTATATCTTCAAAGATTTCTTAATATCTTTATATATATACTTGTATATACATTTATTATTTATAATTTAATGAATTTTTTTTTGAAAATTCATTAATTTTTATATTAATGTATTTGTTTTAATATACCAGCATGTAAGCATGTACGTAAATTTAATTGCTTTGGCTACGCTCTGATTGTCTTTAATTTTTTTAATTATTTGAAGAAAAAGAAAATTATATTAAATTTACGATAATACGCGCATATTCACATACGATATTAAATGTTAAAAATTTAACAAATTATTTCAATATTTTAATTGTAGTACATTTTATATTTTTATTCAATTAGTACTGTTTTTATACACAATGAATTTATCTGAAAGATAAATTCATTGATTAAAAGTGGCACTTGTAACATTTGATTTTATTGAGTCGAACGGATCTACGTAGATTTTGAAAATTTTGAGTTAACATTTTTTGTTGAAGCGCATCAAGCTTCTTACCTCCCTCTATGTAAAGGCTAATCTCTAGGTTGAAATTAGGCAAATGCATTTTTTGTGAAATTTAGTTTATGAACAATCATTTATCGAAAGAATGCTATGACATTTGATCGGATTGGTTGGCCTCTATTACAAAATCACGGATTAATATCAAAAATGTTAAAAATTTTTAGTTTTTCATCTAAAATATTTCCGCTTTTGGAATTTTTTATGGATTAATGTGGACTAGGTTGTTTTAACTACACATTTTCAGTGTAGTTCTAAATGTAGAATTACAGCAGAATTTTATTAAATTTAGTTAAATTCGATTTGCTTAAGCGGCGACCGTGATCATCACATTGAATATTTAAGACTGCGCAATTGTTGTTGTAAAACTGCATCACTTATGTGGGGGCAACCAATCCCGAGGAACACCTGCTCAACTGGGAGTGGCTCATGAGATGGTAGTTGTTGTTCCACTACCACCAGGGTTCATCATGAGTCACAAGATTAGATCCAAAGATTTAATTTGGTACCACGGCATCACCAGTTTTAATAAGCCCATTGTGATGATATTGAGGTTGGCTTCGTGGGGGCTGTTGTGCCCACATCGCGGGTGCCGCTCATTCAAACATATATATGCTTGTCGTGCAGGGTCCCATTTCCCAAATAAAATGGGTGGCTGGGTAGGCTTATCGGTATAATTTAAGCTAAGCCTAGGGGTAATAAGAAGACTCCGCACCTAGATACCAAAGATTAAGCCATGTATATGTGCAATACAGGCTTTAAATTGGAAGGTAGTCGTGACGGTAGCAAGCACCCTGTGTGACGTGACTACCAACGCTAGCGATCATTATGTACGCTTGTGTACTATGCATTTGAGCCTTCACGGCAGGTATGCATGTAAAACACTCACTGCACTGCTTGATTAGTGGACCAAGATTCTCATCTTAAAAGTATCTAATAAATTCATGTTGCATTGAACATGTCCAATTGTGTGCTTAGTATCCATTCTTAGCCGATAGTATAAAAGATAAGAATTTTCACATGAAAACCGAAAAACGTAGAGATTGATCGAAAAAATCGTAAGGTAGCATTGTAGAATGAGAGTGCTGCTTAAATGTGACAGCAACTACTGAGTCATACAAATATAACAAATACAATAAAAAATATTTATAGTTAATCACGAAAATAATTCTTAATTGCATTGCCCTTTATAAATTATTGGAATTGTCTGATAAAAAATGGATTTCATATATTCACAATTTTAGTCAAAAAAAAAATACGTTAATACGTATTTGGAAATTGTTCTATAAACACATACGCACATACATTAAATATCAAATACTGTGGAAATATGTTTGTGCATGAACGTGTAAGAGATTTGTATTACCATGGTGTTTTTTTCATATATAATGTTACAATTGCACTTTTGGCTTATAATCATGTCTTGAAGAAGATCAAATATGCATGTAATGATGCGTAAAATATGTTATGTATTGTGCATTGTATGTCCCATTTGTTGCATGTTGTTCCCTACATAATTTGTTGTTCCATGTAACATTCAAAGTGGTTCAAGGTAAAATCATCCTTTATTCGTGACAAATAATTCAGAATCATTATTTGTTTGTCTACTAATCCAAGCTGCCACAGGCGGATCCAGAAAAAAAATGCTATCAGATTTATATGTATATTAACTGAGGGCGAATACTAAATCAAAGTTTTAAATTAGTCCCAGGTAAAAAATTCTTTAAGAGCTAATATTATTGAGAGTGATTTTCTGAGAGTTGTTGTGCACTCCTGATGGCTGGTAACACTTGTCAAACAAAGTGCGACTCTCCTAATGAATGGGCAGGCACATTCGTAAAAAGGTTTCAATAAGCTGCCATAATTAAGTTAAATAATATTCCCTTATTACATTGGAATTCCTTCTTCAATTTAATACAGAATGTGCTACAAATCTTTATCAATATGTATCAATTAATAGGCGCCTCAATATTTTCTGTACAAGGAGTGGATAGTACGAAAAAGGCTCAGTTTTTTTTTTGCATTAAATCTGTAATTTAATCGGGTCTAAACAAAAATCATTTCCACTACTTTAATATTCAGTTAAAAGGAATTCAATATAATTTTGGATATATTTGTTGATGAAAAACTACACAAGGCAATATAATTTAAGGACAGGGCCGATTGGTCCCGAGTAGAGTCACCTGACCTAGCAGAAGGCTTTTAAGAAAGTACAAGGCGCGAGTTTCATTAGATTGGATCAAAAATTAAATTACCTACCAGGGGATCGCCAGTTTCAATAATGCCAATTGTTATAATATTGGAGTTATTATGGTCCACACAACGCGCGTTTTGGTCATTCAATCACACGATCCTATCGAACATATAAATGCTTATCATAAAAGTTCCCATTTTGCCTAACAAATGGACACTTGGCAAAGCCTTGTGCTATGAATTTGCCCCAGAAATTTTCGGAAGGCCCCCATCCTAGTTATAAGAAAATAAGCTTCGCTTAAACGGTGCAATAGGGGCTTTAAGTGAGAAACAAAAGTGACCGTATCATATACACATGACTATCAACACTAGCGCAAAAACTTGGACTATTTATCATACAATTAAGTCTTCCCGGAAGAAGTTCATATAAATGTAACACTAATAGCAAATGCACTTTAGGTGTATATAAAATTCGAAAGGGGTATATCAAGTACATTTCGAATCAATTCATAAGAATAACCACCTTTTGAAAACAAATATAACAACACTGAAATTTAAAATTTACAGGGTCTTGTGGGTATAAAATTTCTATTTATCTTGTGTGATGTTAGATATTTAATAGTCGACCGTGTGCGGATCAACTAACTTGTTTTTATTTGAATTTTCCTATTATATTTCAATATAATTTGTATTAATTTATTTGCCATGCTATCGATTTCTTTAGCCAGTTTAATTTGAATTATGAGCCAAAAACCAAATGAAATTAATTTTCTTGCACATTAAATTTCAATGATTAAGAAACATGTTAAAATGTTTTAATATTAACAACAACAATAACAATAGCAAAAATAGCAATAATAATTTATTTTACAACAATCTACAATCGCTTATTTACAAATGATTATTGCACCTTGTTATATGCAGATGGAGGCATTTATGCCCATATGCATGCATTGATCAACAATCGGAACCATTCGATTGAAATGGTTAATGAAATTGTAATTCAATTTTGTACCTTCTTTTTTTGCTTCGTCTTCTTCTTCTTCGTCTTTGTTTTATATTTAATTTATTTAATAATTTTTCTTTAGCGTCTAAATTGCAATGGTTCAATGAGAAATAGAATGTAGAATATTTGATTTTTTTTTTTTTGAAATGTGCATAATAAATGCAATACAATCAAGAAGAAATCAAAACACAAAAGAAAAAAGTCAATACCAATAATAACAAAAAAAAAAAATAAAAAATAAAAATAAAATGAAAAGAAAAGAAAAAAACCAACGAAAAATGCAATAAAATTGTTTCTTCAAATTCGCGCCGTTTACAATTTTAATTTAACAAAAAATGTTATATGTTAAATATGTACCGCACAATAAACCATAAAGAAGTCAACAAGAAATGATATTAACTGTTTTTTAAATACCTTAATGGCAAAATATTTTAATAATGAATAAGATGATTGGAAAAAAGCCAGTAAATGAAATGGTAATTGAAATGAAAATATTTAATTTTTAAAATGTCCAAATAAAACAGAGAATAGAAATTTTTCAAGTTAAGCCAAAAATTTTGCAATTATTTGTAAAATTAATTAAAAAATTATTTATTGTATTTATTTTTATTACTTTTATATAAATTAAAAAATTATTATATTTTTAAAAATTATTTATAGAGTTTCTTTAAAAAAAAGTCATAATAATTATGAACATTTTTTTTGCAACATAATAAAAAACAAAAAAAAAACGCGAACTCTACGAAAAATAATTGTAAAAATAATACAATTTTAAATATTTGCAATTCCATTCGGCCTGGAGCTTTACAAAAATTACAAGTTTTAAATTTCAATATTTAATATTTTAAATTTCAAATTTTAAATATAATATTTGAAAATATTAAAAAGTTACCTAAATTGGCTAACTATCGAATAGGCCTAAATTGCTTGAGCAGCGCTACAAGCGCGTTGACGTTAATGCAAAAGGTGAGTTCATCTTAAATCTGTCAAGTTGTTACAAAGTTTTGCCAATACTTATTATACTTTGTAACACAAATAATATAAATAATACAAATAAATAATGTAGGGTAACATAAATTGTGTAAGAATTTGAAATTTCCGAAATCATCGTTACGTGAATCTAACTAAAATCAATATAAATAAAATAATAAAAGCGACAATAATAATGTTAAATTATTATTTGTTATTATAATTAATTAATTATGAATTTAAGGATGTAACGCCTGATAAAAATGTATAATGAAACAGTTCATATAATAATAATTGATGTACGTGATATATACGTGATATATCTCTGCTATCTCTAAATTGCTTAGATAAATTGCATGAAATTTATATAAGCAAAATTTTGCGTTTGCTTTTGCCTTTGTTATAAAAATATAACAATTAAATCGATATCGATACATGTTCATCTGAAGTGATTTTGACTTAAGGATGATTAATATGACCATGCGAAAGGCTTGGTAAAATGGAACTGAATTTATGAATTGAAAAAAAAATATATTAAAAATAATATTGCACTTGATGAATCAAGCGTGATAGGGGGTGGCGTGGCGGGGTGGGGGGGGGGGGGGGGTGGAAATTGATTTCAATAAAATTGTAAATTATATTTATAGAGAACATTTAAATCGAATTTGTCCATGGTATAAACTACTTGCCCTATAAACCGTTACTACTACAATTCAATTTAATGTTTAAAGTGTTCTTATGAATAATTGATTTGATCTAATTGTGAAAAAATTAGTTGCGTTAATTAATATTTTTTCTTTTTTAATTTTTCGGACTTTACTTTGTCTTAAATTATTTGTGATTTGTTCATTTAATATTTCGACATAATATAAAGCTTTTAAAACAATTGAAATTTTTTCTAAAATACCACGCACCATACACCATTCCCTTCAGCTTTTTCTCTTCCCTATTCATCCTTTTTGTCGCATAATTTTCAAATAGTCTTGCAGTTTTCAAATCATTTGAAATAGTCTCGTAACTTCTAAATGCTTTGAGCCGTACGTTATGTGGGAGGGTTAAAAAAAATGGTCTCGTCTGGATCAAATTTGATATTGGTTTTTATTATGAATGTCTCAAATAACAAATATGATCTTAGCTACTTGAAAAACTATCCAAAATTGAAAATTTTTTTCATACAAACGACTTCATCTTGGCTCCCCAAAAAAAAAAAAAGAAAGAAGGCACCAATTTTAATGAGATTATTTTAAAATTACAACCTACAGCTTGTTAGCCAATTCTCATGGATATAGATTAGAAGAACGAATAGACGGTCTAGCAGATAAGTGAATCGATAGATCGATAAATCGATTAGATCGATAGATCGATTTAGGAAGTGATTCTGAATTGATTCATGTATCAAAATAAAAAGCGGTTTCTATCTTAAGTCTCTCTGAGAATGTGACAAACATCCAACCAAATTTATAATACTTGGAACCATAAATATTTGTAGTAGATTTAACGCAATGTAAAATATTTGATGGCGTGAGTTTTTACATAAATTACTCTAATTATTAATGCTTTTATACAATTTCACTTTTAAGGTTGTACTGCATCCACCGAAGTATATGGGAAATGTATTTGTAGATTTTTCATTGTTCTGTTCTGCTGTGATTTTCTTTTTTTTTTTTTTTTTGCAAATTTTCACTTTACGATTAATCGTATTTTATTCGCTAAGCGAGCCATTTATTTATTAATATGACTACGATTTAAATTTGATCGTTTGTTTAAGAGAATTAAAAAAATTTTATAAGATCTTATTCAATTCATTAAAATTGACATACAACTGAGATGGTTGAATATAAACTGATGAATAATAATTTTAAAAATAATGCGTTCACTGTGATTTAACAATTGGAAAAATTGACAAATGAAAATTGAAAATTAGAAATTTTATCATAAATTGAAGCGTAAAATATACACTTTATTAATTTTGTGACCGTAAAAATGAGATGATTATAATATTATGGTTGAGGAAATGAGAGAAAAGGAAAAAAGCTGGAAGCAACAAGTCAATTTTACATTAATTATTCAATATTTATATTTTTATTTTCTTTAGAGTTATTATTAGGTTTTTGTGCCGCTTCTGTATGTGCTCATATAAATTAAATGAAAGCAACTTAGTTATCTGTCATTTAGTTGAAGAATGAACGGTATAAGTAAATCAAAATTATAAAAAAATAAATTCTAAATTGTTTGAACTTGTGTGAAAATTATATATAATATTTCTCAAATATTACTAATCAATTAAATTCAATTCAAATTCAAATTCAATTCAATACAATTTAGTTCAATTTAATTAAATTATAAGTGTAAAATTTTTGAATTTTCTTTGTGTGACATTTAAAATGTTAAAATGCGGTTTCACTTTAAAAAATTTTTCATGTATTCTTATACTGATGATATATTTTGGTACATATAATGGCCTTAATCTTCATGTTGGTGACGTTTTAAAGTCGGCCAAGGATATAACTACTAGTGTAATACACGACGTGGCAAATAGTATACCGACACCGAAGGGTCTATACAGCATCACTAAACAACTAATAGCGGGCTATCCGTTTGAAATAGTTGGCACTCTTATCGATAAACTCTGTAAGTGTATATCTTGTGTCTATAATATTTCATGTTTCATGTTGAAAGGATAAGTAAACTAACTGTTCATTTCTTAAGCAATGTCCTAGATTATTAAACAAATCACTCTATGAAATTTGACATTCACCAATACATAACATTTCTTTGATTATTCTTTGTCTTTTGAGAAAAAATCTATATACCAGCCATTATATCTATAATGGCTGGCTGGCATAATTTATTCTGATTTCTAAAATTGTGAATATTTTGAATAAAAAAAGAAACGAAAATAAAAATAAAAACCATACACTGAAATGGTAAATGATAATGGGAAACCATATAAATAAATTTGAGAATTTAGAGAATAATAATATTTTTTAAAGAGAATGTTTGTGCTAATTCAATTGATTATTAAATTGTTTATAAAACAAATACTTGTCGCTTTATTCACAATTCAGAGATAAGAGATTTTTGGTATTTCTATCGATTTTTACAAAGCGAGCAATTTCAATTATACTCTATACGCGCCATTAATTATACGGATCCATTAAAAACAAGTAAGAAAATTATATTTGATTAGGGCCAAATTTTGGATACCCACCACCCAAAACACCATGACACCAAATATGATATTAGTTATTTAGTGCCTGTTACAGTTTTTCCAATAGCAGATAGAAAACGTAAGCATAAAAAAATGAACATTTGGTTTCATAAAATTTCGCGTAAGTGTGGTCTATTTGTACGATTTTTGGATGGCCTTTCTATTTATACAAAATTTCAGTTTTGTATCTTTCACAGTTTGCAAATAATGAGCAAGAAACCATAAAATTGTGCTTAAAAAAAAAAAAGGTGTTCAAGCCATTTTACCTATTTAATACCAACCTCCCTGCAAAAACTGTCAATGTTTCTGCAAAATTCGAGCACGTTATATCTTAACAATACATGGACAGACGAACAAACAGACATGCCTAAATTATATCAGAATTTCATATTGATGAAGATTATCTACACTTTATAAAGATGAGTTTAAATGATTTCTTTTGGGTGTTACAAACAAAATTATAAAATGAATATACCACCAACTTCGGGGTGATGGGTTTTGTTTTAAAGACAAACGACAAAGAGCAAATTTGATTAAAAGTGCAAAAAAAACCGAAAAACTTGTACTTTGAAGAGGCTTCTTGTGGGAATGAAATTCATAGTTTTTTCAAACATTCAAATTTATATTATAAATTTTTTTTTCAAATTGATTGAAACATTTTCATACCATTTTAAACAAGTTACAAATTTTTTCAATGTATATTCAATGGTCTTAAGTAATAATTGCCCATTATTATGTTTGAATTAGGTGCGGCAGCTCTTTCATCGAAAACGATTACGCCACGTTTATCACCAGATGGCCATAGATTACAATTTCAAATGCGTACAAGATGCAAAAAATATAGCGTACCTTTAACTCAGGCGAAAAAGTTATGGACTGTGCCTGAATTCGATCCGCTTCATAAGGTTGTTGTAGTGGTTACAGGATGGCAAACAACTGTTAATACATCTGATGCTATTGATGAGTTTGAACTAGCATACGGTTGTCGTGGTGGTGTTAACTTTTTGGTAAGTATGCATTGATTATGGGTGCGTCTCAAAAAGAATTATACTAATCATTTTATTTTCATATGGATAATTTTTTAACAGGCATTAGATGTTGGTTATTATGTAGACACTTTATATACTTGGTCGGCGTATAATACAGAAGTTTTGGGCATGGAATTGGCTAAAGCATTAAAGGATTTAGTAGAAGTCGTACCAATACGAAATATTCATTTAATTGGTCATAGTTTGGGTGCTCATATAGTTGGTGCAGCTGGACAATATTTTCAAAAGTATACAGGTTCCATTCTACAACGCATAACGGGCTTAGATCCAGCTAAACCATGTTTCAATGAAGGTGAAAGCTTAACGGGCTTAACTCGCGGTGATGCTGATTTTGTGGATATTATCCATAGTAATCCAGGTATCTTAGGTATTCGTCAACCTATTGGTGATATCGATTTTTATCCAGGCGGTTTGGGTCCTCTACCTGACGGTTGCTTTACCGTTGCTTGTGCACATGGCCGTGCTTGGGAATATTTTGTTGAGTCCGTATATCCTGGGAATGAGAAAAAATACGTGGGTATGCGATGTCGTTCCCTAATTCATTTGCGTAGTGGTAATTGCAATCAATTAACTGCGATAATGGGCTACGGTTTGTTACCAAATCGAAAGGGCAATTACATCTTGGAGGCGCATCGCAAATTTTCATTTACTTCAAATAATTTTAGTGATTGTGCTTATGTAAAGCGGCAATGCTCTACTAATTGAAGTAATTTTATTTACAAAAAGGAAAGCTTTAACAAATATTTAATATGAATTTTTTTCAAATATAAAATAAAATAAAAATTAAAATTAATTGATTAATAACAATGGAAATTTGCGGTATATTTCGTGTTATACTTACACTGTTTTTTCAGATTAACTGACTTGTCTAGAATCTTTAGTAATTCATTAAAGTGTAGTTATCGTTATTTCTGCACTTTCATTTCGAGGATCAAACATTGACAACTATTAAAAATAATAGTCAATAGCATAAATCCAACAACATTGTTGATTTATTTTTTAAGCTTTCAATAATACAGAGGATGTTTAATTTTCTCGCAAATACCTTTAGATTAAGTTGTTATCATTTTATCGACTTTATGATGAAAGCAGTACCTTTTGCCGCAATTGTATATTTAGAAGAATAGTTTGCCATTTAAAGATTCAATATAAATTTTTTTAAAGAAAATAAACTTTCAAATAGTGATAGTTTAAGAACGCAGTTTTAGCAATATTTATTATTGCCATTTTTCACAAATTCACAAAATTTAAAATTCATTTCGCACAACTTTTTTATAAGCCGTTATACTTTCTTCTTACAATTGTTACGATTGACAATATAGGCAAGTAAATATTGTGATATCAATTACATTAATACTCTAAGTAAGTGCCGTTCGTGCTTTAAATAAAATAATAATAACGTAATAACGAATTTTACCGAAGAATGACAGTTCAAAAGTAGCAAACATCGCCATAATAAGAGCTGATTATTATAAAATTTTTATGCTTTGATGACATCGCATCATTCATCATTATTATCATTATTATGATCTTCTTAGACAATAATGAAATAAATGCATTCGTTAAATTAAGATCGTATGGTTTGTGTCCAAAAGAAACTAAAGTTTTTTGTAATTTATTCGTAACTTAAAGTTCATTTTAGTTTCATTTTCACTTTCATTTCATTTCATTTTATTTCGTTACACTTCATTGCGTTTCGCTTTATATTAAAGTTTAGACTTTTCCATCAAAAAACAAAACTAAACAGCAAAAGAAAAATAACCTTAAAATATATTAATTTGTTGTTGCTTAAAAACAGCTTTTTTTCTCGATTTCAACAACTTACGAATAATAACAAATCAAATTTAAAGAAAATTAATAAATTAAACAACAAAGTTTGAATTCTTTGCTTTATGACGTTCATTTAGATCTTTTATATCTGCCTAATTTTTTTGCTTCCTGATTTTAGTGACATTTTAATGGATTGTCTGCATTGTTTACCACTGATTATTTTCTCCCTTTTTTTTGCCTTTTTCATTACAGATGAACGGAAATTTTTAGAATGGAAAAGTACTTGAGCATTTTTTTGAAAGAAAAAAACAAAAACGAAACGATTAAGACCATATTTGACAGACGACTGATGTAAAGTTATTTTGATTATATGGATATGTCTCTTTATTTCTAGAACATTAAAGAGATTTTTTAATGTAAAGTCTATTACAGATTATTACAGGTTATATTTGGAAATTTAGATAAAGCAGCTCTGTATAATTTTTAAAAGAGGGATATACAACCATTAAGATTTATAAACAAGAAGTAACTTTTGTTAAAGGTTTTAACAGTCGATATTTTTGTGTGCTATATTTTCGTAAGTTTTGTTTTTAGATGTTGCTTTTAGATTCCAGAAAAAGGAATTGCAAGAAAAATTAGTATATTTTACTTCTTGTAAAAGCTACAAAAGCAACAGAGCTAATCTCTGTTTACCTTGTAATGCGATCCATACTTGAAAGAACTTTCAGTCGTATTCCTATCAAATGTGTATTTGAAATTGGAATATCGAGAATGTAGAATAGTTTTTTCTTCTTGGTGATTCTGATTGGTATATTTTGATAATAAATATACAACATTAAATACAACGTATTAAATAAGTAAATGATTAGATAAATGATCGATCTAATGCTAGACAATTTACAAAACAGGACTAATCAGTTTTGTCATCCATATTAGAATTTTAATCAATTGAATATAAGTCAAACAGGTTTGTTAATTTAAACCAAACTTACGTCTTACATTCTGAGCCATTACTCATAATGTAACATTTGATACTCATTTGTAACATTTGATATTTCATTTATGGATTTAAATTTCAATAGGCTGCATATTATTCGAAATTTCTTAAGTGTATTTTAAGCATAATTCAATATCGATCGTATTAATAATAAATGATATTTCTATTATAATCTGCCAAAGATGGCTAAGATATACTTATGGTAATAGAATTTCAGATTTGAATTCAATAACAAAGTGTTAAAGAAATTTTTAAATTTTTTTTGTAGAATGTAGAATTCGCATCCTACATCATTCTACTGATGATCCTTAAATCGTTTAATAAAGCTTAGCTGCTATTTGATTTCAGTATCGACATTACTGTCCATTTTCGAATACCAGACAATTATTTTTATTTTATTAATAAAATAACTACATTGTAACTACATTGTACAAGTCAATATATCGGATCCTTGAGTGGATTAAGCATATAAGATTTTCCCACATAGTTTGAAAGTAAACTTTAGACATATTTAAAAATTTGGCTTCAGAAAAGTTTATAACGTTTAAAAATGATTCGATTAATATAAAATTTGGAGTACAAATTTAAATTAAATTTAATGTTTTGATTCCATCATTCTCATATAGATTATGCAGCATTTATTGGATTATTGTTATTTATTTGAATTGTTATTTGAATGAAATTTTAAAAACTTTGAAATTTGGGTATATTTTCAAATCCGTAAAGTAAACATAATAATTTACATTAAATGATATCTTGTTTGTAAAACTCAATTGAAGATCGTCCTATTCATTTTTTTAGATATTGAGCATCAGTGAATGGATAACTTTGAAAAATTTAAAAAGCTAAATGGAAATTTTGAAAAAAATATTAATTGATGGAATATTTTATAAATTCATTTTAAAATCAAATTATACATAAAATATTGTTATATTTAATTGCTTGTTATAGGGTATAAATATAATAAATTATATTATTATTTATATTAATTTAATTTATATTAATTTTAATTGGTTGAATTTGATATGTACCCTTCATTTGATTGTTTATTAAAATAATTCAAATTTTACAGTTCAGATTTTACAGTTTATGTATTTTACATGCGTGCCTGACGTGAAGGCTTAACTGCATGGTACAGAAATGTACAAATGAGCATTAGCGTTGGTGTATGCTATCGTCTCGACTAACTTCCAATTTAAAGCCCATATTGTACTTTATCTACAAAGCTTAATCTTTGGCATCTAGATTTGGAGCTTTCTATTACTCTGTGGCCTAGTTTGGTTAGCTCAATAAGCCTACGCAGCTACCCATTTTATTCGGGAAATGGGACCCTGCATGATAAGCATATAGTATGTTTGAACGAGCTGCGCCCAGGATTTGGACACCATAGCCCCCAAGAAGCGAACCCCAATATCATCACAATGGGCTTTATTAAAACTGATGATTTTGTGGTACCAAATTAAATGTTTGGTCGGACCTTAATGACTCATAATGCCCCCTGATGGCCGGCAACACCAACGATCATCTCATAAGCCACTCCCAGTTGAGCAGGTGCTTCAAATTTTTCAGTAATATTTTTCTTAGATTTTTCTTATTTCTTTCTAGTTTTTAGTTTTTAGTTTTTATTGTTGTAATATTTTTATTGAAAAAATTTTTGTAATAAGCTGCATTTTAATAATGATTTTGTTGTTAATTTTCTCCTTTTTCTTGTTGCTTTTCTTTTTTGTTTGTTATAATTCTTTGTTGTACTTTGTTTTGTTTTGTTTGTTTTGTTTTGTTTTGTTTGGCTTGTTTTACTTTGTTATTTAATGTAATGAGTAATGAGTAATGAGAAGCGAGCGCGTGTAACTTGTGTGTGTGGCCTTGTAACTGTTTTACCATTCACTTTGGATCAAGTAGTATTAAGGACAATAAAAATGAGAATGACAAACAAGGGAAGTATTTAAAAAAACAGCAGCAGCATCAGCAGCAGCATCAGCAGCAGCACCAACAATCACAACAATCATTTTGAATGTAACAGGGCAATAAATTGTTTGGTTTATTTTTAGTTTGGTGTATCATCTTCTTGTTGACCTTCTGATTTTTTCGATTGTACGCACAAGTGCTAGTTCTTCTAGAATCGAATTAAGAAAACAAAAAAAAAAGAAAAAAAACACAAACAAGCAACAAACCATCAAGAGAATTAATAATAATAATACTAAGAAGAGTAAAGGTAAGACATTTAAAAAAAAAGTGAAAATGGGAGAAAAATACTATTAAAAAAAAGTTGTTATAAAGAACTAATATCTAAAAAAAAAAGAAAAAACGTGAACGCCCAACAGTTTTTTGGGCTTTTGTTTTTTTTTTGTTTTTTTTTTTGCTTTAGCGTATAATAAAATTTTGTATAAATATCAGTTTAGTTCTCGTCTAGTTTAACAGTCTCGATTAAAGATTTCTTCAAATCATCGTTCGAAAGTGCATCGTTCTTGTTTAGAATAGTTAAAAATCAACAAGCAAAATAAGCATTCTCACAATGAAAGTACTTTTATTATTGTTCGCTTTCGTGGCTGCAGCAAAAGCATCTGGCTGGGGTGGCGGCTACGTCTGGGGTGGTTATCCCACATATGTTAGCTATGTAACTTATCCTGTCGTTAGAACTTATTCATATAGTGGTGGTGGTAGTGGTAGTGGTAGCGGCGGTAGTGGTGGTGGTAGCGGTGGTAGTGGTAGCAGTGGTGGTTATAGTAGTGGTCATTCTGGTAGTGGTTATGGTGGTGGTAATGGTGGTGGTTATAGTGGTGGTTATGGTGGTGGTTATGGTGGTGGTTATAGCGGTTGGGGCAGATCTTATGGCTGGTGGTAACATCAATGAATATATCGAAGGCAACAATAAATTTTTTAATCATTTCGAAAGACAATCATTAAAACATAATAAAAAAAAAACAATTAAAGAAAAACAACTAAACAAAAAAAAAAACATAAATTAAAAAATGGAAAAAAAGGAAAACGGTAAAACCGACCAATGACGATTTGGCTTTTAAGTGTTCAGGATAATAATTAATGGTTATTTTTTCTTTGCTGCAAATTTTATTAATATCATACAATTTACATGCAACATTTTTATGAAACATTGTGCAAGTGAAATGTAATTTCTCCTTAATAAAATTCATTGTTCAATTATGGAAAAAATACGAAAAAAAAGTTGTATCATTTTAATAAAAAAAAAAAAAAAAAAAAAAAAAAGAGTTTGCAATGTAATAATGAAATTATGAAAAAGTGCTCATATTTTGTATACTCTTACAAAGCCTTCATGGAATTCCGCTAGAAAATAATTTTTACAATTATTTTACAAGGGCTTACTAAGTACCATCCCTTCTTTGCTCTACTTTTCATATGAAATAAACATATGAAAATATATGGCCTTGAAGAGGCTTTAGTTTTAATTATAAAACGTTATATCGATTCGAGGATAATTCTTCTCTACTCATATCAAAATCAAATGGAAAATGTTTACGGAAGTATTGTAAAAAAATTTTGAACAATCAAAAGTGGCTCTCTTGTTGCTCTTTCTGAATACATTTAATTTAAAAAATCAAAAATCTAAATTCAAATTCAAATTTAATTTATTTGAATTAAAGTTTAAATTTTTATTCGAAAACTCTCAAAGAACATTGAATGAAAATTCCATCCTGTCACAAAATATACGAATTCTTGAAAAAGCTTACAAAAATAAATATAAAAAAAAAAAGAATTGTGCATGTGAAAAATGTGAGAATTATTAAAGTTAAATTACCGGACATGAATAAAGTTAAACTTGTATTCATGTCAATTGGATAAAATTTTTGATAACTTTTTGAAATATCACTAGAAACTAATTATTCAAAATCATGTCTACTAAAATGGCTGTAAAAAATTTTATAATAATAAGATTTGTAAATTAATTTCAGTAAATTGTGTAATTTATGAAGATAAATCGTTCAAATAATTCTCATAGTTGTAACATCAGTATGTGCGGATGTATGTAACCCCCAGAAGGATTTAAGATGGATCCATCATTTTTTTATAACTATCGACTTAGAAACATTTTCTGTTTTAATTTAAATTTGTCCATTCATTTGTTCATCTGTCCGTTTTTCCGTCAGTGTAATATTTGCCCATGTAAATTTCTTGTTAAATTGCAGGGTGTAGTTTTGAAGCTACTGTTTAAGCTTAAATATGCCCGAGAACAATTTTCGTTCAGATCAGAGAATTACTACAACAACGCCCCATACAACAATCGGCATTGCAAAATGTTTTTATGTAAAAAGCTGATTCGTTCTGGTTTTTTCCTTATTAAAATATATCGGGGGGGGGGGGGGGTATTTAATATATTTGACCTATTTATAACTTATATACTTGTTATAGTATGAAATAGAAAAATAAGTAAATAGTAATAATATTTTTAGTTTTTTTATATTATTATTAAGCTAAATAATGACACCGAACTTTCGCTTTTTTTTTCACGACTGTCGACTGTCGCAGCTATTAAATTTATTGAATTTATTAATAATTAATTTACATTTGAACATTTTAAGTAATTGCCTGAGAAAGCAATTAACTCTAGATTTTTTTTTATGATATTCGAAATGTGTATTTCTTGCATAGCATCTAAATTCTTGTACCATTAAAAGAGAAAAAAAAAGTTTCAAGAAAACATCGCAAAAATAAAAAAGCAGTTAGTTAGTTAAATCTCATAAAATATGAATTTCTATAAATCATCATTTCTATAAATTATCAAGCAAAAGTTGCCTCTTATTAAATGTAGCATGATTGTTGTTGTAGTAGAATTTGTGAAAGTTGTATTTAAAATTTACGATCAATTAATTATAATTATAATTATAATTATAATTATAATTATAATTATAATTATAATTATAATTATAATTATAATTATAATTATGGAATATAAAATATCTATTTTTATAGGTAAATATGAACAAAAATACTCAACACAAAATCATAAAGAAGACACAAATTTATAATGAAAATTTAATATTACATTTATTATTTTCTTAGCCAATCCATCCAGTTTTATTGTGACAAAGCCAGTATCCATTAGCTTAGAAATGGCTTCATTCATATGCAAAGAATCAAATACGAAATGTAAATATTCGTAAAATATACATAAATTAAGTTATACTTAAGTGTAACGTAAAATACAAAATAAAAGTGTAAATATTTGATCGGCATTTCATTTGTGAGTTTATTCAATTTGAAATATTAAAAGATTAAATTATTGAAGAAATCTCATTTCTTCAATTCATTCCCAACAGTATGCAAGCGAACAAATAAAAAATTATACTTGGCTTTAGCCAAATCTTAGATACCGACCATTCAAACCCATAATGAGCTAAAAATTATCACATTACAGCACACAGGCGTTCTCAGTTAAGGTAACACAGTGGGTGTGTCCTTTGACCTATTTTGCATTTCACATTTACAATACGAACTTTCTTGCGAAAATTTTCAATGTTCCTGTCAAATTTTAGACCGATCTCTGATGGTCTAGAAAAAAAAATAGAATTCTGAATTTGATGCTGACCAAGAATATATTTTATAGAGTTTCCGATATTACCTTTTGGGCATTGCAAACATTACAAAAATATTTGTGTATCCCCAACGTCTAGATGATGGGCTCATCGCAATTATAATAATTGTCAAAGCCTTTGTAATGATTCTTATAGAAATCTTTGCTAAATTATTTAATATACTAAAAATTTATATATGTTATATGAATAATAATAATTTTTATATAACGCAAAACCTTACAACGGAAATTATTTTCTTTTGGCATTAGGCCTTTAGCGTGCAAGATGAATAATTAAATTAAATAGTAATAAAAAAACAGACAGAAGGAAAACATTAGATATAAGATATAAAAAAAAACCGTTCCTACATTGTACTCAATTGGAGCCAACTAGTAAATAACTCTACACTGCTTTCTTAGAAAGCAATATTCAGAATTGTTAATTTTTTCACATCAAACCCTCTTGCAAAATAGCTCGTAGTATGAGTGGTGATTGTAATAATAGTCTGATTCTAATCAAAATTAATTCCAAATGTCGTTAGGCTCCACGACGCCTTAATAACAAATTTCATGCCCATAGCTTCAAAATTGCGCCATGTACGTTTATTAAATAGATTCAAAAAATTATCTTTAGTGGATCGTAGTGGATCGATAAAAGCTGGGTCTACTGCAACCCCTTTTAAGTATTACATACATCTGAGCAAACACATAATAACTTGTACCATAAGTGATGCTTAGTATAAATATTACTCTTTAATTACATGCCTAAAGGCATACATAAACGATAAGTAAAGCAATTACAATGCAATTTTTTAATAAAATGTTCACAATATTTAATATGTCATCGACCAACACATTAATATGAAAATTTAACTGATAGAGAATGAAAACAAAATAATCATTGTAGTGTTATATAAAAGAGTAATATACTTCCTCTCTCTCTTTCTTTTATTTCTTATTTTCTTTTCTTACTCTAACAATAAATGAAATTAAAACGGAAAATTGCGCATCGAATTGATCTGATGAAATTCATGCATTCGGTAAAAGTAAATAAAAAGAATTGAAGTCGTGAATAATTCGTTCAATTATGATCCGTTATTTGCCATTGTATTCTTTCACAAAACTTTAAATATTCAAATAAGTTGACATATAAATTAAATAAGATTTTCAAATGCCTAATTATGTATTTAATCTCTTTTATATTTAATCTATTATTATACATGACACTGGAAAAAGAATCAAACAAATCAAATCGATTCAAAATTGACTTTTAAATACCCCACATTATTTTGCTTATTGTAATTAAAAGAGAAGACAATGCAATTGAGATGAAATGAAAAAATCATAATTTGAGAAATTAGTTTAATAATTGTTTTATTTGTGCCAAATAGAGAAAGTGCCAAAAATCAATTGGACTGGAAGAAATTTGGCACATTTTTTTCTTATGTTACATGATTAAGATGCATTAATTTTCATTTCAAATTACTTAACAATATAAATTTGCTCTTTCATACATCGATTTTTTGTAAAATGAAAGTAATCATAAAATCATTTTCATATTTCCATTCAAAGGTATTTCCATGTTTTACGATCAAAATCATCCCAAGAAAAATGCCTAAAACTGCTGTCTGCATAAATACATGAATCATTTTTAACGTAAATATTCAACAAATGAAATTTTTTTTTTCAATTGAGCGAGATAGAAATTTTGAATGGACTTATGATTAAATGAAGTTATAATGTAGGTAGAATATAATTTGTAAAGGGCATTACAATGTTCAAAAATTGAAACTACCAATCGCTATTATTTTTCAAAATTCATCAATCATTCATTTGACTTTGTAATTTTAAAAAATTTTGAATAATGCAAAATTATACAGTAAGCTAAATAAATTGTACTTTTCCAAGAAGAAGATTGTCCTAGTAAAGAATTATTATTGATTTTGAAAGTATAATATAAAAAAATTGAAGCTATAAATTATTGGATGAGACAATTTCTAAGATGTGTAGTGCCCATAAATATTGTAAGAATTTACTAAATTTAATTTTATTGTTCATTTTTTGTATTATTTTCTTTAAAAATTTGTAATGAAAAAAATTGAATTTTTTTAAGAAAGTGATTTCTTCATAGCATCATTCATTACAGATTTTTACCATCTGAAATCTCGTTCGAAAGCTTCTTAACGTACAAATTAAGAATTGCAAAATACTTGCATACTGAGGCAAATAATTTCTTCATCGATTAGGCCAATTATTTATGCAAATGCAAATGCAAGCATTAAGGATTCCAAGGGCCATTAACTTGCTAAATATCGGAGAAACTAAAAACGTTATCCTCAAGTATTTTCAGTTTTTCAAAATAGATTCAATAAATAGTTACTAAAAGGAAAATTTCAAAATAGAAAACTTCCAAATTGCAATTGCAAGGACAGGTCTTTTAAAATTTCTCCTCCCATAATCAAATTCAAAAAGAAGGGCATAAATAATTTTGTAAAAAAATTGTGTAAAATATTTATAAAGGAGGAAAAAAATCTATCAACTTAAACTCTGAACTTATAAATTCAAATTTGTGGAGAAGAGAATTTATATGCCTTGATGGGAGAATTTTCAAAAATAAAAGTGATATCAAGATGAATTTTATTAAATATTTAAAAGACTGAAAAAAATATCTCAGATTAATAACTTCTAATAACTTTTTATAGAAGAACTTTGTTCTTTGTTCTAAAACTAAACATTGTAAACGTTTATATCAATTTTTCATTTTTTACACATATAAAAAAAAATTATAATAAATTGTTTATTATGGGCAATCGATTGATGTATGAGCAACAATTTGAGCAGATGAAACAAAACAATCTTGCAAAATCATTTCATCCATAAAAAATGAAAAAAACTACAACAAATAGAAAACAGTAGAAGAAGGAGAAGAAGAAGAAGAAGAAGATGATGATGAGAGAACAAACTGCAACAATATTTATAATATTTATAATACTTTTGTGTATAAAACAATCAATTAATCAATTAATGACAAGAGTTCATTAAATTGTCATAAGAGTTATTTCTTTTTTTTTTTTTTTATTACATTTAATTTTTTTCTGTTCATCTTTGGATGATTTGCATCAATTTCATATAAATTCTTAAGTAAATTATTTTAATTGCAACTTTCCATCAAGATTTATGTTTAACTTTAAATGCATACACACATACATACACATACACATACATACACATACACATACATACACATACACATATACATATATTTATATGTAATTTATAAAAAGAACCTTTTTTTTTTCTTAATTTATGAGTTTTTAGTAATTATTAAATCGTGTACGACAAAAAAAATTTGGTAATAATAATTGTAATTATTATTATTGTTGTTGGTTTATTTATTTTTTTTTTTTGGTTTTATTGTTTCGGCTGTTGTTGGTTTATTCGCCTTAGAACAAAACATTTGTTGGTTTCTCATTATTAAAATTTACATCCACATAACATACATACGTGCATACGTATCTCTAAAACTACTAGCGCAATATTATTTGGTAATAAATTAAAAATTCAACAAGTTAAAATTCTTATAGAGAATCATGGTCGATTGTTAAATATCCTGCAATTTACTGTACCTAATAAACTACAGTGAACATATTTTATAATTGTGACTTGTGAATAAGTGAAATATTTGAAAAAGTCCATTGGGTTAATGGAGCCCTACAAAATGCAGATGCGATTCAAATCTTTTTGAAAACTGTCTGAGGTACTTTAACGTTATCCTTTATGTCGTTATCTTGTTGAATATTAAACGTGCTTGCCATTGATTAAGTTTCTGTCGGCTGTGCTCTTGAGAGTGGTCATAAAAAGTTTCCCATTTGGTCCGTTGAATCTAAATGGACGCTATTTATCAAAAATCATGAAAATATCTGAAAACTTGAGATCATTTGTTTAATAAGTTAAAAGAACAAGCGTCGTATTCAGGTAGATTCTAAGCAGGCATTTAGGTAGATCCACTTTTAAAACGATTTCTAAATTGAGGAGCTATATATGAAATTGTGAATTTGAATTTGAATTTGAATTTGAATTTGAATTTTGAGTTAAGTCAGTAAGATGAAAAATGACACCCAGAAATACCACTACTGCATATATACCTGTTAGAATATTTATAATATAACTTGATAAACACATGCATGCGTACATTAAAAACTGTAGTCAAAAATTTTCAGTAATGGATTATTTATCCGGTTTTTCCATCAATTTCGCAAAATAAAATCACAAAAACAATGAGGCATTTTTTTATAATGGCAAAATAATTTTTATGAAAATTTTATCTTTTTACCGATGTTAAATTAATTAATACCAAATCAGTCATGGGTAAATATGGCACCCGTACATGAATAAATTAACTCATCTAATTATTCGACTAAAATGTTTTTCATACTCAGAAACATGTATGCCAAAAGAGATTTTGAACATTTTTACCAATATATATATATATATATATATATATATAAATTATTAAGCCCATGGTACAAGGGACTCGTCAGCAGTTTCTAAATTTTTTTACTTTATTCAGATAATTTTGCTAAAGCAGTTCTTAAACAAAATGCTGCATTTCGAAATATGGATGCTATTAATTTAGCTTGTGAATTTTTGACTGCTCTACACTCTCTAGATTCAACTGATTTAATGGAACCATTCTTGATTTAGGTATGTAATAATTAGATTCATGCTTTATCTGGTATATGCTGCTTTAATAATCTTTTTTTATTTTATACCAATTAGTTTCAAGCAATGCTTCAAATCTGGAATGTGTCAACCACTATGAGGAAATTTACGCATTTGCCCAGAATTGTAGAACTTGTGATTTAAAGATAATAGAATTTTGAAACATATCGTAATTCTTACGAGTCCATAACGGCACTCTAATTCTGAAGATCTAAAATTACTGTAGATTATCCGGCAATCTTACCTGCGCAACATTTTTTTAAAATTGGCAAGTGAAATAAAATTATAACTTTTAAAAACATATTGATATTTAGAAATTTTAAAAGAGGTCAAGGACAACCGTAATTTATGTAATTTTCTTAAAACTAGTTATAAGCCAAAGTTCGGAATTTGTATTTAAACTTAGTACATTTTCAAGTACAAAGCAAGGCTGCTCTGAGGATACTGGAAATACATTTTTATTTCATACATTTTTCTTCGTTAGTTACGATTTCCCTAATTAAAAAGACTAAGAACTTGTTTACGTATTCAAAGGATCCTGTTTTTTACTTAAAACTATAAAAAAGGGTCATATCTAATACGCAATTTTTTTAAATTTCTTATTTTAAAAAAGGTAAGGAATTAAGTTTGAAATGGGACATTAGGAAGTGTAAAGGTATTATTTACTTTTTGATGTTGATTTTTGAGTTGATGTAATTGATCTGCAATAATCAAATTGAAACATGGTTCAATTTTTTTTTACAAAAAGTTTTGTAGTGCAAAACGAAATGAAAGATCTAACAAAATGTAATTTTAAATGATAAAAAATTATCAAATTATTGAAGCCCATTTTTTACAAATAATTTATGAAAAATTTACTTTGCTATAAGTAATTTTTTTTAACTTGATATCATGTAAAAGGATAAAACTTTAAGGACTTCAAATATACATTTTTTCTCTACAAAATTATTAAAGGACACTTATGAAATTTATACGATAATTTTTCATTTAGATAAAGGCATAATTTCGTTATATTGAATTACAAAAAGAAATTCTTTTGATTTTAATACTTAAGACCAAATATTTATTTCTACATACATACACATACACATTATTATTTATTATTTACAAAAGAAATGAAAAAAACACACCAAATAGTAGAAGGACATTTAGAAATTTTATGTAAATGAAATCACCATTAAATTTTGGAATGAAATTATTTATACTAATTATATCACTGATCATTATGAGCAATAATTATATTTCATTAGATAATTTTTGGACATTTTTCATAAATTTTTCAGTTAAGATTTTGGATCCTGTAGAATTTCTGCATATATAAAAGGTACATTTTTGTCTACCATTTCCAGCCACTACCACCGCCACCAAATTTCCAACCACCGCCGCCGCCATAACCGCCATAACCGCCACCGCCGCTATAACCACCACCACCTCCTCTCCAGCCACCATAGCCCCCACCACCACCACCATGATATCCACCACCACCACCACCACTACCCAAAGATATTACTTTAATTACTCTTGTGCCACCACCACCATATCCACCGCCACCACTATAACCTCCACCACTGAAACCGCCGCCACCTTTCCAGCTACCATGAGCCGCCACCAAAGCCGCCACCGGAATAACTGCGTCTATAACCACCGCCGCCACCGCCACTATAACCGCCATGATAGCCACCGCCACCACCACCGCTATAATATCCGCCGCCACCACCCCCACTCAAAAATCCTGCCATCACATGAGCACCTAATCCTAAAAGCAGCACCACCACCGTAATACGTTTCATTATTTTCTATTGTTTGTACAAAATTGTAAAATTGTGCTCGCGTATTCGTTGTATTTATTTATTTCCAGAGATTAACCAAACTTCTCAACCAAATTGATGGACGACACTTCAAGACTAATGATGTTTAGAAAAATGTCGCGAATATTTATAGTAAGTTTAAGCATCGAGCGCCTTGTATTTAATGTTCAACAGACTTACATTTTTTCTTTTTTTTTTTTTCATCTTTTCGTTTTCTTTTTCTGTTTCTGCCTTTTTTTCAACATTTTACATTAACATTACCTAACAAAAAAAAAAACACTAAAATAAAATGTATATATATATATGTATGTATGCATGCATGTGTGTGTGTGTGTGTGTGTGTGTGTGTGTGTGTATTCTTTTATCGTATTATAAACAACAGTAAACATAATAAATAATCTATTGTACAATAACAATAATGACAGTAATAACAACAAACAGCAAATAACACCATTATTTTAGCGATTGTATAATGGCAATAAAAACATCAAAATTATTCTCAACAATTTTCAAGAGAATAATACAAGAAGTGATACTAAATTGTATAACCATGAATTTTGTACACAAAAGTTCCATATTTATTTTTTAATTCTAATTTCAATGCATTTCGTTTCCTTTTTTCTTTTTTCCTTCTTCTTTTTTCTTTTTAGTTTTAGTGTTTCTTCTGATCTTTATTTTGTGCTGCTTTACTTTATTTTGTTTATATTCAGATATTGAGAAATTTTTTGGAATGTATTTCAAAATTATAGTCATTGTCTACAAATATTAAACGCTCCATCCATACAAAACTCAAGCAAAATCAAAAAGTCTTGAAACTTTTGTAATCCATATAATATTAGATCATTTGGAAATGTATTCGTAATTTGTTTTAAATAAAATTCATTTCGAGTGTTACTTTAATACTTAAAATGACAGAACCTTTAGATTATACTTCTTTGTACGCCGTTTGGACTGATAGATTAACGAAACTTTTCACTTTTCGTTAACTATATTAAGTTAATTCTATTAAGAACGAAAAATTTACTTCGTGTAATCTCGATACCCCTGTCTGAGATGTTAAAAGCAGATGGTAGAAAATAGATATTTTTGTATGGCAACTTTTACAATCAGAAAATAAATTGCTAAATTATGAATTCTAAATATTAGACTTTTATGTTGAAAGCTCTTTCAAAAATGGATTTTGATTTTTCCTTTTTCTTTTTTTTTTTTTTTTTTTTGGTGTAATTTTACACATTGCACTACTGACCAAGGAAAAGTTAAAATTAATGTTTAAAGTGGCAAAAACCATTATCCGATCTGTACGGAAAATATGATTTGCCAAAATGTTCATGCTAAATTATTTTATGCTATGTCAATTGAGAAATTTTCATATTAAACTTTCACCGATTTACTAAGCCAAATGAAATGAAAAATGATGAAATTAATTGACGCAAAATGGCCATTAATAAGTTGAAAAATTTGTTGGGAAGTTAAATTTTCTACAAAAAAATTTAATTATATAGCGAATTTAATAATTTGTATACCTTAAGAAAATTAGATTTTACAGGCCAAAGAAAGATCTCTGTTGTTTGACTTTTTTCTATGCTCTAATAAGAACACTTCGTTAATAGGTTTCGGTATTTTTTATTTGTGAGAGAAAAAAAATTTGAATAAATAGAAGATGCAGAATAACATTTGATATGCTTTGAATACAATTTCGTTAATAGGTTTCGGTATTTTTTATTGTGAGAAAAAAAAATTTGAATAAATAGAAGATGCAGAATAACATTTGATATGCTTTGAATACAATTTCGTTAATAGGTTTCGGTATTTTTTATTTGTGAGAGAAAAAAAATTTGAATAAATAGAAGATGCAGAATAACATTTGATATGCTTTGAATACAATTTCGTTAATAGGTTTCGGTATTTTTTATTTGTGAGAGAAAAAAAATTTGAATAAATAGAAGATGCAGAATAACATTTGATATGCTTTGAATACAATTTCCATTATTTGATTCATTTATATAACAATTAGAATATTACACAGTCATTTCGTATTTACGCTAAATTTTTATAGTTATATTTGCATGAATAATTTTACACAATTTAGTTATATTTATATACAATTTATGTTTATGTATGCCTCATTAACTGAATTTATTATTTATTGTTTGAATGTTTGAAATGTGTGTAAATTATTATTTATAACTTTTCTTTCACCCTTGCTTGCCACTTCTACAAATTTTTTATGAACTTTTTAAAAATGAGTGGAGTTGTCGCATGTGTAAAAATGGCATACCAAATGGCAAACTCATCTTATAATAAATAATTCATAAAAAGTGAAAATAGCAGCGCAGCACAAGCAGCACCAGCAGCCACAATGGCAATAGCAATAACAACAACAACAAATAAGACAATGAAACAGTAAAAATTATAGTTTTGGCTTAGTTTTCAATTTATCATTTTTAAATCGTTTAGTATGAAATAGAAGGCAACAACTGCACACTCCATACTCTACACAAGAATATATCTCGATATATTTACATATATATATATATATATATTTATTGCACATATACATGCACATATAGAATAGAAGTGTTTTTTATAAATATTTTTAATGAAATTGTAATCAACGCCACAGCCGCAAAACAATTGTCAGCCACTTAAACAATTAATCATTATCATTTATTTGTTGTTTTTATTGTTTTTGTTTGTTTGTTTGTTTGTTTGTTTGTTTGTTTGTTGTTGTTGTTATTGTTTCAGCTTACAACTAATAATCACATCTGATATCCATCTGTCTATCCGTCTATATAAATGCCTGCCTGCTTCACTGCCTCTTTGTCTGTCTGTCTAACTATGCCTATATATGTCAATAAATCATCACTTTAAAGTCTACATTTTACGTTACGTTACATGTTACGTGTATTTAACATATAATTTAACTTTTAACATTTCAGTATTTAAGTTTATTGTAACATTTTTGAAAGTGTTTGTATAAGTGTGTGCTTCTATAAATATATAAAATATTTGTTTATACATATTAATAGTAAAAAAAAAAATCATTGCCAGCAATTTAAGTTATCGATGCCATAATACCTTGATAGCATATAAAATCTTCATTGACCATTATTAAGTGTTATGCAAACAGAAAAAAAAGATAAATAAGAAAAAATAATGAAAAAAATGAAAATAAAACTAAAAACAATGAACTGAACAACAGTAAAAAGACTAAAGTTATAAAGTGATTAATGGTCGTCTTTTAAATATTTTACTTGCATTTCTCTAATATACGATTAGATCAAAATTTAATATACGCATCAAGTTAATCAAATATTTATAAAAATGGTTAAATATGAAAGGCGCATTATTGGCATGAGCGATTTCATAAAATCGCTACTTTTTCTTGCACCAAAAAAAAAAAAAAAAAAAATTTATATTTTATGGATTTTTTGAATATTTTTGAAGTCATCCATTTTTATTATTGAGCCAAAATACAGTTAAGCATTTCCTGAAAGAATTACTTGATAAATAATAATTGAGACGTTTTTTTACATAGAACCACATTTACCTGACTATGAATGGAGAAGTAGAAGAAATAAATGAATTCCCAAAATTCATTTTGATTTGTAAAAAACAATTAATTTGAAATTTTTCAAAACATTTCTAAAAATTACTCATTTTTAAAAAAATTCTCATATTTAGAATTTATTAAGAAAAAAAAAAAAACTCTGTGTAAAAATATTGCATCTTAATAGAAAAGTTAAGTATTTCGATCCTTCTTGTATTAGCATTATTATTATTTATAAATTTGTTGTTAATTGTGAATTGAAAAATGGCCAAACTTTTATAACATTTCTGTTAAGATTGTGTTTGGGCAGTAGGGTATTTAATAAAACGCCTTGACCAATTTCATAATATTTGTATATTTTATTTTGTTGATTTTTGTAAACTTTACACACAAAAAAAAATACAATCACAATTTTTAGGGTCATGCACTCGAATAAATTTGTAGCAGCAGCTACGATTCTCCAAAAAAAAAAACAAAAAAAAAAAACCAACCAACAAAAAAATTTATCATTTATTTTTATTATAAGTAATTTACTTGCATGTATGTAGATATTCAAATGACTGTGTGTTATGGATGTGTGTGTGAATTTACATTAGTTAATTAGCAATTAATATTCATGCAAGCATTTGTAAAATATTATTACAATATCTAATTGTTATTCTTACTTTTTTTCTGTTGTTTCTTTTGGTTTTCTTCTTCTTCGTTTTTTTTTTTAATGAATTTTATACTTATGTTTCTCTATATTTTTAGTAACGCTGCTTCTCTATAATTTTAGAATCTATGGCTGCTACAATTGCTGCTGCTACAGCTGCTGCTATTGCTGTTGCTGTTGCTGCTGGTAATGTTGCTGTCACATTGCCATTGTTATTCTTTTGCTAAATTATTATTTATTTACCCATAAGTTTTATTAATCACTTGCTTACTCCACTCATTCATTCTTCCATTCATTCATTAGTTGTGCATGAGATCAATCAAAGCATTAGACGATGACACTACAAAATGAATTCTATACAAAAAAGAAACGAAAATAATAACAAAGAGTTTAAGTGGACAACCGTCCATGGCTGATTAATAAATGAGCTACAGCTTAAATATACAACAATTCAAATGGAAAAGTTTCTCTTACACAAATAACTTCAAAAGTACCCTGATTTGTTCATTGTTCAATTTATTAGAGAGAAACAGTGGAAATCAAACAGTGGTTGCCACCAAGAGAACTTTATGTAAATGATAACTCAAAAAGTAAATCATTGATCAATCTGAATTTTTTATATTAAATACGCTACAATTGCTGAATTTCGTCCACTTTGTGTAGGCACTTTTATCTAAATTTTCAATTACGCTCGAGAAGCAATATTTCACTTTATGTATGATCTCGCTTTGATGGAAGATATCTGGCCTTTAAATGTTGCCCAAAAAAAAAAAAGAAAGGAGCCAAATAAGACTACATAATTTGATGAGTCATCTAAGTCATACGATCTTAATTTAAAATAGCCATTTGACTGAGCACTACGGAATATTAAAAATATTTTTTCAGGGTCATGCAAAATCATTTTAAGAAAAACACACAGTAAATTATTAATTCTTGCTGTTTTAAAATTTAATTACAATTTTTATACCTTCTACTCTAAGTGGTATGATTTTCCCACAGTACAAAGCGAGAAAGTACAATTAGTTCAGTTTGTTCTGTTAATCAATTCAAAATAAATTTTTAAATCGATTTCAGCTTGTGCATTTGAAATTTGTTTCTGAATTCAAGGAAAAGGCATGGCAATATTTTACACAAAGATATGTGTTAGCTGAAACTTTATTTAAAATGGGTAAACTCTCCGAGCAAATTTTTAATTATGTTCCATTAAAAGGTAAATGCTTTAAAAAGGCAAATATTGAGTATAGAAACATTAAGAAATCAATTTTTTTCTTCAACGACCCTTTACGAAGAATTTATGAACTTTTTATATAGATATTATAACCACGCCCCATATAAAATCGTTTAATAATATTAAATATGTTACAATTATAAATATATTTTAACAAAAGTTATTTTTTTTTGCATATTTCAGTGCAAAAAAAATTATATATCACAAATTTGGTCTAAATCGGTACAAATTTACGTGTCTGCCCACATAACTTTGTAAATTATTTCATATAACTTAAAAATAATGTACAAATTACAAATTTTTACTTCGATGACTCCTAACTCTTTTATTTGACGTTAATAATATTTAGCAAAGTGGCGTACGGTGCTTTAGAGTCGACACTAATGATATATTTGATATTTCGTTTTTTTTTGTGTCAATGTTTCAATAAATCATTATTGAAGGAATTTGGTTTTTTAGAGTAATAAATTAGAATTATGGATTTTCCTCTTAGCGTTCCATACAATTTGTTAATCAAAAGGAGGTATAATAAATATGTGGATATATATGTAACACTTTTTATTACATCCATTTTATCAGCATTATCGTCTAAGTGTATCTAAAGTTTTGCCAGATGACAGTTCATCTAACCTAATTTTGATGACATGAATGATTAAGGAGGTAAATAATTTTTAGAGATATTTTTAAAAAGTTTTGGCTTATGGGGCACTTTTAGCTTGTAGAAGTAGACTATTTAGCTATTTGCTAAATAGCAAACATATATTTGAATCAGATTAGCTGAAGCAGATTTGTATAGAGTCCGCTCTTTTGTAAATATTTTGTCACTTACCGATTATTCTTATTAAAATCAAGGCAGAATCTTTCTTCCATATATAAATTACCTAAAAAATTTTTGTGTGTTAGAATTTTGGGCATCCCATCTTTCTATACATGACTTAGCACAATTCACAACTGAAATGAAGTAAAATATTTTTGAACGTGGAAGCACTTTCCATAAAATTTTTTGCAAGCATTCTGATTTCGTTTTGTTTATTCTAAATTATACAAAATTTTCAATTAAGGACCGCAAAAAAGCGAAAAAGCAAAAAAAAAAAAAAACCAAAAATAAACAAGAAAGAGAAAACAATACGTTTCGATTACTTTCATTCTTTATAGTGAATTTGCTTAAATTTTAGTAATTTAATTTTTTTTCTTCAAGGTTCTTGCGCTTCTATAATTTTTATTATTTTTTTTTTCTTTGTTAGTTTATTTCATTTCATTTTATTTCACTTAGTTTTGTTATTAATTTCAATTGTATTAAGCTTTTTCAATGCTTTCACACAATCAACGGTCGAATTAGTAAATTTGAACTTTTGGCACAAGTTTCTGGTAAAGGTCGCATGCTCTTTCAACGAATTTTTACCAGTTTTACTTGTATTTTACAAGTAAATAGATAAATCTACTTATTTATTTATATATAAGTTTTTTTTTTTTGTGACTTAGTTAGTTGGTATTTGCGTTTGTTTGGTGTTTGTATTGACGCTTTAAAAATGTGCAGCGTTAAAATCAAAGTGGGCGCTTGATCGCTGATTGTTTCTCCTTTTTTTTCTATGTTGCCTGTTTTTCTGCGTTTTGCGTTTTGCGTTTCTTTTTTACTTCTTCATGTATAAAGTCATTTGAAATTTAATGGTAATCATTTTGGCCAACGTTCTGAGCACGTATGTATGCACACTTGTACATACATTACTTTTTTTGTGTAGTAAAAAAAATACTACGAATAAATCAGAATTAATTTGTTGTAGTTAGTTTTTTCATTTTCTTACTTTTATTTTTGTTTGTTTGCACTAACTGTAATCGTGGTCGTGTGATTAATTTGGCATGTTGTAAGCAGCCTGTTATATGTTGTTTCAGTATATGTGTTGCAATACCTCTATCAACGCACAATAAGTTAAGCAATCAATTCGCATAAATGTCCTTGAATATGAATATAATTAAAGATGTTTCATAAACATTTAACAAGTTTTAATACATAAATTGGCCTAAAGCCAGATGTTTCAAAGACAAGTAAAAATTTGTATGAAATGTCGCGGCTGTCTCTTAAATACCCTATAACAGTATCTTGAGGAGGTGGTTAATACTCCTACTCCTAATACTACTGCGGAAGCTGCAAATTTGAATCACTGTATAGGTCGGTTTCCCACGCATTTACTAGATGTTGGGTCGGAGTGTTCAAGGCTCTTGTCAGTCATGTCGGCTGTTGTTACCATCAGTAATGAGAACAACACGCACAGCCACGTCCACTTGTGCTGAGCTCTGGCACGACGGTCATGCATACCGTGGACTCTAGTCCGGTTGGAAGCTATGCTGATAATGAAAGGGCTGCTGGTGCCTGCCTTGATAGAGGGGCTAATACGACTAAAATTGCTAATGGTGAGTCTGCTATATCTGTTAGATCATATGCTGAACAAGTAATATTGCCGTCTACTACTACTTACACTAGTAACAATAATGCTGCAAGTGTTATCAAGGTTAATACACCTATAACTGAGCACATTCAAAATCTTGATGGGCAGCGACAGGTTGACGTGGTGCATGGTGAATCGGTTAATGTTTGTCCAGCAGCTACTGCACAACTTGCAAACCCATTGGTCATTCTTCGGGCTCGGAATCAATTTTTCTTTCGCGTTTTGCCGTAGATACTACCGAGGCAATGGTGAAAAATTACATGTCCGCTTTTGATTTGGAAAAAATCAATATAATCAAGATAAATGTTTTCCGACCAAGGGACCAAGGGATCTTTTAAGATAATTATACCATCTGTATAAATCGACAAAGTCTTAGATATCTCATTTTGGCCGCATGGGGCATTAGTCAAGGAGTTTGTTTCATGTAAGAAAATTGAACTACCTTCGTCACAAACTACTTCGTCAAAAAACTAATTAATTTTCTGAATATACTCTACCAAAATGTCCGTTGTTTTACCACGAATTACATAACATTCACACTGACTTTTACTCTTGTACCTGCGATGTAGTAGTGTTTACACAAACGTGGCTACAGCTGGATATTAAAAGAAATTCAAAAAGGTTATCGACCATTGGCATTAGGCCTTCGAGAAATTATGCTAAGGCCGTCAAGATCGTCAGGGTTGCAGCTAAGGTACAATTGCACATCGTCAGCGTACACTACACGATTCCAAAATATCTGGTAGGTCGTTAATATACAAAGAAAAAAGGAGTGAGCCGAGAATTGATCCCTGTGATACACCTCGGGTAATGGACAGACAGTCGGAAAAAAGGTCGTTTGCAAAAATACATTGAGATCTATTAAACACATAGGATTGAATTAGTTGACAGGACCTACGAGAAAAATTAAAAAGTGTGCTTAACTTATAGCACAGAAGGGTGCGGTCAACGGTATCAAATGCTTTTGAAAAATCAAGGAGTATCAAGCAGGATATCTTGCCGACATCAAGTCTCTTTCTTAAATCTGCAACGACATCAATTAGAGCTGTAGTGTAGGATCTATTTGAACGGAAACCAGATTGCTTTGCTGAGAGAAGATTGTACCTAAGCACAAATGATGAGACTTGTTTTTGCATTATACGTTCAAAGGTTAGAAAAGTAATCGGTCGGTATTCACCATTTGCTTTTTGCAACGGTATGATTTGTGCAATTTTCAACACCCTGGGTAGCAAGATTTCTTAATAATGTCATTAAAAGTATGAGTGATAATTTAATAATTTTGGGCAATAGAAGTTTTAAAAACTTGGAATTATTGTCGTCATACCCAGTCGCATTTGATATTATGGATAAGACACTTTCCAGCACATCTTCATCTTCAATCAAGCGAAAGTCGAGACTCGAGAGACAATCATCTGTCTTTCTGAATAAAAAGTCACATCAGTCGGTGGGGAAAGAAATGTTCAGAAAATTTTTATTAATTTCATGAACGTCAAGACTAATCGGAAATGTCGGACGCCGCTTTCCAATACCGATGTCGCCGATTATTCTCCATTTTCGTGAGCCATTATTACAGGTGCGAAATTTCTTGTCGTAATATGTGATTTTAGCTGAATTTCCGGCATAATTTACCACTCATCTAGCACTTTTAAAATTCTCATGAAAAAGTGGCGTTCTGTAACGTTTCCATCTTTTGTAGTAGACTTCCCGGACACGCAAGCGCAGGATGTCATTATTGAACCACAGCGATTAACTGTGCTTCACTTCCGTCCTTTTTAAAGGAATGAAAGAGTTAAAGCATAAGTATTTTACTGCCAGGACTTGTCAAGGACAAAATTATGTCCGAAATAAAATTATCTATTTCATTTATCAGATTCCTAAGATTAATGATATTGAAATCTCGGTACGTGAAGTACAGCGGCGGACTTTCAAATAGTATATTGCATGAAAGAAAAATTAAATCATGTTTTGAAAAATTAGGTACAAACAACTGGTCGTAGTGAAAGACCAAATCAGGGCAATTTACGAAGAAAATATCTAAGAGTGTGCTGTTGGACGAAGTAAAATGGGTTGGTATGGAAGAATTAACCGAATGTAAGTCAATAGTTTGCATAGTGTCCATAAGTATGGAGGTTACTAAGATATTGCTGTTAAAATCGCCACACACAATAACATTCGCGTAGCTCAAAGATAATTCGTGAATTAAATTCAGTGACATCGGCGTTATGATTCGGCCTGTAGACACACCCAACGAGCTCTTTTTTATGATCTTATCCTGACTTTAAGAAAAATTGCCACACCACCACCACGTCCATTTGTGTCCATTGTGCTCTTATAGTATTAAAACCATCCATTTTAAATAAGGAATCCCCTCAAAATCAAGTTCCGGACATAAAGATAATGTCACTATTAGAATTCTGAAATACAAATTTAAGTTCATCAAATTTGTTGTTGAGACTCTGTGCATTTATGTGACAGATGTTCAGTCTAGATTTGTACTGGTTGCAGAGAATACCCAAGACAGTATGCAAGGCTATACTGGAACTTCCAAAATTATCAGCCATCAGAGACATGTAAGCAGGATGCAAGGTGTACCGACACACAGCAATACAAAAAAGTAAAACAATAAACTAAAACATAAAACAAGTAACGAGAAGCTGAAAATACTGCTAGTACTAATAATACTAAGACAACAAAATTGATAATATTTAAATAGTGGTAGAAATAATAATAATAATAATCACAATAATAACAAAGAAATATTAATAATAATAATAAAATAATAATAATAATAATAGACATAATAATAGAAATAATAGAAATAATAAAAGCGATTATAGTAATAAAAATAATAATAACAATAATAAGAAGAAGAACAATTATAACAATAATGATAAAAAGGAATGTAATAATTATAGTATTAATAATATCAAAAGGCATAAAAAGCAGCAACAAAAACAACATTATTAGCATTGATAATCTTAGAAAACAAAAAGAAAGGCTACATGCTAATGACATCGAAACAACAATAATAACTATATTAATGAATATATTAATGACTGATAGCGTAAGTATTATATAAAAAGCGGGACAGCAATTTATGAAGATACGGCAGCTCCAATTACTCGGCTGATCTGGTATAATTGTTCATCTTTTATAATCGCCAATGGATCACTAGTGCGGGATTGCCTGATGTGTACTACACCGCGTCTAGTGTAACAAGAGCAAATGAAATTCTGCTTTTTAATTTTTATAGCACTAAATTTTGTCTTGTTAGATTTTCATTTACATAAAAAGTTGTATCACTATTCACACCAATGCGCGAGGGCAGCAATTGGGTTTTTTGTTTTTTTACTTTTTTTATTTTTTTTTATTTTATTTTTTTCATTTTGGTGGTTGTTGCTGTTTTTCTTGTTTTCTTTCTTTTTTTTTTTACTTTTATGTTTTTATTAATAGTATTATTATATATTTTTAAAATTTAAAAACTTTTATTGTATTTTTCTCTTTATTAGTCGTTTAATAAATAAATAAATAAATAAATAAATAAATAAAATAAATGAATAAATAAAGAAGTCTGTCATATAAACTTAAAGAAAAAGAAGAAAGAAGAAATAAAAGTAATTAAGGAGGAGGGAATAAATAAATTTAAAACAAATTTGGAGAAAAATTGATACTGATGAATAAAAAGCCCGCGGGAAAAGCCAATCATGACAACATTTCACATATTTTATAGCAAAATATTAGACGACAGCGTTTATTGTTAATGAAAAAAATATCTCCAGGCCTTTGAGGACTGATCTATGCTTTTTCAAATGTATTTAGATTTTGACCATTTTTTTTTTAGGGTTCGAGTTATGGGTTATGCATGAAATCGATTCAGATGATGTTTCCATTTAGTTAGTTACAATAAAATTGCCCATTTTTTACTTGGCCATTTCAAATTCTTTTAGCTATTACAAACAACAATCTTATGACGTACACTAAAAAAAACAATAAAAAATTCATTGTCATTTTATAACATTTACTTTTCATTTAGTATCTTCTTCCTTTTCACTTGTTTCTCTTTGTTTTCTTCTTTATTTTATCCAAATTTGAATTATTTGTATTAAATAAATACATTTAAGTTATTTTGGTCCACAAATTCGCTGATTTAAAAATAAAAGAAAATTCACAAAATTCTAAAACATTTAAATTTTAAATATTAAACAATGCCATAAATATTTTACGAGATAATTTTACTGGCATCACCACAATCATCATAGCAACTGCTTTCTAATTATAGTTTTTGTATTGCAGATCAGCAATTTTAAGGATGAAGAACAAAGTGTGCAGCATGCAGCGTCGCTTTGTTGCGTGTATTATACCACAAGCGAAAGAAATTTCCGTATAAAATGGTATCCAAAAAAAAAAAAAAAAAAAAAAAAGAAAAAGAAATTTAAAAATTTTTTGTAGCGCTGCAAGAAGACTTTAAATACGTTGCCTTGTTAACTTTAATTTTATTAACATTAATTTCAAAATTGCTCAATTGTTTATTTATTTTAATTTTTTAATTTTTTTTTTTTTGAGTTAAAGTAGCATTCAATAATTTTATAATATTTTATTTATGTAGAGTTCCGGTATTACATAGATGTAACATCTAAAGGGGAATTCAATATGACATCATAGTTTAGTTACCTTTATCACTTGAAGAATACAATGATATAATAAGTTTGTGGATACACTTGCAACAATAACCATCGGATTAAAACAGATCCACCATTTTTATTAAAATGATCGTTATTTATTTGAAATGATCTAAATTGATAAAAAAATCAGTGTGATCAAATGCTATTGTTAAAAAATTGCTAATTAAACTTTGCGAGATATTTTAATAGAATTTAGAAGGGAGTTAGAAAGTGATAAAAGAAGGAATTAAAAAGAAATAATTGAATGAAATCAAGCAATTTTAAGAAATTCTACACCGCCATGTACTGTGGATAGAGTTTCTTAATATGAAACTAGCTTCATGGTAAAAAAAAAAACTTGAAATTTTTAATAAATTTAATCGGTTAATAAGCGAACTCTTAAATAGGCGTCCTTTCAAACTTTTCGTGATTATTACCCAGCTTTTATTTAGCTAGTTCATTTAAATTTTCAAATCATATTTCTTACGATAATTTTCAGATAGCATTTAAAATTCGATGGAAATCATTTAATTTTTTTATTATATAAAAAAATGTTACACAGAGGCCTGATATTTTTTTTTTGTTTTGGGATTTCCATCAATTAAATATTACGTAGCAATATTACACTTAACACGCTATTCTATTTCATCTGTTTTAATTACATTTTAAATCCTTTTCTTCTTCTTCTTGTTCTTCTTCTTCTTCTTATTTAGTCTATCACCTAAATTCATATGAGACTACAAAATAAAATTCACATTGCATTAAATTCTAAGTCAATATAATCGTTGCAAATCGTTGAAATAACAATACAAATAATGCGCTTTTTTATATTATTATTATTGTTGCTGTTATCGTTGTTGTTGTTGTTGTTGTTGTTGTTGTTGTTGTTGCTATTATAATAATAGAGAAACTGTAAATCACATATTAACAAGAAGAAAGGGAATTAGTTAATAGAAAAATTTATAAAAAATAATAATAATAATATTTCTCTTCTCTTAATTCTATTTTTACGTACCGTCCAGCAATTGGGTGCATATTCGCTTTGTCAAAATTTTGATAACAGTTCTCTAGGAAGAAGATAGATCTGACTTTATAAAACATATACATAATTATTCAATATTAAATTCTGAATTAATGTATCCATGTACCCGTCTCTATGACAAACAACAAAACAAAACAACATATAAGAAAAATCGAGATGATATTGAATTGAAACTTCCGATATTCTTAAGTTGAGTTTGGTATAGCAAATTGAACTAGCCAGTCTCTGGATATGCCAGTAAGAAAGCTGAAATTGTACTGCAGAATCTGATAATTCTAAATCTAAATTAGTTGATTGGCAACAGCCATAAAATAGCATAAAGTAGTATCTAAGTAGTGCATATTTGAAATGTTTTAACATTTTTTCCAGGTTTCATGGGGCCAGACCCTTTGCATACATAATATATATAATATACATAAAATTTGTCATTTAAGTACACTTTTACATAAAACATCAGAAATCTTTAAACGTAATACGTAAATTATCCTTCATGGCTTCATTAAGCAAGGAGTCCCTCTGTTTTTGTTTTTTATAAATTGTAGTAAATTGGCGGGCATTTTAAATTTGCCTTTAGCCAAATATCATTTACCCATAGTTGTTTTTGTTAGTTGAATGCTAAACTATAATTGTTCAATACAAATCATCTGGAATTTACAACATTTGATTTTGAAATATAATAATTATGAATAATTTTTTGTGTTTTTTTTTTCTCCATTCGGGCATTAATTTAGTTATAAATATTGCCGCTTCATAAATTGATCAGTCCAGTAGTAGTGATAAATTCTTTGTGAACATTTAATTGAAAAAATTGTTATAAATAAATAAAAAAGGAACATAAAATGAATGGAGTAATTGTAAAAAAAATGTATATCGCATTTATCGTAATAATTTTACATGTGGCTTTTGCAACGACACATTATATAAAGAAAGGTGGTTACGGTGGTTACGGTGGTTACGGTGGCGGTAGTTGCTGCGGTGGCGGTGGCTATGGCGGTGGTGGTGGACTTACTATAAGTAAAATTCCCATTACTATACCAATACCGGTGATTAAACTGATACCAATAAAAGCTGCACCGATTTATAAAGGTGGTGGAGGTGGCAGTGGTGGTTGCTTTAGTCCACAATGTGGTGGTGGTGTTGGTGGTAGCCATGGAGGTGGTGGCCAAGGGGGTTTCGGTGGTAGCGGTGGTTATGGTGGAGGCGGTGGAGGTGGCGGCTTTGGTGGCCACGGTGGTTATGGGGGTAGTCATGGTGGTGGAGAATTTGGTGGCCAACGTGGCAGTGCTGGTGGTTATTGTAATACTTGTGGAAGTGGAGGTGGAGGTGGTGGTGGTTTCGCCTCCGCCTCAGCTACAGCAACTGCTCAAGCGTATGGTCGTTAATAAAAAAATATTTTGTAATTAAAACTGAAATTAAAATTTAATAAAAAAGTCAATATGACATATAGAATAGCGGCGATCGAAACATCGTTATTTGCATTGGATAAAATTCTTGCTCAACATGTTAAATATTTATTTAATATTAATAAATTAAAAGTATGTAGAAAATTAGAAGCGTGCGACTCGTAGAGCGACATATTTTTGGTAACAATTAAAAGACTTGAATAAAAATGTGCTTTGTATTGATCAAGATTTTTTCAATGTTCTGTCAGTGGCAATTCGTTGAACTGTATACAATTAAAATAAGAACGAAATCAAGTATTTCAAATGTACATAACGAACAAAACTTGAATTTCGGGTTGGTGGGCTGACTTCTGGTTAAATAGATCAAAAGTGTGAATTAAAGTAAAGTAGATCAGTGGTTTGTTTTCTTTTCAATTAAATCATTCAAATTGAATACTAAATAAGTAAGAATATTATGGTGGTTGGGGCCAAATCTTTGATACTCACCATCCAGATACCATGATATTTTATTTAAAGCACCTTTCAGTTTTTTCTCAGAAGCGTAAATGCAAAAAAAAAAATGAAATTTGGTAGTGCATAACTTTGCGTAGGCATATCATGATTTACATGATTTTTAAATCGGAATTATAGACCAATAGCTGCGCTATTTTTGGAAAAATTTAAACTTTCTATCTTTTTAGCTTGCAGATGTTGAGCAAAAAACTATGAAATTTTTTTTATAAAAAATTAGTTGAGTTTACGACATAAACTCAGTTTATGTTGCACTGTGGACGTTTTAGCCCATTTTAAATCTCAACCTGTGCGCAAAAACTCCCAATAATTATACCAAATTTGAGCCCTGTATCTCAAATTGTACGACTAGGAAAATGTTTACAGTAGGCAGACACGCAAATGGACAGATGGACAGACATGTCTAAATAGATTCAGAATTTGATTATGAGTAAGAATTTATATAATCTTTGTAAGGGTCTTCAACGCTTCCTTCTAGGAATTACAACCATAATGATAAAGTAAGTATACCTCCAGCCTTCAAGTGGTGGGTATAATAAAAACTACCTAACTACCGAAAATTAGATGCTTAATAACATGACAATATCTGGCAATTGAAGCTTGAAGTTTAGGCTGGTTAGAACCTCACTTTTTGTAATGGAACCAAATTGTAAATTAAGATTCATTTCATTGGATGTTTATTAGAAAAATGATCATTCTAAACTGTCTTTAGAAAATTTCTTCAATTTATGCTATAGCTTTTCCCGCCGTACACGTTCTTTAAGAAGTTTCATGCATACCATTTTTTATCCATATTTTATATGATCCAGAAGATTTTAATTCCAACAAAAATATACCAAGTAGTTAAAACAATTTTATTAAAGATTGATACCGAAATTCCTAAAGAGGAAATTCTCTCTTCTTTAAAGTAAAATTACTCAAATTATTTTAATTTTGCTAAATGAATTAAATTTTTATTTTCTTACATTTAAATAAGAAAACAAATATTCAACAATAATATTCGAATACTAATATTCGAAGAAGAAGATATGCGGTTTAGTAACCGCCAAAACTGCCATGACCAAGATGCAAGACTCCAAAGCCGCTACTGCTGCCACCACTGCTGCCACCGCTGCTACCACCATGGTTACTATAAAGATGATGATGACTAAGTTTGTGGCTATGAAGATAGCCAAGCTCATTGCCATGATGATGAGTATGCTTATGCAAATGCTCTAATTGATGACGTAAATGATGAGCATGCTCAACCTGATGTTGATGTTGATGACGTAATTCATGATAGTGCCTATGGAGATGATCATGTTCATGTTGGAACACCAAATGGCCACTCACTGAGGTTAATACCACAGTAGCCAATAAAGCCAAGACACACATGAATACCTAAAAAACAAAAAAACAAAAAAAGAAAAAAGCGCGATATTAGGAAACAAATTAGATTTAAAGTGCATTTTTTCGCTGCTGTTTCTTAACTACGAATATTCTTAAAAAATTTCGAAAAAATGCTTACTTTCATATTGAATGAAATAAAATGAATAATTGTTTTATTCCTTTGAACACAAAAAAAGTATTGATGTTTGATATAAAACAAATTGATATTATAATGATAGACGAAATTGCTACTCCTTTTATACTCTAAATGATTATCAAAAATCAGAATAAAAGATTGGCATAAAATCTCGAAACTTGTCCCTAAAATGTCTTAAAGAATTATGAATAAGCAAAACAAAATGAAACGTAAAAAAAAAAAATATATATATATATATATATATATATATATTATATATAAACAAAAAAATTAATCCAGTTTTCTTTACTAAAAGTTTTTTTCTAATCGTTTTTGTTTTGTATTTGAATAAATAAGATAATAAAAAAAATTAATGTCACATTTATTAAATATATTTAATCGGAAAAATGAATATAAAGAAATTGAAATAACAATTATGATAAAAATCCAAATTCCATTAAATAGAAAGTCGAATGCATAATACCAAAAAAAAAAAATTAATAATAATGCAATTTTATTTATTTTTAAATTTCATCATATATAAAAAAATGTTAAATACAAAATTTATATATTTAATTATAATTTTTAATTCTTCAGTTCAGTTTTTTTTTCAGTTCTATAAATTCATATTTTCACTTAAATGTGATAAATAATAATTGAATTGATAATTGTATTAATGATCGAATTCTTAAAAATAATAAATCTTTCGTATTTTGCTTACCAAATATAGGACAAATTTACAGGATATCGGAATAAGGCTTCAAGCAAAATTTACCATAAATTTTTGTCGAAATTCTATTTTACACATTTTGATTAATGATAAAAGTTTTTTTTTAGACAATTCTGATTAGGTTGTACTTAAATATTTTCCATTAATTTTACTTAATTTTTATTTAACAATGCTTTCCATTTTAATGGAACAAATTACAACTAAAAATGTCATAGAAATTAGATATTGGAAGTACGGCATGTACGACTTCATGTAAAATGCAAAACTTGCGCTTCTCGTTTAAAAAAATTCCATAGTTTAAAAATTTTATAACCAGTCATGATAACTATGAGTATAACTATTTCGATGAAAAGGAAAATTATAAATTTTAAATGGGCCATTAAATAGGCCATAAGTAAAGGATAAGCTTGATCCAATGCTTACATCATCAAAATTGTGCACACCACTTTTTTGAAAAAATTTCACATTTCAAATTTCATTCAACGCTTAACAATTTCGATATTTGGATTATAAAGACCAAGAAGACGATGACCATTACCATTATTTAAATTGTGGTAAAAAAGGAAACTTACCATGGTGTAAATCAGTATCGCCAGTATGGAAACCAGCCTATGTTATTACTATTAGATCCAATAAATATACCAGATTCTGAAAATTTCAAGAAAAATTTATATATTTATATATTTTATATTAAAAATTTTTTATGCAATTTACTACATTCGCTGTGATTCTTCCATCAAGAAGCACCTTTTTGAAAATGGTCCTTTTTTTACATGTTTTTGCATATTTTCACAATTTTGTGCGTCATATTTTTTCAAGTAAATGTCGTTTCGTGTTAAATTGTAGGCACATGAAATCTATGTGAAAAATTTCGAGTAAAATTGTTAAGTTTTTTGATCTTTATTCCAAAGTGAGGAGCCTTTTCCTTTATTAATTTGTTTTTTTTTTTTTTGATTTCATTCATCTTCTTGATTTGTAAAGCATTTAAAAGTCAGCCTAAATCAACTATATTCTATTTATTTATTTATTTATTTATTGCTGCTCTTTACCTTCATTTTAAATATAGCAAATAAAAATTCTTGTATTTTAAAATGGTACTTTATAAAAATTTTGCTAGTTTAACGATTATTGAAATATGCAACTGTGCTTTCAAAACTAACTTTTAATGTAAATATAAGTTTGCCTTTTATAGTTGATTAGAGGAGAAAATTCATTATGAATGAATGAAAACTCTTTACAATCGTTTTCTATTCACATTTATTGCGTAAAAAATAGAAGAAACAATAATAAAAAAGTTTTGTGTAATTCATTGCAGTTGCATATTAAAATCTCTACTCAAATGTGACAAAATATTATATATAAAATTGATTAAATATGATTAAGTTAATTTATCTTATTCCGATTTGAAAGCCGTTTAAAGAGACTTCGTTCTTACAAGAGTTGTATTTTACTTTACGATTTATAGTACGATCTTATTTTTACATTTCAATTACAAAATTATACCATTGTTGGCATTTCCTTTTAATTCGATATTCTCTATTTTAATAAAATTATTAATTCATTCTGAATTAATAATTTTGTTAATTTTTCAATTTTAAAGGCTTTATATATGAAAAAATACATTTCGTGCTTTATTTTTTAAATACGTTTTTTATTTATTACGTTACTTTATCATCTTAAAAAAGAAATTAATTGGAGTTTAGGATCGTTTATGTCATAATTATTATGGCTAAAATTTATTGAAGCAAAATTTGCATACGCATTTTATTGAAACAGATTTATAAATAATGAAAATCATACTAAATGGAAAAGCAATTTGCTTTGCAGTGCTTTGTAAAATTTTTCGACTAAAAATTATGGCTCTAAACATCTTATTAATTAAGTGGAGCGCAAAATTTTCACAAGCAAATTTTTCGTTTTCGTTAGTAGACGTTATAAATGTATTTCAATACATATAGAATACAAATGGAACAGTTGAATACCGTTCCTGGATATTGGACTATGTGGATAGTGGACAGTGTCAATGTTAAAATTATTTTGCTTAATTTCACTTCTTAAAACACTAAACTGTATTTGATTTGACAAAAGGTCAAATTCGTTAATTCACTTTCTGTCTGAATTTCGAATGAATCTACGTCTTTATTGATTTGATACTCAGATTATAATGATGAAATATCTTGCCATGAAAATTAATATCTATTTAACTATTAGAAATTTTGAAGTCAGATAATATAACAGTGATTTTAAAGTGATACCTTACATAAGATAAAAATTAATATCATCGTTTCGTATAATCGTTGAGTAAATGTGCAAAATATGATGGGAAGAAAATATGTTTTAATAAAAGGCATAAGATCTGCTTTTCATTCGCAACTTTTCCAAATCTTCTATTAATCTGTTGAAATTTAAGGTCTATAATTAATTTATAGATCGGTTTAGGAAAGAAAGTAGCAAATACATGAATTTATTTACACTTGCTGCTTATAAGAATTTACTTATCTATTTATAGATAAATGTTGAAACAAGTGAGGCTTAAAAAAAAAGGCTTAAATCTTAAATAAACAATTTCGTTTTTTAATTTTACAAAACATTTTTAAGCAGATGTTTTCTTTAGCTTAGACAAGCACCGAATTATTTGCTCCCCAAGCAAATAATTCGTTATTCAAAAATTATGGCGCAAATTTCTTATATGACGATTCATCGTTAACATCCTATTTTCGTATATGTTTAAGCAAATCATTTAAACATGTTTATATACATTTAGATTGAAATTAAACATGTTTGTTATTTGTTGATACAATATTGCATCATATTTAGAGAGAGTTTTTGCATAAAGTATTTTTAATGTTTACTGTAAAAGTAATTTTCTACTTCACACTTTCATACGCAAGCGCATATATAATAAATGTGTAACATTCTATTATTTATGTTACATAGGAATTAATGAAGTAAATACAATTCAGGCGAAAATTATAACAAAATTACGGTTACAGAGAGAGAAAGAGAAAATGAAAGAGGGAAATTTGATAAGAGAGAGAGATGATTAGAGAGACAGTTAGTAGAAAGTTAGTAGAAGAGACAATTAGTCAAAGAAAAAGTATAAATTTTTGTTATAAGTGCTTTTTCATTTTTTCTTAATTTTTCTTTTACACTAAGTTTTGTTTTCATATCTATTCTGGAGAGAGAGAGAGAAGAGAGAGAGAAAGAGAGAGAGAGAGAGAGTGATAACGAAAATGTGTAGTACATTATTTGGTATTTGTCGTTTTAATTGAATGGGATTAAAATGCCAGAGAGTGCAAAATGAGATATAATGAAGTGTTTGTGGTTAGTTTAAGTTTTTCCACGTTCTTAATAAGATTGGTTTATTCATAAAATATTTTCTTCTTACATTAAAAGCAATAGAAATATTTAGCAAAAGAAAAAACACAAGAAAAATTAAACAGTAAATAAAAAAACTCTTGTAAACATGCCAAATGAGAAAAAGTAATAATAAAATTTGCAAATAATTAAAAGAATTTCAATGGATTTCCAGCAGCTTCCTTCACGATTTACCTAACAATGATCTGAAGCAAAATGATATTGAAATTTTCATAATTTCGTTGTTTTTTTTGTTTTCTTTCTTGCTTTTTGTTGGATTTAAGTGAAACAAAAATCCAAAAGCGTTTTCCAAAAGCGTTTAAAGTTGAATTAAAGTAAAAGTATGATGTCATTTGTTTATTAAATAAAAATATTTTACAGAAAAAAGAAATATAAAAACAACACAAAAAAAAAAAACGGCCACAAAAATGAGAATAAAAATCATAAAAAGTAGAAGTAGAAGTAGACATAGAAATAAAATCGACATTAAAAAAGTACAATTTAATGTACACTGGTTGCTTTAATGTATGCATGTATGTTAGTATGTATAAAATTTTATACTGGTTGTTTAATAATTATAGGGGGGTGGTGGTTGCAAATTAAAGAAAATAATCAAAGCAAATTTTTGTACCGCAAACTTATTGGACAAACCATTTATTAATTTATTAAAAGTTTCTTAAGTTTGTAGGTTTCAAAGGAGCTTAGAAATTGAGCTCTCAAACAAAATGAATGATATATAAGGTAATACAAGTAAAGCAATACCGCAGAAGATAGAGAAGAAGTAGAAAATAAAGAAGAAAAAAGAGAAGAACCAACAACTTCAACTAAGAATGAAGATGGCTAAAGATTAAGCATCAAGTTTCTCTCTCTTCTCTTATGTTTGTATTTCGTGATATTTCTTATAATTGATAGAGTGCTAAAGTGTTAAAGCTGCAGTGAATGCCAGAGTGACAGAAAGAGGGAGCGTGATGATGCAAGAGAGATAGATAAAAGAGAGAGGTGTAATAAGAAGAGTCACAGAAACATCAAAATTTACATAATAATATAAAAATACTTAATAATGTACTTGTGATGTGCATGTTGGTGTGCCTCCCACTACTTATCAATCATTTACAACAACAATAAATAATAATAAGAAAACAATAACAGCAATGAAAAAAAACCAAAAGCAAGAACAATAAAAAAATAAATATTGAAAAACTTTGTTGTTGATTTTAACTTATTTGTAAACAGTATGTGGGCACGTTTATGTGTGCATTTGGGTGTGTGTGTGTCTATGCGTTAATGTAGGTTGAAACATAAGGCTGACTGAGAAGTATAGCCAAAACAAAAACCAAAACCAAAACCAAAACAAAAAGCAACATAAATAAGAAAAAAAGTATTGTTGAAAACGTGACATTGAAATTTTTATTTTCTATTTAGTTGTTGTGTTTGTTTTCCATTTTTAAATTTGCCTTTAAGTTTTTCTTGTAAAAACCAATAAAACCAATAAAAAGATTATTAAACAATAAGAAACGTGCATGGAAATGGAGAAATAAAGCAAAGGAGGAAGATAATAGAAAAAATAATTTAAAAAATAATCTTGAAATTAAAGAGGAATTTTTCTTAAGTAAGTTGATAATTTTATTATTTAATAATTTTTTAAAGAATTCATTTTCTACCATTTCATTTAATTTAATTTTTACAATTATTTTTATTATTTAATTTTCTTTTAATTTTCTAAATTTTTTATTTAAGAAGAGCAAAAAAAAATGTCGTGCACTAAGAAAAGCACATTTTACTATTGCAAAAATTTTTATGTCAGTTATCGTGAGCTGCATAACAATAACAAGTAAAAATACAAGTAAAAAAATTTAATTTGGGCTGGGGCCAAATCTTGGATACCTACCAACGTATCATAATATTACGATTCAGAATCCGTTTCAGTTTATTAGGAGTAAATTGAAAACGTACCCGATTTGCTCCCTACTTGTGCAAAATTTGACTTTTCTATCTTTTACAATTTCCATATGAAAAGCAAAAAACTACGAAATTTTGCTTAAACAAAGTGAATTGTTCTAAGTTTATGCATTGTGGGCGTGTCCTTCAACCGATTTGACCTATTTTCAATACCAACTTGTATGCAAGAAGTTATAATAATTATATCAAATTTGGGCTTTGTCTCTCAAATAGTATGACCAGGAAAATGTTTACACTAGGCAGATATGCCGACGGACAGACATGTCTAAAACGATTCAAAATTTGATACTGATCAAGAATATAAAAGACTTTATAGGGTCCCCGATACCTCTTTCTAGGCATTACAAACATAATGACCAAGTGAATATGCCCCCAACCTCTGGGTGGTGGGAATAAAAATAAATTAGATTCATTAACAATGAGAATGTTGAGAAAACCAAATAACCAGAACCAATTTAACTATGCCAAATAGTAAATAAATTAAGAGAGCGCGAGAGATGAAGAGAGATAGAAAAGGGCAGACACCCAAACAAACTTTTATAAATTATTTATATGAAAAGGAAAATAAGTGAATTAATAATTAAGTAATAGTGTTAATGTTAATGTTTATATGAATGGACAAGTAAATAAACTTGATCAATAAATAAATTAAATAAAAACAATAACAAATAAACTAATCATATATCTAATGATCTGGTAAATAGAGTTGCCAAGTTATTGAATGAATATGCATATGAATTACTTTACAGAAAAATTATATACGAAATATGTGACAATAGATCGTTTCTTCGCCTAATGCAGTTTAACAATGAAAGTCTTATTGGAAATAAAATGTTATTAAAGTGAGAATTGAGAATTCTGGTAGAATTTTAAGAGCCTACTGTAAACAATGAACTGATCTGATTTAGCCTTAAATTTGCATATAGCTCTTGTATTCGAAAGCAATTAATTGGACCGATTTTCTTTCTTAAAAAAATATTACGAAATTATTTTTTGCATTTGTTTTCGTTCCAAAAATGAGACGCTATGTATGGACTGGCCGCAAAAATTATCTGATCTTCGATTTTGTTAATAAAGTTTATCGGTGAAACAAAAACAATTTTATCCAACAGAAAGATAAACAAATAAACAGACTTGAAGCGCCTCAGTAAATGTTTCATGTCTTTTTTAGGTAAACAGTTGGATATAGAAACACTCCATTCATAGTTATCGTTGGCGTTCATACCTTGACTTTCCTTCTTTTATATTTTCTTACAAATTACTTTTACTTCTTGTTGTCACATTTCTGCTGCTTCTCCGCATTTCAAATAAAAAATTATGTATTATTAAAATATTTTACACTTTTCATTAAACATATTTCTTTTCCCATTTAATTTCTTTCTTTTATTTTTATTTTCCTGTATCACTGAAACTGAATCACTAAAGCAGTGAAGCATAACCAAGCAAAATTATTTTCTCAAGTGATCCCTTGAAATATTTTACGCTGTCAAAAAAAAAGAAACAAATAATAAGTAAATAAAGTACCTTGCCTTGTACTGATTCCCCAGTGTCCTCTTTCGAGTGTTCTTTTTAAATATAAATTTGGCAAAAGTTGTATTTCTTTCATACATTTCATAAATCCTGTTAATCAATCGATCTAAATAGCTCTTTGTTGAAATGAAAAGTTTATATTTTAGAAGAGCTAGGATTCTGAGTCACTCAGATGAATCATTGTAAATATTTGGAAATTTTTTATATCCAACAAAGCTTAAATTGTTTAGTGTCTTAGTCTTAAAATATCATGAGACATTGAGAGTTCAAATTTTCATCATTTTAATCAAAGAATTTTTGCAAAAGTATATTTACACCCAACATCTTTGCAATATCTTGGTAATGTGGTAGAATAATATCAGACTTATTAGCAGTTAGCGAATAAAATTTATTACTGATCAATTTGATTCGGTTAGACAAAAAAAAATGAATAACTTTTATAGAACAAGGTGAGACTTTTTTTCGGTAGTTTTTATTGTTTAACACTTAAATTGTTTGGGTGTCCCTTCGACAGATAGATTTTGTATATAAAAGAAAGTAAATAAATTTCGAAGTCTCTGAAGTAAACTGAATTTAAAATTTTTTACTTAATTCTTCAATTACTTCCATTTTTATTAAAGTCCAGATATTTTATAATTAGTTTTTTCAAGACAAACACTAAAACCCAAAATAAGGTTAATTCATTGAATTAATTCATAAGAAAATACAACAACATCAACAACAATATCTATAAAAATTCGTCAAAGGTACCTCCTTTTTTAAAGAATTCAGAGTTATAAAATGAAATGAAGTTTAAATTTTGATTATGGTTTTATAACTATCGCGCAGATTCAATATCGTTATTCAAAAGAAAGCCACGTCGATTCCCTTGATCAAAATTGCCCAATACATAGACAATTTGTAATACCTACAGAATTAACCTCAATAACAACGGCTGTTGAAAGACAACATTTTAATGATATCAAAATAATCTTCAGTCAAATAAATAATAAATAGTTATATTGCCGTAAGCAGGCCGTATTCCATGTTGAGCAGGTGTGTCTCGGGGCTGGCATTACATTCGATCCCAACAATATTATAATCTTATTATTTGTTTACATTCAATAAATTTTGCTTGGAAATTTGGAATGAAAGAATTAAATTAAAATTTGAATGTGTGGTAAGATTTGCAAAAAAAAAAAAATACCAGATTAAAATGTTTACATTTGCTTTTTCATTTTTCTTATAACAATTTTCAGACAATTTACTTCATTCTTGCTTCAGGAATCAAAGCAATGCAGAAAATTTCAATGATAATTAAACATAATCATGATGACGCTATAAATAAAGCATTTAAAATTTTTAATGATATTATTAGCAGTACATGTTGTTATTGCTTTTGCTGTTTGTTGTTTTTAATGAATTTTGTTTGAATGAGAATGATCATATTAAATTAAATTTAAAAGCTCTTAAAATGGTGTTTTGAATGTTAAAAGCCGGCATAAAACAATCATAATCACAATGACAGTTACAGTAAAAGCAAGCGTTTTAATCTCAAACATTTCTGCAACAAACAATGAAATTCCAAAATATCTAACAAATAAATAAGCAAATAATAACAATAAAAATATGTAATAAAACGATTGAGAGAAATAAGGTATGGCAAAAATTTTTATAAGTGAGAGCAGTTTGAAGTGAAGTGATTTTGCCTAAAGTTATTCAAAGTTAAAAGTGACTTTTTCAATTTTGAATCTCAATTTCAGTTTACTTTTGTTTATTCATTGTGTTTGATTGGACAGTTAGCGCATACCGTCTCTTACTCTTTCACCTATTTTTGTGTTTATATTCAGAAATATTTCATTTAATAATAATGAAGTTGAAAAATAGCAGAAATTAAAATAAAATTAATTTTTTACAAATTACAAGTACTTAAATAAATAAAATTTCTTTAATTTTCATAAATCATCAATTCTTCAAATTGATTTGAATTAAATTTTATACTGAACTCAATTTTAGCAAATCATTTTACAAAAAAAAAAAATAAAATAAAATAAAATAAGAAGAAGCTAAAGTAAACATTAAATGCAATTTATAAAGGAACATGAATAAAAGTGACCTATTAAATATTAAACAACAAATATGATTATTTACAAAAGCCATAATAAAAATAACAATAATAATAAGAAAAAAAAGTGAAGTGAAACAAATAAATATTGCAAACATTAATTGTCGACTATTCAAATACTCTACTGAATTTTATGGCATAGAATTTTTAATAAAAAATTAAAATAATAATAAAAATGAAGTATAAAAAATCAAGAAAATAAAAAGGTTTTTTGTCGAACTACAAGATAAAAAAAAATATAACGCTTTGATCAAAATTTTGCAATGTTTATTAAATTTTATCCAATATTGGAAATTATTTTCTGGGCTCAAACTTTTTTCAAAATAAAATGATTTATAGATCATGAATATTATAAAGTTTTAACAATTTTCAATTCAAATTTTCTTGGGCCATAATACGTTCAAATTTCATGGGCATATCTCTCAAAACTCGATGGACCTTAGCTTGATATAAGAAACATGACTAAATCGTTTCAGAAAATAATTCTTATTCGAGTGGTTCAATAAACTAGCTAATATCATTTTACTGGATTAGTTTTTCTTAAATAAAATATTGTACGGAATGTGTGGCCGTTTAAATATTTCAGTTTAATCCTTTTTGAATCTACTAATGCATTAAAATATATGTGTATGTTCCATAAAGAAAGAACTGGTTCTATGTCGGTACAAAGCCGTACAGAGTCCGAGGTGGCTTTAAGTGCACATCTGAAGTGGCGATTTAAACAGACCGTACCGAAATACAAATTTTGCGCTAAGTTTAATAGTTACCCATGCTTGGTACCGTCACCCTAGGTTCCAAAGTCCGTTTTATATACATAAGCCCACTGAGCCATACACTTATTAAAAGGTGTAAAACCTTAAATGACAAACATTTGGCTATATGATTGAAATAGGAGTACCCGCGCTGACGTCACCAAAGTCACACAGCCAACTCTAGTACCATCAAATAGGCATTAAAATGGTAGCCCCGTGACAGCAAATAAAACCTTTAGTTCTAGCTCGTGGAAAGTTTTCACCCAGTTGTGCTAATGCTTCTTGGAGGCGATTGCCCCAAACAAGACGATACAGCTCAATACAGTCTTACAACCAATAGTTTTGGGTACAGCTTATTACAGCACAATTGATGTAACCTATAACAATGGTAGTACAATAGAAGCAAAAAAAAATTTCAAAATTCATTGTAAGCTATCATTTGTAAATAATTAATTGGTGTACGCATTGCAATTGTACGTGCTCTTTTTTTATTTTGTTTACGTTTTGTTTACTCTTCCCTCACTTCTCCACTCCACTCCCTTACGATTTCCGTTGAACATTATTCTCTAAGAGACTTTAACATAAAATTTTAATACTATTTAAATAAAATGTAAATAAAGCACTCTGTCTGTCTGCTACGCCTTTGACAACTAGAAAATTGAAGTGGACATGTATTGTATTGTATTGGGTGTGTGCGTGTGTATGTATATGTGTAATGAATTGCTCCCATTTTAAAAGTGATAGTTCACCCTACGCCATACATTTGTTTTTTCACTGTTTACACTTTTTTATACTTTTTTGTACTTTTTAGTTATGTACGTGTGTAGTGATAGATGCGTTTGCTAAGTACTTCCGGTCACTTATATTGTATAATATTTAATGTACGTGTATTTATATAATTTTCCATATAATAATGAAGATATAGATTTTATGTATAAAGGAATAAATGAAAGTGATGAAGTTGCAGTAACGAGTACAAGAAAAAAAAAACAAAAATTATCTATATAAAAAAAATCAAAATAAAAAACATGAAAATAATGAGATAACGAATTTAAAATCAAATAAAAAATGAAGTATAAGATATTAGAAATAATTAAAAATAATTAAAATACTTAATAAAGATAAAATGAAAATAAAGCATAAAATAAGAGAAGAGAAGATATCTTCTTATAGTTCAATACATACGATTGTTTGATTTTTTTTCTATTCTCAACTTACAAGCAACGCTCGTGTTTCGTTCATCGTTCACAATAAAAGCTGCTTAATTAAAATGACTTATTCAATCATTCAAAGATATGAAGAGACAAGAGAAATCATATGAAAAGGAAGAGAATAAAGAAAAAGAGTTAAAGTGCGATCAACAATAGAAGCAAAATTTTTTAAATAATAAAAAGTGTAGAGAAAATCAAAAAATACAAAAACATGTACACAGCCGGTAATTAATGTTTTATTAAAATATTATATATTACATTTATTGTTTATACATTGTTGTTGAGGTATATGCGCACTCATTACTCGCATAAAAATTTCAATTAATCAATCAATAAATCATAGAGCACGGATTTTGTGGTGAACATTACAAATTTATTGACATATTTAATATAAACACGTTTTATTTCATTTATTTGATGCACTTCTTATATATATATTATATATTATATATTATATATATATATATATATGTGTGTGTGTGTGTGTATGTATATATTTTACGTATTGTAATATAATATACTTTAGTATTTAAGTATCTCATAAAACTTTTATGTAGTCACATAAATAAAATTCATAAAACGTTGTATACAAATCTGATCAAAATTTCAATTCAATTTACTAAATGATGAAGTGGCCTTAACTTTTAAACATATTTGATTTGTTTGAGATAAATTTCCTTTCTTCTCCTGTTCATTCAATTAGTTGATTGAAGCGGATTATGCACTTTCTATTACTCAGAAAGAATGTCGTTTGACTTTGTTGTCCACTTTTAAAAAATTCACATGAGAATCACGGTTAGTTAGATGACCACATAGTCGTATAGCAAATTCAATTGGCCGATACACAAAAGTATGGACCCATCGTAAATTTGCACTAAACCTCGGACGTATATAAATTACTATTAGCCTTATTTTTCATGCATCAATATATTGGAAGCTTTATAATTTCAAATAAATAAGAAAATTATATTTGGCTAGATCCAAATCTTGCACTTCCATCACCTAAACAGTAAGATATAACGATTCAGAGTCTATTTCAATTTATCAGTAGTAGAAAGAAAACGTAAACATAAAAGAATGAAAATTTGATGCTGTAGAATTTCCCATAGGCGTGGTCAATTTGCGTAATATTTGGATGGATATTATAGACCAAGTACATGTACAAAATTTCAATACTTTGAAGTTTGCAAATAATGATCCATAAACCACCAAATTTTGCTTAAAAAAACCTGACGTTTTCTCAATTTATGTTGTGCTGTGGGCGTGTTTTCTGACCGATTTTTCCCTTTTTCAATACTAATCTGCCTACACGAGCTTTCAATATTTCTACCCAATTTTAGTTCCATATCTTAATAATATAACCGGAAGAATGTTAACAATACATGGGCGGACGGCCAGACAGACAAACAGACATGTCTAAATCGAATGCTGATGAAGAATACGTATATTTTATAAGGACTCCGAAGCTTCCTTTTAAGTGTTACAAACATCTCCAATATCCTCCAATTTCTGGGTGGTGGGTATAAAAAAATATCTGGTTCAAAATTATAATGCGATAAGTAATTCAGTTTGAAGTAAAAGTGTAAACATTATTGTTTTATTATATGGCCATTAGCCAGAAGTAATCAAATTGAGATCTTTTTAGAGGAACCATTACCTTACACTTTTTACCAACTGCACTCATATATTTATATATATATTTTAAAAATTTTTACAAATAATAACACATTTATTGATTTTGTATAATTTTGTTCGCTTTTGTTTTGCAGTACGAACGCACGATTACGAATATCCAGAATCTGAAATGGATGATCGTGAGAGTTTATATTTTGATACGATATCATTAGCAGATTCAGAAGCGGCGGCAGCAGCAGCTGCTCATCGTAAATCTATGTCACAATCACGTAATACAATTTATCATTCCGCTGTAGATTTGGCGGATGATGAAATACTTGCACGGCGTACTGGCAGTTTACGTTTAATAGAAAATGGTCAAAGGAATTCCCGTGTACCTTGGAATCCTCAATATAGGCATTCTACTCCTTTAGAATCAACTAATCTAACAAATAATGATGCAAGTAATATTCCAATGCCTCAATACACGACGCCAGATTATACAGATGCTGCTATAGCAGCTCAAGTTATAGCTCTACAAAATGGTCGACCAATTTTTGCTGGCCAGCAACTCGGAGGTATGAGTGTAGGTGTACCTGCCACTGGAACTGGAACTGGAACTGGTATAGGTAGCAGTGATTATGGCATTATTCCCGGCTCAACACTTATGGCACCAGGTAATTTTGCAGGCAACGTTTCTGGTGGAATTTATACGAAAATCAATCAGCCAATTAATAGTGGGGTAACTGTAATGCAGCAAATGCAACAAATACAACAGCAGCGACAACAGCAGCATCAATCAGACATGGAGGTCTCTAGACGTCTCTTACAAAGTAGCATACACACTAATAAAGATAAGAAATTGCCAATTACATACTCCCAATGGAAATTTAGGGTAAACAAATTGTGACTTAATGCTTCACTTTTAAAAGTAACGTACAATAATGAAAATGGCTTTTGCTTTCCAATAATGTTTTGCTCTCTGGCACTAAATTCTTAATTCTAATTCAAATTCAAATTCTATAAAAGTTTATACAATTTGTCTTTTCTATTTTGCTTTCCTGTTTTTTTGCTTCTCTCTTTTTTTACTTACTTATTTAATTCTTCTATAATATAATTATCTTTCTTTCTATCTCTATAACTAACATGTAGCATGCGATTTAAAATGAAACAATTCGATCAATTATCTTAAATGAACACTCAAGAAAAAAAGTCTAGAAGAATGATGCGAAAATTGCAATTATATATAAAATGCTTCAATGAAGTTCCTCTGTTTTTTTCTGTACTTTTTTTCACTTTTTTTTTTAACGAAGTTCAATTAAGTGTACATATTGAGCTTGTGGGAACGGGTAATGGCAATTTTTTGTTCTTTTCTTTATCATTTTTTTTATTAACTTCTTCTTTACTTTTTCCCTTTTTCTTTATCTTTCAATTAAGGAACTAATAATGCGTGGCTTAAGCCAATATTTTAGATATCTATCATTTAATATTTCTTCACTAGAATCAGGGGAGGGAAATTGCTTTTTAACTAAAACGTTCAGTACTGTATTCAGTACAATATGCAGGACTGAATTCAGTACAGTATGCAGTATAGTATTCAGTACTGTATGCAGTAATGTATTTAGTACAATATGCAGTACTGAATTCAGTACTGTATTCAGTACAGTATGCTGTACTGTATTCAGTACAATATGCTGTACTGTATTTAGTACAATATACAGTACTGTATTCAGTACAGTATGCGGTATGCAGTACTGTATTCAGTACTGTATTCAGTACTGTATTCAGTACTATATTCAGTACTGTATTCAGTACTATATTCAGTACTGTATTCAGTACTGTATTCAGTACTATATTCAGTACTGTATTCAGTACTATATTCAGTACTGTATTCAGTACTGTATTCAGTACTGTATTCAGTACAATATGCAGTACTGAATTCAGTACAGTATGCAGTACAGTATTCAGTACTGTATGCAGTACTGTATTCAGTACTGTATGCAGTACTGTATTCAGTACTGTATTCAGTACTGTATTCAGAACTGTATTCAGTACTATATGCAGTACTGAATTCAGTACAGTATGCAGTACTGTATTCAGTACTGTATTCAATACTGTATTCAGTACTGTATTCAGTACTATATTCAGTACTGTATTCAGTACAATATTCAGTACTGTATTCAGTACTATATTCAGTACTGTATTCAGTACTATATTCAGTACTGTATTCAGTACTCTATTCAGTACTGTATTCAGTACTGTATTCAGTACTATATTCAGTACTGTATTCAGTACTATATTCAGTACTGTATTCAGTACTGTATTCAGTACTATATTCAGTACTGTATTCAGTACTATATTCAGTACTGATCAGTCAGTAGCAGTACTGTATTCAGTACTGTATTCAGTACTGTATTCAGTACTGTATTCAGTACTGTATTCAGTACTGTATTCAGTACTGTATTCAGTACTGTATTCAGTACTGTATTCAGTACTGTATTCAGTACATTCGTAGTATCAGTACTGTATTCAGTACAGTGTATTCAGTACTGTATTCAGTACTGTATTCAGTACTGTATTCAGTACTGTATTCAGTACATGTATTCAGCACTGTGTTCAGTACATTGTTGGTTAAATCCGAGTGTTTCTAAAGAAGTTGCCCATAAAAATCCAATGATGAGCTTCAATACAGTCCTTAAATTACTCTATTATGAAGTAGCCAATTTAATCATTAAATTTAAAGTCTCTCAGTCCATTAATATCAATTTGTGAAATGAAAAAAAAAACGCAACTGGAAAAATGGGTACCTTTGCAAAATAATGGATAGACTAGGCAACTTTCATTGCATTAAGGGGAAAATAATTTTCCAAGGTTTATTTCAATTTGTTTGAAGTTCTGGTAAAACTGACAAAAAACTAATTTTTGAACTGACGCTTAATGAAATTGGGATAAGGCTCTTTTGGAAAAACAGCCAAGTTTATCTTCATCAAAATAAACAAATCATTCTTTTTAAATATTTATTTATATCATATTCAAATATGTACGCTTGTTGTTGTGCTTTTAAAAGTTGTAGAAAGTTTACGTTATCAGAATTGTTTTTGCACACGCAACAATTTTACGTTAATTTGCTACATTTTTTTGACTTTTTTATGAGACATATTTCTTTTGAAAAAGGGCAATTTAAGGACTAAAATGTCTCTTTAATATAAGAAAAAAGAAAGGATGAATTACTTGATCTGCAATGTATTAGTAGTTGTTCCAGAGAAGAGGGCTTTAGATGGACATACCCTTTATTATAGCGATCGGCTTGGCTTAATTTTTTTTAATGGATCTAAGTGTCCCTTTTGTCTGTTTGTTATTCATCTGTTATCTGTGTCTATTACAAAAGTATAAACCTCAATTCTGGATGAAGTATTTAATGAAAATTATTAGATTGTGAATGTTTTTGGCCTCAAGACGAACCCTGTTAAATGTAATTAAGATTGAACAAATTTGTGTGGCACTTTTTATAGAACGCTCTGCTTTTATTAAAAAAAAAATGTTAAAGTGAAAAAATTTTATAACTCTAAATATTTTTCAATGAAAATCGTTGTACACTGATTAATTGACATATTAAACATGTGCACGGGCAGTTCAAGTCAATCGATACTTAACATTTTTTCTCGCTTTATGATTTCTAATTCATTTTACCGAGTTTTTGATTTTTTGAGTTTTTATTTAGCTTAAGTAAAGTAATCTGTAGGTATTTAAAAATTAATTCTGATCAATTGCTTGTTTTATATATCAAATTCTTGGTTTGCCAGATTCATGATAAATTGTTAGAAATCTGCTTAAATAAAATTCACTTCACTTGTCCATATAACTTCATCTGATGGAAAATGATATTGCAATCTTAAAAATATTAAATCATTTCTTTAATATCCATCTTTTAACATAACGTAAATTATAAGAAATTTTAAGGTTTGCCATGTAATGCAGTAAATAAGTGATGTCATTTAAGAAAAATTCAAACAATTCATAGAAAAATTCAAATATAAGGAACTTAAATACAATTATCCTTTTGTATAAATTATGTTACTCTTAAATAAGAATGAAGATGCTCTTATGTACATTTTACACTTTTTTTAAGAGAACTAAAATGAGATTATGAGATTATTAAACATATATTATAAGCAACTTAGCCGGTTGTCGATACTTATCCGTTCAATGTATCGCTACAAGTAAATCTTTTGTGTCTGATGACTAATAAGCACAATGTGCTCAATTAAATTTTTATATTTAGTTATATACAGTTTAGTATAAATGTATTGAAGTCGCTAGTTGGATGTGGCGATACAGTGTAAAAACAAAAATCAATGTGATTTGAAGCAATAGCCAAAAATATCATAATAATATCATAAAAAATTTAAATGAACAAGAAAACAGAAAAAAGAAAGATATAAAATATAACACTGCAGATTTGTTTATTACAAGATATTTTACAGGGATTTGTTACATATCACACGAATCATAAACAAACAAAAAATTATAAAATATAAATCAGAAAAAAAAAGAGGAAAAAACAGAAAAAAATTTCCGCTTTTTATTTTCAATCAGTCATATGCGCGTTTCTATGATACGTTGTTTTCATTTTTACTCATATTTTATTATTTTTCTGTTTGAATAACTGAATAATAGTAGTAGAAAAATAACTTACCAAATATAACAAAGATACAATAATATGGGGAATTGTTTAAAAAGTTTAAATGATGCTTTTCATTTTCATTTAGTTGTTACAGATAAAATTGTAAGATTTGTTGTGTTTTGAAATGAGAAGATATACGAAATTTACCTTTTGTGATTTACAAAATTTGATAAATATTTTTTTATAATATTTATATGATATAGACAAGACGTCGCTTTCAAGATGGCATACGTGGCGTGGACTTTGTTTTGGCCTTTAACGGTGATGATCATAAATTGGATAATATACGTAAAAGGGAAATTTTCGAAGCGAATTTGGAACGTGAGGGTTTACATTTGGAACGTGATAACACCCAACGTATACATTTTATAAAGATTCATGCGCCACATGAGGTGTTATGTCGTTATGCTGAAATTTTAAAAATTAAAATGCCTCTAAAAAAGGTATTTTCTTCTACTACTCCTGCTTATACCCCCACATCACTTGCGGCTTACGATATTTTTTTTTATTTATATAGATGTTTAAAATTCCTAGAAGAAGTTGACATAGATCTATTTTTTATTATTTTGATTAAATCAAAATTACTCTCTGAATCGACATAAACTTATTTGTTTGTCTATCCGTCTGTCCTTCAGTCTGTATGTCTGTCTAATACTCGCCCAAATCGTAAAATTTGCCTCAAACTGTTTGTCTTCCTTTTTGGATAATTTTGATAAAATTCGATGCGCACGCTTGTCTTGGCCTCAAGACGAACTCCAGTGAAATTGATTAGAATGGAACTATTACTGTGGCCACATCGTGTACAACTCCTTTTTCATAAAATTTTCAATATGCTATGCAATGTATTAGATTTAGTCTAAATCGGTTTAGTTTTAGTGGACTGCCCCCTTTCATATAACAAATTGATCAAATCAATAAAAAATTTCAATTTTATTTTACTTCTTTAACGTATAATTTATTATCTTGAATTCTTATGAAGTTTAAGCAAAGTGGTGTAAACTATTTAAGAGTCGACTTTGAGCTATAATAACGTTTCTATTTGCTTCAATAATTTGTAAAAGAATTAATTGAAATGTTTGTGTCATTTTAGATACCTGGACAAGATCAAATTTATGCTGAACAATATGAATTAAGTGACAGTATACGAAGTTTATGTGTGAAATTATTTAAATCGATACAATTAAATCCAGAAATTTTTCCACCCAAACCGAAACGTATTCATTATGAATTTCAACGTAACTATGAGCATTTGTTAGTTATCTACAATATACAAATATTTTTGTCTATAATATGTATAAATTTAATTTATTCGAATTATAATGTAATATAAATATTAAAAATGCTTTTTTTTCTTGCCTTTTGATTTGTAGATTTGATTTAGATCAACCGAATTTCTTTGATGCTGGCACACGTAATTATATAATTAATTTTATATTGGAACGTCAACATTTTATTGAGGGTGAAGAGACCCCTGATAACTTAGGCATTGAGAAATTATTAGCTGATGGCGTTTATGAGAGCGCTTACACTTTGCACGATGTACGAGAATAGACTGTAAATACATGCAACGATGGAGGGTTCTATATATTTCTAAAGAGAGAATGACATGTAGAGTCATATATAATTTCAATTACAATAAAACGGAATTAAATAAATTTTAAATGAAAATTTATTTTCTTTAGAATAATGGCATACTCCATCTTTGTATATTGCAAATGATTGTTCTAAGCAAATTTTTTTCTTTAAATTTTACCATTTTACCAAATTTCTAGGATAATGATCGTGATATTTTACTAAGAGAATGGGCAAATCTGAAAAAATGGAAAAACCTGCAACCATTGGACAGCATTAAGGAATATTTTGGGGCGAAAGTAGCTTTGTATTTTGCATGGTTGGGCTTTTACACTCATATGCTTATTCCAGTCAGCATTTTAGGTATTTTTTGTTTTATCTATGGCTTTATTACATGGAGTAGTGATCCCATTAGGTAAGTGAAATAATATGAGAATATTTTCATGAATTTTTATATCCACCAACTAGAATTTTAGTCAAAATTATATCTATCTATTTTGAATACGCATATTTCTCAATATTATTGAAAAGTCGTACGTGCTGGATAGTAACTACTGCCACTTTAGAGACTAATTTGACGATATGCATATTTAATGAAAATTTTATTTTAAACTAATCCCAATCAAATATAACTTTATTAATTTTTCTTTTATATTCTTCATTTTAGTAAAAATATATGCAATGAGAATAATACGATAATAATGTGTCCGCAATGTGATCGTAATTGTGATTATTGGAAATTACATGAAACCTGTTCATCATCTAAAATGAATTATTTAATTGATAATAATATAACAGTAGTTTTTGCCACCGTTATGTCCATATGGGGTTCGTATATACAAAAAAAAAAAACATTCATATATATTTTGTCTTATTTCATATACAAATTTTTTAAAATTATGTGTAAGTGTAAATTTATTTATATATCTATATATTTGAAGCGGTTTTATATCTAGAATTATGGAAACGATATTCAGCACATTTAGTACATAGATGGGGCCTAACAGATTATACGCAACATGTAGAACATCCAAGGCCTCAATATTTAGCAAAAATTCGTAAACATAAAAAATTGGCAAATAAAATGGATACGGCACCGATAAATAATATTTTTGAACCGGAGGTGCCTTTTTGGAGCATCAAATTTTTACCCAGTTTCACCAGTTATAGTATAATGCTATTATTTGTAAGTGAAATGTTAAATATTCAAATAAAAAATAATGCCCTATCACATATTATTATATAATTTATATTAATGGACGGACATATTTTATATTTTTATAGATTTGTATATCATTGATAGGAATATTTTCAATGGTTGTTTATCGCATGGCCCAAAAAGCTTCCCATAGTATATTAGGCAATGAAGATTCCATGACATATAAGATTATGGTATTACCAATGACTGCCGGCATTTTAGATTTAATCATTATATCAATATTAGATTATGTGTATGCCTCGTTAGCCGTAAAATTAACTAATTGGGAGTATTGTCGTACACGCACTGAATATGATGAAAGTCTAACCATTAAGAATTATATATTTCAATTTGTCAACTACTATTCCTGCTTATTTTATATAGCATTTTTAAAAGGGAAATTTGTCGGTTATCCAGCTAAATATAATCGTATATTGGGCTTCCGTCAAGAAGAATGTAATCCAGGTGGCTGTTTAATGGAATTATGTATGCAATTAATTATTATAATGGTGGGTAAGCAAGCGGTAAATGCCATTGTCGAAATGCTAATACCGTACATAATGCGGCAAATACGTAAATTTAGTATACATTGGGGTTTACGGGGTAAACGGAAAAGTGAAGAGAAACTAGTATCCTGTAATCAATGGACAGAAGATTATCATTTAGAGCCATGGACTACAAGAACAATGTTTGCCGAATATTTAGAAATGGGTAAGCTTCTTATTCATTCTATTTAAATAAAAAGTCGAAGAGTAAACAAAAAGCTTCTTTCACGTCTTTTTCATACTACATAAAGTGTTACAATTTGGTTTTATAACCTTATTTGGTTTGGCATTTCCTTTGGCTCCATTATTGGCCTTAGTCAACAATGTCATTGAAGTTCGTTTAGATGCTATAAAAATGTTAAAATTAATGCGACGACCAGTTGCCCAGAGAGCACGAAATATTGGTGTATGGTTCAATATGATGACAATAGTCACCAAAATTGCTATTGCTACATGTGCCATGATAATAGCATTTTCAACAAATTTAATACCGAAATTGGTGTATAAAGCAGATACTCGAGATGAGTCATTAGATGGTTATTTAGATTTTAGTTTAGCTTATTTCAATACAAAAGATTTTCAAGAGCCACCCATTTTACGTAATAGTTCATATGTAAATGTCACTACTTGCCGCTATGCAGAATTTCGTAATCCACCCTGGGATGAACATCCATATAAAAGGCCTTTAATATATTGGAAAATTTTAACCGCACGTTTAGCTTTCATTGTCATATTTCAAAATGTTATAGGAATTTTACAAACCGTTATAGCGTGGGCTATACCGGATGTCTCAGCGAAATTACATAAACGTATTAAAAGAGAGAATTTCTTATTACGCGAACATATTATTGAATATGAGAAATTATTGGCACAAAAATTAGCCAATCAAAAGACACTTGATAAGCAGCCTCCTTCACATTTGGGTAAATCAATTACCAACACTTCTAATTTAAAGGTATTTGGTGGAGCACCTCAAGCTGAAACCATATTCGAAGAAGATGAAACTATACAATTACGTCGACATTGTGATAACAATTTACAACAAATGAATACCACGACAGTGTAGTTGTTGTAAACGAATGGGAGATTCATTTCAACTTAGATTTTAAACTTCAAAAATTTGTTTTTATATTAAAATCTATTCCAAATAACCATTATAGCAAACAAGTTGAAATATATTATATCCACCGACATATGTTATTAAATTATAAATGTGTAATAATTCTGTTTGCGTAATATTCTAAAATGTTCACTTTACCCTTGAAATTTGAAATTTAGTAAAATTTGTTGTTAAAGTTTATAAGAAAAGTGAACAACTAGAGTTAATAAAGTTAACAAAGTACACAAAAAATGCCAACTCAATGTAAGGTAAAGTAAACAATTTTATCAAAATTTTATGTAGGCACGTCCACTTTAACGAAAATATTAATAATCGGAAATTAAGTTAGTGGATATTTAAAATTTTTTCAAAATCAAATGTGGAACATTTTCATATAGTTCCTTTCATTTACACATACATATATATGCTTTTTTGAATTAAATAATCTCTTAAAATATTATACAAATGCAAATATACCAAGACAAATATATAACAAATAATTTTTTTTATACAAAACATATATTTAATTTTATTGTATTGGTATAAAAATTCCTAAAGTACAAAAAATCAAAAATAATTTTTTTTATTAAAGTATACTAAAAACTCATGAATCACTTTCTATAAAAAATAAATCATTTATTTTTGTATTTATACATTTAAAATCACAATTACAATTTACAAAAATTAACAAATTTGTTTGCTTGAAACAATTTCTTTTCTTTTAATCATTTTCTCTTTAAATTTCGTCAACTTTTTAATAAGTTAATCAAAATGATTTTTAATACCAATATAAAATAAATTATTTAGAAAAAAAAAATAAATGTTTCCATAAAAATTTCACATAAAATTTTCTACTTTCTTATGATGCTTATTGCAGAAGAAACCTTCTCAAAGATGCCTTTCCTTATTCATAACTTTAAGCATTCACTGTGAATATATTTGAATGTGAATTTTATGAAGCAAAAGATATAACTTCCTTAATTACTCTTCCAATAGTTTAAATTTAAGGAATTTTGTTAAATGTGATCGTCCAAAGAGACTAATAGACTCTGGACGATGGACTTAAGACTTAGGTTTATAGAAAGTTAAATTATTGAGGTTGGTATCTCAAATTTCTGTATCGTGCAATAACAACAACTGTAATAATAATAATAATAATAATAATAAAAGTTAACGTAATGTAAAACAATAAGTTGAAAAATATAAAACACAATGATGAAAACTTAAGTTTCTTAATAAAAGAACGCAATCCTTAAAAGTACCTTGAAATAAACATGAATGAATAAATAAATGAATAATCATAACAACAATAACTACAACAATATAACGAATAAATATGTACCACATAAATAAATAATATATATTTATAAATTTATATGATTAAGAGAAATAAGAAAAAAAATGAAGAAAATTTAATAAGAGCCAGCGTTCTGGTTTAGCTCATAAATTTTTATATTTTATTTAAATAATGATTTTGCATTTATAATCACATACAAAATTTGTTGATAAAGATTACATTTCTATGACATTATTTATAAATTTTAAATGAATATATTTTGCAAAGAAATATGTTATTATTTTTAGTCATAAAATTAAAAAATATATTAACCTTAACAATTAAGAGATTGTTTAATAAATGAAACTTTAAACTAAATAAAAATTAATGAATAATTTTTTCTAAAATTACATATTAATCATTTTCTTGAAGTTTCACCTTTTTTAATTTGACCAACTAGAAAATGAAATTAGTCGCTATATACGTGAAATGTGCATATTAAAAAATATATAAATATTATTGTTCATCATGAAAATCTGAAACTTTCTAACCATTTCTATAAGTGATAAATGCTCTGCTGCTTACAAATATGAAATTTTTTTTTCAATTTAATAGGACTGTTGAAAATTCTTGTATTTTAAGCAAAAGCTTAAAAAAAGGGACAACCTTGCGCTTTTCAAATATTTACTCCTACTTATTCCACAATTTACCTTTCCTTTGTTTTTTTTTTTGAAATATTTGATTTTGATATTGAATAGTTTAGAGTACAAAACAATAATAATTCATACGGTTTAATGACAAATGTCTTATTTTCCTATTCTTATTAATACAATGTAATGTTCACATTGTAAAAAGAATGAGAGAAGACTTTTCAAAAAATGTGCCATCAAAGATTAAAAATAATGTTTACTTAGTACAAAGAAATATACATACAGTTAATGTTTTACATGCATACCTGCCGTGAAGGCTCAAATGCATAGTACACAAGCGTACATAATGATCGCTAGCGTTAGTAATCATGTCACACAGAGTGCATGCTACCATCACGACTAGCTTCCAATTTAAAGCCTGTATCACACCTTATATACATGGCTTAACCGTTGGTGTAAAGATTCAGAGCCTTCTAATTACTCCTCGGCTTAGATTAGCTTAGCCCAATAAGCCTACCCAGCTAGCCATTTTATTCGGGAAATGGCACCCTGCACGACAAGCATATAAATATGTTTGAACGACCGACGCCCGCGACATGGACACCACAGCCCCCACGAAGCCAACCTCAATATCACCACTATGGGCATATTAAAACTGGTAATTCCGTGGTACCAAATTAAATCTTTGGATCCGATCTCGTGAACTCTGATGGCCGGCATCACCAACGACCATCTCACGAGCCACTCCCAGTTGAGCAGGTGCTTCTCGGGACTGATTGCCCCTACAAAGAAATGTACAGATTAATATATTAATAGGGGCAAGAAAGTAGTAGTAATATGAAGATCAACGATTAAAAGATATCGAAAAATTTATTGTATTTAAGCCATGAAGAGAAACTGAATTTTTTGAATTGTTTCGATTTAATATTTTGCGATTGTCTTGGTTGAAAGTATATGCCTATCAAAAATTGTGAACTTTAGAAAACTATAAAATGATTATTAATTTTATTCTTAATTTAAAGCAGTTTTATCGAATATAACTAAAGAGATACCAGATGCCGATCGTCATATTTTCCATTTTAAAGTGACTTTTAAGATTTCAATATTATATTTTTCAAAAATTATAAAATATAAGAAAATATTTTGAAAAATTCGATGAAAATTCTAAATAAATTGAAAAATTAAGTTACACTTAATTGAACTTGATCTTTAGAGAGAAAGTTTGAATTAAACTTGTGAGCTTTTTCGTTTCAATATAAAATGTTTAACTGAACCGAAGGTTCAACTGAACGCATCACTCTTAAAGGACAAATTAAGTATTTCAATAAGTACAGATATGCTTTTTTTCCTAAATCAGAAATTTATAGACCAATGTGTTGTAATTACAATTGTATGCACTTTTAACATTACAAAAAATAAAGTTGCAATTTTTCATTTAGTTTTGGTTGTATTTTTTTTTTTATTTTTTAAGACAGTAATCACAATTTTTACAAAATTTATCATGCAATTTTGTTATTGTTGTTGTAAAATCTAAAATGTAAAATTTTAATATATGTATGTATATATATCTATGTACGTAAAAATCGTAAAAACTGATGTTAACACAATTCTTGGTTGTTTTAATTTTTATGTAATTTATAAAAGTTTTGTGTGCATGAGTTGGCAAATATTTCAAATTTTATATGATATTTTTCTTTTTCTCGTTTTTACATTTTTCATTTAACATTTTTTATTATTGTTTATTTGTTTTGGTCGAACTCATTTGAAACTTTCTTTACATTACAAATGATAAAATAAAATTTGCCAAAATATAAAAAAAAACAATTTACATTTACATCCGATTCTGCAGCTATTACTACGCTTGTTGTTGTTGTTGTTTAATTTTTAATTTTGTAAGCTTCAATTTAGTACTATTTTTAATAATTTTAATTTAAAAATTCACCTAAAAAATTTAATTCTATTAAATAACTCATATTTAACTTTAGTTAAAATAATTTAGTACTAATTTACTAGTAATTTAAATTGTCTAAGCGCTATTGCTGGTACAAATTTTATCATTATAAATTAATATTACTAATTTCAAATTTCTTTAATGATTGATTTTAATTGCTGCGAATAATTTTTACTAATTTTTTAAATAAAAATTTTTCGCAAAAAAAAACTTATATGTAAAATAAATTTAAAGTAAACTTATAAACTAAAATAAAACTTTACTTAATACTTATTGCTGTTTCATACACAATATAAACTAATAAAATATAAATAAAAATGAATTAACTTTGTATATTTAATATACATAAATATTAATATTCAAATATATATATATATATATATTATATATATATATATATTATATACATATATTAAATAACTTAATATAAATTTAAGTAAATATAATTCATTAAATCATAATATAATTATAGAACAAAATTTTTAAAGCAACTTCAATAACTAAATCATTTTTTTGTTGATAATTCCCCCCTAACACGATATTATAAATAAAATTTTAACAATAATAAAATTATTGTTGTTGTAATTGTTGTTGTTGTTATAATTGGTTTTGCTGTTGTTATTGTTGTTGTTGTAATTGTTGTAATTGTCGTTATAATTGTTGTTGCTGTTATTATCATTGTTGTTGTTGTTGTAATTGTTGTTGCTGTTGTTGTTGTAATTGTTGCAATTATTGTAATTGTTCCAATTGTTGTTGAAATTGTTATTGTTGTAATTATTGTAATTGTTGTTGTAAATTTTTAATTTTTGTTGTTGTTGCTGTTGTAAGCGTAAAGAAAACAATTGTAAAGGAAACAATTAAAGTCGAACAATAATCGCATACATTTTGCTTTACGCATTACACTTTATAAAATTTGTCGCAAAGTAAAATAAATTATAATTATATATATTTCTAGGCCATCGCCTAGAAAGAAGCATTGTAGACTCTATAAAGTATAAAGATTCTTGATCAGCATCAAATTTTGAATCAGTTTAAAAAGGTTTGCCTGTTTATCTGTCTGTCTGTTCGTCTGTATGTCTGTTTACTTCAAACATTTCCTTGGTATCAAGCTGTAATTTGGCAGAATCATTGGCATTAAAATTGAGCCAAATCTGCCAACGAATACCCCACAGTGAAAATATCTGTGTTCTTAAACAAAAATTTAACTTTTTTGTTTATAATTCAAACCAAACAAAAGATAGAAAGCTAAGACTTTGCAGAAATATTATTTAATACAATATTTAAACAAAAATAATACAAATTGGCCATGGCTACGATAAATAATGGAACGTCAAAATTTCTACACTAGCACCCTCAAACAATGGATTGATGGTGGGAATTCAAAATTTGGCCCCAGCCAAATAAATTTGATGTATAAAAAAGGGATTTTCTTTCCAAAAATGAATTTTATAACATAATTTTTTCATAGCTATTCCAAAGACACTTTTGCCATCGTTCCAATAATTTGTATCTCACTCAACTTGATTTAATGGATTTCGTTCTTTTAAGTAATAGCATTTGTATAAAATATTAAAAATGATAATTAAATTTTATCATGAAAAGAATGCTAGCAACAAATAGCCAGGCAAATAGATGGACGCTTGTGGCTAAATCGATTCAAAATTAACTAAAGATTTAAAAACATATCTCTAGCAGATATTTCGCCATGTTGCAACCAATAATATGTTTTGCCAATATGAATATACCTTTATATTTCGTTTGTTAGTTGTAATAAGACGTTTAGTGATCCATAATTTAAGGTGCAATGTTTACTTCCCAGATAAGAAGCATATCATTAATAAGTGATAAATAAAAAAGTATTTTATTTTATGATGAAATGTTAATTTTTTGATCATTTTACCATTCTCTTTTTCATTGATCTTATCCTATGTTTTGCATAAGTATACGTTCAAAGTTGAAGGTAAAAGTACGAATTCATTTATCGGATGAACAATACGCAACAGATGTTAAAATATTCTTAATCATTAACAATTAACAGTATTCTCCGTTTACATTCTTCACTAAACATTCACTTTTCATTTCGATTTCAATGCAATGCGCAATATCAAATTGAGCTACACAAAATTTCTGCATTTTTATTTACAAAAGTGTTCACTTAATAATGGAACTTGTTGTGATGCTGAAATATCTTTTCAATAAACAAACAAATAAGTGAATGTATTTTGTAGCAAACATTTTAATAAAATAATCATACTTCGTTAATATTTGTTTCAATTTGTTGGTTCTTGGTTGTTGTTGTTGCTGTCATACCCTTTACGATAGAGATATTTGTACAAAGGCAAAAAAAGCTTACGGCAACAAAGGTGATATATCTAAGGTTTGCCATTCAATTTAAACTCATCAACTCATCAACTTAACGTACAATTCATTTATGTACATTCGTATGTATTCGTATGTATTCGTATGTATTCGTATGTACATTCGTAGGTATATATATTTGTGCCTGCATGTAAGAGTGTGTGTGTGTATATGTTATATTGTATATACAAACCATTGTAATGAAAGACTTGAGTGACATAAAAATAAATCAAAAAATAAAAAGGAAAATTTATTTCAATTGTAATCGTTTATGATGCCGTTAAAGTTTTCTATAGTAATTTTAAATAGATTAGTTACAAATTAGACCCATTCGTGTTAAGTGAATTATAAGACATTAAATAAATAATATACATTGATATAAATATACTTTTTAGATAAGGTGCAATTCACAAAAAAAAAAAAAGTAACAACAAAGAAGAAACCTGCAAAAGTATAAAATTAACTTTATTATCGTAATGTTCCGCCTTTTATACCCACTACCCATATAATGGGGCTATACTCATTTTGTCATTATGTTATTAATGTCTAGAAGGAAGCATTGGAGACCTTATGAAGTCTTTTATATTCTTGATCAGCATCAAATTCTGAAACGACTTAGACATGTCTATCCGTCTGTCCGTTTGTTATCTGTCTCCTGGTCGTAAAATTTGAGGTATCGATCTCAAATTTAAAAGAATCATTGAAAGTTCTTGCCACTCAGGTTGGGATTGAAAATGGGTACAATCAATCAACGGATGTGCTTACGATGCAACCTAAACTGAGAACATCAAATTTATTTAAGCAAAATTTCGTAATTCTTTGCTCATCATTTACAAACTGTAAAATACGAAGCACTGAAATTTAGCATGGGAGTTATTAGTCTATAATGTCTGTACAAAAATCTTGCAAATCGGGTAGGCCTATGTGAAATTATACAATAACAAATTTTCATTTATTGAATTGAGAAACTGAAAAAGGCTTTGAATAAAAATACCATGGTCTCTGTATGGTGGATATTCAAGTTATGGCTCCAGCCAAATATAATTTTCTCACTTGTTTATTTTTATTTTGCTTTTTTGCTGCTTCCCATTATCTTAAACAATTAAATTAAACAAGTTGATAAATTGTTGGTTAAACGACAAATAAAAAATTTCTAATTTAGTTGCATTGCACGCAATTACATCTACATATATATTTATATATATATTTATTTATATATGTATAAAGTGTTAAAGTATCATTTATGCCGTTTATTTAAAATTTTAGAAAAAATAGAAAATTCAAATAAAATTATGAAATTTTTAAAAGATTTGAGTGCTCTTGAAAGACGTGCATTTTTCAATTCATTCGATTTAGTATTTTGTGATTGTGATGGTAAGTTTTCAAAATTTACAAAAATTTCTATAATATTTTATGCATTTTGTTTTCTCCTCACCCAACACCACTCATACAAACCACAAAAAAAAAGGTGTCATTTGGCATGATTTACATAAATTAATACCCGGCTCTGGAGAGGCAATTAATTATTTGCGGCAACAATGGTCAAAAAAAGTCACATTTGTAACAAATAATACAATAATTAAAATCGAGGATCAAATGAAAAAATTCCAACATATCAATGTGAAATGTGACGAGGTATAAACATCAATTAGATCAAATCAAATGTTCTATATCCATAATCATCATGCATTCAGTTGTTATTCAGTTGTTATAATAATTGCAAACTCTGTCCGTACTTTTTGAGTAATATTTGTAAACAAATATTCTTTTTAAAAATCGATTTTATTTATATCATTTACATTTATTTATATATATATTTATATATTGGGCATTATTATTGAAGACCTTTTGTCATATTTGTGGAGGCTTCATAATTTTATTATAATTTGATTTGCATTTGATCGAATGATTTTCAACAGCTTTCAAGTGTTTATTGAATTTTCAACATTAGAAGAGTTCTGCAGAGACTAAAACAAACATTAGTTAGATAGTCCAAAAGGCGGACCAATGTAAAAAAAGGGTTTTCTTTTAATTTTTAAAGAGTAGCATATAATTTTTAATACAATTGGATAAATCCAAAATACATTTTGTTTGAAAAATTAGCATGAACTTTATCCAAAAATTTTGAGAAATTTCACTATGAACATTATAAACATAAATTTTTAACGATTTAATCGACTTTCAAAAGTAATAGGCATAAAAAACTGAGATTCACAGTTGGCTAGGCCGATTCAAACTTTTATCAGAAATACTTTGATGCTTTTGGATTATTATATTTTTCCATTAAAAGTTCTTTCTTTCATTGAATTGTATAAAAAAGTATAAATTTTTTTTTAGCAAGATTTAATACATCCAGCTCTGGTGATTACTGATTATTTAAAATCGAGAAACTTTCAAGGCTTGTTGTTGTGCTACGTGCCGCTTGCTTTTAAAGAATACATCACAAAACAAGGTTTTCAATTGGCCACTGTGGTATTTATTTTTATCGTACACACAAACATGCATAACACAATTAAAATAAATCTAAAATGAGTCTATTCCCCTTCCCCTACCCCCACCAAAAAAAAAAAACCAAAAAATTAGCCGGAAAACTTTGTTGGAAATGATATGAAAGACTTATGGACTGCCATTAATAATAATGATCCTGTAAAAGCTGTTGTAATAGACGTTGATTTCAACTTAACACCATGGAAGATAATGCGGGCTCAAAGGCATTTAAAAGATCCCGATTGTTTATTTATTGCAGGAGCAGCAGATCCTTTAATACCGTTAGCTAATTTGAATGCTATAGGACCTGGAGCATTTATTAAATTAATAGCAGATATGTGTAATCGTGAACCAATAATATTGGGAAAGCCTGGCCAAGGTTTAAAAGATTATTTAATGCATAAATTCAATATAAATGATAGCAAACGTGTTTTATTTATTGGTGACAGTTTAAAAAGTGATATAAAATTTGGCAATATGGCCGGTTATCAAACTTTGTTAGTATTAACGGGGGCAGTTACAACGAACGATTTAAAAAAGCCATTGCAACCCGATGAGAGTGCACCAGATTATGTAACTGATTCTTTAAAGGATTTAACAAGCTTATTATAATAATAAATAATAAATAAATCGTGGCAACAAATTTTAAATGCACACAATCGATATTAAAACGACTTAGGCAATTTTCAAAGTTTCACGTTGCAGTTGCACAAAACTAATTAATAAAACTCTTTAAAAAACTTTAAAAAATAATTAAAATATTTTACACGCATTATAGATATATTTTACATGCAGATTTTATTACCAAAAAATTACCAATAGTAATAATAGGCTTAGAAAATTTATAAATTTTTAAAAAAAATTCCCTAATATTTGCAATCAAAACCGATCAAAAAACCTACAAAGAAAAAAACAGAGGTAAATTAATTCAGTTTGAAACTACATGTATTTTTTCGAATATTCGCCTAATCCAAAAAATTATTTATTATTTATTATTATGCCCATTGTAATTGAAATTAAATTAATTCTTTAAAGAATGTAACAAAATTTATTATACTTTCAATATAATAATCTGGTATAAATTTTGGATATTTTTGTTGTTTAACATCCATTAAATTATTAACACCCGTCAACACCAATGTTTGGAAGTTAGATGATTTACCAAAGGCAATATCATGTTACCTAAATAATGAAATTACAAGTGCATGCTGTGTATTGCTGATATTATAAGGTTTGCACATTATTTCGGTCATCAATGGACTACGCTTACCGAATACTAATAAATTTCAGTTCACTGTACAAATGTACCAGATTCCATTATTTTAACATCACTGTCTGCTCTTACAGTAGTATCAGATGTACCATAAAGTAGCACACATTCCGGATCGAGTAAATAATATAAAGTTTTATTCAATTTTATATAATTTATATTAAAGTCCCAATCGATTAATACAGTCTTAACCTTTCCATCATTATTATTCTTATATAAAATACATCTCTTGTGTAAGATTCATTTACAATTACAATTAGGCTGAAATTTTATAATGTAAGAAATAAATTTGGATAAATCTATTTTTATGGGATTTACTTGATTTTGAATACTTACATCATCTATTACAGAGAAATAAAATTTTCTTAAAAGATTTTTCAAGGACTCTAATCCAATAACATAAATTGATTCGTCGAAATTGATACTTCTTAATTAATCAACAAAACATTTGATGGGATTTATAAAATTCTTCTAAAAATATTTACATTCGCAAATTCAATGTTCTCCATCCATTTATTGATACTGCCTTTTTAAGGTCGTAAATTATTACTCGTAATAAAGTTTAGCATTTTTTCAGCTTTACGCAATAATGCAAAAGTCCTCAGAACTGCCTTTAATTGGTCGATTAACCTTTCAAACAACCCCTGAAAATTGAACAAATTTTTCACAATTAATCTAAAATCCGAAAATATACAATCAAAAGAATTTAAAAAGGCTCGCTTTTCTTCAACGGTTAAATTCGATAAATTACGCGTTTAGGATAACTTTCATAATAATATTATAAAAAATTTCTTAAAGCTTTGTAACTTCATCAAGCTTTTCATTCATAATAATTGTTTTGAAAATTTTCGAATTTTTATGCTAATAATAACAATTCACTCCAATATATACGAAGGCTGTTCATGCTTTAATTGTTATTTTTATAACAAATCGCATCCCTATCTCATATTATATTACAGAAAACGGAAAGTAATTGCTTTCCGAACATTTCTACTTACAAATGACAGACAAAAAAAAATTAACTTAGGCACTTTCTATGTTAATTTAGGCTTTTGCACGTTCTTTAGGCTGTTTGGCCACCGAATCGTTCCAATGCTTATTCATTTATATTTATTATAAATTTATAAGGCTCAGCCTTTGAAATATTTTGTTCAAATTGCCACTATTGTAAACTTATTTCCACTGGACAAACAGTCATCCTATTTTGCTATTAGTTCTTATGTGAGAAAAATATAAAATTATTAATAGTTTAGAAGTACAATTCATTTTTGCACTGCCTAACATGTGTCATATAAAAAACTATTACATTTTTCGGATATTACTATTCTCAACTTTTTCAACGTATCAACTAAAGCTTACGATATTTACAAGTTGCCCACCGTAATTTTTAACGTTTGTGCATAAGTTCTTTTTAAAGAATACTTTTTCTATATTACATGAATTTCTTCCGTAAACAATTTTCCAGTTTCTTAAATTTCTCTACCTTATTAAAAATTATTAACTTACTTCTATTATTATTGTAACTGAATATTATGAGATAGTTCACCAGAAAGGTCTTCTATTTGTTACAATTCTTTGTAAGTAATTGTTAATTTTATCTGAACTTTAACAAATCCTAAATGATGCCTTCAATTGAAATTGCTTTATTGAATTGTGTACAATATGTAAGTTTATATATAAGAAATTTTATTTGAATGAATTAAATTAATTCATCTGAATTTCTCTTGCAATTAATTTAATTTATTTTCCCCTTTTCTCATATGAAATTATAATTTTCATTTCTTCAAATATACTAAATTTGTGCATATTAAGTTTATTATGTAGGAGCGTCAAAAAAAACCTCGAAATAGTTACCCGTTTTGGCATTACATCCATTCAGTATAATTCTTAAAATCGATGCAAATTTCTTTACGTCAGATTGCGCATTACTTTAATATATTTTATATTAGCGTTTTTTTAAAATTTATGGTTGGTAAACTTTTTCTACACTTTGAACTGCTTTTCTTCGAAAATGATCTTCTAAACAGTCCAATTAAAATCAAATGTAATGGACTTTTTACTTATGCAACCCATTTTGTTAATACTTTTTCCACCAAAGTTAAATTGAGCACACCTGTTTGTACGTAGTGTACTAGTGTACAAAATGATATAAAGGAATGCAATTTATGGAATATATTAACCTTATCGTTTGTATTTCTAAATTAATTGTATCAGTTAATTACACGCTTAAATTCATAAATAAAATATTACAATACAAAATGGCAACAATAACAATAATGCGTAATAGATTTTATTGTTCAGTGTCATCCAATTAGTGTATTGACTCTACTTCTATTTTGTTTTGGAAATGGCTTTTTTCTTCTTCGATTATACCAAATATATATTATTTAAATTTTTGTCTGCCTGTCATTCTATCTAAACATTTATTTTTTTATATAATTGTTATTTATTTAAATGCACGAAAATTCTACACCGTTTATCTCATTTTTCCGTTAAAATTTCGTTTATTCTCTCTATTATAATTTCATTGCTAATCATTTGTGTATTTTTAATATTACGAATTTATCATCTCTAGTTATTTAGTTTTTCAATTATGTATTATCAAATTTTTCTTTGTTTTGTTTTGCTTACATTATTCTAAAATCTTAAAGATAGCACTTAAAAAACTTAGCATAGTGAAGTTTTAGCCACACGTTTAATAAAAATACATTAAAGGTCACTTCTTAAAAATCAAATGCAAGAGAAAAAAATAATTCGCGAATTACAAAAACAAATAGACAAAGCAAAATAATATTTGAGAGATAGTTAAAAAGAACAATAAATATAAGTAAATAAATAAAATCAATAAATAAATCATTTTATATAAAAGAAGAAAACATTTCCAAAACAAAATAAAAATAAAATGGGTGCTGAACAATCCCTTCAACGAACTGAAACGGAAGGTAGAGAAGTCTTTGAAACATACGTTAGAAATTCAACAACAACAACAACGAAGCATCCTGTAGAATCAAAGGAATCATCTGATAGTAGTGTAATGTCAGTTGGTACTGGAGCTATAAAAAAACGTAGCGCTCTGTTACGTCACACAACAACTGGTAATAAATTCAAACAAAGCAACGAATCGATGCCTTCACCGACCAGTTCAGAAATAAGCCGACCATCATCGCCACCATTAAGTGTATGCTCAGATCTGCCCTATGTATCATATACTACGGATCGACCCATTGGTGATTCACCAAAGATGCGCAATAAACCTCACTGTGCTAGCAATACCACTACAAGAGCAACATCATTAATTATACGGCGTCCAAATACGGGCACCAAATCCAAACGACCACAATCCTTGGGTGGCGCACACAATATTGTCATTGTTAAGCCAGGTATAAAAGACGATGATGATGATTTAGAACCTGAAATGCAACAATTACGTCAAATACCGCAATTTATGCCCGTACTAAGACATTCAATAACCTCATCAACATTTACCCGTGATCCTGATGTACTGGAACGATTAAAAATTGAACCACATTTCTTCAACATATGCTCACGTATGCAAGCCCATTTAAATTTATGTGCCACTGTAGTGGCCCAAGAGCAATCACAATTAATTGAACGTACGAAAATTGTTAGTAATTCAATTACAACGTTATTTGCAACATTTGTCGATATGCAAAAAACATATGCAGCATATGCTGAACAATTTGCCAAAGTACGTTTGATATCACAGCAATTAAGTCGTTGCCATAGTTTATTATGTGAAAATATGGATAGTTTAGAAACTCTTAATAATTTTTTACCAGCAGAAGAACGTTTAGAGCCATTTCTATGGCATACGGATGACAATAAAATTAGAGGTGAAGCGGAAGGTGCTGTTACAGATGTTAATGCTCCATTACAAATGAAACGTTTGTAGTGTTTAACTAAAAAAAAAAAAAAAAAAAATTGATATTAAAATTATTCAAAAATATTAAACATTGAAATTTTACAAAGTATATAAAAATTAATCTAAAAAAAGTAGGTTTACATATTTTAAAAATTTTTTTATTAATTGTTATTATTAATTAATTTATATTATTGTGAATAATTGTATTCATTTTTCTTTTGTATATCTATTTTACAATAAACATTTTTATTTGGCATCTAAATAAATTTAAATTTTAATTATGATTTATATATTTTTTTGATTATTATGGTTCCTTTGTGGAACACAACTCACAATGTTTGTGATATTAATTAAAGAATTAAAAATACATCACAATACAAGTTATAACAACACTGTTCCAATATTTTTGTGTGCAATAGAAAACAAACAGCTGTTATTTATTATTAAATAATTTAAGCTACGCATTTATTTGAAAAATTACAAGTGATAAATTATAAATAATAAATAAAATATACAAAAAGCCCTAAAAAGGAGAAAAAATTATGGATTGTAAAGATCAAAATGTATTAATACAAAAGCAAACTTTAGCAGCCGGCAAAATGTACATACCTCTGAAAGCTGGTACCAGGGTGAGCTATCGAAAATGTTTTCTATAATTTATGTAAAACAGTTTTAATTTAGTAATAATTAAGGTGAAATTTCATTTTCAAACACGTAAAGTCAATGATGGCACAATATTGGATGACAGTCGTAAAATGAATCATCCCATGGAATTGGTATTGGGTAAAAAATTCAAATTGGAAGTATGGGAAGTTATTGTACAAAAGATGGCATTACATGAAGTAGCTAAATTCACTGTACACAAATCGGTAAGTTACATGGCGCATAATCTTTCAAATTAATATGAAATAATTTTTTGAAAATTAGAAGATGAAACATTTTTTTAGTTGGTCATACAATATCCATTCGTATCGAAAGCTTTAAGGGATATGATTAATAAGAAAGAGCATCATCATCGTTGTGGTATGACAATGAATGAAGGCCTTGGTTATAAGGACTTGGATGATTTGTTAAAAAGTCCCACAGATCTGGAATTTACTATTGATTTATTTTCAATTGAATTACCAGAAAGTTATGAGAAAGAAAATTGGCAATTAAATGATGAAGAGAAATTGAAAATGGCCGAAAAATTAAAACTAGATGGTAATAAATTGTATCAGAAGCAAGAATATGCAAAAGCTGAAGAATGTTATAAACGAGCCGTAGGCATGATAGAACAATTAATGATTAAGTAAGTTCGGCAAATGTGATTAAAATAAAAAAAAAAAATTTTCAAAACACCATACAGAAAATTTTGTTATTCTATATGCTTGGATTTTTCTACTTTTTTGAAGAGAGAAACCACGCGATACTGAATGGTTAGAATTGGCCAAAGTGAAAGTTCCGTTATTATTAAATTATGCGCAATGTCGTCTAAAAGCCAATGATTATTATGCGGTAATTCAACATTGTACAGAAATTCTGGAATTGGAACCAAATAATGTGAAAGCTATTTATCGTCGTGCCAAAGCTCATTTTAATGCATGGAATCCTGAAGAAGCACGTCGAGATTTTAAGACAGCTCAACAATTAGATTCCACTTTAAAAAATGCTATTGATAAGGAATTGCAGGCCATTGATTTAGTACAACAAAAACGTGACAAGGAAGATAAATTGTACTTGCAAAAATTGTTTTAAATGGATGTCTAAATGTGACTGAAATTTTAAAATACATGTAGTCGTTATCCTTAAACGTTTTATTCGAGTATTTTGGTACATCACAATTGTTAATTAAGAAATTCAGAGTGTAAGAAGTACTTTTTGGTTACACTTTTTCTATGTGTCGCATTTAGATTCCTTTTTTTTTAAATTACTATAATAATTATTAATTATTATCGTTATAGCTCAATATTCAATAGTAACTTGCTGGCAATAACAAAATGTAATTATTATATTAATATTATTTTTATATGCTTATACATTTCTATGTAATATTTTGCAATAATCATGTACTTTTGATCATTCGCTAAAATTATGTAGTTTTATAGTTTCTTCATATACCTCTGACGTCATGTACATATCGGCTGAAATTTTCAAAAATTTTTTTTTCGCCAAGCTCAATTAATTATTCATTTATCTTTTCAAAATATTGAATATATATTTATGATTTAAAAGCACTATTATTATTATTTATTTATATTTGTTAGATAACTTAAATTAATGATATAATAATTTGCAGGTACTTGAAACATATAATTGGGCTTTCTAATAACAAAATACGAAAATAGTCCTAATAATTCTTAATAATTTACAGATTACCTTAAATTTAATAAAAAAAAAAAAAGGAAATAGGTGTGGCCAAAAGTACTAGAAATTGATTTGGATTATTTAAGATTCATTCATTAATTCTAAATTAACAAGAAATTATAATAAATTTTAACATACCACTAAATCTAACTCAATAGAAATTTTAAACCGTTTCTGGAATTTTCTATAAATTTCTTTAAATATTTATATAATTATAGCGTGAATTAATTAGCTAATTAATCGGTGTTGCTTCATTTGCAATAAAATATTTTTCTCAAGAAATAATCGCGCTAAATAAAATTAATTAAACTACTTAAATTGAAAGTGTAATTAAATTTAACATACAAAATAGAAATAATATCTTTTTTATTATATAACTAATTTTTTTATTATATTTATTAAAAATTGTTATATAATCCATTTAATTTCTAAAAAAAGAGAAATAGAATTATCATATCAACTTAACAATATTATCATTAAATTTGCACTGATTTTTACAAAATTCATTAGAACCGATTTAAAATACATGAAAAACCTTTAACATGCAAAATACACCCATTATTTAATTAGTAGTAAGATGGTCCGATAGCCAAGTAAACAGATATAACAAAATTATTGCAATTTTAGATGTTAAATTGATTTTTTGAAGATTCCTTCCCAAGCACTACAAACATGTGCTAGAAGTGTGCTTTCAATCTTCATTGGAACAACAGTTGTACTATGCATGATATGTTAGTCGATTCTCTTCTCTTCGACATATTATATTATGAAATTAGACTAAAATATTCGATTTATTTTTTGGCATTTGTAAAGGTGCTTTCAATTCTTCCACGATTATACTGCCATTCTCATCTAATGTATGCTTTAATAATAAGTTTTCTACCTGTTCATCGGATAATAATTCCTTGGGTTCAAATCTTGAAAATGAAAAGAAATCTCCTGCTGCTGGTGTAGAAGTATTTGCAATAGAATTGCTAGTACCAGAATTTGTAGAACTTGTGGATTGTATTACTGGACTAGTGATAGTATCATTGATCATTTCTGATTCACTGTTGCGTCTCTCTAAAGTACGGCCAACTTTTTGGAAACCAAATGAGAAAACATCTTTCACTTTGTCGCTGGCATCGATTAGTAAATCTAAACTTTGACGGCGACCGCTCATTTTCAAGCTATTGGAACGTGTTAACCACTGGGTAAGCGAATGCTTTTTATTATTGTCTTTCGTCTCTTCTTGAAATATGGTCGTACAAGTTACTTTACGTTTCGGCTCATCAGATGATGACGGCGATGATATTGATGAATTATGTGATCGCTCATCAATATCGGCCATATTCCTTTCTAGATTATCATGTAATAAACTTTGATTTGAATAACTGGAACTGGTACTACCCGAATGTGATAAACGTATTTCAGTCCATTGCTCAATATCTTGATCATTATTAATTATTTGCATGGTACTACTAGAAGATGGTTCAATGTTTATATTACCTTTACTATTATGGGAAGAGTTCATTTCATATGGACCTCTAAATTGAGTTTGATCAAATATATTCTCTCTTGTTACACTAGCACTGGCAGATTTATATATATTTCTATTTAATGGGTTATCCATTTTCAAATTTGAATTTATATTTGTCAATTTTTTTGGAAATGTTAAAGCCGCCTCAAAATCTTTTAACAAATGTGGACATTCATGCTCATCTAAATGTAGCTGACGTATAGGACTCGATTGTGTACTTAATTTATCGGGTATATCTAAATACTCTTCCACATCCGTATTAATATCACAGTGGTATGGGGAATATTGGTCTATTAAATCTGTTGTGGAAGGTAAACAATTCGCTTCTAATAATTGCTTATAATTTTCTTGTTGTTTTTCTAAAAGTTGTTGCTTTTGTTGTCTTTGATAATGTATTTCTTCGGAAATTTTTTCCAATTTCTTCAATGCTTCATTATAACACATTTTTGCTTCATTCACTTTATTCTCCAAATCATTGATCTTAACTTTTTGCATTTTTAAAATGCCATTATAATTGGCTCGAGTTTCATAGAAAGGCCTGAAAAAAAATATCGATAGTATATCGATAGTTTATCTTTAAAAATATTCAATAAAGTTAAAATGTTTGAAATGATTAAAAATAAATAATTAATTAATTAATATTAAATAACTTACGCCTTACAAGAATTTGGCGAATAATTCAATAAAACAATTAAAGGAAAATTTTTACAACAATAACAACTGAAAATGAAAAAAAGAAAAAAAGTATCTCTCACATTTGTAAATAAAATAAAACTTCATATTATATGCTAAACTAAGTCAAGGGAACTTATAAAATTGAAATTTTTTCTTTTTTTTTTTTTTGTTTTGTGTTTGCTTTTCTTTTTCTTTTTGTAATTACCGAGATGCCTTAATAGCTTGTTTTAGTTGACTTTGTAATTTCGTTACACGATTATTGGCCACTTCTAATTTTAGTTGACACATTTTTAATGAATTCCGTGTATCCGTTACCTCTAATTGTGATTGATTTACTTTACCTAAATAAATATAATAAATTCCACGTGATTTGAGTATTGATCAACTAATTAAGCTTTTTGGAAACCAATTTATATTTTAGTTTTTTTTTTTTTTGTTTTGCAACTTACTGGCAGCATGACTTAACATTTCTTGGCAGGCAGTATCCAATGTAGATTTCTCACCCAAGCCTTGTTCTGCTAAAAATACCATTTCTTTAGCAGCGGCATGTATCGATTTCGCTTTCTCATAATCCGAAGCTGCCTTTTGAGTTTCCTTAGCCAGCTATTGAATGAATAAAAATTTTTAATATTGTACTTTAAAATTCCAATAGAATTAAATATCAAATTTAATAATATATATGAATACATTTACCTGTGTTGCATAAATCCGTGATTCATAATATGGTTTAGCGGCATCTATTGAATTACCCAATTTATGAGCCGCCTGCTTAATACGTACTTCACTTTCAGCCAATATACGTTTAAATTCACATTTAGCTTCCTAAAATTTGAAAGAAAAAGTCCATTTTAGAGATTGTTTGGGTATTCTAACACATAATAATTAAGATTAAGCATTCCCATTAACTTTCTTTGAAAGTTAGATAAATTTTCTATTATCATCATGTAATGAATAAGTTCGCCCATAAAAAGCAATTAAATACTTGATTTAGTGATAGAAAAATTACTTTTATTTCCCATAGTCCATATTGATATTTAATTCAAATTTTTTAAATCCGGTAACTGCTGATGATTTTTAAAGTAATTGAAAATTCTGTTACTCTAAGAGATTTTCATAATGTGAGACTCCTCTATTTCTCTAACTTTTTCCATTTCATTTAAAAGTATTTATCTCAATAGTCTAAATTATATTTAATTATCATAAAATTGTACTTACATCAAGTTCCACTTCATATTTATTAATGTTGTCAGTAGCTGTATTGAGTTTTTCTAATTCAATCTGAAAGAGATTTTAATTTCAAATAAAAAATGTAGGGAAAAACGAAAATAAATTTGCATTAATTTTGCTCCGCACAATTTTAAACATACATTTGAGGAAAAATGATCCATTAAATTTATATGACAATCAGCAGCTAATTTTTTTAAAAAAAAGGTAGAATGTAAAATAAGTGCCGGTAGTTAAAGTCATTCATTTAATGCCCTACAATTAACATGAAAACAGAATGCTTCTAAATAGTTTAGAAATTTGGAACAATAACCTTGAATTTAACTTTGATATACTCATCTCAGAAATTTTTGTATATCTGAGATTTTTTTTGAATTTTTGAATTCTCTGTAGATTACGTGCATAAAATTGAACAAGGTGGACTCATTTGCATTTTTCCTTCTTAAATATTCAAAGCCACATACGATTGAAAGGTTCTGATGAAGCGTTTCGTTTCTCTCTTATAGGATTTATCTGGTGTAAAAATTTGGTACTTCTGATAAAGGTAAAGTCATATAAAAATTCTTATTCGTTTCATTTGAATAAAAATTTATATCTATAAATGGGCAGAATAAGTATGCTAAAGAAATAGAGAATAAAGAGACTTTATAAACGAGAGGTGCAATAAAGAAGTCTAGATTTGATATAACTTCATATGACGAAATGTAACTCAAGAAGTATAAAGTTTACAATTTAAAAAATTTTTATTAATTAAGCAAGTAAAAGGATCGAAATGTAAAACCATAGAATTTGTTTTACAATTAAAAGATTTAGGTCGAAAGGGCGCCAGCATAGCAAAATTTTATCAAAATACTACTAAAATTGTGATCAATCTCTGGCCGAATCGATGCATCCAATAAGGTCATAAAATTCATGCCAGTATAACTTAAATTCTGCATTAGAACAAAATTGAACAAAAAATTAAAAGAAAATGAACAGAATTGACATTGCACTGTGGCCGATTTTGCTTATTTTCAGTACCTCAATCAACCTTCAATAACTGCCGATGTTTTTGCCACATTTAAGCTCGATAACTCTTTTTTTTTGCGATCGGAAGAATATGAACAATACACGGTTGAACAGACAGATATGTCTAAGTAGAATCAGAAATTGATGCTGATTAAGAATGGATCTACTTTGGAGGGTGTCTGATACGTTCTTTTGGTTTTTACAAAGATAATAACTAAATGAATATACCTCCAAATTTCGAGTGGTCGGTATAAAAATACCAGAAGGCATTCATGAATCACCCTACGCATAATTTGTAATTGACACAAATAGAAAAGTGATAAAGAAAAATGAAAATGGAAAAAGGGTGAAATGTTTTTCATACACGAAATATAAATATCGCTTATGTCATAATCATGGTGCAGTCGAACGAGCTTCCATAATAAAAATAATAAAAATAAAATAAGAAAATTATAGAGGGGAAAAAATTTTTCCTCTTGGATAGCTCAATAGATTGTTGTACAAATAAGTAGAAATATTCTTAAATTTCATTCATATTAAATAAAAAAGCATATAAAATAGAATAGAAGTGAAAAAAGGGAAAGAGAATAACTTACTTGAACTCTAGGATCGACTGGTGTGTTATTGCTTTCCGTTGTCATATTTTAAAGTAAATTTTTTGATAGTTGAAATAAGTTTCCTAAATTTACTTAACATAACATTTTTTAGTTTTCCCGTTTTTGCTTTTAATTTTATTATTACATTTTTTTTGTTCTTGTTGGAAGTTGTCACGTTTCTTTTTTTCTTAATGTGTTGATGGGAAAGGGGTGGGGGGGGGGGGGTTGTGATGTAGGAGGGGTTTTGTCGATTATATAATTAATTTGTGTTGAATATTTTAACAGAAATTAAATAAAGTCTTATTGTAAGTAATTCAATTTTATCACATTTTTTGTTTTTGGCCTTTGATTGCTTTTTCAATTCTCGTAAATTTTATTTTATTTATTGATAATCATGTTGAAAATTCCAACAATTAATAACTTAATTATCTTTCATATTTATAAAGTTTTTCAATTCGCTAGCTAAAGATAATTTTCCCACACTAAAAAAATTCTTTCTTTGTTTTCTTTTACAGCACTTTTACATTTTTTCTGCAAATATATAAATACTCTATGGATTTTACTCTCCTCTGTGATTTGATGAGAAATTTCGAGTATAAATGGTTTTGTAATAGACGAAACGAATTATTTAAAAAAAAATTAATTAACAAAATTTTCTTCATTTTGTTCTGTTTCTTTCTTACACTTAAATAATTCTCCTTAAATTATTTATTTTGATGACAATTCTTCCGTTATCATCTTAATTCTTTTCAAATCTTAGGCTGCGCTTAACCTCCAAACTTATAAATACCTCCAGCAAATGTCTATTGTCGACTGAAATATCTGAGATGAATTATGGCTGATTGGAACTCTCAAAAGTACTTTTTGAGAGGCTTTGTTTTTTATCTAAAAAAGTATAAATTCACTAGTTCCTTATCTTTTTATCTCTCATTCATTTTTTAACTCTCAATTTCTGACAAATCTTACTTTTCTCTCTCTGACAAATCTTTGACGTTTCCTTTTTATCTATCTAAATATTTGTTTATATAGTGTAACATGTGCATATTTGTACTTTTTCTGTTCTCTTTATTATTTACTTGTTTGTTTATATTTTGGACTTTCATATATTGTTAACCGTCGATTTCGAAAACAATTAATATGTCGAATGATTAATATTTTATTTACTCTCTTTCTCTCTACTTCTCCCTATTTCACTTTATCACTTGCTCTCTCTGTGCCTGTTGTAATCATAAGATTTTCGTTTATTTATGCTCCTAGAGAGCATTTACAAACATCTAAAAAAATACTTTTTTCATTATGGAGATATTATAAGCATTACATTTTTGCGATATTTTTTAATATCGCGTTTTCTTATTTTACTCTCATTACTTTTATATATCTCAATTACTTTCAATTTTATTTTAAATTCTTTGATTGCTTTTTTTATTCGTAATTTTTCCTTCAGTTTTATAATATTAAATTCAATCACCTTAAACTCCTTTCTTTTATTATATTTATAATTCTGTTAAATAAATTAAGTCCTTTTCAGATTATTAGTACTTAAATCCTTGCATTAGCTCAACATATTATAAGTAATTGCAATGGGTAATTGTTTCGATTTCAGATTACTTCTTCGACAGACAGATTGAGAAATTAGGCCTGACTTCAAGGAAATTACATAGAAAATAATCCATAATGAAACAAAGAAAATAAGAAGTTTTTTTTATTAGGCAGATATTTTAAAGTACAATAAATCTAATGATTAATTGAAATTGTCTTCTAAAAACCGTAAGTACAAATAATGCAATTTCTAGAAATTTAAAAATTTTTAGCAAAGTTTTCCACCCCTACAAAGTAATTTTTTGTTTTAAATTGTTCTAAATTATCTTAAGCTCATTTAAAGATAAAAGTTAGGCCATATAAAGAAAATATAATTGAATGAGCAGCGTCAAGGCACTGAGAGAAAGTAATACAAGAGAAAAAGAAATTATTTGGAGAATATGTAATATACATATATTGGGAGAAGACTGATACAAACTTTTCTATGTATAATTATTTTATTGTTTTTATTAAACCTGTTCCCATGAACATCGTAAAGTTTTCATTAAAGATTAAAGTTTATGTTAAAAGGCAGTTTGTTATTTATGTGACGGCCGACAAATATTTGCAAATAAATATAAATCATTTAAAACTCAAATTAATTAAGTTAAATTTTTCATGTAATTTAGATAAATTGTAAATTAGTTTTAAATCTAGCAAATTAGTCTCAAATAAGAGCAGTGAAATTGATTCAAACAAGAAAAAATTGAATAAGATAAAAAGAATTCTAGGTTACCACAAATTTGTTCAATAAGTACACGGCATGGAAAAGAAATTAAAAAAAAGACCAAATTCAGGTTTTATATGAAATATTATAAATGATATGTTGGTTGAATTTATTGAACCATCTATTTGATTATTGATGTTGCGTCACTCGTATTTAGTCCAGCGGCTTTTTATATTTTATAACTTTTTTGTGTATTAATTTAATTAAAAGCAACAACAACAACAATAACAATAAGAATAATAATAATAATAACAACAACATACTAAATACTATTACAAATTTGTTATAACAATTAATTTATCATTAACACTCTCCTTCTCACTCTTTTTTGCCTGCATATCTTTTATCTCTCTATTTCTCTCTCTCTCCCTCTCTAACACACATATATAAGCCGAATTATTTTCCATATTTATTGTTATTGGTACACTTATTATTATTGTAAGTGTTACAGCAGTGTTATGTGTGTTTGGTGTGTGTGTGTGTGGTGTGTGTGTATGTGTACATTTTGGAGCATACATAAAATGCATGTGCCAAAAGCGATTTAAGTTTTTTTTGCGTTTTTGTTGTTTAGTACAAACGATACATAAATTTGCAAAGTTGCTTTTGTCCAAACACTCTCTAAACTAAATAGTTTAGAGAGTCTGCTTTTATTTAGTTGTACACAATGAGAGCTAACGCTATTGCTCTGGTTATTGTTATTGTTATTTTTGTCTTTTTATTGGAGAAGAGCCGTTGAGATATTCATTGCGTTGAATTGTATTGTAAGGAGAAGGCAAAAAAAAAATACATAAAGCGAAATGCATAAAATTTTTATAAATTTTATTTCAGTATTTAATAAGAATTTATCGTGGATGGTCGTAATAAAGTAGAGGGTGAATGTTTTAGCAGAATCATTTTTTTTTGTGCTTCGTGCAATGCGTGACTTATTTTTCTTATAAGAAAAAAACCAGGAAATTGTAAAAAAAAAAGTATTTCAAAGAAAAAATAAAATAAAGTAAAAACAAAAAAGAAGAAGGCAAAGTAGAAGAAGAAAAAGAAGAAGAAAAATGAAAAATATTACTGGAAATTGCTAATGCACAAAGAAGAATAACCAATAAAGTCCAATAAATAGAAAAATATGTATTAAAATGGAAAATTGTGTTTGATGTACTTTTATTGTTTCATTTTTGCATTATTATCGCTTGCATTCAAATTCAAATTAAATGTTTTGATGAAAATGCGCAAATGTGAAGAAGTTTTAACAACAATTATCCATGTTTGTATGTGTATGTATGGTCGAAATGAGGCAAATGCAAAATTATAATGCATAGCAAAAAGAAAAAAATTATATAGAAAAAAATTAACAAAAAAAAAAAAAAAAAAAAAAAAAGAAACGAAAAAAGTGTGGAAAAATTGAAATGTCTGTTTATATGAATTCATTTTGTATAAAATAAATGTACAAATAAATAAATATATATGTATATGTATCGTGTACAGTGTAAATATTTCAAGCTCAACAAGCTTAAGCAATTGAAGATAGAAAGCAAAAAAGAATGAAAATGATGAAAATTTTGAATGGAAAAGAAAAAAAATCAATAATTATTCATACTTAGCTTTCATAGAAATTTTCAACGTTTAAAACAACAACAACAACAACAACACAACAACAAAAACATGAACAATAATAATAATAATAATAATAAAAATAACAACAATAAAATTAAAATCAAAAAGAATAATCTTATAATTTTTGTAAATTTTCATTTTCCCTTCTTTTGTCCCATTCAAAACTTTTATCGTTATTTAACAATTTTTGTATCTAATGGCTGATTGCCCAATCGATACAGTACAAAAATAAAAAGAAGTATAAATAGAAATAAAAAAATAACGAAAGATAAGAAAAAAAACTACTTAACAAAAAATAATATTGTTCTAGAATCTTTGTTTTTTTTTTTTTGATTCTTTGAAAAAATGAATTTTCATAAAATTTTTAAGAAGTAAATGCCACGCCATAGTGTTGCCGTGTTTGTTACCGTATTTGTTCTTCCTTTAATTTTTGGCATATTCTTATTTTTTTGTGCATATTTTTTTTTGGCTCTTTTTCTTTTTGCATAGAATCCACCACCATCAACCTAAGCATACAGAATTAAAAAAAAATTTTTTTCACAAAATAAAAGAGAAGCCAAAATTTAGCAAAAAGTGTGGTTAACTTTTCCTTTAAAGAGCTTGTACCTGTACAATTGGGCGTTAGTGGTCATTATTAAATTCTGATCTAATTTCTATTTTTTATGCTAAACATTCTACTAATGTGGTACTTTTCTAAGTTGGGCTTGTATAAAAATGGCTTCGCCTACAACAAGTGCTCAAGAAAGAAAAATAAGTCATGATTCACTGGGGCTTTTTATTCTGGTAAATTCTTTCCCCTTATACAGAAAACGTCAGTCCTTAACAAGTTTCCCAAATGATTGTAATGTGGATCATTATAAATCTCAATGTCTATTATAAGACATTGCGTCCGTCGGCATTTACTCAATGGATCTAAATTGAATCCTTATAAATATTAAAGTCTTTTAAATGTAGGTGCATTTTGGGCATCTCTAAATTTTAAGACCGACCAGGTTGTATGGAGCCTGTCGATGTTTAAATATGCATATGAAGTGTGGCTTTTTAAAACCTAAAGTTTTTCATTTTACTCAGAAATTTTCGGAATTTTTCGGAAATGGTATTCCAAGCTGAGCTACTCTAAATTCCAAAGTTTTTCTTGTCAAACAGAAGCTTTTAGTATTTAACAAGTGGGAATGTAAACCAAAACTTAAAATTCAAATCAAATATTAAAGCAAATTGACAGTTTGTATTGAAAATTTGACATCAACTAAGAATAATTTTTTCGCTTGTTCATATAAGCCTAAGAATTGGACAAGTTTGTGAAATACATTCATATTGTAAAAAAAAAAAATAATGGAAAAAGTAAAATTAAAAAAAAAATTTAAAGGAACCCCGAAGAACGAAATTTTAATATCTCTTTAATTCATTTGGAGTAATTGCATTTTATTGTGTAAAAAAAAAGTTTAAAAAAAGTATGGGTCGATATTTTTTTATACTAATTTTTTATATCAAATTCAATGCATTTCATCTTACGGGTCAAAATTAATAGAACTTTTGTTTTCTTTTTTTTTTTTTTTTGAAGATAATTTTTGAAAGGTATTTGTACAATGGACTTAGTATAAAGCAGCACTAAGAGAAATAATTTGCTTTTCACAGTTGCATTTGAAAAAAGAAGAAAAGTATCAAAAACAATACCGAAAGCACTGGCTGGTAAATATGCGAGTCAATTGAAATTATCGTGGACGTCTGAATGAATATTTTACATATTTGAGTTGGCAAAGTTGAAAAATTTTATAGGCTCAGTACTTTGGGTGTTCTAAAAAATAATATTTAGCCCACGTTATAAAATTCCTTATACAACCTTTGACTTACCATTGATTTGGTTAGACGAAAAAACAAAAACTTATCCGCAGTAGGATACTTCTGAGAATTTTTCAAAACAAAAAGCAGACAAAGGTAAATTGTGAGAGAGATCATTCTACAAATCAGACCATTTCCAATCATTTTATATTCAAATTATTTCATTTAAATAATAAAAATGCTATGTGCCTTACTGTCTGCCTATTTGTCTGTCTATCTTTATTCTCAGTGGGTGATGTCTTTTTAGGCGCTTTCATGAACCACAAATGATAACTTAGGTGGCATTTTCTCTTTCGCTTTGTCTGATATTTTATTTGAAACTTTTTTCTTCCCTGACTTCTGCATCTTTTTGTTCTTCTTCATACTTTTATAAGTTTTTGTGCTGCTTCTTTTTTGTGTGCTATTGTTTGGTTGTACAATTCACATTTCATTTTTCAATTCTTCCATGAAGAAACTTTTTTTATGTTTTTACTTTATATTTAATCTTTGATTTATTTTGTTCTTTGGTTACACTTGCTTTGCTCCCACTCTGTTTCTTTCTATCTCTCTCCCCTTCTTACCCTTTACATGTTAGGGCTTGTTTACTTATGCTACAATTTTATTATTGTTCTTTTTATGTTTTTTCTTGTTTTTGTACTTGTAGGTGTTGTTGTTTTGCTTTAACGCCGTTTTTTATTGGTATAATGTGAAATAAAAGAATGAAAAAGTGATTGCTGCGATTGCATGGTTTGCTGGGATTACAGAGAAAGAAAGGGGAGATAGAGAATGTACCACCATCATCATGTTATAATGATGGTGGCGATATGATGTTTGCTACTTTTTTTATCTCACGCATTATCTACATAAAATTTTTTTTTTATTGTTCTTGTTGCTGCTGCCTAAAATAAAGCAGCATAAGCTACTTTAGTGTGCTTTAGTGTGGTGTAAATAAAATTGCTTTATTACAATTAATAATTTTTTTCCCCTTTCACTCTTTTCCTATCCCTCTGTCTACCCTTTTCTCATTTACAAAATCACTATTTATTTATCTCTATCTATCTATTTATATCTCTTTTTATCTATATCTATCTCTATCTTTATCTTTATTTCTTTCATTCTATTTCCATCCCTTTCTGTCCTCCTATTTTAAATCTGTATATCACTTTTTGTTAATGATAGTCAAATATTTTATTTAGTGATTATGAAGAATTATGCAGAAAAATTTCAAAGGTATAAAAAACGTATGAAAAAGGTTAAACGAGCAAATTTCAATGACATAAAATTAATATGTTGATATTTTATGCTAAACTGGCATTTTATTCCATTTATCTTTTATACAACTCTTTATATACATTAAGCTGCTATTCGTATTATTATTATTATTATTATTATTATTATTATTATTATTATTATTATTATTGATATTGATATAAAACAGAAAACGAGTAAGAAGCAGAACTATTTAAAAAAAACAAAAAATCTCTAACAAAACACGGATTTGTATCCATGAACTGCAAACGAAGTATAACAGTATTATCATTTAAAGCAGTAACAGCAGTAACAATAGTAACAATACTAATGAAAAAAATAAAATAACAATAGAAAAAACGAAAAAGAGCGAGAGACAACGATGACCAGCCAGCGTTTTGCAATCATTACAAAGGTTTTCATTGTTCTCTTTATGGCAGCTCTTCATTATTGTTACTATTGCTGTGCTTTTCATATTCGCAATAATAAGTATACATTAAATAAGGAATAATATGCAGACCAGACTAGATTGCATTAATACGAAATGAATTCAAATCATATCTTCATTCGTCAATTTTCATCTTTTTATTTCTTTTGAGCTTATTTTTGTGTGTTGCGCTGTCGCCTTGTCATTGCTGGAAAATATATTTGAATTTGAATAAAATTAATGATATTATTGTCAACAAACTTTATTATTATAAATGTTGTTGTTGTTGCCGTTATTATTATTTCCTGTCTGCGTCTGTGTCATTTCGATTAAATCATTTCCACATAAAAATTCTTCCCTTTTTTTGATCTTGTTACGTTAATTTTTTTTTTACTATTATCGTTGTTGTTGTTTATCGTTGTTGTAATGCAGTACACTTTAATTGAAGTCAGTGAATGAGTGAATGAATAGAAAAGTAAATATTGACATCAGTTTGTAGAAAATTTAAGGAGAAAGACGAAAACGTGTGGTAAGTAACTTTTTTTCATCTCTATAATTTGTTTTTGTTCCGTTTTATTATTTTTAGAATTTTTCTTTTAAAAATTCATTTATAAGTTTATTATTATGCAATAAAAAAAATGAAAATCTAGTATTGAGGCTTTAAAGTTGTTCTCGTTTTTCTTTTTGTTTGTTATACTGAATAAAAATTACAAAAATTTACATCAAGTTTATGTAGAAAGATTTCATGCAATTAAAAATTCAAGAGATAAAATTAATCATGCCATGTTAATTTATATTACTGTTTTTTCCTTTGAACCTGATTCTGTTTAATTCTCGTCGATTTATGTAAATAGAATTGACACAAGTAAATATTATTTTACCGTTTGTTTTACTTCTCTCTTCTTGCTGTGCTTGTACAATTCTCTTGAATCTCTATATCTATCTTTCTATTACTTCTTATCTTAGTGTTTCGTATCTCTCTCTCTTCTCCTCTCTCTTTGTAAATTTCTTTTTATTTCTTTGTCTTTCTCTCTCTCCCCATCTCTTTCAAATAGGTGACAACACATATTCACAAACTATTTCACCATCACTCTTTACTTTCCTCATCATCTCACTCTAACACACTTAAACATTTCTTGTGCTCCTCTTTTTATCTCTATATCCCAGCCTCTTTCTCCCTTCCCTTCTCTTCCATTCGCACTTTCAATAAACCTTTAATTAAGTTTACATAACGCGACTGCTTTAATACGTTTTCAACGTTTGATTGATTTATTTTAATTACATGAAGCATTCTTACATGAACATTCTTTTTTCTTCTTAGTTGTACATTTTTCATATAGATCCATGACAAATTAGAATAATCTTGAAATATTTGCTAGTTTTATTTACATGTAAATAAAGTAAAATAAATATAAATAAAGTATTTTTAAATATGCCGTGGGGTTTAATTTTGTAAAGACCTTTTAAGAGAAATTCAAGAAAAACTAAGTTAATTTTTAATTCTATTTTGAAAATTCTATAAAATTCCACTATAACTTCCAAAAAAATGTCAAATTTAACATTCTAATTGTTAATAGTTTTTTGGTATCAATCAATTTTGTTGGTTGTTGTTGCTTTTTGTACATTAAACTTGGCATGGTGACTTGTAATGGATATCCATGTCTTATCTTACTGAATATGCCCATGGTCTTTCCAAAGTTTTCATTATAAACATTTTTACAAACATCAATATTTCGTAATGAAGTTATAAAATTTAACGAAAAATCTTAGACTCGTAGTTACTCGGCACCACTTTGCTAAATAATAAGTTAAATAAGCGAACAAAATAAAGAGCTGTAATTTTTATGTCACTTAAAAATTATTTGAATGGTGTTCTATGGAGGGATTGGTCTAAGCTAAATTCCGCACACACATTTATTGTATCAAAATATTCAGTAATGCCAATTTTCATTAAAATATATTCAAAATTGTAATTTTTGTCGATATAATTACCTTTTTTTTTTTTTTTTGAAAAAGTGGTAGATGGGAACGGGTTGTAAAAATTGTTCAATCTGGATTTAATCTGGCATACATGTTTTCGTTGCCAAAATATAATTATGGGTCAATTTTCATTAAAATATATTTGAAATTGTAATATTTTTTGCATACAAACGTTTTTTTTTAAGAAAGGCATTGTATAAGGCGTGGTCATAAAATTTTCAATTGAGTTGATATTTGGATCAAAGCACGTCAATGGACATAAATGGACAGGCAGACAGACGGAAAGACAACCGTAAATCAAATCAAAGAAGTGACGCGGAGTCGATCAGTATAATAAAAGTTAAGTCTATCTTAACCCTTTCTGGGTCTTATGAACAACTGCATAACAAATGGCGTGATAAATGACTGAAAAGTCTCTTCCTTAATCTAATTTGTGTTGTACTAAATAGATCTAAATTTCCAATGTCCATTTCAAATTGTTCAAAATATAAAATTTTCTTTTATTTACATTTATTTAAATATAGGAATATTTATTTATTTATATTGGTCCATTTTTTTATATATTTTTGTGATTTTACCTGCTTTAATAATTGAATTTTATTTCTTAAAGTTCTTCTCTTGTTTTATGTTAAAATTATTTTCTCTCAATTTTATTACATTTTGTTTGTTTTTTATTTTATTTTATACAGTTCTTGTTGTTGTTGTTTTTTTTTAAATAAATTCCATTTAATTATCATTCTCAGATTTATTATTGACAAACGTCAAACAAACAACAAAAAACAAGAACAATGCAGTTGTTTGAGTAAATTGAAACAAGCAACTTAAAAAGCAAACGATTCTTCGATTATATTTAATTTATGCAAATGCAAATACAGTAACAGTAATTATTTAATTTATTTTGTTTTGTTGGCTTTGTTGGCATTGTTGGGTGTAAACTTTTTAATTATTTCTTTGAATGTTAAAGCAACTTATTGTTAGGGTTATTCATTACGATTACAATGAATTATTTTGATTGTAGATTTAGATTTTCTAATGAATGTTTTTTCATTGTACTTGTTGTTATGTGAGATGAGAGGATGGTTAATGCCATAAATTAACTTAACTCTAATAGAGATTTATTAAATAGATAATTTTCATAAAATGGGAAAAATTAAATCGACAACAATAAGTAAAACAATTTTTATTTTATATGGAAAATGTTTCATCAATTGATAAGAAATCTAAAACGTTGATATATGCATCATACCGCCTTAAAATAAAGTATTGTCTATTTGCATTTTAGAATATTATTGTTCTAGTTTAAATTGGTTCGACTTTATGAGATAATCTTGGTCAAGGGATCATTCTAAAGCATTAATGCTTTATTTTCTTGCCGCAAAACATCATTTAAACTTTTATTTATGATTTCTGGCGCTTCAAATTAGATATTTGTATAATAGAGAAAAATTTTGGGTCCCCTCAAATAATTTTTTAGAGTTCTAAGTTCTAAGTTTTGTATTACATTTTGAAAATGCATACAAATCAGAGATGCATTACACAGAAGCAAGCAATGATCACTTCTCCGAACCCCTAAGGGATTAAGGGTTTAAGCGGTCCATGATCCACTTTTATCCACTACTAAACTAACTTGATATCTCTAAATACTGCTCATAATTTTCGTTAATCAAAAAAAAAAAAAAGAAAAAAGCACAAAAATAAGAAGACTTTTGTGCAATCTTTTTAAAATTGGATGCATAATTTCATGTTTTTGCAAGAACATTTTTAGTTTACTATTCTTGTTATATTTTTTCTATTTACTTTTCTATTTACTGAAAATTTTTGTAAAAAACTACTTCTACATGAAATTTAAAAAGGGAAAAGCAACATCAATCAACATCAAAAAGCGAGTCAGTTCAAAGATCGAAAAAAAATCATCAAACATTTTACAAGTTCTAACTTTTCTAGAATGTAATATTCAATTTACAAGAAGAAAAAGTATTACAAGAAAAAAAGATACAAGAAAATGTATCCATAAAGTTTATATATATATAATATGCAGAAGAAGATAAGCAAAGTCTATGTCTACGTTGGGATTACAAAGTTAAACAAAATAAGGAAAAATATATGCACATTTCGAAACTATTTTTAGTTGAAAATTACATTTTAAGTGCTTCTAAGTGAGTGAGGCATTAAAAAATGTTTTTCCATTTGCACATGATTTCTTTTTAACATCTTAGCATTCCAAAATTTTATAGAACATTTAATTAAGCAAAATATTTGCAACACCTTAAGAAAAAGCTTCCTTAATTTATAAATTTTATGAAACATGCAAATGGGCCACATTGATTAAGCGTAACGTCTGCGTTATATATAATATATAATAGGACCGCTGATGGCTTAATGGCTTAAGCCTCAATTATTTAAAGAACAAGCTATAAGTTGTTTTCGACATGTAGGGTTAGTCTTGCTCTCGAAACAAGCGTTTCCAAAACTCTCGGGGTACACAACTGAAGCATGCATTGCATTCTTTATAAAGGAAATTTTCACTTTGAAAAATATCAAGAATTTACTTCATTGAGTTGTAAGAGCAATATATTTAATACTTGCATAATAAGTGGAACGATTTTATCTTTATCATGTTGAGCAAATGTCAAGTTCTTGTGAATTCGGGTATAAAACTAAGGTCTTTGTCTTAAATGTCATAAAAAAGCATATCCATTTAATTCATAGAATCAAAATAAGTAAAAATAGTAAAATTTTAATAACATCTACTGTCCACGCCTACAAAAACCTGCCGCTAAATTCACAAAAGTAGAAGTACTGTTATTTTAGCAGTCCATGTTTAAAAACTTAGCGTAAAGGTCTTGGTGCTTCGTTTCGCTTGTTGAAGGGCTTTCACATTGAGTTTTAGTTCAATTTCCATGTCACTTCTAAAATGGAAAATTTGTATATAAATAGATTTAAGCAAATTTTGCACATTTTAAATTTGGAATAAATGTTTTACATTAAAATTCAAAAAGTACAGTATGAACTAATTAATCAACTGAACTGAATACATAAAAATTCTCGAAATTTTTGCTTTTTTTTTAGTTCTTAGACATTTTCATGCAATTCGCCAGATCAGATTATTCTACAAATATTGAATATTAGCAAGCATATGAATATAAACTGGATCCATAAATATACATAAAAAAATATGCACATACATATAAATAGCATCATTTTAATGCTACTTGTGGTTTAACATTTGTGGATAAAATTTAGCACGTAAAATTCATGCGGTTTTATATTCTCATAGTTCAATGGACTTTTACTCAAGCAGCGCTCATGCAGGCTACGTGTAAATGTGTCTGTGCAATGCATTTTCGTTTTTACACAATTTTAAAGAATTTATCTAAAGTATTATGATCTTTAAAAATAGATGAGCCAGTAAAAATGCGAGATAGCGACAGTCTAACACTTTCAATAAGTAGATATTGCTAAAAGCACATTAATTATAAGAAATGTATAGCAATACAAAATTTAAATAGAACAAAAAAATAAAATGCAAACGAAAACAAAATAGAAGAAGAACAAAAATATCAGTAGTACTAATTTTTTTTTAAAGCATTTTCTTACTTTGTTTTTGCTTTTTATCATTACCTGTCGGTTTTTTTAACTTTTTTTTGGTCGGCGAACATCACATACAAAATTAAACACTTTAATGAGTAAAAGAACAAGAGAAAAATTGTCACGGGAAAAGTACTTACTTGAACAATTTTGTACCTTGAAATGGCGTCATTTGCTCTGGAATATTCTATGCTGACGCTATGGCAACAACATAATATGAGGGAGTAGGAGAGTATTGGAAAGATAGAGATAGATAGAATCGAATAGACGAAGAGCGCTAGAGAGATGAAGAAAAACGACGAACATTTGCGCGAACATTATCTCAGTGCAATTTATGTTTATCAATTAGCATATAAATGAGCATTGAATATGCAAAATCCATCAACACAAACACACACACACACACTCAATATTTTATATGTTAAATGGGCAAGGGAGTGTTAGTTTTATTAGTGTCGTCCATTATCATGGGCTGTTTGTGTCGCTGTTCTTTTTTATTGTTGTTATTATTGTAGTTATTCTCAAGTTTTACACTTGAATTATTTATTATAAATAACCGTAGAAGAGAGTTGTTGTGAGAAAATTTTGAAAAGGATAAAAATATAAGGTATTTGAAATTTTTCCTTTTGTAAAAATTATAATAATAGAAACAAAACAAAAAGAAAAAATGACGAAACCGCAAAAATAAACGCCACAAAGAAAATTATTGTAATGATCGATATATTCATTAATATGTGTGTATGTGTATGTGTATATATGTATGTACGTATGTATGTATGTATGTGTGTGTGTGTGTGTGTGTGTAAATTCATCACAATTTGTACTCTTTAACATTCCTGAGAGGGCAATGCAACATCTAAAACGGCCTTTCATTTAACCATAATTTTCCTTGCATAATTTTAGGCCTCACCCATCTAATAATAGAAAGCTTGACTACCATTCTTGACTACCGTTATTGACTTAAGCATTCATATTTTTGAATATACTTACCAATAGGTTTTTAATACATAACCTTGATCGAGTTTAACTTTTTCACTTGCTTTTTTTTTATTTGATTTTTCTGCAATTTCCGCATTTCATTTTATTTATTTATTTCTATTTATTTCTATTTTCACTTTTCGCAATATGTTTTGTTGATGAATTCTTACTCCTCATATCATTTCATATTAATATTGATTGCATTAAAAATTGTTAGAAATATTGCTTCCTTAAAAAAAAGTGTTGCGTTCAGAGGGCATGACTTCTTTTTTTTTGTTCTTTCTATAGCCTAACGATTTAATACGATTTTATAATTTAATGTACATGCACATACATTTTCAATACTTATGCATACGCAGCCTTGAACTTTACATTATTTATTGTGACTTTTTATAATTTATAATAATTTATTGATTTTCTTTTCTTATTTTAGTTGCTATTGCTGCTTGTTGTCGTATTATGCTGCCTATTGCTCGATAAATACTCAACAAAACTGAATGCTCAAATTGTTTTGTTTTGTTTTTTTTGCTCTAATAAAATTGTTGTTGCCATTGTTGTTATTATAATTATTATTGCTGCTATTGTCATTTAACAATTATCTCTTTAGACATTTTTGCATTGAGATTCATTTTGACATGCGCACAGTTTTGAGATATCACTTTCTCTCACTGCTACTGCTTCTGCTTCTGCTTCTTTTTTGATCTCTTTTCATTTCTTATTTTTCCATGTTATTTTTTTATACATATTTGTCCATTCATATTTGCTTTGCTTTATTTAAAATGCAATGCAGGCTTTTTAACGTAATGAAATGAAAGGCCATTTGCCTTGATATCCACAAATCATAAAAATAATATAAATATTTACTGACTTGTGTTGCCATCAATAAAAAAAATTTAGTTCATTATTGTTGACTATTTTTTATATTTACTGTATTTTGATATATTTACATATATCTTTTTGCTGTTATTATTATTATTATTATTATTATTATTATTATTATTATATGGTTAGTGTTATCGTTATCATTAGTAGTGTTGTTTTTCGGTCTAATTGTTTTTATCTTACAAAGAATTCAATGTTATTTAATTTATAGTTATTATTACACACGACTTGGGCCTTATATTGAAAATCCATCATAAGGTGGCTTTGATGGGCGTCATTTTTCATCCCCATGTGGGATTATGGGCAAGTGGCAATTAGTCTAAATGAGTCAATACCATTTAAAGTGCGATAAAATTTTGTGGTCACAGTTACAAAAAGTGTTAGCAATTTTTGATATAATATGTCAATTATTTATGATTATACAAGATGAATATACTATCAAAAATACAAGTTACCAATTGAAATCTGTTTTAGACTTTTATAAAGAAAATCTCCTTATGGATAAATGCAAAATCTACTATATATTTCTAAAGCAATTTGAGAAAGCTGGTTACAAGCAGCAAATTTTTATATAGTCATAAAGCAATGTAATATATGGAGTAGCCACGCCTTGTTATAAATTTTAATGTACTTATCGTTATAAAGTAATATAAAGGTCATTGCAAACTGTAATCTTTCTTTTCAATGGGTTAACATTTTTTATTGCGTGCTCATGAATAATTTGTTAAAAATTTATGGCTGCCCTAGAAGTTTCAAAATTTATATGTATTAGATTTATAAAAATTCTATGGTTTTATTGGTAAATAGTATTAACGGCTTAATAGTTTTGGCTTGCATTATTAAATGTTTGAGCTGTATGAGTTTAGATGTAAGAAGAGGCACATGCTAATAGTCAAAGAGAAGACCTTTGATTGTTATCGATATTATAGAAGAACTAATAAACTTTCCCAGTTTAATGTAAGTGTTGTTGTTAGCATTTACTTTTTTTATATTTAATGTGCAATTCGTATTTTAAAGAACAAGAAACTTTTCTCTTTTGCCCTTGAAATAGTTTGATTTTCCATTTTGATTTTTCCTGTTTTTTTTTCTTCTTTGAAAAAATTCACTGTTATGTGAAATTTTTATAACTCAACCATAAATTGAACATATCATTTACATAACTTATCATATCGCATTGAATTTGGGCTCCTTGAAAATGATAACTCCAGCAAATTATCACCTGAATAACATAATTTGTTTATAGATAAAAATCTCGAGCCCTCGAGTCTTAACATGATGTAACTAATTGAATGAAATGCTATCCAGCGTAATGTTTAATTTTGTTATGACATTTTTTGTATTGAATTGGTTTTAGAATCCAATTCTAGACCAAACTAGTTTGAAAAAGGTAGTTCGCATAACGTTCGTTATCCACACTTTCTATATCTATGTAAATGGATTTGTATTAGTCTAAAATCAAGTAAATTTGAAAATGAGCAAAGTCGAATCACATTTTCCATATAAATAGAAAATTTTTCAAATTTTATAGCTCCAGATATTTTTCAGAAAATATTATTACAAAAAACATTTGTGGCTTAAATATTAAGTCAGAAGAGTTCATATTCCTTAGTCCTCTCCATAAATCAGATTGTAAAAATTTTTTGAATATTGCCCCACTTTTATAATTTAACTTGAAGCGTTGTAGAGTGTTCAAGAGTTATCAAAATTCATTAAAATATTTTCATTTATTTTTCTATTGTAAACCTGTTTGAAACAAAAGGAAAATAAAACTAAAACTAAAAATATAAAATATAAAATCAATTTTATGTCAGTAAGAAACATTTTAAAATATTCCTCATATAAAAATAAGTAAATAAGTTATTAAATAAAAATGTGTGAACTCATTTCGTCATTCAATGACGAAATGACAGATACGCTTAGTCCAAATAATAATAAAAAATAATTAATTACCCACGTCTCAGGTAAATATGAGTGAGCTTATTATTTTACAATGATAATTGAATTGAAGCCCATCCCAGCAAACAAATGTACACGGACAAACATTCATTGTGTTTTTATAATAAATTATAAGCAACAATAATTGATGATGACTTAACAGATTGTTAATTAATTTATTCAATAAATATAAAAAAAGCATATTAGTGCAATGTAAGTGTACAATTAAATTTTTGAAATGTAATGCAATGTAATGAAATGTTGTTAAACATTTCATGTGAGTTATTTGCAAATGAAATTGTACCAAAGTTAAGAGAATTAAAGAAATTCAAAGAAAGTTCATAAAACGTGTCTTGATACTCATTTTGAAATGATTTTTCTTTATTCGAATTTGGGTGTTATATAAAAATAAACAAAAAAAAAAAAAGGACTTTAACTTTAAATCATGCTGAAGGCAAGTAATGCATTTTTAGCCAAAGTAAGAAAGGTGTAAGAAGTCAAAAAAAAAGTGTAAAAAACCTGAGCATTTCATGAAAATTTTATTGATAAAAATTTTTAATATTAATTTGTAATAAATTAAATTTAGAAAGCAAATGATTATCTAAAGGGGTCTATTTGTAGGTCTGAGCAAGTGCCAGGCCCTTCATAAATATTTATAAAAATTATAAAAAAAAATATACTTCTGCAATTTATTTACACTACTTTACCATAATAAATGTTTTTAGTTGCGTAAAAATGTTAGCTAATTTAGTGCACGATTGATTGATGTTAAAGTCGAGCAGACAAAACTGAAACGAACGATTATTCATCGTGCTAATCAAAATAAAAAATTGCTGATTACATTGATCGTATTACAATGTTATTGGTATTGTATTTTTTATAATATAAATAAAAGAGAGAAGATAACTAAGTGTAAAGTGGAAAAGAATTATATTTATTTTATGCTTTAACAAGTTTTGAATTAGCAATTTTTTTTGTTATTAATTTTTTTTTTTCAATTCCGTATAAATATCAAACAAAATCAATCAAACAAAAAGGTATTAATTTTTCTATTTTAGAGTCTCTTAAGTACATAAAACATTTTATTAAATAGATATTAGATAGATTTTTAAGTATATTTTACAAAATGAAATTAATTAAATGATTAATGGTTGGATAAATTTCCAAGAAGAATATTTTGCTTTATTATAAAAAAAATATTAAAAAAAAAGCCAATTTCTTTTAATTTGCTTAAAATGCCTAATGGGCGTGGCAGAAATTATACATTACATTTATTTTAAATTTATTTCATTGAGAAACATTGACATTGTAATGAGAGGTTTTATGCCATCCAAAGTCTCCGATGAGTAGACATTGATTGTTTGACTCAGAATTTACAATGCGATTAAAAATATTCCTAGCCAAAGTGATTCTTTGATAAATTTTTTCTAGTTGCTGTAGTAAAGATTTAAATATATTATTAACTTTTAGAAGGTCAATATAATTTTGTAGTTTTATATAAAATTGCTTACGAATATTTTCCAGGGCAGATACAGTCGCCAGCTTCAAATATAAATTATTAGATTAGATTTATTTATTTTTATTTTATTTTTTCTTATTTTTAATTTTTATTATGTAACTTTAAAAAAAATATGTACACAACATAAATTTGAAAAATTTAAAAAAAGAAATTTCAAATATGCTACATAACTCTTTAAGTATCTGGTAGCTCTATAAGTAATGTAATGTTAGCTAAACTTCTTAGTATGGGAACTTATTAGATTTTGCGGCTTAGTTGCTTTAAACGATCCATGTTTCATCCTCTTCATCCATTGTCATATTGACCTTAACAACAATGCTTTGAATTGTCAGAGCTTTGTTATTGGACGTGGCGCTATATCTACATCTGTAGATATATCAGCAAAACAAAATAAGTCAAATATATTTATTTCAGCTGGAGACTTATTTCAGCTGGGACCTTGCGTTATACAAGTAGGTATTGTTGCTGGCATTGCCAATTATTGTGACAACTGTTAGTTGATATTGTTTTGGATTGTCCAATTGTTAATGGAATATGCTATTAATTATAAATATATCGCAGATGTTTAAAAAATTTTTCCAATTTACAAATAATAATAACAATAATTAGAAATAACTAAAAAATATATAAATCATAAAAATTGCAATGGCTGGATAAAACTGATGATAAACAAATATCTTTAACTAAGATGTTAAGGTATATCAAAATTTTATAAAATTTAAGCCTAAATACTTTGCAATAGAAAAATTATATTGAAATGATTTTTGGGGCAAGCAAAATTCATGTTATAGAATAAAGTAGCCATTTGACAGTAAATCGTAGTAAAGCCCTCCACTTGTATTCGGATTAGTAATCATTGGCCGAACTAATCAAAATTATTTTTAACTATACACTTCATGGATAAGTGTCTGCAATAAGTGCAATTGAAAAAAAAATATTAACACATGCAAAAAGTAGGCATTCACCAGTAATAAATAGTATTTAAAAGCAAACAAAATGTAAAGGGATAATTTTGAATTAAAATATGTATGCACTCTCTATCAGTCGTATGTTTATTGTGCAATTTTTTGACTCATTTATCGCTTTGATCATTTAATGCTCCCATCCATTGATTTATGAAACTTACATTAGGTGGGTAAAGTGCCCGCTTTTTTTGTTATATTAGTTGCCTCCATTTATGATAATAAACAGAGGAAATGTTCCGAGCCTCATTTCCTCAGCTGGAAGTAGGGTAAAATTTGTATATTTAGTTAAGAGATCAGACCAAAATCTTAATGTATTAGCACGGGTCACATGTTCCTTAACTAACAGACAATATGGCCTGACCGAATATTATAAGTCGCATAGACAACGCCATACTTCCTACTACGTCCATTATGCCTTTAGTAGCTCACATATATCTCATAAACTATTGAGTAACTTTGAAAAATCGCGACGTTTAAATAAAATGGGGCTTCCATATAGGGATGGGTTTCGGGCTACATTTTGACATTCAGTACTGGAACCGATACCTAACACGGCCATTTCAGTATGACATGCGTAATTAGGCTGCAATGTGTTACATAGAACGCGACGTTTAAATAAAATGGGACTTCCATAGAGGGATGGGTTTCGGGCTACATTTTGACATTCAGTACTGGAACCGATATCTAACACGGCCATTTTAGTATGACTTGCGTAATTAGGCTACAATATGTTACATAGAACGCGACGTTTAAATAAAATGGGGCTTCCATAGAGAGATGGGGTTCGGGCTACATTTTGGAATTTACTACTAGAACAGATACCTAACATGGCCACTTTAGTAGGGCATGCGTAATTAGGCTGCAATGTGTTACATAGAACGCGACGTTTAAATAAAAAGGGACTTCCATAGAGGGATGGGTTTCGGGCTACATTTTGACATTCAGTACTGGAACCGATACCTAACACGGCCATTTCAGTATGACATGCGTAATTAGGCTGCAATGTGTTATATAGAACGCGACGTTTAAATAAAATGGGGCTTCCATAGAGAGATGGGGTTCGGGCTACATTTTGACATTCAGTACTGGAACCGATACCTAACACGGCCATTTCAGTATGACATGCGTAATTAGGCTGCAATGTGTTACATAGAACGCGACGTTTAAATAAAATGGGGCTTCCATAGAGAGATGGGGTTCGGGCTACATTTTGGAATTTACTACTAGAACAGATACCTAACATGGCCACTTTAGTAGGGCATGCGTAATTAGGCTGCAATGTGTTACATAGAACGCGACGTTTAAATAAAAAGGGACTTCCACAGAGGGATGTGTTTCGGGCTACATTTTGACATTCAGTACTGGAACCGATACCTAACACGGCCATTTCAGTATGACATGCGTAATTAGGCTGCAATGTGTTACATAGAACGCGACGTTTAAATAAAATGGGGCTTCCATAGAGAGATGGGTTCGGGCTACATTTTGGAATTTACTACTAGAACAGATACCTAACAGGGCCACTTTAGTAGGGCTGCAATGTGTTACATAGAACGCGACGTTTAAATAAAAAGGGGCTTCCATAGAGGGATGGGTTTCGGGCTACATTTTGACATTCAGTACTGGAACCGATACCTAACACGGCCATTTCAGTATGACATGCGTAATTAGGCTGCAATGTGTTACATAGAACGCGACGTTTAAATAAAATGGGGCTTCCATAGAGAGATGGGTTCGGGCTACATTTTGGAATTTACTACTAGAACAGATACCTAACATGGCCACTTTAGTAGGGCATGCGTAATTAGGCTGCAATGTGTTACATAGAACGCGACGTTTAAATAAAAAGGGACTTCCATAGAGGGATGGGTTTCGGGCTACATTTTGACATTCAGTACTGGAACCGATACCTAACACGGCCATTTCAGTATGACATGCGTAATTAGGCTGCAATGTGTTACATAGAACGCGACGTTTAAATAAAATGGGGCTTCCATAGAGAGATGGGTTCGGCTACATTTGGAATTTACTACTAGAACAGATACCTAACATGGCCACTTTAGTAGGGCATGCGTAATTAGGCTGCAATTGTTACATAGAACGCGACGTTTAAATAAAAAGGGACTTCCATAGAGGGATGGGTTTCGGGCTACATTTTGACATTCAGTACTGGAACCGATACCTAACACGGCCATTTCAGTATGACATGCGTAATTAGGCTGCAATGTGTTACATAGAACGCGACGTTTAAATAAAATGGGCTTCCATAGAGAGATGGGGTTCGGGCTACATTTTGGAATTTACTACTAGAACAGATACCTAACATGGCCACTTTAGTAGGGCATGCGTAATTAGGCTGCAATGTGTTACATAGAACGCGACGTTTAAATAAAAAGGGACTTCCATAGAGGATGGGTTTCGGGCTACATTTTGACATTCAGTACTGGAACCGATACCTAACACGGCCATTTTAGTATGACATGCGCAATTGGGCTGCAATATGTTACATAGAATAATTCGACCTTCAGACTAAACAATTATTGCAATAGTGCTAAAGTACATAATTTTGGCCTAGTTGAAACATTTTATGGATGTTAGTTTATGATATATAAAAATTATTGCAATATTTTGACGGCATTTTTACTGAATATGTAAATTTTTTAGAGATACGGTTAGGTACATAGAAAAAAAATTGCGTCCATTTAAAATCAATTACTAATTGCATTTACAAGCTATAAATTCCTCTTTTTTAATTGTGCAAAATATTAAAAAAAAAAATGTTGACTAATCTACAATTCTGGATAAGCGGCTTTTATTCTACGATTTCATAATTTACAAATTTCCATCTCCACTCTGTTCGCTTGCCGTTCATTTTATTTATTTTATACTTTTTTATGTTTCATGTATAATTTTGTTTATTATTCATTAAGTTATTTATTAATGATATTTGTGGTGCTATTAATTTATTTATTTATTTGTTATTTTTTCATTTGGTTAACATATACAGTTGCAGCAGCAACAACAATAATAATAATAATAATAGCAATAACAATATGACCAATATATGCCCACTTGACCCAATAACAATTATAAAATTATGCAGGCGGGATTAGTCATTTTGTTTTTATTTTAAAAAAAAATATGAATGAATGAACTTCGGCAAATGAAGTCAAGTGAATAGTTAAAATTAATGTAAAAATAAAAACTATAACAAAAATAACGATATTAATAAGAGTAATTTGAAATGCAAAGAGAAATAACATCGATGGAATCAATTGAAAATTTTTAAGATGTTTTTTTATATACGCTTTACATTACGTCATACGCACTCCACAAAATTTAGAGCCAGAGAATTGGATGGGATGGCATGGGTTGTTCAATATTTTACGATTGACAAAATTTATGATGTTATGTTAAAAAGTTCACTAAACGTTGAAGCATGAAGAGAAAAATTTGTCAATTATTACGATTGACTCTTAAGTCTCTAAGTTCTACCCTTGTAAAACTAACTTATACGAAGGCTTGAAACAAGCGCTTGAGGCAATTTAAGATAGAGATAAAGAAAATTTTTAATTTTTTAAACGATTCTATATAATTTTTTTGGGAGTCATTTCTAGTTCGCCTGTTGTTGGTACGTTTGCCATGTTTGTTTTTATTAAGGATCGTAATTTTTGAGTACAGTTTTGAAAGAACTTAAGATCGAACGATTTGCAATTTGGAAAATTCTTCCAATATAAATTGGCACTTGGTGACCACATTGGTGCACTTTTTTGTATACAAATCTTTCATTTAAAATTTTCTCTAAAATTTTCTTTCATTTCTACTCTTTTAACATTTGGTTTCAGTTCTTACCAATTTAATCAAGTTATACAAAATTCTGTAAAATGCTTGAAGTTCGTTTTCAATCAACTTTTTTTTTTTTATTTCTGTTTTTTTCTGCAACTGTTGCGAATAAAGTTGACAGAACTGATATTTTTTACATTAACTAGCACAATTTTCATATTGCAGTTTACAAGAAACAAAAACAAAAAAGTGTAATAGAATGATGAACACTATTGCAACATTTTAACTAAATCGATAAAAAGCAAAAAGTGCTGGTGGACGCCAAGAAATATGAGTAAAAACAATGACACCAATTTCAGTTGTATCTAAGAGATAGATAATGACATGTGTTTGATGACAAGTGTTTGATGGCAAGTGTCTGATGTGTATGTATATGTATCCGCAAACAAATCAAATAGAACCCAACTGACGCGATGTTAAAGATGTCAAAGAACCCCCCCCCCAACTCCCTCTCTCCCAAAGAAAAGGAGCCATGACGTAATCATGGCAAACAAACATTTTTAGCCCAGAGCATTTAATTTTTAAAAGTATTATTTCAATTTCAAAAAATGAGTAAAAATATTTACTCATTGATAAAACACCGGAGTTTTTGAATGGCCATTTAAAGACTAAGGGTTGTCCAACAAAAAAAAAAATAATAATAAATAAAATAAAATCTATGATTTGCAAGAACTAATAAAATGATAAAGAAAAGGCGTGGTCATTGGCCGATAATAATTTATAATTTTCGTTGAATACTAATTTTATTTACTTCATTAATTTGCCTGAAAAATAATTAAAAACTTTATTTACGAAATATCGTGGGAGTTTAAAAAATATTTCATTTATTTCCGCAATTGCAACTATAAACTTATAAAGTTTGTGAATTTTACAAAAATCGAATATTTAAGATTTTTAATTAATATGTGAAAGATTCTTCAAAAAATAAATTATTACAAAACTTATCAAAATTTTTTCCATGTGAATGCTTTGAATGAGCAGCATTGGCCCTAAAAATTATTCATGTCTGTGTATTTTCAGTAAAATTTATGTTTCGATTAATGCGGCCGTTTGCACCTGAATTGAAGGTATGTACAAATAAATAGTTAGTTCAAGAGTCTTAAATTGATTTAAAAATATACGTCTAAATCAATATGTATCTCAAAATTTTTCTAGACTTTATAAGCATCTATACAAAATTTATTTTGTAGGAATAAAAAATTGTAATGATAATTCGCCAAAGTTAACATTTCAATATTTAAATAAATTTTTGTAACAATTGTATGTAAATTTATATAATTGAAAGCATGACATAACACAAAATTGTAAAGTATTCAATTTAAATGATTTGTAATGATTACGTGGTTTATGTGTGAAAAAGCAACGAAGAAACATTTCATTCAACCGTTAAGTGAATGGTAAGAAAGAAAGAAGTTAACTGAAGAAAATAAATTATGAAAAAAATTATCATGGAAAAAAGTTTATTATAGGAAAAACATACTTCGTGTTTTCTTTTTTTTTTTTTTTTTTTTTTTTCAATAAGAAAAAATTGTTGTGTCACTATTTTTAGTTTGTTTTTCTTTGCTGTTTTTCCTGTTTTTCATTTTCTTTTTTCTTTCTTTCTTTTTTTTGTTAAATTGTTCATAAAATTAATTAATTAATGATAGTACGGTAGCTTTGAAATGATTAATAAATTAATTAATATAACACAACAACATATTAGATATGATCGATATATTCTGATTATATCAGAAACAGAAACAAAAAAAAAAACAAAAACCAAAACAAAAACAAAAACCATAATAAAACAAGTCCACTTATATTGTTGCAATATCTATGAAGAATTTTGTTTATTTGTTTTTCTTTTAGTGTTAAAAATTTTATCAACTATTAATAAGTAAGGAAAAGAGATTGAGGGATAGAGAGAGAGAGAGAGAGAGAGAGAGAGAGTGAAAAGTACATATACATATACATATAAAAAATTTTTTAATTTTATTTTTAATATTTTTTGCATTTGTTACCCTCTTCTTTCTTGACAACCATTTTGAAATTGAGCAAACTTATTGAACAGCCCTCGTTTATTTAACATTAATAATAATTATATAATTGTTTTATATTTGTTATATATTAATTAATTGATTAGGTATAAATATAACACAAACATTAATTAGAGTAATTATTTTCAAATTAAAACAATGTTATTTATGTTGTTATGGCTTTTGTCCATTTTTTTTTTCTCTTCAAAAAGCAATTATTTTCAGTGATTTTTGAGATTTAATAAACTTATAAACAACTTTATTTTACTTGTTATACATTTTGTATATATTTATGTAAAAATTACATTTACAATTAACTTGTAATATTAGTTAATGAACGCTGAGAATAAAAAGTGCTAAAAGGCTTGATGTAGACCTATCATTTAGACTGAAAGGAGAGATTTAGAATTATTTACCATAATGTTATAATGGGCTCATTTCAGTCTGTTTGAAAATTGTGTGATAAAACTTTCAAATTACAGGTTACAATCTTTGAGATTTTTTAATTATATATAAAATACGAAAGAGCTCTCGACCACTATTGAAAATGGATAAATATGGATTATTTTTAATAACTTTTAATAACTTTTTCTAACATTAATAATTTAGTATACCATGACAGAACTTTAAACAAATCATTCAATGAACTTTATATCGAAATTGATGCTTATTCATTTTCTAATGATCTTTTGAATAATTTTTTACCTTTTTAATAATTTTAGCTCAAATTACTGTAGGTTTTTATCAGTCGTCCAATGTCTGACCATATAGCTTGCAATTTGTGCTAGATTCGTATGAAATTTGGCACGTAATTTGGTTTGAAAATGCTTAGAATGGAACCACTTTTAAAACTTCTTCTCATATAAAGCCTTTTCCAAAAAAAAAAAAAAAAATGTGAAGAAAACGTGTAATTTTAAATAAATTTTTATGAAAATTAACATTGTCTTGCATTTTAATGTAAAAAATATATGTACCAAATATGATGTAAATAGGGGAATTTTTTGAACTCCTTCCCATAAAATGAATCCTTTCAAATTATTTTCGAATAATTCAAAAATTACAATTTTCTACTTTGTTGAATCGCAATTTATTTGTTTAATTTTTTTTATGTCCATAAGAGATGTAGGGCATTTAAAAGTCTATCATGACCGGCTATAAAACTCTCACACGTTTTTTGATATTACTTTTTTCACACATAACAACCTGATTTAATTCCAATTTTTAATAAAACAACTTTTTTTTTAAATAAATGTTTTATTTATGCTATAAAAATAGCAATAACAAAAAAAAAAGGAGAAAAAAATATAAGAAAAAAATAAATAAATAAAAACCAATTTAATTTGTTAAAAATTTGTGAGATTATACGGAATTTGCGCGAAAAGCGTTTAAGGTTGTTTTTTTTATAACTCAAAAAAATTCCATAATTAATTTAAGTGTTAATAGATTTTTTGATAATTTTATATATCTATATTTTTTTTTTGTGAAATTTTTTGATCGATTGAAATGATGACTGCAAATTTTAGGAATTATTTTTAAAATTTTATTTTTATTTATTTTCAAATTTAAGCCTTTAAATTGAAGTAAGCACAATTAATCGTCTATAATCTATAAGAAATTGACCCATAAATAATTTTTAGTTAATTTTAAGTCCATTTTTACCTAAATAGACAAGAAGTGAAGAAGTTTTGTTATAACAATAATTTTTGTTGTAGGTATCTCTATCATTTTGAAAACATTAAAATTTCCTAGAGTTTTAAAGTACTTTTAAGAAAGTTTAAAATCTTGACCAGATTATTGCCATGTCTCGCAAAATGTAATGCATAAAAGGCTTGGGTATCATCATGGAATTATAATTCATTATATTTAATTATTTTATAAGATTTAACATAAATTATTCTAGTTTCTTAAATTTGAGCAAAGCAAAATAAAAAATTATATTTTCTTCATTACAATTTTGTGTTTTTATATATTTTTGTATTGTTGTTTCATTTCGTTATACGTAAAAATATTAAAATAATATTCTTAAAAAAATTATTGCCACATTCTACAGAATTTATTTTACTTGTACAACTGTTAATTATCAAAAAAAAAAAAAAAGAATTGTTCATTATTGAAGCAACATTAATTTTCTTGCGTAATATCACTATAAATTTGTTAGAAAAATTTTCATTCAACTATTCAAATTTTCATTCTAAAATAATTTGACATTTAATGTCACATTTACAATTTCATTTAAGAGCTTATACAATTTTTACATTAAATGGGAAGATAGAAATTCCTTTAACATTTTTTCTCCTACTATTAATGAAAATTTATAATTTATATAAAAAAAAAAAAAATTATAAAAGATGTCAATCCATGATGAAATTAAAAATTTTTCATATTTTTAAACATAATTTTTCTAATGCTTCAGATCATCCATCACATTTCTTTATTGTAACGAAATATAAATTGTACTAACTCAGTTCAGGTCCTAATATCAATTTCTGGCTTTATAAAGGCCAGCATATTCGTTAGACATATAGAGAAAGTATATGCATGTAGATTGAGATTGCAGGTGTTTCGAGTTGAAAAAATGGCACGTTCATTCACATTCACGTAAGAAAATTCTCTGTTTATTTTAAAGCAAAAATTTACAAATCCACTTTTACTTTAATTTACTGGTCAAAAAGATAATTTAGTTGTTAGCTTATAAAGATGTGCAGAAAATATGGAACAATCTTTTGTTTTACCTTTTGAGATTTTGATGCATAAATTGGCCAAGAAATAATCTCAGAAATTTGTCAAATAACGCACTGTCCATAAAAAAACAAAAAACGATTATATCAAATCTTATGCCATGCCCCATGTGCAATGATAAGTCTTGGAATGCTTTTGATGAATTTGGCATATCAAATAAAAAAATTTTTTTTTTTAAATTTATAGAGAAATGAAAAAAAAATTCTAATTATTTTAATTTTTACTGGATAAATTATTGAATTGAAAATGTCAAAGTTTACCAGGCCACTTCGACCAAAATCGATGTGATCTCTATTTTTTCATTTTTTCAATTTTGAAAAAATTCTCTTTTTTTACATTATTCATGTAAAAAGTACTGAGCTACTTCAATGTTATCAAGGTATGGATCTATGGAGGATTATCTCTCAAAATTTATATGTGTTCGATTTTTTCAATTTTTCGATTGATCTCGATTTTTTTTATATTTTTCGATTTTGAAAAAATTCAAAAGCATTCCAAGACTACATTTAACAGATTTCTGTTATGCAATTAACAGAGCTCTGCTATATTTTACAGTTTGGGTCTTTCCTAGTTGGCTTCATATTTAACCTCACACCCTTCCATTGAATATGACATAAATATGACATAAATATTATTTATATTATATACACATATAAATATGTATATTTATATGTACATGAATGATGCATGTACATTTTTACCCAGTTAAATTGTTTCGTTCATTGCGTCAATGGCTTTGTAAGGCATTTTATACAACATCCAGGTAAATATGTGTTGATATAAATATATATGTCTGTCTGTCTTTCTGTCTGTCTGTCTGTCAAGCTTAGTTGTCAACATGTTCTCTATGCCAGTATAAATATTTCGATAAGAATCAAAAATATAGTTAAATGCTGCTTTCATTTATGCAGGTTGGACGGAATGACGTACTTGACTGCCTTTATAGAAATTTTATAATATATGACATAAAATTTATCATACATTGTGTTATATATGCAATTATTGTTGTTGCTATTATTATTTCTTTATCTTAGTTCATCAACCTATTTATATAAATATTCGATTATTTTACATATACCATCTAAAGATTCTACACTGGATCCATCAATAAAGACCCAAGAGATTTTAAAATCCCTTAAGATCCATTTTATATTCGATATATATTGATTGATATATTGTACATGAATTTACTGCATGTTTGATTAAAGTGCAAACTTAATAATTAAAATGGAAATTTTTACCAACAAAAACAAAAAATATTGTTGCAATGTTTAGTGTAAAATTAAACATTTAATTTATATTTGATATGAAATGATATTATTGCAATAAAAATTAACCCAATTTAATTATTACATTCATTTTAATGAAGTTTGCGAATTTAATAAAAATGAAAGAAAAATCAAAAAACCCAACATTTTTCGATTGTGTGCAAATTATGTAAAAAATTTGAAAAACAAAATTTTTACCCCCACAATTCTAAACTTATGCAATTTTCAGTAGATTTTAGATATTTAAATCTTATTCAAATTTTCAATTCTCTATTATCATTAAAAATACTTTCATTATATTAAATTTCATTTTTATTAATTATTAAAAATTAATTAAATTTTTTTTATAGATATTTGAGCAAATTTGCAACATTTTTTTTAAGGACGTCATCAATGTCAACGTACATTTTGTACATAATTTTTATGTAGTATCGCTACTTTATTGCGATTTCTCTATATAACTCTGACATTCATTAAAAATTGAAAAAAAAAAAAAACAAAAACAAATTCTTTCTTTAAATTCAATTTGTGTAGTTTTTTCTTTTGTTGTTTTTGTTTTGTTTTAGATGGTTTATTAACTTTTTTTATATAATTAATTTAACTCTCTAAAATTTGCGCGTGAAGAAATTATCAAAATGTATGTAAAATTAAAAAAAAATTCTTTATAGATCGATTCTTCATTTCACTAATTTATTCAGAGTTTTTTTTCCCGTTGATCCCGTTGTTTAAAAGTGTAACTCTGAAATATTTTGATAAAAGTTGGTGTATAAATGTGCTTCAACCTAGAAATATAGGCTCAAAGTAATTCTTTATGGAAAATGCTTTTCCATAACGATTTTGACAAAAATTCTTTTCGTAAAACATGTTCAATAGTTTACAGCGAAAATTTCAATGGAGTGTATCGTACGATATTTAAAATTTATTTGCAAAATTTGGATCAAATCGATCAAGTTTTTTAAGTTCTTCCTACGTAATAAATATAATGACTCATTTTGAAAAAAAAATTCACTATGGGGAAATATTTCAAAATTTTCAAAATTTTCTCAATGAAAATTAATGTAATTTTATGTAAATTTTAATTTTCAAAATTTATATAAAACATTTTGATCAAGATATTAATACTTTAAAGATCTTCCTTTATAATAAATATAATGATTAATTTTGAGAAAAATTTCAAAACTTTTGCAACGAAAATTAGCATAACGTGGATTTTTAATTTTCAAAATTTACATAAAATATTTTGACCAAGATTTGAATACTTTAAAGATTTTTTGTTATAATAAATATAATGATTCAGTTTGAAAAAAAATTTCACTATGGGAAAATATTTCAAAATTTTCAAAATTTTCTCAATGAAAATTTTCATTAGGCATATAAAATATATGCGCCAAATTTGAAATGGCTGAGCTAATTTTTTAAAACTCTTTTTTTTTTATATTAAACTTTTACAAAAATTATTATTTTTTTATATCTAAGGCCCTTTATTCATTTTCATGTAGTAAAGTGATGTAAAGTAATTAAAAATTGGCTTCGATCAACTTGATTTCACTTCTTTTATTTATTGAGAAATTTTTATATGTTTGCATTTTAAATAAATAAATATAAATATATTTCTATATATTTATATATATTTATATATATTGTTATATATTGCTGTTTCTACAATTATTTAAGTACGTGACCGCAAGAGTGAAAATCTTTTATTTATTATATAAAATTCTCTCATTATTTAATATTCATTTCACATTACAGTCGTTTTATAAGTTGTAATATAAGCAATAATAGCAACAATAAAGACGACAAGAAGAAGAAATAAAACAAGAATAATAATAAACAAATATATAATAAAACATAAATTAACTTATTAAAATTAAAATTAAAAAAAAAAAAAAAGAAACACTTGCTATCGAATACCCATAAAATAACAACAGTAAGACAAAGCCAGACAGAAAGCATAAAAAAAATGTGTTTTCAAAAAAAAAAAACTTATAACATTTATTATGCTTGTGCTTATTATTTTTTTTTTTTATTATTTATTATGGCTATTTTTGTTGTTTTGTTGTTGTTATTATCTAATTTTTGATGTTTAATGTTATTTAACGAAATCTATATTTATTTTGATGGAATGCTAAAAAGTAAAAAATGTAAAAATAAGGTAAAGAAGACGATTCTGTTTAAATGTCATCATCAATGCATTGATGGAGGCAATTGAAATCGTTACAATTTATTTGCATTGCTGGCTACCAACAGACAACACATATTTTCATTTTTCATTTTAAAGTATTAATATTTCACGATTTATTTTGTTGTTATAACAAAAAAAAAAGGCGTTCATTTAATTCAATACGTGCAATCTAAGAAAAATTTGAAAATATATGAAAAAAAACTATGAAAAAAAAATATATATTTATAGCCTTAATAAATTTAATGTTCTAATGTTTTGAATAATTTCAATGAAATTTAACGAAGCAACGATCATTTTGTGCTATCAATCACAATATTTGAATCATCATTTTTTTCAAATGTATGATAAACATGATATGAAATTTAATAATATTGCTGTGGTGTTTTTTTTCTTCTCTTAATAATTTGCACTTTATTTGTACTTTGTAAATAGAATTTGTATAAACGATTAACGCCTCTTTAAGCACTTTATTTAAATGCAAGAGAAAGATGATAAGTTGGAGTTGTACATTTTTTAGATATGCTACATTTTATAGGTATCGCATAACTTTAACGATTACAAGAAAAAAACAAACGAGAATTGTATAGTGCTTTATATGAGAGAAGTTTCGAAAAATCGATCGATCTGGACAAAATTTGATATACATACTTTCCGTGTCAGAATACAAGGTAATGCGAACATTTGCTAAAATATATTCAAAATAAAACCATTTGCCCATTTAATTAATTTTTTCGGAAAAAGCTTTATATGGGATGGGGTCATGAAAATGAAATGATCTGGACAAAATTTGGTTGCCAATTAAACGCCAATTTAAGTTAATATATATATTTAAAATTGTTATGTATTCTTATGCTTTTTTATGGGGCGCATGGAGCGTGGAGCATGGAGGGTGCTCGTTAAAATAGATCTATTTTAACCATTTTTATTAAAGTGTCTCTAAAATTACGATCTATAGCTCAATATACACAAAAAAGAACAGGCAGACAATTTTAAATCAAATCAGATTTCCTTCAATTTCTTTTGGGTATTACCGGCATTTGCCCAAACTTTTTGTTAATATTGAAATCCCATAAAGCAAAGTAATGTAGAGTATTTAAAAGTGGGCCGTGATCAATTTCTTATTTCAACTTTTAAAATACGATATGAAATATTGTTAATTCGTTTCCCATTCGTATCACATTCGGTTTTTTTTCTCATTGAAGTACTTTCAGTTAGAATTTGAGAATTCTAGTTAATTCTAGTTATATTTTGATGCGATTTTACAAATATCGTTGTTATCGTATCACGTGTCATGCAAAATTAAAAATAAAAAAAAATAAATTTTATATTTTTAACAGTAAATAAAAATTGCTTTTAGCATTTATTTAGTATTTAAAAATTATAATTATAATTTGCCAATTTTCGTCTTTGGCTTTTGCTTTCTGTTCTCGTTTTTTTTTTTTTGTTTGTTTCATTTTGAATATTTTCACTTTTCACGAAGATATTTTTTTTTATAAACTTTTTAATTTATGCGAATTTTAACACAACAAAAATCATTAGAACCTAAAGCCGCTGAATGTCATTCAAAAATGTCATAAACATGTGTATTTTTTTGTTCTTTTTTTTTTGTGTTTTATACTCGTTATTTTTAGCTAAAATAGGTAAGGAAAAGTACATAAACAAATAATAAATAGAGGAAGAAACCAGAAGCAATTAAATTGAAAAGAAATTTGGTCATAAATTAAACATTATTTTAAAATCCAAATAGTTTATTAACGAAATTATTAGGAAAACATAAACAAAAAAAAAAAGAAAATAGGCCACAATAAAAATTAATTATTCAAATAAGTTGTTTCAATAAAAATCTGCAAAATTTATTTCTTAAATTTATTTCATAATGCAAACTATTTTTCAAGTGTTCAAGATGAGATTTAAGAAATCGAAATTTTTTACTTTGATAAGCCTTGCATCATCAATTTTATTTGCTATTATTGTTTTAATTTTAAGAAGTTTTGTAGAAATTTTTTCTGCAAATAAGCATTCTATAGCCGGTAAAAGCCGACTTTTTAATGCCCTACGAACTTTTCAAAGAATTTTTCAACAATTTGAACATAATTCATTGGATCGACTAGGAGCACATGTATTTCTCATGTTAAAGTATAAAGATGAACTAAATTTTTTTAAAGTGTATAAAAAAATGTAAGATTTGTTCATGTAGTGACTTTTTTCGAACAATGGGAGCAACTCTTAAAAATAGACCATCTGAGTACAAATTTTGTATACGTATCTTTGACATCGCAGTTTTTGTAAAAATATTTTTAAAACTGCAACTCTTGATTGCAAACCGACATTTGTTTCGAAAAAATCTTTATATAGGGAGTAGTCGTAAAAACAGTCCGCTTCTAACAAGGCGAACTCTACTTTTCACAGAGTTTGTCTCGGAGCCAAAATACACGCTTACACCAAATTTTATTAAAATATCTCAAAGGCTGCGACCTGTAACTTAATAATGCTTAAGATGGACAGACTTGCTTACATGTCTGTCAAAATAAAACAATTGGTATACAATAAGGTCCTTCAGAGTGTTACAAACATTCGCACATATTTACAATATCGTGTAACATAAGTGGTGTCTGATGTTTGCTTTTTTATTGTAAAATTATTGACTTATATTTTTATGTAAAAAACCAAGCGAACTTGAAATAGATGTCATGGGTCTTACATTATTAGATCAATTTATTCAGAAGTATAGAGGCTCATTTATTAAAGAATCTGTTTTACCAAGCTAGACCAGTGGTCGTTAAAGTTTGTGAAATTTGATACATACAAGTAAGTATTTCCTTAACCAATTCCTACATCTACGAATATGCCATTTAAATTGTTTTGTAAATTTGTGGTCACTTTTTTATGTACTCCATTTTCACTTCATGTTTGTCGCCTTCTTTTATTGATATGGATCATATTTTATAATATACCGACAATTTTATATTTTCAAAAGTTCATTTTATGTTTATCCATAATTGAGACAATTAACCCAGATCATACGAATAACAATATTTAATATGTTGTTTATATTTTCATTTATATGGTTCATTGATCTCATTCATTATAAGTGAAACCACAAGCTATCATTAATCATAATTGGAGATCATTTTTGTTTCTATTCAATTGCAATTTCAATTCCAATTCCATACAATTGATTATACAATTTTTCTACAATCAACTATGAGAAGGAAGAAAAGCGATTTCTAAGAGATTTCTAAGAGATTTCAAAATTGCAGCCATTTATAGCGAATGAAAGAAAGTGAGCATCCGCGTCCGTTCCATGGAAGCCATCTTGTTGCATTGTTCATAAAAATATTTTTCCACAAAATAAATTGTCAACCTCTTTGATGAACTATTATTTTATACAATTTAGATTAATCATTTTAGGCCCATATTTTCCTGCCCGGGTCTTTTATATATTTCTTTTTTTTTATACATTAATTAAATAAGGACGTTATAGGTTATTGGAGACATTTAACGCATGACCAATAACGTTTCATATTGTGAAAAGTACACTAATTTTTACACTAAGTACACTAATTTAAAAGGGTACCCAAAAAAAAAAAAGCAAAAATAAGAATGATTTGTAGAGATTTATGACCAAATTATTCCGACATAACCCTTTTTTTTATAGTAGAAAAAAATATTACTTGGGCGTAATTGCAGGCTTTAGTTTGGAACCAAATCGATTTAGTAAATGATTTTTAAAATGATTAAAATTAAAAGAATTTAAAGTTCATTTGAGCGCTAACGGATGCGTTTTGAAGTCCCACCTTTTTTGAAGAGTAACACTTAAGCCATAGAAATTTTTGTTAAAAATCTATTTTCGTAAAATCGTTGACACATCCATTGTGATTCTGTAGTTAACTGTAATCAGCGATAATTATAAAGAACAGAAAGACAATGAAGAAAATGAAGCGTAAATAAATCATTTACAAACTACCGTAAAGTGATACATTGGCATACACATAAATATATAGTCACATATCCAATACCTAGATGAATATTTTATTCAATTATACAAAAACAAAGGAGAAACAAAATAACAGAAATTATAAGTACAATATAACAGTGACAACAGCAAGTCACTTCGAATTATGATAAAGCATTTCATGTTGGAAAAAAATGCTGATAGTGAAAATAATTTTCTTTTTTCCTTCTTTCCTTCTTTCCTTCTTTCATTCTTTCTTTCTATCTAACTGTCTGCCTATCTGCCTGCCTATCTGCCTGTTCCTATCTGTTTGCTTGTGTGGATGTATGGATGTGAATGTACGCTAACTTATTTTTATTTTTCTTTGCGGTTTTCGCTTTTCATGTTTATTATCAGGCTTAAAAATTTCTTTATAAAAAAAAACACTAGCAATCACTAGCACAAGAAAACAACAAAACAAAAAGAATCCAATATCAATGGGTGTCAGAGACAAACAGACAGAGGAGTAAAGGATAAAGGGAGAGACAAAATTTTGTCACCAACATATTTATGATAATTCATGCGAAATACCAGGCAAACAGTTTCGCTGTGGCAGGAAGGCTCGATATGTAAAAATGACAAAAATATATTGTATATAAAAAAAAAAGGGAAGGAGAAGCACAAAAGAGGAGATAGGAAAATGGAAAATGTGATATAAGAATAAAATTCTATGTACACGCAAATATAACAACTAAAAAACAAAAGGGGGAAGAGATAGGAATGATAGAGGAGGTAAAAAGAAAAATGAGAAAGAGAGTTTAGTGATGAGGAAGCGAAAAAAAGGCAGGGGGATTCTATTCTTTCTACTCCGCTCCTTTTTGTCTTCTTTGTCATCATGTGTTTCTTTTGCATCTTCTTCTTCTCCTTTTAGTGTTAAATTACGCTTCAGTTAAGCTGAACGAAGTTATAATAATAACAGCAACAACTACAATATAATAAATATGAATTAAAAAAAATTAGTATAAATGAAAAAAGTTTCATTATTTAGATAAGTTTACGTATGCACATATATATGCAAACGTGTGTGTGTGTGTGTGAAAGTAGAAGTCAAATTTTTTGGCGCGCGCACTTATATGAAAACAACATACACACACACACATATATATATATATTATATATATATATATATATATATATATATATATATATATCACAAATGTATGAATAAAAATTCAAAGTAATAACAACAACTACAACATCAAATAAAACAACAGTAATAACTAAGAGAAGTAAATCATCAAACCGGACCATGAAAGCACAAACAGAAAACCATCCAGCCAGTTGTTTCAGTTGTGCTGTTACTTTGTCTATATGAATATGCATGTGTGCTACATGTGTCGGTCAATTATCAGTTAGTCATTTAAACAAGTGAACAATAATAATACCAGCACATTAGCAACACTAGCCGCAGCAATATTCAATATGAATTACATACATGAGGCAGCAACGTGCACTTACGATGACTTGTACAATTTTATATCATTATTACTTTTTTGCGTAGTTGCCATTTTTTTCACTTTATCTACATTTTTCTGTTGCTTCGCTTTTTCTTCATATATGTGTCAGTGTGTGTGCGTATATTTGAGAATAAAGATGCTTTTTTGATTATATACAAAAGTTTAGAGGAGAATGTACTTATATGTATATGTGTATGTGCGCATTTTCGTTTAGAAAAAACATACAAGCGAACACTTAAACAAGCAGGTTGACAAAGAGAGACAAGAGCATGGCCATTGTAAACATTTTACATACATGTAAATGTTTATAAGCATGTTTATAAAATAGAAGACTTGAAGCATTTTGTTGTATAATTCAAATCAAACTAAGCATCCCTCTTCTCGCGTGTGCTGTGATGGCATTTACCAAACACTTATACACACCCGCCTTCACACAAATAATACATTGAACTCAAAAACCTGATGATCATGTTAATTGACATAATCGCTTTCTGATCATCATAATTTCCATTCATAATTTTTAACATTTTATTTGCGTTAAGTGATGCAACAGGTTGTAATGAACAAAAATAGTACCGCAACTGGTTGCAAAATCTTTTTTTCGTAGACACCAACATGCTTACGTAGTTTAGGCTTACTGACAGCTTTGCCTACCACCAGTCATTTTTCATGAAATATTAACTAAACACTGCTTAGATACCTCTGATCGAACCTCATCCATTTACAAGTTCGAATAGTTAAGTTCGAAAGAACGAAGTATTAAATACTCACACTAATTAATGTGATTTTGTTTTTAATATTTAAAATATTTTCATGTGAGAAGAATCAAACATTTTTCTCTAGAGATTCTTCAAATAAATTTGACAAAGTTAAAGTGTGAAAAAAGTAGACTTATCGAAATCAATTTTAGCGTTATTAATTTAAATGTGCCAAAAAATATAATGTATCGATATGGAATGTAAGTTTATACAAGTTGATGGAAGATTTTTCGCGAATTAGTTGAAAAGTCCTGGCTCAAATGGCATGGAATTGCAAATTTTTTTTAAACTGAAAACTCAATAGTTTTCAAAGATTCATTCTCGTTTGTCTGTTTTAATTAAAAGCAAAAAAAATCTTTAAATAGAATGATGACACACAAATTGTAAGAAATGATTTATATAAGGACATTTCTAAGGGAACAACATTGTTTAGCAATATAAAATAGTTTCCTATAATATATGTATATAAAAATGTTGCTTTAATGCTGTTACTTATGTAACAGAGAGATAGAAATCACAAAACGTGAAATGTTGTTAAAATCATGTTTTTTTTTTCTTATTTTTCTTTTTTGTTTTTACATTTTGCTTGCTGGTAACACTTTACAATACGAACAGAACGCTAAATATTATGCTAATCAGGTACGACAAATATCTTAAAATAACAATAACAATGACACACAACAATCAGAATATTAAACGTACATTGCACATATCACAACAACTTCCTCCGGCCAGTAGACAAGCAGGCTAAAAAGTTGAATGATTGTAATTTTACAACATTCTAATGTGATTATTATTATTATTGTGTATTTGTATATGTATTTGTATATATGATCGCGTGTATCGCGATGTGCGTATTTATGTGACCGCGATGGTTGCCTTGCAGTGTAGTGAATAACTAAAAACTTGGCACTCGGCTTCTTTTCCACAATAATGATAATAATAAAGGCGCATAGTACTAACAACAATAACAATAACAATAACAATAATAGCAAAAACATATCATATTTTCATGTTATTATTATTATTATTATAGTATTAGAGTATTTATATGAACAAATACAAGCACACACATTCATATGTATAAACATAGATCTGTAAGTGGAGGAATTTGATAAAAATGCATAAGGCATTTTGCGTTTTACGTGTTGTGATGCCGCTTACAACACGTAAATGTTTGTTTACATTTATGTTGTAGTGTTCGATTGTGGCGTACGACCAGGCGTTCAGAAAATTTTTATCTAATAGATGATGACTTTCAACACAATGTTAATGTTGCTATTATACATGTTTGTTGAGCTACTTTCTTGCATCTGCAATAACAGCAATGTTGTTCTTGAAATGTTGAAAAGAAATGTTGATAGTGAAGTCTTTGGGAATGGCAAAATATTGACAAGGAAGTAAAGAAGAGATAAAGAGAGATGGTGTGAAAAAAGAATAATAAACTAAATAAAATATAAAGAGAGGAAAGACATTGTTAAATGCAAGCTCTTTAGAGAATTTTTATACATAATTCTATGCACCTGTAATCTCCTTAAACGGCAAAGAAATGCTTATATAAAATTTCAATAAATTGTATAACTTATTAAATATGAAACATTTCATTTGACGTTTTACATTTAAAAGGAAAATCGAAATTTTTGTTGCAAAACTATTTAAAAATAATTAAATCTCATTTGAAATTTGGCACTATTTTATATATGAATAAGCGTATTGAAAAATCGATTTCTTGTGATATTTTCGTTGGATTTTTTTTTTGGTTTTGCTTTTTTCCCTCCGTTTTAGTAGTTGAAAATTGTCGTACATTAAAATCTTTATATTCATATAAATATTTTTTCCTGTTTACATTTTATTTACGCGAGTCATGTCGCTGCATAATTTTTATTAAATTTCTATGCTTGTTAATCAATCAAAATCAAATTTTCAAATATTATCTCTAACCAACGTCAACATACAAAAATTGCATATCACAGACAAAAAAAATAAAAATAAAAACACTGCAGCAACAACGATATGGGCAGTGAGAAAAAATGGCAATTCAACAAATGCAAAAAGTACAATCAGCAGAGGTTCACACTTGAGTATCCTTCAGCACTTGGAAATGAAGGAGTGAAAATATTTATATAGAAACTTTTTAAAAGAGTATTTGCTCATTTTGGAAACAGGTCCTATAATTAATCAAAGCCATCAATTTCCATCCTTCTGAAAATGTTGTCACAATCAATACACCAGTATTTTGATAATGGATGATCATTTGGAACATAAATGGGCAGATCGTCTAAAAAAAATTATTCTGCAAATATTGTTATCATGTTCATTTGAGATGTTAAAAAACTTTTATTCTGTACTAGAAATGGTGTTAATTGTAAAAAGTATGATTCGATTAAAAATTTTCAGGCTAATTTCCCAAAAGTTTATTATCTACATACTTCCAATTACAATTGATAGAAAGGTTGGGTGATTCAATTTTGCTTCGATTTATAAAAAAAAATTAATTACAAAACCTTAAGTAATGACTTAAGTGTGGCCATTAATAACAAGATAAAAATGGCACTTTAAAATATTAAAACAACTAGATATAAAAGATTGTTATATGAAAAAAAAAATCCAGATTCACGAAAATCTCGAATATGTTTAAAATGTTCCATATTTTCAACTTCAGCATTTTTTGGGCCCAATGTACTGTTCTTGTAATGCAAGTTTTGCACAACAATTTCTTAGGCAAAGCTTTCAAAAATTATATAAAAAATATTTTGCAGTGTACAAAATAAAATCAGCTGAAGCAGTATTTCAATTTATTGAAAATCTTAAAGATTATAGGTAAAGGAATCTCTAAAATAAAATACCTAAATTATTATACATTTTTACTCATAAACATTTTCTCAATCCGATTAAAACCACTTTATATTGGACTGTCTATATTTGCCAGCCTAGCTAAACAGGGTCTGATAATTGTGTTTGGTCTTGTGTTATCAAACAACAACTCAAAATTTCTGTCATATTTTATAGATTTATTTGCCCTCAAGAACTGGGATTTTCGCAATTATTTTCTGTACATTGCACTACTTGGAAAAAAGTCATGACAGTTTGACTTATTTTTGAGTGTAATTCATATTTTTAAAAATTATAATACGCAATAGATTGGATTGTTTCTTGAATATTTTTCTATTAAAATAACTGTTTTTCAAATATTTAAAAAACTTATTGCTTTAACTTTTGATTCACATTTGCACTTTGATTCACTTTATTCTCTAACTTATTCAGTCGTTCTGGAATGTCTTGTGATTTTTGCAATTTATTGTGCTTTCCCTGCTTTCGATCATTGAAATGTTCATAGTGAGTCTAAATCAATTTCATAGTTTTAAATGTTTTGAGTTACATTTGTGATTCAACCAAAGAATCAGATACCCTGATATATCTGAAAGTTCAATACCTCACATTCAATACATCACATTTTTATTTAAAATTATTTATTTGTTATACAAATTGAATGATTATTTACGAAATTTATATTTAAATGTAATTACGTTTTATAAATAGATTTCATATAATTTTTATAGATAAAAATATAGTTATTTGTAAATGTCAGCTGCTGAATTGCCTTATGGCGTGAAAATGTTTTGAAATATTTATAAATTACTAATGATTAACAACACAAAAAATATTTAGCAATATTTTATGATGCCTTTACCCAAAACGATGTTCTGTTTGAAGAGGAGGGTTTTGTGAATGGGGGCTTTAGGTGTTAAATGAATTATTATGGAAAAAAATTAACATAATTTAAATGTTTATTAAAATTGTCTAATGAAAGACTTTTTAATATTTACTTTACATTTTTCGTATTTTTTTTTTTTAATAGAACCATAATAATAAATTGGTTTCTATTTTTGCTAATCTGAAGAAGAGAAAAGCAAATTAAAATGAGAAATTTTAATTTTTAATTTTGCTTGGAAGAAAAATTGCACTATTTTATTAAACGATACAACGATGAAACTATAAAATTAAGTTCGATACAATTTTGTTATATTTTTTATGTAAATAACTCAATCGAATGCAAGAGTTACAAAACCATGATGGTATAAATTACCTCTATCACTATTCTAATTTGATCTTTCCAGAAGTTATTATTATTTTAAAAGGAAAATCTGATAAATTTATGATTTATATCGATTTCTTCTTTTGTTTCGACCGCTCTTTCGAAGCATGTAGCATTTCTAGTGTGACGGCATTTTGATTTTTTTTCCATTGAAATGTATTTTTGCCGCTTTTCAATTATCAAAATTTAAAAGTTGGCATCAACTAAGTATCTACTGCCTAGAATGAATTGAATTTTTTTGGCTTTAAAGTTCTTAAAACTGAAGTTAACTGTTAGAAATTACAAATCAGAATTTATTCGAAAAAATCGATATGAGTTTTGTCTAATCTAAATATCGCAATTTTTATATCTACTTTAATCAAATTTAGCGTCAATGCTCGTTAACCGCAAGATGAACTTTATCGGATCGATAGCATTATTTTCACGGCGCTATTTAAGAACATACCTTTTTAAATAAAAATATCGTTGCAAGAAGGAAAAATCAGTCATCATCATCGATTATCCTTTTAAGTTTGAAAATTAAACGACAAAAAATTCAAAAGTTACCTCAATAAGATTAAACGAAATTAAGGCCCGGAAGCCAGGTCCCTGACCTGGCTGTAGCGTTTTTTATATTGTTTCTTGCCCTTTTTTCTGCCTAAATTTATGCACGTACACAACTTTTTGTTCACAATTGAGTCAGGAGAGGTAATGGAAATATTTACAAAAAAAAAGAAAAAATAAAAACTTAATAAAAAAAAAAGAAGAAACGAGAAATGAGAAAGCATTAAGAAAACTATTACGTGAATTTTTGTAATTATTAACACACAATTCGAATTGACCAGTAACATGAATATTAAATTCACTTAGGACAATTTCCATTCGAAATATATAAATTTTGTTGTTGCTGCTGTTTTTGCTATTATTATACTATTATGATGGTTTCATTAATTATTCTATAATAATGTTTGGCGATTACTCAAGAAAGTAGATGTACATCCAAATGTAAGTAAGCTGAATGGAACTTTGGTATGCTTAGATTTAAAAATATTTTTCTCTGCCCCTCCTTTTTGGGGGCAACCACTCCCGAGAAGCACCTGCTCAACTGGGAGTGGCTCATGAGATGGTAGTTGTTGTTCCATTACCATCAGGGTTCATCATGAATCACTGGTTCAGATCCAAAGTTTTAATTTGATACCACGGGATCACCAGTTTTAATATGGCCATTGTGGTGATATTGAAGATGGCTTCGTGGGGGCTGTGGTGCCCACATCGCGGGCACCAACATATATACGTTTGTCGTACGGGGTCCCATTTCCCTGTGTAATATGACTACCAACGCTAGCGCACATTATGTACATTTGTGTACCATGCATTTGAGCCTTCACGGCAGGTATGCATGTAAAACACTCACTGCAATGCCTCTCCTTTTTGATTTGGCAAACGTGATTTCAATTTCAGATGTTCCGGAAATTTATCATTTTCATTTGTAATTTGTTTTATTGCTTCCGAATAATCAAGCATTGGTGATAAAGGTCGTGATGTTCGAACGCAAGTCACCTCTTGAAAACCTTTTTCAAATAAGCGAGGAATTAGTGAAGTAATACCCAATATGAGGACACACATTCCATGAACAGATTATCCAAAGCATATCACACGCTTTTGTAATAAAAATAATTTAAATAATTGTAACATTTTGTGGCACCAATGTAGAATTACTTCACGTAATGATAAACCCAAAGCCCTTTTTTTTGGAGGCAACCAGTTCCGAGAAGCACCTGCTCAACTGGGACTGGCTCATGACATTGTCGTTGGTGATGCCGGCGATTAGGGGGCATCATGAGTCACGAGATCCGACCAAAGATTTAATTTGGTACCAAGAGATCACGGGTTTTAATAAAGCCAATCTTGGTAATATTGAGGTTGGCTTCGTGGGGGCTGTGGTACCCATATCATGGGCCTTGTTCGTTCAAACATATATGTGCTTGTCGTGCAGGGCCCCATTTCCCGAATAAAATGGGTAGCTGGATAGGCTTATTGAGCTAACCAAACTAAGCAAAGGAGTAATGCAAAAACTCCGACTCTAGATACCAAAGAATAAGCCATGTATATAAGGTGCAGTATAGGCTTTAAATTGGAAGCTACTCGTGACGGTAACACCAACGGACGGACGGACAACGCATCAATGTTAACACCAACGTTAGCATCAACGCTAGCCCCCATTCATACATTTGTGTACCATGCAGTTAAGCCTTCACGGCATGAATGCATATAAAAACACATACTGAACTGCCCCTCCTTTTTATTAAGCTGTGATCGAGAGCTTCATTAATTTATGATTTATTTATGTTTATATCTCTGAAAATATCGGGGTTTTGATTATCATAATAAATATGTTTTCATTAATATTTCACAAAATTCAACATAATTTTGTTGTTGTTATTTAATGTTTTGCGCTTTGCATGTTAAAAATATAACAATTCAATTAAATATTTTGAAAGGCTGTTTATTGTGGAGTAGTATCAAAAGCAGCATGACCAATTAGTGCATTTAAATTAATTGGCCAAAGCGCGTTTTTTCATTTCTTTGATTTTTTACTTCTTTGCTGTCCTTTTTTTTCCTTCCTTTATTATTTTCTATTTCATTTTCTGTTTCCTTCTGTATCTCTCTCTCACTCTCTCTCTTCTCCTTCTCAAAATATTTCTGTGTCATTTAAATGGACCATTTGTGAGAAATTTTAAGCATTTTCAGCGGTTTTAATAACCGAACTGCATAAATTGAAATCATTAGTCAATTTAGATCTGTCCGTCCGCGTACTACTGCTTTGCAACTGAGGTATTATCATAAAATTTTTTAAATTGTTTTATTTTTAGAAATTCGGACAAGGACGGAAATGTCTCACAATTTATTTTTGTATGCGGAGTCTTATTAAAAAAAAGTAAAACTTATAATTTATAAAAAAAATTGATAATCTTTAATCAAAATTGGCACAAGTTAAAATTTTGATAAATAAATCGTATTAAGATGTACTTAATTACGAAAAAAATCAATTTATCCTTTTGGAAGCTGAACTGTGCGAAACTTTTCACTTTCTTTTCACTTTTTTTTTTTTTTTTGTAAATTAAGTCATTTTATAATATTTAAGTGTTTTGCCAGAAATGGTGTAGCGACTTAAAGAAACGGTACCAACTGCCAATTATCAAATTGTTCATTTATTTGTAAGGTTATTAAAATGAACATAACAATTTTATAGTTAATCAAGCATGTAATGTCTTAATAAACACTTTCACCTTCACCACAACACACATGACAACGCTTTTGTCAGTCACCCTGCTACACTCACTTTGTGCTTATGTGTAATGTGTATGCATACACTTTACTTGCTGATAAAACTCTTTCACTTATTCTTCGTTGCAATTTATTAACGTGCATTCATTAAAATAGAAAAAAAAGCGCTTTGACATTGAAATGTTAAAATTGAAACGTTTTATATAGATTTGAGAAGCACAAATTATCGTTTGACAAAAAAAAAAAAAAAAAGTGGTACATATAAAATAAAATGAAATGCAAGATCCAAAGAGTTTAAAATTATCTTATAGAATCGCAGTGATAACAAACCAAAAAGAAAAACAATCAAATAAAATAAAATAAAATAAAAAAAAAATGAAAAGGAAAGTAGAAGGAGGTAGAAATCAAAATGATATCGATAAAAATTTTACGTTTACATGTTTAAAGTAAAACTTAATTGTAAATTAATTAAATGGAATATTACGTATAAGTTTGAGTGTATATCAGATAGCAAGGCCATGAATTTAAAAAAAAGCACGGAAAAGAAAATAAGAAATGAAACAACATTTGCGAAGCTTAATTTATAAAATTTATACTCTGCTTAAATTTTATATATAAATTACTCATACGCAGTGTTGCTAAGAACTCTTAATGTTATTATTTTTGTTAAATAGCATTGAATAATCCAGGAAACCTTTAATTTAGATTATATTGATGTAATAAAATAACATTTCAACATATTACAACTAATCGTACGGAAATTAAAAAAAAAATTATACACATCAGCATTAAAATTTTGTAATATATTTTATGATAAATTTTATGATATGTTATAATATGTTTTGATAAATTGTCTTTCATCAGGTTCATCAAGTTGAATGGTTTAAATTGTTGAATCAATTAAGCAATATCACTTTCGCTTTATCATTATAAAAATGATAATTCTCTTAGTAAGTAATGTAATTTGAAATAATGTGAAATAATTTGAAATTCTAATCTATTCTATATTTATTCTTAAAGGATCAAAAATGTCGAGTTCACTCTTTATAAATGCATCTAACATTTTATATCATTTCCTGGTTTGTAAATATTTTGGGGTAACATATTATAAATTTTATGATGATCAATGATAAATTTTATGACAATAACTAACAACTAAGTTTTGTAATAATAAATTATATATAAGTTATATGATAATCTATTAAAATTTTTTCATTGAGTCTCAAATATTCTTAAATTAATAAATTAGTTTTAAATTAATAAATTAGTTGCAAATCATAAGTAACTTTCATAATCTCATAATTTTATGACAATAATTATTACTTCTTATAGTGAAAATTTATGTAAAACATTAGTGCAATGAATGATATTGCAACTTAAAATTACTTAAAATTATATTGATATTTTATTTTATGATATGTCACAATTTCTAATTTTTTTGTGAGTGCTTTATAAAAAATTGACGTTTATGCGACATTTATTCGACTTTTATTCGACTTTTATTTATTCGACTTTTATTTATGAGGTAATGAGAGAATTATTTATGAGATAATGCGAGAATTTATAGAAATTTTTATTGAACTATTCTTCTAGTAATTGAAACACAACTGACATTTTATTGGGAATAAACAAAAAGTGAGATTATAAAAGTGAAATTATAAAAGTTTTGCCGAAAGCTTAAGTAGTTTGAACCACTTTCGGAAAGTGGTGGTTCTTCGAATGCCGTAGATCTTTAGAAATTTATTTAATTAATGCATATCGCTGCTGTAACGCTATGGATCATGCGGTAAAAGCAACTAACCGAGGTCGTCCTTGGAATACATTACGTTTTGAAAATGATGAATTAGAAGCATTGTATCAGCGTTATACATTAAAATTGCAACGCTTCTCGGTATTGGGCGTAATCACTTTAATGCTGGTATTATGCGGTGCTATGGCCATTTTATCATTCGTTTATAATGCACTTCTTAATTTTCATGTAAGTTTTGAAATTAATATTTTTTTTCAATTGAATTATAATGCAACTAAACTTTATTTGTAATTTTGCTCTTTATTTATGTAGAACGTTTTCAACACGACTGTTTGTTTATTATTTGCCATTGTATTAATATTATTACAATGCCGCATAATACGTGATCATCATTTACCTTGCTTATGTTATGGCATATTATTGTTTGCTGCTGCCATTTGTTTTGTATCAATGCCAATAATGGGAGCAATTTTTCCAGTTGATACAAGAGAGGTAAATTTTTTTTTCTTTACCTTTATTTAAACTAAACTTTAAATAAGATTTTTGGTTTTTTTTTTTTTTTTTAAAAATTTTTAAATATATTTTCCACTGATTTATTATGCTTTATATTTATCGCTTTTATCGTTAGGTGATGGCTGAAGGAGTTTGGCAAATAGTTTTTGTTGTATTTTTAGCTTATGCCATGATGCCCATACAAATTTGGGAAGCTTTTTGTTTCGGCATCATTTACCATTGTTACATGTTTCATTAACTGTTTATAAAATATTTACAAATTCATTTCGTTACTTGGAATATAATCAGGTAAAATAAAAAATTTTGCAAGGAAAAAGGAAAACCAAATGAAAGTCTTGCACTTTAAAAAGTTCTTTGTGTCTGTGAAATGTTTCTCGTCTATTTTGAATGAAAAATTAATAAAATTAGTTAAAAGTTTGAAAAGTTCTTGAAAAAGGGGTTCCAAGAAATGGATCGATTTGGTATAAATAAATCAATGTTCTTCTTTGTACACATTTTCTTAATTGTTCCACATAAGATCTCTTCATATAACATTTTCTAAATAAAAAGGCCCTTTGCGCAAAATGCTTGTAAATTTCATCAATTTCGTCAATTTTGTCAATTTTTACTACCTATTTCATTGTTAAGTTAAACTTTGATATGCCTTTTGACCAAATTTTATATTTGAAGAGTTATGGCTTCTAGTAAAATAGTCGGCTCTGATTAAAGCCAATAAAAAAATGATCCTCTTTAATTTAATATGGACTTGTATGCCAAATTTTATGAAAATGTTCTGCAAGTTGAACTATGAAGTAACATCAGCCAGATATCCAAATAGATTGATTGATAGGTTGTTGCCAATTCAAAAAGTGCTCGACTCATTTGGCACAATAAAAAAGGACAATTATCGGAAACATCTTTTACTTCTTTTTTTTCAGCTAATTGCCAATATTGTTATGTTTATTGGTGTTAATGTGGCGGGTTTAGTTGTCAATGTCATGATGGAACGGGCTCAACGTAGAGCATTTTTAGATACACGAAATTGTATAGCGGCCCGTTTAGAAATTCAAGATGAGAATGAGAAACTTGAAAGATTATTATTATCGGTATTACCGCAACATGTTGCTATGCAAATGAAAAATGATATATTATCACCAGTGGCTGGACAATTTCATCGGATTTATATACAAAAACATGAAAATGTCAGGTATGAATGATGATATTGATGATGATAAAAATTCTTCAAAAATTCATTTTACACTTTAATGGGAAAGTTTGATGAAGACGTTTGCCATAAGTAGCAGCCTTTTCAAGCATATTTTCATGGCAATCTTTTTATTTTATTTATTTTATTTTATTTTTATTTGGAATATTTTAATTCACTTTCAATTAAAGCATTTAATTTTCTCTTTGGGTTTATATTTATTATTTATTACGTTCTATTTTCTAAATTTATATAGTATTAAATTTAACCATTTGTATGCATTGTATGCAAAATAAGTATGGCAGATTAACAGATTGATTGATTGACGTAAATCAATCATGAATGCATTTGAAATTTTATTGTAATTGTAGTAATTGCCAATTTTCATTTTTAATTTTGTTTGTTTCTTTTTCTTAATTTAAATAGACAAAATTGCCAAAAATATATTTAATATTTAACTAATATGTTCCCTAAAATGTTTCAATTAAAATGTTCTACATGAGAGATTTCTTGCGAAAAAGCCATGTGTCGAAATATTATTGAATATTTTTAATATAAAATCTGATGACAAAAATTAAAATGAACTTTTTTATGCTGGAAATTTTCTTTCTTTACATATAAATTATTATTCTAACTAAAATCTTATGTTTTTGCCTTTCTGCTTGATTTTCATTCGTATTATATAACAAAATCCATATTTAGCATATTATTTGCCGATATTGTGGGCTTCACGGTTTTATCATCGCAATGTAGTGCCCAAGAATTAGTGAGATTATTAAATGAATTATTTGGTAGATTCGATCAATTGGCCCATGTGAGTTAAAAAATAAAAATTCAAAATATATAAATTAATTTGAAATTGAAATTGAAATTCAAATTGAATGGAATTTAAAAGAATAAATATAAAATTCTTTTCTGTTCGTTTTTTTTTCTGTTTGTTTGAATTACACCATAAATTTTTTTAAGGATAATCATTGTTTGCGTATAAAAATTTTGGGTGATTGTTATTATTGTGTATCAGGATTACCGGAACCTCGCAAGGATCATGCCAAATGTACTGTAGAAATGGGTTTAGATATGATTGATGCGATAGCGTAAGTTTTCATTAATAATTCTAAAAAAATACATTAAAAAAAATTTATACATTATTTTGATTTCGATTTCATGAATAATAACAACAACAACAACAATAATAATAATAATAATAATAATAATAAATAAATAAATGAAACCAGTTCTGTTGTAGAAGCCACCGATGTTATGTTGAATATGCGTGTGGGTATACATACGGGTCGGGTACTGTGCGGTGTGTTGGGTTTGCGTAAATGGCAATTTGATGTTTGGTCCAATGATGTTACATTGGCCAATCATATGGAATCGGGTGGTGAACCAGGCCGTGTACATGTTACACGTAATACATTGGACGCATTATCCGGTGAATATGAAGTTGAGGTGGGTCATGGTGATCAACGTTCATCATATTTACGTGATCATGCTGTTGATACATTTTTTATTGTGCCACCACCACATCGCCGTAAAGTAATTATTTGTTATAATATGTTCTACCATTCGGAAAATCATTTAATTTCTTTTGGACATTTTTCAACTTGTACTTTGTTACAATTCATTTTTTTTTTTTATATACACAAGTATGTGGCATGTTCGTAGTTTACGATTAATAGATAACATCATTTCAAATGTATTTTATTTATTGACTATCGAAGGGCTACCTATCTGATTCAAGCAAAGCAAAAATTATGTAAAATATTGTTGAGCATTGTAAGACTGCAATTGATGCTAGCCAGAGAATACTAACGCATTGGGTCAATGATAGTTTATATTTCTCATATTTGATTGACTATTCGTGATAGTAAATTATTGATTGTAAGAAATTTTGCCACTTCCTTTTTATTTTTCTTGCAAAATTAATTGATCTTCCGAATGATGTAATAAAATCGATAAATAAAATCGATTCGATAAGATACATTAACCGATTTTCTCTTTTTGATATAATTTGCATATAATTTGTAGCCTTTAATGTTGAATACATTGGGTGTACGTTCGGCGATTGGTTCAAGGCGCAAACTATCATTCCGCAATGTATCGAATGTTGTGATGCAATTATTGCATACTATAAAATTTTCAGAGCCAGTACCCTTCTCGAATATAGCCACTGGTTCATTTCCCTCATCGGCTGGCAGTTCAGGACCACGGAGCAGTAATGCTGATGGCAGCCATTTAGAGAAACATTCTCGAAAGGTAAACATTTTTTATTCTAATTTCTTTGTTCTTTTTATCTGTTGTTGAGAGTTGCCCCGTATATTTTCATTGTAAAGTTTTTGTTTTAAAATATTTTACATAAAAAAAAATAATCCATAGAATAAAGTACGAATGAAACTTAAAGATATTTATGTAAAAAGCATGCTTTTGAAATGATATTAAAATTATGTGGAAAATTTGTTAAAATATTTTTATTAAAATTTATTCATTTATAATTTTCGATTATAATTTGCCTTTCATTTAAATTTTATCTTCATAAAGATTATTTCAAAACAAAAACAATAAATAGAAAAAAAAATAGATCTCCTTCGTTCCATGCTCAATGATCCATAAAAAATGTTTGAAAAATGTTCTTGCGTATTTTTTTTGTACAATTAAAAAATTGTTTCTTTCTTTATTTTTTTTTTTGCTATTTTTTATCTTATTATAATTTTTATTTTCATTTGTACTGGGGTTTAATTTGATTAACTTTTTTTTTATATAAATATCTAGTTAGCCTTATCCTTATTCTCTATTCTACCCTTTCTTATATCTCTTATTTTCTTTTCATTTATTTATTTTCAGGATGCGGTAAGTTCTGTCATTCTTTGGCTGTATACATTTAATTTATTTATTTATATTTTTGTTCATTCATAAGATTTTTATTTGTGAATATATTTTATATGTAACTACGTTTTCAATATTTCAAACTTTTTATTCTTGAGGTACTTTGTAAATAATTTCTATAATTAGTTACTAACGATTCAATAATTTTCAATTTACAGATAACGAATTACTTTTAATGTAGTTCGTCCTTTTTTCGTTTGATCTGAGTTTGATATAGTTTCGATTTAGTTTAGTTTTCGAAATATTTTTCATGTGCAATTTTCCCATAAAACTTTAATAGACCTATTTAAAAGAGTGTTCCAATTGGCTAGAGCCAAATATATTAAATATTCACCACCCAAACATTTTATTACTAATTCGAAGTTTCTTTATTTTTACAGTAAAAATTTCGCATTGCCCTTGAAATATTTGCTCAAATTTTCTATAATTTATTTTTCATAATGATTCCTCCTAATTTGTCATGGCCTTTGGTCGGATGGACAATTCTAAAGTCTATATAACATATTTTCCAATAATTATTCGATTTGGGGCAATGCTTTTGGCAAATTCATAATTTCTTAAAATTCTAACAATAATGCAATAAGGTTTCCAAGTTGTAATGTTTTCACTATTATGTCTTAATTAAATAATATCAGAAGTTGGCTCGTGCTCGTTCAGAATTTTACGTGAAAACTTGAGCATGTATGAGTTATTTTCAAATTAGATTTTACAGTAGCTAATCCACAAGTATGATTCTGGATGCCGCTTTAGAATGTTTGAATAAACAATCAAGCTTTTTTGGTGGCATGATCTGGAGGGATAGATCGATTATTAAACACCTGAATCGAGAAAGAAAGACCAATTTAAAGTGGGTACAACTAAAAGCAACGGCTGACTGTAGGAAGTGAAGAAAAAAAAAAAGAAGAAAACAAATGGACTTCACGTGGATTTATTAATCTACGTGAATGCCACACTCCATGGAATGTTTGTGATAAAATGAGTGCATTAACTCAATCTCTGGATGGTGAATAGACAAAGAATACAATAGAATAAAATAGAATTAAAATAAAATTAGAATAGAATGAGAATGGAGTTAGAATAGAATTCAAATAGAATTAGAATGGAATTAGAGTGGAATTAAAATGGAATTAGAATAAACTTAATAATAGACTAAAGTAGAATAGTATAAAATATTATTCCTTGATTTAATCATTTATTTTTTTTATTGTATTTGTTTTTTCTTTTAACGTATGTTCTAATAATTCTTAAGTGTACCGTACATATTTATGTTTATGTGAATGTTTATAATAATTTAGGTTACACGTCTACAAAAAATTTTACATGCACCAACACCAGTCTTTGGCAGCGATAATGTTACCATATCAATAGGAACAAATTCAAATTCAACTGCGAACACAATTAGTCATTTACATAGACAAAATCTTAACAATCAATCTAATAAAGTGAGAATTTATAATTAATTTATCATTAATTTAATGTGTTCAATTCTAGTAACAACAATTACAACAAGAATAATTAATAATAATTAATAATAATAATAATAACAATAAGAGCAATAACATGATCGTTTACTTTTCGTTAAATATTTTCATAATTTAAAATGGCTTTTCGAACATTTGCCCCAAAAATATTACATTTTATTAAGTACACGCTATTTCGTTTAATTTAAAAGAAATTATTTTTATAATTATACATTAGTAAAGGAATTAAATTCGTATTTAATTTTTCATTGATTTACTTTTCTGGAATTATTAAATATTTTATGTATTTATTTAATTTGTCTTAAATTTTCATATTTCGTTTTTATTTCGTAAAAATAATACTTAGCAACGAGAACCATATTTATTGCTAAATGTTCAAAATAAAAATATAACATGAATAATTTATGATATTTTATTACATTTACTGATTTTAAGTTTAGCTTTAATATCTTAAATTCAAGCATGCATGCAAGAATTTAAATTACATGTGCATCCTTATATTACCTTTAGCTGTTACAAAGTATACTCTTTTAAAAATAGGAAAAATTAATGAAAACATAAGAAGAATTTGTTTCTACAAGCGCTCGTTTACATCCAAAACGTAACAAAGACTTTATACTTTTGAATGCTGAGATTTTAACCATCGATGCAACATCGTTCAATCTGAACCGTTAACAGATCTGCCTGAATGACCTTCCTCGTTATATTATATCGTTATACTTTGCTACGAAGCTCCATGTTGAATATTCTCCAACGTTTAAAATAAAGTTTGTTACTCAGTTATGTGTTGATGTAAAGAAGAACGCCTTAAAGAGCAATTAAAATTGATTCATATTTATACCACCCTTAGTTTAAATTAAAATACTTTTTTTTTTAAAAGAAAAGAATTCTGTGCTCTAAAATTTTACTTAAATCGGTACAGGGATGCCAAACTTCCGGTCCTCTTTTGATTAACGTGATACTTTTCACTTAAAAAAAAAATTTTTTTTTTAAACTATTGTATACGAAATGACGTGATGCAAGTGTTTGACACCTACCTATAGGCTGTTGGAAAACTTTTATATAAATCGGCAGACAGGAAAGCAATATTTTCCTATTTTTATATACGATCAATAAATGAAAATTCCCACTCACTCATTGTAAATCCAGCTTTTTTATAAATGTTCATTTGCATAGAGCTCATAAATCATTTGCTTAACCACATAAACGTTGAAATTGCATATTATTTTAGATGGAAAAAAATTTAATATATTTTGTTCTTGTTCTATAATTATTTCTATATAGTTAAAAGTTGCTGATAAATTTAAGCGACCATTTCGTAAACGTCACTCGGCCATACATCATCAACCGACAAATCGAGTTAATCGTTTTCTATCGCAAGCAATAAATGCCCGTTCAGTGGATTGTGAGAAATCTGAACATGTAGATCGTATTACATTGAAATTCCGTGAAAGCGATAAAGAACGTGAATATCGTAAAGATTTCGATTTAGGCTTTACCACCGCCATGGGCTGTTCATTATTGTTATTAATATTAACAGCAGCTTTACAAGTAACTGCCTTGCCTAGAACTTTGATTCTATTGTTACTTTTTTTAACGGCCTTCGTATGGATTTGTGCAATATTAATGTTATTATTGGCAGTACGTTTAAAATGGATTGCATGGGATTTATCACAAAGTTTTTCCTTACGCATGGCCATCACAATATTCACCATCGTTCTAATATATTCAGTTGGTCAAGTGAATGTTGTACGTAAATCCAACTATAATTATCTAAAAATTATGGTTCCATTTAATGAAATCTAAGAAATTTTTTTTTGTCTTTTGCTTTTTGCTTTTCTTATTATTAGTTTACTTGTGTCTCTGATCATCCATGTTCAAGTAATTTGACTGTACCAACTGTGCCCACTTTGGAAGAGGATATTTTAAGGCTAATACATCAAAATGAATCTCATCGAAAATGCTCTTTACCCCAATATGTTTCATTGGCGGCAACATTTGCCTTTCTAACTGTTTCAGTATTTCTAAGGTAATTTATCTTCTAAAATAACAAAAAACAAAAAAAAAAAAAAAGAGAAAAAACAGAAAAGAAATCACAGTGAAATGTCTAACCTGCCGTTTTACTGATTTAAATTGATTATTCTCTAAATTTAATTTTTTACAGATTACCAATTATTTTCAAATCATTACTTATAATTACGATGGGACTAATTTATGGCCTATTTATAGAATTATCACATACGAATATTTTCGATTGCTATGACAGTCGTCTCAAGTAAGTTATACCAAGCAATGAAACTAATAATTATTACTAATGTTACAATATTACAAAATTCACTTTCATTAACATATTTTCTATATTCCATATTCTATGTTCTATAAAAATAGTGCTTTAATTCCGCTTCATTTGATTTCATTGGCTCGTATAATTATATTCATGATTGCCATATTAGTGCATGGCCGTTTGGTAGAATGGACGGCACGTTTAGATTTTTTATGGCAATTACAAGCATCGCAAGAGAAAAAGGAAATGGACGTTTTACAAGAATCGAATAAACGTATATTGCATAATTTATTGCCAGCCCATGTAGCAGCGCATTTTTTAGATAATCAATTTCGTAGCAATATGGTATTTTTTAAAATATTTTAAAATTTCAATTACATTTAATGTTATTGCTTTTGTTTTTGTTTTTGTTTCTGTTTTTTATTGTTGTTACCATTACATTTTTTAGGAACTGTATCATCAAAGTTATGCTAAAGTTGGTGTAATTTTTGCCAGTGTACCAAATTTTCATGAGTTCTATACAGAAATGGATGGCTCAGATCAGGGCTTGGAATGTTTACGTTTACTCAATGAAATTATAGCCGATTTCGATGAGGTCAATTCACACAAATTACTTTTCTCAATTAATCATTGCAACATTATAATTTTATTTTTCCATTTTCGGGATATTAATAATGCCATTTTTATGTGTAATGAATTTATAAGGTCGATTAACTCAAAATTACTTTCTGTATAGATTGAGACATGCCCGTCTGTTCATCTCTCCATGTATTCTTATCATAAAATGTGAAATATAAGTCGTAATTTTAAAAATATTTGAAAACAACTTGGGTTGGGGAAAGTGTTTTGGCCAACCAGCAAACGACATTGTAAATAATATTTTATTTTGTAAAAAATTGCTTACTGAAAATCGCTTCAAAATTTGTTTTTCTTTTATATCAAAACCAAGCAAACATTTTTCAAATTTGGTCTACAACGCTCCAAAACTAAAATTTTTTTTTAGTAACCTCACTAAATTTTTTGAACAAAATTAAATTAAGCAAATTGAATTGGATTGGAGGGCATATAAGTGTCGGCTCTTTTCTCTCCATAACATTTTTATTTGTTTCCTTTTTCAGTTATTAAAGGAAGATCGCTTTCATGGCATTGATAAAATTAAAACTGTGGGCAGTACTTATATGGCTGTTGTAGGCTTAATACCTGGTATATCATCCTTACTTTTCAAATTTAATTAATAATCAAAAAAAAAAAACACTCATCTGAATGATAAATTTTTTACATTCCTTAATAGATTTTAAAATCAATGCAAATGATGCGAATTCTGTGAGACGTCATATGACTGCATTAGTGGAATATGTTAAAGCTATGCGTTTGTCATTACAAGAAATTAATAGTCATTCATATAATAATTTCATGCTAAGAGTTGGTTAGTCTACTCTTCTTTTTCTTAACCAGATAAATTGTTTTATATATATATTTTTTTTTAAATTATCTGGTTTGGTATTGTTTAGGCATTAATATTGGACCAGTTGTGGCTGGTGTGATTGGTGCTCGTAAACCTCAGTATGATATTTGGGGTAATACGGTGAATGTCGCCAGTCGTATGGATTCAACTGGTATACCAGGCTATACACAAGTCACACAAGAAGTGGTCGATAGCTTGCAGGGTTCTCATTTTGAATTTAGGTATTTAATAATATAAATTTTATTAGAGATCCATTTCAATTTTCAATAAAATTTAATTTGATTACTCATTGATTAAATGAATTTTGTAGATGTCGTGGCACAATAAAAGTAAAAGGTAAAGGTGATATGATTACGTACTTTTTAAATGATACATCTGCAAATGGTTTTAACGGTGAAGTGCGCAATGCTTTAATTGGAAGTAATGCTGTATCAACACATGTGGCAGTAACAAATCAATCGCAACATGTGGATTATTTTTCATCAAAGACATCATCATTTAATGTTCACAATCCAGATACGTATGATATTAAAAAAGATGTTGGCAACATGTTGGCGAAACATTTACCAAATCAATTAAATCATTTAAATGAAGAGCAGCAACATTTATTACAACATATGCAAACGCAACAGCATCATTTGCAACAGCAACAATTGCATCGTTTAAATAATAAATTACAAAAGCAGCCATTTCAATTAGTGAATGGAGGTTTGCCAAATATTTGTGAGAATGCTCATGATAATGAAAATAATGGCAACGAATTGAAAAATTATGGCGGCCTCAGTAATTATGTACAACAACAGCAGCAACAAAAGCAATTACATCAACGACATAATTCGAGCTCTTCAGTAAGCAGTATGGGCTTACAAATGACAAATCCAATGGGACGTAACCAAGTGACCTCATCATCATCCAACTCTTTAGCTTTTAAGAATGGTAATATCTTAAGTAATCATACCCCACCGCCAACATTAGGACCAACAGCTTTATCTTCGGTAATGTTACGTGAACAATTTAATATTATTGAAAATCCTAGCAATAGCAATTGTTATGATTGCTATAATAATCCTACACAACAACAACAGCAACATCATCAACAACATTCTAATTTTCAGCTTGAATCGTATGCTCCATTAGAGAATTTTCGTAATCATATAGATGGTGGTAGTGGCATTCCAAACAATCCTAATAAACGTGATCAAATGCATGCTCCAGCATCCGCTACTGCTATGGATACAAATAGTGGTGCAGTTGCTACTAATTCTCACAATAATATAACTAATATCAACTATAATTACAATAATAAGCAACAGCTGTCAGAACAACAGAGCCAGCAATTGCAACAATTTCGTCAAATTAATAATCATAATAATCATAATTTAAATCGTCAACATCATAATTCAGTTCATTATAATCAGCAACAGCAGCAATATCAGCCACATCAGCCACATCAACCACATCAGTTAAATCATAATAATCCAAAAATATCTGCATCTCCATTATCGTCGTCACCATTATTATCTCATAAAAATTCCACTAATCATTTCAATAATTATAACAATTGTCGGGAAAGTGAACCATTATTATTGCATGCTACCCAAACAACAGCCAAGGTGAGTGTTCCTATCGCTAATCTTCATTACACTGATCAACATATTGTTAACACCATTAATAACATAAATATTGATCAAACAACAGATGATGGCTTCCATCATGATTTCAAATATATTGATTTAGATGAAACTCAAATTTAAATAAACATTATCAATATGTAAAACAATGTAATTTAATTGGAATTCATATTTTAAATATCCATCACTCAATTATATTCTGCTTAATGGGGCATAATCAGTTTTTTCCAATGAGCAAATTATATCTAAAATTCTAAATTAAAATTTTTGGAATTTCGCTGTTATATAAGTTGTCTTTGTTAACACTCATTGGAATATTGCCCATACCGATTCCATTTTGAGATAAATATTTTAGAATTATTTTAGAATTTTAGATTTTAGATTTCAATTAAGTACGATTTCTTACTAATGCGTGGTGATTTTAGTTTAAATTGTGTTATGGGCATGACCTACAAACGTTTAGTCATATAATCAATATAAATTCAATTGAGAATTACCAACACTTTTTATTACTTTTTTTAAAGTCGATTTTCTGATATTCACGACCGAAAAATTTTTTCCGATGCATTACTGCTCATAATTACGCGATTTTGATACTTTATTCTTGGTGCCGCAAGCATTTTAAGTAAATTAGAAGTTGCCTATCATTTTTTGGGTTTTGGGTATTAATATCAAATATCTAAAAATGCTTTGAAAAATATTTAATGCATGTATGTGTATAATGTATTTCCTTAACGTACTATAAATGACAAAAAACTTGTAATCTTTTTTAATTTTTAAAAGTGTAATGAAAGTGTGGCATTTGCTTTACAAAAAATATATAGAGTTCGCAAAAAAAAAAATAAAAATAAAAAATAAAATAAAATAAAATTGTAATTTATCTGTGTCTTCCTTTCAATTTCTTTTACTATCTTTCTCTTTATCTTTATCTCCTTGTATTTGTATTTGTATAATGAAATTAATTGAATGCTTTCTTCGTATATCTTTGAATTGCAATTTACTACAAAAATGGTAAAATATTTTACCCCAATAATGCATTAACCTTCATTTTTATGTATGTATGTATATGTATATAAATAAATGGGAAAATTCATCAATGTGTTTGTATTAATATCATAACGTCATACCTTAACGAATTAACTGACTTAATCTAGTTAATGCCAATGCAACAACAATCACATCAACAGCACATACAACTGATGTATAATCCGACAACCAAATATACACCACCAAGTTATATGTCTCCCAATAATTTTAATAATTTACTATATCAACAGCCACAGCAGCAACAACAACAAAAACAACAAACACAACAACACCAACCAAACAATTATCAATCCTATCAAGTCCAGCAGCAACAACCACAGCAATATCATTTTCAAAATCAACAGCAATCACAATATGTTCCCACTATATATACTCAGCCACCACCATTACCGTTATTACCACCTAAACCTGGATCATTAACCTCAAATCTAAAACAAAGCACAAAACTGTTACGGACTTACTTGAAGCCACTACCAAAATTACCTTCAGAATTAGAAGAAAATCGTGAAATGTCATCCACTGATGATTTAAGTTCTCGACCACATTCACCCTCAATGAGCTCATCCGATGAGAGTTATTCAAAGACGACCGAAGGTGAAGAAGAGCATTCGCCGGCACGCTTAACAAAAACGGCAAATCAAAGTAATCCGTCACATCATCATCCTGTTAACCGTAACAATCCGTTGCAATGGTTATATCCATGCGATATTCAAGTTGATCCCACTTCACCCAGCCTTGATATGAGCAATTTAAAAGATTTTGAAGTTAGTTCGACAACAGAAAGTCAAGATCAATATACAACAACTACACAGAATAAGGGTGACTCTTGTAATAGTTTTGAATATGAAGATCACGTGGCATTAACGCAAAAACAATTGTCATCATTAACAACAACAACACCAGCAGCAGCAGTAGCAGGAGCAGGAGCAGGAGCAGGAGCAACAATAGCAATGGGAACAGGAATAGTAACAAATACAACGAAATCACCATTCGAGAGAGAATTGCAAAGACTTCTAAATGAATCATCAAGAGTTCGTGGATTAATTGGAGGAGCAACATCAAATGCGATCACCTCTAAAATACCAAAAGGTATAGGATTAGAAACAGAAGATGGAGGCCGCACTACCAGCAACAGTAGTAGTCGAAATAACATAGAGTTATGTTACTCAGGCAGCAATAGTAAATTAAGCAGTTCTAATGATTTTCATTCAATAGTACCTACAGGTGGCGAAAGTGAAAGCGTTCATGGAAATTATGGTTTAGGCGGTTCCGGTGCCAAAGGTGGTGCCAGTAGCGGAGTTCCTGGTGGCAACAATACTTTAGGTAGTAATGGTAATCTAAGTAATAATGCACCATTAAATGGCAACAATAATCTAAAAAATGTAACGCATACTATTATGATGGCCACCATACAAAATGAATTGTACTCGCCAACAACAGCCATGGCAATGGGCCATCAACAACCATCAAGAATACCAGTGAGTACCAGTTTCATGATAGCCAAACATCCAGTAGGCTTGGAAGCTATAAAAGAAATAGCACGTCAAAAAAATCCTTCAGAATCAAGTCAAATGCAAACTTCGGATACCGAATCTTGTGAAATTTTACATGAGACGCGCAATCATTTAAAATATGTCTATGATAGATGCAGAAAATAATAAATCAACCACCTCGACAACAAATGGTACAAATCATAATAATTATAACATGCAGCAACAGCCAAAGTCCCAAGCGCCTAATACACCAAATTCAACCTCAATTACAACACATAATCATAATAATGGTCACCGACATCGTTCAAGGCCCCGCTCCAAAGATTTCGAACTCGATCATAGTCATGACAGTCTCGATCAATTAGATGATAATAATGGTGAAAAGAATGTTAATCATTCAGGCCGTCATCATCGACATAATCATCATCATCACCATCATCATCATCATCATCACCATCATAATAATAATAATCATAATATAAATAATAATAATAATAATCAGAATAATAATAATAATAATCATTCTCATCAAAATCATCATCATCATCATCATCATCATAATCGTCAACGGCACATCAATCATCAGGGGAGTGAGGAGGAAGAACGTGATGATACTGAAGATAATTTAGCTGATGAAGAATTTGAAGATGATGAGGTTGGACAAGATGTACGTAAAAAATGTTTATTACCCCCCTTAATGTCCAGTCATAATCTAACAAATTCATCAAATTCAAATTCAAACGATTCACCTCAACGTAAATTTCAACCGCAAGAGCAACAGCAACAGCAAAAAACTCAACAAACTATACATTACAATAGTGAAGATGATGATAAGAATGAAAATTTAGATGATGGTCGTGTCGAATTTTTAACAAATGGTTTCAAAAATATTGAAGAGAATGTTATTAACGATGAATTGAAATATGGTGCCAATCATTTGCAATCGCTAGAATCTAATCCTATGGAAAGTCAATCAGAATGGTCCGATGAAGATTGCCGTGAAGAGATTACAGGTAAATCAAATTATTTTTATCTAATTTTTATTTAAGTAACTATTTAATGATAATAAAATAAAATTCAAAATTCAACACGCAAAATTAGGAGGTGCCGAATCAACTGGATATATAACAGATGAGCAAGGTTTAGAAAATATTTCTTTATTAAATGAAGCTGGATTAACAGATGCTGAAGCTGCTTTATCAGATGTCAATTCATTATATAATATTGCAATTGATGTTGATATAGATGATACATCATTATCGAGTCGGGCCAGTTCACGTTTATTAAGTTTAGACTCTTTAAGTGGTTTGTATGATTGCGATTGTGATAATAAAAATGATATTGCTATTGCAACAGCATCAAATAAAATATCAAATAAATTCGGTGGTACAATTCAACAATCACCACAACAGCAACAGCAACAACAACAACAACAACAACAACAACAAACACAACATTTATTGCAGCAACAAGAGTCACAAGAATAGCAGCAATAATAGCAGCAATTATAATAATAGCAGCATGAATTGAAACAACCAAGTTAATTCTAATTGCAAAGCAAAATATGAAAAAAATTCTCTAAAGCAAATATTTCTGTAGGCGGCCAAAGGTGCCCATTAATAATCGTATATTACCACCAAGCACTATAAAACGACAATATTACTATCTAAGCAGACAGATAAAGAGACGGATTTTATTTAAATGTAATTATTTAAATGTAATTCTGAATTATATGACTCAATAGAATTGCATGATTCAAGAGCTTCCTTCTAAATATTGTTAATCTTTCACATATACATCCCAATATATAATAAGTCAGAAAATTATACTTGGTTGCGGCCAAATCTTTGATAACCACCACTCAGATATTGTTTGATATTTTATGGTACCGAAAACGTAACACCAGATTTATAATTATTCGATAAAGTGATGTACAAATCATTTAAAAAACGGCAGAAAAACGTGATGTTTTATAACTTCTGTATAAAAATGAGATCTCTTGTTAGTATTATTTACATATATTTCCCTAAGTATGTCATAATTAATAAAAGTAAATCGGGTATGTTCGGCAACATCTGATTATGAAATGTTTACAGCTTGGAGAAAGTGCAATTAGCAATTTTCAAAAGACTTATGAAAAGTCTCTCTTTCACTTGACAGATTAAAAACAAACGGACCGCTCTGATCCGTGTATGCAAGTATGTTTGTACTATGGTAAAATAATAATTTTTAAAGATTTTCATTAAATATTTTTACAAAATTAGAATTATGAGTTTTTTTTATTTTTCAAAATAAATAATGAAATAACGGCGAGTGGTCGTGAAAATTATATGCTTGCGCCCGTTTTTTAATAGCGTTTATTTCTGAATTATTCACATTGATTTTATATTATTTCAAAAAATTATAATAATTTCAAAAATTGCGACTTATACTTTAATCACAAAGATACGCGCAGGCAAGCAGACGTCAAGATAGATTAACTTCGATAATTGCAGAAAATAAATCTGAATCAATCAATCAATTTATGATAAAATGTTGAAGCTACTTTAAATATTCCCCAAAAAAAAAAAAAAAAAATATTACACTTTACCTGTATTTATTTAAATTTGTATTTAGCATAAAAAATTGAACGAAATTGAAATCACAAAATTAACGATTCAAAATAATTTTCCAAGAGAAATTACAAATGTCTTGTACATGTTTATATGTCTAGATTATAGATTGTATATATATATATATATATAATATATGTGAATATTTCTATGTATGTATATTTAGGTATTTATGCGTATGAAAATGTGTTTGTTATTTTATGCACGTTTGCAATTGTTTTCCGCAAAACGTGAAAATCCTGTAGTGAAAGAATATTTCTCACAAATTTGTTCACAATTAATTTCGCTGTATATTTTTATATTTATTGTGTTATTCGTTTCATTTTATTTGACTTATTTTTTTATTTATTATATTTTTGTGGTTTATTCCTCGCAATTATCATTTTTAAGTTGCGATTCAAATATTGTTTGCACTTAAACCTTAATGTAGCCCAATTAATTTAGGTAAAGTTTTTTAATTTTTTCGATATATTTAACAACATATAATCTTTGGAATATGAATAAGCTATGTAATGAACTCAATTTAAATGAATTAATATAACAAAACTAAAAAAAGGAAAATATAAAAAAAAGAGAAAATAAAAACATGAACGAAAAATGCAAACAATTCAATTTAATAATTAATTATACTTCATAGATATTTCTCTCATGTCAAATTATCTCCTTCGAATTGCATTAAGTAATTGTTGAACATTTATTTTACTAATTATAGAGAAAAGTAAACAGAGTTATTTATTTTTCGTTTTGTAAAAATAATTAGAATTAGAGCAAACGTTTGCACGTAATTTAAGCTTTTGGCATTTTCATTTTCATTTTATTTTTTGTGCGCTCTCTTTTGTGAAAGACTTTTATAAGAAGTGACATAAAATTTTCGCGAATGTTTGTTTTTTCTTTTATATTTTAATTTAACTTGCATTACTTTTAAAATTGAATTTAAAGCTTCTTCATAATTTTCTAAAAAAAGAAAAGGATAATGTTACTCAATGAGGAGAAGAAAGTTTTACCTAACCTAAGTTTTACATCAACTCCTTAGTTCCACATGCTGTTAAAATCCATAAAATTTTGAAATGACCCAATCAAAATTATTCTTTCCCGGTCATTGCGTCTCTAAGCTAAATATTCCGCTATTTAGATGCCTTTTTAACAAATCGGAGAGTTCAGAGTCGCTAATTATTTACTTTAAATGGATAAATGGATTTTGTATTTTGTAAATCTTTTGCATGATTTGTACAGAATTTGAAGTAAAATTTCATGAAAATTTAATAGGCGTGTTTAGTCATTTGTTCATTTTCAGAAGACATTTTTAAAAATTTTAATCTTCCCTAAAGAATTTTTTTTATATTGCAAACCATTTGAAACATTTCTAGAATCATTTGGAAAAATCTTAAAAATGTAAAATGAATTGTCAATGAAATATTTACGTCTCTGAAATTGTTTATCACCAGAACAACACACAAATTTATCATTCAAAATGTTTCAGAATACAATGCAAATTAATGTGAATAATTAAATTAAATCATCAAATTGTGTATAATTAGACTAACTCAACGAATTGAAATGCTTGGTACAATTTTGCTGAAATTTTTAAGCAAATTAATTATAATATTTTGCCCATATAACTATTTCTATACTATTCTGGTTTTAAAATAGCATTTATTTGATTGAAATTTAAATATTTCAAAAAAATTTAATAACTTTAAGTAATGCTCTAAATATTTGAAATCTTTTTTGAAATTTTTCATTTCCATTTTGCCAATCTAATGAACGTTTTTCTTGGTTTATATATAAATTTTCACAAGTTGATTTGTATGAAGAGAATGAATGAAGGCAGCTGCAAAAATAAAAATCAAATATGATAAATCATATTTTATGATAATCTGTTGAAAATTTAAAAAGATTTCTATATAAATAAGCATATGAAAAGAAATTTTCGTTATACATAAATGTAATAAATTTATGTATATAAATATATAATAAAATATATATAAACACATAAAAATATAATAAAACTTATGTAAATAATGGATTATATAATTTTAAGTTTGGAATTATTTTCAATTGAAATTAATTTATTATTTTGTCAAATATTGTCATAAGGCAACAACAGTATCAATAAAACATAAATTATTTATATATGATCAAATGAATATAATTAATACTTGTGGAAATTTCTGTGTTTTTTGTTTTTTTTTTTTGGGTATTTTGATTTAAACATTAAATAGAATAAATAGAATTTGAAATTTGAAATTGAATTTGAAAATTTCAAAAGTCAAATGAAGTAGTCAGCGGCGTATCATTTTTCTAAATCTTCATAAGAAAATGTAAAAGAGCTTGGTCAATGCCAAGTCTTAGATATTTTACAGCTTTCGAACCCACCCTACTTGTTGCGATTAGGAAGTCAAATAAGTGAATTCCAGTTTGAACCAAACAAAGAATAGTAATATTTAATTATTATTTGAAATGTTTGTTATATGGGAAGGTGCTCAAAAAATGGATTAATCTGGTTCAAATTTGATACCTAGACTTTTTATGTCAAAGCACAAAACGCGTACATTAATAATTGTAATTGTGTGTCCAAAATGTCCACAATGATTTTTTTTCTTTTCCAAAAATATTTCAATAAAACAAAGTGCTTTCATTTAAAATTTTATCTTTCTATTTTAAAGTGTAAATCACCGTTTGATTGTAAAATTCTTTCTTTCTTTTTGTATTGCTTTTAAATTCAATTACTCCAATTGAACAATTAATTTAATTAATTTGCTTATAATTTAATTAAAGTGACAACAACAAATAATACGAAGAAGAAAGTACCAGCATAGTAAAGTGATTCAATTAAAAAATGTTTAAACAACTGTATTGATTACATATTCCTCGGTTGGATGGCATAAATTTGGATAGCGGGGATTATGACCTTTAATGCAACCAGTGGTAGAAACTTCACAAGCAGTATAAACTGGATGATCAATAATATTCGTTGAAGCGTAATTACATACAAAGAAGTGACAAAGCCGTTTTTCATCGCAAGTATATCTTGTTAGACCGCAACCAACAGCAATGTTCCGCTCAATCATCATCAATGTAAATAATCCTACCCTAAATGTATATTAATTTAAGAGATAAATCAATCAATCAATCAATCAATCAATCAATTTGTTATAATTGGCAACTAAGTGATATAAATAATTTTCCAATGGATGATCTTATAATACTTTTTATGTAACAATATTTAAAGATTACTCAAACTGACGATATCTTAAATTTTTAGTGTTTTCTTTTCCAAGTCGATTTACAAAATGCCAAGTACAAGGTTTGCAACTAAGATAATTTACAAAGTGGTAACAGCGCCTAGCAAGCACTTAGAAAAGCATTTGCAAAAATGGGAAAAGGAAAATATTTTATTTATACAATTAATGAGATTCATATTGAGGCCATTCTCAATTGAGATCGTTATTATCGATTCCAATCGTAATATCGGGCTAGAAACTCATAAAATAACAGGAAACAAAAAAAAAGAAAAAAAAGAAAAAAGAAAAAGGGAAAACACAAAGATTTTAAAGTTCCTTTCTTATTTTTAAAATAGAAACCACAATCACTTTGTTGCCGATCCAATCTCTTAAAAATTCTCTAAGTTTTTAGAGTGCAAAAGAAAAATTTTAAAAAATACATGAATACAAGTGATAACTTACTGGGCGCTTTGTGCAGTGTATTTGGAAATATGATGCATGTTGGAATTTTTATTCTTAGAATAGAATATATCCAAAGAGCGCATGATAACCTTTTCTGGAGGTTGTCGGAAATTTAATGATAGTTTGGCAACAGCTTGACCCGAAAATGCAAATCTTTTGGTATTACTACAATATTTATTCAAAGAAAGATCACATTTTGAGGCAGCAATACTAGCTAAAAAGGCCAATTCTGGATCCCATTTCACTGTAGCCATACGGCAAGCAGACTTATGTAGATGATGACCACCGCCAGCAATGTAATTACGTCTTTCATTATGCGTGCCAACAATTAGATTAATTAAGTCTGTTGTCATGGGAATTTGTTCAACACCCTTTGGACAATTCTCCCCAAAACTCTATGAAATACTTATTTATATATTTATGTTTAACATAATTCAACATGGCATTAATATTTTATACAAAATGCCATTAAAAAAATAATCAAAGAAAGAGAAAATTTATAAAGAAAAAACAACGCTTACTCTGTTCCAATTACAACCAATATGTTTCCGCCCTATCATATAATGGCACAAATCCGGGTCACAATATGAACTCAAATTGAAACTTTCAATTTCACTTAAACTTACGATCATATAAATTATCAAAAGTGGCAACATATTGTTCAGATATTTTTAATAATTAATTAGTTTGGTAATAATTTCTACTTTTTTTAAATTTTTATTTCACTTTATGTTAGGTTTGGTAAAGTTTACTTCAAACCGTTTACCGAACAAACGATAATTTTATAATGTTTCACAGAATTTTATTAATGGCAACATTTATATGGAATTTATTGTTCATGGTAAATTTTCATTATCTGTATGCTGTAACATTTTCATTATCCTTAACTGATCACATTAATTAAAATTAAAAATTAAAATTTACTGTTAAAAATTTCGTTAAATATTATCAAAGCAAATTGATATTAATTATTAGGCAAATTAAATTGCAATCACTACAAATAATTTCAAGCTAAATGATATATATCGAATTTGTACGATTTCATCGAAATTGATGATCATATTATAAATGTTGTAAAAAATCATTATTTTTCGATTATTTCAAATAATAATCAAAATATTTATATCAAATAATTTAATAAAAAAAATGGAATCTATTTGTCTTAAATGAAATGCCTTTTAAATTGTTCATCATACTTGCTTCAATTCCATTCAAATATATTTCGCATAAATAACATTTGTTTTGTATTAATTATTAAAGAATTGAAAATATTAAACATTACAATGGTAATACATTTTTTAAAATACTATCCGATACTATGAATTATACTAATTTGATTTTAAGACAATTTAATTTCGATCACAAAATTGTACTCAATATATAAAAAGAAAATCAAACCGATCGTTGATCAGAATAACTTCAATAGATTAAGAAAACAATTTTTAATGGATCAATGAGAAAGACATGAAATTTTTTGAACAAACGAACCTTGCTGAAGCCTTTCATCGTCCTTACTGTACTTTACTGTATGTGTAATGTGCAATGTGCAATGTGCAATGTTTGTTGTCACAAACTTCATTTATACTTTAATGAATTACAAAGGCACATTTTATAATTGATTTATCAATATATGCCTCAATAAAAGATCACAATTTATGATATATACATATTTAATATGATTGCAGTTGATTATTTTAGAAAATGTACTAATTTAAAGTTTGTCAAATTTGGTGATAACAATGGGGGTGCTATCTACGTGTTATCTAATATCAGAGGGAATTGAAGAGTAGAAATATGTTACAAATATTCCAAAGTAAATTACTAAAGATAAGAACTCAAATTGATTTCAACAATTATTTGCATATATTCTCTGAATATTTGCACTGCATTAATTGCTATAATACAATTTTTATTCATTTTCTCAATTGAATTAATAAGCCAATACCAATAACAATAGCAATAGAAAATTTGTCTGCGTTTCGATTAAGCATTCTAATGCAAATTTTATTAAGAGAATAAAAATGTAATTAGAAGAGAAAATAGTGATTTATTCTGTTATTCTCATAAATATTTTTTATTTCATATTTTAGAAATATATGTAAGGTGAACCCGTTATATTTAAGAATGCTCTTCCACAAAGATTGTCAAATAAACGATTTTTATACTTATCTTTTCTTTTACGAATACTTTTTTTAAAAGACATTTATCTGAATTAAATTGCAAATGATTTGACACGTTTGTAACTTGCAAAAGAAAATGGAATTTGTAGACGTTTGTAAAGCCATCGGAAAAAGTAAATTTGCTTTCTTATTTAGAGTAATACTTGAAAGAATAAATCAAAATTTAATTTTCTGTTCAGTTTTATTTGTTGATTAAATGTTACGTTTATCTTTAATGAAATAAAGTAATAAAATTTATAAAATTTGCTTAAATTATTCTAAAATTTTCATAGTATCGAATTTTTTTCAAGGTTTACACGTTACGTTTATTGGTCATTTGTCATTAATGTTAAATTTTTCTTTTTTCCAACATAAATTTGAATACTTCGGACTATGTAAACTGTATTTAATATCTGTAGGCCTTACACGTGCCTTGTAAACCGGAAAATTTGGCATATTTCTTCTCGCATAATTGCAACTAAGTAAAAAATTTATTGAACCCTTTGGCGGCAGAAAAATCAAGATGGGTTTTATCATCGTCTATCATAGCAGCAAAATTACCCATTGACCTTTAGGAAATATCAAAATATATTAATATACCACTTTTAACTGTAAATATATATAATTTACAATAGTCTGTTTGGGCCTTACGTCCTAGTATACTTGGGTAATTATAAATATATTTTTCTTTAAAAACTTTACATTCATCAAATCAGCCATTTACTAGTGTAGTGAAAAATTTGGTCAAATCGTATGAATTAATAAATTGTAGAATACCAATATGTTGGCCAGCATATTAAAATCTTTGAGTATTGTTTTTTTGCGCCTCGCATAACATTGTATTTTGCCAGATAAGTTAAGTCAACATCCCATTGCATTGTGGCCAAACGGCAAGCACCTTTAAATTTCGGAATTTCTCAGCTCTTAAATTACGTTTTTCATTGTAAAGTCTCTTGAGAAGCTTTTGCTGCGGCTTATCCAGTTTGATTATATCACGAAAACGTGAACAATTTTCATCAAATTGCTTTAAATAATTATAAAACTACGATAAGTACGTTATAAGTTTTTAATAAATTACACTTGACGATTATTACATCCAATATGATATTTATCTCCATATTTCATCTTTCTAATACATTTGTTCTGTTACTGCATTTTAATATTTTAATAAAAAATCCTATTAAAAGAAGTTTCAGGTGTATTTTTTTCACAATTAATTGATAAATAGTGAAATGTTTAACTATTTATATGATTGTGGAAATTAAATTACAAGGACACAATGTATGTAACATGTGTAAAGTACGTCTTAAGCAAAATAATATAAAAAAAAGTAATTAAAAAAATAAGTAAAGACAAGTCGATCGAAACCGACATTTAACTACTTTACACTTTACTTTACCTAAACTAAGTAAAATGTCAAGAAAAGTAACAACTTGTAATTATTGCTTGATTTAAAAAGTTCGTTATATTTGGACTAAAATGTGGTACACACATTCAGTACATCAAATAACAATCATGCATCACGTATCAAGTTTCATTGGAAAATATTAAAATTGCATTAAAAGGGCATTTTTGAATAGATTAGCATAATCAAAAATGAGTTTACCTCAGAATCTTCTGAGGTAAACTCATCTCCAAGCAAGTAAATTTCACTCAACTTATAAAACCCGTTTGTGCTTATTCATCACGTCTTGAATATTCAATTGGCTACGCAGATTTGTAATTTTAAGTCAGCTCCAACGATTTTCGTTCGATATTGAGACAATGAGATATTGTAACAACTAATATCATACGAGTAATCAATGGAAACCATAGTACATGTTCATCTTTTAGGCTGCAATACTCCAGCGACATGTTTACTCGATATGATACATTTTTATAGCAATCTAGAAGCATGAATGCTTGCTATTCCTATCAAATTTGAAATCACTTTTGCAATTATTGCTATTATTAACAAACGATTTTGTAAATATATAGAATTTTAATGTTTAAATTTGGTTATACGGAAATGTTTTCACGAAATAAGTATGCCTCCTACTTCTGTGAAATGTATAATATGTATAAAAAAAGGGAATATTTAGTTATTGTAGACGCATATCAATATTTATACGACGTCATACAATAAACGAGGAAAATAAAAATGAAAGTTTTAGATAATTTCGAAGGCCTATTTTTTAAACATCATTTGACCTATTTGCATAATATAAAACTCAAAAAAGTAAACCCTTAAATAAGGCTCTACAAAGTTTTCAAAAAAATACGAATTTAAGGGATACATTGTTGTTGGTACTTCATATAAAGCATGACCCATATTGTATAATTTTAGATACATCGTTCAGCTTTGTATATTTATACCCTAGAGATATTATTTATCATTGTATTCCATGTAAATCAGGAGTGATTTAAACATTAAGTTTAGAAAACCTATAAAACTGTACAATGGATATGAGCGAGTTTCAAGTAAATTAATTACTAGACTATTATTTTATTATTATATGGGTGTGGCCAAAACTTACCAATGTTTTTATGAAATTTAATGTTAATTATTTGAATTTATTCCATTTGAAGGAAATCCAGCAATAAATATATAAATTTATGAATGGATAGATCCAAATTTAAAAGCCTAGTGTAAAAAATATACACTTTTTAAATTCTCTTACAGTTTTTTAGTTAAATCTTTCTAAATTAATATAGGCCATCTAAATAATACAACAAAACTCGATCTTTGACCATTTAGTATTTAAAAATAATACAATTTAAACTCTGATATCGGGTAACAATATTTTACTGTAAAAAATTTCACGTCTAAGTATTAAGGTCGAAATTGGAATATCATAATATTTAAAACTTTTTGTAAAAAATATACACTTAAAGTTATTTATCTTATTAAATTAATTTATTTATTAAAATTTTGATGTTACAGAGAAATTTTGCATTAAAAAGTTTCCTATTTTTTTGTATAGAAAGATACGTTTAAAAAGAAATGGGGATCCTAAAACTTCTTCTAAACTACTCTGTTGACTTATTTCAACTTTTGCTACGTATTATAAATATATCTTAATACATCTAGAATTGTAGTGGACCGTATGAAGTAAAAATTTTTAAGTGGCCTTACGCTAAATTCTATTCTTCTCGAAGTAATATTTAAAAGAGACGACTTCTTTCAGTATGTTTCTTTTTTTTTTTTATTCATACTATGAGAAAAACAATTTCCAGACATAATATTTATTGTCATGAATTATTGCTGTTTTTTTTCAGGTTTTTTCAGGCATATTTTACAAGAGAATTTTAGCAATTTATGGCACTGATCTTAAGTATATCTTACGCCATCTTTCATCCATACATTAACCTCATATTTTTCTTTTGGGCCACATAAATATGGATATTTTGGATTAGTTGATGTACAGTTTTTAGCAGGCTTCTTACATGCCACATAAATCGGAAAATTCATCATATTTGTAGTTGCATAATTGCAAGCAAGTAGAAAATTGAATGGACCTTTATCACTTTCATAATATAAAGCTGCAGAACAGCCAAGATGTGTATTACGTTCCGCTACCAAGGCAGTAAAATGGCCAATAGCTGGTCCTTGATAAGAGCTCGGATATGAGGCAATATATTTCTTTTTACAAACTTTGTATTCATTGAACCAGCCATCAACTATCGTGCTGACAAATTTAGTAAAATTATATGGGCCAGTATATCTAATAATGCCTAAATTTTGACCGGCATATTGGAATTTTTTTGTAGCCCGACATTCATCATGTTTCATTTCACACTGCATAACATTCAATTTGGCCAGATATGCCAGCTCATTATCCCATTTCATAGTGGCCATACGGCAAGCACCTTTAAATTTTGGAAGTTTTCCTCCAGCTACTAAATTACGTTTTTCATTGTGAAGTCTCCTAAGAAACTTTCGTTTCGACACATCAATTCTAATGACTTCTCGAAATTTTGGACATATTGAAGCCCAAGCCTTTAAAAATTATAAACAAAATACACTTTATTTATCATTTTATATAAATAAATAAATAATATAAATAAATCTTGAAACAATATTTACTTGAGGATTATTACAAGCAATGTGATTGCGACCTTTACAATTCATTTCACAATACGTTTGTTCTGTTATTACAATTAATGTTGCAACAATTAATTTTATGAAAAGAACTTTCATTGTTGTTGTTTTTTTTTTTGAACCACTAAGTTAAAATAATTAAAATATAACTCAATTAATCGATCTAAATGCTCAACTATTTATACGTTTATTTTATTATTTTTTCTTTTTTGTGGGAAGGTTTAACTTAAGCAAATGCCATTTGTTTCAATAAAGAAATTTGTAAATAAAAATATTTATTTAAATTATATTACAACCTATATTTTATTATACATATATAAATTTGTTATGTAACATTTATTCTATATAAAATAAAAAATACTAATACTATATAAGTGAAAGATTATTACGTATTAAAACATTTAACCATTTTTATTTAACATTTCATATGCATAAATATAAATCAAATAAATATTTACATCAAACATTTAATTCAAAGCATTCAAAATTTTAATAGAGAATTTTTCTAATTAATTAGATTTTTTAATGTGCACACGAAATATTTTTCTAGAAAGAAAAATAATTTATAAAAATAAAATTTAATAAGTAATTGGAAAAATTGGAATATTATTCGAATATTTGTCAATATCCTTAAACACTTAAAAAAAAATTGCTAATGAAGTATTGCCTCAGTTTGATAAATATCAAACTAAAAAGGAATTGTCCAGAGCCATAATAAAATAATGTTGATAAAATGGCTGGATTAGGCGAGCAATAACGAAGCTACTTATGTATTAAATAAAAGACTTCACATCTAAATTTATGTATTTAAAAAGTACATAAACAACTGCTAAGAATTCCCAAGCAGTATGAAATTATTGAATCTAAAAAATACCAACTTAAATTACAATGTGAGATTCTACATGAAAAATAACTCCTTGGATATCAGGTGCATGGCGTGACTATCTTTACTATCGATTTGGAAAAATATTCCCTTCACAAGGCTGAAGCGTCTCATAAAACGTAGCAATTTGCAGATTAGATGGCAAGGGTTTCATTCATTAAATCAAACGCTACATGATATTTGAATTCATTAAGAAGTCTAACCTTAATCTGGAAGTCTAAATCTCTGTAAGTCTGAATTCTCAATGATATTTTTTAAGTCGCCATAGCCTTGTTAGACCTCGTAAGAATCCCGAATTCTAAGAGCAATGAACCACAGACCATTCTAGTGGTAATGCATTCTTGAGTTTCATCCAATCTAATAGTTGCGCTCTTTAAGAGTAATGCACTGCAAATATCGTGAAAAGCTTCTAAGTTTCGCTGATGAAACTTTTAAAATTGTTCGAAATTTATTTAATTAACGATTAATAATTTATTATTTTATAATTATTTTAATAATAAAAGCGTTGACCATTCTTAATCCACATATTTATTTAGAGTGTTTCCCTTATAAAGCATAAATTGTAACATTTTGGATGTAGCCCGGTTTTACATCTTCTTACCGGCCTTTGTAGATGTTTAATCATTTATTCATGAGTTCTAGTTATAACGATTTTAAAAAAATTTTTAGAAAAATTCCAAGAAAGATTCCAAGAAAAATTATATTAATATCGTATATTTCACACTTTTCAAGATTTGTAAGGTTTAGTTTTTTTTTTTTAATTGGTTTTTTTTATAACAAATTCATTCATTTTCTAGAAAAGAAATTGCATTATTTTACAAGAAAAGCTTCTCTTAAAATTTATTTCTTATAAAACTTTTAATTGATAATTATTAAACATTTTCTTTTATTACTAAAGTTAAATATTTAAATAAAATTTGAATGCAACTTCAAATCAATTCTCATAGAATTGATTTGAAGTTGCATGAGTTGATGAAAAATTTTATCAAAAATTATTTTACAATTTTACAATTTTACAATTTTTTATTTATTTTTTATTAGTTTGATTTCTTCTTCTACAATCAATTACAATTAAATAAATAATTAATTGCAATATCTCAATTACATTTTTACTATTAAATCAATTACAATGTACTTTATTCAATGTACTTCATTGTATTCATTTCAATTCCACGTATTAACATTATATTTTTCATTTACGGAACATAAATTTGGAAAATCTGGATGAGAACCCGTCTTACATTTTTCACCTGCTGTGGTACATGATTTATAAATTGGTCGAGTTATCATATTGGTCGTAGCAAAATTGCAAGTAAGTAAATATTCATGAAGTGATGGTGACTGTTTGGATGATTTATACGATGCTAAAGCACAACCCATACGGGTATTACGTTCATTTACCATTATTGCAAAATGACCAAAAGCTGTTCCACCAAAATTAGATGGAAATTTGTCAATGTACTCTCTTTTAGTTTCTTTATATTCGTCATACCATAAATTTACAGCTTGCTTTATTAAAGCAACAGGATTAAGTTTTTCACTAGAACCAAACTTGGCTATATTTTGGCCGGAATATTTAAATGTATTTGTATTACGGCATTTCTCATGACGCACTTCACATTGTCGAACATTAAATCCAGCTAAATGCGCTAATTCATTGTTCCATTGTATTGTTGCCATACGACATGCCTTCGGAAAATTCGTTACCATACCGCCAGCTACAGTATTACGTTTTTCATTAAATAATTTTAATATAAAGTTTCTATGGAATCCATCGAAATATATTTGAGATTTGTTATTTGGACATTTGATACCCCACTGATTATTAGTTTTATTACATGCCACATGAACTGCACCTCTGCAATCGATTTTGCAGTAGTCTATTTCGCATCTTACTGTTAAAATTATAGAGAACAATACTAAAAAAAATAATTTCATTATTCTTATTACTTTCAGAGTGATTTAAAATTTTCCAAGCAACTGATGAATAGCGAAATCAGTGTTCCACTATTTATAAGAAAGCAAAATAAAATGAAAATGAAAAAGCAAAAAAAAAAAAAAGACAGAGTAGAAAATGTATAGAAAATCGCTGCGAACGTACAACTGCACTTAGGTTAAATTTAACGGTACATTATTGTGTAATAAATCTCATTGATATGCTTCAAATGCATTCAATCGTACAATTCCACTTATATATTCAATAATTCTCAAATAATTCTAATGAAATGTTTTAACTGAACAAAATGTAAAAAGTTGGGTATTAGAAATTCGTTGTTTGAAATTGGCAAAATTCTTTCATTTAATTTTTTAGAATTTCCTCTTGTTAGCAATTAAGATAAAATTAAAAAAGAACAGAAAACACAACAACAACAATTTTTCCTTATCATGTTACGTGCATTAAGTTACATTGTTGGTTTTTGCTTTTGTTTTTTTTTTTTTTTGTTTTATATTCTTTCAACTTTCTTTCATTCTGAGTTTACTTTGTTTTTATGATCTTTGTATGGAAGTATGAGTGAGAACTTTTAAAATATCTTTATAAAAAATGCCTTTGTGAAATAATGCTATTAAAATAAATTTAATGAAATGTAATCAATGTAATGTTTAACATTAACATTTAGGTTTTGTACGTTAAGGGGAAATTAATTTTTCAATTTAATAACTAAGATTCAGTTATGATGTTTAAGAGAAACAAACTTTTAAAAATTTTCTTTAGATTAATATTAACAATTGTATTAAATTGTAATGCATAATGCAATTTTGATTTGGTTAACAATTTAAGACATTTGATTTTTTAAACATACATTTTCTAATTGAATTAATTTATGTTGCCTAATTTTAAGCAATTAGAGGTGACACAATTACATATATTAGAATAAGATGACAATTTACATACTTAGAGATAAGATATTTTTTTAATAATTGAGTGTAAATAAATCAGATTGATTCTGAAATTATTTTTAGACAATTGCATAAAACAACATAACTTCGCATTGAGAAATGTTATTCTAAGTTAGTTACTCTAAGCTTACATATTTGCTTTTCCGCAATTAGAGATGGAACAATTGATACGGTCCAATACAGTAACGTAATAATAGAAAATATAAACTAGTTATCGCTTATTAGAATAACAATGACATGATGAAATAATGATTAAGTAGAAAAAAAACCACGTCATGGAGAAATATTTTTCTTTTTATTTCTTAAATAGAAAGATATTGGTTTTGGTATAATTTATATAAAAGAAAAATAAGAAATTCCTTTAAAGTAAAAACGCCTTAAATATGGTGTACATAGACCGAAATGGTCGTGTTTGCGAAAGCAGGCCATGGGATCTAAATCGCGTAATAGAAATATTTACGGGCTTGTGGTTTATTGTGCTTTATTTTTTCGAAACTTTATTTGCGCCGTTCACAAGCAGTAATCAAAATAATAGAAGTAGACGTGGCGGTGGTGGACATGGTGGTGGTAGCGGCGGTGGTGGTGGAGGAGGTGGTGGTGGTGGTGGCGGCGGCTTAAGGCCGAATCGCCGTATCGGACGCATAACAAATGATATGAATTGTAATATACCTGGTGGTGGATGATCCAGGTAAATGTGTCCCCTTTTAAATCATGGCAATATTAACATTGCCAAAAACTGGGACACAACGTAACCAATTCTTTGTTATGGCCTCAATTCACCATCTCTACAAAGAAACACCATTTTGGCATGTATTGTGCCCTTATGACGAGATACTTTTAAACTCCTACGTGAGAGAAGTATTTCTGAAAATATTAATGGTGTATTTCTCATGGCCTTCTTCACTCGTTATGTACAACCAAAACAAATCAACTGAATCTAATGCAATACATTTCATATATGCAACTTTAAATTTAGTTAGTATTTCGATAATTTTAATAAAGCAATAAAAAGTTTGGCAATTGTAACAATTTACTGGTTTTATTTATTGTATATTTGAATTGATTCTTTCACGGATCTCTTTTTTCGTACGTGGCCCAACAGTAGCAATTGGTGTAGGATGCTCCACAGCATTCTCTTCCGGTGTATTTACATTATTTAATGTCTTATCACCTTTGGCCGTCTCGTACTCTTTTAAGTCGGCCAATTTCAGTGTAATGCTATGTAAGTTTCGTTTACGCATTTTCGCTGTTTTTTCGTTAATTATTGCTGTCAAAAAATGTAATCGAAATAAAATATTAGGTTATTATTATAAGGTGGGATCCCTGTAAAATATTCCATGGAAATGTGACCATTTACTTAATTTAATGGTAAGATAACTGTGGCTAACTTATTGAAATCACACTGAAGTTTTTTGCAAAAACATCTCCGACTTAATTTATTTATATAGCATACGATTATAAAAGGCCGTGCAGTATTTCAAGTACTTTGAAATTCAACTCTGTATCATAGAGTTGTCGTTCTACTTGTGAATATATAATGTGCTTGCAGTACTTCATATGAACGTTCGTAAGGAATATTTTTCTGAAAAAAAAAACAAAAAACAAAATTGAAACAACAATATTGCTTTACATGCGACGTTTTTCTTGTGCGTCCCGTGGTACAATTGAATATCTATTTTACTTTTAAAATATTTTTCATGTTACAAGTTTATTTGTTATAATTAAAGTGTAAGGGATTACCTTAAAAGAAAAATGCATAAAGAAAATCAAAATGTAAAAAAATGTTATAGTTGCTTGAAAGATTTTGTGAAAGTGTAATATGTCAGGTGAAAATGAATAATAATAAGAAAATGTGAAAAAATACAAAAGAGGCAAAATAAAAGTAAAGAATGAAGGGAAATATGCAAATGCATACATAAAAAGCATTTTAAATCAATTTACTGCCAAAAAAAAATGATGGTTAATTAACAACTTTTATAGAAATTTGTATGAAACAAATGTTAACAACAGTTATAACAAAAATAACAAAGGAAGGCTTCAGATTCCTAAATTATATCTTGAAGAAACCATTTTAATATTTTATTACTATTTGTGCATAACTAATTGTTAAATTGTTAAATGACAGAACAATGACAACAAGAACAAAAGCAAATAATAGCAACAATGCATAAAACGGAATAATTGCATTATGAATATAAAATTTCTATGCGCTCTGGATCATAAACATTTCCATTTAATTAAATGTTCGATTTACTTAACTGAAACTATTAAATCTGTATCTGTTTTTCTATTCATTTCGGTAAAATCAAGGAGCTTGCATATTTACACATAAACATTACACATACATGCACTCTGCTGACAATTATAATCTATTATTATACATTTTATCTCATTTAATTTAAATGTAAAATGTAAAATGTAAAATGCTGCCAACAAAACACTTTCTCAAGCTGTTATTATTATTAAGCTGAATTAATTGGGATGTTCATTCTATCATTAGCGTCGTTAATTTCGTCATCGTCATCATCATCGTCATCATCATTATTATTATTATTATTATTATTATTATTATGAACGTCATATATATGACTCAATATGTGAACAAACATGTTCAGTTTATGGTTCATATGGCATTGTTATTGTTGGGCTGTTAAATTAAACAAGGCACTGTGATCGCACAGATACAAGACAGAAACAAAGGCATAAAAGCAAAAGAAACAGCAGCTACTGCAAAACAACAACAAGAAAATTAATAAAAACAAAGAAAAATGAAAAATCATCAATAAAAATATAATAATAAAAAATTTAAGAAAACACATTAAGGATAAGGAAAAAAGAAAATATCAAAAAATTGTTATCAATTACGGCATATAATAAATACAACAACAATAATAACAATAACTTAATGCGAAAAAGAAATGGTTGAAACATGCGATTTATTTGAACGATTCAGAGCATAATCCTAGAATTTAAGTGTGGCGCCTGAATGAATTTCTCTCATTCATTAACTTAAATCACATTCAATTGAATTCAATTTGTGTACGATTGCGTTTTTTGTTTTTGTTCTTGTTTTCTTATTGTCGTCTTCTCTTCCTCCCTTTCTCAGTGTCTTGCACTGTTTATGCGTCTGTTTGTGTGTATTGGGCGCTACTACAAAATTTCTCAATATGGGTTTGCTCATATCGAAATTATGGAGTATGTTTGGCAATGAAGGTAATCAACTTATTAACAATTACAAAAAAAAAGCAAAAAGCAAAAAGCAAAATTTTAAATAATCAAAAAAATGCTTGAAAGCATTTAAATATGTCAATAATGTAAATAATGAGGAAGATTATTAAAATTTCACATTGATATTGAAATTTTTGGAACTGATTCATTTGGGCTCTATAAAAACAACACTATGTTTTAATTAATCATTTATTAAAAAAAAATATTAAAATTGAAAAAATCACAGTAGAGGAATGATCCTTTTAAAATCACTACTTGAGAAAAAAAAAGCAGCGTAAATAAAAAAATTATAATCGATTAAGATCGTATACTAAATGATTTTTACCAAACTACTGTGAATCAATTATATGAATCAAAAGTTAAGAAAGTAAAAAAATTGTAATTATCGAATGAAATTTGAAAAGTTCATTTTATTGTAGAAAATCCAAGTAATTAATCCATCTGAAATTACAAATTACTTATTCTTCTTATATATCGAGATTTTTTTTTTACAATAAGTCATTTTACTTGCAGTTGTCGTAAATATTGGACGTTCTTACACTGACTGAAATATTCATTTCCGGTAATTTTAGAGCTGTAACTGTAACTGTAAGTGCTTAATAACAGAGTTGGATGAACAGATCACACAGACAGGCAGGTAGACAAATGAAACTGCAAATTGCCTGCTCGACTTGAGGAAGTGATATGAAAAAATTTTTGCAATAAAAATTGCAAAAACAACTCCAAAAAATAGTAGAACTATTTCAAAATATTTCTTCCACTCAAAATGTTAGATTTCGCTTTAAAAATTGTGCGTGGAGTGTAAAAATTATCGCACAATTTTCGAAAATGTATTTCATTTTTTGATGGTGCTTTTGTCGATAAGTTTTCTCTTACTTTAATTTTTTTTTTTAATTATAAAAAAGACATTTGTATTATATTCCATATTTTAATTTAATTTAATTTATTTATATTACGCTTTTTAATTATCAAAATGTAGCGCTTCATTAGTGATAGAGACATTTTTTTTATTATACCAATTAATTCAGAATTTCTGTGTGGGCGTATTTTATTTAAGGTATTAATGAAATTGTTAATGAATGAAATGTGATAATTTTTACAATTAATTGCAAATTAAGATCTTGCTTAGACAAAACAAACAAAGATGTGATAGAACTATTTTTGAAACTTTAAAAAAATTTGAATTTTTTTTTTTCAAATATTTTCATCAGTTAATTCTTATTCTTTTATTATCTTAAAAATAAAAAGCGAAATCGTCTACAGTGTTAAAAAGTCGGTTAAGATCAATTATAAGATTTTTTGCTTGATTCTCACTCTTTTTATTAATAGACAAAAAAAATTATTAATACAAAAAAAAAAATTCAACGTTCTAACTTTTTTATGTATATTCTAATAAATGAAGTTGTTCAATAAATTGTGAGACCAAATGACACTTCTTTCACATACTTTTATTACTAAATACGTTCCGTAAACATTTTCATAAACATTTAAAAAAAATTTGTGTGGTGTTTTGTGAAAAGCAAATTTGAGGAAGTATTTTGGCTTAAAAATTATCATGATATAAACATTTTCAAGGCGTTTACTTGATTTAGTTTGTTTCATATAAAAAATTTTAGATGAAATCCGAAGATAAACTTTTCTAGTCGATCGATATCTATTTATTACACTTTTACACTTTACGTTTAGACTAATGTAAACGTAAAGTTATGAAAACGTAATGAAACCTTAATGAAAGCGAATCCAGTTTTAAAAAGTAGGAAATGCTTTTTTTTTTTTTTGAAAAATTTTAAAAATCCGTTGTGTGTGTATAATTTTAAAAAATTGACTGTTAAGTGATATTTCATTTTAGATTTAAGAATTTGTGTAATTGTTTTTGTCTAAAGAAATTTTTTTTTAAATAAAGCGTTATGTAAAGAATAATTTCAAAAATTTCTCGACCTGAATCACTTTCAATGTAATATTTTGTAAATTTTATAAAAATATTAAAAAAAATTTGGTATTTAGTTTAAGTGTCAAAATATTTAGATTTACAAAAAAAAATCAATTTGAATACGATCGATTCAACTTGACTTCACACAGATTCATCTTATTAAAGTGTAGCGTCCAAACGGATGAAATTTCACAACTTGTTGTTGTGAAGCCAAATTTGATAGCCCAAACGGATCTTTAATTTTTTTAAATATCGTAATTTAATATTAATGGACATTTTAATTATTATTATATTTTTATTTTTCTTCATTTAATTTAATTTTATTTTATTTTTTATTTTTATTTTACTTTATTTTTTTTTTCGTAGAACATAAATTAGTTATGGTTGGTTTAGATAATGCTGGTAAAACGACCATATTATATCAGTTTCTTATGAATGAGGTGGTTCATACCAGTCCAACGATTGGCTCAAATGTTGAAGAAGTCGTTTGGCGTAATATACATTTTTTAGTCTGGGATTTGGGTGGCCAACAAAGTTTACGTGCCGCTTGGAGCACGTATTATACAAATACAGAGGTAAGATTATTGAAGATTCATTGCTTCTTTGATTCTTCTTTTTTTTATCTCGGTTTTACCAAATACATTTGTATACAATTTTTGACATTTCTGAAAATTTTGTATACCACGAATAATGACTTATATTTTAAGGTGGATTATGTTTATAGGAATTATGTATATTTGCTGTGAGAGAAGTTAAAAAAGACGTTGGATTTTGGCATTTATAATCTAAATCCGACTTAAATTAGGGTAAGCCACAGCCCGAATTTTTATGATTTTTTTTGTGTTTAAATTGCGAGCTACAATTTGTAAGACGGGTAAACTGTATTTAGAATAATTTTGAGGAACTTTCTACTGTCACAAATTTATATAAAATTTGTTATTTTCCATTTTTTAAATCTAATATTATGATAAAGCTTTCTAGCAGTTTACATAAGTTTTTTTACTATGACTTTTACCAAATACAGAGGTTTCAAAAAAGGGATCTCTATAATTACAAAACTATTCATATTCTAAATTATAATTTTAGTTTTGCCTGTTTTTTCATTTTTTCAGTTTATTATAATGGTAATTGATTCCACAGACCGTGAACGTTTAGCGGTAACACGTGAAGAATTATATCGCATGCTACAACATGAAGATTTAAGTAAAGCCAGCCTATTAGTTTATGCGAATAAACAAGTAAGTAAGAACTGTTAAAAATTTCATAAAATTTTTTCATATTTGAATTATGATTATTATAACGGCTGTAATTTTTGTTTGGTTTAAATTCAAAAAGGATTTGAAAGGCTCAATGTCAGCAGCTGAAATATCGCGACAATTAGATTTGACGTCAATAAAAAAACATCAATGGCACATACAAGCTTGCTGTGCCTTAACTGGTGAAGGGTAAGTTAATACAAAAAAAAAAAATTATCATTTTATTAATCCATCGAAATTATGTTGAGCTTTCATTTTTTTCTCTTACTTTTTGTTAGACTTTATCAAGGTTTGGAATGGATTGTGCAACGTATAAAAAAGAAATGACAACGTCACAATCTCAACGATTTTAATACTAATTTAGTTCAATTATTAAGTTCTTATTTCCAAATTTATTAATTTTTATTAATTAAAACAAGGGCAAAATAATTTTTAACTTTTAAAAAAAAATTTTTTTTTGAATTATAATAAACTTTATTGTAGTTATTAAGTAAAACTAAATTTGTAAGTAACAAAATAAGTAAATAACAAATTTTTTTTTTTTGGAAACTTTTACAACGCAAATGTAAACCATAAGACAAGATTTGAAAAAACCTCTAAAAAAGAAATAGGTTTTTTTTTCGCAAATAGGTTTTTTTGTAATGAATAGAAATAAATTGTATAGCAACATAAAATGTATGATAAATCGACTTACTTGAAATAAATCAAACGAAATGAAATGTTGCTCTCTAAGAATTTCACAATTTGCTAAAATTTCCTTTTATAAGTTTTTTTTAAGTACATAAAGATTTATGTACTTAAAAAAATTGCTTTTTTGAATTATTTTTTTTAAATACCTTTCTTATATAATTCTAATATATACGTTCGTATTGCATTTTGTGTTTGATTTATCTATTTGTATATGTGTATGTGTGTGCTTGTGGAGCAATACCGTTATGGAGTTGTATTGCCTTCTTCCAGCTTTAAATTATTATTAATAATTTAAAAGGATCTTTTCTAAATTATAGTTTTTCTATTATAATCTGTAATAACAATAATAATAATAAAATTAAAATTTAAGAATTGTAATTTAAAGACATTAATATTTAGTTAATTTGCCAAATGTTCTTAAAAATAATGTATACATTAAAAATTAAAACGATTTATGTAAAAAAAAATTAAATAAAAGAAAGAGTTGTATATGACGAATGGAATAAAAAATTTTTGAAATTAGATCCATGATATAAAAATATCATGCGTTCTTTTCTATATCTATAAAAAGTCTTGTTTTTTGCAATTTTTTCTATCATTCTTGTTCTATCATTTATTTTATCATTGAGGATTTCAAATTTATAGAAATTTGATTGGTAATTTATTTATTTCTTTTTTAAGTTTAAGTTAAACGAAAGAAATGTATTTTGAAAAATGATGTTCTTTGGTATCGAAGAAATTTATTAAATAGTGGATGCGATGCGATTTTATTGTAGTGATTCTAAAATTCCAGGAGTCTCGTAGTATTTATATTTAGGTAATTTTTTTAAACTCCTTGATTAGAATGCTTCCTGCTAATCCTATTTATTTCGTAAAGCAATAAACTCTTTTAATGGAATTGAAATTTTAGGAATAATTTATCTATCTAAAATATTTAGTGCCTTTAATTCCATACATTTCTTTCTTATTTTAGATAATTCTCCAAAAGTAGGCAACAGTTTTGTTTATATTTGATGTAATTACATTTAAAAAGAGATATAAGTAATGAAATTGTTTAGATGTGAGTGAAACAGCTATATAAGAAAAAACCGAGAAGGCATTATAATAATCGCTTAATGTATGAATTTATAGTACAAAGATAAGAGATCAAAGAATTCACTTGTTTTGCTTGTACATAAATTGAAAGATTAATTCACGACCCAAAAAATTTTTTTTTTAATTTTGAGCGAAGGAACTAAAAGAAAAAATGAAATTGAAACAACTTATTTGGCAGAAAGAATGTAATAAGAAATTCTTCTATAGCATTGAAGTGTTGGCCAATAATGAAACATTGAATGCAATATATCATTTTAAAAAAATCGTTTCAATTCAACCAGTTTTCGTGTCATTAGTTTGGTTAGGTGAAAGTTATAGCCGTGAAAATTGTATACGTGATGTCGCATCATTAAAAATTGCTCAAAAATTACAACATCAATACCATCAACATATAATTGTTATGCCTCATTTATCATGTTATTGTTTAACTAAAGAGAAATTGCAGCAATTTTTACAATTGCAATTTTCAAGTGTTTTAACTGTACGCGGTGATCAATGGTCAATAAAACAACAATACTTAAATGCTTCCCATCCTAGTAAATGCTATAAGAGAGTTGGAAAATCAAGACGGTGGTAATTCAAATACAGATTCTATAACTATTTCTGTAGCCGCTTATCCAGAAGGTCATCCATTGGTTTCAACAAAACCAGAGAATATGAAAAATTTAGTAGCAAAAATTAATGCTGGTGCTGATATTATAATAACACAAATGTGCTTCACTGCCACAACCATAATTGAATTTATTAAATGTTGTCGTGCTCATTCAATTCATTCATCAATTTTAGTAGGTATATTCATACCATTTAATATGGAGTCCTTAAATGCATTTCTTAAAATAACCAAAATAACAATTACATCTGACCTTTTGAAAGAATATCAACAAAAAGCTTTAGAAGGCAACGACGACGACAACTTAGCTGGCTTCCATAATTATGCTATAAAGCAAACAGTCCATTTGATATTGAGTATTCTTAAAGCAAATATTGGTATTTATGGCATACATTTTTATACAATGAATAATTTTCATATGATTTGTAAAGTTTTACATGAATTAAAAAGAATGGAAATTTTTTGTTAAAGTACAGAAAAAAAATTGGACGTCATCCACATATCCTAGCAGAGCAAGGTTTCGATCCTCGGACCTCTGGGTTATGGGCCCAGCACGCTTCCACTGCGCCACTCTGCTTGCTGTTAAAAACTGAAATAATGTTTCACTTTAATGTATCACTTTGAGAATAAATTAAATTGAAAAATATTCTCCTGCATAAAGAGAATGTAAAATTGTTTTTCTCTCTTCAAATTTTTGTAATTAAAAACAAATTTAGTACATTCTCTATGAAATATTATTTGATGTAAAAGTAATTGAAAAAATGTGCAAGTGTTTTGTGATTGTGACTTTGTTTTGTGATTGGTGTTATTTGAATTTTATTCCAAGAATTAAATGAAGTGTGAAGTTAGACTTTTCAGACTTTTTATTACAAAGAATTGGCTCGTCTTTCCTCTACTGTCTTTAATGTGAGGACTTTTTTGTATACATTTTGAATTTTAAGAATGTTAAGAATATTTACAGTCCTTAAAGTCTTTCAAGGAGTCATGAGCATTATTATTGCATAAACGGCTATAAAGGAAACGTTTTGTAACTGGAAATTCAAGAGACTATTTTTCGACACATATTTTTGCCTTCTCCTCTTTGTTTAAAAATCTTAGACTAAACTAGTTTAAAGTTAGTCTTATGAGAAATTAATATAAAAAAAGTGAAAGTGAAAGTTGGTCGTTCGATTAAAACCTATTACATGTACTTTTTCCCAATGCCAAAGTCGCCTTTGCACAATTAAATGGTTTGCGAAAAATTTGAAAGTGTAGAGGGCACTCTGTAACTTGAAAAAAGGGAGATAGAGAAAATGAAAAGAATTCACTGCGTCATATGACCTCTATATTTTTGTATTATTATTTAATCGTTCATGTGATTACACAGCACACAACAGTTATTAAATAGTTCGGAGAGTAGATAGAAACTGTATAGAGAGCTATAATTAGAGAACACAATAAAAGAGAGAGAGAGAGAGTTAAACAAATAGTGTTATACAATGTGATATACGAGTATAAACAAAAAGCTTCAACGAAGGTCAGTGAAACCGGTGCGGATTTCTCTAATATATGTATTATATTATTTTAGACCGAAATATATCACAAATAATAATATGTACAAAAAAAATATATATATAATAATGGGGTGAAAACGGCACTCACATACACACAAAAGAATACAGGATTAATATTAAAAGCGATAATCACGTGTTGAAAATGTGTTACAAGTATAAAGAGGATAAAAGATTATTCGTATACAAAAAACAATTAATATGTTATATTTGGAGATGATCGGCTATTCAATATCCTACTGTTTGCTTTATTGCCATTACATCGTTTAAGCATCGTTGAATCCATATTATAAAATGATTAAATCGAATTGTCATATTATCAACTGACAGTGTTATAATCTTGATTAATCATTATTTATAATAATTAATTAAAAATCTGATGCCTTATCATAAAATGAAGAGACAAATATAATAAAGCCTTGTTTTGGCTTTCGAAATATGAATTAGCACGCTAAAATCTGAATATAGTTTATGGTTCCTTTACACTATTATTTGTAAAATTTGTTTTGGCATGACATTGACCAAATGGATAGATATATATGCTTGAATTGATTTTGAATGTATTGGTTTTAATGCTCTCCACCACTTATGGGACAAGAATGTCTTGCATTTGTCTGAATGTATGAAACATTTTAAACGATGTGAGATAAATTCAAATTTTCGTAAAAAAATCCACTCAGTAATTGATCGTTTTGATGAAGAGCTCAATTTTAGGCACATTTAAATAGATATGGTCTTGTATTGGCTCAAAGATGAAAATGATTAGATTAATTGGATAAGGCCGGATAATTTTTAGTATAACTCACTTTATAATGATCTATTATAGCAAAAAATTGATATTTTTGAAAGTAAATTCTGAATAGTTTTTAATTATTAATTATTGAGTTATAAAATATTTCTTTTAAATTTTCCTCAAATCAATTCACTTTTTGGACCATCTGTCATGGGACAAAGTTTTCAAACCTTTCAGAATTTTCATTTTATTGTTATAAAAAGAAAAATGTAAGGTACTTCAAAGTCGCTTCCAACTCTTTATATTGTTACATACATAACACTGAAAGGAAGAGGGAGAGAGAGAGAGAGAGAGAGAGAGAGAGAGAGGCAGCAGAAACAAAGATTCTTTTAATGCGTGGCTCAATTATATTTTGGTTAGGACTTTGGCGATACTTCTCGTAATCATTTTTAATAAAATATTATATAAATTAATTTATGAGGCATGGCAATGTGTTGAAATTAGTCCTGCGTGCAATTATTAACCAGAGAGTACATTTAAAAAGTAAGAAATAGAAAGTGAGAGAACAAGGGAGAAAAAGTGAAAGAAGAAGAAGCCAAAGAATGGGAAATAGTTTAATAGTGAAATAAAATTGTAAAAAAAAAGATTCCGCATATAAAAGTTTTATCTAATGAAAAAAGTGCACATGTTAAGTTTTCGAAGGTTGAGAGGTGAGATGGATGTTTCATATGCAAACAAACAAATCGACAAATAGGCATGAGATGCTTTACATGATACGCGTACACACATTAAGCATTATAAGCTTTTGATAGAGCAGAGTATTTCTCAACATAAACGAGTTCGGTCATCTATGCAATTAAAGCGCTTATAATATTGCACCAGGAAAAAAACAACAACAAATGTAAAAACAAATGAAAAAACAAAAGTAAAAACAAAAGAATAGTAAAATATTTTGTAAAGAAATTGAAAAAAAAAACAAAAGAAACTTTTGGGAAAAAAGGAAATAATTGAATGAATAGAAATTAGCAAGGAGAAAATTTCATGATTAGAAAATTATGCTTAGAAAATTAAAATTGTTCAATTAAAATGTATGAGGATTTTTAATAAAGCAAAATTTTTATAAAATTTTTTGTGTAAAAAGAAAAGGAAAAGCAATGAATTTTTTTGTTTATTTTCATTTTTTTAATAAATTAGTAAATGAAATGAATGAATAGTTAAATATTTTTGTGTGTATATCAAAATATTTAAATTTAAAAAGAAAAATTGAATCCACAAATTTATTTGTTAAAGTATTTTGTTACAATAAAATATAAAAGAAAGTGAGTAAGAGAAATTCGCGTGTGAAAAGCTGTTTAACCTCTAAACTATCAAGGGTACCGTTATAATATCGTTATAAAAAGCATAAGAATTTTTACAAAATCGAAAAAGAAAAAAAAGGGAACGAGCAAAAAAAAACCAATTAAAAAATTATATTTAATTGGGGCCAAATTTTGCATACCAACCAACCAAAATCTGTGACATCATGAGTTTGAGACTATTTCAGTTTTTGCAGTAATAAATAGAAACCGTACACACAAAAAATAAAAACTTAGCCATTATAAATTATATAATTTCGTGTAAACGTGGCCAATTTGCACGATTTTTAAACAGTTATTTTGGGCCGTACTTATCAACGATGATCAAAAAACCATCACATTTTGTTTAAAAAAAAATAGAGGTGTTCTCAAGTTACGTTACACTGTATATGACTATTTTTAATAACAATCTACCTGGGAAAACTTCCAATGTTGCTACCAAATTTTAAGTTAATATTTCGAATTTTTGCGTAACATACGCATGGACAGACGGACATGTATGTCTAAATTGATTTAGAATTTAGTGTCTCCTTTTGGATGTTACAAACATTATGACAAAATGAGTATACCATCAAATTCTAGGAGGTTGGTCCAACCATAAGCAAACACAAAAAAAAAAGCAAAAAAAAAAAATTAAAAATAATTAAAGAAAATGTTAGGAAGTAAAGGATTAAACTAATGATAAAAAGAGAACATGCGGCCCAGAAAGGTAGAGAGAGTTCTACAGCGTTAGTGAGAGGAGAAGAGAGGAAGAGATTAAGTTAGAGAGAGAACGTAATTAGTGCGAGTAATGCTGTAGTGTACAAAATATAATTCAGTGTGTTAAGACTAAATAATTTTTTTATTAAGGCATTTTTTAATGAACTGGCTTTAACAAAAAGTACCCTAAAGGACTATAAGTATATAATGATGATAATAAGTAGTCAATTTTTCAATTTTTCAATTTTTCAATATTTCAGTTTTTCAAACAAAACCAAAAAGAAAAGCACCAGAATATAATTTTTTGCCATAAAACTCATTAAAGGAAAAGTTTAAATAAAATTATACACCAATTAACTTATTACGATTCACCATTTATTATAATATTTAAAAAATATTTGAATATATTATCTCAAATCCTTAGTTGAAAGTAATATACGGTTAACTAAATTTTAGAAACCTCATAAAATGTATCATTTTGCTTATGATTAACTTCTGAATCAATTTGCTTATATTTAACCAGTTAAATAAAGCATATTTATTTAAAATTTATTGAAAATAGGCTACAAATCCAATAGAAAGCACGTCCAAAAATGTTATGTAAAATGGAAATATCAAAAAATGCATACATTTATGGTAAAATTTTGATTAAAGGCAATTTAATGTGATTGCTTGACCAATTAAATAATGAAATTTCTATTCAAATAACGATTTACAAATGGTCGATATGGCTTACTGAATAAAATATAGATTTTTACTTCAAATTTTAATAAATATTTTTATTTTTATTCGTCCTTAAATAATATATTAAGGATGAATAAGGTTTACCCCAATTAATCGAAATCATTCACTATAAAAGAAAGCATAAATTTTGAATAAAATTTACTGTCAGGTGATGCTGATAAAAGGCAATGTATGATGCCACAAATAAATAATAAGATTTAAGCTATAAAGATTCAAAAAATTTTATACATTTGCCTTTGACATTTGAAATTTAGATGGACGTCAAAAATTATAGTGAAAATTTCAATCGTTTAATTTTATTCTATGCCGAGCTGGTCATAAAATAAAACTAAAACATTTGCATGATTATATTTTCAACTTCGGGTATTAAGGAATGTTAAATCAATAAGTCAATAAGTCAATAAATAAATATTATTTAAATAGATAATTTTTGTGTTAGACAAGACCCTTCAATAAGTTTTACAAAATTTCAAATCCTTTTTTTTTTTTTTTGCATTTAACATTGAAAGATATTTTACGTCTGCTATTTTGGTTTTGCTGTTTTCTTTACTGCAGTAAATAAATTTTCTTTTGAATTTCTGAGTTTGAAGGTTAGAATGAGGTAAACGTTATAAATGGAAATAAACTTTAAGACAATGAAAAATTAATTAATTAACATTTTAGTCACGTTCTTCTTTTATTGCTTTCGTCTTTTTGTTCTGATGGAAAATTTCTTTAAATTCCATGGAAATTTGCAATTTTTATTCAATTTACGATTCTTTTTATTGTTATTCACGTAGAAATAAAAAATATTCGACGTAAGCATAAGCGATTGTATCAGAGTATAATACGTTTGTATCGATCTACGTAAACTATAAAAAAATTTGAAATAAATTCATTATTTATTAAGATAAACTATTCAGAATAATTTTTCGGCTGTTTAATATCATTTGAAAAGCTTGAGACCGCAATTTACAAAATTTCGTAAGGCCGGTTATTATGGGCTAAGAGTCAATCGTTCAAACATAAATAGTATTTATATGCAAAAAAATTTACAAGTTAAAATTACATTTTACATTTAACACAAATTATTATAACTTACTATTTTAGCAAATTAAGTGGGTTTTAAAACAGATAGTTTCGTAAATTTTGAACTCGCTTCGCTGCAGAAACTTTTAATATTTTAAACTTTGATGTTTTTTCCATTATTTTAATTATTATTAGTTGTTTTTATAATTTAATTGGAAAATTCGACCTCCTTCGATTCTTGCGGAATTTATGTGTAAATGGCTAGACCAAGATAAAAAAATGTTTAATTATTTTTATCTCGAATTCCTCTAAAATTGTCTCAAAATTTAAATGATCAAAATTACAATTTGTTTTTAAATTTATTCACTAGTCCAAAATCGAAGTCATATGGTCTCGAGTGTTTTTAGGAAATTATTAAGTTGGCTTTAAAAAAGATAGATTCGAAAAATTTTGAACTCGCTTCGCTGCAAAAATTTTTAATATTTTCAACTTTGATGTTTTTTCCCTTATTTTGATTATTAGAAGTTTTTACAATTTAATTAGAAAATTCGACCTCCTTCGATTCTTGCGGAATTTATGTGTAAATGGCTAGACCAAGATAAAAAAATGTTTAATTATTTTTATCTAGAATTCCTCTAAAATTGTCTCAAAATTTAAATGATCAAAATTACAATTTGTTTTTAAATTTATTCACTAGTCCAAAATCGAAGTCATATGGTCTCGAGTGTTTTTAGTAAATTATTAAGTTGGCTTTAAAAAAGATAGATTCGAAAAATTTTGAACTCGCTTCGCTGCAAAAATTTTTAATATTTTCAACTTTGATGTTTTTTCCCTTATTTTGATTATTAGAAGTTTTTACAATTTAATTAGAAAATTCGACCTTCTTCGATTCTTGCGGAATTTATGTGTAAATGGTAAGGTCAAGATAAAAAAATGTTTAATTATTTTTATTTTGAATCCAATATCGAAGTCATATGGTCGCGAGTGCCTTTAGTCAATCATTATTTTGTAAGATTAGCTTTTAGGGTAATTTCCGTTTTAATTTGCTAAAATGTGAAAAGCATCGAAATCCATTTAAGTGAATCAATAATTGCCTCATAAAAAGCAATTAAATATTTTTCATAATAGTTTTTTGTATAATCGTGAATTGCTTTTTCATTCATTCATATTAAACATTTTTTTACCGTTTACATTGAACATTGTACTTTTAAATATCCATCACATAAAAAATCTATTTATTGGAAATTATAGCAATTTGTATAAATGTATATATTTGTAAATTGAGGTTATTTGAGTCAATTGATATATTCTTGTTTATGAGATTATAAAATAGTTGAGCAAATTTTTACATTCATACATTTTTTGGTATTTTGGCTTTTATTTGGTATTAATTGAAAGTGTACAATGAATTGAAGGTGCAACTTGTGGCCCGTGCAACCATATTCTGGACTATGTAGTAAAATACATAAGAGAACTGGAAGCATGAAAAGAAATTTGTTATTTTATTTTGGATAGTGAAAAAATTTGGACTCTCCATGGTAAATAAGTTGCCCAAAGCTGGCTTGATTTTGATTTCTACTTTTACATTATCACTTCCTCTCTTTTGCTACTTTTCTTCTCTTATTACATTTTATTATTTTCATTTGCTACAATTTCCCCTCCTTTGCATTTCAAGTGCAATTTTTACATTGAATAGAAGAGGAGAAAAAAAGGCAACACCAAGTTAATTTAAACACAAATGTAATCAAAATGTAAGTTAAGGCATCTTCATTATCTTTATAAAGAAACTATTTAAAGAAATATATTGTTCGATTGATTCTTCATCGTTTTCATCCATTTAGTTGAAATTTTCTTTAGTATATGAATTTCATTGTGGCATGAATATAGTTCAACTTAATGAAAAAAGAATGGAAATTTAATTTATAATTATCGATTTATGTTATGTAAATGCTTTTTATTTTTAGTAAGTGCATAGAAATTTTTGAAAAATTTTTAAGCAACATAATTTTCGAATTTTTTATGTAAAGCAATCAAAATGAAGAGGTGAATGGTTTTTCAAGGTGTTACGCTAATTTCCAAAACAAATTAAAAAATTACAATCGATCGGTTAAGTTAGTGAAATATTTTACCAAGTGTTGTTGTGTGTTAATGTGATGTAATATTTTAGAAAAGATTTGAAAAGTTCTAAAAAATGGGCCAATCTACACTAAATTTGAAACATTTATTTAGTATGTCACGTAAAGACTTTCAGTCGATTTTCATTGATAAATATACAACACCATGTTGTAAATTGTCTTTTATAAAGTTGTAAAATCTAATCCTAAACGTTTTCCATAGAGATTGTCTCTGGCCCAATATCAAATTAAAAAAAAAAAAAAAATATGGCTAAAAATGCCATTACGTAATTTAGTAATAAGTTTATATGGACAGACGTCTAACGTCTGTCCATAGAATTAGCAAATAATTTTACAGTTTCATTTATTGGAAAATGTTATTTTCTACAAAATTTTACTAAAAAGAAATAAATATTTTTTCCAAGTTTTTATATAAAAATATCTTTCTCGATTTAGGTAAAAATGTTTAAATTGTAATAGAAATGTACAGATTTTAGATGAAACGATGTTTGGGCCTATTCAAATCGATTTAGAAAATAGATAAAACTTTACGAGGCGCTGTTCAGTATAAAGAAATTTTATTAAACAAAACAAACAAACAAAAAAAAAAAATGAAAAGAAAAAGAAAAAAGTTTTAAGTAAAAAAAGTTAAATATATTTTTTAAATTGCATCTAATTACAATGCAAATGTAAAATTATGTTTAAATGCATACAAAATAATTTCTTTTTTTTTTCTGTTTTGGATTTTTAATTGCAGCATTAATTCAATATAAAATTATACAAAAATAAAAATAAAAATGGGTTAAAAATAATCAAAAATCACATTAAGAATAATATCTAAGAATCTGAGAAGAATAAATGTATAAAAATATATAATACAAGAAATTAAATTCGAGAATAATAAGTGAAAAAAAGACAAAAAACAAAAGAAGAAAAGTAGAGATATATATCTTGGGATTTTAAAACTTTAAGCAGCATAAAGAAGCTTTAAGGGAATTAGAATAAAATCCAAATTAAATAAATTAACTAACTTGAAGAACTTGCACACACTTTCTCAAATTGCAATAACAATAAAAAAAAAAATATAGAAAAAACACTCAAAATAAAATAGTAATATTAAAAAAGGAACAAACCAAAGATTAACAATAATAAGAAGAACAGCAACAAAAAAACTAATAACAATAACAAACAGTAATAATTATAAAAATTATAATAATAATAAAAATTTAAGTTGCCTCCTCAACTTTTATCTTATTTTGCTATTTTAATAAAAGACGCTACAAATTGTACAGTTTCTGCGGGTATTAAGTGTATTAAGCGCGCGTATTTGAGTGTATGTGTGAATGTTTGTATACATTTGGAAATATAATTTATTATGTTAATAAATGGGTGTCATGTTCTAAATTGTTTCTAAAGTTTCTTATCACAAGTGGAATCCTTTTCTGTAGTTACTTCTCAATTTCTTTGCCGCCATCATCATCATTCACGCAAAGCAAAGCAATTGAATTAACTTTAACATATCAAACATTCTTGTTTGCTGGTAAGTACTATATAAAGAAAAGAAGAAGAAGAAGAAGAAAAAGAAGAAGAAGAAGAAGAGGATTTGTAACAAAATAATATGAGTAAGAACAATAAGCCTAATGATAAAAGTATTACACTTAACTAAATGACTTACTAATCTGAAAATCGTTCCATTAAAATCATTTCATGTTTCACAAATATCTAAATAAAATTAGATATTTGTGATATATGGGTTCTTCAAATTACAATAATTTATTTTATATTTGTTTTATTTTTAATTGATGAAATTCCTGCAAAGAATTAAATGATAATCATTCTGTCAAAAAAAACCAAAAAAAAAAAAGAAATTTTGTTTAATATCATTTACGTAATCGATTTAGCTAAGCTTCTTCTTTTTTTTTGCATAATTCCTTGAAAATTGACATACGCCCACAATAAAAGTTAATGTGATCGTTTCAAACTTCAAAAACTTCATAAAGTGATTGATAAGAAAATAGCCAGAGAAACAGTTGGGCCGTCCATGGGTCGTTAATAAAGAAAATGAGAAGTTTTCAAAAAATTTCAGCAAAATTAGGCAAGCTATTGAAAGTAGAATAGAAAAATGCATGTGAGTAGCTAATTCAGTGACTGATAAAGTTGATATTATGAATCGGCTGTCTAAATATTTTACTCATTACTTTCTAGGGGATTATACAGCTTTATGCAGATTAGACGCAATATATGGCATCGATTTTTTTTCAATAATACTTTTCTGTCATTTAAAGTAGATAAAATTTCAAATGATATTAAATTTTTCATTGAAACATCCAATTAATGTCATGCATTCAGTTGCCGCCAAAGTAAAAGGATACAAGTGGCAAAGTTCACACAATGCCAGAAATTATCAATTAATTATCATGTTTTTATGTTATTAGCATGGTATGCTTTCCAAAAATCGTGGACGTATTTAATGGAGTACAAACTAAATGTAAATTCTATTACCATTAAAACTTTTATAGTTTTTATGGTGAGTATTTTCTTGAAAAATTTTACTAATTTACCTGCTACTGTCCAAGCACTGAAATTCCAAGCATTTTGCCATTTAATAATCGTAAATGTGATCAAGATCGTAAGATTATATAAATTAGACCTTACAAATTCTTTATAACCATTGTAATTTTCGATCTTGTATGAGATGCAGATTGCTTGTACATGAACACATTGGACATTAAATTTTTATTCTAAAGAACGATTCTTCTTTATTTCTTCATTAAGTTATTCAGTTAGTAATGCTTTACAAAAATAAAAAAATAAATAAATAAACCAAAAATTAATCAATAAAGTGATTTGAAAATGACTTCTACCGCTTCTACTTCCATTTCCTTGGCTATGTGTTTGAATCAATTATTTAGCATGCATTTTTCTTTTAGGCAAAATCAAATGGCCTTTCTATCCTTCTATTCTTCTGTGGCATTTCAGACAATTTTGTACATTTTTATTTCGATTAGCTTCATTAAAGGTCTGAGTATTATTCCAAATTGGATAATTCAATTTAAATTTAAATGAACATTCAATAAAAGTTAGACTTCCTTGTTACAAAATAAGTTACAAGGTTATTATAACTTATATAATCACTTTTACGATTTTTATAGCATTTTATATCTCTAATAGTTTCTTTTTTTTGGCATTGTTTCGAAAGATTACATTGCTGAGGTTACTAAAGCCCTTGAAACCGAGAATCTAATTGTGAGAATCCTATCAAATTTTTACATATAACATTATTGCTGTGCATGGAATAAACTAAGAATTTGTTCGATCTATGTGTTATATGTTTTTCAAGTGTTCAAAGTCTAAACTTTGTGTCAACAACTGTGACAGACATAAGAAGTGCTGCAAGGTGTTTCTGCCACTTGAATTTGCTACTCTTTTCCTTTTTCCTCTTCTTCATTTTACATTTACATTTCTATCAAAACTGAAATTGAACGGCATAACATGCAAATAAAATGAAATGACAAGTAAATTTATGGAAAAGACTAAACGATAAAATTAACATGACGTAAAAATTATAAGAAAAGTTCACAACTTACCTTTAAAAAATAAATACTTAATTTTCTATTTAAATACTACGCTTGTGTATATAAATGTATGTATATTTTAAAAGGTATTTAAAAGAGTTAAATTATGAGAGAATCATACAGAGAAGAAAATCCAATAAATAACTAATGAAAGAATTGTTTTTTATTGTTGGTACTGAGTTAATAAAATATGGTTTTAAAAAATGTCTACTTAGTTCAAATTCGATGTAATTCAACATGAGTTTTAATTTTATCTTCTTCTTTGAATAAATGATTATTTCAACTCAGTTTAAATGAAATAATTTTCATTGGTAGAGTTGCCATAAACAAATATTACTTGGAGGGAGGCATTGCCAGTTAATCTATTCTTTGTTTTGAAAATATCTTTGATAGAAGGCTTTTTCATAAAAAAAAAATATTAACATCAGCAACTACTTAAGCATGTTTGTTCTGGCATTTAAATGATCAATGTAAATTTAGCAAATCGAACTGGAGCAAAAGGTTATTTTAGCATTTTGTATGGGATTAGACTTAGAGAAATGTTGTGAAAGAATTATTCTGAGATTTTCAAATGAAATTTTTGTTAAAAAACGCTCAAGCCAGAAATTGTACTATAATCTGTTAGATTCGATAAAGTGATTTTGAAAAGAATTGTTTGAATAATTGTAGCTTTCTTTAAGTTATAAGAAAATGAATAAATGTAAATGAAAATGTACCAGTTCAGAAGAAAACAAAGTGAACTGTTAATAATTACAATAAAATAACAATAAAATGGTGTTGTATTTATTGTTGCACTTAACCATAATATAATAAAAATATTAGAAATAGTAATAACAAAATAAATAAAATCTTTATGGTTCAACGGCAGAGGCGACATTTAAATATCTTAATTTTACTTTAAATTTCTTGTGATTAAAAAGTGAGTAAACTTAATTGATTGAAAGAAAAGTGAGATGTTGGAATTATAGAAAAATTATAGAAATCTTTTATTCGGGAAGGAGCAGGTACCCATAAAATCTAAAAACAATTTTAGTCTAATTTGTAAAACAAAATAATTGTAAATATTTTCTAGAATTGATTTTTACAAATACAGCCTCTCTTTAAATAAAGGGGCATTGGATGTACATGTAAACTTTCATGAATTCCGCATGCCCTTAGATCATAACACGCCCATCTGGCAGCCAATCTTTTAATTTTTTTTTATATATAACAATAATTACAGACGTGCACATTAATAGAAAACTAGTTGTACCGAAACAAAAACATTCTGAATAATGGATGGGCCAAATCTATCTGGACAGATCTATTTTAAATATTTCTGAGGTATTTCATTCATCACAATAAACATTGAATTGATAATATATATAAATGAAAGAAAGAAGTGGCATAAAATTTTAGCAAATTAAACTTGTGGCTGCAGTGGTCTGCAGTGGTCTGCAGTGATTTGAATAAATAGATTTATTGATTGTTTGCTTTAATTTACTTTTGGATCCTTTGATTCGGTTATAACTTAATGGCATGTGAGTTGATTTCTTTGATTTGTTGTATTGCACATTACAATTTTTCGTTATCTTTGATTTGCCGTTTTGTTATTTTGCAACTTTTCAAAAATAAAAAAAGTTTAATTCAACTCCAAATCCATTGATATTGATATAAATAAATTAAAGAAAATTGTAATAAATATGTCATATGACATTTTAGATATGCAAAAAAAAAAATATTTGAAATATATTTCCATAAAAAGTTTCTTAAAAATCTTTAATTTAATAAAGCATGGAAATTTCTAAAATGTGAAGCAAATGCATTTGCCTCAGATTACTTTACTTTTGTAAAGTAATATTTTTGTTAAGTGAATGAAAAAAGTCTAAATGATTTACTATTATATTTAAGATCGAAATGCTAGCAGGCTGCAATTAATGTTGTACGTATAAATCAAAATGAAAACCATCTGCCTTTTATTGCTTGTCATTGCTTAGTTTTGTCATTGTAAAGGTATTTAATAAATTTCAATTTATTGGCACTACTTTGTACATGGTCAACAGAAGTAGTAACCTTACCAACAATTTAGAGAACCTTTTCCTTTTTTTAATATCGTTGAACTGACTAGTTAGGTCATATGTCACGTAAAGTTTCATAAACAATATGTAATCTGTAATTACATTTGGTTAGATTGTAATTAGGAAGGAAAGAAACATACCAGAAAACTAGTTAGAGGGCTACAGTTTTTGGCTAAAGTCACCCTTTGAATACGCTTCATTTAAATATTGGATATTTGCCTATATTTGATAGAGTCTGTGAAAATGGTTTTCTTAAATAGTATATTTAAATGAATTGCCCGAGTCCCGAGAAGCACCTATTCAACTGGGAGTGGCTCATGATATGGGCGTTGGTAATGTCGGCCATCAGGGGGCATTATGAGTTACGGGATTCCGCCAAAGATTTACTTTGGTATCATGGGATCACCAGTTTTAATAAAGCCCATTGTGGTGATATTGAGGTTGTATGTGGCTGTGGGACCTGTGGGGCCTGTGGTGCCCATAACGCGGGCGTTATGGGCACCATCGTTCAAATATATATATGCTTGTCGTGCAGGGTACCATTTCCCGAATAAAATGGATAACTGTGTAGGCTTATTGAGCTAACCAAACTAAGCCAAAGAATAATAAGAAGGCTCGGAATTTAGATACCAAAGATTAAGTTATGTATATAAACTGCAAGCTGGGGAACATGTATCATGTGTAGGTGATTACCAAAGCTAGCACTCATTTGTACATTTGTGTACCATGCAGTTAAGCCCTTACGGCAAGTATGCATGTAAAACACACATTGAATTGTATGAACGGCCGTTTTAATTCGTTTTTGCATAAATTTTTTCAAAAATATTGTATTTATGCTGTTTCTAATTGCTTTTGAAACTGTTTGATTCACCATTTTCAATTTACAAAAATTTTCTTAAATATCTGTAAAATGGTGACTTGTGCTATATTCGTAGAGAAAATGGATGTATTTTAAAATACATTTAACATACATAGATACCCAGGCTAAGATTTGTAGTACATATTTATTATAAGTTTGAGTACAAATAGTGCAGAGTGTACTTTTATGTGAAAATAGTATTTAATGTTTCAGATTTAAATTCATTGCATGACTACACTCGAGGATGACTTTCAGGATGATTTTCAGCACAACATTGACGACAAGATTAAGTTCGAGGCCATTTATTAATCGACAATTGTTAACGCATGCATTTCATGTTCACATTCCATTTTTTTTTTTTTTTATACAATAAACTCTAATGACTTCTTTAAAATAAAAGAAAGAAAAATAAAAGAAATTTTATAAAAGAGAAAGTTATAAAAAGCGGAATGTGGTAATTTGAAGTTCCTTAAAAGAACAAATAATGCATAAATTAAATTAAATTGAATAAAATTAAAGTGAAGTGAAGTAAATTACATGTGAATAAGTGAATAAAAGTGTAATGCGTAGTAAATTTATTTTATACAAAAATAGGGCAAAAAGAAGAACGAAGAACTACTGAAACGCACTGTTCAGTAGTTTCTTCTAAAGGTGTGGTACGACTTTGAGAGTCTTCATTAGTAACTAAAGGTTTTTCTTTGAGGGCTTTTTAAAGATCTAATTTTGAAAATGGTAGAATACTAGAATGATATAACAAACATAATTCAGATTCAGCTTCAAATATTTATATTTGGAATGACTTTTATAACAAACGTAACGTTTTACTTTGCGTTGATCTAATATATTTTTAAGGTCACATGTGCCAATGAAATGTTTACAACTATAAAATGTTGTTGGCAATACGTTTTCATCATCATCATCATCATCATTATCATCATCATCAACAATAATAACAATAAGCATGTTTTTAGAGTTAGTTTACCTTGGAGAAGCGATTGGAAGCGAGTTGCATCCAATTTGTCGGCACTTTTGTTACACCACAAAATAGAAATAAGAAAAACATTAGAAAATCTATTTATAAAATCATGCTTGCGAATCGATTCTGAGCCATCTTTTTCATACTATGTCTGTCCAATAGAGAGATAGAGATACAGATGGACTTATATGATTAGATCGATTCAGATAAAAGAAATTTTTGTCAGTGTGATAAAACTGATTGGAGAGTACGAGCTACCTCAATATATTTCTCTTTCTTTTTAAGGCAAATATTTATAGATTTTTCTTTTGTTATATTTCAATTACATTTTAACTGTGCCCATCTAAATAATAATGGTTATATAAAATGAGCCTTAAGCCAAATAGAACTTTCTCCTTTTTTGTTTCATTTTACATTTTACAATGATTATACATAAAACGTAATTGCGTTTCCTGTAAATTGTCATAACAATTGAAACAAAAAAGAAACCTACTTTTAGGGGCAATTTATCATTACTGTTTACTGCTGACCGATTAGAGCATGACTAGAACATAATGCAGCTATTGAATGTATAATAAAATTAAAATAAAATAAAATAAAATAAAAAAAAGGACATTCAGGACATACACAATAATTACATGCTTGAATATTTGACCTTAAAATTTTTTAATGTTATTTATAAAGTTCTTTTCTATTTTATTTTATTTTATATTTTGTTTATTGTTTTTCTCCTTTTTTTTTTAAATTTTAAATTAAATGATTTGTTATCAGGTTTTTAGTTTTGTCCTTTCACATACGAATGCTCATACGAAAACAAATTCTTATACTTCATGGGAATTTTGTTAAATTGTTTAGTGCATGATAAATTTCAATTTATCATTTTTCAATAGTTAGATAAGCAAATAATGAGGTTATAAATTGAACTTTAATTGCTGCTGCCCAACAATTTTTTTATTTTATTTATTCTATTCTTGTCAACATTTTGTATGAGTTTTATGTTTTGCTTTTACATTTTACATTTCATGTTTCTCATCTTTTACAGGACATTGCGGCATGTGGCTTTAAATAAGCAAACAAACAATTTTATTTCCGTATGATTGAAAGTTATATTGCATTTGATAACGTATTTCCACATCAAATATTTTTTTTCTTAACCTCTGTTCTTTATTGCTTTCTTTCTGGCTCATGATGAATTCCTTTCATCCATCCATACGATGAATTTACAGCAGACAATTAAGAAAAATAATTACAAAATTCATATACAATCAATGAATATTTAACATTTGTAAAAACTATAAAATAATAATAATAATAATAATAATAATAATAATATAAAATAATTCAATTGAAAAGCAAAATTAAAAGAATGAATGTAAATTATAATGGAATAATATTAATAATTAGATCTATAATCTATTCAAATTATTATGAAATATTTCAATTAAAATATCTTATAGATTATGAAATTCATGGAAAGAAATTCATGAAATACATTTGAAGAGTACTTCAAATGATTGAATAATATAAATGATGTAAGAACCAGACAAGACTGTTAAGATAAGTTTTATCTAACTCTTACACGAATTATTATTTTTTTATTCTCGAAAATCGAGAACTACAGCAAATATAACAAATATACAGATAGATACACTTAAATCACTAAGTCGATCGATGAGCTTCTCCCCAGTTATATTATCTAAGAGATTAATAAGGTTTTTTATATTTTTTTAGATAAATTTTCATTCCATTTGTTGCCATTGTTTGAGAAAATTTTAACCTATTAATCTATAATCAAATTTTTTGAAATTTCTAAGTAATGGCTCAATTGATTGTTTCATAGTAGATAAAGTCTATCTGATTATATTTTCTGTAACATTTATTGCAATTTTGTTAATTTATTATTTCTCAAATGACCAAGTAGAAATATGTCAAGTTGGATGAAAAATTAAATCTTAAGAAGAATTATTACTCAGCATAAAAACAGAAATATAAGGAAATATCGTTTAACTTGCTTATGCCATATTTGATAATATTTCGAATAGATCTGACATTTTCTTTTTATCAAGCTTTTCTTACATTCTTCTTTTCTTAATTTCCTTCTGTAATAAGCAATTCTAACCGACTTTTTTTTAAATTTTTTCTATTTCATTAATTTCTTTTAACATTTTAGACATAATCTAATGAAATATTCTTACATAAAGTGTAGAGCTTCAGGTGCTGTGTCATGTCATTTATAATGAGAGTGTGAACTGCAAATAATATTTTCTTTAAAGTTCATATTAACGTATAATATAAAATGTCATATGTAAAATTGTAACTTCCTTATTCCTTCTTTACAAAATAGCTCATGACTGGCTCGGTACTAATTTACATTACTTTATTTAGTTTAATTAAAAAATCATAGGACTGCGTTACAATTCAAGAAAATAAGAAAAGAAAAATGAATTTTTAGATTAATTTAAAAAGTTCGTTAAATAAAAGAAAGTTCGAAAAATATTCACATTTGCAGTACTCATTTAGTAGGTAAAATACCATTTACAAAAAATTACATTTTCCCATATCGGCTTTTTGTCAGAATGAAGTTTTCTAAGTCATATAAAATGTTCGACTTTAACCATTTTCAACAATGCTCGTCATTGGACGAAAAAGCCCATTTTAACCAATTTTCATTAAAATGTCTCGAAAATCGAGAACTACAGCTTGATAACAAATATACAGATAGATCCGCTTAAATCACTAAGTTGATTGATGAGCTTCTCCCCAGACCTATTAAAGGTGCACCATAAATAGTGTAGCGTATAAATATAATCTATAAGAAGCAAAAAAAATTTTTTTTTTTATAAAATCGAAAACAGAAAATAACCATAACATGGTTAACGTTGCAAATACTTCTAAAAGCATCTTTAAGATATTTTGGATCAAAGGTTTCCAGCTGGCTTTTTTACACTTCCATATTTAGTTGTCACTTCTAGCAATATCGGAAGTGTTTGTGATATTATTTGATCAGACCCATTTTCAATTTTAGCTGCACTTGGGATAAAACATACCTAACTTGTAATAAAGTATGCGTCATGATCAAATTCTATTAAAATGATCTCAAAAAAAAAAAAATGCAATCAAGATTGCACTAGCAGATGCAGATGGACCGAGAGACGGGCAAGCTGAAATCGGTTAAATTATTGTTGAGTGTTTGTTAGCAAGTAAAAAAATTATATTTGACGGGAGCTAAGTCTTAGATACCCACCACCTAGACAATATTTGATAATTTATGATCAGATAGAAATTGTATAATTTCGGGTAGGCCTAGCCGCATTTTTCGATTTTTATATAAAATTTTTAGAGTAGTGGCCTTAAAGCTTTTCCAGTTAGAAGCGAAAAACTATAAATGTTTGCTTTAAATAAGCCGAGATTTTCTTAGTTCACTTTTGGACTGTATGCACGTTGGACTGTGTCCTATGACTGATTATTCCCATTTTTAATCGCAACCAAAGTCCATTCATTTCCAATACCTCTGGTAAATTTGAAGTCAATATCCTTTTGTTTGTGACTGGGAGAATGTTTACCACACATGAACACACAGACAGACAGGCAGATAGACAGACATGTATATCTAAATTGATTCAGAAGTTAATGCTGATCCAGAATATATTTACTTTATAAAATCTCTGACACTTCCATTTAGGTGTTAGAAACAAAATGACAAAATATGGATACGTCCAACCTTTGAATGATTTGTATGAAACAAAATCTGAATATTGAATGAATATGAAAAATTTAATCGAAGAAAATCCTTTTTAAAATTGAATGGCCTAATAATTGATTACAGATTAATGTTTGATCTGATATAATGGCGCATAATTTAGAATGACTTGTAGTATTAATTCTATATTAATTTTTATGCCAATATTTAATATAAAAAAGAAAACTAACTCAGAATCATGAAATGTTAATAAATTACCAAAAGAAAAAAAATGAAAATGTTTAGCCACCGTAGCTTTTCCAGTTTTTAAGATTAACATATCAATCTGCTTAGGGACTAAAAGTGAAGTGTCGTTGAAACCTTCTTAAATTAATTCAGTTGACAATTTATTTTTGTTGTTTACTTTAAAAAAAGTCAAATAATTGATAATGAATTTGAAATTGAATTTTTGCACTCCTCAAATATCGAATATTCACCATAAAAGTTTATATTTTTTAAATTATACTTCTTGAGAGTCCATTAATATCTTTTATATTTCAACCAGCTCCACTTAGATCAAATGATATTTATTCAGATGCAGTCACTTCTAAACTGAATAAAATTTGCTTATGAGGTGCTTAAAGATGTTCGAAAAATTTTCACTTTTTAAATCGATCACAATAACTTTTAGAGTCGATTTAAATCTATATGGTCGAACGTCTAAACTGTGCTTTATATATATTTTTTTATACAAAACATGGATCGTAAGTTTTGACATTTACTTGATGGAATTCATTAAAAAGGCTTTTCTTCAAGAACAAATGCTCTTGAGTACGCTTGAATCTTTCATTCCGCAAAGTTCTTGAAACAATAATTTCCTATATAAATTTTGTTTTTTTTTTTTTTGGTAAAGTGATCTATGCTGAATTAGCCTTGGACGATCCATTTCTTCATTTAGCATTCACATAAAATACTAAAAAAAATATTTATCGATAAATTTATAAATTTTTGATATTTTTAATAGATTAATTCTATAAAATGGAGTGCTCTGGTTACCCCAAAAGATTATTTGACATTTTTATTGATTGTCCTTAGTTGATATTTTTTGATTTCATTAAATAAATCAAATTATATTTGATGTTGTTGTTATTGTTGTTATTGTTGTTATTGCTATTATTAAATTTGAGTGCTTTTTATTTATAATCGATTTCGATCACATTATGGCATTCAATAAATATTTTGACACAAACAATATCAATTATTTCTATGTTCTCATTTTTTTTAATTGAAAGAAAAAAAAATGAGAACAACATAAACTGTTTCGAGAATTCAATGCAAAGAGTTGAGAAATGTGGCATGAAATAAAAAACAAATAAATTAAAATTTAATGCTTTATTAATATTTTTTTTTTGAAATTTTGTTGATTTTGATTTTGATGATTTTGATTAAATAAAGTCAAAATAATTTTGTTACTCACTTATCTTATTTCATTTCAAACTTGATCTATAATAAAGTTTACGTTTTTCTTTGAGATTTAAAATTAAATGTGTGACATGTTAGCAACAAGTATTTAATTAGATGAATTTGAAACAAAAAAAAAAAATAAATAAAAATTATTATTTTATTTTTAGTTTTTCTTTTTTCCTTTTTTTTTTTTTTTTTTTTTTGGAAGATCTAATATTCATAAAAATATTTTAGCTTATAAATGAAAAAATGAAAGCAAGTTTGTTGGGTGACTCATAATTTGAACAACATTTGTCAAAATTTTATAATATTCATGAGAATTAGGTTAAGTTTTTGAAAAAGTTTTCTTGTTGTCATTTTCAATGCAATGAATTAATAATTTAAATGCGGAATAATACTGAAGAAGTTAAATAGTTTAGAAGCATAATTTCTTGATATGGAAACTTTGCATATGAAAAAGAGAAATCAGTGATCTTACAAATATTTTACTTACTCATAATCAACAATTGATCTGAATAACTTAAGGAAAGTCTGCAAAATAATTTTGATGTAGCGTTTTAGATGATTGATACCTGCAAGAAAACAGAAATTCGGGGAAACCAAGTACCGTTTCAAGTTCCAAGTTTCATGATTGAGTGAAATATAAATCCATTACTAAGCACACGCTAATTCAAAAAAAAAAAAACCGACTATCAATTTAATACTTTGTCCATTAAATATCTCGATAATTAAATCAAAAATAAAAGAGTTCGATGTTAAAAAGTTCATACAGGCTGAAATCCGATTGCATGATTTATTTATCAAATAAAATTATTATTTTTATACGATAGTATTCTAATGGGTCGTTATATATTTTTGACAGAATCGATGAAATGCTATTTTTGATTTAAAAACTAGATGTAACTTCTAGAAGAATTTATCAAAAACATTTGTAACGAATATTTTTTTTTAATAATTGATTTTATAGATAGCCCATCAGGGCTTACCAAACTGGCACATCAATTTTGGTTCTCTTATCCGCCACCAGGCGCTGGCGGTGGCTCTTCAAGTAAGTTATTTCATAATTTCATTTCTTCATATAAAATTCTTCTATAATTTATTTCACATTTATTCTACTTATAATCACTTTTAATCTCGATATTTCTTTCTTTATGTTTGTCTTTCTTTTATTAGTCAATCTCTTTTATAGTTTCCTAAATCTAAATATTAAATAGTTTGACTCGATTTAATACAAATCAATTCAAACTATTCTAATCAAATTATAATTAAATTATTACTAGGCTGAGTGTGCGTGTGTGTCTGTCTCTGTCTTTTCCTCCTTCTCTTTTTTTTTGTTCTCTATGTTTTATTTATTAACACTTTTACTATTTCTCCAACTTCAGTGGCAACGTTACTCATAATTTTTCAAAATCAAATCAAAAACTAAAAACTTAATCACACGTTTTTTTTTTTTTTTTTTTTTTTGGTTTGAAATTTATATCAAAAATTTATTGTTTTTTTTACGTATTATTGTCATGGTAATTCAAAAAAATTTAATTATAAATTTTCCATAAAAAACATTTTTTTTTTAATTTAAATTTAATATGCTTTGAAAATATTTTACATATTTAAATGCGAATTTTCAATCCTTACCCGAGAAAAAAGTTTAGAAAATTCTTAAAATAAGAAATACAATGAAATGGGAATTATAAATAATTAAAAATCTATATGAGCGCTCTTTCCTCCCCCCCCACTTACACCCTCATCTGCTCAAGCAACCACCACCCACTCTTCAAAATGTAATTAAACCAAAAACAAAGAAATTGTTGTAATTTTTTATTGCTTCTTCTTCCACTTTTACTTTAAAATTATCTTTCTGAAAATATGAAGTTAAAAATTATGTGGCTTTAAATCTAGAAAATTAATTGGAACCAACTTTACTGATACAATTTACTAATTATATTTTTTATATACTTAATTCAAACAATTTATTCAAAATAATTTTTTCAAAATTAAATTGTCAGTTGCATTATATATATTATATATATTATATATATATATATATATAAATTTTTAATTTTCTTCTCTTCCTTTTTCCATTTTATTTTTTCAATTTAATGTCACTTTATTAAATCATATTTCGTTCACGCATTCATTTGAATTCTTTAGGGGGATTTCACTTGTAACTCACTTTTAACGTGTTCTAACTTGAACATTATATATGTATAAATGTGTGTGTATATATATATATATATATATGTGTGTGTGTGTGTGTGTGTGTGTAACATAACATAGCATAACATTTCATAATTTAACATATTTTAATATAAATTAATGTTGTGTTAAGTTCCACTCTAATTCTACTGAATCCACTACTGTAAACTGAATTAGCATAGTACGATTTAAATTAGCAGCATAACATAAGCGATTGAACGTAATTTATTATGATTTTACGTATTATAACGAAACCACAAAACCTTACACGTACACAAAACAGTCCGAAAATAAAATGAAATCAATGAGTCAATGAGTGTTTCATTACTACCCGTAACATAATTTCAAATCATTTTAATGCGGTTCAAGTTGGCGTATGTACTTAATATAACAAATGCATAACGTAATGTTACGCAATATTGCTAACTAAAATAGTAACACATAAGACAAAATGGCATAGCATAAGCGTAAAATATTTTAATAAAATTAAGCAAAATTTAATCTGGCAACACTTAGTGCAGTTTAAAGCTAAAGTAACGTTACTTAACACAATAGAACAGCGAGTAAAAATAGTACATTGTTGCTAGTTACTAGATTTTACATAAAATAACAAACGTATCATGTAAATTTGATTTTTTTATTAAAATTTAATGATAATCTAATTGAATTCAAATTAACATAGGATTTAGAAAAAAGGACACATTCGACATAGGATAATTAAGTAAATTAATTTAAGTTACAGCATTTTAACTTATTGTCTTGAAATTTATGTGTATGTAACTTAAAATAGTGCAGCTTAATCCAATTTACTAACTTTATTTTTTTAAATGTAACTTTAACTTTTAATTACACTTAGCTTTAAATAAAAAATAAATAACTTAAATAGATAATTTAACTTAACTTCACTTAACTTCATTTAACTCAGCGTCGTATAACTTAATCTAATTTAAAATAATATTTGAATTGAATTTAACATAAAGTAATGTAAAATGTAAAATTTCAGGTACTTATCATGTAATAAATTTTTATGTACAAAGTAATTTAATCGAAAAATTTTAATGTAACGTATCATAAGGTAATCATGTAGATGCAGAATGTAGAATGTATGAATGTATGAATGTATGAATGTTGTTTAATATGATTATATTTTGTTTTAAAGTTTAATTAATTGTTGTACATATTTATTTTAATATTTTAACAAATAACAAAACTTTTACTTTACATCTTTACTTTATACTTTTATAAAAGAAGAGTATAGAATCAGTTGAAGTTAATAATTGAATTAGTAGAAAAAAACGAAACATACGTAAGTGAATATAACGAAAATAAATAAACATTGTAAATACAGACTATTTCTATGAGAAGTAAAAAAAGCAAAAAAAAGAAAAAAGTAATTCAAAATCAGAGAAACATCAACTAAAAACAAAAGAAAAGTAAAGTAAAGAGTATAAGAAGAAAACAAAAATAACAACAATAACAATAACGTTAAAAATAATATAATCAACAATATAAGCAAGCAAATGCAAGAACAAGAGAATAAGCTTAAATATAAGCATAAAAATAAGAACAACACACAACAAAGTGTAATGTTAAACGTTGAACGTTGAAAGTTCAACGATTGTTAAAAGTACGATTGTTGTGATAAACTTTTCTAACTTTTAGAGGTAAGGCTTGAAATTTGTATTAATTAAAATTTAATTTTATTTCAAAAAATTTTTTTTATTAATAGCTTCAATTCAATATAATTGTAGAAAATGTAATTATTAAATAGTTTTTCCTATTTATCCCGTACGCTTTTATAAATTAATACATTTACAATTATTTAGTTAATTGTAGAATGCAGTCACTAATGATTGTCATTAATGTAATCAATTTAAAATTATTAAAATAATTTTAACTTGATTCTTCTTCTTTCTCTTCTTCTTAACTTTTTTTTCATTTTTGACATAATTTGAATGGTCCTTTTTTCAATTCATTTTTGTTTTTTTTTTATTGGGCAATGGTGGCATGAGATGTGTAATGATTGCATGTTGGCATGTTCTATTATTTACCAATTAGACATTTAGTAAAATTATATGGAATAAGGCACAGTGTAATAAATTTCTAGATCAATTGAACAATTCTTTCTTAATTCTTTAACTTAATCATCTAGTAATATTTGATCTGAATAGTTTTATATCTGCAATAACAGTTGTGGATTGAAATAAAATATTGATTTATGAAAAAAATTGGCGTTATAACTTGGCTAGATGGCTCTTTTAGTTTTCGATCTACTTGAATTGATGATAGTTTTGATTAATATACCAATCAAGGGATTGACTTTTCTTAATCACATTTAAATCGTTAAAATGTGGAACTGTCCATGTGGCAGTTATCTTAAAAGAGTGAAATTTTGGTTATTGTTATTTACTAACTTTATCATAAAATTTTGAAATGTAAGAATGAAAAATTGATTTTCTTTATGAAGATCGAAATATTACGCTTAACTTACAGAAGACTTTTTTTCATTTAGTTGTTGTATGCAATAAATGTTTTAAATTTTTTTGATTTTTGTTTGAATATATTTTAAATCTATGGATAATTGATAGGACAAATCAAAAAACTAAAATACTTGATAATAATCACAATATCAAAATGTCTGTAAAGAGAAGTAGATAGTGAGAAAAAAAAAAGAATATCATTAAAAAATTTTCATATTTCATATTTTTGTATTCATTTATTTATATTTTTATATATCATTGAATTCATGCTTATATAATTTTAAAATATGAAAGCAAAGTAATAAGTTCTTGCAAAATAATTTTCAAATAATTTCATAAATGTATATAAACGATAAATGCCTGAAAAACTACTTAGTATCTCAAAATGTATGAAAAAGCCTTCGCTATTTATAAAATAAAAAAGCGCTATCAAATAATATATATATATATATATATATATATATATATATATATATATATATTTGTATATATATGCATATATCAAAGAATGCAATACATTAAAAGCAATAAAAGTGGAATGGCAACCAGAGTATTGCTCTGCGTCTGCATTGAGGGCATTTTGCAATGTGACGAATTAGTAAGAATTAGAAAAATTCTTGTCTGCGAAAAATATATTGATCTGTTACAAACTGGTACTTACTTTTAATAATGTCCAATGTCTAAACAATGTGAAAAATCAAATTTTTCCGAAATAATTTCTTAGAAATCTGTGAATAAGAGAGATCCCTACCAAAAAGATGATACAAATTTTTTAACATTTACTTTCTAACGTTATACCTCAAAGATCTTTATTGTATGACCATTTTATTTTTAATTTTTTCTACGAAAGAAGATGCTTCCGGTTCGATCTGACGAACAATCTTATTTACTTGAATTTCATCAAATCATTTTCTTGAAGTTAGACTTTACATTTTAAATGATTTAATAGATAAAAAGGTGGGTCTATCACGAACCATCTTAACACGAGCCATTCAAATGGCTTACGCAAATCTCCACAAATAGGATCCAACAATAAAAAAATGCAAGCAAACAGGAAAAGTAGGCAAAAAATACACACATAAAATAAAAATTATATGAATCTATTAAATATTCATTATTTTGTATTAGATCGTTCAGAAGTTGATATCATTTTTACAAGAAAATTTAAACAATAAAATTTTTGTGCAAATAACTTCTTAATTTCCATACTTTTTGGACAATTAATATAACAAAAGTTCATGGGCAAAAAAATTCCATCTATTCCATTCTATAAGATAATTCTATAAGATAATTAAGATGAAAAGTGAGAAATAATTTCTTTTATGGATTCTATTTTTTTTTTCCTCGGAAAGTTAAATATGTTGCTGAAGCAAGACAAGATTAAATATTTTGTAAATTTAAAAAAATATAAATTAATAATAAAATTCTTTGAATAATAATTTTTAGTTTAACAAATTTTGATATTACAAAAAAAAGGCCCACTAAAATTGCTGAAGGCATAATAAAAACATCGTTTGAGTTAAATCGACCAATAAAATACCCTGACATATTCAATTAAAACAAATTCATTAGATCCAAGCAAAGGCACAGTTGAAAAAGAAAATGAAGCGGAAATGAATTGTCGAAAGACCTAATAAATATAGACGTAGATGCTATTACATACATACACATATATAAGGTCATGCATAATATTGAAAATTATACACGTTTTGTCTGTATTTTTTTCATCATCATAAAAAAGAAATGCAATGCAATAGAGAAAAAGCTTAAAGGAAAGAAAAAGGAATGAACGCCATGTAACGTACGTAATATTCAATATTTATGTAATAAAATTTAGGTGATTTATAATTGTTTATTTTTTCTTTCACAGTTTAACTGACAGCTTGCTATTGCATACAACAACCAAATAATCAAATAATTTCGTTCACTTCAGTACAATTCAATTCAATTCAATTCAATTCAAATCACTTGAATAGTTTAGTTTAATTTAGTACGATTCAATAAGAACATTTTTCATTAAACATTTCAAAAAAAAAAAAAAAAAAAAAAAAAAGAAAACATAACAAATCAAAAAATTAATTCAGTTGTAAAATCAAAAAACAAAAAAAAATTAATAATAAAACATGAAAAATTGCATAATTGTTGAATAATTTCCAGATTATAAAATGGAAAAATTGTAAAAAATTGAAAAATTAATAGTGTTCTTAAACATGACACCGCCGCCATATCTAAATAAATATTTAATGGCCGTATGTGGCATTAATAAGCATCAGAAACGTTATCGGTGCACGTGTAAATAAAAAAAAAAAATGGAAAAATTGTTTAATTTTCATTTTAATAAACACAATTTCATAATTTATTTATTTGGCATTATTATTTTTATATTTGTTGTTATTTTCATGATTGTTATTTATGCAACTTTTTAAATCGGAAATTGTTTTACAGACACCAAAAAAAAAAAAAAAAAAAAAGAAAGAACAAGAAATAATTTCCATGACCATTTCCCTTCATTCACATGATTTCCATTTAACGCTGCCATTTAAGATTTATGAATTTATTTATTAGGAATTGAAAAATAAATTTTTTATTGTTGTACATTGCCTTTTTGTGTCTTGGGCGTATTGAAAAGTTTATCTTTCTTATCTTTAATTTGGTAATACCCAAAGTTAATCAGTATTCATTGAAATCGTTCTTCCTTTTCATTTCTTTTTTCTAATCTCGCATAAGCATTTGTGAACGTGTTTTAAGTTTTTTAGTTACTCATGTAACAATTTAAAGGCATTTCAAATGGTTTTATATTCTTTCCAAAAATGGATCAATTTTGAATGATTCGTTATCATCTGTCCGTTTTTATGCCTCCTTAACTTAATGAAATTATATTTCGGCGGTATGTTTTGCTTTCAGGTTGTCATCAATTTTATAAGCATTCTTCATGTAAGGCCTTTAATTAATAAAAATGTTTACTATAAGAAACATTTCTAAAAAATTGTTATATAACAAAAATTTACATTCAAAAAATTTAACCATTCAAAATTTCAACTAATGCAACAATAGACCTTGTCAAAGTTTTCCAACTTTGGCAGTTTAATTTATTTCTTGATTGATCGAAATTTTATAATTTGATTACTTTTAAATTTCTTACTTCATTTTTTACATAGACTTGCTTTTTGTTGTGCAAGAAAATTCTTTTAAAACGTTGAAAAAGGCCAAAGTTCTTCACGTGTAAAATATTCAAGTGTTTAACCGCATAGAAACCGCTGAAAATCGTGTTAAATATAAAACAAAATTTATTTGTAAATTTTAACAGTACATTGAAAATTTTTATAATAATTTTGCCTTCAATAAAAAAAATGTTGCTTTATATGACCTTCATAAAAGAAGATAGTTAGGCAGATTAATGGGCGGAAAAGCAGATATTACTATAACGGTTTAGTGATTCTACGTCTATTGTTCTAATAAAAATATGGCTTATCTCAAGTTGTAATGTAAAAAAAAAAAAAAAGATCTTTCAAGTACTTAAAATTATCTGTGTTCTTATGCTAATGTTAAGTATTCGGGTCAAGTTGATTCAAGTTTTTTTTTTTATGGACTCACTTTCGCATAGTAAATTCTTTATTAAATTTTTAAAAATTTCTATTATAATATTTTCTTAATATTTTACATACATTTGAATTTTACACACGTTAATTTACATACGTTTATTAGGTGAAACGTTTACGGAAATTTTGATAATTCATTCACGTCGTACGAAACAGTTTAATTAATAGTTTCTCCGTTTTACTTTACTGTAAAATTCATTTCTTTATTTTATGGTCATGGATGGAATAAAGAAATGCAAGGACTTTTTAGTGCAGGATATTCTCAGTTTAATTTTTTGTAGAAATTTTTCAAATCAATAAAATATTATCAAGTTAGTCAAGTAAATATATAAATATCGTTCAATATGACTTTCAGCTGAAGGATTAAACAAACAATTGTTTACAAAATATTCTAACAAATTTTCGTATTGTTTACATTTCCATGTATTTTTTAGAAAAAATACTTTTTGCTATTGTTTGTCTTCTGTTTGTTAGTTGTTGTAATGGTTGGCCAAAGAAAAAGTTGAAAAGAAAAATCAACAAAGAAAAGAAAATACAATTTGGCCGGGGCCAAATTTCAGATACTCATACCTTACATTACCCATACACTATTTGATAATTTATTATACAGGCAGATAATTTGAAGTTGTATAATTCCGAGTAGGCGTGGCGAATTTGAGTAATTGTTCTATAAACATTTTAGAATCACCGTCGCAAAATCTGTTGTAGTTTTTATATTAGAGGTTAAAAAACTATAAATTTTTGGTTAAAAAATTTTTGGTTACGTTGCACTGTGGGCGTGTCCTTTGGTCAATTTGCCCCCTTTGCCCAATTCCAAATAACGTTCATGAATTTACAATATTACTGCCAAATTTAAAATCGATATGAAATCGATATGAAATCGATATATCTCTTTTTGCGACCATGAAAAATGTTAACACACGGAGAAATGGATGGATGGACAGACATGCCTAAGTCGATTCAAAATTTTATATTAATCAAGAAAGTATATAATTTGTAGGGTTTTTGAGGCTTCTTTCTAGGCGTTACAAACATGATGACTAAATGAATATACTACCAATCTCTGGATGGTGGATAAACAAAAAGAAAAACTTAATTGCGCAATGTTAAGCGTAACGTTCATGGTCATAGAAAATTTTTTAAATTATTCAGCTCTTGATTTTACTTATTTTCTCTATTATTTCTTCTTTGCATTACAATTTCTTAACAATAAACATTGAAAATATATATAAATTTTTGTTTTTCGTTTTTCGTTTTTTGTTTTTTTTTTTATTTTTATTTATGATGGAATAAAAAATATTAAAATGAAAATAAAAATGAAAATAAATAGAAAGCAGCAAAAAGAAAGTACCAAAACAAAATCAAGACAAAGAAAGAAAGAAAGAGAAAAATCAAAAGCAAAAAAAATTTGATGTAGAGAATTTGAATCGCTATGCTATACTATGTTAAGTTATGCTAAGTTTTAGCCTATTACGTTATGTTATATTATGTTATGTTATGTTATGTTATGTTATGTTATGTTATGTTATTTTTAAAATGTTACAAAAATTATTTTTCTTTAATCCATAAAAATATTGAACGCTTTTATATTTTGGCTGCCGATTTGAGAGTGAATTTTATTAGTTTCGCTTCTAAAATGCTTTCCTTTTTTTTTAAAGATTAAGATCTATTCGTCCCTTTTGTTCTTCTTCATTCACTTTTTTCAATTGAATTGTTTCAGTTGAGTTCATGAATAAAGCTAGAAAAAAAAAATAAACAAGAAAACAAATATAAATAACTAGAAATTAGTTGATATTAATTTTTACTTTTAGATTTATGTTAATCAGTTTTTTTCTTAAGTCCGTAATGTAAAATTAATTAATTAAAGTGTAATTTTTTGCTATTTTGAATATTTTTTTTTGTCTGTTGTTGCGTTTGCTGCTGCTATTTCATATTAATCAACGAACAACAATAAAATATTTGTACAGATAGTAAAACGGGTCAAACGGACGAAGAGAAGCAACGTGAAAGGCAGCGTAGTGAACGTGAAGCAAAAAAAGAAGAACAAGACGCTCTTAATTATAAAGTAATAAAACTTATATTTATTTAATTGATAGAGATACGTGATATATAAATGATTTTAAAAAAGTATTTGAAACGTTTTCCGTTTATATGTATTTTGCATTAATATCGCAACAACAACAGCGTGAGAAGGAGGCGAGAGAGGCACGTTTATTGGATTTAGAAATACGGCGACAGCAAGAACGTGAAAAGAAAAAGGAAGAGCATAAATTATTGCAGCAACAGCAGCATCAACAGCAGCAGCAGCAGCAGCAATCGCAACAGCAACAAACAGCGACAAGTGAAAAAAGTCCACCAACAACATCGGGACAAGCTCAACAAAAGCAACAACAGCAACAGCAACAACAGCAGCAACAGCAACAGCAACAGCAACATCAGCAACAGCAACAGCAACAGCAACAACAACAACAACAACAGAGCAAACAATCCATAACTGTTATTAGTAGTAGCGCACCAACGCCCAGCATCCAAACTCCGCCTGAACGCGGTCTACCGCCAGCTTTCCGTAGCCGTTCCATAGAGCGTGAGATCTTACACGAATGCAAACGTTATTCATTAGCCGAAGGCACCGAATTTAAGGTAATTCGAAATATTTATTGAATTGCGTAAATTCTTAAAGAAAAATCACTGTTGCTCTGCAACGAAAATCAATCGCAATTGCTTCCTACTTTGAAATTCATAACAAGACTAAAAATATCTATTATACTCAGGCGATACGACAAACTTTTCTAATACATTATATCGAAAGTTTTGTTTGCCTGAGTAAAGTTTTATGTTTTCTCGGCTCTTTTGAAATGCCCATGTACTCTTTTTTGATTAATGAAATGCATTAAAAATAAAGTTTAAAGAATTGTCATTTTATGGTCATAAATGTATGTCGAACATCTCAAAGTTTTATTGAAATCAGTTTTAATTTTTCTCGGTTTTTTAATATTTCGTTTAATGTTATATAAGCCGCTAAGCACGACACCATCACCGCAAGCTTTAAGTGGACCGCCGCCTCCTTCACCTACGGTGGCGGCGGGACCTCCGGCAACAGCAGCAGCTGCTACAGCTGCTATAATACCAATATTACCATTAGGAGTTGCCACATTACGTGATGACTCCACCGAATCAGAGCAATCCGTGACATGTTCACAGGCCCAGCCAGATGCTTATCAACGCATCATGTAAGTAAAACAACTAACAATTATTTCATATTTAATTAATTTATTATAATTAATATATAATATACAATGGGAAATTTTGCTTAGAAAAATAAGTAAATTCTGTCATATGATAAATTTTTTGCCGATCAAAATGTTTGAAATTTATATGCACTTGCACAATTTTGATAGATAAAAATTGACATATTAACTTAAAGTTTGGCAAAAAAGATTGAAATTGATTTAGGGCCATACCCTAACGGTATGACGGATTCATTTAAGTAAAGTTTGAAAATACTTGGGCTTCTTGGAATTCAGTACCTCTAATTTTTCCATAATTACCACGTTATTCTAATTTTCCTTGTTCTTTTTAAATCTTGTATTTTCTTGTGTTGTTTAAAAATAAATCAAAACGATCGATATAAAAATATTAAATTTTTCATTTTATCCATCAACTAACTTAAAAATATCTCTTAATTTCTTATGACATACTTAAGTTGATCAATTTTTGAATTGTTGAGATTTGGACATAGCCGCACGTAACATTTTTTTCTGATACTCTTTGGAAATTTTCTATTTAGAAAAGTTTCTAATTCTAAAGTTACAAAAACTACTTTATCTTACGGTTTTTACATTTGCAATAATCTCAACTGAGGTAAAGTGACAGACAGAGAAAGAAAAATGAGGTAGATAGAAAGTTACAGAAAAGAAAGAAAGAAAAATAAGAAAGATGTACCCAGAAAGCTAAAGCAAATATATATTTTTTCTTGTATAATTTTAGAGGGAAATTTAAGAGAAATAATTTTGTAATGGGAATATTTTCATAAATTTATGTTTATCATAAATTGCAATGATGCAATTTGTGACAAATAGAATATAAAAGCTAAGCAAATGATAAATGAATTGCAGAGAAATGTTGCCAAACGTCTTATCTGACATTTAAGAAAAGGCAGAACTTTTCTTATAACATGTTTATAATTTTATCATCATTATGACAATTGTCATTATAATCATAATGCACAATAATGATTTTTGTTATAATTATTGTGTGTATTTCCAAGATGTCATCATCCATCCATTGCAACAGATCAAGGCCCAATTTTCATATTATTCGTCCGTTTCGCATTTCATTTCATTTTTCATGTTTAAAATTTCGTTTCAAAACTTTTCTAGCATACATCACTTAAATAAATAAATAAACGTCATACAACATACACATACATACACACATTTTGTAGAATTTAATTGAAGTAATTTTTTCTTTTTTTTTTTTGGTTTTGTAGGCTTCTCTTTATTTAAGATTTTCCTACTTTGTTTTATTTTTGTATTTTAATTTTATTTTCAAACGGAAATTTTCTGCATGATTTTACATTTATGCAGAATATACATAAATAAGTGTGCATGGATGTGTACGTGTTTGTGTGTTTGATTTTTATATGATTTTTTTATTACATTATTTTTCCTATTTCATAATATGAATTAGAATATCAATTTCTCGGAGCGTTTGCCCCGTACACTATACAATTTAGTGAGAAATCTCTCATTTGTTACATCAAACGTTTTTTGCTTCGGCGTCAACGAAGCACAATGCAAATGTACAACAAAAACAAACAAAGAGAAAAATAAACAAGGCAATATGAATGAAGAGAAACTTTTCTATTACAAATAGCAAAAAAGAAAAAAAAATCAAATCACACAACAGAAGAGAAAAGAAGAGAAGAGCAAATACAAATAAATAAGTAAACAAACAAAAAAAAACAAACAAAAACCAAAACAAAAGACGTAAAAAGAAAAAGAAAAAGCTTGCAATGACAAATCATATGATTTCAATGTAATGACGTAAAATATCGTGTGAGGCAAGCAGAGTGATGAAGAAAGAACAAAGAATGTAAGAAGATTAAAATAATGGAAAAAAATTATTTGAAATTGCAAAGTTATTACTTAAAAAATGCGATAGACTACACGCACAAGAGAATTATATAGAAATATTTCTGCTTTCAAAATTGTTATGATCATTTTAATGTTTAACAATAATCTTGAAAAAATATGCTATAAATTTGTTCATATTTTCATATGATTTCAAATGATTTAGACTGGATGTTTATTAACTGATTGTAACAAAAAAGTAAAGACTCATTTCAATAAGTCTGCATTTTTCAATTCATTGAAAAGTCCAATTGGAGATTTACTTTAAAATTCCCCATTTTTCAAAAATTTTTTATAAGAAATCATTGTTGAAAATTCGATTAAATATTCTAATCGCTTCAATTGATTTTCATGATTGAACACTCATTTCAATAAGTCTGTACGTTTCAATTCTTTTTGAAAAATGATTTTAATAAGTCTCCACATATGGAGACTTATGCCCATTATTCCCCACATTTAAAAAAAAACGTATATTAATTCATTTTTTTATTTAGGTATCAACTTGAAGGCCCACTGTATGGCAAATGATTTCCCTACAAGTTTAAGTATTCAATTCAAAAAAGTCTGCACATTTGGAGGCGCACTGTTAGTTATCTCCATATTTGAATTTTCATTTTAATAAATCTTCAAATTGGAACACTCATTTCAAATAGTTTTCACATTCGAATTTATCATAAAAAATTTAGTTAATCATAACAATCATCACAGCATTCCATACCAATTTCTTTTGAATAACATACTTCTGAGTCCTTGAGTTGTAAAGTATAATTAAAAAAATATTTTTGAAAAATTTTTTAATAATCATAACAAAATTGAAAGCTTTTATATATAAAGCTATAACCGAAATGGTAAAAATATTCAATGATTTTGAAGAGGAATGCGCTTTAAAGAATTTCAAATGCAAAAAAAAAAGAATTTTATAGCTTTTATAGCTTTAGGGCTTCTCAAAGCTTTATATAAATGGATAGTTATAGGGACTTAATTCAAAGCTTAATTTAAAGCTATATTTTTTCGATGGATTTGTTAGCATCTTGTTGCAATCAACATTTCAATATTCAATCATTCAACATGTGAGAAGTGTTGCAAAAACGTGCAAAAAAATTTGGTGTTGTTAACATTGCATTTAAAATTAATTTAAAAAAAGCGAAAATGATATAATTTAAAAATTAAGTTATGCATTGAAATTTATTATCAAAAAAAAAAATAATAATAATAATAACTAAAAACTTTATATTTTATTAATTTGTACAAAATCAAGCAATAAAAAAAAACATTTAAATTGAAAAAAAAAATGAAGAATTTAATTGAAATTTGATGTTAGGTCTATGAAATATAATAATGGGCCGTAATTTTAATAATAATAATAACAACAATAACAAAAAACAGTATAAAAAAACAATTTGTCAAGTCAAGGTTGAAAGCGTAAACGCGTTTAGTTGCCAAGTAAAAACAAAAATTAAAAAATAAATTGCTAAAGAAAACAAACAGAAGGACGAGAAATAAGAAATGACACAAAATAAACATTAAAAAGTTTCTTTACAAAAAATAACAATAACAATAAAAATAACTTAAATCATTATAAATAATGCAAAAGTGTAACGTTACAATTATCAGTATCATCATTATCATGTGCCGCAAAGCATCATTGTCGTAGACAGAGGCGCCCAGTGGAGTCTTCTAAGATGCAATTTATTTATTTCAATTTCACTTAGACAGTTTCAAAAGTTAAAAAATTTTTGATTCGATCTTAAAAAAAAAAACTTTTCTAACCAAAAGAAAAAGAAAAAGAAAAAAACAAGAAAAGTGAACTGAAAAATAAAACAAAACGAGAAAATTGAACATAATTAAAAGTGAAAAAAGTAAAAAAAAAAACCAAACCAATTCACATTTTAAAACTGGTAAATACTTATAAAAACAGGTAAATATTACTCTCATTATTGAAATGAAAGGCATATGCTGAAAGAGTTGACAAAGTTTTATAAATGTCTTTTGATTCGAGCAACTCTGAATTGAAACAAATTCTCAATGACTGCGCCAAATTCATCTTATAAATCATTGATAATATTTTAAGTAAATGAAATCATTATAAAAATTGAGAAAAGTCTCGTTCCTTTAAAGAGGAATTTATCATAGAAATGTCATTATGTTTAAGGATGATGTAATAATAATTAAATGAATTATGAATTATGTTTAACTTAGTAAATTTTTCATGAATATATTTTCATATTCTATAAACTTTGTGGTAAAGTCAGTTATCAGTATGAGAGTCTCCAATTGAATCGAACAATGTCAGATGATATTTCTCAAAAAAATTTGCATAAATTGAACAGTTAATCAGTTTATCATTCTGCTTGTAAGTTTAAAGTTTGCTTGTCCATTTGTCAGTTGTAACTATTATTAAATTTGATGCAAAACTTAGGAATTGAAAAGTGGCCAAGTTTGATTCTTTTAAGACGCTTAAAAAATGTTTATTATATGAGGAATATTTCATAATACCGCTAAGTGTTAACGTTAATATATTTTAATGAACCGGAGACATATTTTGAACTATCTCATCAACAGCTATTTCAAAACAAAAAAAAAACACGCCTTATAAATGAATGAAATGATGAATATTGATTTGCTGTGTAAATGGGGAATGTAACTTTTTAAACAGATTGCTCCATAACTGAATTTCATATTTAAAAAAAAAAAATGGATTTTCTAAGATTTTTAGAAATACAGACTTTTGATTTTCTAATGATAACTTATTTTTCATGGTGCTAGAATTTTAATAGTTATCTTTAATCATCTATAACATTTCCTTTGCATATAAAGCAAATTTAGTGAAAAATGTTTCATCTCCAAATTTTCTATTTTTATTTTTTTTATTTTATATCATTATTTTTATATTTTTTTTTCATCACTTGTAATTGTGGACTTTGTGTTATTTTTTTTTTTTGTTAATTCATATTTATGAGAGCGAGTGTAAAAGCTTTTAATATTTAATAACAGATATAAAACTTGTAACATGTAATCATTAAAAAGACAGGAAAATCACTGTTGAAATAAGACCTTGAGAATTTAAACAAAGCAACGTTTGATTTTTAACTTACAACTTCTCTAGGAATAAAAATGTTAAATGTATGAACAAATGTGCACATGCAATTTTGTAGAAATTTTAAAATTTTACACATAATAATTTTCAATAAATTGTTATCACAAAGTCTATCACACATTCCCATTCATATACATAAATATTTTATCATCACGTAAAACCGTTCGCTCATAAAATAATGAATTCATTTACAGAAGGAAAAAAAAATTTTTTTTCATATTTCCAGTGTAAAAAAGGCCAAAACAAACTAATGCAAAACCAAACCAAAGTTAATATTAGAAAAAACGGGCATTTGTTCACTTGAATGAACGGTACGCAAAATTTAATGTAACATATATATGTTACTCATACGTCATGTTGGTCCAATGATTAGAAAAATATTAATTTTTTTTTTTAACAAATTTCTTCAGATTATCAAATGAATTTTTTGCTTGTTAAAATTTTGCAAAATGCTCAATAACTTAATAAACAACCTATTGAACGTCTAATAACAAAATGATAAAGAAAATGTAAATGTACAAGAAAAAAAGGGAAAAGTTGATGCGATCAGTTAATGTGATTGTTAGTTTACCAAACAAATTTTTTTCACAAAATATTTGAAAACATTTTTAACATAATGATAAGATGTTTATGTGATATGCCCACTTTATTAAAAAATTCTGTTCAAATAAATAAAATGCTCATTGTTTATTTAAAAAAAAATTTTTAACTCTTCCATTCAAATTAATTCAAGCAGAAATTTCCTCATTTTATGAGAAAACGAAATTTTAATAAATAAAATATCCAAACATTGTCTAGAAAGCCTTCTGTAGTATCAAGTGCCATGAAATTGTTTCAAAAAGATTTTTGAATTATTCTAGACTTAAACTTAGATATGTAAAAGTTTTTAATAGTTTCAATATCAAAATAAATTTTGAAGTCTAATTTTATAGTTTACAAATTAGGTACAATTTCTATTACGAATGATTTCGCAAACATTTCAATAGATCTCGAGGAAATTTATTGATCCAAACATGGCGTACTTTTATTTTTTGCTTTTCTTTCTTTACTTTTTAAAAAAAAAACCTTGTGAATAAAACATGTGAAATAATTTTTAAATCGTTTAAATTAGAAATGTAAGGTCCTCTTAATTAACCATTCTTAATATTTCCATAAATTTTCTTAGCTGCCATAAAACTTATAAAAATTTAATAATTGAAACTACATTTAGCATAAAATCCTTATTATCATAAGGACATTTACGTTTCTAAGCGTTTTTTATAAAACAATTTTCAATTTTTCATAATTAATTTGAATTGCTGGAAGAAGAATTACAGTTACAGGAATGGAATCGTTCTTCCCAATGATACATACATATATACAATGATTTATTATCTATGGCATAAAATTAAAAACAAATTCTTTTTGGTGTGGTAGGATACCAATGACAATTTCAATTCAATAATTTTATTGGCAATATTTTTGGATGTTTCTATTTATTGTTTTTTTTTTTTTTTTTGGAAAAAAAACAATGGCGACACGTTTTTGCCTCTAGCATTTAGAGTTTCTTATTTCTTAATTTTCTTTCTGTTGTTTTTGGCGTTGTCTAAAAACAATTTTGGCAAAATGCTGCTAAAATAAAAAAAAAGAAAATGATAAGTAAAAATAGAACAATTAAGTTAAGTTTTGAATGAAAAATATGCCTGACATTTATACGAAAAGAAGTCTTAATCATAATAAAAGAAAATTTATGAAAAATTTAAAAAAAAATTATCTTTCAGATAAATCTGATGACTTCTATAGAAAATAATTTGTATTTTCAATTTTGATTCGTTCCCTTTTTTCTAATTGTTTATATTTATTTTGTGTTTTGAAATCAAAACAAAACTAAAACAGATTCAAAAATGCAATAAAATACAATCAAAGAAATGAAATGAAATATGAAAAGTTTGCTGCCGGCGCCGTTACTATTGCACGTAAAATAGTAAACAACTAATACTTCTCTCTCTCGCTCTCTCTCTCTCTCTCTTCTCTTCCTACTCGCTATTTCATTATTGTTATCTCATTTCTCTCTCTCTCTATGTCTCTCTGTTTTCTTCATCAAAAGTAAGTGCATTACACTCTACCACATTTGCGCGTTTAGTTGTGTACGTATGAAAAGCATGAAATATGAAATTGTAAGGGATTTATGCAACCCTGTAAATTTATGGCATCTATTTATTTTATGGGATATTCATGTGCATGTGTTGCATTCTGTTAAGAAACAGTTAAACGCAAAAAAAAAATAAAAGTTTGCTTTCGCACTTTCTTCTTCTTCTGCCTTGTGGCGTAATTTATGAGAGCCTTATTATGGTTGAATATCTCAAGATACTTTTTATTCTATAAATAAATAGAGTGCTGCAAATTGAGAGCATATTTATAAAGTTGAAATAATTTCTTATAATTGCAATTTAAGCATGATATTAAGTTAAAAGCGTTCTTGCTTCATCGTTAATACGATTGTTATATGTAAACATTTTCCCAAATTTTCTATTTTGAAAATCTTTATTAAATTTTTTTTGAAAACAACATCGCTTTGGTTGGACTTTCTGCTATAAAACAGTGTAAACTTGAAATGGAGATTTATATTCCGTAGTGAAAACTGAAATTTTATCCATGAGATCTATAAGAAATTAATTGATTATTTTTAATGGTTTTTAGATAATTTTGAAAATTAAATTATAAAAATTCAATAATTAGGTGTGGCACGATGTTTTTCTTCATTTAAATTAAAAGAAATGCAGGAGAGCACTTGAACCAAGCCCAACATTTAGCATAACCCTAAGTTTAATTTCTTGCATTTAAAAGAATTTTTTATAGCAAAAATTCATAAAAAGCAATTTAAATTATGTTGTTGTTTTTTTTTTAAATTTTATGTATAAATTTTGCATTTTCCTTTATCATGAAGATTTTTTTTTTACAAATTACTAAATGCGTGTTATAATTTACCAAATTAAAGTGATAATTGAATTTAATTTATTTTTGGATGAAAATTTTACAATCCTAAACTTTTCTATAGCAAATCTAATTGGGGCAAAAATTTTTTACGCAAAAAATTTACATTTTATTAGATTCTCATTGGAGAGTTAAAGTTGATTAAACACCATTTTTTGTAATTGATTGTTTAATTAATTACATTAAATTAACTTAAAATGCATTGAAATGAAATAGTTTTTTATATCAGTTTATTGGAATTTAAATGCAGAATTTTGATATATCAGAATTAAATCGTTTATGCCGTGTTGTGTGAAATGAAATGGAAAGTACGCAACTTAAATTATTCGCCAGTCAATTTTAATGAATTTGCTAATTAAGATGAAGTTCAATTAAGTGTACTCATTATATTTGGTAAATAACTTCCGTTGAATTTGTTAAAATAAAATCCTTCTCTCCCAATATTGAAATATATTCATTAAATGCATAACTTTTTACAATTTTTTATAATCTTTTCTTAGGGTAGAAATGCATATAAAAAATAGTTTTTTAGTGGTGATAAAAAATTATGAAATTTGATTAGATGGATCCAGTTTTTTAATCTCTTCTTTTGCAAATGATTTTCTCTTTTTTCTGCTATTCTGCTATCCTGTTTCAAATTTATTGTACATTAAAAATGTATATACATTTTTATGTACTCTATAGAATTTTTAATTGAAAATGTTACAAATGTTTCAATAAAATAAATATACTATCAACATCTTGGTAGTGAGAATATAAGAAAAAAATAATATTATTTCAATTGATTTTTAATTCTTCTGAGGTTTGTGCCTACACTAACAAGCTTTATACCATCGCTCACTTTTTAATATGCTTAAAAATCAAGTTTGTTCTCTTTCATGTCTCTTTCATCATTTTAGTGATTACTACTTTAATTTATAAAGAGAAATAACATCACGTCAAATTCTTTCTAACGTTTTCTATCTAAACATTTGATAAAATTTGTGTAAAATACGGGAGAATTAACATGTTTTTATGAACGATGTAAAAGATCAATAAATTATCATTATTTTACAAGTGTTCGTAAAGTAAAAATCTTCAGTTAATTATTTAAATTTAAGTACAATTTACAGCTAAATCTACCATAGAAAGCTTTTACAAAAGCTAATAAAAATGGAGCAACAATTAAAGTGACCAATTAAAATAAAGTTACAAACAAAACAAATCATAGCACGTGCTTTATGTAAGAGAACAATATAAAATTTTTTAAGAGAGACCAAAACTGTATATAAGAGTAAATAAATTCTCAAATGTTTGAAAACTTTTTGCCCAAATGTTGCGCTCAATTTTTTTTTAAATGTTTCATTATTACTACAAAATATTTCACATTTTCTGTTTACTACAATTTTTCGCCGTTTGGGCTTTCGCATGTGTTTGTATATATGTGTGCGTATATATATATGACGTTGTACTATGATTATGTTTTCAACTATTTTGACTTCGCTCAAAACGAAAAGAACGTAAAGCATAGAAAGTTTTACTTTGCATTGCGGTATTACGATTTACGTGAAACAGACAAGACGGCGGCAACTGTGCTTTTTCGTACTTATTTGTATATTTTCTCAAACTTTTTTCCGATTATCCAAAAAGAAAAAAACAAAAAACTAAAAAAAAAAAACACCGAAAATAAGGAAAATATTTTCGATGCAATTCTTAATAAATAAAAATAAATAATCAAATGCTTACCAATAAACTGATTCATTGCAGCTTTTTTAACTAACTATGTGCTCGAAAAATTCCAGAAAATTGTTAAAGAAATTTCTTTTAATATTATAAATTAATAAAAAATTAAGCAAATTGCCAATTCTTATGAATTAAAAATTATTTTTATATGTGATAATAATTACGTGTATAATAAATAAAAATGATAATTTAATTTACTGGCTAAATGAAAATATGCAATTAAAATAAAATTTTGAAAAAAAATAGATAGAAAGAAAAAATACTTTTTTAAAATTTTCAATTTTTTGTTTTCATAAGGATATCATACAAAATAATCACTGAGTCCTTTCGTAATTATTGATTTTAAAAAAATTTAGATCAATTGATTTTAATTAAGAAAATAAATTAAATAAAGAAAAGAAATAATTTAATTAAGCAAGAAATTGAGAAGAACGTTAAAACAGTGAGATAACTTTTAATTTAAAATACAACTAAACTAATAAAATGAAAATGAAAAATCTATTCTCAAATTCGAATTCAATTATTTAATAAAAAAAAAAATAAGTCAAACAAAAAAAGGAGAAAATTTAAATTAGTGTAATCAAAAAAAATTGTAAAAAAATATTCTATAAATTGTCATTTAGATTTTTGACAAGTTGCTATACAATTCGTTTTTATTTTTTGTTTTAAAATTTTTAAAAATAATTTTTCTAAATAATTTAATCAATTTACTGAAACCTTAACTTTCCATTTCATGGAAAAACATTTTAAACAAATTTCTGTGAATTTGCAAATTTTTGTACGTTTTTTTTACGTTAATAGGAAGAAAAAGCTTGAAACTTGAAATTTTGTCCAAATCCGTTATTTTTTTAGCCACATATTGCTTTTAGCCTTTTATTGTTGAAATATTGTAAATTATAATAAGAAAGTCAACAAACGATTGCAAATGGTTGCAAATGGTTACAAACATCATCCAGCAGAACCTTAAAAAAATTTTTAGCGATTTTCTTGGTTTACACATAATTTTGTATCGATGTAACTCTGAACTAGTCTGTCCATCTGTCTTAAGTATGATAAACATATCTGTTGTTATTAAAACTAATTTATAGGCCTTCGTAATTATTAAACTACTTGATTTGATAGAAATATAGGCCAAACGGGCTGCAAAGTACGCCAACAGCATAAACTGAAAATATCTCTATCTTTTTTTGAAAAGCAAATATATACTTAAAAAATAGAATAAATTAAATCAATAGATAAAAACGAGTAATAATTAAAAAGGTTCATTCCCAAACGGAAACCAAAACCAAAATTATCATTTGAATCATTTTTTCAAGCCTTTTAATAAACTCTGGCAAATTGATTCAATAGCTCCACTAAATATTTATGTAGCTCGATTTTATGTAAAATTGATTTTATGAAAAAATATTAAAAATCAATCTCAGCCATTAAATTTTTGTGTTGCGAGTGGTGGGCACTCAAGATTTAACTGCCATAAATAATAATTTATTTTATCATTTTTAAATGTTTTAATTAAAAAATATATAAAATTTTTCTTCATCAAATAAAATAAAACTTGAGTTTGGTAGGTGCTTTTTTATGCATATATATCTAAGACATTTTCATACATAACTAAAAGTCTGCTGCAATTGCTGCAAACTTTACATTTCTTGGCAACTTTTTTTTTCTCTGTCATTTTTTCAATATAATTCGTTTTGCTGGTGTTATTGTTGTTATCCTAAAATTTTTATTTATTATTTTAATTTGAATGAACAAATTAATAAATAAAAATGTTGCTTCTGCATGATTCTTAACAGTGATATGAATTGAAAATAATACAAACTTTATATTATTCATATATAAAATAGTTATATTAAATTGCCTACAATTTACAGTTAACTGTAATATATATAAATAAAAAATTATTTCAAACAATTTGAAATTTAAATAAAAATTCGTAGTAAAAGAAGAATGGACAAAAAAAAAAAATCAAAACCAAAGTGAAACTAGTGCGAAAGTGAATTTAAACAGATGATAATAAATGAGGCATGAAAATATATTGAATTATTTAATAAGAACCCAAAGGTTTTGGATTATGAGAAGTCTTTAAACATAATTAAATTTTTTTACAATTGTAAAATTATGGGCAAATTTTTGAAACGTTCTTATTATGGATTTTTTTTCTTTCTATGAGCTTACATTTGTACAAAGCTAACTAATCCTTATCTGGCACTGCCACTTTCATTGGATTCTACATAAAAATCTCTCTCGTGAATTACTTTGTGTTATTAGTTTCCTGAAAATTTAATTTAATAATTTAAATTAAATTTTAAAGGATTTGGAAATGAAAAAATCAAATTTTTTGCCTTTGAAAAAAAAAATTCTGGAAAAAAAATATATGAAATCTTTCATATTGAATGATTTGCAAAAAAATGTTGCATTTTACAAAAAAAAAAAAAAAAAAAAAAAATGCAGAAATTTTTGATTTCATAAAAAAGATTTGCACTTGCAATTTCACGTCTCATTTTATTTTGAAATTTCTTTTTTTTCCATTAAAGCGTTCAGTTTAACATAATTTAGCAAGAAAGCTCTTCGCTATTCTCTACAGAAATGGGTTTAGAAATTTAGCAAATTTTCTCATAATTTGTTAAAATATAAATTTTTTTAAATAAATTGAGCCCTACATTAATTTACTTAACTTTAATTTAACTTTGTTCAAGAAAAAATTTATATTAAGAAACGTATTCAATAATTATTTTATGGACAACCCAATACATGCATACAATAACAATAAATTGGTAATAAATATTATTTGTTGTTCTTATCACACATTTCTTATGTTTCCTTTTCTTATATGAACATAAAATATGCACATGTGCATCTGGACAAGTTTAAGAGCATGTGCATCAGATTCTCTTGGTTATTATTTCTATTTTTATTACATTTTCTGATCATTTATGTTGAGCTTACATAAATGATTGTATTATTCTATCAAGTATCCAAAAATTATGGAGGTGTATTCATTTTGTCATAATGTTTGTTTCAATTTCAAAAGGAAGCGTCTGAGACCTTTTGCTCAGCATCACACAGACATGCCTGTCCATCTGTCCATCTGTCCATCTGTCCATCTGTCCATATATTCATGTGTTCTTTACACTTACACTGGTCACAAAGAAATATATTTTAAGCTAAAATTTGGCAGAAACATTAAAAATTATTGTAGGCAAGTTTGTACTGAATATGAGTAAAATTTTGTAAAAGCTAAAATTTTGTACAAGTAGTAAGGACTACTACTACATGTAAATCGGTTACGCGAAGATCAAATTTTTACTTTTTTATGTTCACGTTTTTTATCTACAATTGAAAAACTGAAGCAGGCTTTGAATCATAATATCAGGCTGTTTTGATTGAGGTATCAAGATTTGGTCATAGTCAAATATAATTTTTTTTACTCATTTTTATTTTTCTTGCTTGTCACAATATTGTTAATCAATACAGCAAAGAATATTTCATTGTTATTTAGTTATGATCATTTTTTAAAAATGCATGCAGGTACGCAATGCCGTATGCCGGATGCCGGATGCCGGATGCCGGTTGACGGTTGCTTGGTATAAGAATTGTAATTGTGACAGTGTTAGTGGGAATGTTGTAAAATTTTTTTACAGTTACAGTCTGTAAAAAAAATGTAATAAATTAATGTTATTTTATTATCACTACACACACACACACACAACACACACACACACACACATTTATATATATAAATATCGATTGAAGGTTATTTAAGAGATAAACAATAAAAATTTTTTAAAGGTAAAACATCTTCATCAAATAACGTTGAAAAAATGCTAATAAAAGAAATTAACAGGCGATTTTAATTTTAATTTTTAATTTTAATAATAAAATGCAAATATCGAAGAATATGAAAAGATATTTTAGCGTTTCATTCTATGTAAGATGCCAATGAATCAGGGCTTTAAAAAAAAACCAGATTTAAATTCGAAATATTCTCAAAAATCATAAGCCATAATATTTGAATGTTTTAAAAAGCAGAGAGCGGCTTCAAAACCTCTCAGATAAGTAAAAATAGTTACTGATTTTTCTCAAAACAAAAAAAAAAACAAATTCTTTAAAATGAAATGTTGTACGGGAAGTTAAGCATAAAAAAGCACCGAATTGATATATTTCAAATACGATGCTTCAAATTTTGCAAGTATTTTTCTAAATTTGTGACATTAAACATTAAATAGATAGTCAGACATGCGGGATTGAATTAACTCGTTTCGGAATATAAATATAAATTTGATATGATTTATTGAAATGTGAATTTATGGCAGAACTCTTTTGCAATGTTACTTCTATCTAGTTGCTGTAATCTCATGTAATTTATTTAACATTTAAGTGACATTTTGATTTCGAATTGCAATTATCTTCATTTATTGTGATAATTTTCCAGTGTTAATGCGGTATTTTTCTTTGCATAATATTTACATCATTTTACGTTGCATTGAGGAGCAATTATTTGATAATTTATTACATAAAAACATATCAAAAAAAAAAAAAAAAAAAAGAAGAAACATTCTTTGCTTTTGTTGATTGTTTACCTTTTTATATATTATAAACAACAGTTGTTGTTTTTAATTTGGCATATGTATATTAAAGTTATACATGGCGTATGAGTAACATGTTATTGAAATACGTCAGTAACATGAATTAATATGTAAGTTGTACAAAATCAATGCTCTACTAATCTGTATTTCCTAGAGATTGATTTATTTGAATGGGCCATTAAATTGTAAAAGGCCTATGCCTGTCGAGAGTTCAAATTAATGGATCATTTGGTTTGATTCCAAAATTTGTATCTTCATGATAAAATACTAAGAAGTAGAAAAATTCTTCATTAGGATTATTTTATAAACAAAATTATTCAAAATAAAAAACAAACACTTTATCCATGATTGAGGCGGCAACATTTTATATGTACCAATATAGGCGATGTAAGCAGAACATGGTGATTTTATCCATACTTTCAATATTGGGCCAAAAAAGATATTAACAAAGTCAACAAAGTAGAAGAAAGTTCTTCAAAAAAGATTTTCTTTTATATACGACTTTATAATTAATGAATCTGCGAATTCATTGACATTATTTAGATTTTTGGGTCGATTTTTAGTCGCTTCACAAAGAACTTTTATTTCGAGAAGAGGGTTGTGTACAAATCCTGAATTTCTTTTTCTATTGTATAATTTTTCTATTTTTCAATTTTATTCCCATTTCGTGAAAGACTAATTAATAAAAATTTCTTGGTCTCTTTCTTTCCGTTATTAAATATTTCATATGCTATTCATTTAACATTTGACTTGTTAAGTTAAATTAATTTTTATACCCACCACTCAGAATTTGGGCGTATATTCACTTTGTTATTATATTTGCATGGCCTAGAATGAAACGTCGAAGTGTTTATATTTTTAATCAGCATTAAATTTTGAATCGATTTAGATATGTCTGTCTGTCTGTCCGTCAGTGTATCTGCTTGTTGTTCCTAATTGAAAATTATAAAATATCGAGCTCAAATTAAGCAGAATAATTGGAAGATTTTGCAAGCAGGTTGGAATTGAAAATGGCCTAAATCGGTCAAAGGACACGCCCACAGTGCAACATAAACTGAGAACGCCTTAATTCTCTTAAGCAAAATTTAGTAGTTTTTTGTTCATTATCTGAAAACTGCAAAAGGCAGTAGAAAAAATATTGGTCTACAATATCTGTCTAAAAATCATAGAAATCGGGTACACCTATTCAAAATTATGCAATATCAAACTTTCACTTTTTTATGTTTACATTTTCAATTTACTCCTAGAAAACTGAATCAAGTTCTGAATCATAATATCATAATGGTATATTGGTATATTGGTGATGAGTATCAAAGATTTGGTTCCAGCCAAACATAATTTTATTACTTGTTTTCTTTATCCTTTGGCATCTGGATATCCTTAGATTTATGACATTTTTAAAACTATGCTCGAATAAACAAACAAAACAATTCTTCTCAAGCAAATTCATTTCAATGGCATAAAATTCATCATGTGAAAATTAAAGAATAGCATGAGTGAGGCAAATAGATAAAGAAAACGTTAAAATCTAATTAATAATAATAAATTTATTACTTGAAAATTTATTGTAATGGAAATTTATTATTAATTTTTATCTATTCTCTTGAACGAGATTATAAATCATTAATAAAAAGTATGAAAAACTTTTCAAAAGTAGCATGCTTTTGAAAAGCATTTTCATTTTCAGTTCTTTAAAAAATTTACAATGCATTTGCATTTTGTTTTGATAAATATCTAAAGATAGATAATTTCAATCTGTTACAAAAAAAATTGTTTCATTCACTTTCAGGCAAAACTTATACATAAATTTTATGGTAGACCAAGAACAGCATGTAAATACCCCATCTGATTTATGCATTACGCACCATACGATGAAATAAGAAATTTATGAAAATTTTTAAAAATACTTTAATATGGAAGAGGCATCCAGAGTGAATTTACAAAGCAAAGCTCTACTTTGTATAGATTTTCTTCAAAATTTTTATAAAATTCGAAATTTTCTTTTATTAGCAATGATTTTTATTAAAAGGAGACATTTTGCAAGAAGTAAAAATATTCCCATCTTAAGAGTACTCAATATAATTCGCTTCTCTAGTCACGCTTGTCTGCCAATTCTTCATTAAAATACCTCAGAAACTTCTATAGGAAACTTACATAGGAAGTAATTGGATATTTATCCTTAAATAGAGAAAGATTTTTGTTTAGTCAATGTCTGAGGTAAAAAACTTTTTTAATTTATGTAAAAATTCATACAAATGTGTAATGCAAAATTTCGCATGTATTTTTCGGTACACAATACAAAGAAATAGTGAACTAATTGTAACATACTTCAAGGATTCATATGTTAAAATAATATCTCATGAATGTAGACATCATTCTGCTATTTTATTATGAAAATTGTTTGATTATTTGCTTTGATATCTTTCAATATTAAAAAATTCTCATGATTATTACATATTTGATGCAAGTCACGTCAAAATTTATTTAATAGATAAAAATATAATATACATTTATTTCACATAATAGAATTCTTCAATTGAAATAGTATAAGAAATTGAATTTCAAAATGGAATTTTATAAAGCAAAAATTGTGTCTTATTCAGCAGCAATGTGAATTGTATTGGATGATTCAAAAAGCCGTTTTATCTCTACTTAATAATTTCTAAGGCACATTTTCTTAAAGCTAACTTCACACTTAAGTCTTACTTAATGTTAAGATTATTTATTTTATGAGTTAATTTAATAAAATTAGTGCCAGTGCCAAGTGTTTTAATTTGATTTGAATTTTTTGTTCACTTCTTATTTGATATTCTTTTGAAAACTCTTTCCAAGTCATTTGATTTCTGTTAGTCTCTGCTTAAAATTGAGTGAACATTTTATTTGACAACTTTAGTTAAAACATTAATATTTCCCTCATTAATTGCAATTTTCTGCAATTTAATTTCACAAAATATTGCTATTTAAGCATCTGCCTTAATTTTATTTCAATTTGATTAAATCACATATAAAATAATGAAAAACATGGTGGTACATTTTCACAAATGCATCACTATCAGCAGCAATTCCAAAAAAAAAAAAATAATAATAATAATAACTGAAATTTTTACTGCATTTAATTTACGTTTGATTATTTTGATTATTTGTTCAAACGAATAATTTGATCGTTATATGAACTAAATGATATACTTTTAAATTGTTGAAATTTAATTTAAAAAAAAAAAAGTGCCACTTAAATGATTTTATTGAAATTCGCTAAAATGAAATTTTTTATATGTTAATTAAATAATCAAATATATAAAAACTGTAAACTGTCAATTATACTGGCCTTTTGTAAAATTGAAGGACGTGACTGAAACTTGCACCAATTTTCATATCAAAAAAAAAAAAAAAAAAAAAAAAAGGAGAAAAGAAATTTAAAACAAAAATTTAAAGATATTTTAAATTTTTACATAAAAATAACATAATTAATTCAATTTGTTGAAAAAAAAATAAAAATAAATAAATATTAAGGAATAAAACAATCATTTCAAATGATGAAATTTTATTTGGCATTTTTAAAAAGTTTTTCATTAAAATGCATACTAAACCAAAGGAAAGAAATCAAGAAAAAGTAAATAAGTTTCGGTTAAAAAATTTTCATGGAGTTTGGCAGTTTTCTAAAAAATAAAATGATAAATTCAAGCAAACATAAATTTATACAGATTTGCGAGTTTCAAGATCATCTTTAAAATTTAATTCAAATGAGTAAAAGACGTTAAAAGCTATAAAAGTTTTTACCGAAGTTTTTGATAAAGATCTATTTTTAATTACATCGATCGATAATAATTCGATAATAGCCTTTCTGGCCATGGTCTACATGATATTTATCTACATAAATTTGCCAGATATTGATAAAATTTGTAATACCAAAATTTTGATACAGTTAAGTTTTTGGTCCAAAAACAAAGTCTATTAAAAATGACTAAAATAACGCTTTTTCCAAGTAACTTTTTTGGTTTTTTTTTTTTTCTTTTAATGAAAGTCAACTTAGAATTGTTAGTTGTCATGCATAATTTAATCAATCAAACTTAGTCTAGATGGGTCCAATTCTTAGAATGATTTTATTATAAGGAGCTTTTGATTTTATGCAAAAATTAGAATTTAAGCATTTTTTTTTTTTATCTTGTGATTTATATTCTTAACTGTTAAGCAAAGGACCTTAAGTAAAATGGTATAGAAGATTTAAGAAACAGTTTCTATATAAAATTCCTTGCAAAGTCTGCTTGATCAAATTAAGTTGATTTAAATCGAGCCAAGAACGATAACTAAAAAATAAATAAATAATAAGAAGAAGAGAAGAAGAAAGGATGAAGGATAATTCAGGAAAGTTATCAAAACAGCAGTAAAACTATGCTGTTTGAGTTTGTCTTTTCAAAGAAAAGTTGGGAGCGCTCTAGTCTTATTAAAATATGTACAACATTTAAAGGAAAATGCACTTTTATTAGAGAAATGTTAGACACATTAATTGGGCCCTAATATTTGAATGGATTTGATAACGTCTGATAGTTTCTTTTTTGTTCATTATAATTGAATTGTCTATTTGAAATTTAATAGAAAATTTCCAAGTTACTGCCACGCAAATTTAGTTCTGTATTCATTACTTTTAAATTATTATGTTACTGTTAAAAAGAAAAAATGAAAGAAATTAATTACACCTACAACAAATTGTGGCAATTTCTTTTTTTTTTTTTTTTATTGATACTTTATAAAGTTCTAAATTTATTTTGTAAATTGTATTTTTCTTAAACAAATAAGATAAAAAATATAACACGCCCATTTGTTAGAATGATCATTTAAAATTTGAAAGCAAACAAATATTTTTCTCATTTTCATTTGAATTTGATTTTTTAATTAATTTTCAATAAAAGTATCCGTTTTTATCTTTGCACTCTTTTTATTCATTTTTTATTGTTTTACTTATTTTAAGAATGTGAAGATTATTGTATTTTTTTTTTTTTTTTTAGATTATTTCTGTAGAATTTTCGATATATTCTTCTATTTTCTCAATTTATTCTAGTTTTTCCACTTTTCTACATATTTCTAATGTTTTGTTATAATGAAACTAATGACAAGAGTCATTAGTCCAAAAAATATTTAAAGCAATTTATTTTACAACATGTAAATTTTTTTTTCCACATATCTTTTATTCTTTTATTTTATTTAGTGTATTTAAATTGATTTGTACTTCTTTTATTTTCTCTAATATTTTAATTTATTTATTTATTCTAGACATTTTCGTAATTAGTTATTAGGTAATTTACAAAAAAAAAAAAAAAAAAAGCAAAAGTCGAAAAACCATAAATAAAATCTAGCAAAAGTTGCTTGATTTCTCAAGCCAATTAACGTGAAATATTTTTATAGATAACTCTAAATATGAAATAAACTTATATAAATTTCGCAAAGTTATTGCTTTCTATTTATTTACCCTAAAAGATTTTAAAAACTTGTAAAAATTCGGGTTAAAGGCCTTTTTTTTTTTTTTTTTTGGGAAACCTTTTTGAAAAATTCATAGTCTGCTCCATTTTTAATAGTGCTCGCATGGCCATTTACTAAATTTTTTTTTAATTCCAAAATTTTATCAAATTTTAAGACCTTATTAAAAAAAAGGCAAACTGGAAGCGTACGAAGCGTACGAAAAATCAGAATGACCACAATTTTGAGATGTATCTGTTTCAAATCATTTTAGATGTTACATTTCTTCATATTTATTTAGTATAATTACAAATGTAATGTAGCGTATGAAAGACGCCAAGTTTGGATAATATTAAATAATTGCGGTTATAAGGGGAAGTGTAAGAGAGAAAGTTTATACATGATAATCATTTGTGGAGTAATTTTTGAAAAATTGCTTAAAAATTGTTATTCAAATTTAGCCAACATTTTTTCTTTTTCTCTGGTTTCCTTTTCTTTTTTTTTGTTTTTGGGCCATGATACTTTGCACTTTACAGTTTATAGTTTACAGTTTATAGTTTACAGTTTACAGTTTACAGTTTACAATTTGTAATTTATAATTTGTATTTTTTGCAAATTTGTAATGGATATAAAAATTTTGTGTGCTTTGTGGTGTTGGTTTAATTGTGTGTGAGATGCAATTTTCCATTTTAACCTTCTTTATTTATCATCAACCTTTATCAACATTTATTTAGCATCATTATCATCATCATCATTATCATTAACATCATAATGATTATAATATATATATAAAATATATTTTCCTTACAAATTCTTTCGTTACTTGATTATTTGTTTATTTCAATTATAAAATCCATCCCGTTGTTGATGTTGTTGTTGTTGTTGTTGTTGTTGTTGTTGTTGTTGTTGTTGTGTAATTATTGTCCCAATATATTTCTTAACTTTACATATATATTACTTATACACTTAACTTCAATTTTAATTGTTGGAATAAACAAAATCATCTAAAATCATATCGGTTCATTCTGCAGAGCCGTCTGAATTGATTAAAGTTTGTTTGGCCATTTAACTGGCCATCTGCCTATATAAATATGGTTTAGAGTTGTTACTTGGATTAAAAACAGAATGTTATTCAAATTAAACGGAAGCATGGAAGCAAGTTTTAGAACCACGCCCCTGTTTAACATCTTACTTCCAAAAACTTTTTTTTTATTTTTTTTGGCAAAGTATTTTTTTTGGATTGCACTAATTTATGGCATGGCATGAATTTTTGCGAAATTTATTATTTCTTACTTTTTCCACATTTTAATCTCATTAAGCGAAAGAATGCAAAATGTTTATTAAACGGCCTCGATTGACCATTAACTTATTTAGTGGCCTTTGAAAATATTTTTTACACTTGTAATTCATGACTTTTCATACAGCGTTTCATTAGTTTGTGTAGTTATTTGTACCCGCCCAGAATTACTCAGAATTACTTTCTGAAATAATTTAAATGTCATATAAAATTTTTAGCAGCCTAAATCCCCATCGATTCTAACGAATGTAGTTTGGCTTTTACATTATGAATGTGTAAAATATGTAGTTAAATATTTTAAATAATTTAATATTAAAATTTTATTTACATTTGCACAAACCCACTACTCACTCACACACTTAAATAACCACAAATACCATAAGAATACGGTCAGCTATCGACTGAAGTTCTTAATTTTATGCAATTTTTTTCTTTACGTTTACCAAGATTTCTTATAAAATTATTTGCAATTAAATAATGTCTTACATTTGTTTGTTTGTTTGTTTGTTTGTTTGTTTGCTTGTTTGTGTGTTATGTTAATTAACTTTGTTATTATTAAAATGGCAATGTCGCTCGTTATACAAAATGACTATAAAATAAGTGAATTAATGAAAATGTATTTGTAAGAAAATTAAACAATCGTAAATTGTGTCACTTCTATAATTTCTCTAAATTCTATAATTTAATTTAAACCGAAAACCAAGTAAAGGTATTTTAAACGACCTGGTGGATCATTAAACTCTTTCAACTTAAATAAATGAATTGAAAGTAAAGCAAAGGAAAATGTGATAATTTTCAAAAAAAAACAAAAATTCAAAAAATTTATACTTGAGCAAAAGAATCTAGAAAGCTTATTCAATCTAGTCAAAATTTTGCTTTAAAAAAAAAAATGATGGAAAATTGTAAATTTTTTTTAAAAGAGAATATTTATTGGGAAAAGTTTTTAAAAATGATCTGCTGAAAATTTTATTTGAAGAACCCTAAAATTATCATCTACAAAGATCTAGTTTTTTATTTAAGAACCATTAAAAACGTACAAATATCCGAAAGATGGGGCGTCATTGTTATCAACTTAAGTAATATTTGATGAAATTATTTCAAATATCTAGAAGACACAGCCTTTATTATACTGCACAAATGGTAAAGACCATAAAAAATAATTTTTTGAAAAGTTATTTTCATAGCAACATTTCAAGGTTGCAAGATTGCAAGCGTTAAGCATAATTAGTTTGACGGGTCCACAAATGGCAAATGGCATTAAATGAAAAATATGATTGAAGCAATTTTAAGGTTAAATTAAATAAAATTAAATTCTATTGCAGAAATATCATCTTTTATGATAATTATAAAGCAAGCATGATAAAAGTCAAACATGAACAATGAAATGAAAATGTAAATGTTGCTTTAAATTCTTCATGAAATTCCCAAAAATTTTCACTTTTTTTTTTTTATTGTTATCGCTTGCCTTATCCTTATTATTAATAAATCAATTCTCCTTCAGTTTCACATTTATACATCATTTATAAAATTGTATTTTTATAATTTTGTTATTTTGCCTTCATCAATTCTTTTGTCCTCATTTCTTTGTTTTCTGTTCGTTGAATGTTTCTTATGTTAAAAATAAAATAAAATAAAATAAAATAAGATAAAAGAAAACAAATAAAAGTCAAAGGAAATTCTTATCTATTTTAGTGCGTAACTTAAAGTAGCACTTAAATTGACTTTTTATTGCCACTCAAAGAAAGCCAATAACAATTCTATTGTTTAAAAAAGCCAGAATAAAAAGAAAACAACAGTTACAGTTTATGCAGCTGTTTCTACAACGAGATGACATTAAAGTACATATTTTCTTCTATTAGAGAAAGGACAATAAACTGAAGAATAAATAAAGGATAGGCAATGGTAGGCAAAAAGAAAAAGAGAGAGAGAGAGAGAGAGAGAGAGAAGATAAAATGATATACCCATTAAATTTGATTATGCCATTACAAATTTTCTCATTCTATTTGTTTCTGAACTAAGTTCAGTTAAATTATGGCACCGTTTCATCTTAAGCAGACAACTAAAAAAATTAAATAAATTTGAAGAAAATTAAGTTGCGTTAGTGGCATGAACTTTATTTTTTTATAGTAAATGCTCTTATTTTTTGTACCACTGATTGTGCATAGAAGGCACTTTAAATCATTTAAAGATGCTGGTAGATATTCCGATGTAATATAACAAGCCTCAGAATTAATATACGAAAATTAAGGCAGATTAGTTCATTGATGTTTTAAATTAATAATTAAAATTAATTCAGCAAGTCCCTTAAACTATTTTGAAAATAGCTTAGGTTGTCTTAATTTCAGAAGAAGGTACCTAAAAATTTATGAAGTGTATAGATGTTTTATACAGACAGATGAAAGGACAGATGACAGATGACAGATGACAGATGACAGAAAATATCTTTTGTTATAATAAATGAATAAGAATTTTGTAAATGAGTTAAAAATGCAGAATTGGACTTGAAAGGTTCTTCCAAGGACTTTCTTAGATTAAGTTTAGAGGGCCTTTTTGCCATTTGCCAGTATTTGTGTTAATAATGTTTCATAAGAAGTTTTGTATAATACGTTTTTTTCCAGTTGAAAAACGTTTTTTTCCAGTTAAAAGGTAAATTTAAATGGCACACTGACCGAATGAACTTAGATTAATTATATAAAAATAAATGCTTAACTTCTTTAACAGCTTACAACTTTCATTTCCTTTTAACATAATAACTTTTTAGATTGCAACCATTGCAACAACAATAACAATAAATATAAAATTGTATAATATTATTTTTACATAATGCATAAAAATTCCATGGTAGAATGTAGAAGTGTATATTTATTAAAAAATCGATTAAGAATTTTTCATTTTTATGAAGTCTTAATTTAGAAGCCTATCGCAACTCTAAGTGAAAGATGTTCTTAGTTTTCATAAAGTTAATTGTTAAATTTGCAGAGATTGTTTTGAAAAATAATAATATAAAAATAGTAATATCATAATAAAATAATTCGCATACCCATCACTGAAATATTTTTTTCATAGGGCCTAAGAAAAAAGACTTCAGAAAAAAAACCAACTTATTGATGACATTTATACTGGAGAGCACAATATTATAGATTCGTGAGAGTATCAAAGTAGTATTGTCAATGACTTTTTGTCTTCATGTTTGGACTCTGGAATTTAAATTTTGTAATGTTCAGGTCTTTAGACTGAACACATGACTTTAGACTGAATACATGACTCTATAGTTTGTAAATCATTTTTACCAAAACGAACATATCCGCCGCTCCATAAGTAATGGAAAAGTGTTTGAGACAGTAATAATTTAAAGAAAAAAAAGAAAAATCAAAGCAATATAAAGAAATTTTAACGTAAATTTAAAAATCAATATTTTATGGGGGCTTCATTTCCTATCACGTAATACTCTCATATTTTACCTTTATGCTTATTCTTCTCGCTGCACTGCTTTTTAATTTTATATATATATATATATATATATATATATATATATATATATATATATTTTTGGTTGTTTGAGTTCTTTGGGCGTATGTGTGTATGTGTGTACGTGAGCGTTTTGTTTTGTTTTTGTTGCATGTCTGTTACCACAATACTAACCAGTTCTATCATTTGTATTGATATTGTACGGTGTAACCTTTATAATGGATAAATATAAATTGAAAATGTAAAAAGTAAATAAATGAAAAGGAAAAATGAAAAACCGAAAAAAATGAAAGAAATTAAAAAGTGAAAGAATGAAAAATAAAAAATGTAAAAACATGAAAACCTCAAGGAAATCTACATAAATAAAATTGTTGTAGGTTTTTGTTTGCCATGACTTTTCTTCATTGATATTAAATAACATTGACTTTGATTACAAATGTACATTTATACATGTGTATGTGTGTGTCTATATAATTATATATGAAGGTGAATGCATTTTTAAAGAGTAAAATAGATGAAAAAGTTTTCTAGTGTTAAAAAAGACAACTCTAATGACAAACAAACTCTAATGAAATCAGATAATCTTAAGCAGACATTGAATATTGATATTAGAACTAATTGCCATAAATGCTTAAGCAATTAATAAAAGAAAAAAACTATGTCAAGTTCTCGATTGAGTGTGTAGGAGCAACGTAACGGCCATTGGAAGGCGATTGTTAATATTCTCTTCAATTTTCTTAATAAGCTTGCATATGAAAATTAATGAAAGAAGAATGTCATATAATAAAAATTAATAATAATAATAACAACAACAAAAGCTATTATATAATAATTATAAGAATAAAATATGATCAAACAGATTAGAAAAGTATAGAAAAGAACCGAACTAAACTAAAACGAGTCGAACCGAAGCAAAGTGCAATAAACAGAGAAGAGAATGGAGGAGAACATAGAAATAAATGCAATTATTATGCATACTCATAAAACGCACATGAGTCCATAATTTATATAAAAGCACTTCTTCTCTCATGTACTCTGCTCACTTCTACTTGTTTCAAGCTATTAAAACAAACTGGTGAAGGTGGCAGCAGAGATATAACTTTAACAGCATGATATAATGCTAGATAAATAAAATTTTTAGTTTTATTGTTGTTGTTATTGTTATTATTATTATTATTATTATTATTATTATTAACATAAAATATGTTGATATTATTATGCATGACAGATCCGTTTCAACATGTTAAATTCTATAGGAATCTTTTCAAAAAAATATGAATATGGGTAGGAATAATGACTAAAATTAAAGAGAGGCATGAAGAAGAAGACAAAAAAAATTTTATGGTATATTAAGCAACACTGCTCCTTATTATTATTGTTATTGTTGTTGTTGGCTAATTTTTAAATTCATCACTTCGAACTTAAGAAGTTGTGAATAATAATTTTATTATTATATTTGTAACACTAGAAACATGACACTTTTTAGAATCAATTTAACTATCAAAATGTGACTCGATCTTTCTGTCTCTTCATCATTCTAAAGTTTTAAAGGGTAACGCTTACCAACATATTGATTTCTTAACAACATTGAAACATTGCAAAAGTTTCCCTCTTCAATTTGAGATATTTAAAATGGATAAAATCTGACTAAAAATTCAGGTCTATAGTTTAAAGTATGCAAAAAAAGCAAAAAATTGTGATTTTTGTGTCTACTACAATTTAACTTATTTACACGAAAGTTACTCGAAATATTTTTTAGTACGTTTAAAAAGATCATACAAAAAAGCATAAACTGAAATTACACCATTTCTGAATACCCATAAATTTAGTTAGCATGTAATTTATGGATAATCAAAATTTGCCTTCAACTAAACGTAAATTTTCTCATTTGATAATTATGTTAAACATATTTAAAAATGCAGGCCATGTGCTTAACCAAATTTACAAACACGCATGACTGGATCTATTAAATGGATCATTAATTTGATTTTTGATATTTTAGGTCATAAAATTTTTGTATTCTATAAGCATTCAAATGAAAAGGATTTTATATAACTATATTTTAAAGAATCAGTAATCAAATCAAAGAGAGCAAAAAAAAGTTGAAAAAATGAGATTTAAGAGAAATCTAAAAAAATTATTAATTATTAATTATTATTATAATCTACATTATTCAATGATTTCATATAAAATGAGAATGAAAACATAAAGAAAGATGGAAAGAGAAAGAGAAAGAGAAAGAAAAACTTACAGAGTATACACATAATGATTGTAATGCTGCGTTATGTAAAAATTGGCAATCGCATTGTGCTATAAAAGAAATTACCACAGTTAAAGTAAAAGAAAGAAAAAATTGAACAACAAACAACAAAGATTTTTTGGCTTTGACCTGCTGCCAAACACAAATTGAAGGGTGTATCTTACTCAGAAATTTACAATAGTTCAGTGACAGATACATATTGATATCGATATTGACCTCAATAGAAAATCGAAAATTTTACGCAATTATTAAACTGATAAATGTCGAGGGCAAATTTTTCAAATAACATTAATTCCATAACTTTGAAAAATTTTCTCTCTCAAATTTTCATTTCATTGCATTTTTCGCCTAATATTGTTAATATTGACTTTAAAATAAGGCGTTAAGCCTTAAAGCCTTACAACAAAGGTTGCGTAAAATTTTTGAATTTCGTCTTTAAAAGAAAATTAAATATTAGGTAGCAATTATATTAAATAATAAGTTCAAAATAACTGCCATAGATGGCTTAAAGAAGTCATTAAGTTTCAAAACAAATTTTTTACGATTAGAAATTTAAATTTACGTTCCTTATAAATATGTTTAACATAATATGAGATATCTATTTATCGTACAGCACTTTTGTTCAGATTTTCGTAAGACCCAAAACGTGTTGAGATAGACCCACCTTTTATTATACTAACTTTAACTCAGAACACTCAGAATAAATTTCTGATACGATTTAAGCATTTCTGTCCATCTGGCTGTCTTTCTGTCTATCTGTCTGTCTGTCTGTGTGTCAAGGTACATTATTGCTTTTTGCCTTTTTGATTGAAAATGGTTAAAATCGAATCATTTTTACAATCAAGCTCCATATGACCTCTTTCTTAATGAAAAGTCATTATGTGGAAAAAAAATACAATTTTTTAATATTTTTTTTTTTTTACCAAATTTCATTCAGCCCAGCCCACTTTAACGACAACTTTCTATATAGTGCCTTTTTCCAAAAAAAAAAACGCATTTCTATGGAAAAAAGTATCAATTTTGAATAGGCTTTAGTGAAAATTGACACTGCCCCTTGTACCTAATTTAATGTAGAACGGTCCCTTTTTTTGAAACACCTTTTTCAACTGTCTTGGTTTGTAATTTTCATTTTTAAATTAAATACATTAAATGCAATGGTGGGGGCTATTTAAAAGTTAGCTTCGATTGACCGCAAAATTCTTACTTAGTTTAAGTTTCAGTTGTAATAATTTCTTGAACATTTGCTCGTTAATATTCCTTATGCCCTCTATAAAGTTTTTCTACATTATTTATTTTTAATATCCTTATTTTATGATGAGCATTAAAAACAAAAGTTTATCATCATAATTTATGATCTATAAAATTTTCTTTTTTTATTATTAACTTTTAAAATGTTATAGCTTTACAGAAGTTGTTATGCATTTAAGTATTTTAAAATCATCTATCAAGTAGTTGGTATACCTGTTTTATCGAATAGTTTGTAACATTCATAATGAAATATTTATATTTTTAATCAATGTAAAATTTTTAAATATTATTTTAAACGCTTCTCAGTGATCGTTTTTCGCCTAATTTAGTTCTATTTTGTTACATTTTCATTTGAAAGTTTATATTGCAAATGGACAGAGTGGGTCAACTGGCGCGCCTAAAATGTATTATAAATTGAAAAAAACTTTCGGTTTATGCGAAATTTTTTTTTGGCAAACATAAAAAAATCGGAGACTTTAAGTTAAAGTGATGGGCACTAAATTTTCTATATTTAAGTTTTTTCTTTGAAGTTTTACTCTCATTATATTCAGATCGTACTGAAGCATATAGCATGATACTAATACTACAAAAACTTCATAACTAATTATAATTTAGAAAAAGTAATAAAGTAAAAGTAATTTAATTAAAGTAATAAACACCATGCAATACAATAACAATAATAATCATAATTATAAATAAGAGAAAGGAAACCGTAATAAATTAAATAATAATTAGTTAACTGGACTTCATGAAGATTCTTCTCTAATTAATGGCGTTCAATATTCAGCGACCACAAAAGTCAAGGCAACTTGGCTTTTTATGGCAATTTCCTTTGTCATTTCCCACTTAATATCAATTTTGCATAAATCGGAATAAGAAAATATATCATAGTAAGTCGGGAAAGACCTTGAAATACCTTAAATCAAATTGTACAATAATAATTTAGGTAATCATAAGGTCAATAAAGTGAATTAGAGGATAGGAAAATGAGAAATTGTAATTTTGGAATGATTTGAAAAGTTCATTATATGGTAGAAAATCTTAAAAAAAAAAAAAGGTATCGATCTGAATGAAATTTTAAGAAAATTTTTACTATATCAAATAAGAATCATGAGTCAATTTACATGAAAAAATATATTTACTTATTTTAGAATAAGGCATTTTATGAAGCACAATCAAAAAGGATTGTTCGAGCTTAATTATTGTCAATAAAATTCGTTTTTGAGTCAAAAGGGGCCTGCTTACCAAATTTCAGAAATGTATCTCAAAAATATCTATCAGTAATTTAATAAAAATATGCATGGACAGACATTAGATGGATTGATAGGCACAAAGATTCAAATTTATGTGTTTAATGATTCCAAGTAGATCTTTTTTAAAAAAAAAAGGGGCGTATCTATTCCTCTACTTCAAAAACTGAATTAAGTAGATACAGCTTTATAAGAATTAATTTATGAATAATTTAATTTATTTATTGTACAAGATTTTTTTTGCTTTCCTTATAACATTTTGTGACAGCTTGAGTACTGATACCATTGACATTGTAATATCAATCGTATTGTCATTCAATGATAATTTAAAAAAAGTTAAAGATGAATGAAGAAATAACTTAGCTAAATAGTCTATAATAATATCAATAATAATACCAACAATTATTTATTATTTTAACAACTATAAATAATCATTAAACGAACGTTTGACAAGACTCTGAGGTCTGAGGTTTAAATAATAAAACAATTGTGCATATTAAATAAGTCTAAAGCAAATAACAAAATTTTCGTTTAGATATTATAATGGCCATAGAAAATGGAGGAAAGCAAATGATAGAAATTGAAATTGTCATAATATTTCTTGCCTTAAAAAAAAAAAAAAAAGGAAAACAAGAAATGCAATAATACCATAATTAATCAATCATTTATGCCATTTATGCCATTAAAATGATTGTTGTTCTATTTTCGATATAAATGCATTTTCGGCATTTAGGCATTTAAGGGATTAGATAGCAGACGGTAAATAATTCATATTTCGAAATGTACATAATAAATAATAAATATTTCAATTTTATTTATTCGAAACTCTTTAACTTGCAAATTGGTAATAACGAAAACCATCTTTTAATCATAATTTGCAACTTATGTTTCAGATTATTTGTTGCCTTAATGGTAAATTTTTTATTTCCTTTTTGTATTATTTGCTGCTTTTAATATTTCATTTTAATTTCTTGAGTAAAAAGAAAGAACAAAAAAAAAAAAATAAAATAAAATAAAAATCTAAAGCGTTTTGCAACATATAAATTTCATGATCTGCCAGGGCCTTTACCAATTTTTCATTCCATTTGTTAGTTGATATTTTAATTGAAATCGTACAACCACAAAATATGTTTTAGAAAAGTTGAATTCGTTAAACTTAATGTTTTTGTTTTAATATTTGAAAATTTAGATTGTTGTTCAAAAAGTTTTCCATTTATGAAAGGTTAATTTAAAAACTAAAGCGATTAAAATGTCTGGTAAAATGATCTAAACTTTGCTAACAATTTAAACTTAAAATCATTTTTTTCTTAAAAAATGTAATTTGAAAATTTTCCAATCAACCAATTTTAACAGAGAAGTCAATAAAACATATTGTACCCACAATAGAAAATTTTTTTAATTAAATAAAATTTGACAAAACATTCAGATAATTTTAATCGTTAAATCAGTTTTTAAGTTGTAACATGATTTTAACGAAAACCAAGATCTCCGTTTCTCTTTCTCATTGCTTTATGTAGTCTTAAGGGCCTTAAATGGTTATACCCTACACTACAGTTGCAAAATATATTTATGTAGATGTGTGTAACACTGAGAAATATGTAGAATGGATTCGTTTTTTATTATACAAATCGACTCAGAAATCCATTTTGAATTTACTTAAATTAATTTGTCTCTCTGTTTCTCTGATGCATAACCATGTAAATTTTATATTTTAAAGCACAGGCCGCTAAATTTAGAGATGTATTAATGCAATTTGTTTGGTAGAATCCAAAAATATATGTGGAACAGAAGATTAAATAACTTTTGCCTTCACTTTTCAAGTGTCCCTTATTTAGAAAAGAAATCTTTATATAAAAAATAAAAATTTGACAATTTTGAAAAAGAAAGAAATCAAAAAGAAACTGACTTTAAATAAACTAAAGAAGTTTGCATATTGTTCCAAGTTTTTTTTGAATCCCTTACAAAATAATGAATTTTTCAAAATATGAAAGTTTCAGCAACTTTTTTTTTTGAAATTTTCATTTTGGTTTTAAAGATATTAAGTAAAATTAATGCAAAATATTTATATATTGACCACATCAAAAAATTATACTTTGACTCTCTTTCTTCTTCTTTTTCATGGTAATGCCTATAATCTTGATTAAAGATATATGCACAAAATGATTTACATCTTTATTAATTTGGATAATCCACTTAAATCTTTATGCGTACTTTATTAGAAAATTTTCATTTTATAAGTGACTTTACTGCAGTAATTATCATACCTATATATAAATTAAATATATAGGATTTACTATGGATTACATTTAAAGCCCTTAAAGTTTCAAAAGAAAGAAAAAACAAAAATAAAAAAGAAAACATTAAACATAAGAATAAAAATAACATAATAAACGTGCTAAATAAAATGTTACCATAGAAACTTCTTCTTATACAGTGAATATAAGCTCTAGTTATCTATTACATATCTATTTATATATATATATATATATATATATATAATTATATAGTTGCCTATGTGTGTATATAAAAATAGCCCAGCGACCTTTTGACTCACAAAACTACTAAACAATTAGGGATATATGACTGAATGAGGGAAATCATGACAAAGTAAATAAATATAAAAATAAGTATAAGAAGAAGAATATAAATGAACACGTACACGTATTACGTACAAATATCAAACATATACATATATATAAGAAGCATATATAAAAAGTATAGTATCGTAATTTTATAATGAAAACAACAACAGCATAGTGCATGCTATGAATAAAATTCATGTGAAAGTAGGAACAAGATGAAAAATGTCAGTTGAGTTGGACAAAGAGAAAAGTAAAACGTGTATAAATATAATGAACTATAGCAACAAAAAGAGCAGCAAGAAAATGAAAAAGCAAACAAAAAAAAAACAAAGCAAAACAACACAAAATAGAATAAAATAGAATGGATTATCGACTGCGTAATATTTACGTGGAAAAGCAAAGATATGGAGAAAATATAAATGAAGGAAACAAGCAAGACAAAACAAAAAAAAGACAAAAAAAAACAATGATTTGTAAAAATAAAAGCTTTTACTTCGTTGATTTTCACATGCTTTTTCCAAGCGTAAATAAGAGAGTAAATATTAAGCAAACATTGCTCTTAAATTGCTAAATTCTAAAAGCCGAAGTAAAATTGAAAAGGAAAACTCGTTTAGTTCTGGAATTAGTTCTCCTCCATTTTTCCTTTACAAATTTTACGGTTATATATTTTTGATTTGCATTTCTTATTTCCAAATTATAAAAGAGAATTTTATGAATTAACATGTTTTGACAAAAAAAAAAAACTGTCTGATGTTAATGTTAAGGCCCTTGATCAGAGTTTCAATCAATTTCTATTATAGCAATTTGTAGAATTTATTTTTTATGGCTAAGAATTCTCGACTATTCCATATAAATTTGTAAAATTTGAAAATAGTCGCCGAGTAATCGTAAACCGATTTTCCACTCCGTAAACGAAAACCTCAATTTAAGTAGGACTTTACAAAATTAGTTATTGATGGATATTTTTACTCAACTTATGAGGTACCGATACAAAAGATTCAGTCAATAAATTTTACAGGTTTCATTTATATATGTGTAGATATGTTGTACGTGTGACCCTCTCTGAATTCTCAATGACTTATTTTGCATCGTTTCATTTCATTTCATTTCATTATGTCAAGATTATATGAGAAAACTGTTTTTTGTTAAATAACTAAAAAATGATGTTTCATTAAAATGATGTAAAATTAATTGATCAAAAATGTTCGAAATTCTTTAAATTAAAAAACTTTTCATTCAATATTGACTGAGTTAATTCCGATTTCTGTTTTAGCATTATTTGAAAAATACTATTCTCTTGCTTAAATATTGCACTTTTAAATAAGAGGAATTAAAATTGAAGATCAAAATTTCAGGTTTCTTTAATTAATTTTTCAAGTAACTTTCTAAAAATAAAATCATCATTATTTTCTTAATTCTTCAATTCTTCTTTTTACTTTTATTAAATAGATCCGCTATTTATTACAATTTAGATTTAGTTGTGATAGTAAATCGAACGTTTTTAGTAAACCAAAATTTTAAAATCGAACTGCCCTTCCCCAAAATTTTTTACTTTGAAAGAAAACAAAAACATTTCATATGGAGAAAATGAACATTTGAGTAAACTTTTGTAATGAAATCTAATAAAAGTGTGACTTTTAATTTAAATTTGCATCGAATCGATCCATTTTTTAAACTTCGTTTCTTTTATGAAAAATTTTAAATTTATTAAAAATCATTGTTAAAATTTTCCTTCACTTTTCTCTTTTGGATTTGTAAATTATTTTTAGAATGTTATTAACATTTAAGAGGACTTGTGGTGTAACGTATTTTAAAGTCGACCTTTTTCACTGTGTAATATTTTATTTTGTATGCTTGTTTTTTTTTAAATGGTTTATATCAACTAACGCCATTACGAAGTAACCGACTTCACCAACCATCCAAAAAAGAAAAATAGTATAACAAAAATCAAAAACGAAAAAAAATAAAAGCAAAAAGGAAAAAAGGAAAAAAGGAAAAAAGGAAAATGAAAAATGAAACGAAAACCAGAACAGAAAAAAAAGAAGCAGCAAATTGACATGTGTGTAAAAAATAAATGGATGTCAATAAATTTTACATGTATGTTTGTATGTTATGACATTTATCCATAAACGATTTTGTTTTCATTTCATTTTCCCGTAACATTTCATTTCTTAACAGTTAACATTTGCAAGGATATTTCCCCCCGACCCCCTACACAAAACCAAAAAAAAAAAAAAAGAATAAAAAGCCAAAAGAAAAAAATTATATGACAAATACAAAAAAGGAAGAAAAAGATTTTTACTCTTTTTTTTTCTCGTTTTATTTTCTTCACTTGATGACAGCAAATATGTGCAGAATGTGCCACTTCGATGGTGCGTGTTACACGTGCTCACAAACATAAACACAAATCCAAAAACAAAAAAAGAGAAAAGAAAAGAAAAGAAAAAATAGGAAAACACACAACACCAAAGAAGTATCTTAACAAAAAAAAAAGCTGAAAAAGAAAACGTCAAACAGTGAAAGAGAAAACAATCAAAGCAAGAATAAATGCAAAATCATCTCTTTAGGAATTCAGTTCAAAAACAAACAAAAGGAAAATAAAATAAAGCAAGCAAATAAAAATACAAAACAAAATGTGTAGCATAAATTTACACACACACACATACACTCATACGTATTTGTGTGTCAAAAATATGTAATAAATAGTGACGAGAAAAATGCCAAGATTACGAATGAAATGAAAGTGATGACATTCGCTATGAGAACTATTATTTAATTTTAATTGCTTTGGCTCAGAAATTTCCTAAACCACTAAAACAAAAGATAGCAAAACATGTAAGAAAACAAATACCTTAAATAAATAAAGGATACATTAATATTTATTTTTATGTAAAACATTACCACGTCTCACCTTATTTTGTTATTAAATGAATGAGTGACAAATGGATGAGCCAGTCGATGCTCTTCGCAAACTACGCTCCACACGATTTTCCAGAGAAAGCGTTTATGATTTTTTCCTTAAAAAAAAAAAAAGGAAAAATAAAAAAAAACAAAATGTAAACTCATCATATTGATGATGTATTGGCTTTATGGGCGTGGCTAGAAAGTAATTAATGAGCTATTAAAAAGAATCCATCAATTTTTATATCAAGCAAACAAAACTTTTCTCAGTTCATATATTTCGGGGACAACCAGTCTCGAGAAGCACCTGCTCAACTGGGAGTGGCTTATGAGATGGGCGACACCATGACTCACGAGATCCTACCAACGATTTAATTTGGCATCACGGGATCACCAGTTTTGACAAAACCCATCATGGTGATATTGAGGTTGGCTTCGTGGAGGCTGTGGTGACCCTAATGCAGGCGTAGCTCGTTCAAACATTTATATGCTTGTCGTGCAGGATCCCATTCCCCGAATGAAATCGTTACCTGAGTAGGCTTATTTAACTTACTAAGAAGCAAGCCATGAAGTAATAAGAAGGCTCTGAATCTAGATATCAAATATTAAGCTTTGTATATAAAGTATATAAAGTGCAATAGGGGCTTCAAATTGGAAGCTGGGTAAGATGTATCATGCGTGACATAATTACCAATGCTAGCGGCCATTTGCACAATTGTGTACCATGCAGTTAAGCCTACAAGGCAGGTATGCATGTAAAGCACACACTGAATTGTAGGCCAATTTCTAAAACGAACCTTTTTGAAGGAAATTCCAAATTTTCAAATTTATATCTTATTTAGTGCATTCATGGATAATGGACATTGAAGATAGGCAAACAGACGCATATGGCTTTATTGATTAAAAATTTAAAGCTGATCAAAAATCTATGCAGAAATTTTTGAGGGCTTTCACAAGTCTCTTTATTATTACTGAACTTTAATTTCTAAATTTCTAAATTTCTAAATTTCTAAATAAAATATAAACATAAAACTTTAGAAGCACTTACTTGTGAACTTACTAAAATTCTTATTCTCTTTAAAATGATAATTATTTTTACTTAAGCACCTGAATCCATCTTAAACGTTCCGGTATTTCAAAAATTGTTTTCTCATTTGCTTCTATTAAATAGCAAAAATAGCTGGATATGATGCTTTAAAGCTTTAATGTGCCTTAATAATGAGAAAATGAATTCCAATAAATTCTAAACAAAATTTATTATATTTATTTATTTATTTAGAAATTTTTCATTTTAACCATTATGGTCTTGGCCATAATGGCCATATTTAGTTTGATTTCAATTTGTGCTATAAAAAGTGCTAATGTAAAATTTCTTCTTTTTAAAAAATATACTACAGAATTTCTATAATTTTCCAGTTTGCTTTTTTTTTTTTTTAAAAAAATCTCTTAACGTTATTTAAGGCAAGTTTTAATAATCTTCAAATTTAGACTTTTATGAATAGATGCTTCTAAAAAAAAATTATATAAAAGTTATTAAGATTTGACCTTGGTTTTTGGACTCTGACACCAAATATATTTATTATTATTGAAATTTTTCTAGATTTTCAAAAGGAGAATTTAATTTGAATAAATTTAAAAACTACAATTAATTATAATTGATATAGAAGCTATAAATTATATTTTTCATTTGAATTTGTTAAATGCAAATTTTAGATTCATTATATTCATGATAATTAGATCATATTTCAATATTTATTTTATTGAATTTTCTATTTATAATTAACAGCAATTAATATAAATGCAATTGAAAATTAATATTGTTTATTTGCCATACAAATTGCAAATTGTTTAGAGTTTGCAATTTTTTTTTTTATATTTTTTATAAATTTATAAAAATTTTATGCACGTTCTCACGTTCTCACAATAACCAAAAAAAAAAAAAACAAAAATAAATAAATAAATTGGCGAAAAAAGAAATTTCATAAATAAATGCTCAATTCAAGTTGCCAATAATTTAAATATAATACATAATTTTTTATTAAATTACATAATTAAATATTTTGCTATATTTTCATATTTAAAATTTGCTCAATTAAATTGCACTGCAAATGTAAAACCAAATTTGAAATTTCATTCACGTTTTCATGTTTTCATGTAATTTTTAAACATTATTATTATTATTTTTAATAATAAATAAATAAATTAATAAATAAATAAATAAATAAATAAATAAATAAAATAAGCCTCTTAATTAGTAATTAAATGTAATAAAAGTATTTAATATAAATTATATAAATTTTTTTCTTTTATAAATAAAATTTAATAAATGTATAATACGTGCAATAATTCTCATATGGCACATAATGCATACATGTGTGTGTGTGTGTGTGTGTGTGTGTGTGTGTGTTTGCGTATAAAGGGATCTTTAAATAAATTGATATATTTTTGTTTAAAAAAAAAAAAATAAAAGAAATGCCTCCTTTTTTATAACTCTTATAAAAGCAGAATTTAGCGATCTAAAAACATCGCTATCAAAAAAAGAAAAAAATAAAAAAATAAAAAAATTAAAAAAATTAATTCAAAAGAACTTTTTTCTTCTGAAAAGATTTTATTGCTTAACAGTGTTCACTTTGTGGGACCCTTTATAAATGGTTATTTATATTAACACATTTAAATATGAAATAACCAGCTCATGTGTTTTTTTTTTTTTTGTTTTTTAATAACCATGGTAAAAAAGTTTACAATGGGCACTTAATTATGATAAAAATATGTATAAATATAAATAAATAAGAGGGAGGCTTTGCAGTACATCGGGGTTCTCTAACAACTCCATTTAATTTTACATAAAATGACAAGATGGCTGAAAATAATGAATTGAAAAGGATTTCGTTGGATGAATGGATTGATGTGAGCGAAATTGTATTCTTTGGAATAAAAAACGTTACTTTGAAGATGTTTTTGCTTGGAAAAATAATTCAAAATTTTACAATTTACATTAGCTCTATAAAAAAAAATCTTCAATGTCTTTAAAATAATTCAATTATATTCAACTTTTCAAAAAGGAAAATACCTTGATATATGCATTCAATGGACAGATAATGGAGTACTTTTCCAATGTGATTCCAATATGATCTAAAATTCTTCAACTTTTTTTTATTAATATCGCCCATAAGTTGACTGCAACGATATTCGGTAGTTTAGATTAGAGAGACTTTATTGATAAAGCATAAAATATACAAATTGTAAAAGAAATGTTTGAAATTTTGTGATTTTTTTCCACTTGAGTTAGGCACCAAGACATTTATTTCGTTTTTAATTTCAACTACGACCGTTTTGTAGAAGACTCCTTTTAAAATTAAATTTTTATATTTTAATTCTTTCGGTGTGTACGAGTACTAATCAATTTTTCATTTCTTATGTATAAACTGATCTGATCTCAAAGAAACAATTTTTGTTTATATCGATTTTTGTTAATTATTTTAAAATCTATTTCTTTTTCTTTCAATTGATCGGTCTATTAGATTTTTAATATTAATATTGTATAAAAAAAAAAATTGAAAGATAATACTTTTTGTTGCTTAAATTGCTTCACTTACTTCTTATGTCTTTATTATAATTTTTTTTGAATTTTGGTAGTTTCTTCATTTTAATTTTCAACATCAAGTTTATCACCATTTTCATTATCGTAATTTCGATTTAAAATTTTTTTCTTAAGAACAATGGATAGCTTGTTCCTTTGGAATGATGAATTCATCATTCCAAAAACATTGCCTTTCTTAGGGCATTTCCTAATTTCATTTTTTAACCATTGTGAACTTTGTCCGTTAAAATTTTTTCGTTGTATTTCATAGTTAAACAATTTAATCAAATTTATGTGATTTTTGTTTTTGTTTTCGTTTTTTTTTTTTTTGCTATTTTTCAATGTAAAAAATGTCAAAATGTTTTTGATATGTTTTTGATTTTTTATTTTTAGATTTTTTTGATTTTGCTTATATTTCAAAAAAAAATTTTTTTAACAAGCCAAAATAGATGTTACTTCTTTGAAATTTTATTTTAAAGTCCGCCATTTGGTATTATATTGAAATTTTATCACAAGTGCTTTCGAATAAAATTTACACAATAAAAGTGAACAAACCAAAATTTTAAATAAATTTAGTACTGGTTTCAAATCATTTTTATACTTTTTTATTATAATTTTAACGGTTTTTTTTTTCATTCATTCTTTATTGCATTTACATAAATAGGGCGTTACAAAAATATAATAAATGAACAATAAAAAACAAAAGAAATGCAATAAAAAGAAAAATATGTAAGAAAATTATATATTTGGTTGGAGCCAAATCTTGGATATCCATCACCAAACATTATGATACAGTTTTCTAGGAGTTCATTAAAAATATAAATATAAAGAAATGAAAATTTGGTATTGTATAATTTTCCGTAGGCATAACCGATTTATATGAGTTTTGAACAGTCATCGTAGCCTCCTTATGTAAAATTTGAGCTTTCTATATTGTGTAATTGCCAGATGATGGGCAAAACGCTACTAAAATTTGCTTACAAAAAAATGAGGTGTTCTCAGTTTATATTGCACTGTGGGCGTGTTTTATGACCGATTCGGCTCGGGTGCAAGAACTTCCAATGATTCAGGTAAACTTAAGCTCGCTATTTTAAATTTTATCACCAGGTGAATGTTTACAACGAACGGACAGACATGTCTAAATGTCTAAATTGATTCAGAATTTGATGCTAAACAAGAGTACGTCTCCTTCTAGACATTACAAGCATAATGACAAAGAGTATATACCTCCAACTTCTAGGTGGTGGTTATAAAAAACAAGAAAATTTACGCTAAGAGCTTCCAGTTAATTTTATTTCATTGTCACTTTTTATATTCATTTTTTTTATTCTGTTTACATACAATTACAAAACTATGTAAATTATACATGTGTATGTCGAAAATTCCTTTTTAACAATAGTTTAATGTAAATAAATAAAATTTGAAAATTTTGAGACTTTGAAAGGACCTAAAAATCTAAAACAAAAGGTTTTTATACATTTTTAAGAAGTTTTTTGTTTTTTTCTTAAAGTTTAAGCACATTTTAATATAATTACGTAACATATTGCTTGTATAATTTTTAGTAAATTTACATCATAGAAATTACATTTCTTTACCTACTTTACATACTTTTTTACTCATTATTTACATTTGCTTTTTTGCTACAACTTGTACGGCAAACATTTGTAGATAACTTCCATCTATTTATACATTCATCATTTTTACATATCCATCCAACTGTTCATCCACTTATAATGTTTCTATGTAAATTAGTTTTCATTTTGATTCTGAGAAAGGTCCTTATAAAAAGTAAACTTATATTTTTGAAAGATTTTTAATAAAAATCTTTGTAAATTAATGTAAACTTTGCTCAGATCACAGTACACTTTTTATAAAGAATTTTACATCGCATTCGAAAATTACAATTTTTTACCATCATGACTTCATTTAATTAAATTAAATTAATTATTAAATTACGGCATTTTTTGCTTTTTTTTTTCTTGCTTTTCTGTTAAATTTTTTTTTAAATTTATTGAAGAATTGTTTTTGTTGTTGTATTTGCTAGAATTCTGCTTTTTTGCTTTTCTTTAATAAAGTACAAACTTTCAAATTAACTGAAATATTTTGTAAAACGTGAACTTTTTTTAACTTTATTAAAGCGCCTTATTTATTATCAAATAAGAAGAAGAAGAAAAAGAAAGAATGCTATGCTGAAGTGTTAGAATGAAGGCAAGAGAAAGAGAGTCAAATATAAAATATATTTAAAAAATTTTGTATTAAAGAAAATTGAGAAATCTACACAATAAGCCATTACTGATTTAAGCATAACGAGGCTGACGATTAACGGCCATTGCCATATAATTAAGAAAAATATTTGGTGAATAGAAATTTCTTTTTACTTGCCTTGATTAACTGTTTTCTTAAGGTAAAATTATTGTAAAAAGTAACGTGTTTTTTGCTTTCAACTTTTTTTTCTACTTCCGTACAAATTCCATTCTGTTCGTATGGATTTCTTGTAATAAGTTTAATCAAACTTGGAAAAGAAGAAATTACAAGAAAAAAAGATGAAAGCTTTTTTTCTTTTTCTGAAAAGATTTTATAAACAAAGAAAAAAGCAGAAAAGAAAAGTATTGCAATAACGTTTTCTTAGTTCCAAAAAAAAAAAAAAAGGAAGCAAATCTTTATCAACCCCTAGTTTTGCCATAAAAAGCCAGTTAAACATGATTGTGTTTATTAAATTGTTCGGAAAGTTGTATCATTTTTTTTTTCAATAATTTTCACATTTTTAAATTGTTTAATGAGGCAGTCAATTTCAAATTTAAATTACACATTTTAAGCAAATTTCAATAGATTTAGTAAATTGACCTTTCGAGTAAAGCAAAAGATTTTTTACAAGCCCCAATAACTGATTCCTAAAAAATTAAAATTCTAGACTGACTGAAACGAAAATAAAAAAATAAAATATTTATGGAAAAGATCTGAAAACATTATTGTGCTCTATGGCCAATCGAATTTGGTACATAAGATACTTCAAAGATAACATTTGTCGAATTTGATTGACCTTCATGATCCATATATTGTTTCACTAAAAGTTGTCCCAAAAAATTTGTTAGTATTTCAGAAAAGTTTAAATTAAGCATCAAACACCACCAATTTTAAATTCTCAAAATTAAATGAGCCATTTTTATTATTAAAGCGGCAAATTGCATAAATTTTAAAGAATATTTGAAAGTAATATAAATGCCACACCCACAAACTTACAACCAACAATAGTTGTAGGTGAAGCCTTCAATGTGCTTTTTTTATCTCTTATCATGATATCTTTAAAAATGTTATAAATCTAAATGAAACTTAAGTGCTTTTCCATAATCTCTTATGTCACATTCGATTTTAACTTTTATATATTTTTATAATAAATATACACATATGCGATTTATGTGGCTTTTTTATTTGGCGAAAATAAAATCATTTTCTTTTATAGCTTAAAAAATTTTTCAATCTTTTGGATAAAAAACTGTATTTCAATTATTTTGTTATTTTACAATAAAAAGAAAATTGCCAATTCAATCATAAATTAGTTAAGTATCGATCACTGAAAAATTGATGGCATCAGGCATAGGAGGAAACTTTGTAGTGCTTATCAATTTTTGGACCAATTGAAAAATTCACCATATGCAGGCTGACATTTGGTGTTTCTTCAAACTGAAATAAAATATCGAATATTTTATGTAAAGAAAATGAATGAAATTGTTTGAGCAGATTATCAGGAACTTTAAAAAGGAAAAGAGAAAAATTTTTCTATTTGACAAACATTTAAAGCAATGAGAATATCAATCATATCCATAAGCTAGAAAAAATTGAATTAGTTTTAAAAAATTGGCCTTAGGCAAATCTTAAATATTTTGCGGTATCTTTTTCTTCGTTGATTAGAAGAAGGAAAAAACTGAAATTTTACAAGAACTCTAAAAACTTGTTGTTTGTTATTCCTTTAGAGATTTTAAGGGCGCTTTTCTTTCTTTGTCCTTTTGTATTGTTTTATTCGACTGGATTGCCTTGCATACTGCTTGAGAAACTATGGAAATCATTTTTTTTTTCTTTTTGATTTTTTAAGCGGAAGTTTTTCTTATTTTTTGTTTCCTTTTACAACATTTTGATTTCAAAACAAGATTATAAAAAGGTCATAAAGAGAAAAACAAAATTCACAAAAATGAAAAGTTGTATGTACTTGAATATAACTTGTGTATATAAAATGTTGATACATTGTTGGAATGTACAACTATTACAAATTTTACCAATTGGGATAAGCAGTAAACAAAACAACGAAAAAGAAAAAAAAAATTCTTTAAATTTAACTACTCGATTTGCATGTACAAAAGTGAAAACAATAGAAAAGTTTCAATTGAATTTATTGTTAACTGAAGAATCGAAATATACGCCATAAAAGTCCATTTAATAAAATTGAAGTCCATTTAAGTATAATGAATATCATGCCCGCAATTAGTACAAATGAATTTAAGATTTTATTGTAAAATTCCGATTTATGGTTGACTTAACTTTTTGTGTTGTTGTTTTCATTTTATTTTGTTTATTCTTTCCATGGCAAATCATTAACATGACAATTGAATTGTAATTTATACGTATATGTAATTAATTGCGTAGCTTGCTTCTCATGACACAAAAAAAAAAAGAAAAAAGAATACAACATGGAATAAAGAAGAATAAAAGTTTTTTTTTAATTACGCTTGAATGCCAGTTAGTTCAGTTGCAGTTTCAGTTCAGTTCGCTCAGGCGTTGTAATTCATTATAAATGAATAAAAGCAGAGTATTTAAGCATGAGAGAGAGAATTTAAGCAAGAGACTTAGAAAGAAAAGAAAAACGTGGATAATGGTAGAATAGAACAATTCTTAAATTTTGAGTAAATTTTTTTATATTCCTCAATTCTCTTCATTTATTTCTTACTCTCTTTCTCTCTCTCTCATTGTTTAAGCATTGTATATGTACGTATCCATAATATTTATATTAATAGGCTTCTGTTGTATTGTCTTATAAAGGATAATAAATGATAACAATGACCAACAATCGTTTGGGACCGATTTTTACATATTCTACATTAATTTGTTTTATCGAATTAAGAAGTCAAGAAAATTATGGACAACTTGAGTCGTTATTAGATTGTAATTTTCAATTTTAATGCAGTGGAATCCATAAAATGATTCCATCTAGAGTTTATATGTAAATAAAAAAAGGCAGATTTACAACGAACGATCTATATTAAGCTCACGGGGGGCTGTACATAGATCTGCACAAATTAATTGTGCCTTGATCTACAAATAATGTGGAATATGAATGATCAATCATTAATTGTATGCAATATCTCAATTAATATTAAGTCATTTGTAAGCTTTTATTTCATTAATTTCATTTTCAATTAATTGATGACATTATTTATCATTTAATACTAATCACGAATAACTAAATATACAATAATTTTATTGGAAAACATATAAAATGTTGTTCTATCCAATCACTTTAAATAAATAAATAATAAACATTTAAATAATTGCAAAAAAGGAAAAAAAAAGCAAAAAAATAAAGAAAAAAATTTAATACAGAATTCATGGTTTGTAAATGATTTCTAATTGCTCGAATGCTGAATTGCTTTTGAAATTTTTTAAAGTTATTACCTAATAAATTGATTGTTTGAAATGATATTTTATATATGAGATAAATACCTGCTTAGATCCATCTTTTTTTTAATCCTCATAAAGGGAAAATTACGACTACTCCGATTCACATTTTTCTAAATAAATGAGTCTAACCCCGAATGTTTTGATGGTAATACGAAATAATAATAATAAAGATTTAATTTGGCACAAGTCTTCAACTTGGTATAAAAGCATTTTTATACCCTACACCATGTATGATACAGCATGTTATAAGTTTGTACAGACGTAGATATGATGGGCCCACATTTTATTTTGCAAGGCCGGTTTGGCCGTTTGATATCGCTTGATGTAAATTTGTTATTAAACTACAGATCACGATTTTTGAGATATTTAATTAAAATTTGGTACATAGATTGGTTTATGCCCAGAGATAAACTCTATTGAAAGTAATGAAATTCGCCTCAAGTAACGTTTCCCTTAAGAAGGCTTTATGTAGAAAAAATTACAATTTTGAACATATTTTAATGATAATCAGCACACAATTGTATACTAACACGAAAAATATGGGTACAAGATTTTTTACCGATCGAAAAAACAATACGACCCCTTTTTCATAAAATACCTTTAAAAACGAATTCTTAATAAGAATCAAAAGTTACAATTTAAAGTGTTTTTTAATGAAACTCTAATTGCCCTGCATTTTGACATAACAATTCTATCGATTTTATCGAAATCCCTTCTCATAAAATTTATTTTAATTATTTTTCAAGTAATTTGAATTACACAGCTTTTGGCTTCATTATTGCTAAGTTTTCTATTTGACCTTTTTAATCACTTTAGATAAATTTGTGTAGAGTAAATTGAAACTCGATCTTGAGCGACTATAAAATTTTTACTTGTTTTTATATAAAAAAAAAAATAAAATAAAATAAAATAAAATAAAAACACTTGGTAAAATTTGGCAAAAGAGAATTGTACATTTTTCGAGTCCAATTATTGATGATAAAAAAAGAATTTTAATTAAAGTTACAATCACAAAATATTTGTTTCTAAAAATTTAAAAAAAAACTTTTTAAAAAACTATTATTTAAATGCACTTAAAAATTTTACTTCAATTCAAAACAATTTTTTATTATTTTAAACGAAAAACAGAAAACTGTTTTTTCTTTTTTTTTTTTTTTTGCATGCAATGCATTGAAATTTAAATAAAAGATTGGAAGAAAAAAATAAACAAAATTCAAATTCATTAGAAATATAATTTTTTAATAAAAGGGAAAAAAATTAACAAGACCGCAAATAACATGGACAAAAAGATTTTAGCGTTGAAAGCGAAAAATATTAGAAAACATTTTGTAAATAATTTAAAATCAAATTAGAGAACTTTAGAAAATATATACAGAAAATTACTTTATGCAACAAAAAAGAAAAAAAAAAACTAAACACAATAGAAAAAAAATGCCACGTGTAAAAAAACAAATGAAGATGAGACGGAAATAATTTCGTGGCAACTGTTTCCTTTTCTACAATTAATCATAAAAAAAAAAAAGTAAGTAAAATAAAAAAATTTGAAAAAATTTATACTGCACAACGAAACAACGAAACAACGAACAACGAAATAAACATAAAACATAACAAAAAAAAAAAAATTATGAATTCTTAATAAATTTTTTTTGTAAAGAATAAACGCCAAAGAAAAAAGCATTAATGAAATAAAATAATAAACGCTACGCAAATGGGCTTGCAAAAATCGATCGAAATAGATTTTGGATAGAAAAAAAAATTATATTCAAGGAGAAGAAACACCTTAAAAATATGCCGCCAATTACCTAAAATATTTAAGAGTTCCAGCTACTAACTAAAGTAATCAAAAAAAATCAAAAATAAAAAAAACAATAATAATAATAAGAATAAATAAAAAAGATTAAAAAAAGCAACGGAAGAGGCGCAAAAGTCAAGAAAAAAAGTTACATGAAACATTAAAAGTGAAGTAAAATAAAAAATACCTAAATTACCTCTCCGATTGCCATGAATAATTTAATGAGTAATGGCAATGGCGTTACAGTGTCAACAACAACAACAACAACAACAACAACAACAACAACAACAGCAATGACAGCAACATCAATGACATTAGAAACGGTTAAGGAAGCAACGGCAATTGTAACAATGCCCATGGCCTCAGTTATAAGTGATACAACAAGAGCAACAACAACAACAATTACAACGACTAAGGTGACGGCGACTACGACATTGATGACGATGATGGCAACAGTAACAAGAATAGCAACAACGGCAGCAACGACAATGACATCTACAATGCCAACACTAACAATAAATAATCCTGGCAATGGACAGTCATTGCCAATAACAACAATACCAACAGAGACAGAAACAGAAATAGAAACAGAGGTAGAAACAAAAGGAAAAAAGGAAGAAGAAACTTTAGCAACATCAATAACAAATGGCAATTTTACAATGCTTGATAATGTTGTTGTTTGCACTGCATTACCGTCTACAACAGTTACTGCAGCAATTAGCATGAGTAATAAAAATTTTATTGAATGCTCATATGAAGATTGCTGAGGATGGTTGTGCCAACATTAAAGCAATAAAATATCAAAGAGTGGCACAGCAGGAACAACAACAGCAACAACAACAATATCGACAATATCAAAAAAAAAATATAATGGGTATTGGGCCAGCAACAACCTTGACTTCAAATCTATTGGGTTTCGCCGGTGGCATTGGCATAGCTGGCAATAATGTAAATGTCATTACAAATCCAAATCCAAATCCAAATCCAAATCCAAATCCAAATGCAAATGCAAATGTAAATGTCAATGCATCAGCTCTAACAACAATTGCCATACCAATTGCCAATTTTAATAATTTTAAGTGTAATAACAACTACAGTCACAATAATAATAATAATAATAATAATAATCAAAATGATAATAATAATAACATGGACAATGGCAGTGACGATTCCAATGCTGTAACTATTTACAGGTAACACAAAGCAATCCAAAAATATTGAGAAAATTGTCTAAAAAAAAAAAAGACATACCAAAAAATAAGACAGTGTCAACTCAAAGCAACAACAAAAAATATTTCTATCCATTTAAAATTTAAAAGAAAGTTTGAAAGCAAAAAAAGAGAATTCCATAAAAGTAAACCATAAAAGTTTGACATAAAAAATTTACTGCCTCTTCTCTTAACTCTGCTGGGACAAGTCAATTTCTGTAGCAAAAAAAAAAAAAAAAAAAAAAGAAAAAAAGGGACATTTCGTTGTCCCATAGAAAAGTAAAGAAATAATAAAGAAAATGAAAGAGAACTATTGATCAATACGGACTTTTGACCAATCAACTAAGAATAATTGTACTAATCAGGATTATTTGCGGTAAAACGGAAATTGTTACGTTTCAACATCAAATCAGAATATTTTATTTGAAATTCCCTTTAAGTCTCTCTATAATTTCTATAATTTCTTCCTTTACTTTCAATGGGCAATACAAAGGAAATCAAAATAAATTTGATTTTCCACTTTTCATTGATATCAAAATTATTGAAATTAGATTGAATCATTTTAATGATCGATTTCGATCCTTAAAATGAATCAACATTCAATTGAAAATCGGCCCAGTTTTCATTCATAAACTTATTGTATTATACTTATACTTCCAGCATTTAATTAATTCGATAAAATTTAATGTTCAGACTGACACCACTCATTATGGTGACTTAATGACCACGAGGAAAATACCAAAAAAACCGAAAAACATTTCAAAGAAAAGTTTATGAATAGGACTGGCTTAATGTCCATAATACTAATAATATCTTTATGAAATGGACCTAGTGTTCTGGATTCAAGGGGCACCTATTTGGAAAATATCGACAACTGTAAGTGATCCATAATTATTAATGCCTACTATTGGAAACTCTAAATAATTCTGGCCGGAAATATTCACAAAAACACCATGACACTTTTAGAGCAATTGTAAATTACTCATTCTATGTGATGCCTTTTTAAAAATTCTTTGCAACTTTAAATATTTCCTAGCCTTGGCTTACAAAATAATAAATTCCAAAATGCCTGTATTTAGGGCAAAAGCTATTTGTAAAAAATACCAGCTTAAACGGACAATTTGTTTTTAATCAATGCACGACGGAACGTGCCCTTTTTTCATTTATCTGTAATTATACTTTGAGATTATCTAAAGTTTTCATTTTAGATAAGGTATACGATCCATTGAATCATACTTAAATCCATTCTTAAATTTCTTAAATTTCTGTTCATATTGTTATTTGAACTTAAGCCTAGACCTGCTACTTATACTTGATTAATTGTTTGTATTCTAATTTTATAAAAAAACACTAAATTACTTGCAATAAATTTTTAAAATGGTAGCTTGTGCAATAAGTTTTCGAAATAAAAGACTTTTTACCGCAATCAAAAAAATCACTCTTTCATTGGTGTTGCCTGGTGCCCTACTCGGTGAACAACTCGTTCTTTTAAATGTATATCTTAAGTTGTAATGTAAGTTAAATTGCTGATTCAACTTGGATGAGTTTACAAGGGCCAAATGAGAATTATCAGTCATATGAAAAATGATTATGAGCGAGTTAAATATTTACAGATGTTTTACATTTGAAATAACTATCACAAAAATTAATTGTTATGATGTTATGTGCTAAAAATGTCCTTACAATATTTCATATGTATTGTCATTATATATTTATACCCTACACCACTTATGGTATAGAGTATGATAAGTCTATACAGTTGTTTGTTACATCCGAAAGTACCTGATTTAAGATTACTTTCTGAAACGACTTAAGCATTTAAGCATGTCTGCCCATTCATATGTCTGACCGTCCGTTTTTTGTAAAGCTGCAGTATGCAATTTTTTAAAATATTTTAATGATATTTGATAAACAAGTAAAGTTTAGTCCAAAAGCGAATCCAACAGAACCAATAGACCATTTTTAAGAGAACTCCTTCTATGATAATTTTTTCGAAAATAAATTCGAAATTTAAATATATTTTAATGGAAGTTGGCATGTCATTGTATTTTACCCTAAAAAATATGTGTACAAAATTTAACCCGGATGAGTAGTTCTTTAAGATACCTCTTGACAATATGCCTGTTTCGAAAAGACCAAAGTTTGTATAAAAATTGGCACTGCCTTGTATTTTGACACAAAAAATATGTGTATTAAATTTAAAACGGATTGGCGCCTTTTTTTGAATCCCCTCCTATAAAGCGAACCTTTCTAAAAATTTAAAAATTACAATTTTTTATTTAGTTGAGTCGCAATTGCTTTATTTGACGTTTTAGAAAAAATGGCATAGAGTATTTAAAAGTCGATGCCGATCGATTATAAAGGTCTTCTTTCTTTTGATCTAAAAATAAACTTTATATAACGTTGCAAAATTAAGGCACATTATTATCCATCAAGGGATCCCAACTAAATTATAATCAGCTAAAAAATATACAAAACAAATGACAAATTTTTGTTCTTTTAAATGGTCCCAACTCGATTATTGTCATCTAAATATAAAAAAAAAATCTTTATGAATTCAAGAAATTATTCAAGTTTATTCTAATAAAGAATGATGTGATGATCATTCGAAAGATTATACAATTCGATTATAGTTGTCCGGAAAGAAAATTTTTTGTAAGTTCAAAAAACAGGAAATTTAATCATTTTTATCATAAGAAAAACAAATCTAAATTATTATTAATTTTATGGCCAAATCTGTAAAAAGTTAAACGCTCCAAGAGGGCAAATTCAAGAGAACTCAAATGATTTTTACTTAAACTAAAAAAAAAATTGACAAATTTTATAAAATGAAAAAAATTTAGCAAATTTTTAGTTGAAAAACAGAATTGTTCTCGATTTTGGCTACATTGTAGCCATGTATCATTGACCGATTAACCCTGTTTTCAATAAAAGAACTGCCAATGTAAGAACTGCCAATGTTTTTATTAAATCTGAAATCGATATACCAATTTTTAGCAATCACCAAAATTCACCCAACAAACAGATACCCAGAAGTACGTACAGATTTATTTTGCTGGATCTATTCAAAATGATATTTCACTTTGGGTTTTAAAAGCTATTTGATAAAACGTCTATACCTTTGTCTTTGAGGCAATAGATATAAAAATTTATCAATCTAAAAAAACTATAATGATCATTAAATTCTTTCGTCATGTAACAGTTAATTTCTAGTGAAACATAATTCGTAAAATGGATTATTGTGTGGCCTTACTAAATATTAAATAATTTTTTGGAAACACAAATTTATAGATGAAAAAAGTTATTCTAAAACATAAATCTAATTGTTGTCTTTTACAGCTGCGCTCATTTTAGGATTAGAAGATTTTATGTTCTGCAATGGCAACCTTAATTTTATGCATAAAATAATTTCATATGGGAAAGTATTTAAGAAAAGAATTTACTTTGGTTATTTTGGGCAACCATATAAAACTTATATAAAATTTACATTGACTTTGAATTAAAACAAAGCTAAAAGCAAAAAATAGCAAACAACAAAATGAACGCAAAATCACTGCCTTTTTTTTATAAGGCTGTTATTTCATAAAAATGATAAAATTATAACCGCATGACCGCAATTTCTATTACATTTTATAGCATTATGGTTTTTAGACAGGAATCAATTGTTAATTATAGTTATAAACATTTTATATGTGCGTGCGGCTTAAAATACACAATCTAATCTAATAATTATTGTGTTGTATAAGAACAGTTGCCTAAACTTTTGCTTTTGCACTCAATTTTATATGAACAAATTAGTTCATTTTATGTAATTAGAACATTTTGCCACCACAAGCAATGACAAAAACAATAATAGCAAAAACAAAACAAACAAACGAAATGTAAATTAGAACAAAAACTGTAGAATTACACTCTAAAAAAATATATATATATATAAATATAAAAATAAAAATCAACGAATTGAATATTACTAGTTAATAAAGTAAACGGTACTATAAATCCCTAAAGTGAAATGTTAATCAAGTAATGTAGGAATCGTTCTTTTGGTTGATACAAATGCTGGACCGACTGAATTGTTAAATATTCTTCTGCATAAATTTTCTCTTGCCATTATAACTGGGCTGATTATATCACTTAAATTAAGTGCTTGATTTTTTTTTAGACAATGGTTCTTGAAAGACTAATGCCTTTCATTTTCCTTCAATATCGCATTTTAACTTTGTAAAATCTTGCTCTGCAAACTTATTCCAAATAAAAGTAGTTAAAATTGCATCTTGCTATACTTCAGAATCCCCTAATTACTCATGTACTTAATCTTACCTTAAGTTTCGAAGCAGTGATATTTTTTTATTGCAATTAAGGGCCAATGCTTAGTGAAAGTGTCATGTAAAAGCCAACTAAGTTTACAGTTTTTTAACATTCTTAACTCCATTTTAAAATGAACAAAAATTTTTCAAAATATTATTTCTCCGTTTGCCTTTACATTAGATTTTTCTCTCAGTGTAGTGGATTATTTGCAGGATTTATTATAGTTCAACCAAAGTATATACTTTATATTCTCATCACCGAGGAGTTATGGGTAAATCTATTTGATCACAACGTTTGTAATAATCAAAAGAGCTTATATATAGAATGGGGATATTTGATAATTAAAGCATTAAATTCTAAATCGATTTTTGTATCGCATCATACAAATTACGTTTTTGAGTTAATTGAATTTAATTTGACATACAGTAAACTGTATTACAAAAGTGTATCAGAATATAATTCGCTTAAATGGCACGCCCACAATATAAGGTCATCTGAGAACATTTGCCAGTTTTCTTCTTCTTTTTTTTTTTTTTTTTTTTTTTTTTTTTTTTTGATTGAACCAGCATTGTAGTTTCCTGTTGATTATTTGTACACTAAAGGAAATGAAAAATTGAAATTTCGGAAGAATGATTTCTAGGGCATCAAAAATTTAATTGCTATATTTTCATCAAGTGCATGATAGATATTGAAGATTTAGCCTCAGCGACAGGTGATTTCATGATTTGCTTCGTTTATATTTCTAGCATAATAAATGGCTTTAAACATGAAAATGTTGACTCAAAGTAATTACCTGTGAAATATTATTAAGTTGAAAAGTTGTATGGAAGAGACGAGTGCAAAGCGAATACCACAAACAATTTTAATATAAAAAATGGGTGAAATGAGTTGCTTGTATAAGGGAAATTTAACATACAAAAATAAATAATTAATGAATATTTTAATTGAGTGTTATTTTTTTATATTTGGTTTTTTTGTTTGTTTGTTTTATTTTTATTAAAGGTGCCGGGCCCCAATAGCGTCACTTGACTGTATGGAGGAGTTCAGTGGTGCGGGCGGTCATCTCGATTTCGGTATCAAACAAGCAACACTTTTTCTTTGCCTCTAACCTTTTCTCTTCTATGTTTTGCTTTTTTGTTTGTTGTTACTTGTTGTCTCTTTATTATTTTTTTAATATTATTATTATTATTATTATTGTTGTTGTTGTTATTACTGTTGGTTTTATTATATGTCACTTCATGTCCTGTAACGCATTGTAATGTATTTGGTGTTCATATGCTTTTATCTTTTTCTTCTGTATTTTTCATTTTTTTTAATTTTTATTTAACTTTAAATTCGTTTATTCCTTTTCCTTGCAACATGTAATAAATATCCTATCATGTAATTTGTTATAATTAATGTTTCCTAATCAATTGATCTCTTAATAATTTATTTAATTTAATTAATAATTTAATTAATAATTTATTTATTTAATTGTTGGTCTGTACATTTTTATTTAAAAAAAAAAATGCCTCTAACAACCATTTGAATTCTGAGGTCTTATATAAATGTAACGATTAAAATACTCGTCAGCTTTAGATTTAGATAAAATAGTTCAAAAAGTTCTTTTGTCTTTGTATTTGCCAGTCTTTCAATAAAAAATCTTTAAAATTTGAAGGAATTTTACCAGTTTTTGAATTTGGCATAAAACTAAGCAAAATTTATTATCAAAGAATTATTGTATATGAAGATCGAAATATGTTTTGAGCTGAAACTATAAATGACAATTTTGAAGATGAAAAATTGAAATTTTTCGCGTTACTTTTTGTCTTTTTAATAATCCAAAGTGATAAACTAAACTCGCTCATTCATAAAGAATTTAACAATACAAAGTTACCATTTTACCATTTTACCATTTTACCACAAATAAATCTTTATAAAATGACTATTTGAAAAATAGATAAAATTTGAACATTGCTACCAATAATATCAATGTGCAATAATATATTAAGGACTCAAGGATATTTCAAAATTTTGTTATAACTAAATCAGTTTTATGGTATATTTTTCTTCTTCATTTTCAATTTTTATTATGTTTTTTTTTTAATTAGATAGCTTTGCTGTTGTTATTTAATATTAGAGAACGATCCTAAATATATAAAATAGAATGGAAATATTAAAAAAAAAAATGTGTGTGACTGTATGTAAAAAATTATATTCCTATTATTAGGCGTTCAATAAGTTTGGGTTCGAATGCGGCTTTACCATTGCGCCCAGGTTCAACACCAACACCGGGATTACGCTACAAGAATCTGGGCAAGAGTGGCTTACGCGTTAGTAATGTGGGTTTAGGTACATGGCCCGTATTCTCTCCTGGTGTTAGTGACGAACAAGCCGAGGCTATATTAAAATTGGCCATAGAAAGTGGCATTAATCTCTTTGATATATCTGAGGCTCACTCTGAAACTGAAATTGGAAAGATATTGCAAAGAACTGGTTGGAAACGTAGGGCTTATGTTATAACCACTAAAGTCTATTGGAGTACAAAGTAAAAATAAATTTAGCTTGTTCTTCTTCTGACCTCTTATGCAAATATTTCAACGTTTCATAGGTCCGAAGAGCGGGGTCTTTCGCGCAAACATATTATTGAATGTGTTAAGGCAAGTTTACAACGTTTACAATTGCATTACATTGATATTGTCATTATACATAAAGCAGATGCTATGTGTCCCATGGAAGGTAAAATATTTTCCATACTAGTTCATCTTAATGCACTTTCTTTTTTGCTTTATCATTTTGAAACGTGTAGAGATCGTGCGTGCTATGAATTATATTATACAACAAGGTTGGGCCATGTATTGGGGTACAGCTCGTTGGTCACAAGTAGAAATAATGGAAGCATACACAAACTGCCGTCAGTTTAATTGTATTACACCGATTGTCGAACAATCTGAATATCATATGTTTTGTCGTGAAAAATGTGAATTGTACTTGCCAGAAATGTACAATAAGATCGGTGTAGGTTTAATGGCATGGGGACCATTGTCCATGGCTTTAAGTGATGCTCAGAATGGTGAGAAAATTTTTTTGCCGAAAAGTACATTCAAAACAAAAAGTTACTCATGGACTGAGGATGAGATCAATAAAAATACAGCCTTATCACCGCAAGGTAGCTGGAATAAAGAGCGTTTAGAGGAAGGACGTCGTCATTCGGACAGATTAAGAGATTTAGCTGCTTTAGCAGAGAAATTGGGTTGTACACCATCTCAATTATCTATAGCTTGGTCTCTAAAACATGAACCAGTCCAATGCTTACTGTTGGGAGCCACGTCTGCTGAGCAATTGCATCAAAGTTTGCAATCCTTGCAGTTACTGCCACGCCTATCGACAAGTGTTATGCTTGAATTGGAACGTATTTTAGAGAATAAGCCGGTGCGACCGCCAATGATATCAACACTGGCATTACGGTGACAATCAACGACCTGCCCTCATGGACCACCCAGTTTAACTGGCGGCATTATTGTCGGTAGTGGTGGAATGGGTGGTCCTTGCGGAGCCGATTCACCCAAAAATGAAGAAGACACTGCTTTTTGTGGCGACGACACGGACGCTAAAGATGCTGCCAAGCAGGGTTTCTGTGTTATTCAGTGACAAAAGGAGTTCTTAGATAACGATAACAAATTTCTTAAAACATTTAGCCGTAAAAATAGCTTAAGTAGTACAACAATGACAACAATAATAAATAAGCCAGATATATCATGGCAACAGCAACAACAATACCAGCACCAAAAATATAAACAAACTCAAAAGTTACACCAAAAGGAAGAGAAGGAAAAGCAACAGCAAAATTTAATGCAAAAATTAAAAACGCTTGATGATAATTTAACACCAACTGTCACAATAGCTGAATCAAATTTAGTAACAAAAGCAATAACAGCAACGACAACATCAGCAACAGAAGCAGCAGCAACAACAATAACAACAATAACATTTAATACATTAACGATCGATTCTATAAATAACAATAACGCTTTGATGGAAAGTGATGTTGCCTACGCTTGTCCTAAGGAGGATATTGACATTTCATACAATAATAATAATATAATAACAACACTAACAACAATAACAACAATAACAACGAATCAAACGACTGTAAGTAATACAACAACAGCAACCACAACAGGCCCATTAACTAGAGAGATCGAGCAATTGAAATCCCATAAAAGAAAATCACTTTTAAATTTTAAATCGTTGGACTTTCATTTGAAATCGTTATATACGGGTTTGCGAAACGGTAACACAAATAAAACATCACAATCACAATCATCGACATTAGAATCAAGCAATACAATCGATAGTCGCTTAAATATGAATGAAAATGTATCAGGGCAACAGCAACATCAACATGAACATCAACATCAACAGCAGCAGCATCAAACGTTTAAACGTATGCCGCCATTTTTAAAAATCGAATCCGTCGACAATGAAGAAGTGGAAAATCTTTTAATAAATTATGCACAATCACCGTATTCAACTAGGCGTAACAGTTCACATGATGATCACCGTTCTAGTTCACAATTATTACACTTTAATGATGCACATCATTTGCAACGGCCATATCATCCATACGACATGGCCCGCTCACAAGCCTGTTCACCATCACCATATTTTTTATCGCCGCATGTTTTCGATACACCATCTTCCCAAACGATACGCCGCTCTTCGACGTCGGATATTGTAGTCGGTGGTGGCAGTGGTAGTAACGTTGGCGTTGGCGTTTGCGTTGGCGTTAGCCTTGGTGGTAGCGGTAGTGCCGGTGGTACCTGTACTTATGGTGGCAAACGTGGTACTACAACAAGTGCCCAACCCAGTCGTCGCCCCAGCACATCAGATTTGTTAAGGCGAGCACGTGAACGACGCGGTAATGATGCACGTATGGGTCGCAGTATGTCGCATAGTGGTTTACCGCGTGGCGGTGCTACTTTAGGTTATCGCCCTAGTTCTGGCAGACGCACTAGTATGGCCTTTTAAATGTATCGCTCCTTCTTTCACGTTTTTCTAATTTTTTCATTATTTTGTACACCCAGATATTTTAGTACAATTCTGCGAAAAGGTTTGTTTTTTTTTTGTTCTTTTTTTTTTTTTTGAAAGACAAGATTTTGGAAATTGTGTGCAAAAGCGAAAGCGTGCCAAAGATAAGAAATCCACAAACAAAAAGAAAAAAAACAATTGTTGTATTGGCTGCCTTAAATATCACAATCATAATCACTCATTTAATTACATTTACACTTGAATGCCATTTCTACTCGAAATAATTCGGCAAACATTTGAAAACATTATTAAAATGAACATTTTTCCTTTTGCTAAATAAAATAAAACTTAGAAAAATGCAATAATAATAATAATAATAATAAGCTGAAATTTAAGACATAAATTAAAAATAATTAATTTAAAGTATATTACAATAATTAATTCTAATTAATAAATTAATATTTAAAAATGTAGATATTAGGGAAATTCAGAATATTGCAATGGAACACTGCGTTTCTTAAAATAAATGCATTGATAAATAAAGTAAATAAAATAATCAATGAGAAAACTAAATGAAATTATAAGTATAAGAATAAATATATAAATTTTTCAACTTTATATAAAGAACTTAAAGAATTAATAAAATTTATGAAATTTATTGCAGTGCATCTTTTTTCAATTTTACTTTAATTTATTCCATTAGTAAAAAAATTTATAGAAAAATAATTTTTTTTATTATAACCTAAGAAATATAATTTATAATAAATAAAAAATTATGTATATATATATATATATATATATATATTTCTCACATACTGACTGTGATGTAAATTACTAATGTAATTGTAATTGTAAATGTAAAATTTACTTAATGAAGTTTTTTTTACTTATTTACTTAAATAATAGCAATAAAATATATTTATAAACTTAGCAATTACTTATATTGCTTTTCTAGATTCTCTTTAAGTCCAATGCAATTAATTAATGCAGCTAAACAAAAAAATTACAATGTACTTTATTTACTTATAATTTATCATAGTTAATTACACTTAAGTAATTACACTTAAGCATAAGTATAGCATAACCTTTTACAATTAATTACACTTAATTATAATTCATTAAATTTAATCATGATATGATAATTTATAACAGTCATTTGTACTTAATTTTAATTACATATAATTAATTAAATTTAAATCAAATTATTTATAATTCTATACCAAATGAATCTCTATTAGAACAATTTATGTTATTTTTTTATTTTCAATGAAATTAACGAAATTTATTAAGTTTATTTTTTTTATTTTATTCAGTATATAACAACAAAGAGAACAACAACACCAGTAACAAATGAAAATCATTCAATCAAAATATAAATTTAACTATTAAGAGAAAACTTTCACCTGCTAACCGTCCTATTATACTACAACTACATACATATAAAAACCTATATATATATATATATATATATATATATATATATATATATGTACATATACATATATATATATAAAAATTTCTTTAAGTAGTGGCAAATGAGAACAAAGGGAATTAATTTTTTTTATGCTGAGAGTTGGGAATGTTTGCCTTTTTTTTTTTGTAAAGCGTTTGATGTGAACGATTAAATTATAAAAATTTTAAATTAAGAGTTTTCATGCTTGCACATAATTTATTGATAATAATCATTAGAAATCGAAATTTATTACATTGTGGCTCAACTTATTTAAACGCATTTACATAAAAAGTCATTTCTTATAAAAATAATTAAAATGATTCAATTAATTAATTAACTAAGCGATAAGAAAGAACTGCCCTTTAAAAATAAAACTAATATATATATATATATATATATAAATATATATATATATATATATATATATATATATATATAATAATATAATATATAATAATAATAATAATAATAATAATAATAATAATAAATGATAAATATTTATGTAGCATTATTAATAATATATTAATAAATAATTTATTTATTATTAAGTAAGAAATTAATTACAAAATAATAAGCAAAATCAAAACAATAATTATCTTACTTTAATATACATATTAAAATATAAATAGATAATACGTAATTAATAAATATTAAATATTTTCATATCCGGTAATTAAATCAGTCAATATAAGTAAAATTGTAATAATTTTCTAATCGGATAACAATGACCATGCAACATACGCCACAACATTTCGCCTGAAAAATTTTTTAAAAAAAAAATGTATAAAAGAAAAAAAATATTTAATAATTCATTACATCTGATCCAAATTATGGATATTAACATTTACGATTTTCATTGATATATGATTTCTTTTCAATCTTTTCAATTACTGCCTTTTAGTGCTCTATAATCCTTTACCGGTAAAGGATGCACAATAAACTAAATGAGAAATATTTAAAAAATTACAAGGCGTATAAAAATCTTCATGCTTATTCCTATTTCCTTTTTAATTTTTTTAGTTTTTTAAAATTCTTCAATAAGTTCATCTAATGAAGATAATAAAAATAAAACGCCAATAAAACTTTAAAGGTATGTAAAGAGAAAACACAAAATGCAAAAACAAAAAAAAATTGTGTTCTGCGTACTTTGTGAACACTTTAGTATAACTAAAAAATAAAAAAAGGTATTGCACTGAAATATATATAAATAATTTTAAAAAAATTATAGTAATAATAAAAACAATAACAAAAAATATATATATATATATATATATATATATATATATATATATAATAACTTAAAAAATATGCATATTTATATAAATAATTAACTTATTAGAATTTGCTCAATTTCATAACAAAATAGCTTAAAGTAATATTTTGGTTTTACAAGAATTCAAATAATAATAATTATGAAAGCGGCAGTTTATTTAATTCAAGCGAAATACGCATCACAAAATATGAATACTTATTACAAAGAAATTCAAAAAATTTAGTTAAAAGTAAATTAATAAAGCAATACTTACGTCTAAAAACGAAAAAAAAATTTATTTTTTTTTTATTTTTACTTTCTTGTATTTAATTATTTTGATATCTTAAATTGGTGAGTAATATTTTTTAACGGCATTTTCTTTTGATAAAATATGATAATAAATGTATACACTCTAATTACACTACTGGTTTTTTTTGTTTTTTTTTTGTTTTTTTTTTTGGTTACTTTTTCTAATTAGAATTTGCGATTTTTTTTCTTTTTTTAATTCAATTTTTCATTTATTCAAAATTAACTTATATTGCATTGAATTATTATATAAACATAAATGTTTTAAGTATAAATTAACTAGGCATGTTTTTTTCAAATTCTTTTTATAATTTATTTGCGCATTTTATTTAATGAATTCCCAAAATCACAAATTTCGCCTTGCATTTAAGATTAACCCGCTTTTTTATTGAATAGAGTTATAAGTGAAAAAATTATTATTAAGAACAAAATTTTACAACGATGTTTTGTAACTTTATTCAAGGTCGCATTATACTCATTGTGTTGATTTATTCTAGGTATGGTCAGATAATATATACATATATACGTTAGTAAAGTTATCAACTAGCTTTAACAAGTTATTTTGTTAGGGAGAAATTCTGAGAAGAAAAAATGACGCTAAATTTGCAAAAAATTTTTTATTTATATAACTTTCACTTAAAAATGCATCATTTAATGCACATAAATATGCTGGCAAGCAGCATACACTTCACGGTAAGGAACAAACAAGAATTAAATGCCGTGAAAAATATATTTCAATTATTATTGCAAACAAAACTTTTCTTGTACGTGTTTAATTTTTCTTAATATTGCTTAGTATTTGTAAGTTAATGCATATTTCAACTTAATATTTCATATATAAATACTGACTTAATTAATAAGATATTAAAATAAAAAGGTTCTAAAAGTTTCATGTTTCATTTATTTGTAATTTTCTATATTTATAAAAAGTAATTTCTTTGCAAAATGACTTGTGTTTTCATTTTTCTGTCACTCTCTCCTAGAAATTCTCTATGATACAATAAGTTGATAAAGCTGGTTGATAACTTCACACATCTTAATTATAATATGATGCTCTTTGAATTTCTTTTCACTTCTGCTTCTTACATTATTTAGTTTCATATTCACCACTTATGTTGGCCAAGAAGGTGAAGCTTTGTTCTCGCTGTTAATTGCCTTAGTTTTTTAATTGGTCAGCTGTATAAACCAGCATATAAGAATTAATATTATACATTTCTGTTTAATTTCTTTCGCGTTTATTTATATTTCATCTAAAAACCTAATGTTTAATTAATAATATATCATATATATAAAAATAATAAGTGTATTTATTTATTTTTTTTTGTAAGTTTGGTAAGTACAAATATAAGAAAAAATGAAAAGCAAGCAATTCAATAGAAACTCCAAGTTGGATATATCGATGTACGTGTGGGTGTACACGAACATTCATTGACAGAGTTTTTTCTGTAAAAAATTTCTCAGAAATGGTTTTCTTCGCTAGAGCGTTATCTAATCAAAGTAGAAAATTCTTATATGGTTTTCATCCTTCTACTTTACGACACTATAAAAAAGAGAGATTATTGTTAAGTTTTTCATTGATTGACGACATTTTTAAAGATACGTGCAGAAATGATAAATGGTACTTTATTGTCATGATCATTATGGCGAATACGCAGAAGCCTTTAACTGCATATAAGCAGAAAAAAAAGCAGCCAATAAGAACAACAATTACGAGAAACGCCATTTTCAATGAATTCTTGTTGTTGCCTAATCGAATATCACCGACAACAATAAGAAAAGTAATTTTACTGTTAATTTTTATATATAAAAAAATAAATCGAAAGTCCAAGGCATTAATCGATTTCCAAATGTTCACTAAATGTGCGATAACATTTAAATATGCATTTCTTCTTTTTATTTTACTAATTGCTTTTTGATTGTTTATGATTAAAAAAAAAAAGCTTAGGAAAGCCATAAATTAAAAAAAAAAGAAACAAATATAATTGATACAAGGAAAATGCTCCAAGAGATTGTTGAATTAAATGTTGAAGTAAAGTTGCGCCGCTTTTGTTTTTTGGGCTCGCTGGATCCAGTTTACATCCATCTAAAGGGTCCAGTTAATATAAAAACTTACTTACCATTAATTGATGATTTATGTAAAACTATTGATACCATACAATTGGCGAAAATTTTATCGGATGCTTTAAATGATAGTATTTTAGTGAGGCGAGATGAGGTAAGCGTATATTACAATTGTTACCATTAACTTTAAATCCTAAATAAATTACCTTAAAACCAATTAATACCAATTTAATCCTTCGTGTGTATTGTTAGGCAATATTCGTGTACGCCACTTATTTGGCAGCAAATGTAAAAGAGCAATTCAAAAATGAGATGCGCATAATATTTAATAAAATCATATGCAATGACAATGATTTATTTATGTTTTGTAAATATGACAGTTTAATACGCAAGGAGAGACGTATTAATGGTTTTAGCCGGACTGTGCGCAAAGCTATACGTGCTTGGTATGAGGAGAAGACTAAAGAAGAAATTCAAATGATGTGGTTATCATGTCGTGGCCAATATAATTTTACACATAAAATGCTTATAAAATTATGTGCAATTAATGATAATATACTGGGTGGTCCAGAAGTTGCTAAACCATTTTTTCAAACTTGCTCAAAATTATTATTGAGTAATGCCGATGCTAAAGCAAATAATCAGCAGCCAGATGTTCAGGCAAATGGTAACGTCATCACAGAAAATATTAATAGTGATTCTAAAAATACAAAAACAACAAATACAACAAACAACATTAACAACATTAACAACAAAAGCAACAAAAATAATATTATTAATGAAATTTGTAACAATAATGTGATGATGGCAATGGCCAAATTACGAACTACACATAGCAACCATGAAGCATTAAAAATAATTCGAAAATTTAAATTGAATTTCAATCAAGTGCCACATCATTTCTTACAATGCGGTTCAATTGTTCAAGCTCTTGTACCTACAATGACGTACTTACAATTGTTGAAATGCTGCAAATATATGTCACGCAATTTTCATTTGTTTAATAATAACATATTCCGTTTGTGCCATGAGAAATTACAAGATAAAGCATTACGTAAAGCTTCTCATGTCGAACCGATTACATTGCTAATTACCATGCATAAGATGGGCATACGGGACGATAAGAATAGTCGTTTCAAAAGTAATCCATTTAAGCGGACGCATTTTATGAGGGAAATATACGAAAAATCTTTTGATGACAAAACTGATGAACCGCTTATCCCAATGGATTTATCACAATCAGATTTACGCATCCATATAACGATGAATTTGCAAAATAACTATAAAGAAAGTTAGTATAAATGTATAAATTTAAATCTTCAATTTAAATCTTTTCATTCATTTCCATTCATGATTTTTCCCATCTAACAGAATATTTGAAAAATCAAACGAAATTAACTTATTATGAGGCTGCTCTCTCATTGGCTTTTAGTTACTTTAAAAATCAACCTTGCGTTGATGTCTTTCATTGGTTTGAGGAACGTCTTAAATTACAAAAAATCTTTTGGCGCAAAACTATGAATATTACAATGGCCTATGGCACATGTACCACAATTCGTAATTTTAAAAATGATCAACGTTTAATTGCACCCATCATACAAGCAATGTCAAAAGAATCGACATATAAAAGATATTATGTATTTATTTGTATTGTACCAACATCGGGTCGTGGTAATCCCCAGCATAGCTCTAAACAGATATGTTCATATTTAGATGAATATCGTGAAAAATATTATTCAAAAGCCAAGTAATATTTTGCAATGTATTTTTTTATAAAATTTTATATTCAATTTTTTGCATTCCATTTTTATTTTGTTTCATATGAACTGAATTTACAGATTTATAATATTACAATTATTGAAATATCGACCATCATTGAAATATTCGCAAAATCGTGTAGAAAATATTTTAGAGATATGCGGTTTAGATGAGCATACAACAACAATTATCAAGAATTTCGTTAATGAGAAATTCTTTTAAGGTAACATTGATCAAGTGATCGATACGAAAATTTGAAAAACAAACATAACAAATTAAAAGTGCACACGCGCTATACACACATGCATACATTTCATCATTATTCAAAATATAAATATTAATTCTAAAATTCCATTAATTGAATGGACAAAAGGAAAGCAAAAAAAAAAAAGAAAAAAGAAAACAGTAAGAATGAACAGAATCATATTTATAATTTTTTTAATTATTTATAATTTTGTATATTTTCGTTTTATATTTTTTTTGTTCTGCCTTATTAGTTAACGAAAATATTTTTTTTCTTTCAAATAATTATTATTTTTATTTTTTTTTTTTCTGGAATTTATTGAGTGATCTATTGCAAAATGTAATTACATAAAAAAGAAGAAAACAAAGAAAGAATTTCATATAAAAAAAAAAAACAAAACAAAACAAAACAAACATTTTTTTCACAAAGAAAAAGTAGTAACAAAATGCCTTAATTCCAAAATTAAATGAAAAATAGTCTCGAAAGAAATTTACAAAAATAAATGGTAGGTGTTTATAGAAGAAAATTTACATAGGAAAAAATATCCTTTTACCCTCAAACTAAAATGAAAAATTTTTAAGTGAAAAGGACTTAACATTGTTTTTCTTTTTTAAATTAAGTGTAACAATTTTGTGTTTAAAATACAAGAAACGTTAACCGAAGCATTTTTTTATTTTTGAAATTTTATGCAATTTTTGTAACAGGAAAGTGTGATCATTAATTACAGAAATTTTAAAATTCAATTATTAACATTTATGAATTTTTAAAAATGTACAGAAATTATACAAATTACAAGAATTATCAAACTGCCTCAAATGAATAAAATTCTGCATTTGCTTTGATTTATTCAATCTTTTTAATTATTATTATTATTATGATTTTAATTCAAAAAAAAAAAAAAAGAATTATTATTGCATGTAACAGATAGATAAAAATGTGGACAGACATAGAGACACATACCTTAAATTAAGAAGCAATATTTCAAAGCCCCAAAAGTCAATCTCATGTAATTAAAATGAATTAAAATTAAATAGAAAATAACACTCGACAAAAATATACGAAAAAAATGTAACAATTAATTAATTGAAAATCGAAACAAACAAAAAATTCACCAATTAATGTGATTGCAATTATTTTGCTATCTTGATTTGATAAAAATTTATTTCTGAAATTATTAAATTATATTTTTATATTTTTTATATATATTTATATATAAAATTAAAAAATTAATTTAAGTTGTTCAAAATTTATTTTTGTTCCCGTAAACTTTTTGAACAACTTGTTATGATAAACCCTTTCAACAGATAATAAACAACAGAACAACAAGCATAATTAATAAAAGAAGCAAAATTGTAAAAAAATAAAAAAAAAATATGTTTGGGGAAAAAAAGTAACTGCCTTTATTACCATATAAAATCAAACAAAACACAAAATAGAAAAAAATTGAAAAAATAGTAAACTTATAAAGTGATGTAACTGTTTGGTTCTATTTGTTGGAAAAAAAAATTTAGATAAACGAAGTACAGCGGTACAACATTCTAAACAAATGATATAGATAATTAAAAGTTTGAAATAATTAATTTGATTTGATTTTTAGCAAAAAAAAACAAAAAAAAAATCAAAAACAAAAATAAACATAGAAAAAGTTTACTTTAATTCAATTTATTGAATGTCCTTTGCAGTATTAGAATAATTTTATTCAATTTAATTAAAGTGAAAGAAATTTAAAGTTGAAAAAAATTTTGAAAAATATTTTTAAGCATACAAAATAACAAGAATAACAACAGTTCGAATTTACTTTTAAATTAATTATTACCATTTAATTTAATTAATTAAAATTTCATTGATTAGCCTCAACTAATTGGAAAGATATTAAGTTAAAGTATTATTAACTTAATATCATAAATATAAGTTAATGGATTAATTTTATTTAGTTTGTAATTGACGGAAATTTTAAATAATTACTTTTTTATTTTTTGTGTAGTTGAGTAATTGAAGAAATTCAATCAGTTACTTATTATTGAATTATTTAAAATCTATTAACTTAAGAAACTTTAAAAAATTTTTATTTTTATTTTTTTTTAATTAATCAATATCTTATAAATTAATTTTAATCATCATATTTGAGTAATTACATATGAATTAATTATTTATTTATTAAATATTTTAATCAAATCATTTCATTACACAACTTATTGAACGTTTGAATTTAATTCTGAATTATAAAATGTTTGCATTATAAATTATAAAGTATAAATTGTCGTTAGCTTTGCCTGTTCCCTTTTTGTCATCATAATTTTTTTTAAAAAAGAACTATAAAAAAAAATAAATAAATAAATATCACAATAAACAATAAACCATTAATTTTTCTAAATAAATAAACATAAAGCATGACAAAAGGAACAATAAATTGAATCCCTAAAAAAAATATTCAATAATACCGAAAAACTGTGAGTGAAAACTGAAACCTAATTGTGATCAAAATTAACAAATAAAACTTGAAAATTAAAGAGAAAAAAAAAAGAAAAGACCTTAAACCATAAGAAACCAACTGTAATAGCAATTAACAAAGGAAACAACTATTTCAAAATTGAGATAAAGTAAATAAAATTATATTTTTTTTGGTTATTTTTTCCAAATTCATTTAAGGCTTATAAAACAAAAATACAGTATAAAAATATTTAAATAAATAAAAAAATTCCAAAAATAAGCAACAACCAATCAATCAACAAAACAAAATCAAAATCAAAATAGCTCTTAAATTTCGAAATTTTTTAATAAAATTACATCAATTTTGTTTATTTTTATTTTTTTATTTTTTTTGAAATACAATACAAAATAAATTAACAGACAAACTGCAAAACTGAAACAATAAGTACCTTTATCAATAAATTAAAATTCTTTACATAAATTAATAAATATTTAAACAAGCAACAACAAAACAAACAACATACAAATGAATGAATGAAAAAGAACAGAATAGAAAAGAAAAGAAAAGAAAATAAAAGAGAAGAGATGATTTATTTAATTTTAAAATAATTCGTTTAAAAACAAACCTAAAACAATACAAAAAAAAATATAAGCAAAAGTGATCGTAAATGTAATAAAATTAATAGAAATAAAATTTAAATTTAAAATCAAAATTTAGAAATAAAAACATTTTATTTTTCTGAAATAATAAATTCATTTTATTTTATTCTCTTTTTGTGCTATTTTTTCTATTTATTTATATTTTTTTTTATTTTATACAAATAAATATTAGGAAAATCCCATGTATATTTTTTAGGAAAATAAAAAAGATAATTACCTTAAACGAATCAAAATGAAATTAAGCGAATGTAACAAAATAATTAAATAGTTTTAAACCGTTGAAAACTTATGTGATATTCTGATTAAAAAAAAAAACCAAAAAACAAAAACAAAAAAGAAGCAAAAACTCAACAACTAAACAAACCGTTTGATTAATTTTCAAAAGGCTCTTGCAAAATGAAAAAAAAGCAGAAAAAAAAACAGAAAAAAACGAAAAATCAGTAAAACAAGGAAAAGTATTTAAAAAAAAAAATGCAACGAACAATAAAATTTAAAGCAAAACGATTGAGCACAGACAAAAACCGAAATAACCTAAATGCCAAGCAAATCAAAAGAAAAATTTTATAAAACAAAAAAACAAACAATAGTTATTATTTTAGATAAATAATTCAATTATGATGTTTATTTTTTTATATTTAATTGTATTTTTATTATTATTAAATTGTAATATTAATATTAATTGTCTTAATTTTATGTAAAATTTCTTTATTGCAATTTAATCTGAATTTCTATTTAATGGATATTTCTTTGAATAAATTACAAATGATTTATTATTTTTTTTTTTTAAAAAAAAAAAGGGCAAAAATTGTAAAGTTTATATTTGGCTTGATTCAAATTTTATACATCCATCACTCAGATATTACTTGTTAGACTTAATGGGCGTGGCCATATAATAATGCAACATCAACTTACAACTATACAAATAAAATGTTATTATGATATACTAAAAAAATTCAATAAATATTATTGAATAAGCGTGGCAACAAAGTGAATTAAAGTTTTGAAATGCCAATTTTTTATATTCCATTACGAAAAGTTATAAAATCATTAACAATTAAAAAAAAAATGTATGCTTTCTTAAGCTTCTTGTATGCTAATCATCGTTCTCCATTGATTAAAATGTAATGTGGGCGTGATCTTTAAACAACTTGATCCATTTTCATTATTAATCTGCGGCCACAAATTATCAATTGTTTTTTTTTTTATCTACTGCTTTTCTGCTTATAAAAAATTACAAATTACAATAATTTATTGTGATGCGGTTTAATATCTGAGTGATTTCTTGGACTGACTAATTATAATTTAATATGCATACATAAAAATACATGCATATACAACAGAAATAAACATGAAGCCATTACTAAAAAAAATCATAAAATCACAAAAATTTTCAAAGCAATTTTCGTTATATTATTAATCTTTATCATATGGATTTTCTTGTTTAATTTCTGCGAGTTTGTGTATGTATGTATGTGTATTATTTATATATATATATATATATATATATATATATATATATATCTTATGCTTTCATAATCGCAAACGTACATATGTACATACATACAAATCACTTATAATCATGCATAAATATAAAACGTATTAATTGTAATATTGAATTATGAAAATATTGATATATTGATGTTTAATAATAATAATAATAATAAAAATAACTATTATTATTATAAAATTTCGCATAAACAATAAAAATAAAAATCAAAAAAAGGAGCACATTTTCAACATTTCGATAATGATGCGCTATTAATGTCAATGAATATGTCAAATGAAATTTAATAACATGTAACGAATTGTTTTCTCTTGCGTATAACGGCAATTAAGATTTCCATTTGTTGCGTGCATATAAAAGAATACCAATATAATAAGTAAAGAGAAGAAAAACTAATTCATCTTTAAAAAAAACAAAAAACAATAATAAAGTAAAATTCTTCCAAACAACAAAAGAAATAGCACATTTCATTTTTCATTTATTTTTGTACTCTCTTGTTGAAGTAGCAGAGAATATCAAATTTTAAATAATAATTTAACTAACTAACTAGAAAACTAATAAAAATTGATTTAGGGAAATTTTGAGGTAAAATAAAATTTTAATTAATAATAAATTTGTTCGATTAAACGAACATTAGTCGATTTTTTTATACAAATTGTAAATCACGCTTTATTAATTGGCCACGGCATCCGTTACATTATCAATTTTTTGTATGCATTTGATTTTTAAAAATGAAAAAATAGCATGAAAATGTTGAAAAAAAGTGAGTTGTTTTAAAGAAGTGTGGGTGCGGTAGAATTTTTTTTTTTTTAATTTCGATACATTGCACAATTACGCCCATAATAAACTTGAGATAATTCTGGCTATCAATCGCTTTTTTTTTTTAATAGTGCATTAAAAATATATAATTTTGCTCAAAAAAATCAGTTCAGACGTTATTGTAATCGTGCCTTTGACTAATGTGCCATCTCCTATAGGAATTTGCAACATGGGCGAGTTTCTAATATTTTATTTTTACCAAAGTTAAAGTGTGCTTTAGGATCGATTCGAAATATAATGTTCGCTAATATTATTTACACTCTGGAGGATTTGTAATGTAATTTGATCAATATTCCTCTAGGTAGAGGTTGCCAGAGGAATATTGATCAATATATGAAATTTTCTTAACGTTTCTTACGTTTATTAACGTTTATTACGTAATACGGTTGTTTTTTAAAGTTTGAATCTCAAGCAACGCCGTGAATAATAATAATCATATGGCACAATTCCAATTCTTATTCCAGTGCGAATCAAATTTGTTTCAAGTTGATTAATCTAAAATCTTATAAAACTATCTCTTCAAATATCTTTTGGAAGCTAATGGTGAATGAAGAAGCTATATGAAAACGTAGACTTCAATTACGTCTTGGTCTAATAAATAAATAATTTTGAACTTTATAATCCAACAGTACACCTTTCTTGGACAGTTTTTATTCAGTATAAAAAGTTGTGTATTGTTTATTTTTTTATCTCTAAAACTTCATTGAGTTCCATAACTCTTTTTTCAAGGGTTTTTATATAACGTTTAAACTTTTCTGAATTATTGTATGAATTATTCGCCCATAAAAATATTTTTGTAAATGAGAGGAAAAAACCACGTACCATGTAAATCTTTTTCACTGATAATTCAGTTATATTTCAAAGCCTTGAAAAGAAAGGAAGTATAAAAAAGCAGTGCTCAGAACAAACGAGTTAATGAGAAAATTTTTCCTTTTATTGATACAATCAGATATTTGTACAAATTAATAGCATGATAATTTGATGGAGTTAAAAATTAACAATTGAATAGAGAATAGAAAGTTACTAAAATTTTCACATTTGCCGACGATTCAAATACTGAAAAAAAATGAAATACTTAAATAAAAGGGAATAAAGCATAAACAGTTTTACAGTTATAGAGACAGAGATAGAGAAGAGAAGAAAAAGACAGAGATAGTGAATGGGTGAGGGAGAGAGAGAGAGAAAGAGAGATACAATAATGAGAAAGAGATGTTATTTATTTTTGGCAACTAATCCAGCCGGCCCGCATAAATATTCCCATTTAGTTGTAAATCGTAACGGTTCGAAACCTAATTCTTCCTTTGGTATGCCATATTGAACCAATTTGCATTCATATGTGTCCAATAGATCATCATGAGCTTTTGTAACACGTGCCAATTCATATTTCAACTCTTGTATCAATTGAGTCTTCTTCTCTAATACATCAGTCTTTTGTGGTAAAAGATAAATTGTTTCAGTTTGTGTGCTTTGCGATTCAAGCAATTCTTTACAACGATCAGTCGTATGTTGCAATGATACTCGTTGCTTTTCACTTTGTCTCTCTAGCACTTCAATTTTACGTTCTAACAGTACATTCTTAAGATTAGTTTTCTGTTGTAATTCGATGATAACTTCATCAAATTTTTCTTTTAGCTCTTCACGTTCCCTGACTAAAGCCTCATTTCGCAAAAGTAAAGCATCAGTCTCCCACGTTAATGATTTTAATTCTTTTTCAACAAAAGTATTACGAGTTTGTAAGCGTTTCAATTGAGCTCGATCACGATCATAAAATTCCAATTTACGTCTAAGTAACTGAACTTCTTGTTGGGCTGCATCTAATGGTTCTTTCAATTTACGATTTTCCATCATCATTTCGGCCGCTAAACGTTCACTTCGTTCGGCTTGATGACGCAATGATTCCATTTCATCTTTCAACGAACTAATTAAACTCAAATTATTTAAAGTGATATCATTGTAATAATTTTTCATATCATTGAAAGCCATATCATGATTTTCAATTAGCTTTTGAATTTGTGTATTCTTTCTTTCTTCCACTTCAAACATTTGCATGCGATAAATCAATTCAATCTCTGATTTTAGATTTAACATTTTCTCTTCATGCAACAATTCCAAATCTTTTGCTTCTCTCTCATAAAAAGTTCGCAATTCGCTGAAAAAAAAAAAAATAGTAAAAGGAGCGATTCATTATGAGATCACTATGACTAAACATTCATAGAAATTTCTTAATATTTACTGAATTTCTTCCACATTATCCATTTTGATTTGTTGAATTTGTTGCTCATGAATATCCTCACTTTCCCTTAACAAACGTCGCAATTCTCGTTTATCTTTTAATAATTCTAATTCTTGAACCACATGATCTTCTTGAGCCAATTTTAAACGAGATAATGATTCAGCTTTAATGCTGCTGATTTTATCAGCATTCTCATATTGCAAATATTTCATTTGTTGCATAATTTTCTTCGATTCCATATCAGCCAATTCTTCAGTCATTTCAATCTCATGATCTTTCTTACGCAAGTCTGCCGTAATTTCCTCTATATAAATTATTTGTTATTATTTATTATTATAAAATTAATAGAAATAAGAAATTAAAAAAAAAAAGCAAAACAAAACGAAACGAAGAAAACAAGAAGAAACCATTTTCAAAGTCATAATTACAATAATTAGCATATTAATTTATTTTATACTAACGATTTTTCTCTCGCGCTATTTCCCAAAATGTGCGTATTTTATCTCTTTCCATTTGAAAGAAATTACGCTCTTCCCTTTCGCGCTCCATTTCGGCTTTTAAACGCAACGCAAATTGTTCGAGTTGATCGCGTGTCATCGTTGATGTATCTACGCCATCAATAATCACTAGAAAATAAAATTTTTTTTTTTTTTAGAAATATAAATCGTTGTGCCATAAATTGTTTTGTAAGTTTTATGAGAATTATGCAAGTGAAAATGTTTTTATGACGTGAAACTTTCACAAGAGATATTTTACATTTTATATTTTATTACTTATTGGGCTGTAAGGCGTATATTTATGGATTCACAAGAATGCCATCAGGGAAGGCATATATGCTGCCAAGAATCGGGTTTATAAAAAGTGAAAAATTTTAAAAAAACAAATTTTGAACGAGAAATGCAGAATTTAATAAATTTTAACAAATAAATTTTCAATTTTGCTCCAAGTCTTAGGAAGGTTCGTAATAAATGATTTTAATAAATTACTTTTATTTTAATGGGAATTTCACTTTTAATGAAAACATAACCATTTATATGGAATTTAATGTTGTAGAAACAGAAACATAAAAAGAGAAAATTTAAAGATCTAAAATGTATCACACATGTCATTCCGATTATCTAGCTAAATGGATCTTAAATGATACTACAACTACAATAACAATATAAAAAAAATAGCAGTAAGAGCACAATAACAATAACAGCAACAACAATAAATATAACAATTTTCAAATTTTATGAACAATTACGAAATGAAACGAGATAAATGCTGGGCACACTTTTAACTTCCTTTATTGGTCTATTGACCAATTTTATCTTAAATAAATAATATCCACATATTGCCTTCTCTTTTTTCTCCTTTTCTATCTTTCTCTCTCTCTTTTTGTATACATGCATGTATGAGGTACACATGAAGCTTAAATGGCCCTAACTATAAATCGTAAAGTTTTATGAAAACGCACATGAATTTTTATTGTACAAAATGTTAAACCACAAATTCTGTTATTTCACCAACACCATAGCCCCGCCCCTTCATATTTTTGCAAACATTTATTATTATCAATTGAGCCTGTATTTTGTATTTTGTGTTTTGGCATTGGTAGCACATTGTTTGAAGGAAATATTTTGAAGGAAAATTACAACTTAGCCATATGCCAATATCTCTCTTTGGTTTGTTTTGCTTGCTTTCATTTTATGCTTAAATCATGTGCACGCCTCTTCTCATCTACTAATCTAATTAGAAATGTAACAATGCCCATTTCATATTTTTTCATCCATGCATTTGTTTGGTTGGAATGTGTTTAAGTAACTTTAGATTCTTTGTCACTATTGTATACAATTTTTTCATAGTGTTTCTTCTTTAAAGTTTTTTTTAATGTATATTGTTGTTGCTATTGTTGTAATTGCCGCTCTTGTTGTTATTTCTTTTTTCTTCTTCTTCTTCTTCTTCTTTTATTACTTTAACCATTTATGACTAATTGAATTTAAAAATTATGTTTACATCTGCTTTTATTGCATGTAAACAATTTCATTATAACCTCATTTTTAAAGATACCAATTCAAAAAAAAATGCTAGTTGCCTAAATGCCTCAATATCTGCCAAACATAACCAAATAGGACCGTTTTAAGCATAACAAAAATTGTAAAATTGTAAATTTTTGTTATGCTTTGTTTTGTTTCGTTTGCGATTTTTTTTTTTTGTTTATTCTATTTATTCTATTAATTGCCCATAATTATTATGGAGAGTGCATTGTCCAGATGTGATTATAATTTTTCACTTGAAATTTTTGTTATGCTTTATTGTTTTGCTAGTATTGTTGTGTGTATATGTAAAATTTATTAGGTATTTTATTACACTCAAAAACAATAAACTCGGTAAAAAAAAAAACAAAAGCAAAACAATGGATGCTGATTTTTATAAATTACAATGAAGTTTGATTGCATATGGAACTCATACCAGTCAACTCATACTTAAATGTTTCAATTTTGTTCTTGATTATTTTTCTAAATATTTTATTTTAACTTACTTGGCTTTGGTTTTCCTTTTTTCCCCTTTTTCGGCGGCTGAAATGAAAAAGGCACTCATATTAATATCATAATTTATATTGCGCGATACAACGTTTAATAAGCTTATTGTATGAATTAAGTGATAATCACTTAGTGAGTTCATTAAAACATTTCGTTCAATTTTTTTCATCTGAAGTTAGAGATTACAATATTCAACTTAATATAATAAAATTTGTTGTAAAAGTTAGGTCAGTCAATGTTCTAGTGATTTCTCATAACGGTAAATATAAAATAATTTTTTTTTGTAAATTTCTTAGCAATTTAATTGAAAATATAATAAATGCTGGTGTAAGACTTGAACTTGCATGAATCGGCACCAAAATTTCAACTTTATTATTATAAAGAGAGAGAGAGAGAGAGATTTTATAAGTTTGTTCCTCTAATTGTTGCAAATATTTCGATGGCAAAAATATATCCAAATGAAAAAAAAAATGATCGCTCTTAGTGTTTGTGTGTATTATATGAAATATGTTGCAAGGTTATTGTGAAATACACTTCTTATAGCTCGTACACACATATTGAAAAACGAGACTGCGTTCTTTCTCGTGACTCGTAAAAAGAACGCAGTCTTTAATTATTTCGCTGTTTAATGGAGAAGTAAATAAAGAAAAAATGTTGCACTTTTATTAAGGATATGTTGGGTTTAATATTTTATGGAATATAAATAAATCAGAAATGGTTTAGTTCCAGTTCTAGTCGATATAAAGAAGCACGTAAGAATTCTCTTTAAATTTTTGCCATTCGTGTTTAAGAAAGCAATATGAAAGAAATTTTAAAAACCTTTTATCTATGTAGAATTTTTTCACGGTCTATTTCCTGAAATGAGACATATCCAAATACTGCGTAAATCGATACTTTAGGGAGACAATTATTAAATAATTCTTTGTTAATCTATTTTAAATAGAATTTCAATATTTTTAATAATAATAACAATTAATTTTTACTTGATGAATTGGAGAATTTTTATATCACCATATCATTATTTTTTGCATTTCTTAGAAAATCTAATTGAAATGCTTAATTTATTCTTTAAAAATATTCATATAAAATAATGTGTATTTTTTTCTACTTCTGCTTGAGAAATTTACTTTAAATGGCATACAATTTTCAGTAGCATTTATCAAGAGTTTTAATGCTTTCTAGTTCTTTTATGGTCGGTCTTGTTAATATTTCATATATAAAAAATTTTAAGGCGAAATATTTGCCAAAGGCTACACATAATCCTTGCTTTTTTGGTGTGATAACACTTCCATTCATAAAAATCAGCAGCATGCTCGTTTTTCATTAAATTAAATATAACCAAAAAAAAAAAAAAAAGATACGAACATATTTCCTTGGTAAGGAAATGAGGAATTTTAAAAATTTTAAGAATTGAATTGAATTGAAAAATTGAATGATCATTTGAACAAATAATTGAAAATTTTCAAATTTAAATAAAATGCAAAGCAAAGCAGCAAAAAATATTATCTACTTATTAGTAATCAAGTTTTAGATATTTTTTTAAGGATATCTCATTTTCCTAAAGTTTCAATAGATTCATCTAGTAAATAATTTATAACATAAGAAAAAAAAAATTAAATAAAATGCAATGAAATAAAAGCATAATGAACCAATGATAACTGACTTTTGCTTTTGTTATGAAATGAAAAGCATAATTTTAAAGTTCAACTTGGAACAGATGTTGCTGCTGATTTGTATATTTCAGAATTGTAATATTGTAATTATTCACAAAAAAATGCTTGTACTGCTTATGAATATGAATTCAAGCAGAAAGAAAGTAAGAAAGAAAGAAAGAAAGAACGAATGCACAAAGAGATATCGCAACATTCAGCTGAAAGAAACAATTTGAAAGAAACAATTTGATTAATACAACAAATAAATATGCTACAGTTGATCTTGGTCGACCTTGAAATGCATTTAAATCATTTCTGCCCAAATTACAAAGAATTATTTCAAAAAAGTTGAAAATTGGAGTGATCCCTTTCAAAATTGTGCATGAAACAATATCTGCTAAGATTTTTTTTTTGGAAATTTAACAAATTTGGGTTGGATCCATAAAGTTCTAATTAATTAGAATTTTTTCCCCCATAGAAATGGATGGCTAGTTCTTCCTGAACATAAATTTCAAATATTCCATTTTACACATGGCTTAACGTATAAATAAATTTGATTTGCGTAAGGTGCGACGAAAAAATGGTAGGCTTGAATTTTGGCACAAACTGAACTAATCTTGAGCATGAAAAATAAGGCGAGATTTGTATGTGGGTATAAATTGTTAAGACCCAAAATGGAAAACAAAATGGAAAATAATAAAATCAAGTGAAATGGGAGAAGATAAAAAGAGGATGGGAAATGTGTAATTGTCATAAATTATAATGAAATAAAAGAAATCTTTCTTTTAAATTGAATTTATTTTCACTCTTCCGGTTTGAATTTTGATTGCAATTTTTAACATTTTTATGCAGGTTATAATTGGTTAATGAAAGTGTATGTAACACTCAACTTTCTGAAAATGGATTAAACTGATCTGTTAGTATCTATTTTTACTTGTCCATCTGTCTGTCTATATGTAGGCCTTTCAGATGGTTCATGAAATCTTCTCATTAAAGTACAATTCGCAATTTCAATATTTTAATGAAATTTGGCAGGTAGACATGATTTGGCTTTGGAGATTAAATGGATAACAAATATTGTCCTTAATACTGGACAATTTTTGTTATCATAACCTTCTTAGAGTTTTGCTTTGAAAAAAGTTGCTATATGGGAAAAAAGTGTATACGTCTTGAGATTTTTGTTTTAAGCATAATTCTTCCACATCAAAATTTTCATATAAAAATTGTGTATGCTAAATTTGAATAAGATTGTTTCACATTGTGAAGCATCGCCCCTAAGACATAGTTATTCATATCTGATAAAAATGTAGCCTTCTTGTTTTCTAGTTGTCTTTTTAATTTAGTTTTTATTGGCTCTACCTTTTTTTAAAGTAAATTTATATTAAAAGATTTTTTAACCTAAAATCTAAATCTATGGGCTAGTTTCGATTTAATTGGGTTTATTATTTGCACTTCAGGGCTTCTTGTCCTCCCAATAGATTAAATTTTACCAGTTTTTCGAAAATTTGGTATATTGAATTTTAAGTTTTTTTTTTTTTTTTTTTTTTTGTTGTATTACACAAAATGATGTAAGGCATTTAATTTAGTCGATTCGATCATCTGTAAGGTTTTAACGTTTCTATTTTTGTAGCCCCAAATTGTAGATTGTGCAGCAGCACGAGCATTAATAAGAGTATGATTATTTGTAGTAGATGAAACAGCAGCGGCAGCTATAGCATCAGTAGCAGCTTATGACATATGAAATATGATATTTAAAGAAATGGCACGAGATTATTAAATAGTGGAATTACGCAAGGCCAAAGTACAAAAGAAGAAGAAGAGCAACAGTAAAATGATGGCCAGTTAAGCGAACAAAATATATTTGAATTTTGAAGTGGCAGACTAAATGAAAAACAAAGGCCCTCAGACAAATATACAGAATAAGCTTTAACATCGATTGTACATGTAAATGTATTGGTATTGCATTGGTGCATTGATATTGGTGCATTGGTATTGGTGTATTGGATGGAAAAAATATGCATGCATTCGCATGCACAGTGAAAGCTCAGTAAGTGAATGCATTTTGCATTATAATAGAAGTCTATTGGACAACAATGATTTCCGTTTTGCTTTAAGGCGATTACTTTACAAATAACAAAAACCATTTATAAATGTACTTGGATATATAAATAGACTTTTTAATATTCATGTATGTGTTAAATTAAGTTATTAAGTAATTACGTGAAGAATTTATTTCTTTAATTCATTCTCATTCTACATTTTTCTTACCATTGTCATGCCAGAACAACAATTCGCTTTTTATGTAACTTTTTTTTGGATTGAGTTAAGTAGCGAATGCCAAAAATGTTAACATTTATTTATATATTTATGTATAAATATGTGCGAAAATGTGCTCACAACACACACACACACACACACACACACACACATGCACATTGTCCATATGATATATGGACAATTGGCACTTAATTATTTTCTTATATTAACCAAGCGAAAACTTGGAAGGTATACTCCTTTTATTAAGCCCTTTAAAAGGTAAAGTCAGAAATTTTAAAGGCTTGTAAAAAATACAAAATTCTTCATGTATGTCCATTCAACTATTTAAACATTACTTTGATAATGAAAATTGAGAATACAATTTGAAATTTGATAAATATATCGAAAATTTTTGCTCTCAAATTCATAATAAAAATAAGCGAATTTGAGCCACAAAGAGGTTCTTTGCATTTTAAATAAAAGTTTGTATTATTTTTTCGTCCTAGAAAGCTCTACCCTTTTCAATCAATTATGATCATACATCAAATTACTAACATGAAAATATTAACGGTTTATAATTTTGAATTAATTTTGAGTTTGTGATACCAAACTGTAAATTATTTTTAACAATGTTTACTAAGAATGCTTGGAATATTGGGCATGCCTATTAGGTCCAATAACGCACTATTATCGCAGCTATACAAAAATTAATTTTGCTCAAAAATAAATTCTCTTTTTGTGTTCAGATAGATCTAACTTTTTACTATATTGATGGAATTATGTTGTCTATGTGATATATTTGGAGTTTAGCTCAAAGATGCCCGGCAATAATTATACGTCCTATTTTGCAAAGGATTTCTGCGAGGAAAAATTTACAATTCTGTGTATACTTTTATAAGAATCTGGTGTAGAGTTTACTTTAAAATCGACCCTGAACGACCCTGACCGACCCTGACCGACCATAACACTTATACTTATTCTTTTTATAAATTTATCATTAATTATCAGTATAATTAGCAGAATTTATTTATTTATTTTGAAAGAATTGAAGATCCCACTGGTAAGAAATGATATAACTTACCATTTTGCAGATTTTCTTTTTCTATCTCCTTCTTACAGTGTTCGCATTTATTTTTCAATTTTTCTTCGCTATTCCTCCACTCCGCTTTACAATTTTCTTCCCTGCACTTCAATCTTATTGTTATTTGATAGGCGCAAGAAATGTAATTTTGAGTTTTTTTTTTTTGGTTTTACCTTTTTTCTTTATTATTCGTGACGAAGCTTATGTAAGGGATTTGGGCCGTTCAATAACATGAAAGTAAATACCATCAAAAATAAGATCAAAAAAATTATTTCGTCAATGTTGCGAGTGTATGATGAAATGAAAAAAAAAAAAAGTAACATAGTCAGTTTATTAATTCGTTACGCTCGTTTCAACAATTAAATTACAAATGCAATGAAAATTTTTGTTTTAATTTATTTTTTATTTAATCTTTTGACACATTCAAAAACACAAAACTAGTATAGAGATATTAATAACAAATAATTATTTATTTAACTAACTAACTATTTATTTATAGTATCGAGTTATATTAGCAAATTTTTCTTTAATTTGATTGCCAAGGCAATGAAAAGAAGAATAAAAAGAAAAAACAACGAGAAAATTAAATTGTTACCAAGGTGATTTTTTTATTCATTAGTGAATTGTATTAAAAGAATTTGGAATGTTAAACGAAATTCATAGAATCTTCTTCACACTTGCTCATACCCTCTACCTTTTTTGGCTTTGTGTAAGCAGTTTTATGCGAAAATCTGATTAAATTAAAGATTTAGAAAAAATATTATATTAAAATTCGATATTATTGAACAAGAGCATGTTCCATTAATGTCCCTTTTTGGAGATCTTATAGTTTTTTTAACATTATTCATTTATTTCGAGGCAATGTACTAAACAAAATTAATGATTTACTGATTAAAAGTTGCAAGATTTACACGGCCAATTGAAATGAATGTATTCTAATACGTTGGCTCGGAAAATCATCTCGCTTATTTCGAGGAGAAACTTCCCGCCTAAACCAATTCCATTTATAAATAAGTATAAGTTAATTATAGTCCCTCATCATTGATTTCAATTAGATACATTTATATAAGATCGTTTTATAAGGGAGAAGTCGATCGATCTCGATTTTCCCTCACCTGTTCCCTACAACTCTGTTTTTTTTTTTCCTTGCCTTAAAACCCCTTCCTCGTTCCATTCGTTATTATATTTTGTCCCGTTACCCTCTGCTTGAGTTATTCGTTGCCGTAGATGAAGAGAGAAGAAAAGAAAGAGAGAAGCGCAGACTTATATAAGTTGTTGATAACATTTAGCTTGAACATTAAAGTATGCCGATGCATTTGAATTTCGGTAAAGGTGTTTCGGGAAAATAATTTACATAAAGATCAAAAGAAAAAGTGTCTACAGCACGAGTAAAGCAACATTCAATGAAAGATACACGTATTACAACTAAAACCATACAAATGCGCCATAAAAATAAAATTTATCAGAAAAAAAAAAAAGAAAAGCACGTGTAAATTTACATGCAAGATAACTAAAGAAAATGAAAGAACTGAGAAAAATGAGTGAAAACAATAGCTGACCGAATAATAAAATGAATAAGCGTACAAGAAATAAAAAAGGAAGATCAACGTTTTTTTTTCTTTTTTTATTATTATTATTATATTTCTTCCACGAGGAATTCGAGCAGGAAGGTTGCATACTCAGTCAGTTGTGTTTCTAGAAGTCACAACAATAAGTGAACACATGCGTTAATTTTCTCGGGGTGTCTTTTGGGTCCCTTGCCCAATTTATCTAGTATGTCAAGAAAGACCATCCAAACACTGGCATCCCGGCTGAACTCAACTCAAAGCGGGAAAGCATAGAAAGCGGGAAAGCATTAAGCAGTGGCCTTCAAATATTGAATGGACAATACTCTGCAAAATTTGAGCGAGCTTATAAAAATATTTTTGAATTATAAATCAACTAATTTATTATAATTTAGTAAGAGAAGACAAGAAATTAAAATTATTATTTTTATTTATATTTATATTTATATTTGATAAGCCATAAAAAAAATTGGCTATAAGAAAAGAGCACAACGAGCAGGAGCAATAGCAGCAGCAGCAGCAGCAGCAGCAGCATCATGAAAAATAAATATTTACATTTATAACTTTCATTGATAAACATATGATGTGAAGTATAAACAAATTTGTTGGTTTAGAAATTGAATAAATATATTAATCTCTGTCCATTATATAAGTTTATGTAGATGTATATAAAAATATGTATGTAAGTATATTAAATAATATTTATTTGGTTTGTAAAAATAAAACAGAAATTTTCATTCAAACTTTTACTTATTTCAATAATTTTTCTAACTATTTTTATTTCTATTTCTAATATTATTTCCAATTTTTTCTTTTTCATTTTAGTCATGTCAAAATTTATTCTTTATATTGTTGGTGAAATGAAAATAGACCGAGTCTAAAAATAAAAAAACTTTATGCCAAAATCTTTTGCTTAAATTTAAACATTTATATTTAACACAATTCTGTGGTGACTTGAGGTTTGTTCAAGATATTTCTCATTTCAGATTTTTTTTTTTTTCTTGTATAGAAATCTTCACTGAAATGTACTCGAAACGAAATGATGCTGATAAGAGCAATGGCAAAGGGAAGACTATGATGGACATTGTTGTAGGAAAATGTTATCTAGGAAAATGTAAAAATTGCCTCAATTTCTTTCAATCATGCCGCAAAATTTCAAAGAAAAAAATGAAGCAAAGAAAATATATATAATAAGCCCACAAACATATAAACAGTGTAAAGGAGCAGGACAATTTTCAATGGTATAAGAAAATGGTAAAAAAGTAAAACTAAAAAAAAAAAAACTAAGGGAAAAGACAAAGTAAATGGGAAGATTTGTTGTTTGTTGCAATTGTTTGTTGCCAGAGAAATTTGAATTGATAAGAGAATAGAATGCCAGACGGACAATTGTAGACTTGTAAATATACATAAGCACATGTATACATACATTTTGAATGAAACACTTTCAATGTGGAAGCAAAATAATGCCCCAAAGTTAAGAAAGTGTGATGATTAAACTTCTATCTCTTTCTAATTCACATTAAATATTTTACATTATTTACCATTTGTATTAGAAAATGATTAGATTTTCGTTGTATATACTTTAAAAATAATTTGAATAAATGTTTGAAAGCTGGTTTGAGGGAGGACTCATTCGACACAGCAAAACATAGAATGCTAATTTACTGATGCATTTAACAAAGTGAAATTTATTATATGACACACAGTCAGTACAAAAAGTAAACGTACAGGCCTACAATCACAATCGTTGTCATTTAATTAAGTTTTTTTAAAAATCGAAAAATTAAAAAATCCAAAAAAAAAAAACAGTAAAATTTTATGAAATTTATAGGCAAGTTTGGTAAGTGCTGGGCAATTTTTTTGAATTTCAAATATTTCATTATTGTCAGAGTTTATAAAAATTTGATTTTGAAATGCTATTATTATTATTATTGTTATTGTTGTTATGAAGCATATTAATTGGGCAAATCGAAGAAATCTTTATTTTAATTATATTTTATGACCATTACTATTGGAATACAATTTTTAAAAAATCTATTTACAAAATTAATGAAATTTCATAAAAATTTATATAACGAAAGAATATTTTTATTGAAAATTGGCCACGTTGCATTACTTTGGCTGAAAAAAACTTTAGTTCAAAATTGTACAAAGCCCTCGATACATTTGACGAGGTTTGCATTAGTCGGAATTGTTTAATAGTTAGATATTCTGCTGCTATCTTGGACAACTTTCTAAACTTAGAGTTTAGAAATTGTTCCAAATTCTGATGCTTGAGTAAGTAATTATAGCCTGTAGAGCATGTTCTTTTTACCCAGCTAATCATGGAACGTCATTGCTCATACTCGCTTATGAAAGATGAAGAAATTAAGGAAATCTCCTAAGCAATTCAAGTTATAATATCGAAATATAAAAATATAAAAATATATGTCTATTCGAAATTGTAGTACAAAATGACTTTTTCAATGACCTAATATATATTTAAACAATACTTTCCTATGTAAACTGAATAAAATCCAATTAAACAAATTTTTTCTTATAATAATTTTTATTACTATTATTATTATTGTGATTATTTTATTAGAAGAATAAAAGAAAAACCACAAAAACCATCCGGTTGACAAAAAAAAACACTAAAATGTATTGCAGCAATAATAATGATTGTACAATTACTTAAAAATTCATAAGGATACAAAAAAAATCCAATAAAATATAAATTGAATAAAAAATAGGTACTTGAAATAACAACAACAACAACAAACAAACAAACAAAAAAAAATAAATAAAAATGAAAAAGTTGATCGTGGCTTAACCACACTTAATTTTTTATAATGTGATTAAAAGCCAAGAAAGTGCCAAGAGAAGAAAAAAAATTATAACAAAAAAAAAAAATTGAAATGATTGATTATGGGGACAGAGGTCACCATCCATCACCTAACTTCATTAAAATGTAATTAATTAGAAAAAAAAAATTCTCTAAAAGCGGCTTTTTTAAGATGCAATCTCTCCGACTTATTTTATAGAAAGAGATCGGAAAAAATTCTCCGATATCTGGCGAAATTCGTTTGCCATTGCTTGGAGCCAAAACATGCACATTTTATTAGAATATATTTAAAATTTTGGCAAAAGTATGGATACACGACAAGGAACAGGCAACAGATAAATAATCCGAAATGATTAAAAAAAAATGTCAATTTGAATTCTTTTGGATGTTACATGCGTTCACACAAATCTATTATACCCATGTCCCATGTATGTCACAAATGATGTAGGATATAAATACGTTTGTGATAAAAAGAAAAGAACTAATTGAATTAGATATAAAAATAAATTATTATGAACATGTTATTTAAATCAATAATAAATAAATTTGCCAAAAAGTATAAAGTCAACGAAATTTTACAAAATAGCATAAATAACTAGAAAAAATATTAATGCGATAGATAAAAGAATTATAATTGTAATACATATAATCATAATGTCAATATTCAAGTAACAATCGTAACTTAGCAAAACAGTTAACTCAAAGATAAATCTATTAAAAATATTGGCAGCTTAAAACTTTGTTTATTTTGAAATATGCACGAAAAATGAAATGTATTTTCTATGTTATTTTTACTCCAATAATTTCCGTTGTATTTGTCCACGTACACACACACATTTGAAGAAATATTTAAGTGCAACTTGGCATATGTGAAAGGAAATCCTTAAAAAAAAGAGTAAAAAGAAAAAAAAATTGGTAAAATTTTACATAATTGCTAGGATTATCTTGATTTGCTGAGTTATTTCTAAGCAAGAAATTCAAACAAAAAAATAAAAATAAAAAAAGAAATTTTCATATATTTCTGTTCGCGTTCGTATATTTCCTGACTGATTAAAACTCTGGCAAATCAATTTTTTTTTCTGTTTTCCTTTAATTTGATTCTTTTTATGCATTTTTTTATTTTTCTTTATTTTCTTCTTTATGGAAATTTTAAATATTGAATCTTTAAATTCGGTTACATGTTTGTTTTTAGTTTTTTGTTTGTTCCTTGAAATTTTTCTTTTAAATCGCTCGTCTAAAATGTAATTTCGTAACACTCGCTAATATTTGTTTTCACATGAGACATAATAAAATTCCATAATATTCGTAATAATTACAATCGGTCTGAGAACATTCTAAATAATGGAGAATGTAGCAAGATTTCAGTTGCTAATTAGACATTGCTCTCTTCTACGGTACAAAATTTAACGAACTTTAACGAAGTTGAGCAGATAATTTGTTCGCATAAATTTGAGCATGTGCAAAGCGTTTTCTCATTGAATGCTACTTTTTCTGCTTACACTTAAATAAACAGAATAAAAAGTTCCCGATTTAGAGAGTTGTTTGGAGTAGTAATTAAATTTGCTTACTGGAATTTATGCGAATACATGAATCATGGTTTCATTAACATTAAAGGACAAACGAATTGAAAATCTTGCGCCATTCAAGTTTTTCAAATATCTTGATAATTCATATAAATATTTTTAGCCTAAATAGTTCAAGGATTATTTTCCTATGGTTTTTCTTTGTTCATCAACTACTTTCAAAACGTTAGAATTATGATTCGATGAATATTGTACAACAATTTCAAAGTTAGAAAAAAACGATCAATTAAACGGATCCTTTTTTTAGCCTAAGTGTTACATCTATATTTATATATATATATATATGTACTTATATGTGTGTATGTATAAGTATACACATTTATATATTTGATTTTCTATTTAATTATTTAATTGCTTGCAATTTTTTTAATAAAAAATAATAACTTTCTTGTACATACATTTTTTTATATTAGTATTTTTTTTTGTTTGTTTGATTGTTAGTTCTGTTATATTCCGCTAACAAATATGCTACGATTTTTATTAAATAAATACACGATTAAATTATGAGTATAATTTTTGCCATGTAAAAAGTCACATTTTGTAATGGGGAATTCCTCAATTTGGTAATAAAGGGATTTCAAGAAATTCATTCTAAATTTTTCGTAAGTATTTACAATTCAATTGTGAAACTATATTTATTAAGAATTTATTAAAATTCTATACGAAATTATACAACTTATAAATTGAGTTATATTAAACATGGAGGATCCAGCAAACTGGTTTAGCCTCACAACCCTCTCTTGTGACAGCTATACATAATATTTTGACATAATAAATATTTTCGAAAATTCGTTGATTTATAGAATTTTTTGGACCAGCAAAATCTTAGTATACCAAATGGTTAACAACTTGCTAAACTATAGTGGCTACGATATTTTTCTAATATGAAACACTATCTCACTATTTAAATTAATTCAAATTAAAATTTGCAGATTTTGATATTTTGTGCTAAATATATTTTTGTCCAAAATATATCAAATAAAAGAGAACCGATTGACATCCATCTTTCCGTTTGATATGCAACCAGTAGAATTTAAATAATGGGAAATATAAAAATTCGGCAATAGAAATTTTCTAAATTTGTGAATTTATTTTGAAATGGCAATTAATCAATTATTTCTTTCGCATCATTTTTCATATTTATATAGATTCTATATCGTCATTATAGTTTCGAGTTTATACATTAATTAATTTCATTAAATAAATATTTCTAATAATTCCATCATGTACATGGACGACTTACATTTTATATACAATTTTTGCTTAATTTCGTTGATTGATTTAATATGAATTTTTTTCTCCCTCTTTTTAATATAATTTTTACAATATTACAATCTTCATAGATTAATATATGTATATATAAATTATATATGTTTATATTTTGATATTTCTTTAACGTTTTTATTTTTACTTTTTTCATGTAAAAACTACAAAGTTCAGTTTTTCATGACAATGATTTTACTTTTATTTTTTTTTTCCTCTCATTACTTCTATTTTATGTGTCTAGTTGACTTTTTTTTTCGTTTTTGATTTTTTTGTTTTACAAATACTTTATTATTGTCATCAGTAATATGTATAAATATATTTATATGTATGAAATGCTTAAAGAATGATAACAATAATAGAAAAAGGAACAAATGTAAATTGAAATTTTCGATATAAATTTTTAGATAAATTTTTATGTAGATGATTTTCTTTTTAATGACTAATTAAATCATATTTATTTACGAAAATTATTTTAGATATAAAATCCAAATATATATATATATTTTTATGTACTTTTATTTCTTCTCAGTTGATCTGTAATATATTTTCGGGCTATTACTGCTCGGTGAATGATTATTACAAAATAGAGTCACTAGACATTCAGGCGTCACTTTTCTTTTTCTATATCAATGACTTTGTCATTAAATTTATTCTCCCATTTTACATATGAAAAGTTTCTCCATTTTCCTAATGATTATATCATCCAGATCAATGTCTCATGGCAACGATGGAATAATTTCGCTTGATTTCTTAACAACAGTTTAAAGAGATATTTCTCGCAAAAAAAAAATCTTTTTATTTCGCTTTTTCATATGACGTCTCAAAATGTCACAAATGAGCGCTATTGATTTAAAAAAAAAAAATTTTTTTAATGTGACATTACATTTGACTTTTCAAAAATGGGTTTTAATGCTTTTATATTCCTTCCCTTTATTTTGTAAACGAAAGCGGGCCTAGGTTTGGTTTTTTTTTAAATATCTAACAAAAGCGCTGGTCGAAAGAAGATTAAGTTTCAGCTAAATATGGCGTATTTAAGCAAGAAACTCGCTGGGCACGGAACTTTAATTCAAACAAACAAACGAGTACTGATAACGAGTACTGATACTCATTTTTTACATTTGAATTTAAACGAGTAACTTAAAGGAAAATATCGTAAAATCTTCGAGATTTTATGAAAGAAAATCTCTAAGAAAAGTATTCAAATTCTATCAAATATTTGAATTTAGTTACAAAATTTTATACTTATTCATATGTACAAATATTGTCCATTACAATTAAGGAGATTAAACCTAAATCAAATAATAATAATAATAATAATAATAATAATAAGAGTGGTAGCAGCAACAACAATAATAGCAAATAGTATGACATGAATTTGATTGAAATTTTAATGCCATATTCAAAAACTCAAATAAATATTTAATGAATATTTAGGAAATGTGTGGAAATGTGAAATTTCAATTAAACAATAATACAAAATTTATTACACAAATAAAAATTATATTTAATATAAATGTCACGTCTTATTTGTAACGGCACACGTATATATTGTTATTACAAATAAACATTATACATACATACATACATACATTTATATAAAGATAAAGAGCTGAATCTCTCTCTATATTATTTATAAATAAGATATAGATGAATTAGAAGGAAGAATAAAATGCAAAAATAAAATATAAAAAAATTAATTTTTAATATAAAATTGTTGTAATATATAGAAAATGGAGGAGCCATTGATAGAAACAGGGGAAAAGTACAAAAAGGAATAATATTGTAAAAATTAGAGAAATTGAGAAGAAGTGATGATGTAATGGTGATTCTTTCCTTTAAATATTATTTGAAAATCTATGCATAACATAAATTATCAGATGCTTTACCATAAAGCTCTAAAATATTGATTCATTAAGCTTCAATTTCTGAATTAATATATAAAAAATCTTTAACTAGAGAGACCCATATAGATTTCATTATCATTTATAAGGACAATGACTTTACTCTCAGGCAGTTCTCTTAGATAATTGCTCGAAGTTGTACAAACGATCTAAGGTTGCTTTTAATATCACTATGTAAATTAAGAAGCAACTCAAGAGAATGAAGAAGAATGTAATGGTTTTAGAAATAAAGGACATGGCTGTTGTCCTTCCGAGAGCAATCTATACATTTGGCTTAAATTCGAAGCCCTTGCTAAATAAATTTCGGCATACTTTCCATACCTGATAGTTAGAGATTCAATTTAGAGAGTGCAAGTTTTTTTTGCATAATCATATGCCCTAAATAAATCGAACTCGAAGATTTTCTATTGTCAATTGTACTATTTTTATAAAGTACAGTTTTTATAGGAAAATTTTTCCTAAATCTATAAAAAAGTTTTTAAAATATTCTAATTTTTGCATAATCGATCTAATGAGCCAGAAACTTAAATTAAAATATTAAAATAAAATAATTTGGAATTCAGTTTACAGCCTCCTTCAAATCACATTTAAAAGAATTTTATAACTTTCCTATAAATTTGTATTGTTTGAATGCTCGCTCACTGCCTTAAGCCCCGTACTGGACAAATCAAATTGATCACTCATATAAATTATCTTTAGATTTATTTATCATTCAAGTATTTACCTGTAAAAGGATGAATCTAAATGAATAAATGATGGAATTATTACATAAAATACGCTTATCAAATTCTGTTTAAGTAAGTGTTTCAAATTAATTTAAAATGTACATTGAATGTAGGCCAATTGAATGTAGGCAAATTTTTATATACCAAATTAAATTCTATATATAAAAATATAATAAACAATAATAAAATTTAAACCATCAATTATATGTAAAATATCTCAGGTATTAGAAGTGAAGAAATCTATTAAAAAAATTTATTATAAATATATTTCGATGTAACTGTTACTCATATTTATTTATAAGTAAAGGAAAATGATAATCATATTAAATCATATTAAACTGAGTGGATGAACATCAACTTTGATATAAAATGTTTGACTTAAATTTATGAAATGTCTAGCTCAGCCTTCGATTGCTTGACTTTGGGAATTGAAAGCCCATTTCTCTATAAATATATGCTTAGGGCCTTAACTTATGTTGATGGAGCAAATGGTGAAGATTTTGAAAATCCATTAAATTGTAACTCTTTTTCCTCATCAAGTTATATAAAAGATGAATAATGCTAAGAGGCACGCGATGTATTACATTGGAGCTGTTACTCAAATATTTTGCCCTGCAAAACTATTTAATAAATGTTCTGAATTGCTTGATAAGATTTCCAGGTGTCAATATTTGATTCGTATGCTTAAATTTAAAATTATTCAAACACTTGGAGTTTTTTCTTTTTTTTTTTTTTTTTTTTTGGAAAACAGAAATAAAATCACCATTTAATTTAATTAACTAAAAATGAAATTATGAAGTTGTTCGCGTTCTTTTTCCACTCTCCACTCTAGTTTTATAAAATTTATGTAAATTTAATGTTGTGTTTGGAGCACATGAGTCGTCAGTCATGTCATCACATTACATAACCGAACACATGCATTTACATATGAATCATTCAGGGTTGAGGCTTCAGGCAATCACATTTCATAACATCATAACAAATTTACTAGTTATTTGCTCACCAGTTCGCTCTTTCATTCATTCATTTATCATTTCAAGATGACAACTTTCTTAAGTTTCTTCCATAATCTACATATGTTGCTGTTATGTTGTTGTTATAAAAATGATGAAAACTTATCCATAAATACATGCATACAAGTTGACAACATTATAAAGCATTTCGATGAAATATTTTACCAAAATTACATACAACAAACAAGTGCCAATTTCCAATTTTACTTTTACTTTCATTTTTTCTACTGCAACTCTTGTTGCTCATGAAATTGTCAAAAAAAAATTTCGTTTATAGAATTTTCATAACGATTCTATGGATCACTTGAGACTCATTTTCTGAAATGCTTTAACTGGACTTGAAGTTATTAAAATTCACTTTTAATATTTGTATCATTTCTCATTCTAAATTTATGTTCAGAATTTGGCTGAAATTGATTCACTATTTTGAGGCTGTTTCGGATTAAACGATTTTCTAAATTTTTTGATAATCAATATTTTTCAATTTCATAAGTTTCTAATAACTTTAAACGACATAGTGTAGGGTATTTATATTGTGAACTTGGTCAATTGTAACATTACAAATTTTTTTATTATTTTCTTTTCCTTATGAAAAAATTTAATATTTTTAACAATTTCTATACAGTAAAAATCATCAAATGTTTTTAATATTCATCATACTCATTTAAAATTAAAAAAAAATTTTTTTAAATAATGATGAATTTTTGTTAGATGCGTTGGCGGAAAGTAGGGAGGAATAAATTTAAAGTTAAACAAAATGAAGGAAGAGCAAGCAAAATTTGATCTCTTTAATTTACAACAAAAACAATAACAATGACAAATGGTCCATCAGCAAAATTAAAGTTGAAAGGCAACAGAATTTCTTTCCCTAATTTTTGATATCGGCCACACTTTAAAAAATATTAATCATAAAATAGATTTCATTTGACGTTGAAAACTATAAATAAAAAATTTTTATGAAATTTTTTTGCAAAATGTCTATATAAGCTACAAGCTTCGATTGCAAGTCTGCAAATCTAAGAGAATCGAATTTGAAATTCTTAGTTATGCGATAGAGATGGTACAAATTCTTATGCATAATAAGCGAGTTCGTTTCTTTTTTCTTATTTTCAAATTCAATGTTAATTTTAGAAGAAAGAAAAGTAAGGAAAAAAGGTAAATATGAAAAACCGAAACCATCATTCTAGTATTTTATTATTCAAAAAAAAAAAAAAATTTACAAGAGACATCATCATAAGATGCAAATAATAATAAATAATAATAATAATAATAATGGAGTTTGTCTTTAGGTTCTAGTTGGCATCACAAGTGTTGGCAATTACATGGTCGAGGGAACATGCCATTTTGGGTAATTTTAAGTGAATGAAAGAAGAAAACTTTAAATAAAGTTTTATTATTTATATACATAAAATGTTCATATATTTATAAATAAAATGTGTTATCTACCACAAGACAGCAACAGAAACAGAACGAACAGAACAGAAACAGAACAAACAGAACAAAACAATCAGTAACATGTACTGAACAACAACAAAATATATTCTCAATTTAACTCAACTCAAATCAACTTAACTGAAGATTTTTTATTTTATCTATTTATTTATTTTATTTATTTATTTATTTTTGGTATGCTGAAATATGCAAGTGGCGTATGAGACAAATTACTTCCGGTTAGAGATATCATTATATTTTCTACTGCATGCAGCTCAGAACTTTCTAGAATTTAAATGGCATTATTACGACAAATTTCAAATATCATAATAAATAAAAAAAAAATAATAAAACAAAGATCTTTCTAGAAACTGAAATATTTATTAGATAAATTTATAATTGATTTGTAATGGTTAGAGATTGTTATGAAATGAAATGAAAGATCTTTGCCGTTATACAAAGTAGTCATATTTGAAAGAAAATTAATCGAAAATATAAAATGATGGTTTCTTACTTCAAATGTTTACTTTATCTATGAAGCAACAACTTGATTTGAAAAAATTGATTTGTAAATTTTTATGACACAACACTTTCACATGTTTCTCTATAAATTGCAAATTTTAATGATTTATTTTTTATTTGACTACTTTACAACTGCTTTTTTTTTTTTTTTTTGCTTATTCATCTCAGCATTATCGAATTTGTTCAAAAGGTCTATTAGTCTCTTAATAATAAAAATAATTATAATAATTATAAAGCCAATGTCCTTATAAAATGGTAATTAATCGATAATTGATTCTTCCATTAAAAGCATATTTATATTTTGCCATTTCTATGGCATTTGCCATCTAATTTTTATGTGTGACATAAATTTGTATGAAATTTGTATTATAAATGTTTGCTATTTTAAGAACGCATGATGAATTATTATTATTATTATGATTACTATTATACATGTCTGTCTGACTTTAATTTATATGTATATTATTCATATTCTCATTTTTTGTTGCTACTGAAACGGCTGTAACTTAAGACTTAAGACTTCAACAGAGATGGTTAATTTTTTTTTTTTTTTTTTTTCATTTAGTTATTGTCCTTGCTGTTGTTATTATTCTCATTTGCCTTAAGGATAGAAGAAGTGTACACAAAAAAAAAAAAAAGGTCCATTATGTGTGTGTAGTTGTGTTTTTTTGGTAACATGTTGCTTTTATAACCTGTAGAAAGTATCTTAAGTAAATAGTTTGAAATATTTTTTACTCTTTAAATGTTGTATCGCATAGAAAATTTCAAGTTTCGTTCGAGTTTGCCTTAATTTTTCTGTTATTATTTTATTTGTATTATGGGATATAGAACGTGTTAAAATTAAGTATAATGGAACAACTTTCTGAAAAATGAATGTTTTAAGGCATGGTTTATATTATTTTTTTATTTTTAATTTTTAATATTTAATTTATAATTTATAATTTTTGGTTTTTTTTTTCTTTTTAACTCAAAGTCAAAGTGTAGACGTCAAGAAATCTTAATTAAATTAATTTTTGTTTTACAATTATTTTTGCTATTAAACAGTTTGTATAAGATTCTAAGCCTGTCTATCTGTCCTTTCATGTATCTGATCTTCTGATATTTATGTAAATTTTAAGGCCACAATTTTTAAGATATTTTAATGAAATTTTTTAAACTTTAAATTATTTTTTTTTTTTTTTTGGGGAAATTAACGTTTTACAATTTCTTTACTTTCAAATCATCTTCTAGACGACTTAAATGGATTATGAGAAAATAATGTATCGTACTTAATAAGTGATTTTAACTAATTGTAAAATTTTCACTTATTTCTGTTTTTATTTTAATTAATAGTTATTTGAGAATTAAAAATGATATTTAAAAATATCAATTCTTGGCTTTCTACTTTGCTTTCTTGTTAAAACTTTAAATAAAATGCCCAAAAGTATGCAAAATTTAATTTAATGCTGTGATACCCTATACAATATGCAACACTTTCATATTTATATTGACATTGTTTATAAAACTTGAAATTGTCAATTAATTGAAATGAAACATTAAAATTTTGTTCATTCAATGGGAAGATTGAGTTTTCGTGCTTCAATTGCATACAATTAAAATAAAATGATTTAATATTTAAGTTGAGATTTTAAATTCATATTTTATGAAAAAATTTCATTTAAAACTAACGACAGCATAAAACTCAAATTTATTCCATAATAATAATTTTGAAAACTTTTTGAAAGGATTTCCCTTTTTTTTTTTTTCAAATTGTCTAAAAATATGCCAAATGATATTTGGTTTAATTAGATTGCAGAATGAATATAAAAGTGTATTCGGTAGAATCTTAAAATTTCCGAAGGGGTAAGCTTATTGAATGATCCTTTAAAGCAGAGAACACAATTTTATTCATAAAATTGTGAATTCGGGAAATTCCGAATTCACAATTTGTTGTTATAGCCAACTTTATATTTAAATCGCATAATTATTTCACATTTTAGTGGTGAGGACTTGCTTTTAAAAATCTATTAAATAATTCTTTGAAATAATTTACAAGATTTAGCTAGTCATTTATGGCAAATGGGTACTGCAAAAAACCCAACTTTAATTTAACAAGAAAAATTATTCATGTTTATCTGAGAGAAAAAAAAATTGAAGACGTGGCATTAAAGTGTTTTGTAAAATTTCAATCGAGCAAGAACATCTAAAAAGCCAATTGAAGCTGTTGAAGGCGTAATAAATGCTGAGAAAGAATTATTCAATCACATGAACATACAAACACATACACATTCAAAAAATAAATACTTGGACTAAAATAATTTTGTATAACAGAATGTAGAAAATTCAATTTATTATTGAAAGCAAGATTTTAAGTTTATATTGAAATCAAAGAAAAAATATGTAAATTTTATAAATGATTTATAAGTATGAAACAATCATATCAAAATTTTTATAACATGTCTTTATTCATATAAATATAAATATATTTTTTTAAATATATAAATATTTATAAATGTTCATGCATATATTATATAAATATGTAATACATAAAATAATGAAATGTTTATGTAAATATTTACTGTACATAAAAACGCAATTTAAACAATGTAAAACGCGCCAGGAGTGAATAAATACACGTGCAAAAAGAGGAGGAGAAATAAAAATAAGTAAGTAAATAAATTTAAAAAAAAAAAAAAAAAAAAAAGAAAAGCAAAACATTTTTCATGTGATATTTTAAAATATAAGGCATGCCCATAGTAATATATTTTAATGAAATCTAACTAAATGGAGTGATTAAATGATGCCACGTTAATAAAATGATTAAAGATGACCAACGAAAGTGCCATGTCCAGTAATAACAACAATAAATGTAACATAAAAATGTACATGAATGTGTATTGGTATGAAAATGTGAGTGTGTGCGTGTCTGAGTTTGGTTATAATAATGGGTATGAGAATGTGAACACCAGCAACACCAGTGTCGTGATACAAATGATATTAATGCTGCTATAGTTATTGGATTGGTAGTTGTTGATGATGTTGTCGATGGTGTCATTGCTGTTATTGTTGCTGCCGATGTTAATTCATGACTGTAATCTAAAGCGTTATTGCTGTCACTGCCAATGCCACTGCCAATGCCACTGCCAATGCCACTGCCACTGTTACTGCCACTGCTACTGCCAATGCCGTTACGTATATCCATAGTTTTTCCATAAAATGATGGCTTACGTGTTATAACATTATTATTACTATTTGATAAGCTAACGCCATATTCCACATTTCTATTAATGGCACTACCGGTGATACCACACCACTAGCACCACCATTGCTACCACCACCACCACCTCCAGTGATACCATTTCCAATAGAGGCTACTCCAGAAACGGCACTATAATGGTGGCGACCACTCTCTGAGCCCAAGCCAACATTACCAGGATTATGGGTGGCGTATTTATGGCCATTTGTATTACCTTTACCGGTGGCTGAGGTGTAATAAATGTTTGGCGTTAATGGTGGTAATGACGTATCGCCATCGTTATTTTCAAAATCTTCAGCAGAGCCATAAAGATCTTCATCATCCGGTTGATATGTGACACGTAATTGTTTTTGCTTTAATATGTCATTGATGTCGGCATCTGTGCCACCATGTTTATTTGCAGCATTTTTACGATTCGGCCCAGGGATTTCTACCCCAATGCAAAGCAAATATAAAAAAATACCAAAAAAAAAAAAAAAAAAAAAAAGAGAAGAGAAGAAACATAAGAATAAAAGGGAAAAAGTAAACATCAACAAAACAAAAACAAAAACAAAAAAAAAAAACAAAAAAAAGAAAATAAAAAGCTATTTTTATAAATAAAAACACATTGGCCCAGTAAATATAATAAATCCTTTCCTATAAGCTCAAACGTTCATATATATATATAAATATTTGTTTGTGTGTATATGCATAGAAAGCATAAGGATAAAATATTTTCAATTCTTTTAAGATTTTCTATAAACATTTTAAAATGATTATTTACCATATAAACGTATACTGCTGTCCACTTCGCCTAAAGAATTTTTTGCAATACAACGATAAGAGCCGACATCATCCTTTTGAAAATTTTTTACAATCATTGACATTTTCGTTTCATACATAGATCTTGAGAATTCTTGAACATGATATTTTAAGGATGAAACAATCATTTCACCTACAAAAAAGAGAATTCATTCATATTTCTTATTTTTTTTTCTGCTTATTTTTATAAATCGTAAAATTCATTTGCACAGGAAAACTGTACATTCAAAACTGAACGATTTAATATTTGAAACATTAAATTGCCCATTAAGACCATGAAAGACCATGAAAGATCATCCACCCCAAAATGGATAATTTCTTGTGACATACAAATAAATTTTCACATCGTTTAACATAAAGTAATATAAAAAAAAAAAACTTTTAAAGTTCTTTAAGTTGTTGATGACTTTCGATCTGTGTCTTGCCTGCCACAGATCACATTATAAATTTTATTGTCTTATACAGAAACAAATTGTGCTTAAATTGTTTATAGTATACAAAAAAAAAAAAAAAAGTTCCTTTGGAGACTGTTAATAATTTCTAGACTAATTAATAAATATGGCTTTTCGGCTGAACTTTGTGGTCTTACGTTCATTTATTGAAAGTTTATTTTAGATAACAACAATAATAAAAATTATAAGCAAATTTTTTAAAATGCTATTTTTGCCAAGAATCATATTGTGTTATGGTCTCATTGTTAAAATTTTTGCACCATTTCAAAGAATGCTTTGGCATTTTTCAAATTGTATTTTGTAATATTAAAAAAAAAAAAAAAAAAAAAAAAAAAAAAAAACTTCGTTACCACTGATGAAGTCTAGAGATCTTAATTTGAATGAGCTTTATTCATTTCTTAACATGTTTACAACATTTTATAACAACAACAACAACACAACAACAACAACAAGAGACTCTCCAAAATCCACATGCATTTGTGATGAGTCTTTTATTTTGGCAAAAGCTAGTTACTCTTTTCTTTCGAAGTAAATAAAAAAATTTTAATAAAATATGCATAAATTTTTTATTAATCACTTTGATTTTATAGTTTTTGTTGTTGTTTTGTTATTTTTTTTTTTTTCATCACATTATAATGAAAAGAACAAATTTTCGTAAAAAAAAAGTGTTCTATAAACTTTTGATTACCATATAAAAATTATGCCCATAAAATATTGAAACTTTTTTTTTTTAAATAATAATAATATTAATAATAATAATAATAACAAGAATAAAATTGGTAGTATAAGATTTTTAGGTTGCTTTCTTTCATCTCTTCATTGCCATACATTTTATAACTACAAGCACTTCGATTCAAAATAATAACACAGAATAATCACTTGAAAAATGTTAGAGAAAAAGAGAGAGAAATAGCAAAAACATTTACGATATTTCGACATCATCGGATATATCGTGATCTAGAATAGTATAGGGCAGAGTATTAAAATACTTTAAAAGAAACATTTTGCCTCAAAATTTTCATGTAAAATATGAAATGTGTAACGAGTAATGAAAACAAGTGAGTAGTTTAAAGTCGCTTGTGGCCACTTTGCTCAAAGTGATTAAAATCAAATAAGAGAATTAAAAGTCTACAAATTTCTTATATTAAAATATTTTTTATATTAAAATGAAAGGCAGTACCAATTTTCGCCAATATATATATACGAAATTGCAACATTTTCCCATGTAATGACTTTCATCGAGAAAAATGTTATATGGGAAGGGGGTCGTAAAAATGTATCGATCTAGACTAAATCTGGCACATATATATATATATATATTTTTTTTTTTTGCTAAATTACAATTAAGTATCATTTTATATTGAATTAGAGTGAAAATTTTTTTTTTTTGTAGGAAAGTGGTTGCATGGGACGTTTTGACTTTAAAGTTTTGCCTTAGGCTCATATTTATAATAAAATATAAATTATATAATGAAAGAGTGTACACAGAAACGACTTACCAGTGTCCTTTATCCAGTAGTTAATTGATTTTGGTGATGCTTCTACGTGACATTCAATTTGGACATCAGTGCCAAGTGGTGCACCGACTAATTGATTTGGCACTTGTATAACAGGATGAACTATACACATCCATATGCATAGAAAATGTATGTATGCAAAATAAAGTGAAAATGCGTACAAAATTTTGTTGATAGAAGGACAAAAGACAGTTAAAAGGAAATCCATAAATAAATGGATAATTATAGTGAGATGGAAAGGCATAGATAAAGCAGAGAGAAAATAAATGAAAAATTCAGAAAGCAAAAGTGAAAAAATATGATCATTAGTAGATTGAAACTTTTTATATGAAAAGTAAATTCAAATCATTAATTTAGGTAAACATTTGAAACTGTTACACTCCAGTAAATTTTGTTTAATTTGACTTATGCCAGCTTATATTCTTTTATGATTTACTTCAAAAAATGTTCATCTCTTTTGGATTCCTTTGGTAAATGTATAAACAAATCTCAAACTTATAACTTAAAAAAAAAAAAAAGGAAGTAGAAAAAAAAAATTGCCAAGTCCGAATTGATTTGAGTTGAATAAAAAAAATATTTCTGTAAATGTTACTTTTACTAAATTAATATTTAAATTGAATTATTTTTTAGACGAAAGAAAAAAATATTATTTCGAAAGAACTTTGCCACAAAATTTCCATTTTATTATTATTATATATTTTTTTTTTTGTAATCAATTTTTTAAGCCCAGTATTTCCAGTAATATTATCTTAATTAAAATATTTAAATATTTAGGGCTCATTTACATCTAAAAACTTTAGATGTAAATGTATTTTTCAATTTACAATATTAAAAAAAAATGTATTTTTGCACTGGAAATATATTTCAATACTTTTTGAAAGTGATTTTTCTTGACATTTTAGTAAAAATTAAAATATATTAATTGTCGCCCAGAGTGTAGTCCAATCATTCTTTTTATAGTTATTTAAACAAATTGTTCCAATTTGCCTTGATTTCAAAGTAATTAGCATTTATATCCAAAAATTTTGATATTACGGCCTTCAACTATCAAAATATATGAAATTTTTATAATTTACATGGATTAGTTTAGATAGATTAGATATGATAGTTGTGACTCGTAATTAGATATCTACGTTAATTGAATCTTTCAGTTTACAAAAAGGAGCCACATTTCTTTGATTCAAAAATCTTTATTTAGACAATTTAGAAGACGAGACAAGAGATTCTCGAAATTCTTTCTTTCTGAATTTTTTAACCCACAATTTTCAAATTTGACATGAAAAATAATGCTTTACATAATGATGATCACATAATTTGTATGTAAAAGGCAATGAATTTAATTTCCGCGCCCCTTTTTTTAATAACCTTGACAAAATGGTTGTTGATTATTGAAATTTGCTTTCAGGTCTACTAAAAACGTATTACTCTGAATAAATTTTCAATGAAACATTTTTTTCTGTATTTAGTGTAATATCTAAAATAATTTAATTAAATTGTAACTTTATAGAAAGTTTTATTACACTTTATTGATTGGTATATAATTTTTTTTTTAAATTTTTGAATAGACTTTTTATTTTAAAATGCAATTTAAATTGAGTTTTTTTTTTTTTTTTGTTTAACAAAATTTAACAAAGGCAAGAAAGCTAAAGACATGAAAATTTACATGAAATTTTATTTTGTCTATTTTTTGATCTATTACTTTTCCATGGAATTTTATAGGTAAAATTCAGAAGTAAAGTAAAGAGACTAATTTCAAAATATATTAAATATTCTTCTTACGTATATATTTTTTTTTTTTTTGGTACTCATCCCTAAAGTTTGGACGTATATTCATTTTGTTAATATGCTTATAATATCCAGAAGGAAACCTCGGAGATCGAGAGATATCAAATCAACAAAATGTCCGTCCGTCTTACTTGTGCTATTATTATTTTCCCAGTGTCTAATAAAAACGATATCTATCTCAAATTTGGCAGAAACAACGATTATTTTGTAGAAAAAATTGCTATAGAAAATGGTTAATATTGGCTAAAGAACACGCCCACAGTGTAAAGCAAACAAAGAAGAAGAATTTATGGTTATTTGATCATTATCTACCAACTGCATAAGATAGAAATCGGAGAGCCATTGATCCATAATATTTGTCCAAAAGTTACGCTAATCGGCCACATTTATCTGAAATTGTTTGTACTTTCCATTTACTATTGGACAACTAAATGAATCTCCAAATTGAAGTATCATGTCATATGGATGGTGGTGCTGAATATCTAAGATTTGATATCTCTGAAATATAATTTTCTTATTTGTTGTTTTTAGTCATTTCTCGTACATTTCTATAAGGTAAATTATTGTCACTTGATACTTATTTATGTATGTGTATGTTTGTGTAAGTATGTGTAATATTATATTGTAAGTTTGGAATATAAATGGACAACAGTAAAGCAGAACAAACCAAAAATACAAAAACACAAAATGGAACAAAACAGAAATAGTGGAAAATTAGAAAAAGATGCAAAAAAAAAATAGTAGTAAGTTGGAATCAAACCGACAGGACTACAGGACTACAGGACTACAGGACTATTTACTCTTCCATCCATACAATTACATATGCAACGCATATTATTGCATGTGTGTAGGTGTGTTGAAATTTTCTGGCCTTATAAAGCTCTAAGTTAGAGAATCATGCATGCGGTTATTGGTTTTTGTGCACAAAACCAGTTGTAATTGTTGCAAGCAGTACAAGCAATCTATTATTGTTATTATTATTATTGTTGTTATTATTATTGCTATTGTAATATCGATGATAGTGGTGGCATTTATAGGCCATGAAGTTTTTACATTTATTTTCTTGTCATCTCTTCACTTCACTTCATTTCACTTCAATTCACTTCACTTCAGTTGTGGGCACTTCTACTTTCATTTATATCGTTTTCTGCCCCCCCCCCCCCCTCTTTCATTTTTTTGGCAACAATGCACTCAAATTTGTGGTTTTACTTGTCAATTGATTGCATTAGTTAGCAACACTCTATTGCTACAATTCTTTATCACTTTTTGCTTAATGTAAAATATCTACTTGTTGTTATTGATGTTGTTATTGTTGTGATTATGCTGTTATTGTAGTTGTTACGTTTTTAAATTTTTTTTAAATGCTAAACTTTTGTAAAATGTTGCACAAAGTACAAAAGCATTTGATAAATAAATGAATGAAGAAACAATAAACTTTACAAAATAGAGAATAATAGAGACAGTAAGTGCTACATAAAGAGACATAAAAGAAATAGAATATGTCTGCGTTTGGATGCTCATATGTCTAACTTTTATTTTCAATTTACTTTATAATTCAATGAAGCTTCATTGTTATACTTCATGGATCTTAGGCCAATCTCCAATTTTTCCAAACACTCTCTCTCTCTTTCTCTCTCTCTCTCTCTCTCTCTCTCTCTCTTTCTTGGTTCCTTTCTCCCTTTGTCCATATTGCAATTTAAAAGTGATTCGATATTAATTGATTTGTATGGTTGAATGGCTATGTCATCGTAAATCTACTGTTGTACCCATAATGTCTAAATATTTTGTGGATACAAAATCACACATGCACATACGATTTATATAGAGATAATAATTGTACACATAAATATTCCAGTGAATGATCTTACCACACTTGATTGATTCGGCAAAACCAAATCTGTGAAAACTTCACTTAATTAACATAAAAGACGTTGAGGTAACAAAAACAAAATTATAAAATATTTTATGATATTGGCATTAAGAAATTTTTCTCATCCTTTCTCATTCTCATTCTCATTCTCATCTCGTTCTCGTTCTCATTCTGTAGTACGTAGTCGTCTTGTTATAGCCAAATTCGTAAGGATTTTGTTACCTTGGCCATTATAATTCTATTAATAAGGATTTTTCATATATATTGGGTCATATAAAAATAATCTGCTATTGTAAATTGATTCATAGGGCATTTTGAATCATATCAAATGCTCAGATCTCTTTTAATAATGTTTTTTTTTTTACCCTAATCTAAAAAATAATGCTTCATCATTTCTGAAAGTCATTGAGGCATAAAAAAAAAACAACACTTTTACTAGGCCCAACACTTGAGTGTTGGGCCTAGAAAAGAAAGTTGAATTTTAGAGTTATTAAGTAAAATATTCATTTGGTTCAAATGAACAATATTACATTGAAATTTAGACCTCTTTCAAGAATAAACTCAGATCGTTAAAGAAAAAAGCCAAGAAGAGATTTGGATCATGTAAATTGTATCTAAAATGACAAATAGTCAATCAATAAAAAATTATTTAAATTAATTAAAATTGATTTACAACTAAAGCAATAATTGCTTAAAAATATATCAAAATAAAAAAAAAAAATAAAAGAAAAAAAAAATAAAATATGGTTACTTTTTTTATTGCCTAATTTAATAAGGCTCTACTTTCTCTCTGCAAATACATAATTTAATAGAATTTGTTATTATTAGAACATTTTACTTAAGTGAAGTTCATAAAGTATATGTGAAGATTCATTTCATTTCATTTCATTTCAGTTCAATTAAAAAATGGTCACATTTTTCGAGAGCATTTCACTTGCAATTTTTTAATTGATTTTTATGAAAATGCTATTTCAATTTCATATTGCTCTATGCTTTTGTATTTCATCGGAAGTATTACGATAACATTTCATTGTAGTGGTAAAGTTACGATTTTGAAAAAGTTTTCTCTTTCAAGTGACAAATTTACACTCTGTATTTGATTAGAGCTACAAGTTTCAATGTCTGAAATGAGCGTAGACGCTGTAATGGGAATATGATAATTTTCTCGGCTGCCTCGTTAATACTAAGAGAGCTCGGTAGCATTTATTTGATCAAATTTTATATAAATATTTAGTATAAGAAGTTTATGAACCATTGAACTCCCTGAAATGTTCGTTAAACATCGAAAAGACTTATCTTGTGTCAAAATACTTACTGCAGCATATGAGACCTTAAATTGTATAACAAAAATATTTAACATGCTAAAAATGTAGCTGATATCCATCACCTTATAATGATTTAATTAATATGAAGTAAAAAATTGCACTTATAAGTAACATGTAACTTGATTTCTGTATCAACATAAGAATAAGAATAATTGTAATATGAGAAATATAAAAAAAAAAAAGGAAGAGAATATGAAAATGAATATGAAATATGAAAAGTAACATGCAACATCCGATATAAATATCATCAAAAAAAAAAAAAAAAAAAAAAGAAAAGTAAAAGGATGTAATTAGCATTTACAGGTGGATGGTGTGGCACATGTAGAGAAAACGTAGCAGAAAAACAAAAACAAAATCAGAATCAACAAACCCATTTAAAGGTATTTCATTTATCTGCACTTACATTTCGGGATTAAATTTTAAATAAAATTAAAGCTAATTTAAAAAAAATTAAGATCGCGGAACTTTGTGCAGCACTTTGTGTCGAAAGTGAGAAAGTACAAGAGTCATGCAAATTGGAAAGTTTTGAAAAGTTTGCTTCTCTTGCTCTCTTTGGTAGGTAATATTTTTAGCAATCGATTTCAGGTATCGTTTAAGGTTCAAAATTTTACTGGTCAATTTAATTTGCCAAAATTCTGGCCATAATTTTTATTTCAACATAAGACTTTATAAGAAAAGTCTTAATCAAAAATAATTCAATATTTATCTAATCTGTAGAAGGAAGAGCAGGCAGATGCATGATCTTACGTATATATAAAAATGGGTCTAAATATTTAATAAGCCCCTTTTGTATTGCTATCGGTAAAATAAAAGTTAGTTCATTTTCAATAATTTTTTTGGTTGCTATTTGAGCGACATAAACTTGTTGTATTCTGCAATACAAATGATGATATTGAGCATAAATAAACAACACGTCAAGTAACAAGTGAAACAAATGTTTTTTCCATTTGTTTGCTTGTTTTAATATTGAAAATTTATATAAAATGTATAAATAGGTAACACAAAAAATGGATACACAAAAACTTTCTAATTAGAAGGTTTTACAGTAACAAAAAAAAAAAAAATAAAACAAAAAGCAAAAAATTGTAAGAAATTTATTATTTGATTGGAGCCAAATATTGGTTACCTATCAACCAGATGCAGATAATTTGAAATTGTATAATTTCCGGTAGGCGTGACCGTTTTGTACAATTTTTTTTGTAGACTTTGTTTTTTGTGTTGTGTTTTACTCCTCAAATGATGAACGATAAATTAGAAATTGTCATTTAAAAGAACAATGTGGGCGTGTCCTTTAATCAATTTTGCTTATTTTCAATACCAATTAATATACAAAAATTTTTGAAATATTTATGCCAAAAAATCTTAATTTACTTTACCATCAGGAGAATGGTTACAACACTTGGACACATGGACACACGTTCAGGCATATCTAAATCGATGCAGAATTTGATGTTGAGCAGAAAAATAATTTTAGACGTTACGAAAATAAAAACAAAATTAGTATACCTCCAAACTCTGGGTGCTAGATATAAAAATCCTGTTTATTATGCAATACTTTATTTTTGATTTTTCTTCTCCGAAATTTTATTTTACAACAACAACCTAAATTAAGAGAAATCACGTAGACTTGAAAAGTTTTGAAAAACAAGTATAAAAAATAGATGAAACAAAAATAATACAACAAAAATTGATTGTACATATAAGCATCATAATCACACTCACAAATCTAAATCAATTGAGGTAAAATGGAATGATTGAATGAACAATGCTGATGTTGTTGCAGAGATGTTGTTGCAAAAATGTAAGAAAAAAATGATAAAAAAAGATAAATAAATAAAAAAAAAAAAATTCAATTTTTGCAAATTTATTCACACTTACATCAGGCCATAGATCAGGTGTGTTATAATTGTGTGTAATTGTACCCACACACACACACACACACACACACACACACACACACAAATTTATATGTAACATATTGCATGACTGAACAGAAAATTTCGTTTGGATAAATTACAAATGACGAAAGGTTACAAATGTCATCTAAACACTTTAGCACGATTCGAAAAATACATTTCCTATTCATTCATTTATCTATTCAAGTCAATCTCCCTCTGGCTGATAATTACGTATTCATATGTCTCTCTATACGTCCAGCTCTTTTTGGTCATCACTCTTTTTGGTTATTACTTTTGCTTCATTCATCCATTCCGCCATTATACGTATTCGATTCGAAGTGTCCAATACACTTTATACGCTCCATGCGTCTACACTTTAATCTGTTGACTCATTTCATTTTCCCCTTGACCATCATCACACTTGATTACTGCGAAATTTACATTTCATGAAATTTATTTTTCTTAACATGAAATTGCATTTTATGGCAACTTTAATTTTTCAAAAAATCTTACGATTTATATTCTACGATATTTGTGACATTGTATAACGGTTTTGTACAGATTTATATAGAACCTTAAAGATTTTTATGGGGATTCAATTATTATTATATCGATCGACTTAGAATCAATCTCTTTCACAATTAAGCTTGCTTGTCTACCTGCTGTCTGTCCATGTCAATTTGTGATTAAACTACAACGTAATTTAATTAGATTTCACAGGTGATAGCGCTTTATACCAAAAATGTGCTTTAATTTGAAAAATAATTTGGTCAAGATGAGAAATTTGTAAAAAGGAAATTTGTTCACTTACAAAATAATTCTTATAAATGAGTCTACAGATCATTGCACTTATTTGTTTACTTTTTGAAACCTCTACCATATATATAGAATTTTCCAAATCATTCGATTATTATAATTTTTTACTTTCTTCATTTGTAAATCATATTTACTTTTTTTTTTTTTTTGAGGCTATAAATGACTTTAACTTTTCCATTTGTTTTATATTAAGTATGACATATCTATCAATAACTATTCGTTCCAAAAAATGATTAAATAGTAAAGAATTTGCATGGACATTATTTTTATAAAATTTTTTTTTTAGCTTTTTTCGATTATTTGTTAAGAGACTTATAGTTGTCATTTGATTTAGCGCAACTACAAAATATTTACATTAAATTTACTACATGTAGAGATATTTAACTCTTTTGGTCATATCCAAAATAAAAAAAAAAAAATTTTTTTTTTTGTTTTTGTTGATTTTCTACAATTTTCATTCATTTATACAATGCCATCATTTCCCTTAAAGCCGGGGTCAATGTTTTTGATAACAAACTATTCAAATTGCTTTTGTAAATGTTGTTGGCATTATGGTTGTTGTAAGCTAAATGGTCACTAAACAATATCAGCGATAATTAGAAAGTACATGATTGTAGAAAATTATGCATGAAATGGATTGAAATGGATTGAAATGGATTGACATAGACAACTATTTCATGAAATTTATTATTTTATTTATTTTTTTAATATTTTTATAGATTGTACTGAAATGTTTTGTTAAAAATGAAGAAATACGATCACAACATCATTTAGGCAAGTTGTCAGTTTGACAAGTTGACAGGTTGACAAGTTCACATGTTGACAAATTTTTAAGTTGACAACTGCAGTAATCGTACTTTAGCGAGACCATTTTGTAAGAATTGTTTGCATACGGCGAAATGGGTAACTGTAATATTTAGGACCACATTTTACGTTACATTTTACTTGGAAAAGTAGTTATATGAAAAAATTTTCTGAATAATCTCTACAGAATCTTTGAAACTTTTATACTTTTAAGTTTTTGCTTTTTTTCAACTTAGACTTTTAGATCTAATCATTTTCTTATTCGTTAATATCGTTTTTGTTTTTGGTTGGGTAATATTAATATATATGATGTAACGAATGATTGATTCCATTTTATCACAAAATGTTTTGTAATTCTTCGAATATCGGTAAAAATTAGCATATTATTAAAATTTTTATACCCATCACCCAGAGATTGGGCATATATATTCACCTTGTCGTGTAATGTTTGCTTGTTTGTAATGCCTAAAAATATAATGCCATTAAATTTTGAATCAATTTAGATATGTCTGACCGTTTGTGTGGCTGCCTTTTGTAAACATTTCTCTTATCGTAAAATTGTGAGATATTGATGTCAAATTTGTCAGAATCATTGAAAGTTCTTGCACGCAAATTGAGTTTATAAATGGGCCAAATGGGTCAAAAGACACGCCCACTACGCAATATAAACTTTAAGCAAAATGTAGTAAGTTTTTGCCCATCTGGAAACTGCAAAAGATAGAAACCTAAAATTTTGCAGGAGGCTATTAATCTACAAGGTTTGTCCAAAAATTAGGCAAATCACTAATTTCCTACACTAAATTATACAATACCAAACTTTAAACGTTTTTCTGTTTATATTTCCACTAGGACCACTACATCGATATGCCTAATATGATTAGTCATATCGATGCGCCAATTTCAAGACTTTACTACTTTTTATATAAAGACTGTTTTCGCAAAAGGCATATTATGGGAAGAGGTCGTAAAAATGAATCAATCTGGACCAAATTTGGTACCTTAATTTTCCATATTAAAATTCAGTGATGTATCCATGGAGTATGGTCGTAAACCTGGTCTGATTTTAATCATTTTCAACAAGGTTCGTTTTTGGGCCAAAAAAACACCTATGTATCAAATTTCACCATAATATCTCAAAAATTGCCATCTGTAGCTTGCACACAGAAGGAAAAATTTACCTAAATCGATTTTGAGGGGCCCAGTATAAATAAAAGCTGGATTTATCTTAATCAATTCTGGTTAGTGCAAACATACGCACAAACTTTCTAATACCCTGGCATAACAAGAGGTGTAGAGTATAACGAGCAGACTTCGTGCAGTGTTTGTATGATGGTTGCATCATTTTGTGAACATTATCGTTTAGTGGCGCAAACACAAATAACAAATACAACCACAAAGAGAAATATATAAAGAATAAAAGAAAAAATTTGAAATGGAGAGACTAAAGATAATAAACCATAAGAATTTCAATTCATCGGCAATAGGGCAAGAGCAAGGAGTATAAAAAATAAAGTGTAATCATTTCTAAAATTAAAGTACTACAACAATTATTTTGAATATAAACAAAGGTAAATGTTACATTCAGTTGGAGATGGCAATTTTGTTATCCTAAATCTTATATAAAAATATAAAAAAGTGGTTCTAATGATAAACTTTTGTAGGCAGTTGTACAATTTTTAAAGGCCAATCTGACCAATTTGATACACATTTTTGTAATTTTCTTTTTTTTTTTTTTGTATTCTAAGTGACTTATTCACATATTATTGACTTCAATAAATGGGCTAACTTTATGTTTAAGGGATAAACTTCAAAAATGATGCTCTATAATTATTCGACAGAGTTTTGATCTCTAATGGTAGCTAATTACAAAAAATTAAGCCATCCAGAATGAATTTTTGATATTTTTTTAATGTATATGAAAATTTTCAAAATTTTCATAGGACAAGTGATTCCAAAAATAATTTCATCTAAATATATGCCACTAAGCCAAAATATGATTAATTATGGCATTTCCGCTTTTGATGCGGCAAGTGATTGAGAATGTAGGTAGGCTTAAAATAGTCAAACATTTTAATTTGTAATGAATCGATAGACGATTTTTATATTAAACATTTTATTTTCACAAATCTACTCTATTTCGCATCTTAAAAATGTATAAATGAAATTGTGAAATTGTGTGAAATTCTTTCGTATAATAACGGTAGGTGCGGCAAAAAAAAAATCTGTAAAAATTGTAAAGTATACACAATCACGTAAATAAACACTGTTAAGACAATGAAAATTTACTCATTTCTCATTAAGTAGGAGACGATGTAAACACTTGACCGAATCGCAATATTTATCGGAAAAATTACAGCTACAGTTATCAAAAGATGTGGGTAATTAATGAATTTTTCATATGTGACTGAATTCTTCTTTTCATCAATTATTATCTTTTACTTTCTTTTCACTGATGGAAATAAAGATGATCCAAATAAATGGCAGGAAAAAATAAAAATAGTAAGTGAGATGAAAAGGAAGAGTGGGAGAAATGAAGAATAGAAGAAGAGAGAGAGAGAGAGAGAGAGAAAGAAATAGAAATAACTTACAATGTATTGATAATGAAATCCGTTTAGAAACCGATGGCGGTACTCCATTTGATGCTATACACAAATATGAGCCCATTTCGTTACGTGATATTTTTGTTAATTTTAATATTTCACCACGAAAAGACAGTACTGCAATAAACCAAATATAAAAAAAGTAAAAAAACATCAAGGATAATTAGTATCACAATGGTGTTCCATTTTATTGATTTATGCATAATAAATCAAAAATATTGTACATTTTACCTAAAGTTTTTGTACCGGCATTATCTTTCAATAAAATTTCACTGCCATCCTCTCGGCGCCATGTAACTATTGGTTCAGGATAACCACGTGCTCTACATATTCAAATACATTCTTTCTTTATATATATATATATATATTATATATATATATATATTTTTTTTTTTTATTTAACCATTTATCTTAACATCCTTTTTATAAAGATACAGCAGAACAAATTTTCAAGAGTGTAAGAAGTAAATTGATTGAAATGGATTAAACTGTAATTTCTGCTGGAAATTACAGCATGTTAAATTATAATAAAAATTTGTGATTTACATGTACATATAAATCTGTAAGCTCATTAAGTAAATTATTTGTAAACCAAAATACAAAATGCAAAGAAAAATTAAGAGATCTCATATAAAATGTGGGTTATATGATACGAATAAATTGGTAATAAATTTATGTTGCAATGCAAAATTTGGTAGTATAAACATTTTGGCATAATGCTTGTTGGAAATTAAAAAGTAGAGCTTACATTTAGAGCGGTATATTTCTCTGGTTCATATTGATTGCAAAAATTTCAATAATAATTAATAAAAAAATTAATAAAATTAATAAAAAAAAATATTCATATTCATTTGTTGAAACTTCTAAAACTCACTTAAAATTGTATAAAAGACAATACAAAGTTTAAGTTCATTTCGAAAATTTAGTTGTAGCTGAAAATTGGTCTTAAAAAAAAAAAAGGCAATAATTAGGCCCATGAAGCAATTTAAATAAGGGATTTTCATATGCTACACATATGAAAGTTAAATTAAATTGGAAAGTACTAAAGAGTTACAAATTTACAAAGTTAAATATTATCATAGAGATTAGACACGCCCATTTTTATAGTATCTTACAATAGTTTCTACAGTTTATCATAAATTCCTATAGTTTGATTAATTATTATAAAAATATTTTCCATAAAAAAAATAATACGAATTTCTAAACACAAAGACCCAGTTCCGCAAGCTTGCAGCGTCTTCAATTGCATTGTACAATTTATATATGAAATATGCAGGCACTAAAAGTGGCTGTTACATATTGTAATTTAGTTAAAACTTACCGGCATGTTAATTTAACTGAACTACCTTCGGGTACAATAACATCCGATGAGGTATCTTCAGCAATAAAATCAGGTGGTATGACAACATCAAGAAAACCAATCTTAAAGAAAATTTATACAAGAAGAGAAATATTTATGTCTTATATTTACTTTCTTTTTTTTTTTTTTTTTAAGATTTTTAGATACAAAATTTTACATATGCATTCGAATGAATCGAATGAATGATGACGGCCATATGTAAAGGAATCTTTCTTATAAACATAAAAAAAGCTAGACGAGCATAGTTTATGAGACTAATAAAATGTATTTCATGGTTCCTTAATTTTATATTATAATATAATAAAATGGAATGGTATCGAATGGAATGGTATCGAATGGAATGGTATCGAATGGAATGGTATGCTATGGCATGAAATAGAATGGTGTTAAAAAGAATGATGGTAGTAAGCCATTCAATTCAATTTAAGCCAAAATAAAAACAAATGAAGAAAATTCAGTTTAAATACAGTGAAATTTTGTTATTATGTTTTATGGGCGTGGTTAATCATTATTTTGAAATAAATTAAATGCAGATCTTTAAAATTTTATTCATATTTTGAGCGCATACACTGACGATTTTATTCAAATTTACAATTTTACAAATCTACATGCAAGAATTCAAAGAATTAATTTGAAAGTTTTAGTCGCTATCTTAGTTTTTGCTAAGAGCAGAGTAATTGCACTTTCTAAGATGATTGAACTTTTTTTTAGGTAATGTAAGTGTTTCGATAACAATAAACCACCATACGTGCATGATGGATATAAAAGTAGAAATATCATAAGCCATGCTTTGCGCATTTTCTAATGATTCACATATTCGGGGTAAACTGCTGCTCTATCGCTTTATCGACGTTATTATTTTCTATTAATACTAAACAAACCCCAATAACAATAAAAATAACCAAAGTAAAAGAACCGTTATAAGATTATAACGATAAGAATGACAGTAATACCAACAATACAAAACAAACTGTAACTTTTATTTATTTTATTTTTTTTTGTATCATTCTCCTTTTTGCATTTTTTTTTTCAATATTTACTTCTTTCTTATTCTTATTCTTATTCTTATTCTTATTCACGATTGTGCACCTAATTTTTATGTGATATTTTTGTTACTTTATTAAATGAACAATATAACATAAAGAAATGAATAAAAAATATAAAATATGGTGAGAGAAGAGAAACGAAATTATATTCGTAAATGCTGATGGCCATGTGCTTGTAATAAAAATTGTTAGTGTCATTTAATGTTTCTAATAAACAGCACAAAGTACCGTTTCAGTTTACAATGAAAATATCTCAAACAAAATCATGAAAAGAGTAAAAAAAAAAAACTAAACCAATACAATAGAATGATAGAGAGAAAGATAGAATGAGAGAATTAGAGAATGAGAGAATGAGAGTTATGGAAAATAATCCACAAAACATTCCTATAACATTATTTAGTATTATATCGCATTTTTATATATATATATATATATGTGATGTCATTCTCTAAAAGTAATTTTATACAGGACTTTTGTTTTTATTCTTAATGACATTTTAACACTCATTTAGTAGATTTTTATATCTTACAACATTTTTGAGGTACATTAAGTTTGAAGGTTTTTCAGTTTTTCAGCAAATAGATTCAATATATAAACCGTTATTTAAATTTAATTAAAACAATCGATTCAGTATCAAATTTTAAAGTGATGTCAGTTTTATCGCATAGCGAATTCGTCCGTTTGTTTAAAATTTCTTCAAAGTATCGATTGGAACAGTGTTTGAGGTATTTAAAATAAAATTTGAACTAAAAATTAGCGGAATATATTTTCTCAGCCTGATTTTATTTTTTCAATACTCTTGATGCAATAAAAACTTGGTTTTCATTTTCCACATTTTTCACATTTAGTGTCCACAATATTTTGAACTTTTATAAGTTTCATGCATCACATTACTTAAGAGCCTTATGTGATGATAGTTTTGTCCTTTCTTATTTTATAGATTCGTACGGTGTCAATTCGTTTTAACAAACTTTTTCTTTTTTTTTTTTTTTTTTGTATAATCCCCTATTTGTTTGTTTGTTTAGTATTCTGCCTCATATTATTGTTAGATTTATGAAAATTTATATGCTTTTTTATGGTGTTTATAAGGCCATAAGTTAATGGTTCTTAAATACGTATTTTTTTTACCTTAAGTCACAATTAGAATTGCAAGTTTCTAAGAAAACTTTGAGATCGGTGTATATTGTACCGATCGATTTAGCTTCACTTTATGAATTAGCTTAATGTTTATTAATATGTCTGTCCGTCAGAGTAAGCATTTTCATAATACCTTATCTTCACTTGTCTTTAATTGACATGAGCATGATTTAAACGTATCCCAAAAAGAAGGGTTTCATGGTTCTTTAAGAAGAAATTTTTCATGCATTAAAAAAGTTTTTTCATGCAGAGAAAAAATTTAAATAACTTTTTGGTCACATTTTTTTTTTTTTGAAGCATAATTGAAGAGATTTAAAATAAAATATTTATATAATCAATAACTAAATCATTTAATTAATTAACTCTGATTTATAAGAAGAAGAAGAAGAAGAAGAAAGACATAAAGAAAAGCAACTTACTTGACTTTTCATTGGATCTGTATTTAATTGACACATGTAACCGCCGCGATCTTCTTCAGTGACCGCTTTTATATGTAAATTCCAAGTATTTTGATCTAAATGACTGACTGTGACACGTGGATTATGCGTTATAACATTCTCATGTATGGCTTGGATAGCTTTTGTATCAGCCTTAAGCCAGCCCACCTTTATAAATCATATACAATAATAAAAATAATCATAACAATAGAAAAAGATAAAAAGAAATAGATGAAGAAGCCGTATTAGATAAAAATGAGGGAGGAGGGACAGATAAAATGAAAAAGTATAGAAAAAATAGAAAGAATAGAAAGTTAGATATAAAAGTACAAAAAAAGCAATATATAAGTGTGTGTGTGTGTGTGTGTGTGTGTGTGTGTGTGGAGGAGAGGCAGGCATAGAAAATATATATTTAACACATTGTAAATTTTTATGAAAAATGATCTGAAATGATTTACTGCCGTAATATGTTCCATTATGCTTAGTGTTGCTTCATTTTGTTGCTTCATTTTGTCGTTTTTTATTTTTCTTTTTACTTTTTTCTATAAAAACAAAATAATGTAACATAATGGTATTCTACATATACACATGGAATTTTATTTCCTTTTTTTTTTTTTTCTTTTACATTCATTATATTAGATCGTTTGAAATGTCATAAGACTTTGTTGTATGGGAAGTTTAGGTTTTCTGTTTTCTTTAAATTTAAGTAGTAAAGATAAATCTATGAATTTTTCTATGAACTTGGAAATTTTTCTGGATCGGTGTATATAAACCAAAAACGAAAATTAATAAACTTATCGCATTGAAATTCCAAGTTATTTTATTTCATAAATATCGAATACTTTTGCCACGTAGTAACTCACAGTGCTTTATTCACTTCATTAATGAAACTGTTAAATAGGTCTAAGAAGCCTTTTAATTTTATTACCATAAAATTGGCTTCAAACAAAAGTTAATTGTGTACAATAAATCTGGCAATTTCCATTAAAATTTAAAATAAAAATCAATTAATAAAATGTATTTAAATTTTAGGTTCATTAATTTTAAGAATAAATTGACTTCATTTTAAAGTTAAACTTAAGATATGAAACGAAATATGAATAACGAAAGATATGAAGAACGAAATTTATTCGGCAAATGTATTCTCAAACATTCTAATAAACACTTTTTATTGCACATAACTGAAGTCATACATGTATGTTTGTCTATGTATGATTGCAAGTGCTCTATAATTGATGTGTTATTAAGTACTTTCAAACCAAATGGTTGTACTTTAATAAAAGCAAAATTACACCAAGAACAAAAAAAAAAAAAAAAGAAAAGCACAAGACATAACAAATAAAACTGCTCTTTGGTTATTTATCAAAAATTCATTTCGACATTTTAGACACATATTCCTAAATGTGTGTGTGTGTGTGTGTGTGTGTGTGTGTATACGTATATATTTATGAATTTATATTGTTAGTGTTGTTGTTATTGTTGTAATTGGCTGTTTTATTTATTTTATATTTTATTATTTTATTTTAATTTTTTTTGTTTTTTTTTTTTTTTTTTTGTTTTTTTTTTTGTTACCCTGTAGCCACCCAAATGGCGTACGTGGCATGTGAATGTGGCATCACGGCCCACAGCAACCGATACATTTAAGATATTTTCAATAAATTCCGGTTGAAATGTAGAAATCTCTGTAAATAAATTTGAAAAAATTAAAACAAAAATGTAAAAGTAAAGGAAAAGCATGGCAAAACTATATTTAAAGTAATCAGAAAAAATCCGAGTAAATTACAAAAAGAAATTAAGAAAAGCTCAATATCTAATTTCATTAAAGATTAAAGGTTTTTATTGTAAACAAACACAATAACAACAACAATAACAATAAAACAACAACAACAACAACAAAATAACAAGTAAGCAATTGAGTCCATTTTTTTTTGTTGATTACTTTTATAGGGATTTAAAAAAAAATAATTAATTATATGTTGATTGTTGTTGTCTTTGTTTATTGGTTTATTGGTTTATTTGTTTATTTAATTTACCTTTTCTTTATATTAAAAAATTATAAATTACTTATGATCACAATTGAATATTGATGAAATATTCATTGTTAAATATCAAATGCATACAAATCTAACATACAAATTAATTAAATTTATTTAAACAATTCTATTGATATTTATATAAAAAAATTTCTGTTACACAACAATTTCAAGTAAAATAAAATCGAGAAGAAATTGTGAATAAATAAAAGAGTTGCACAAAAACAACTGACAATAGAGAAAAGATAAATATATATATATATATATATATATATATATATAATTGCAATTGTAAGCTTCACACATCTTCGTATATTCTCTTCATACTGGTTGCGTTGGATGCAATGGTTGGCAGCGATTGTATAAATCTAAATTTTTACAAAAAACATTGAATATCGTTATCGACAACGAGTGTTATCATTGCATGCCATTGTTACCAACGCTACCAGAATTATCATTTTTAGCAGCATAATTAACATTTTCCTCATCATCATCATCATCATCATCATTATCATCATCATAATATTCATGGATGATTCACTGCATTCTTATTTACACTTGTGTTACAAAGTCTAATGACTTTGTACTGAAGCAGATGTAGGGTGCCTTAAGATAAATCTAGTGCTTTTTATATTGAATAATTTTGAATCAATAATTTCTGAATCGATTTAACAGATATCTGTATCAGATTGTCCGTCCATGTATAGTCCATCCATGCAAATATATTGTAAAAAATTGTTATTGTAAAGTGTAGGCGGCAATTTTGGCAAATTTCTTAGGCCATCCAAGGGGCAATAAGTCTGAACAAACCGCCACGCCCTTTACAACATTTTATTATGTAAAATATTTCGAGGTGGTAAAATTTTTTTTTTGTTTCATATTTAAAATAAATTCACTAAAATTCTGATCAAGATTTCTTTCAAGTATCGAACTTTTTAAATCATTTGGAAATTAACATTTTTAATACTTTCGTAACTAATAATTCTCTTTCTGGCCATTTTATTCACATGATGCCAAATAAAGCAAAGTATTTAGATGTCGATCCAGAACGATCCATTAAAATTTTCTTATTTTTTGCTCAATTTTTATTTTTAGTACGATTATTTAGCTTCTTTGTCATCATAATCATCATCATCATTATCGTAATTATCATAATTATCATAATTATCATCTTCCATGATTAGTTTATTTGCGTACATGTGTGCACAATCATTTATTCTGGGAAAGCATAGAACCATAGAGGGAATTTATAATAAAAATAAAATAAAAAATATAAAATAACATAAAAAGGGCAAAAGAAATTAGAAAAAAAAAAACCCGAAAAAAAAGACTTAAATAAAAATGAAATGATATAAAATGAAGTAAAATGAAATGGCAATCTAAAGTTTTTTACAAGCATTTTCAATCGAGGAGTGGTAACATTTACTTACTTTACTGCAGGTTGTTCTTCTTTCGTTCGTCTATTTTTTATATTCATCATTTTTGTGATGGGAGATATATCCAACTTATACAAATGTTTGCAACACAGAAGGCGCCCATATATGAATTTATCTAAATATATTTGTCCATACGTCTGTCCATCTGTTTGTCTTTTAACTGTAAATTTACTTGTCTTGCACTCAGATAAAAATTGAAATTCAGAAAACTTAAAATGGATGATCTTTACTTTGCTTTGCTTCCAGACATTTTGGAGGTTTACTTTTTCGCATAAAAATTGCTTTGCGTTAACCACCACAAAATGCATTGCTTCGTTGGTGGATGCTTGCAAATTTTATTACAGCCAAAGAAAATTGATTATTTTTATAAGTTTCCATTACATAAATATATTTATTTATTTATTTAAATCAATAATAAAAAAAGATAAGAAAAAAAAGAAAAAAGAAAAAAGAGCATAAAAAGAAATGCCTCATAAGAAAGAAAAGGGAAAATTCAGTTAGAAGAAAACCAGACCAGAAATAAGAAGAAAAATTTATGAAAAGTTTATGTAACACTTAAATATTTATAGAATTGTAATATTCATATCGTTCCTTATTTCATTTTTAAAATTTTTTTGGTAAAAAAATTTTTTTTTTGGTTTGTTTTATGGCACCATAAAATTTCCTTTGCCATTCAATTTTTACTTTATTTTCTGTTAAAATGGCATCATTGATTGTGAAATTATTTTGCGTATTAGTAAATTGAAGGTTTAAGAAAAAAACGGGACTCGGTAGCGTATACGTAATATTTATTTAAGTTACAATTTTCCAAACTGTGATTATGCTACGATCATCATAGTTTGGAGATGGTGATTTTCAATAGATAGCTATAAAGAATCCCCTTTTAAATTTTTAATAAATACGTAAAAACTGAATTTGGCAAACGTTTTAGATTAATAAGCGACAAAACTTTTCCTTATAGTAAGAACTGGGACCAAAAAAGCGCACTACTTCGATTATAATCAAATATGAATATGAATGCTGTATGTATGTAATTTTGCGATATCATTTTGTATGCCAGCTAAAGCAACAAAGTAATTAAAGAAAATTTGAATTTTTTTTTTTTTTTATACGATACCTATAAATTCATTTTTACTTTACTTGAATGAAATGAAATTGTCTTATTTAAATGAAAATGTCATACTTATGCCAGCAGCTTTCACCCACTTACTTAGTCAGTCATCTATTTCGATTCTTCATTTTATATTTTAATTGAGTTAAATTTTATTTTGGCACATTGTCAATTTTCCGAGCTTAACTTTATAATCAGCTCACAGGTATCATTGACTTACTACGTTCATTCTTTTTCATTGGCTTATTGCTCTCTCTCTCTCTCTCTCTCTCTCTCTCTCTCTCTTGCTTTCTTCTCCTATACTCAACCATTTTCTGGCATTCTTTTGTTATCTACACATTTGCCTTTCTTGCATCTCCTAATTTTTTTGTCTGGAACTATTTCTATGTTCCTATTGTGGAGTTTGTTAAATGAAGACATCAAAAGTGGCAAAAGCAAAAGCAAAAGCAAAAGCAAAAGTAAAAGTAAAAGCAAAAGCAAAAGCAAAGCATTAATAGACTCCTGTTATATTTTAGGTAATACCTAAAATATAACAGGAGGTGTAAATGCCGTTGTTGGTGTGTGAGTAATATGATGTCATACTGGCATATTCTAAAGACAAAAAGAAAACAGAAAACAAAAAAGAAAAAACGTATAAAGACTGAATGAAAAACAAACAGAAAACATTTGAAAACATTTGGAAAAGTTTAAATCACACAACGACATTGGAGGATTTTCACAAACATAAACTTTATGACACAAAACAAAAGGTATATTAAGAAAAATATAGATAGATACAAAAACAAAAATTGTATGATACAAGAATTATAGTAAAAATAAAAAATAAAAAATAAAAAATAAAAAATAAAAAATTCAAAAATACAAAAATAGAAAATAGAATAATATAAAAGTTGATGCTAAATATAAATAGAAAGTTATAGGACAAGTTGCTGCCATTTATATACAAATTTGTGTCTTTCTTCGTATAAGAAGCAAATCTTGGCGACTTTACCATATTAGCATTGAAACATATAACACATACATGCACATTGATATACATAAAACATATTGGCCAATAAGGCTATAGCTGTCTTCATATAGTTTCTACTTTTGTAACAACAAAAGATAAGAAAAAAAAAGAAGAAACAAGAGCATAAAAAGAAGTGCCTCATAAGAAAGAAAAGGGAAAATTTAGTTAGAAGAAAACCAGACCAGAAATTGATTTACATTACAAATATATAGCATTAAAATAGGATGGTGCTAATTTCAATTAATATGAATTAAATTGAACAGTAGAGAACGAAATAAGGAAATGACTTTACAAATAATAATTTTTGAGACTTTAAATGCCTTGCATTGGTTGCTGTCCATTCCGAGAGAAAAATATATTTTTTACATGGCTTTAACAAATGCATGAAACATTCTAAATTGATTACCCATTTTGGATTTTTTTTTTTTTTTTTTGTATGAGAAACGCCCAATTTGTAAGTTTGATTTTTAAATCTTTCTACTTTTAAAAAATCATTTTGAACGAACAGACCTTCCGCTTCATGGTTATCGGTATTAGAGCTAATAAATAAATAGCGCTTTGGAAAATTTCCAAACTTCTAATTACTAGAATAATATAAATTTCGAGTTAATACCGTTTGAAATTAATAAAAAAATAAAATTGATGCTATCGAAAAATTATATTGCCATATATGCATACGTTAAAGTAAAAAAAAATTATTGACCTATATGTTAAAAAATTTCTATATGTGCATGTGATACATGAACAACTTACTGTACTTGCTGGGAGTCTTTTATGTTGTCACAAATCAATGGGATTTGTATGATAGTGCTTAAATATGGATACACATGCAGAGATCTTTTAATTTGAAATCCTATTTGATAAAGTAGGTGACAATGGCATGAAAATCATATTAACTCTCTTACATTATGTGTGTGCATGTGTTTGTGTATATGCAAAATTCTGTCTGTGGTACTCAATTTAACATTTGACTTTATATAGACTTTCCATATAATTTACTGGAATATACAAAACATAACCCTAAGAAACAGAATGGTATGTATTCAATTAGAGTTTGAAGTAAATAAGTGAAGTTTATGGTTGAAACTTCTCTTATTTACTTCAAACTCCACAATATGACAAAGTTATGGAGAATGTTGAGAAATTCAGATGCCTCTATTTGCTTATAACACATTTTCAAATAGATCATTTTTTAATGTTTAAATTATTGGCACTAATTCATTAACTTAAAATATCTGTTCAGATTTCCATGAATATATCAAAAATCTAGAAAAAAAACTGCATTAAGATTCAATTCCATAATATGGATTTTGTAATGATTGTTTAGATTAAGATTCTAAGATTTAAGTTATGGCATAAATTTTTTTCAATTATTTGTAGAAAATCTCGGTTCCTACAAGCTTCGTAGAACAGAACGAATATTTTTGCTTATTGTGGCATCTTAATGGGCAAACCCTTAAAATATATTTGAAATTTATTTTAACTGCGTATTATGCATTGGCCCTTTTAATGATCCTGTAACTGATTTTATTAGAATTTGACACTTCAATTGCGTGTTTTACATGCATACCTGCCTTGAAGGCTTAACTGCTTGGTCTACAATTGTACAAATGGGCGCTAGCGTTGCTAATCATGTCACACATGGTGCATATCACCGTTACGACTAACTTTCAATTTAAAGCACTTTATATGCAAGGGTTAATCTTTGGTATATAGATTCGGAGCCTTCCTATTAATCCTTGGCTTAGTTTGGCTAGCTCAATAAGTTTAAGCAGCTACCCACTTTATACGGTAAATGGGACCCTCCATGAACCCATGGATTCGTGGGACCTATGTTTGAACGAGCTAAGGCCGCGATATGGGCACCACAGCCCGGACGAAGTCAACCTCAATATCATCACAATGGACTTTATCAAAACTGGTGGTACCGTGTTACCAAATTAAATCTTTGGTCGGATTTCATGACTCATGATGCCACAGGTGATGGCCGGCAGGTGCTTCTCGGGACTGGTTGCCCCTATTAAAATTTAACAGTCCAAAAGTGTGTATCGTTTTGGTTAATTTAATTAACAACATTTGATTTTTGTTCTTAATGCATGGAAATGGCAACAAACAGAAGCCGAAAGACTAAAATATTGGATATTTCTTATGATTTCACATTAAGTCACAATTTTCCATAAATCATAATAATTGCTTCAAATTCTAACGCATTAAATGTACATTAAGATGTTTAAGAAATCTAAAATAAAATAATTTTCACTCAACTGAAAATCAATAATTTTATTTGTTGTTATTATTGTAGTTGTTAGATTATATAGAAACTTTGTAAAATAAAGTTATTGCCGTTTAATAGTGGAAGTGTTAAAATTTGTGAATTATTTGTGGAAAATCATTTCCGGCCAATGTTAAGTTTGACTTTGCTTGGTAGCTCCTGCCTTCTCTCTGTACTTGAATGTTAATTATGAAACTGTAACAAACTTTTTGTAGATTTTACTTTTATTATTATTAGAGAAGGATACATTTACAAAATGAGAAAGAGAGAAAGAAGATGAAAAGCAAATGTTTCGTTCTACACATTCGAATGAATTGAATTAAATTGAATGGAATTTTTCATACGATTGGAATTATTTTTGATATAACCAACTCAAAATTGTTGTCAATCAGTTAACGTTGCAAATAATTTCATTTATCCATTAAAATATTTAATGAAAATATGCTTTTCTGTTATACACAAACTTAAGAGATTTGGTAAAAAAAACGCCTCACCTTTGCTTCTCAGATAAATAAACAAAAAACAAGTCATATCAAAAAATTTTTTTTAGTGTTATTCATATTTTATGTAAAATTGATGTTGATCAGTGATTTGGCAAAAATTTTTTTTTAAAATTGTTTCATCTATTTGAACTTTTCCAAATTATTGATTAATGATTTCTTCAAAAATTTTTTCAAATTAATTAGTACAATTAAAAAGGACAAATGTACGATCCTACTTCAATTTCAGTATTTTATCGAAAGGCAAAGGCAAAGGCAAAGGCAAAGGCAAAGGCAAATAACTGAACCACATAAATTCAACTAAAAAAAATTCACAATTCACTTTATTGTCGTTTAATAATAATTATGCTTTATCGTAATTAATATTTTATAATTTTTTTTTTTTTGAATTTTCACTGTAGCAAAGTTAAGCAATCGGAAAAGTTTATACTTTGCCTTAATGATTGTACAAAGTTGAAAATATATTTTTTATTGTTTTCCTTTTCCTTAAAGTTATTTCCCTTTAATGTCTGAGAGTTTGTAATGTGCCTTTTGAAATTTCCAATAGACCAATAAAAATCTTACTTGCATTTAAACATTTTAAAGAAACGGCAAATTAATTTTTATACTTTAACTTTTTAACTATTTCTTTTTCATTTAAATGTGAAACATAAATTAGAAAATTTATAGAATTTTCTACATACTTTGATAGGCAGAGATTTTTTTTCAAAAAAAAAAAAAAAAAAAAAAAATTAAAATAAAAGTAAAAGAAATTTATAAATATTTAAGATTTGATTGTTGTCAGATTTTTTGTTTGCCCAATTTTTGTCTAACTTTTAAAAAAATAAACAAAAAATATAAAAAATTGTATAAAAATGGCAGAAAAAGTGATGACATAATTTTGTTTTTGTTGTTGATGAATTGTTTTTCTTTTTGAGGGTTTTTTTTTCTTTTTTTTTGTAAAATCTCAAAAAGCTTTCTTTTGATTACAAATGAGAATAAAGTGAAGGAAATTGCAATTCACAACTTCTTGTCTTTAAAGAAAGGTCGATTTAAATTGAAAAGAAACCGTTAAACAGTAAGCGGTTCCATTTCTTTTATAAATTTGTGTATATATTCCAAATTTCTACTTAATTCTTTGATATTTCGATTTATTCTTAATTTTTTACACTTTTTTTTTAATGGCAAACAATTTTCCTCTTTAATAAAATTCAGATTTTTGAATGTAATTGTTTCCTGTAAATGTGAATATGACACATAATTTTTACATTATATTTTTATTCCCATAACATTTCATGTTAAGTTAATTAAGTATACATTAAAAAGAAAAAGAACAAATGAAACATTTTGTTAGTTACATTTTGTATATAAATTACAATTTCTGACCAAATTCTCCAGAGATCTTTTGTCATATCACAAGAATTATCACAAGAAACTGCCCACTTTCTTAGATAAGAATTATAACAAGCCATTCCAAATCATATAAAACTAGTTAAATGTAAGAAGAAGAATATACTTCACTCAAATTGTAATATTTTTTGTAATATTGTAAAAAAAAAAAAAAAAATCGAGACAAAGAACCGCAAATGTATTTTGTTAGAGTTGAACATACATTCACAAAAATTATATGAATATTATTTATATTAAGTGCAACATACATTTGATCAAATTAACATAGCAATACGCACACCAATTACATTCAATTACATGTACATAAAATATAGAATATATATGTACATATTTTGATGGATGTTGTACAATATAATTGAAATTGTATAATGGAAGGATAAAGTTTTTAGTCAGTTTTTAACCACTAGCCACTAGAGCCACTAGCCACTAGCCACCATACAATGTGCGGTTAAATGTCCCCAGTGTCATGGAGGACTAATGGAATTTTCAACTTTAACTTAAAAAATTAATTTTTATTTTTTACATTTTCATTTCAAATTCTATTTTACCATACACTTTAAACTGAAAGGCAAAATTCCATCTATATGAGTTCTATGGCCAAAGCCATAGAACTCATATAGATGATTCTTGATGAAATATGCCTGATAGAAAGTGCTGGAACAGATTTTGACTTTCTTAATAGTTATCGTGAAAATTTTTGAGTTTTAAATTACTTAAAAATATCGCTTCTCATTTGTATTATTTGGAAAGAGGCATCAATCAAATAGGAAACTTTGGCCTAGAAATAATTGATTTATATTTACAAGTAATTCTTGCTTGTTTCAAATTTGACAAAATGTTTTGTTATTGTGATTGAAGTGTGATATTGATCCAAAAAAAAAAAAAAAAAATTAATTGAAATGATGTAGAAGATGACTTTATTGAACGACGTAATATAAATTGAAAAGTTTGCCACAAAGAAATTTTGACACAAGTTCCTTTATAAATTTTAAATGAACAATTAAAAAAGTTTCGTTGTGAAATTTAGTTTTGATTTTATTAAATAACATATATATACACATACAAACATACATACAGATTTACGTATGTTACATGTAAAAATATATTTAATGATCTAACGGGTTCGTAACTTTTTTTTCAAACTCTCCTTATTATAACACAATTAATTATCTCTCATTGAAGCTTTTTTTATGCCGCCATAACTATGCTTGTTAATTTTTTTTTGTTTGTTTTTTTTTTTTAATTCAATTTTTCTTTCTTCTCTCATTTATTTTTATTTGTTCTCTTTATTATTTTAATTGTCCATTTTCACATTTTATTTACTGTTATATACTGCAAATGTATTCCTTCTATTTTTATGGTTATTTTTAGAGTTTTTGTCGTTATTTTTGCTTTTGTTGTTGTTGTTGTTTTTATTATTATTACTGATTTGGTTTATTATTATTATTACAATTTGAGACATTTATTACAATTTATTTTATTTCTATTTTTATTTATTTTTATATCAAAATAAATAAAAATAGAAATATTTTAGAATTATTTTTTTTTTTTGAGTTTACACAAATGCTCATACACAAAGCCGTTAGAGGAGAAATGTATTTATAATAAATAAATCTGTATGAAATTTTACTTAATGGATATTTCGAATACGTTGCACCGTTATTTATGCCATTCATTTACAATTCAGTTATTTGAAGTTACCGTTACTCCATATAAATGTGTATATGTAGGTGTATGAATTCTCTCATACTTTTTGTTTTTATGAATAATTTTACTTTGATCACTCTGGAGAGTTTTAGTTGGAAATTTTTTAAGCTTTTACGCATTAAAATTGTTAAACAAAAAAAAAAAGAAAGAAAATGTTAAACATATTTTAACAAAAATTACAATTGGCTGGGACTAAAGAACTATTTCGTAATTTTTAGAGCAGACAGATAATTTGAATTTATATAATTTCGGATAATTCTGGTCTATTTAGATGATTTTTATATAGACATTGCGAAATAATTACCTTAATATTTTACTTTTCAAGTGATATGAGATAAGTTAAAAAAAATTTTGCTTACAAAAAAATAAGTGGTTCTCAGTTTACGTTGGATACTGGGCGTGTTCTTTGATCGCTTTTGCCAAATTTTTAAAACTATCTAACGTATATAAAGTTTCATTGTTTCTGATAAATTGTCAGTCGCTATCTTTATTTTTGCAACTGGGAGAATGTTTATCATAAACGGACATACGGACATGTGGACATGCGGACACCCGGACACACAAGTTGACATTCAATTCATTGGATTTAGAATTTGATACTGAACAAAATTATGTATACTTTGTAGGATTTGCGACACTTTCTTTGAGGCATTACAAAACATAATGATAAATTGAGTATTTCCACCAACATCTGGGTGGTGGGTATAAAAAAAAAACACTTTACCGCTTTAGTTTTATATACGTTCCCTTTTTTGTTTTTAAATTGTGTTTTATTAACATGTTGATGTTGATATTGATGTTAATGTTAATGTTAATCCTGTTTTGACTAGTTTTTTTTTTTCTTTCATAGTTGATATTTAATTAAATATACACTTTTTTATAAAATGATTTAAGAGAAATTTGTTGATGTGTTTGCTACTTTGTTAAGTTTGTTTATTTACTTCACCTTTTTTCAATTGATTTTTCATTTTTATTTTAATATTTCCTTTGTCTGTTCTGTTTCTTTTGTTGTTGTTGTTATTATTTTTTTTTGTTTTAATTTGAATAGCAGCTCATCACATAAAATTCAAATTGTAAATGAATGTTTACAATGACAACAACAACTACATAGGAAAAGTAAAGCAAAACAAAACAAAGCAAAAAAAGATACGTAAAAAGCGTGCACAAACAAGAAAAAACTAATAAAATAAATGAGTTACAAAATTTTGCATAATATCCCGCATTGATTACTCTCTTTCATGCGAACTCATTCTCAATCTCCGAAATAAAATGTGCATGCGATAGAATGCAATTTATGATACAAAGAGATTCTTCGCATAGCGCTGTATGTGTATGAACTGAAGTGAAACTAACGCTACATACTGAATAAGTTAAGCCAGCGAAGTCCAAAGTATGGGGCACTTATTATGCCAAAAAGGTGGCATCCATTACTAATTGAAATTTATCATTTGTATTCAATCTTTCTTGGCATATTTTACTAAAAGCCGAAAATTCTTAACTCTCTCTTTTGTTGCTCAAGTGGATTGCGTAATTGCGCATGGATTACGTAAAGCGTAATTCCATGTAACGATCTATTAAAATGCATTACATTTTTACCAAATGGAAAATTGATATTATTTAAAGGGACACTTCATTGATCAAAGTACTTTTAATAAAGATTTTAATTGCATTTCTGTTTACCGAGTGCATTTTTTGATTTAAGTAGTACTTGCACAAGATTCAAGTCTTTTGTACTTATGTGGTTTGATTTTAGAAAAGCAAAATTTATTTTACTATGTCTATTTCAAAAGTTCCAAAATTTCATCTCTTTCAATTGTAAAATGTTAAGCGTTTTAACTGAAAGTCTATAAGACTTTTTCACTTAAAACTGCGTATGTTTCGTGATATTTGAATGATAAAATCTAAAGTAATTAAAACTTTCATTTTTATTGCTTTAATTGGGTTTTCTTTGTCAATTTTCCCATTTTCTATTTTCCATTTTCCATTTTCCATTTTCCATTTTCCATTTTCCATATTTCATTTTCTTTTTTATATAAAATATTCTTCTCAGTTAAGTGAGAAAAATTATATACGCCCAAAGCCATTAATATGTTATTAAAAGTACATAAATTAATGCGGCACAATGCCATCTCATCCCTCACACATGCATATCTTTTTAACACAAATGCATTTATAACACAAGAGATATAAATGCGAAACAAAAAAATTAAATACAAAAAAATAAAATAAAAGTGAAATATAATCGCAGAAAATATTACACCAATTATGACAGAGAATTGAATGTACAATTATTATTGAAAATTATCATAAATAAAGTAAAAATAAATTATGAAAATTATGGCATGAATTAATCATAAAAAAGTTTACTTTTTACTGTTCCAGCACTTATTTATTTATTTTATTTTATTCAATACATATATGAAAATATTGTGCATATGAGAAATGAGGTGAGGAAAATATCGAAAATTGATAATACGAAAAGTATTGAAATGAAATGAGCTGCTCATTTCAATGGGATTCTGTTCTGTGCAATTGTTCAATAAGTTTATAGAATGAAATTTAAAAAAATCGATGAAATAAAAATTTATGAAATAGATTTGGAAAACTCTGGAAACAAAACATATGACTCATTTTGGGCTGCTCATTTCAATGGGATTCTGTTCTGTGCAATTGTTCAATAAGTTTATAGAATGAAATTTAAAAAAATCGATGAAATAAAAATTTATGAAATAGATTTGGAAAACTCTGGAAACAAAACATATGATTCATTTTGGGCTGCTCATTTCAATGGGATTCTATTCTGTGCAATTGTTCAATAAGTTTATAGAATGAAATTTAAAAAAATCGATGAAATAAAAATTTATGAAATAGATTTGGAAAACTCTGGAAAGAAAACATATGATTCATTTTGGGCTGCTCATTTCAATGGGATTCTGTTCTGTGCAATTGTTCAATAAGTTTATAGAATAAAATTTAAAAAAATCGATGAAATAAAAATTTATGAAATAGATTTGGAAAACTCTGGAAAGAAAACATATGACTCATTTTGGGCTGCTCATTTCAATGGGATTCTGTTCTGTGCAATTGTTCAATAAGTTTATAGAATAAATTTAAAAAAATCGATGAAATAAAAATTTATGAAATAGATTTGGAAAACTCTGGAAACAAAACATATGACTCATTTTGGGCTGCTCATTTCAATGGGATTCTATTCTGTGCAATTGTTCAATAAGTTTATAGAATGAAATTTAAAAAATCGATGAAATAAAAAATTTATGAAATAGATTTGGAAAATCTGGAAAAAAACATATGATTCATTTTGGCTGCCATTTCAATGGGATTCTGTTCTGTGCAATTGTTCAATAAGTTTATAGAATGAAATTTAAAAAAATCGATGAAATAAAAATTTATGAAATAGATTTGGAAAACTCTGGAAACAAAACATATGACTCATTTTGGGCTGCTCATTTCAATGGGATTCTATTCTGTGCAATTGTTCAATAAGTTTATAGAATGAAATTTAAAAAAATCGATGAAATAAAAATTTATGAAATAGATTTGGAAAACTCTGGAAACAAAACATATGACTCATTTTGGGCTGCTCATTTCAATGGGATTCTGTTCTGTGCAATTGTTCAATAAGTTTATAGAATGAAATTTAAAAAAATCGATGAAATAAAAATTTATGAAATAGATTTGGAAAACTCTGGAAACAAAACATATGACTCATTTTGGGCTGCTCATTTCAATGGGATTCTATTCTGTGCAATTGTTCAATAAGTTTATAGAATGAAATTTAAAAAAATCGATGAAATAAAAATTTATGAAATAGATTTGGAAAACTCTGGAAACAAAACATATGACTCATTTTGGGCTGCTCATTTAATGGGATTCTGTTCTGTGCAATTGTTCAATAAGTTTATAGAATGAAATTTAAAAAAATCGATGAAATAAAAATTTATGAAATAGATTTGGAAAACTCTGGAAACAAAACATATGACTCATTTTGGGCTGCTCATTTCAATGGGATTCTATTCTGTGCAATTGTTCAATAAGTTTATAGAATGAAATTTAAAAAAATCGATGAAATAAAAATTTATGAAATAGATTTGGAAAAACTCTGGAAACAAAACATATGACTCATTTTGGGCTGCTCATTTTAATGGGATTCTGTTCTGTGCAATTGTTCAATAAGTTTATAGAATGAAATTTAAAAAAATCGATGAAATAAAAATTTATGAAATAGATTTGGAAAACTCTGGAAACAAAACATATGACTCATTTTGGGCTGCTCATTTCAATGGGATTCTATTCTGTGCAATTGTTCAATAAGTTTATAGAATGAAATTTAAAAAAATCGATGAAATAAAAATTTATGAAATAGATTTGGAAAACTCTGGAAACAAAACATATGACTCATTTTGGGCTGCTCATTTAATGGGATTCTGTTCTGTGCAATTGTTCAATAAGTTTATAGAATGAAATTTAAAAAAATCGATGAAATAAAAATTTATGAAATAGATTTGGAAAACTCTGGAAACAAAACATATGACTCATTTTGGGCTGCTCATTTCAATGGGATTCTGTTCTGTGCAATTGTTCAATAAGTTTATAGAATGAAATTTAAAAAAATCGATGAAATAAAAATTTATGAAATAGATTTGGAAAACTCTGGAAACAAAACATATGACTCATTTTGGGCTGCTCATTTTAATGGGATTCTGTTCTGTGCAATTGTTCAATAAGTTTATAGAATGGAATTTAAAAAAATCGATGAAATAAAAATTTATGAAATAGATTTGGAAAAATCTGGAAAGAAGAACCTATGACTCATTTTGTGTTTTTAGTGAATAATCTGTTAAATTTTTTTAGTAAATTTAATAAGAGCAAATTTCCATGGAATGCCTAAAAATGACTTTGATAAACCATAAGTTTAATGTAAATCATCATTTTAAACGTTCAAAACATTTCAAAAGTTCTAAAATATGATTTTAGAAAAATGCAATTTGATATAATTAATTCGAAGCAAATGTGAACGATATTATTTTATTTAGTCAAATTACGCTTACGTACTTAAGTGAATAGTACTCAATCATAATAAGAGAAATATTTAATTTAAAAAAAATTATCAGTACCCTCTAAGGCATGTGCTCTTCAAGCGATTTATCTAATATAATTTTCATTCATCTAGCTGATTTAATATAAGATTTTTCGAGAAGAAAAACTTTCAATTTATATATGGACGGATAGACAGACTGACATAAATAAATCCATGTAAATTTTAATGCTGTTATGGATAATATAAATTTTGTTTGATGTTACAAATCTAGTTAACGAGATGAGCATACTAACGATATCTGGTTGGTGGACATCAACAACTGTACAAGTTTTCTAAAATGATTATTAAAATTAAAATGCAATAATAAGTAATCGGATAATTGAAATGAAAAAAAAAGAAAAAATTTGAACTTTCATGTTCATGTTCATAGTTCATTTGTGACATAAACCGCATTTTATAATGCAGAACAATTATTTAACCAAAAAAAAAAAAAAAAAAAAAAAGACACTTCAAATAAAAAAAAACAACTCCTCCATCAACAAAAATATATAAAAAAGTATTGTGCAAGCATGACTTTTCACTCAAAAAGTCAACTTTGGCTAGCCGCTAGCGTTTGCTGACATTGTTATTTATTTATTTGCATTATACATTTTTTGGTGGGTCAAAGAGTTGGAAATTTCAATTTTTTTTTTTGTTTGTACCTACTTTTTTTCATAAAGTAATATCAACTATTAGATAGTTTGGTAAATTATAGCGCGTTTTCCGAACAACTTTGATATAATAGCTATTTCTTGGAAGCGATGTTGTGAATTTCAAATTTAGAAAAAGCTATTTTTTACTTTTTAGATAATATTTTTCATATATATAAACGGATTTTTAACATGATATTCCTATATTTTGACAGTTATTGCTTGTGGAAATCGGATCGTGTAGTTCGTATGAGGCATATCTTATGTTATTACTAAAGAAAAGAGCTTAGAAAAAACTGATTAATTGATTTGTATGGAGAAAGATCAGTACTAAAACTAAATTACAAATTTTCAATTGAGAATTTTTGCATTAAAATTGAGCAATATCTTGAAAAGTTGCTTAAAGGTTCTTTAGAATTTATTAATTAATTCGGAATATAATTAAATTAATGCGTTTGCCATTCACTTTGAGATAATTGATTTTCATGTTTTACACAATAACGCAAATAACATTTTTTTATGACCTAATATATAATTATTTTTTATATATTTGTTGCTTGTATTAGTATTTTTATTATTTATATATATTTTATATATAAACATACACAACCAAAAACATTTATTGTGGCTTTGGCTTTTTGGAAATTCACTCCTTTATGCAGCACACAAGCACATATACGATTCAAATTACAAATTAAAAAGCCGAACTGTTAAATATGTTCATAAAACGATGTTAAATAAAAATCTCTACACTACGATTGCAAGCTCATCTGCCTGCCTTGATATATTTATCTATGGATAATTATAATAGAGGAATACGATAATGCTTGCTCTTCTTTTTGTATACATTGCATATATATACATATTTATATCTATAAATGTATAGATATGATTGTTCTGTTTATTTATGCATACTTCTCTCTTTAGTTGCTTACTCATTTAACTTATTGTTGTTATTCTTATTGTTTTTGCAATATTATTATTATTATTATTATTATGGAAAATTTATTATCAATTTTCATTTTTTATTGATGTGTTTATTATTATTATTATTGTTGTTGTTGTTATTATTGTTGTTGTTATTGTATTGCATTGTTATTGCATTTTTCAATAAGCATATTTTGATTATTAAATAATAAATAAAATTAAGTTCATTATAAAAGAATTTTCACTATCAACATTGCATTGTGCTATAAAACCAATAATGGAAAATAAATATGCGTGTGTGCATGCGTCTGCATATATTTCAAAATTAACATTAAAGAAATTTTATAAATTATATTGTCAATTCTGTCTGTTTCCAATTGATCAAATATATTTTTCATTAGCATGATCATTCAGTTTATGAAATGGAAAAATATTTTCATAACAAATACGTTTGAGGCGATCTATTAAATATTCTACTCTTTTTTGATGTAACGTTTTAAAAAGCAACCAGAATTTTGTTTTTGTTGTTTTTTTGTTTTTGTGGTGCAAAAAATGTACCAATTTTTAAATCGAAATTCATATATTAAATTCTAATAAATTTTCTCAATATGGAAATTTGTAAATATGTCATTCAATTAATTATAAATGCTCATTTGGATAATTTGTTGGACTTAAAAGAAAAAAATATACTTTCAAAACTTTTGATGATACAAATAAAGAAAATGAAGATGCGTAAAAAGGCTTGATAGGTCTAACTTTTTACAGGCACACTTTCTGATTGTATTTAAGCCTGCCTCGCCTTCCATTGTCGGTTGTCTATCTGATGACTATTCATGTAAATTTGTTATCAAGCTACAAGTTAAACAATTTTTGCAATATATTGCTGACGTTTCTTGAACCAAAAGCAAACCCTTTTAAAAATGGTGAGGCTTAAAATAAATCGAAATTACTGAAATATTTGTTGCCATTGCCAATTAATTACATTATTTTTACGTTATGCATATTTTTTTTTCAATATTATTATCAGTTTCAGTTTTGATTTTTAAAAAGTCAGAGAATTAAAAAAAAAAATTGAAAAATCAAGACCAGAAAAGTCAGACTTTCAGAGTAAAGATTTTACATGAAGATTGATCTTATCATATTGCTTTTTAAGAGACTTAATTAGATTCCACTATGAACTGAAGCATAGAGTATCTGAAAGTATCTCAAAATTGTTTTATTTTGTTTGTCATGCCTACAATTAGTGGTTCCAAAAAGATGATCAGACAAGTTTTTTTATATATTCATAATATTTCCATCATTAATTAGTAATTATGATAATTAAGAATACAGAAAAAAACACCATCGTGTCTTTATTATTAAAATTTAATAAAAAATCATCTGAAAAACGATTTTCAATTTTAGATTGAAATATTAAAACTGTTACGTTTTAAATAAATATTCTCTTGTTATTCAAAACTTACCGCTAATTGTGGCGATGATTAATAAGATAATGATCATCATCTTTTCATTATCATTGATCCTACTAAAACACACAAAATGTACAGTTTTTATTTTATAAAAAACAATTTTTTGTAAGAAAATTTCTTCTCAATTTCTTTTACATGCATCATGCTTTTTTTTCATTTGTAACCGAATGTCACTGGCGGATTTGATTTGAGTGATTTCATTTATGTGTTATTATTATTATTTCCACTCACACAATAATAATTTACTTTCTCTTCATATTTTCTGTTGGCAACAATTTATTACCCTGCTCGCTACTTTTACTTTTAAGTAGAGTAGAGAGAGTAAAGAGAGTAGAGAGCAAGTCAAGTGCTTTAAGTTTATAATAATCAAAAGATCAGAGGTTGGACTCCTCTGGTAATTGAGTTGCAATCACTTGAAATATTAAACTTGTCCATCTAAGTTACAAGTCGTAATTTGCCAAACCAAACCATGCTGTAAGGTGAACTCTATTAAAAATGATGAGAATTGGTTTACGACCCTCAAATGCTTTATCGTTAAGAAAATTGTTATATGGATTTTAATTTAAAATTTTTTATGTAGTATTTATGTTGTAAAAATGTAAACAGAATATTATTTTGATATAATGGAATTGTGTATAATATTTAGACCAAACCGCTTCATTTTATGGAATATCTACGGCATCAAAGACTTTTGATTGTTTTCCAAAATTTAGTAACTTTTCAACTTATGGTGGTTTTCAATAATTTTCTTGCCTTTGTATTTGGTGTTGTAAAATGCAAGGTATAAAAAAATCTCTTACGATCGATTTCAATGCTTTCTTATGTATGATGCTTTAGTATGATGCTTAAGTATGATGCTTAAGTATGAAGTAAGATAATTATCGATATTTGAGCGCGCCATAAACAAACTCCTTTTTATAAACAATATTTAATTATCATTAAATATTGTAGCTTGTATTTATTTTCATTTGTATGTGTAAGTGTGGATGATATTTGAGTAATATAATTGAATTGAATATTTTGTGTACATTTATATGATGCGTTATTATAATTACAAATTAAAGTAAATTTTCGATTATAAACAGCATGTAATGAATGTTTGAAACAAAACGAAACAAAAAAAAATGGAAGAGAAGTAAGCAAAATAAAAATGAGATGAAATTGAGTGAATGAATTAATTTTCATTATTGTACACCCATACACACGTACACACACACTTATAAATTATTCAAAATAAAAAAATGCATTTAATTGTTTACTAATTAAAGGATGCTGTCTGCCATTAATGGTTAGCGATATTTTGCCACAACAATTATCACTTTTATATAACTTTTGTACTTTCATACCGAACATTTATTAATAATAAAATTGTTCTTGTTGCTATTATTGTTATTAGAGTTAGTATCAATAATTTTAAAAACATATGCCACAACAATAAAAAAAAAATAATAACTAATCGAACGCAACCACTCAGCATAGAAACACAATCAATTGTCACTTGACGTTTCTATAATTGTTTTGTTTTTTGTTTTTTGTTTTCCGCTATTATCATTTTTTACTTTTTTTTTACATTTACAGAATTTACATTTCTACGTTATTCGAGTTTGCATATTTTGCATGACAACACGTCTAAATCATAGCAATTGCATTTAAATACTGAACACGATGTAAATGTTCAACAATCATGAAATTTTAACAGCATTCATAACGAAAATCTTTATACTTTACTACGATAGTTTGTCTCTGAAACGATGCTAACGAATACTTAGCAATTCGTTAGCATCGTTTCATATACGATAAATACATTCGTATATGTATTCGAAAATTCGTATATCGTAAAATACGATAACAACTCCAATAGCAATAAGAGTTTCTCATAAGAAAAAAGAGTAAAACGGAAAATCGTCCAAAATATTAAAAAAAGGGCACACCATGAGCTAGTGATATAATGAAACGACAAGATGAAAGAGGAAATGACAAAGATAGAGAGAAAGATAGAAAATGTTTTAGAGAATGGGAGAGAGAGAAAGAAAGAGAGAGAGATAAGTATAGAGAGAGTTATAGAGTGAGTCCTTGAATGGAATCCACCATGTGCTGTTGTGCTCTAGAAAATCCAACAATTAATTGAGCACATGGTGGATTCTATTTCCAATTTATATCTCTTACAAAATCATTTTAGTCATTTATTCTACCACACTTTGCTTTATCACTATTTCTTTTATTTGCTTTATTAACATCTTCATATAAATATTTCTATTAGAGGATTTTTGAAGTGAATATGAATTTTTTTGCTTTTTCATGGTTTTCATGAAGCGCTTTAGAAATTTCGTATAAGGACTAAATCCAAATAATTCATGCTATTAGATTATTTCATTTCATTTTATTTTAGTTGCTTTTGTTTTTTTTTTTTTGTTTTTTTTCTAGATTATTTCAGTTATATTTTATTTTGCTTTTTTTTTGTTTTGTTCCATTTGTTCTTTAAACACTTTTTTTTCTTTCTGTACGTTTAGTAGAGTAATTTAGTTGCTGGTAACTGACATGCGCATACTTATCCTGAAGGAGGAGTATAATTTACTTCTTTGACAAATAGTATGACAACTAAATATCTCAAACACTATCACATTATTATTATTTTTCTACTCTTGTTTTCTTTCTGATATCTTTATCACTTCAAAATAAAGTCGTACATTTCTAAATATCATTCATTATTTTCTTAATGCTTTCATGTAATTACAACACTAAATATAATAATTATTAAATAATATGTAACGTATAAAATTCTTATGGCCATGAAATTACTTTTGCTTTTTATTAAATCTTTTATATTTTTGCTTGCTCAATTGTGTTTTGCATGAAATACTTTTTCTTTTCATTTAACGTACATATAACTGTCAAATGTCATTTGAACTGTCAAATGTCATGTGATTATATAAGAATTTGCGAAATTCTTTTTACATTTCATTAGATTTTTAGTTTTTAAATAGAAGCAATAAAAAAGAAGCCTTTCAAATTTTACAACTATTTTTTTTTTAGAGAATTTAACAAAGGGCCAGATAAATAGGGCATCCTAGAGCAAATTTAACAGATAGTTAGATAAGTTTTATTAAAATATAATTTTTTATCAGTTTTTGATGAAAGATATTCCGAAAATGAAAATGTATTTTTTTTTAAAGTTTATTATTTAAAATAAAAGGAAAAATTCCAATTTCCAAAATTTGATTTTTCGTTCGAAATGCGGCTACCACTTCCACTTTTTATCATCTAGGTAATATAAATAATACATAAGGGCCTGGAATCACACTAGAAATCGATGTGAAAAAGAAAAATTGTCAACTGATACAAAATTTGGCGCAATCTCATTTTTAGCATTTTTGAACTGGCCAGAATTTTAGAAATTCCATAAAAAAAACCGCGAATGTAATAGAAAAAGAGTCTTAGCAGAGAATAAGACTGAATTCAAGTAACTCAAAATTTGAATATATTTAAATTGAGCATTTGAAAAAATCAAAAGAATTAAAAGTTCTATTTTTCTGTAGGAGTATTATCATCCTTTTTTCCATTGAAATTGTATAAAAGTTGATAACATTTGTAAAAGTTTTATGTACAATAAAATTTCAACTTTTTGGTTTAGTTATTATTTTTGGTTTATTTTTAAAACTTTTCCAATTTGAACAATCAAAAAAATAATTAAATGCATTTAACCTAATTGCAAAAAATAAGGAAATTTCACAAACGAATTAACTAAACTAAAACTGATTACATTTCACATTTATTAATTGATAATTGAATAAATGATACAAAAAAATTTAATGAAATACTTTTATAACGAATCTTGTTTAAAGCAAAAATGAAAGCATTACGCCACGCCCCTAAATATTGCTTTACATATCGCTGTAATTTGCACAACAACAATTTACAATAGAAAAAGGTATTATATTTAACGAAATAGCAAACATCTGTTTATTTTTGTTTAGTGAGTGGGCGTGGTTTATGCAAATTTTCAAAATATCATTTTAGAGTTTGAAGATTCTTCTTTCTTATATAAATTGGCTTTTAGAACTTGAGACCATTTAATTTAATTTAATTCTTCGTACTAAGGCTTTACGGAATAATTAGAGGCCTTCATGTCTAGTGAAAAAGTGTAACTCAAAAGTAGTAATTGAAATAAAACGAACAAGTAAAAAATTTATATTTGACTGGAGCCAAATCTTGGATACCCACCATCAATACACCATGAATATTGCAATTAAGAAACTCATTCAGTTTTTTAGGAATAAATTGAAAATGTAAGCATAAAAAAATGAAAATTTGGTATGGTATAACTTTGCATAGGTGTAACCGTATTCCATGATTTTTTAAGAGACATTGTAGACCTATAATTTCCTTAGTTTTGAAAAATTTCAGTCTTCTACCTTTTGCAGTTTGCAGTTGATGAATAAAAGACTACCAACTTTTGCCTAAAAAATTGAGGTGTTCTCAGTTTATATTACACTGTGGGCGTGTTCTTTAACCGATTTGGCCCATTTTCAAACCCAAAATGTAAGCTCGATATCTTAAATTTTACGATTAAGAGATTTTTTGCAACAGGGAGACACACAGACGGACAGACATGTCTAAATCGATTCAGAGTTCGTTGCTTATCAAGAATATATATATTTTATAGGGCATTGGACGCTTCCTTCTAGGCATGCGAATATACCCCCAAAGTCCAACGTCCAACGTCCAACGTCCAATGTCTCAATGTAACATGAACTTCGTAGATTGCAGAAATTCTTATTAGAATTGCAGAAATATTTTTGAAATTTAATTTTTACAAATTTCAATAATTTCTACTTAGAAATTTGTCCTTCGTTTTTTTAGTTATCTCTGAACTCCATAGCAATATGCTTGTTCTTACAAAATTTCCCTATAAATTTTTTATAGAATTTTAAATGTGAAAAGTATGAGGCACATTTTCAGAGGCGTCACAATTGTCTTAACGAAATGAATTAACTTAACCATTTTCTGGAAAAAATTAATTCAGTTATCTTATATTTTATGTGTAAACAACAAACAACGTGTAAATAACTAGAAAGTAAAATTTCTTTTGTTTATCTTTATATTTGTACTTGTTCTTGTATTTGCTTTTGTTTGTATTGTATATTTATGTTTGTTTATTTGGTTGCTCACGTGTAAATATTTTGAATGGTAGAGACAGTTGTAATTGAAGCACGAGAAAATGACTGTTAACAAAATGCTAAAAGGTATAATAACCCATCAACATATATCTACACAATTATAGAATGTATGTATGTGTTTATGTGTGTATATAAACAAGTAAAACTATCGTTAAAATGTTGTACATAAAGAAAGCGCGAAATATTTGGTTAGAGAGGTACAGAGTGTGAGAGAAAAATTGAATGAAAGATGAATAAGCAAAAAAAAAAAAAAAAAAAAAAAAAAAAGTTTGCCAAGTTGGTTTCACGTTACACGTGTAGTTAGAAAAGTTAGATAAATGCCATCAGCTGTTAAAGTATGGCAGGCAGAAAGAGTTTACAAAAAAAAAAAAAAAAAAAAAAAAAAAAAATTCATCAATTTTTCCATAATTTATATCTCTATAAATATAAATTTATTGATATATAAATAATAAATTAGGGGTAAAAAAAATGAATTATGAGAAAATGAGATTTTTTTTTTTTAATATATACCTTTTTCTTTTTATTTCTAACTAATTGTAATTTACGGAGAGTTTTTTTTTTTTTTTTAGAAAATCTTCTGGCTCTGAATCTAAATCAATTAAAATTGAGGGTAAATTTTCTAATTTATGAAGAACTTTAACCAAGCACTTTTAAATCACATTGCCATGGAAAATATTTATATCTGCTAAATTTTATAAAAATTGTTGCCTAACTGATTAGAAGGTACTTAATAAACGACCCAATTCGACTATCATTTAAAAATTTAATATTTAAATATTTTCGATTCAACAATCTATTTTACAATTTTCAATTTAAATTTTGTTAATTGTTGAAGAAAAAAGTTAATGATTTCGCAATTGGATGAAGAAATTTTTACTTTTAAATAAAAAGATAAATTATTTTCATATTAATAACAATTAATTTTTTATTAAGCAAATAGCAATAACAATAAGTAACAGCAGACAATTTATCTATATTAATGATTATTTCAAACGTTTAATAATAATTTTTTTTAATTTGATTTTTGATTTATTTTACTGCTAATTAAAACAATTTTAAATGTTTTAACTAATGCAACGTTTGAATATTTAGAAATAATGAGCGCATTTCGTGTGTCCAATTGAGTTATGGAGTAAAAAAATCTGATAATGTAAACTTAATATTTATAATGCCCCATAAAATTTTATATGAGATTTTTCAATTTTTTTTTTTCATTTTAACATTTGAGTGCTAACCAATTTAATTTTATCAATTCTTATTTGATAAAAAAATGAGTTATGTTAATGTGAATGTGAGGGATTGGGAAATTGATTCGCTAGAACCCGTTCTAACATCGTACTAAATAAAAGAGATTGACTCATATTGGCCCCGTGTAAAAAGAAAATAGTTTATAGCAGAATTTCATTTAAATAATTTATATACCTTCAGATATGGGGGCAACCAGTCCCGAGAGGCACCTGCTCAACTGGGAGTGGCTCATGAGATGGTCGTTGATCCGTGGCCATCAGGGTTCATCATGAGTTTCACGAAATCCCATCCAAAAATTTAATTTGGTACCATGGGATCACCAGTATCATATTTGCCAGTGGTGATATTGAGGTTGGCTTCGTGGGGGCTGTGGTGCCCATGTCACGGGCGTAACTCGACTTAATTATGTTTATTTTGTGTTATAATATATGTTTGTCGTGCAGGGTGCCATTTCCCGAATAAAATGGCTAGCTGGGTATGCTTATTGGGCTAAGCTAATCTAAGCCGAGGAATAATTAAGATTAAGTCATGTATATAAGGTGCGATACAGGCTTTAAATTGGAAACTAGTCGTGACGGTGGCATGCACGTGATGTGTCGTGTCTACCAACGCTAGCGATCATGCATTTGAGCCTTCCCGGCAGGTATGCATGTAAAACACTAACAGCATACCTTCAGATATCTAGGAAAGCACAAGCCCCTCAATATTAGTTAAAACCATGAATGTAGAAAATAAGTAAAGAAAATCAGAGAACTATAAGATTTGAAATTCTCATCATCATGCTTTTGGTTACATTCCAAAGCTTTAAGAAACTACATCCGGTTATAACTTTTGGGTAATAAAGAAAAAAAAAATTAGGAAGTAATTCGATGGCTCTTAACTTGCAAACTTTTAATTCAATTTACTTCAAATGTAAGCTACTTCAAAAGTACGCCACTTTGAATTTTACACTACTACGTTTAAAATAAGTAGCAGGCATGTTCTAGTACATAAAATAAAACTAATAACAAATCGCCATATAAATCATTTTTTTGTGATTTGGTTTTTACAGTTCTTCTGTAACCTTCACTTTTTTTATAGTCCACACCACTTATGGTGCAAGGATTTATATAGCACCCAGATGAAGTTGAGGTAATCCCACGTATTTTTTTTTTTACCGTTGAGCTCAGAATGACTTTCTGCATTTGTCCGTCTATATAAATTTGTTATCAAGGTACAGAATTTAATTCTGCAATTTTATGGAACTATGATTTAGCCCAAAAATGTTAGAAAATAACTTTGGTTAAGATTACTGCACAGGCCATCACAACCCATACAACGATTTATTTTTTAGAGAGATTTTATATGGAAAATATTTGCAATTCCCGGTATTTCTTTCTTTATATAACCATGATATAGGGTACTTATAGATCCCGATATAGGCCTCGACAAACTAATATATAAAACTTATTTTATAACTAAATATAAATATATTTACTTTAAGCTAAAATTGCACAATGTAAAATATATGAAAATTAGATTTTTTTTTAATATGGAAAAGAAGAAGAATTCATTTTCATTCAAATTTTATGTAAGAATAATGATGAACAATCGAAAGCAACCTTCTCTGGTGAATCATTTGAGGGTAAAGCAATCAACTACATTTACTCTTTCGCACACACACACAAGAATAAGTTGTGATAATATTGAAGAAGAAGAGAAATCTAAAAATGCATGCACATGTTTATTTATTTAATTTATTTTATTTTTATTTTTTTTATTTTTTTTTTTTTTTGTTCATTTTGGGCAAAAGGGAACACATTCAATTTCTTAAGAAAAGTTTATTTGCAAGAGAAATATGTAAAATAAATACTTCAAATTCATACGCATACACTCTCACATATACATATACATACATGTATACAAGCACAAGCATATTGTAAACATTTGTGATGTATTAGACTTGAAGCAGCATATTTTGATACATGACGTTAAATATTTTGCTTCTGCTATTTCACGTGGCATCATTTGTGATATGAAGTATTATAAGTTTGGGCAGATGTTTGTACACCACAATAATCGATTCAAAATTATTCTATAAATCGATTTATAACAATTTTTCTATCCATTCATCCATCTCTCAGCCAGTTATTTGTTAGCAAGCTATAAATTGCAATGCTTGAGCTAGTTTAATGAAATTTAATAAGACAAAAGCGTTTTGGCTCAAAAGAAATTGTTTTAAAAAAAAAGTATAAGGTTCTATTCTAAAAGAGAAAAGGAATGTATGAAGAAAAATTCACAATTCAAAAAAAATTCAAATTATTTGAAAATTACAAATTACAAACTTTAATGAAATTTTTGATTAATTTTTCTTTTCTTTTTTTTTTTTTTGTTTTTTTTTTTTTTTGTATAATTTTTTCTTTCGACTGTTTAATTAAATTAAACTAAATGATGTAGAACATTTGAAAATCAGTTTCGATCAACTGAATTGTTTACATTTGTTCTTCTGTTAAGATTGTTGTTGTTGTTTTTATTGCTATTATTATGGCCAAGATTATTTGGGCTTGTATGGGCTGAAATTATTTTTGCTGTTGATATTATTGTTGCTCCATTTTATACACATAAATGTTAACATTAGTCGGATGTTAATGTTACGCTTATACTTATTTTCATCTTATATTGTTTTTGCTATTTTTGTTTTTCATTTTTCTTGCTATTTCTTTTTTTTTTAGATTGTTATTGTGTTGTTTTGGCATTTACCATATTTTACATACAGCACTCGTTTTGCTAGTTGTTATCTAAATGTGCGTCATTTCACACAATGATCCTGCAACACTAACAAAATAAAAAAATAATAATAAAACTAACAACAACAATATTATCAATAGCCTTAATAACAGAGCATAGATAACAATTGTTGTAGTTAAATACAAGAAAAATTGTTTAATATTTCCGTTAAAAGTTGAATAAAAAATTTGAAAAAGTATCGAGTGGGGCGTGACACTTGAATATTATTTACTATATTTTTTTGCTAATGTTTAAATTTTTTTGCATTAAATGTAATAAATTATAAATAAGTAGAATATAAATATAAATTAGAAATTGCTTATCTGCAAAGTGTATTTTCTTATACTTACTACAATAGAAGCTCTTTATTTACAAGGAAGATAAAATGAATCGCTAAAAATATAAAAATAAAGTAAGTAAATAAAGCAACTATAGCGATACTCTCATAAAGTGTAAGAACTTTATTTTATACTTAAATCGTAGTCCAAATTGATTGATAGCCGGCTTCATTTATTTAAAAAAAAAAAGATGAAGAAAATGAAAGTGTAAAAATATTAAAATAAAGTACGAATGCAACTATAGCGATTTTCTCAAATGTAAAATTTTCATTTTATACTTAAAAGTCCAAATTGAATGAAGAGCGCTCATTTATTTAACAGAAAGTAAAAGATGAAAGAAAATGAAAGTGTAAATATAAAATAAAGTACGAAGGCAACTTAGCGATTATCTAAAAGTTAAAACTTTTCACTTTATACTTAAATTCGTAGTCCAAATTGAATGAAGAGCCGGCTCATTTATTTAACAAGAAAAGTAAAAGATGAAAGAAAATGAAAGTGTAAAAATATTAAAAATAAAGTACGAATGGCAACTATAGCGATTATTCTACAAAAGTTTAAAAACTTTTCATTTTATACTTAAATTTGTAGTCCAAATTGAATGAAGAGCCGGCTCATTTATTTAACCAGAAAAGTAAAAGATGAAAGAAAATGAAAGTGTAAAAATATTAAAAATAAAGTACGAAGGCAACTATAGCGATTACTCTGCAAAAGTGTAAAAACTTTTCACTTTATACTTAAATTCGTAGTCCAAATTGAATGAAGAGCCGGCTCATTTATTTAACAAGAAAAGTAAAAGATGAAAGAAAATGAAAGTGTAAAAATATTAAAAATAAAGTACGAAGGCAACTATAGCGATTATTCTACAAAAGTGTAAGAACTTTTCACTTTATACTTAAATTCGTAGTCCAAATTGAATGAAGAGCCGGCTCATTTATTTAACAAGAAAAGTAAAAGATGAAAGAAAATGAAAGTGTAAAAATATTAAAAATAAATACGAAGGCAACTATAGCGATTACTCTACAAAAGTTTAAAAACTTTTCATTTTATACTTAAATTCGTAGTCCAAATTGAATGAAGAGCCGGCTCATTTATTTAACCAGAAAAGTAAAAGATGAAAGAAAATGAAAGTGTAAAAATATTAAAAATAAAGTACGAAGGCAACTGTAGCGATTACTCTGCAAAAGTGTAAAAACTTTTCATTTTATACTTAAATTCGTAGTCAAATTGAATGAAGAGCCGGCTCATTTATTTAACAAGAAAAGTAAAAGATGAAAGAAATGAAAGTGTAAAATATTAAAAATTAAGTACGAAGGCAACTGTAGCGATTACTCTGAAAAGTGTAAAAACTTTCATTTTATACTTAAATTCGTAGTCCAAATTGAATGAAGAGCCGCTCATTTATTTAACAAGAAAAGTAAAAGATGAAAGAAAATGAAAGTGTAAAAATATTAAAAATAAAGTACGAAGGCAACTGTAGCGATTACTCTGCAAAAGTGTAAGAACTTTTCATTTTATACTTAAATTCGTAGTCCAAATTGAATGAAGAGCCGGCTCATTTATTTAACAAGAAAAGTAAAATATAGAAGAAAATGAAAGTATAAATATAAGTGAATTGATTTAATAGATTAATGTTATCTGGTTATTAATAGAAAATTTCCAATTTTATCCTTCACAATATCTCCATTCCCCATATAAATATAAGAAAATGCAATAGGTGAAAAAGGCCATTCAAATGGAAATGAGCAAAAATGAAATATTCATGTTCCCAGGCATTGTAAAAAAAGCATACAATCAGGTCAGCCAACTGTAGGAATCTTTATACAGTGCCTGCTCTGTTATGGAACAGAAAGTGTATGTAAAATAGAAAAAGGCAAACTTTTTTGATCTACATATACAAAGAAGAACATATATGTGTATGTATGTCTATATGTGTATGTGTATATATATATATTGCATATAAAATACAATACATAAGAAAACTTTCAACAGGAAATGCTGATAAGAGCATTTTCACGCTGAACACTCGCTTTCTACCCGCTGATAAAAGAACACAATCTTTCTTATTGTTATTATTCCAATTCTTGTTGTTGTTATTGGTTGTTGTTGGTTGTTATTGCTGGTATTGCTATTACCACTTTGTATTGCAATGTGTTGCTGTATTTTATATATATTTTCCTACTTTTACATATTTTTATTCCAAGTTTTCACCACTCTCACTCTCTCTATCTCTCTACCTCTTTCTCCTTCCTTTTTTTTTTTTTGTTATTAATTTTAATGTTATTATTATTATTTGTTATCTGATGTTATTTCTGTTGTTGCTATTATTATAGCAACAACAATATTTTATACTGTTATATCATCATTCATCTTTTATTTGTTACAAAATTTTATTTATTTATGTATATTTTTTGTTGCATTTTTCTTTTTTAGTGTTTGTCTATTTAAACGTTAATAATGACAAGTGTGCGATCACAAACGTAAATGCAGCACACAGCACACAGCACACAGCACACAGTTGATGCTGCCATCAACGAAAGTAATTTGCTGGTTAACGAAAATAATTTTTAAAAAATTAAATAAAATATTTTAAGTTTATTTTATATTTTAGGAAAACAATCCAGAAGAATGCTGAGAAGATTTCATCTTAATTGCATTTGTATTGCAAATAATTCAATTTGTTCCAAATCAAATATTTCAATTTGACATGACAGAGTTGCATTTTCTTAGCATTACAAATTTGAGTCTTATCACTGTCATGCAAAATTTACTATTTTAAATTTTTATTTATACGAAAAATTTGAAACATTAAGGATACAATTTTTTACATCACAAAATTTGATGGCATGAGCTAGAATGGATTCAAATGCAAATGGGCCGTATAAGACTCTATAAAATATAACAATGTCTCCATTTTGAATTTGCTTTTACCAGTCAAACTCATTTTAAAGTTTAATTTATTGAAAATGCAATGCATTTTACGATCATTTAGGATGATAATCATATATAAATATTTAAAGTGCAACAACAACTTTCACTTATGGTTCAATTTATTTTCTTATGATTTGTTTTGGCTTCCGCTTTTCTTATATTGTACGTTGTTGTTGTTATAATGTCTTGTTTTATTTCTTGCAGTTTGGAAGGACAGTTTTTTCTATTTTGTTTTATTGCTTTCTTCTTTTCTTACTCTTACCTCTTCAACGATTCAAGTCAACGATTTCATTCATACGAAACAGCCACTTTTTCTTCTCTCGTCTTCTGACTATATTTCACAGACTTTGTTATTATTAGGATTATTGCTGCTGTTACTTTTCCTTCTGTTTTGATTATTGTTTATCTTTATTTCTGGGTATTGTAGCGTCAAAATGTTGTGGTTGGTTCAAATGTTATGTGGGCACTGTTTGCACCCATTTCATTTTTCCATATCTATTTTCTTCATTTTCCAGTTATATGATTTTTAGACTCTTTATACAAATTCACGAAGAATAATATATCTGAAACATTATGGAATAGAAGAAATAGAACAAAAAGTAACTTTTATGTTTATGGGACACTTAAGTGGAAACGTATAGCACTTCCTTGAATTTTACATCTCAGTGTGAACTTAAAACCAATTATGCAATAAAACTTTCCCATAAGGATTATAAATTCAAATAAACAAGCTCTACAAATCCGGTGCAATTCATTCGCCACCTATTTAAACATCAGGTTAGTCAATCATTTTGCGTCCACTTTTATATGATTTTTGATTTAAGTAACCTTGAAACCAATTTGCGTAAAAATATTAGCAAAACCTTGTCGTAAACTGTTTTAAAACTAGATGATAAATTCTCTTGGACAGGCAATACGCATACATGCTGTTAGTGTTTTACATGCATACCTGCCGTGAAGGCTCAAATTCATGGTACACAAACGTACATAATGATCGCTAGCGTTGGTAGTCACGTCATACAGGGTGCATGCTACCCTCACGACTAGCTTCCAATTTAAAGCCTGCAATACACCTTATATACATGGCTTAATCCTTGGTGTAAGGATTCGGAGCCTTCTTATTACTCCTCGGCTTAGATTAGCTTAGCCCGATAAGCCTACCCAGCTAGCCATTTTATTCGGGAAATGGCACCCTGCTCGGCAGAAATATAATTGTGGAACTCTATATAAACATAATTAGGTCGAGCTACGCCCGCGACATGGGCACCACAGCCCCCACGAAGCCAACCTCAATATCACCACTGGCAAATATTAAAACTGGTGATCCCGTGGTACAAAATTAAATCTTTGGATCGGATCTCGTGAATCTCATGATGAACCCTGATGGCCACAAATCAACGACCATTTCATGAGCCACTCCCAGTTGAGCAGGTGCTTCTCGGGACTGGTTGCCCCCAGACAATACACATACAGATACCAATCAATTAAAATGTTATTCTCAGCTGATTTGTAGATTAAGAGATGAAGGTGCTACTAGACTTAGAGTAGAGCATGTTGGCTGCCACTTACCAATAATAAATAAATGATGGATAAATGGAAACATGCTTGTAAATGTGTAAAGGGGGATTTTAAAACTACCAGTGGAACAGTTCAAGCATAATAAAAAGGTTTTTCAATGAAAATCTGTAAAATTGAAGTATTAAATATCGAACCTCCTCTTCTCCTCAAAAAAAAAGCCAAAATCTAAAAAATAATTAAAATGATTAACACAAGTACATAACATTTGAATTTCGTTATAACTTTTTTCATCGATTATATACCAAATTTTTGCTTAAGTTCGCTTAAATGTAGAAATGAGAGAAACATCAAGAGCGATTGGGCAGTCATTTATTAAATAACTTGGCAAACTGAGTTATTTTATATAAATTTACAAAGTAAATAAATGCTGCTTTACATTATATAACAATCTTTACAACAAACAATATTTGTTATGTTATATATAAAATTTAGGAAATAAAATACAGTCAACCATTAAAAATGATTTTCATATCTAAACGGATTTTTAGAGTACTTTTATTGACAGTGTGCAGTGTAAATATAATATTAAATCATCATATCTATCTCTCTATCTCTCTCTCTCAATGGATACAATATAAACACTTGGACGATAAATGCCATCACAAGTCATCACAATGTCAATGATTTTGTGTAAACATGCAAAGTAAAATAAAAATCAGAAATTATGAAAATTTATTAAAACGCATTTAAATGAATGAAGCCCAAATTATTAATAGTACAATTTACAATAATCCAAATATTTTACAAATTTTTTCCAATACTCAGGTTTCAGGTTATTTATCTGATGGTTAATTTGATTTTCATCTTTGTCATTGTCAGTGATGTTGCACGAGTAATTTGTAACTGATTACTTGAAAAAAAAAAATTAATGCATTATTTGTCCTGAATAAGTATAATTAAATATTTCAGTTTTAATTAAATTGAATTGACCAAGGACTAAAGGAGCGACATATCGACAATTTGTCAGTTGATAAATTGCTTTATTTAAAATATTTTACCTAAAATATTCATAATGAAAAATCACACAAAAGTATTCAAGAAAAATGTACTTCATTTAATTCCTATGAAAAGTATTAAAATGTTAAAAGTCAGTAAAAATATTAAACAGCCATCAACATATTAAGCGTATTTGCTCAGATTCATAATAATAGCAATAATAAGATGAAAATACTTTAATAATTACAAATGCATTTAAATAATTTAAAAGAAATTTTAAATAATTTAATAAAACTCGTCAAAAATCATTTTTAGTCCATACTTAAACATTTTTCAACAAGAATTGGACAATTAAGAAATTGCAGAAAACACTAAATGATTTTTTAAAAACTTTAAGAATCAATTGTCAGTATAAAATTTCAAAATTAAAGTCCATTGGTTTAATATGATAAATATTGTTTTTGAAGTAAGGCTTTGATAGAGGAATGAGTGACTTCGCCAAATCTTTAAAACTGCTATTTTTAGATTGAAAATAAAATTACATGCCTAACTTGGAGATAGACAAATAGCTAGAAAGGGCTAATTTAGCCAGAAGTACCATTAAGAGGTCAGTTGAAAGGCCTTACACTACTTAACACTAACTGATTCGCTTAAGGTGATTTTTAGATTGAAAATAAAACTAGATGCCTAACTTGGAGATAGACAAATAGCTAGAAAGGGCTAATTTAGCCAGAAGTACCATTAAGAGGTCAGTTGAAAGGCCTTACACTACTTAACACTAACTGATTCGCTTAAGGTGATTTTTAGATTGAAAATAAAACTAGATGCCTAACTTGGAGATAGACAAATAGCTAGAAAGGGCTAATTTAGCCAGAAGTACCATTAAGAGGTCAGTTGAATGGCCTTACACTACCTAACACTAACTGATTCGCTTAAGGTGATTTTTAGATTGAAAATAAAACTAGATGCCTAACTTGGAGATAGACAAATAGCTAGAAAGGGCTAATTTAGCCAGAAGTACCATTAAGAGGTCAGTTGAATGGCCTTACACTACCTAACACTAACTGATTCGCTTAAGGTGATTTTTAGATTGAAAATAAAACTAGATGCCTAACTTGGAGATAGACAAATAGCTAGAAAGGGCTTAATATTAGCCAGAATGTACCATTAAGAGTCAGGTTTGAATAGGCCTTTACCAACTACTTCCTAACACTAACTGATTCGCTTAAGGTGATTTTTAGATTGAAAATAAAACTAGATGCCTAACTTGGAGATAGACAAATAGCTAGAAAGGGCTAATTTAGCCAGAAGTACCATTAAGAGGTCAGTTGAATGGCCTTACACTACCTAACACTAACTGATTCGCTTAAGGTGATTTTTAGATTGAAAATAAAACTAGATGCCTAACTTGGAGATAGACAAATAGCTAGAAAGGGCTAATTTAGCCGAAGTACCATTAAGAGGTCAGTTGAATGGCCTTACACTACCTAACACTAACTGATTCGCTTAAGGTGATTTTTAGATTGAAAATAAAACTAGATGCCTAACTTGGAGATAGACAAATAGCTAGAAAGGGCTAATTTAGCCAGAAGTACCATTAAGAGGTCAGTTGAATGGCCTTACACTACCTAACACTAACTGATTCGCTTAAGGTGATTTTTAGATTGAAAATAAAACTAGATGCCTAACTTGGAGATAGACAAATAGCTAGAAAGGGCTAATTTAGCCGAAGTACCATTAAGAGGTCAGTTGAATGGCCTTACACTACCTAACACTAACTGATTCGCTTAAGGTGATTTTTAGATTGAAAATAAAACTAGATGCCTAACTTGGAGATAGACAAATAGCTAGAAAGGGCTAATTTAGCCGAAGTACCATTAAGAGGTCAGTTGAATGGCCTTACACTACTAACACTAACTGATTCGCTTAAGGTGATTTTTAATTGAAAATAAAACTAGATGCCTAACTTGGAGATAGACAAATAGCTAGAAAGGGCTAATTTAGCCGAAGTACCATTAAGAGGTCAGTTGAATGGCCTTACACTACCTAACACTAACTGATTCGTTAAGGTGATTTTTAGATTGAAAATAAAACTAGATGCCTAACTTGGAGATAGACAAATAGCTAGAAAGGGCTAATTTAGCCAGAAGTACCATTAAGAGGTCAGTTGAATGGCCTTACACTACTAACACTAACTGATTCGCTTAAGGTGATTTTTAGATTGAAAATAAAACTAGATGCCTAACTTGGAGATAGACAAATAGCTAGAAAGGGCTAATTTAGCCGAAGTACCATTAAGAGGTCAGTTGAATGGCCTTACACTACCTAACACTAACTGATTCGCTTAAGGTGATTTTTAGATTGAAAATAAAACTAGATGCCTAACTTGGAGATAGACAAATAGCTAGAAAGGGCTAATTTAGCCGAAGTACCATTAAGAGGTCAGTTGAATGGCCTTACACTACCTAAACACTAACTGATTCGCTTAAGGTGATTTTTAGATTGAAAATAAAACTAGATGCCTAACTTGGAGATAGACAAATAGCTAGAAAGGGCTAATTTAGCCAGAAGTACCATTAAGAGGTCAGTTGAATGGCCTTACACTACTAACACTAACTGATTCGTTAAGGTGATTTTTAGATTGAAAATAAAACTAGATGCCTAACTTGGAGATAGACAAATAGCTAGAAAGGGCTAATTTAGCCGAAGTACCATTAAGAGGTCAGTTGAATGGCCTTACACTACCTAACACTAAACTGATTCGCTTAAGGTGATTTTTAGAATTGAAAATAAAATAGATGCCTAACTTGAGATAGACAAATAGCTAGAAAGGGCTAATTTAGCCAGAAGTACCATTAAGAGGTCAGTTGAATGGCCTTACACTACTTAACACTAACTGATTCGCTTAAGGTGATTTTTAGATTGAAAATAAAACTAGATGCCTAACTTGGAGATAGACAAATAGCTAGAAAGGGCTAATTTAGCCAGAAGTACCATTAAGAGGTCAGTTGAAATGGCCTTACACTACCTAACACTAACTGATTCGCTTAAGGTGATTTTTAGATTGAAAATAAAACTAGATGCCTAACTTGAGATAGACAAATAGCTAGAAAGGCTAATTTAGCCGAAGTACCATTAAGAGTCAGTTGAATGGCCTTACACTACTAACACTAACTGATTCGCTTAAGGTGATTTTTAGATTGAAAATAAAACTAGATGCCTAACTTGAGATAGACAAATAGCTAGAAAGGCTAATTTAGCCGAAGTACCATTAAGAGGTCAGTTGAATGGCCTTACACTACTTAACACTAACTGATTCTGCATTAGGTGATTTTTAGATTGAAAATAAAACTAGATGCCTAACTTGGAATAGACAAATAGCTAGAAAGGGCTAATTTAGCCAGAAGTACCATTAAGAAGGTCAGTTGAATGGCCTTACACTACCTTAACACTAACTGATTGTTAAGGTGATTTTTAGAATTGAAAATAAAACTTGATGCCTAACTTGAGATAGACAAATAGTTAGAAAGGGCTAATTTAGCCCGAAGTACCATTAAGAAGTCAGTTGAAAGGCCTTACACTACTTAACACTAACTGATTTGATTAAGGTGATTTTTAGATTGAAAATAAAACTAGATGCCTAACTTGGAGATAGACAAATAGCTAGAAAGGGCTAATTTAGCCAGAAGTACCATTAAGAGGTCAGTTGAAGCCTTACACTACCTAACACTAACTGATTCGATTAAGGTGATTTTTAGATTGAAAATAAAACTAGATGCCTAACTTGGAGATAGACAAATAGCTAGAAAGGGCTAATTTAGCCAGAAGTACCATTAAGAGGTCAGTTGAAAGGCCTTACACTACTTAACACTAACTGATTTGATTAAGGTGATTTTTAGATTGAAAATAAAACTAGATGCCTAACTTGGAGATAGACAAATAGCTAGAAAGGGCTAATTTAGCCAGAAGTACCATTAAGAGGTCAGTTGAAGGCCTTACACTACTTAACACTAACTGATTCGTTAAGGTGATTTTTAGAATTGAAAATAAAACTGATGCCTAACTTGGAGATAGACAAATAGCTAGAAAGGGCTAATTTAGCCGAAGTACCATTAAGAAGTCAGTTGAAGGCCTTACACTACCTAACACTAACTGATTCGATTAAGGTGATTTTTAGATTGAAAATAAAACTAGATGCCTAACTTGGAGATAGACAAATAGCTAGAAAGGGCTAATTTAGCCCGAAGTACCATTAAGAGGTCAGTTGAATGGCCTTACACTACCTAACAACTAACTGATTCGCTAAGGTGATTTTTAGATTGAAAATAAAAACTAGATGCCTAACTTGGAGATAGACAAATAGCTAGAAAGGGCTAATTTAGCCAGAAGTACCATTAAGAGGTCAGTTGAATGGCCCTTACACTACCTAACACTAACGATTTGCTTAAGGTGATTTTTAGAATTGAAAATAAAACTAGATGCCTAACTTGGAGATAGACAAATAGCTAGAAAGGGCTAATTTAGCCACGAAGTACCATTAAGAGGTCAGTTGAATGGCCTTACACTACTAACACTAACTGATTTGCATTAAGGTGATTTTTAGATTGAAAATAAAACTAGATGCCTAACTTGGAGATAGACAAATAGCTAGAAAGGGCTAATTTAGCCAGAAGTACCATTAAGAGGTCAGTTGAAATGGCCTTACATACCTAACACTAACTGATTCGATTAAGGTGATTTTTAGATTGAAAATAAAACTAGATGCCTAACTTGGAGATAGACAAATAGCTAGAAAGGGCTAATTTAGCCAGAAGTACCATTAGAGAGGTCAGTTGAATGGCCTTACACTACTAACACTAACTATTGCTTAAGGTGATTTTTAGATTGAAAATAAAACTAGATGCCTAACTTGGAGATAGGACAAATAGCTAGAAAGGGCTAATTTAGCCAGAAGTACAATTAAGAGGTCAGTTGAAAGGCCTTACACTACTTAACACTAACCGATTCGTTAAGGTGATTTTTAGAATGAAAATAAAACTAGATGCCTAACTTGGAGATAGACAAATAGTAGAAAGGGCTAATTTAGCCAGAAGTACCATTAAGAGGTCAGTTGAAATGGCCTTACACTACTAACACTAACTGATTCGCTTAAGGTGATTTTTAGATTGAAAATAAAATTAGATGCCTAACTTGGAGATAGACAAATAGCTAGAAAGGGCTAATTTAGCCAGAAGTACCATTAAGAGGTCAGTTGAATGGCCTTACACTACTGAACACTAACTTAAGGTGCTTAAGGTGATTTTTAGATTGAAAATAAAACTAGATGCCTAACTTGGAGATAGACAAATAGCTAGAAAGGGCTAATTTAGCCAGAAGTACCATTAAGAGGTCAGTTGAATGGCCTTACACTACCTAACACTAACCGATTCGCTTAAGGTGATACAAATCGATGAAACTGTTATGATAAAAAATTAGAAAAGAGAATGTCCAAGGGTTAGATGTAAAATGCAAGTAATTTTTATATAGTTTGACTAATAATAATGTCTCTTTGTTTAGCTTGAACTTCTTTGTTTCTTTTTACCTTACCATTCCTAATTTTTTATTGTTGCTCTTTGATATTATTTAACAATGATAGTTTTTTTTTTGTGTTCTCCATTTTAGTTTAGTTTTATAGTTGTATGTGTTTTGTTTTGCCTTAAAAACATTTTCATTGTCATAACCTTGAAAATAGCTGAAAAATAGAAGAAAATTAAAAACAGAAAATTAAAAATAAAGTGTACTTTTCAAAATGTAACTCTTTAGAAATTCAATACTATTATCAATATAACAATGAAGTGAATTGACTGAGTCGAAGTGTTAAAGAATGAATGAGTAAATGAATAAAAGCAAGATATTGAGCTGATTAAATCGATAAAGTTCAACATTAAAACATAACATTGATAAAATTAAATTGTTTTAATACAAAGAAAAAGCGGTAACAAGGAACACAAACTCACACAACCTCATACACAAGCTCATACTCATCCATTCCATTTAACACTAAAATATATCAATGCAATCTCCGTTCACTATTCCTCTCTATGGCCTACCGTTATTCATTTACAACTTGATTCACAAACGAATAATGTACAATGGGTTGCCCAGAACAGCCCTTACATAAACACACGCACATACATACATGTATTGAGGTTTATTAAGTAAAGCATTTAAATTGATTGTCTGAAATGACTTGTGCTTAACTCTCATTTGAATAAACTGTAAATTTTTGTTGCCTTCACCATTAGAAATCTCACGCAATGTCATTTAAATAATAACGGACTAAACATTACTATAAAAAAATTGAAGATCTTAGCAGTTAATTTTAGTATTCAATTTTTCCTATTAAGCACGTTGGGCAATAAAAGTTATATAATGTTAAAAATCCTGGCATATCAAAGTAATTAAATCAAATTGATGGCATATAAATTTGCTTCAAACTTACATCATGATTTGAACTTTTAATCTGAAGAGAATTTTTTGTTTAAATATTTCCAAAATGCATAAATTAAAAAAGAATTACATTATATTTGAACCGAACTAAGTCACCAATTTTTATATATATGTATTTTTATTCCATTTTATTCCATTTCTAATTATTTTAAGTATGGCATTTTAGTATACAACAATTTCTACAGATTATTTTAATAAATCTCATTTTTATAGCCTTTTTCTTTTATAAAATTTGTGTTTTATTCTTTTTATTTTTGCCAGCTTTAAAAAAACAAACGGCTGCATTTCTTTAACAATGACCTTCAACAATTTGCTGCTTTTATTGGTGCACTTTTCGAAATATTTCATGCATAAAATCTCTTGATTTGTATGAACATTTCACAAAAAAAAAAAAATATTGATAAAATTTTGAATAATATGAACAAAAGTAATCGGATAAATTTTTTATATATTTTTTTTAATTTTTTTATGATTAGGTGGCGTATGAGTAACATTTTACGGTTCATATTTTGTTTACATTTGCCAATGATTCTGTTTAGGAAATTCCCTTCCAACTTCAATTTATTATAAATCTTCAATATATTTGCGAGATTTACAAAAAAAAAAAAAAAAGAAAGAAAAATTTACACGTACATTCGTGTGTAAAATTGTGCAAGTGTTGTAAATTACCATAAGAAATTTAAGAAGCAAAAAGAATTTGTAAATCAGGAAAAGAGATGGTAAATTACATGCAGCTTTATTGTGTACAAGAATTCTAATAAAAATAAATCCTTTTTTAAATATCACTATATATATAATCAAACACACGCACACACACACACACACACACACACACACACCTAAATTTATTATAAATTTATATTTATAAATTGTAACAAATGCCACATAAAGCACAAACGGGTAAAAGAAAAAAAGAAATACGAAAAATGTTATTGGGATTTGTTTCTCACCAGTTTCACTTTTAGCAAACTAAGTAGGTGTGTGTCCTTTTATATATATATATATTATCGCATATTTTTATACAGTATTATTTTCACAATCTCTTTTTTAAGAATAGCACACACAAACATGTTACCAAACACATAAGCAATAAAACGAGAAGTGACGAGAAGGGAGGATAAGAAAGTTTTTCCTATTTTTTGTTTTGCTGCTACTTCTTCTTGTTAAAAACTAAATGAGCAATAAATATGGAGTTTAATACGTAAAGTATGTGAACAACAACAGTTGGTACAGAAAAAAAATACAACAAGAACATCAACAACAACAATAATAATAATAATAATAATAATCAACAACAACAACAACAATAATTTATAATAATAATAGAATCAGAAAGAAGCATTTGATGAGACGTCTACTTCCCATTCTATAAAAAATATTTTTAAATTCGAATTCTGTCAGTATCAGATTTAAAGTAATTTTGTAATGAATGTCTATGAATATTATGTTATGTTTGTCTAGATAACAATTATAACAACAATAAATATATAAAATTTATTATAAAAATAAATTTCAACAGTTACTTTAAAATATCACCATACAATCCCCTCAATAAGAAAAGTAAAGCAAAAAGAAAATAATGAATGATGAATAACTGAAATGACAAGTTAACAAAATTGTTTATCGTAAGAACGCAATAGAAAAGGGATTAAATAATAACAAAGGAAACTTATATTTATTTAACTTTTTTTTTTAAATATTTTATAAGGCCTAAGAAAAATATTAATATGAAAATCTCATGCCCTTTTTATATGAGAATTAATTCTTAAAGTGTAAATAATAAAAAGGGTAAATTTGACAAGCAAATCAAAAAATATTTAACTCTATTCCAAAAAAAAAAAAAAAAAAAAAAATGGAAATGGAAATGGAAATGGAATTTCTAACGCAACACCTAAAACTTTACTTACCAATCTCACCGGAACTTAACCATCTTTGCACTATGGCATTTTATAGCTTAGAAATTTGTGCGTACACTTTAACTGAAAATTCATTAAAATTAAGATTAATTGAAAATTAATTAATTATGTAATTTATATAAATATTTTTAAATATTGTTGTAAAAAACTTTAGAATTAAATTAACTTAAATTATTCAACTTGCCATATGAACATCGCATATTACCACAGACTGAATATCACAGATTGTTGACTTTTAAAAACTGTTGATACCATGGTACCAAGTAAAAGCTTTTGATTCGATTTTGTAGCTTCTTTAAGTGTTGCCTTCTTCTAATTCTTCTTTTCCCAGACTTTCTATGCTGGATACCTTTTCAGATACATCAATCGTATACCATACAATTTATAGTATAAGTTATATTAAATTGCTTTATAATAAGTACAAATAAATTTATTATAATTTAACACAAAAATTAAGTTAATTAATTACGCTTTTTACTGCACGACAATAATGAAAAATTAGAAACGTATCATAGAAAGTTATATATTAAGTTATTGCAAGGAATATCGCCATATCGTATATATATTCCATATATAGAAAGAATATATTAACTGTAAATACGAAAATAACACCAAAAACAAAAAAAAATACAAAGAAAAAAATAAGGGAAAAAATACAATTGAAAAATTTAATAATTCTTTTTCAATGCACATTTCTTTACAATTTATAAATCTTATTGCGATTTATATTTACTTGAATGTACGATACACAAAATAAAAAAAAAAAAATTGAGAAAACTGATGAGGGAAAATCATATATAAAAAATATATATATTGTGAAATTGAGCAAACATTTAACAATTGACATTGGCAGTAAGAAAACATAATAAAGTTACAGCAACAAAAAAAATTCATTTTTTCAAAGAAAACAAAAAATTATTTTAATGAAATTTATAACGAAACTTAAGTATCATACACAACTTAGATCAGTTATGCTAATGTTCGATATATTATATATTATATATATATATATATATATATATATATATATATGTGGTTAATCTTAATATTGTGGGCGTGTTATAACATTCTCAAAATGTCATGGAGAAAGTTTTACGCGTTTATTATTTTAAAATGATTTGAAAAGTTTTGCCATAATTGAATGGAATTATTTTTTTTAAATTATAGGCGTGGCACTACATACTTTATATTTGATATGGAAAATTTCACATTCTTCTTACACTGATATATATAAAATTATATGAAATTTTGTCTAAAATTTTATAATAAGCATTTCCGATTTTGGCTTGAAAAGTTTCACATTCTTTTAAAATTATTTTGAAAAATTATGCAAAATATTAATAAAGGCGCTAAGGGGAGTGGCAATTTATCTTAATCAATATTTTTAATATTCATGTATCGTCATTTTTTAAATAATTTTATTATTCGTTTGATTCTTAATTAAAATGCAACAAACTTAACCATAAGAAAGGTTAAATGAACAATTAAAGATCTATGACCTCAAGGGATGTAGCTGATGATCTAAAATTTCATCATCATTATAATCATCAAATCAAATGGATGCTGCCACTGTCAAATGCAAACTGCCAACAACCAAGCTCTATACTGCTCATGTTAATTTCAGTATTACTTTTGTTATTGTTGTTCTTCATGTTGGTGCTGGTGTTGGTGTTGGTGTTGGTGTTGGTGTTGGTGTTGGGGTTAGTGTTAGTGATGTCACGGATTCAATAAACACTTCAAATAAACTTGACGATTTATTGTACTACTAAACACTCAAACAAACACCATCATTGCACATACGTACACACTTTACATACATACATATATATATATATATATGTATATATATATATATATAATGTCAATATACGAATGCACATATTGAGAGAGAAGTTTTTATGGTGATAGTGGTCCAATAAAAAATGGCACAAAAAATCATGCAGTAGAATGAAAAGCCGGTAGCATATAAAATAAAAAAAGAAAAATAAAAAAAAAAACAAATGAGAAAAAAATCAACAAAAGCTAAGGAAAAAATTTTTGAAATAGCTCTAAAACGACTAATAAATATTCTACGCAAATTTTGCCATTTTGCCATTTTGCCATTTTGCCATTTTACTATTTTGCCAGTACATAGATTTCTCATGCCATAAATTTTACTCTCTATCGAATGTTTATTGAATATCGATATATTGAATATATGAATTTTAGAAGGTCTACCATAACGTCCTAATCTTAAGTTTCATTAAAATTTAAATATAAAATTTTGCAGACAGACAGACAGACAGATAGACTTAAATCGGTTCAAAAAAGTAAAGGGACTTTTGTCAAGCGATTTAGATTGTCAGAAGTAGCATCACTAACCTTTTATTTAATATCTCACAAATATAGAGATTCTGTGTGAAGTGAAAGAAAACGAATTGAATAAATCTATGAGAGGCAGATTAAAAATGAATTATTAATTCATAACCAAGTACTTAGCATCCAAATGAACAAAGTCAAAACATTTCACAACTAAACTGAACAGAATTGAATATAACTGAATGAAAAAAAAAAAATACATCATCATCCAAATGTCAATGTTTGCGTAATCGTTTAACTGTTGTCAAATGAAATATTTATTATGTGCTTTCACAAACATTCATACATTTTCACCTACAATCTCTTTTTTTTTTTTTTTTGCTATGACAAACCAAAAAAAACAAAAAAAATACTAATATTAAAAGAGTACGAAATCTGAAAGGTTGAGCTTTTCTTATTTATTCATTGATTTAACTTTAGCTGTTTTTATTTCTTTCCACAATAAATAAAAGAATAAAGGAAAAAATGTTTAACTTGTTCATTTTCATTTTTATTTTCACAACTTTTTTCTTTTTGTAATGCTCTTTTGCTTTTTTCATACTTTCAAATAAACTTTCAATGGTGGCAAATTGGAAAAAGGAGAATGCAAGTGAAATGAAAAAAAAACCAAAAACAAAAACAAAAACAAAAAAGCTTTCATAAACTTTACGCTCAACAATAAATGTGAACACGTTTCTTTTGTTAAATGTCTGATGCATATTTCTGTAATAATCATGCATCTAGCGTATGATTAATTACTTTAATGCCAGATAATCTCATTTTGCTTAACCACTTTTTTCTCATTTTAAAGTAGGCACTTTTTTCTATTTCTGTGTTTCCTCTGATAAAGAGCTTCTTGCTTTAAATCTCAGAAAAGGTCTTAAATAAAACGATTTGAGAAGGAAATGCGTTACTTTTCATTTCAAAATTAAACTTCAAAAAAAAAGGGGGAATACATCGATTTTCAAATCAATTTGAAGTATTTTTTTATGTAATAAGCTACTAATTTGAATTTAATAACGTATTAGATGGGCCACCATTGCAGAAACGATTTGATTTTATACATTTTAAAAATGATTCGACTTTGAGCTGTAAAGCATCTCAAAATAACTGAAAAATTTCAAAACATACTTTGTCAATAAACATTAGACAGAGGGACCTACAAATTTTCATTAAAAAAAATGACTCCATCTCAGATTTTTTGATACTCATCAGTATATCAAAAGAACAGAGTGTAGTGAGTGTTTTATATGCATGCGTTGATAGTCACGTCACACAGGGTGTATGCTAACATCATGACTAGCTTCTAATTTAAAGCCTATATCGCATGACTTAATCTTAATTACTCCCCGGCTTAGATTAGCTTAGCCTAATAAGCATACCCAGCTAGCCATTTTATTCGGGAAATGGCAACCTGCACGACAAGCATATATAAGTTTGAATTAGGGACGCCCGTGATGTGGGCACCACAGCCTCCACGAAGCCAATCTCAATATCACCACAATGGGCATATGGTGGTACCAAATTAAATCTTTGGATCATGATGCACCTTGATGGCCGGCATCACCAATGACCATCTCATGAGCCACTCCCAGTTGAGCAGTGCTTCTCGGTACTGGTTGCCCCCAAAAGAACAGATAAAGATTAACAAGCTCTATCACAATTATTATACCAACCAAAAAAAAAAAAATATATATTAAATATTTTATGTATTTTACTTGATTTTCGCTGTTTCTTATTTTTTTGGCTTTTGTGTAGAAATTCTTTCATAATCGTTTCTAATAATTTTCAAACAATGTTATCTTAACAAAATACGTGATTTCTTTACTTAGTTAATTTACTTAATAAAATATTTTTTGACTTTGTAATTCTTTCTATTTGCTTTTACGTTTTTCTTGTATAATAAAATGTAAGTAATTTATTCAGTTTATCACAAATTCGTTTTTTCTTGGCATATTGTTCTTATCTTTTGGCTAACAGATTTGTCCATTTTGATTAAACCAAAAATATGAAAAAAGGAAAAAAAAAGTACAAAGACAAATTTAATATGAATGTAAATATTTTGAAATGGCCAAACTGGTAATTTATTTAGTTATTGATGTCACTGATAAGAAATTAATCTTAATCTACTGATTATTTACTGCTTCTTCAGTCTTAGGCATTCGGAGTAATAGAAAGTAATTTTCTTATAAAAGAAATGAATGACGAAGAACGTAAGTTCTTCAGGGATCTTAAAAAATGTAGTTTCGCTGTTTGAAGTTTGCCTTCTTCAATTTTAATTTCAAAGTGACTTTCAAAGTGACCTTTCAAAATAAACTTAAATTTCTTTTAATTTTTTGGGAACATCGATTAATCTCTTTTCTCACTTAAAGCCTGATTTTCAGTTATTTATGAATGCAAAAGCCAAATATGTCGAAAATGCTATGGCCGCCTTTTTTTTTTTTTTTTTTTTTTTTTTGTTTCAAAAAATACCAAATAAATTTTATAATCGCCAAAAGTCGATAAAAATCGACAAAACGTTTTTACAAAGGGTTCTTAATATATCAACTGAAAAAATTATAAATATTTATATTGAGGCATTTAAATTGCTGCATTTGTCTGTCAAAATTTGCATTTATGGTTCAAATGATCTACCAAGCCAAGTTGATAGTTGGATAATCTTCCAGTTTATTACTATTAATTACATTTCAAGATTAATACAGTATTGGAATAATGAAATATTGGAAAACAATTAATAAGAATCGTGTGAACATTTTTTGTAATAAATAATCTGAAAACAATTTACGTTAGAACAACTTTTCTCGATATCTCATTTAACTCAATTACTTTTTTACGATATTTATTTGAAAAACTATATTTGAATTTTATTGTAAAAAAAAAAATATTTTTAATATTGTACAATAATTTGAGTACAATTTTATGAATTTTAATTCGGCTACCTCTTACAAACTTTCCTTTATTCTAACATCCTCCTTCTTTTCCTATTATCCAACATTTATTCTTATCTTTTGCTTTTTTTTTTTTTTTTTTTTTTTTTTTTTTTTTGAAAAATTCAAAGAAAGAGAAAATGTGCCATTTATGGAAGTGTATAATAAATATAATTTCTAAAATGGCAACTGCTCTACTGAAAGTAATAATGTACATTTTAATATGAATTGAATTTTAATATGAATTGAATAGAATTTCCCATATGGAGTTACGTTGTAGGCAAATTAAAAAAAAAAAAAAATTACTCATAGTTCTACTTTCATAATAGAATTGAAATGAAAAATTGAAGGCACGTCTAATATGTTAAAGTTTTTTCTCCCTTCTTTCTTCCCTTTTTTTTCGTTTTTTTTTTTTTTTTTTTTTTTTTTTGAATAAAATTTTATAAACTAATTTTTCTTTTGAATTTTTTTCTATGAATTTTCGCTTTTTTTTTTTTTTTTTTGCTTAATATTTTTCCAAGACCCAAATGTTTTACTATGATGATTATTTTTAAGGCAAAAAGTTGATAACAAGTTTAAGTTTAGAGAAATTATATGTGTGAATAAGGAAAACTAAAAAATCGGGAAACTATAAATTTATGCATCTCATGCTGGCTACAAAAAACACTATTATTAGACATTTTAGAGAGCAATTATAATTTTTCAATGAATTGTATAATTTATCAAACATATTTCAAGTAAATTATAATATGAAATTTATATTTTAAAATATAAAAAAATTAAGTTGTTCATTACATTACAAATTATACAATTTTATGAAAATTTTCATAAAGTCGTTTAATGTTTAATGATAATTTTAATTTTTCAATTAGAGTAAAGTCAGTCTTAGGAAAAGTACACTTCAAAGACAATTTCAATTTTATTGCTTTTACCAAAAGAAAAAGAAGAAGAAGAAACTTCAATTATATGAAGACTCATCATACACTTGGTAGCATCAGCATCAGCTGCAATATTTAATGTCCTTAGTTAACATTTTTAGATAAGACATTTAAATTTATTGACTTTTGTTATTAATTTTTTTCAACTTTATTTTCTTTTCCCTTTCAGTTAGTTAATCTAAGCGTTCAGCGATACTTTATACATAAAAAAATCATTAAAAATTGTTACTAAATTTTCTTAATTTTAAATGATTATCCTGCCATGTTTAGTCCAGTTTTTCTTCTATGTTTTATATAAAACTTTTAATATATTTTGTTAATTGATATTACTCTCATGGATGCCATTATATTTAATAGGCCTAAATAAAATGTTATCTGTTAGCAAAAAGTTGGCATATGTTTGTATTTAAAACACTTCAAATTGAAACTAAAAACAAAAATTTCCAACTATTTAAGGCAAAAGATTTCTCAACAATTGTTTTGCTTTTTCCTTTTTTCTTTTTTTTTTTTTTGATTTTTGATTTTTTGATTTTTTAACAAAAAAATTTTTAATTATTATTTAATAGCTAAAAATTTATATTTAATAAATATTGCAAAAAAAGTTATTTCATTTGAATTAAAAAAAATTTTTTTTCTTGCATTTTAAATTGTACAATAAATCTGATTTATAAGAAACTTAATTAATCTTAAATTAAATTTATGGTATTCATTTTAAAGTTTATTTAATTGGTAACTCATCAATTGAATCATGCAATTTTAATCTACATTTTTTAAGAAACCAACTTTTACTAAAATGTTTTTTGTTTTTTGTTTTTTGTTTTTTGTTTTCGTCTCTTAATTTTGTTGAAATACAATAAAATTACTTCGATGTATGCAAATTAATGTTGCACAAAGCAATTTTTGTCAATTATTTGAGAAATATTTTTCTTAAAAGAAAAAGTAACGTCCAACCTTTTGTTTATCCAAAGATTTGCCACGTTTTGGTAAAAGGATTTTTTTTTTATTTAAGTATAAAAATAAAGCACTATAATATTTCATTAAGTGCTGCATAAAGTACAACGTGTTTGCCATTTTTAGTGAAAGCAAAAGAGAAATGAAAAAACTACGTGTCCAATTGAATCAATTCACAATTCAAATTATTTCGATATGTAGCGTTTATGTAGCGTTTATGTAGCGTTTATGTAGCGATTGCTTAAAAGCATCACCAAAATTTTTTGTAACGGTTTCAGGAACGTATGATCATTATCAGACATTTGAAAATTTCTAAAAGTAAAAATTTTTAAAAAGTAAATATTAAATAATCATCCCAAAGTAACTATTCCTTAAGAAAACACCTCTAAGAATTACAACAATATCAAAATTTTCTGTAATTTGAATGAACCTCTTAAAATTGATAGTTTAAAATGTGTCTGTCTATTTGTCTGAGAATCAACGTATTTACCTCGTAAAGTCAAATGTTTATTGAAATATTAGAACAATAATAAAATAAAAATCTTTCAAAAAATGATTTAATTTGAAACGTTTCGATGGTATTTTTTTAAAGATATTTTAAATTTAAATTTTCAATAAAATAAATCGTGGAGTATGAAAAAATACTACAATAGAAGATTTCAAGATGGATTCATTTTATAAATCATTTTCTACATACAAATGTTTTTCTATTTTTCAAAATATGGACTTTTCTATAATCAATAAGTTATGATTTTAAGACACTTCCCCAAGAATTAAGAGAGTAAAATTAATGATAATTTCAATGAATGAAATTAAGAAGTTTTTTTTTGACAAAAATGAGACCCTTTTTAATCTAAAAAATTTCTTTTTAAATTTTGTCTTAAGTCTTCCTAACTTATTTGGATTAGTGAGCTTTTAATAATCAATTAAGAAAACGAGAGAAAAATTACAAACTACTTCTACAATTTAATCAATTTTTTTTTTTTTTGGTTTGAATTGTTTGATGGACTTTTATTTATATTTTTTTTTGTTGTAAGTTCTTATTGTTGTAATTTTTGGCTTGATTTTTTTAAAATATCCTTGCAGTGCCATAATAAGTATTCATGGCACGCAATTAATGTTACATTGATTTTCTTTGTGTATAAAGATTTGAATTTTTTTTCTATTCCCAAATATAAAGCAAAATCTAAAAACTAAATTTATACTTTCTTCTATCCTTTATTTCTTTAAATAAATAATTTTCATTAATTTTTCATATAAATAATCCATACAATTTTATATAGTTATCTACTTCTTAATGCCGTCTACAGATTTTTCAAAATTTCAAAATTCTGAAATACTACAAATTTCACATTTTTAAGTTATCCGTCTTCAAAAATGTTATTATTATTTTTAAATTTTAAATTTTTCATTGTTCTACCATAAAAAAATCCTATTTCAATTTTTTTCCATCTCTGTACTTGTTACTTCACTGAGATTTACAGGTTTACTACATTACATTTGTTATATTTGTTATATTTGTTATATTTTTTATATTTGTAGATTATTTCTACTTGTTGCCGAGAAACAACAAGTGTTGATATTATTGTTAATATTGTTATTATTATTGTTATCCTTGTTGTTAGTGCATCAAACATAAAGCCCCAGCACTTGACTCTTCTTGAGTATAAATGTTATTTTGTATAAATGTTGTTTTGTTTTGCTATTGGTTTTATTGTTGTTCTTATTGTTTTTATTATTATTTATTATTATTATTATTATTGCATGTTATTGCTTAATGCTTGATAGTTGATTAAGCCATTGTTTTAACATTAAACGGCGTCACATCATTGTACACTTTTTAGAAATTGAAGGCAGTAAAAGAAAATAAATTTTCTTTAAGTATCAAATCAAGAGATCAAAAAATAACACAAAAAAACCATTTTTTGTAAGCTCTTTCATGCTATTTCAAATTAAATACAATTCACAATAGAGGGTTTGATTTGTATCTAAAAGAAGTAGCCCATTGCAATAACTTTAAAGTGTGTGTTCGATTTACAAAAATTTAAATCTTTCACAGATAGCAAAATGATATATTTTTAAAATGTTGAGATGTAAAACGTAGAACTTACTTCGAATACTTCTCATATTATAATATTAAAAGTAAAATTCATTAATTAAGGATTTGGTCAAAATCAAATGAACAGTACGCATTAACTTGTAATAGTTTTTACAAGATACTTAAAAAGCATTAAATGGAAAAGGAAAGAATAATAGAAATGTAAGTTTAAGTCACCCTAAATTATCTATTGTTTGTGATATATTTATTAGATGTTCGGAATTTTTCCAGTTTGAAATATTTCGAGCATCTAATAAATATATCACAAATATTATTTATTATCTTAGATGATAATCTAAGGATGAAATCTAAGGTGTTTTTTTTAAAACAAAACTTTCAACTTCATTTGCTGTCGAAATATTTTAAAACCTTTTACCATTTTCAGGAAATGCCATGCAATTGCAATTTTTAAAAAGGGGGATCTAAATGGGGTCTATTTCATAAAACTTGAGCGCCCCTGAGTATAGACATATTTATCGTGAAGTCAATGCTTAAACGATGAGTCGTGTTATTGATAAACCTCTGATCCAATTATTTCACTCAGAGATTTACTTTCAATTTGGTATGCTTTAGATACTAATGGCAAATATGGACGGTATATTCTATATTCAAATACCTTAATGTTTGCTCCTTATAAATTAAAGACAAGAATTATTAAAAAAAAAAAAACTATACAACACTTACAACTAAAATTCGTTATATGTAAATATGGACTTAGATGCTTTTCACTAGGAGATACAACTAAATTAAAAGAATCTGTTGAATTCTACTCTCGTTTTTTGAGATAACTCGCCCTAATGATTTCTCAAATAATTTATCAGTGGATGTAAACGAGTTTAAGAACTTATATTTTAAGTGAATAAAATTAAGTTAAGAATCACTGCTTTTTTCGCTTAGCTAATGAATCCCATATTTGATGAAGTTTCAAACTCATACCTTATACCATCTTAATATACACAAATATAATAATACATTAAGCATTAAAATTTTGTATTAAAACTAAAAAAAATACATTAAAATAAAATAATATTTATCAAGATTTTAAGTATAATATTAAGCTAAATATGCAAAACCAACACATTTCTAAGAGATGATTTTGCGTTTTGACAATGCTCAAAAACAACAGCGACAAAGACAGCGACAGCAATAAAAGCAATAATAATAACATTCAGTTAAAAAAGAAGCAAAAGTATAATAAAAATAACACGTCAACAGCTGAAAACGATGAATCGACAATAGACTAAAAATTAAGAAATAAAGTGAAAATAAACCAATAAAAATAAATATTGTTTAATACAAATGGAATCAGATCAACCAAAACAGTAGTAGCACACTTGCAATATCATGCCAGCCGAACGTTTAAACATACAAATTATCGGAGATTTTAAATCGTTATTCATTTCGTTATTCAATCGTATTTCATTTGTAATATTTTAATACTCTGCAACTCTCTCTCTGATAATTGTTGTTGGTGTTTTTATTGTAATAACAGTAGTGAACACAGAATAACCATAATGGAATATAAATACGTAATATTAATATATATATATATATATATATATATATATATATATATATATAGTATGTGTGTTTGTGTGTATAAGTGTGTGCTTTTTACTATAAAAGTATCGTAATGAAACAAAACAAATGCCAATGAAAGAGAAGAGGTAGGCAAAAATGTGTTGATGCCAGAGCTGTACAAGTCAACTTAAAAATGACTAAACCAATGATGGCAAACGGCATGCATTTCTACTCTTAAGCTCATCATTTAGATAAAAATCAGTTAGCTGATTTTGGCATATGAAAATGCATTGTAATTGGTATAGTTTCAAATTTGGCCATTTAACAAAGAATTTATAATCTGTATCAAAATTCTTATATAAAGCCATTGAAAGCAGGATTTCAATTATCTTGAAACATCCATTTATAAACATTCATTTCTAAGACATTTTGTTAAGCTTTTCATTTATTTTAAGTCATGTGCTTTAAGATTTTTTCTATAGGGGCCATATAATTTATTTTTAAAAATCATTGAAAAATGATGGCCTCAAAATTTGTCTAATGAAATGCGAAATTTTGTAAATGAAATTTATTTAATAACATTTTTATTAAAATTTCAGACATTAGAAAAAAAAGAAAGTACTTTGAAAGTGCCAAATAATTTTTAAAATTTTTTGTATATTTGTATCTGAATGACGGACGTATCTCAGAAATAAGTTGGCCTCTCTTTTCTTGCGTTGTATAACTCTGTTCTACTTTTATACACTTTCTATTACAATTGATTGGCATTTTTAGCTTATACTCAACTACAGATTTGAAGGCTATTGTTTCCTCAATGTAACACAGCATTTACTCCATGTATAAATACTGTAGAACATAATAAGAGTATTGGAATCAATTGAAGCCAAGTGATACATTTAAAAGAAGTCATTGTACTAATTCTACGTACATTTTATCAGACATTAATCTGTTATTTATTTATTTTTGTATTATTTTTATATCCTTAGAATTATTTATACTTGCGGTTTTTGTTTGCCTTCTTCTCTAACTTTATTTATTAGTTTGCCCCTTTAACAATGTAAAATTGTTTCAATTGCAATTTTATATTATTTAAATCTTTGAAAGAATTTGTTTTTAATTTTTCGTTATTTTTTTTTTTTACTTCATCTTTTGCTACTTAAGTTTTTATTACAATGGAACCACCAAACTTTTCTTGTTGTCTTATAATTTCATTTTCTGTTACCACCCATATTTTAGTAATTAATAATTTTTTGCTCTTTGAATAAAGTGAGAGAGAGTGTGATAGAGAGTGAGGGTGAGAGGCGGGGTGGGGGGGGGGGGGGGGGGGTTTATGTAGCAAGAAAAGACTTGTGTCTTTCCGTTTTCCTTAATTATATTGTATATCGATAGTAAAGTTTTTCTTTTACACTTTCATTTCCTTCTCAACTTACACTTACACAAATTTTATTTTAGCATCTTTAGGTAAAAGTGTTACATGCAATTAAATTACTATATGTATGAGCGTATGTCTCCAAGCAACTAAAGTTAACTTTCTTTTATAAAAATATTATAAATATTGGTGCGATTGTCGAACAAGGACGCTCCCATTCCATACATACGGAAAGTTATAGGTAAAAATCATTTTGCACACTTAAAAGGAAAACTATTTTAATGGAAATGGTCAAATATAAATATTATGGATAGGATCAAATTCGAGAGCTATCTAAGCATACCTTTATTTCTATCTCTATCAATTTTTGTAATTCAAAAAATTACGGAAAGTGCTTTAATTGTTGAAATTATTGCTTCAAATTTAAATCACATAAAAACCTTGAAAATTTTTTGTAAGCAAATTAAAAATGATTTAAATTGTTTAAGGGACACTCCCCACATTGCATTCCAAATCGAGAATACTTGCATTTTTCAAAATAGAAATATGAGATATTTGAATTTTATATGAAAAAATTGTGCATTATAAAAAGTTAAATATTCCTACAATATTCAAAAGTACTTTAGCTGACCCTTAAATTCAGCATATCAAGCAACTTGTCTATCCCCACTTAAAAAAAAAATTAAACTTTTACTAATTCATTTTCTTTATTTCTATACTAATATAAGACACGCCCATCTAATTTAATAAGATACAAATGGAAAGTACTTAATAATTTTTCTTAGCCAAATATGACTCTTTTTAACTTGGCCCTTTGGCAGAAAGGTCTTTCATTCCCTTGTTTTGCAGATCTTCTTCACACACACACACACACATACACACACAAACAACAAAATACATAAAGGCGAATGTATATTTAATACTTTTACTAGCAAATCATCTCAATTAAGAAAGAATTTTTATTGTCGAAATATTTTACTTAATGACAAAAAAATTTATTACTTTATTGTCTGTTCTAACTCTTCTTGTTGCACTTGTAATTGTAATTGGTTATATTAAACAAAAAAAAAAAAACAACAACAACAACAACAACAACAACAAAAATAATAACCAAACACTAACTGCGCGCTAACGTACGAAATGAAATGTATTGAATTGAATTGAATTGAATTGAATGGAATTTTTGTGTTGTTCCAATTAGTGTGGCAGCACTTAATAGTATTAGTTTTATATTTTATGTTATATTTCATAGAAATCATATAATGTCTTAATATTTATTGTTCCATATTTTAATTCAAAGTAAATACAATTTAATGAATAAAATTGTTCTTTACTTTCATTTTGGTTTTATTCAAAGCGTTACAAAACGAAATTTATGCAACATAATAATAACAATAATAATAAGAAAAAACATGAGCCTTTATAAAATTTATGATCATTTATTTGTGGCAAAGCATCTTTAAAAATATGTTAATCATAATCAAAAAAAACTTAAAATTTCATCAATCAACTCATGCAAAATTTCATTAAAAATATTTTTAATGGTATATATCGAGAAATATTTAAAGTTGATAAAATTTTACGTATCATTGGAACAATTTCAATTAAAATATTTTTATATTGTTAAAACTCAAAATATTTAAATGTTGTTGTATTAATTTAATATCTAAACGACAATATATTAATTTGTAAAAATATTTTTAATTTTATAGAAATCATAAAGTAAATTCTTTAATTCGTTTTAAAGTGATAAAATTTTTATCAAATCGAAGGCACAATTTCATTAAAAAATATTTTTATATCTATATATCGAAGAAACTATTTTAAAGTGTATACAAATTTTATCTAAATCGAAGGCACAATTTCATTAAAAAATATTTTTATATTCTAATATCGAAGAAACTATTTAAAGTGATACAAATTTTATCTAAATCGAAGGCACAATTTCATTAAAAAATATTTTTATATTCTAATATCGAAGAAACTATTTTAAAGTGTATAAAATTTTATCAAATCGAAGGCACAATTTCATTAAAAAATATTTTTATATTCTATATAATAAGAAACTATTTAAAGTGTATACAAATTTTATCTAAATCGAAGGCACAATTTCATTAAAAAATATTTTTATATTCTAGATATCGAAGAAACTTCTTTAAAGTGTATAAAATTTTATCCAAATCGAAGGCACAATTTCTTTAAAAAATATTTTTATATTCTATATATCGAAGAAACTATTTTAAAGTGTATACAAATTTTATCTAAATCGAAGGCACAATTTCATTAAAAATATTTTTATATTCTATATATCGAAGAAACTACTTTAAAGTGGATGCAAATTTTATCTAAATCGAAGGCACAATTTCATTAAAAAATATTTTTATATTCTATATATCGAAGAAACTATTTTAAAGTGTATACAAATTTTATCTAAATCGAAGGCACAATTTCATTAAAAAATATTTTTATATTCTAATATCGAAGAAACTATTTTAAAGTGTATACAAATTTTATCTAAATCGAAGGCACAATTTCATTAAAAAATATTTTTATATTCTATATATCGAAGAAACATTTTAAAGTGTATACAAATTTTATCTAAATCGAAGGCACAATTTCATTAAAAAATATTTTTATTTTATATATCGAAGAAACTACTTTAAAGTGTATACAAATTTTATCTAAATCGAAGGCACAATTTCATTAAAAAATATTTTTATATTCTATATATCGAAGAAACTACTTTAAAGTGTATACAAATTTTATCTAAATCGAAGGCACAATTTCATTAAAAAATATTTTTATATTCTATATATCGAAGAAACTATTTTAAAGTGTATAAAATTTTATCTAAATCGAAGGCACAATTTCATTAAAAAATATTTTTATATTCTATATATCGAAGAAACTACTTTAAAGTGTATAAAATTTTATCTAAATCGAAGGCACAACTTCATTAAAAAATATTTTTATATTCTATATATCGAAGAAACTATTTTAAAGTGTATAAAATTTTATCTAAATCGAAGGCACAATTTCATTAAAAAATATTTTTATATTCTATATATCGAAGAAACTATTTAAAGTGTATACAAATTTTATCTAAATCGAAGGCACAATTTCATTAAAAATATTTTTATATTCTATATATCGAAGAAACTATTTAAAGTGTGATAGCAAATTTTATCTAAATCGAAGGCACAATTTCATTAAAAAATATTTTTATATTCTAGATATCGAAGAAACTATTTTAAAGTGTATACAAATTTTATCTAAATCGAAGGCACAATTTCATTAAAAAATATTTTTATATTCTATATATCGAAGAAACTATTTTAAAGTGTATACAAATTTTATCTAAATCGAAGGCACAATTTCATTAAAAAATATTTTTATATTTAATATCGAAGAAACTACTTTAAAGTGTATACAAATTTTATCTAAATCGAAGGCACAATTTCATTAAAAAATATTTTTATATTCTATATATCGAAGAAACTACTTTAAAGTGGATGCAAATTTTATCTAAATCGAAGGCACAATTTCATTAAAAAATATTTTTATATTCTATATATCGAAGAAACTACTTTAAAGTGATACAAATTTTATCTAAATCGAAGGCACAATTTCATTAAAAAATATTTTTATATTCTATATATCGAAGAAACTACTTTAAAGTGTATACAAATTTTATCTAAATCGAAGGCACAATTTCATTAAAAAATATTTTTATATTCTAGATATCGAAGAAACTATTTTAAAGTGTATACAAATTTTATCTAAATCGAAGGCACAATTTCATTAAAAAATATTTTTATATTCTAATATCGAAGAAACTACTTTAAAGTGGATGCAAATTTTATCTAAATCGAAGGCACAATTTCATTAAAAAATATTTTTATATTCTAGATATCGAAGAAACTATTTTAAAGTGTATACAAATTTTATCTAAATCGAAGGCACAATTTCATTAAAAAATATTTTTATATTCTAGATATCGAAGAAACTATTTAAAGTGTATACAAATTTTATCTAAATCGAAGGCACAATTTCATTAAAAAATATTTTTATATTCTAGATATCGAAGAAACTACTTTAAAGTGTATAAAATTTTATCTAAATCGAAGGCACAATTTCATTAAAAAATATTTTTATATTCTATATATCGAAGAAACTATTTTAAAGTGTATACAAATTTTATCTAAATCGAAGGCACAATTTCATTAAAAAATATTTTTATATTCTAATATCGAAGAAACTACTTTAAAGTGGATGCAAATTTTATCTAAATCGAAGGCACAATTTCATTAAAAAATATTTTTATATTCTATATATCGAAGAAACTATTTTAAAGTGTATACAAATTTTATCTAAATCGAAGGCACAATTTCATTAAAAAATATTTTTATATTCTAGATATCGAAGAAACTATTTTAAAGTGTATACAAATTTTATCTAAATCGAAGGCACAATTTCATTAAAAAATATTTTTATATTCTAATATAAAAAGAAACTATTTTAAAGTGTATACAAATTTTATCTAAATCGAAGGCACAATTTCATTAAAAAATATTTTTATATTCTAATATCGAAGAAACTATTTAAAGTGTATCAAATTTTATCTAAATCGAAGGCACAATTTCATTAAAAAATATTTTTATATTCTAGATATCGAAGAAACTATTTTAAAGTGTATACAAATTTTATCTAAATCGAAGGCACAATTTCATTAAAAAATATTTTTATAATCTAGCATTCTGGTACCTCAAGCAAAATGGAGATGTATATGTTTTCATTGTGTAGATGAGTCATTCCATCCTTCAAAATCTTACACGAAATTAGCAGTCCATTATGGGGCCTGCTTAGCTCATTACTATCTCATCTTTTCATTGTCAGATAAAGGATGAGGATGCATTATCTTTAGTATGATTGGAACATGTCCGCATCGTGTATCACGTTTCTAGTTAATACTCAATACATGAACACACATATTTTAATATCCCCATTTTTTTATTATTATTATTATTATTATAATTATGATTAGTTGCTTTTTATTTATTTTTACTTTTGTTGTAATTATTGTTGTTATAACAAACAATATTTTGTATCAGAAACATGTGCTGTATTTAATTGACCTCCATAACGAATGATTAATGGGAATTTTCTTTTGTTCATGCATTTAGATAACAATTATTTTGCATTATATTTTATCAAAATTTTTTTTATTAAAATTTAAATGATTATTAAAAATTTTCTTCACTTCAATTGACTTAACAGCGCCATTTAATAATTGCTCTTTTTCAAAATCATGAAAGAAATTTATCCCATGATTTTGATTTTCATTTAATATCATACATAAGTACAATAAATTTTCTTAGTTTAAGAGTATTAAAACTCATTATAAATGGCCGGCATGAAATTCAATTTAAAAGGAATTTAAATTTTATTTTAAGCCATATCCATCCATCTACTACCATCCCAAAATCTTATCAAGCTGCCTAAATCCCAAAAAAAATATATCAAGTTTTGTGTTAATTTTAATGATTTCTCATAAAGTTATGTACAATTGAATTTATTGCACTTTTTAACATATTTAAATATTTTTTGAATTATTTAGATATTTTAATTTTATAAACTGAGAACCAACTAAAGATTGCTCCCTCATCTCATTATTTTAGAACACGATTATGATTATGGCTTCACATAATTCAAAAAAAAAATTTCGCTAATTAGAATTGGAATTGTTTAAATTTAAAATTTCGCTGGTTAGTTAGAGGTTTTCTAAAATTCATTGTTATAAATTTACTTCTCGCTAAACTTAAATATGTAAAATTAGATAAATATGAAATTAAAGCACGTACTTTTTTAACAGTGTGCTGTATTAGCTATATAAAGCCTAAATTACTAGACCATTTTAAAAATTTTCTTATTTGATTAATACAAAAATATGTAAAAAAAAAAATACATATATATCCTTTTGCTTCTCTTTTTATAATTTTATGGCTAATAATAATTGACTAATAAAATAATGTTTATACTTTTATTTATTTATATATGTATAAAATTAAAAAAATTTGTAAAATACCAAACAACAACAAATTTATGAAAATTAAAAATCTAGCTCTGATTGTTTCATTCATTTTGCTTCAATTTTTTTTTTTTCTACACCTGCCAACTTTTCGTTTACACTTACAATCATTAGAGTTTCATATCTTTTTGTTTATTTACTGCATTGAGCAACTGCACTAAATAACATTGTGTACATTTCCTGTACTTAATTAAATGTCATATGTATGCCCATATGTATGTTTCATAAAAATATTGGAACATTTGAAGTGTGAACTGTCCAAAAGAGCAGTTTACATTCATCGTTTCGTTTCCATTTGCTATGTAGAAATTTCTTAATATTTTCATTTAGTATCACTCTCAAGCCATGTCATTTCTAATGCCAACTGAAAAGCTCAAGTCCAACTGGATATTTTCAAGATCACATAAAATTTTACAGCACTATGCATGTGTGAAAATAAATTGCAAAATGTAGATGAAATTCTGAAAATTTTTTTATTCACCTTTTTATAATAAAATGGTCTGTATTTTCAATTTCAAATTCATTTAAAAATGTAAATAATTGTAAATAATTTATAAAATCTTTTTCAAATTTTAAAAACATATTTAATTTAACTTAAGATTATAAATACGCTCAACAAATTAAACAATTATTTAAAAATTAACTTAATTTGAAAGAAAGTTGAAAGTTCATAAAATTTTGAAATGACTTTTTTTTTGTAGCAGTAATTAATTTATTGGTTCATTTATTTTTTTTCTTTTTGTATGATTTTAAATAGATTACAGAAAAATGAATAACAATTAAAAGATAGTTATATATTTCTATTGGTCTTAAATAATCTGGAAATTTCAGCAATCTCATTCGCCTTATTCAATACTTTACTTTAACAATCAGTTATTCATTCACATCAATTGTTAATATTGAAGAAAATTATTAATAATTCAATTTTACAAAAGAAAATTTTCAATCCATCTTTACATCTTATGAAAGTCTTATTTTTTTCATCTTATAACTAAACTCTTAACGAGTTACTCAATTTCTATTACTATTATTTTTTACTTTACATTTTACTTTTACACTTTACACTACTTGTGGTAAAAAAAAAGTACAGTTACTCAATTTCTATTACTATTATTTTTTACTTTACACTTTACTTTTACACTTTACACTACTTGTGGTAAAAAAAAACAGTACAGTTACTCAATTTCTATTACTATTATTTTTTACTTTACACTTTACTTTTACACTTTACACTACTTGTGGTAAAAAAAAAAGTACAGTTACTCAATTTCTATTACTATTATTTTTTACTTTACACTTTATTTTACACTTTACACTACTTGTGGTAAAAAAAAAGTACAGTTACTCAATTTCTATTACTATTATTTTTTACTTTACACTTTATTTTACACTTTACACTACTTGTGGTAAAAAAAAACAGTACAGTTACTCAATTTCTATTACTATTATTTTTTACTTTACACTTTACTTTTACACTTTACACTACTTGTGGTAAAAAAAAAAGTACAGTTACTCAATTTCTATTACTATTATTTTTTACTTTACACTTTATTTTTACACTTTACACTACTTGTGGTAAAAAAAAAGTACAGTTACTCAATTTCTATTACTATTATTTTTTACTTTACACTTTACTTTTTACACTTTACACTACTTGTGGTAAAAAAAAACAGTACAGTTACTCAATTTCTATTACTATTATTTTTTACTTTACACTTTATTTTTACACTTTACACTACTTGTGGTAAAAAAAAACAGTACAGTTACTCAATTTCTATTACTATTATTTTTTACTTTACACTTTACTTTTACACTTTACACTACTTGTGGTAAAAAAAAAAGTACAGTTACTCAATTTCTATTACTATTATTTTTTACTTTACACTTTATTTTTACACTTTACACTACTTGTGGTAAAAAAAAACAGTACAGTTACTCAATTTCTATTACTATTATTTTTTACTTTACACTTTATTTTAACTTTAACTACTTTTTGTGTTAAAAAAAAAGTACAGTTAACTAATTTCTATTACAATATTTTTACTTTAACAACTTTATTTTTAACTTTAACACTACTTGTGTAAGAAAAAAAGTACAGTTACTCAAATTCTTATTATATTATTTTTTAACTTACACTTTAAATTTTTAAACTTTACACTACTTGTGGTTAAAAAAAACATAACAGTGTTACTCAATTTCTATTACTATTATTTTTTTACTTTAATTTATTTTACACTTTACACTACTATGTGGTAAAAAAAAAAGTACAGTTACTCAATTTTATACTATTATTTTTACTTTACACATACTATTACCACTTAACACTACTGTGGTAAAAAAAAAAAAGTACAGTTACTCAATTTCTATTATATTATTTTTACTTTAACTTTATTTTACATTACACTAATGTGTAAGAAAAAAAAGACAGTTACTCAATTTCTATTACTATTATTTTACTTTACACTTTACATTTACACTTTATCACTAATTGTGTAAAAAAAAAACAGTACAGTATCAATTTCTATACAATTATTTTTAACTTTACTTTATTTTACACTTTAACTACTTGTGTAAAAAAAAAAAGTACAGTTACTCAATTTCTATTACTATTATTTTTTACTTTACATATTTTACACTTACACTACTTGTGGTAAAGAAAAAATACAGTTAAAATTAATTAGTAACAATTATTTTTTCTTACACTTTACTTTTACACTTTACACTATTTTGGTAAGAAAAAAAGTAACATTTACTCAATTTTATTACTAATTATTTTTTATTTAACACTTACTTTTACACTTTACACTACTTGTGATAAAAAAAAAACAGTAAGTTACTCAATTTCTTATTAAAAATAATTTTTTACTTTATCATTTTCTTTTTACACTTTTAACTTACTTGAAGTCAAAAAAAAAGTACAGTTACTCAATTTTAGGCTATTATTTTTTACTTTACACTTTATTTTTACACTTTACACTACTTGTGGTAAAAAAAAACAGTACAGTTACTCAATTTCTATTACTATTATTTTTTACTTTACACTTTATTTTTACACTTTACACTACTTGTGGTAAAAAAAAACAGTACAGTTACTCAATTTCTATTACTATTATTTTTTACTTTACACTTTACTTTTACACTTTACACTACTTGTGGTAAAAAAAAAAGTACAGTTACTCAATTTCTATTACTATTATTTTTTACTTTACACTTTATTTTTACACTTTACACTACTTGTGGTAAGAAAAAAAGTACAGTTACTCAATTTCTATTACTATTATTTTTTACTTTACACTTTACTTTTACACTTTACACTACTTGTGGTAAAAAAAAACAGTACAGTTACTCAATTTCTATTACTATTATTTTTTACTTTACACTTTATTTTTACACTTTACACTACTTGTGGTAAAAAAAAACAGTACAGTTACTCAATTTCTATTACTATTATTTTTTACTTTACACTTTATTTTTACACTTTACACTACTTGTGGTAAGAAAAACAGTACAGTTACTCAATTTCTATTACTATTATTTTTTATTTTACACTTTACTTTTACACTTTACACTACTTGTGGTAAAAAAAAACAGTACAGTTACTCAATTTCTATTACTATTATTTTTTACTTTACACTTTATTTTTACACTTTACACTACTTGTGGTAAAAAAAAAAGTACAGTTACTCAATTTCTATTACTATTATTTTTTACTTTACACTTTACTTTTACACTTTACACTACTTGTGGTAAAAAAAAAACAGTACAGTTACTCAATTTCTATTACTATTATTTTTTACTTTACACTTTATTTTTACACTTTACACTACTTGTGGTAAAAAAAAACAGTACAGTTACTCAATTTCTATTACTATTATTTTTTATTTTACACTTTACTTTTACACTTTACACTACTTGTGGTAAAAAAAAAACAGTACAGTTACTCAATTTCTATTACTATTATTTTTTACTTTACACTTTACTTTTACACTTTACACTACTTGTGGTAAAAAAAAAAGTACAGTTACTCAATTTCTATTACTATTATTTTTTACTTTACACTTTATTTTTACACTTTACACTACTTGTGGTAAAAAAAAAAGTACAGTTACTCAATTTCTATTACTATTATTTTTTTACTTTACACTTTATTTTTACACTTTACACTACTTGTGGTAAGAAAAAAAGTACAGTTACTCAATTTCTATTACTATTATTTTTTACTTTACACTTTACTTTTACACTTTACACTACTTGTGGTAAAAAAAAAAGTACAGTTACTCAATTTCTATTACTATTATTTTTTTTTCTTTACACTTTACTTTTACACTTTACACTACTTGTGGTAAAAAAAAAGTACAGTTACTCAATTTCTATTACTATTATTTTTACTTTACACTTTATTTTTACACTTTACACTACTTGTGGTAAAAAAAACAGTACAGTTACTCAATTTCTATTACTATTAATTTTTTACTTTACACTTTATTTTTACACTTTACACTACTTGTGGTAAAAAAAAAAAGTACAGTTACTCAATTTCTATTACTATTATTTTTTACTTTACACTTTACTTTACACTTTACACTACTTGTGGTAAAAAAAAAGTACAGTTACTCAATTTCTATTACTATTATTTTTTACTTTACACTTTATTTTTACACTTTACACTACTTGTGGTAAAAAAAAACAGTACAGTTAACTCAATTTCTATTACTATTATTTTTTACTTTACACTTTATTTTTACACTTTACACTACTTGTGGTAAAAAAAAACAGTACAGTTACTCAATTTCTATTACTATTATTTTTTACTTTACACTTTACTTTTACACTTTACACTACTTGTGGTAAAAAAAAAGTACAGTTACTCAATTTCTATTACTATTATTTTTTACTTTACACTTTATTTTTACACTTTACACTACTTGTGGTAAGAAAAAAAGTACAGTTACTCAATTTCTATTACTATTATTTTTTACTTTACACTTTACTTTTACACTTTACACTACTTGTGGTAAAAAAAAAACAGTACAGTTACTCAATTTCTATTACTATTATTTTTTACTTTACACTTTATTTTTACACTTTACACTACTTGTGGTCCCTTGCAAAAGCAAAAGCTAAAGCAAAATCTGAGGCAGGTCTAACAATTTACGATATTTATAAATCGAGCGCTATGAATTTAAGCGTTTTTATTATTATTTTTTTTTTTTTTTTTTGGTTTATTCTTATTGATTATCATTGCATAAAATAAATAAGTGACTATGGCAAAATATATAACAAGTGAAATTATCATTGAAATTGCTAGAAGAGAAAACAAGAAACAATACGAACAACAGAAAAAAACTGTGCCAGTGACACGTACACAAAAAATAGCGAATATAAGAAACTTTTTATATAAATCTAATAATAATAATAATAATAATAATAATACTTGAAAATTAGTTAAGAGAGAAACAGAATGGAATGAAAATGAAGAAAATGAAGAAAATGAAGAAATTGAAAGAAATTATAACAAGAAACAATAATACAAAGGCACTTATAATAAAGAGGCAATAAAATAAATAAAATCAAATAAAATCAAATAAAATTAAATAAAGCAACAACAACAAATATAATGCTAATACCAATAATAATCAAATGGAAACCAAATAATTTGATAGAAACTTTTTTTATGTATATATTTGAATTGGGCTTAAAAAATATTTTGCTTGATGAAAAACATGAAAAACAACGTTTCATATTTATTTTTATAATTTATACATCAATATTTTAAATTAAGAAATATTATTACATTTAAATTGTGAATTAAAGGAAACAAATATTATTTTCTAAAAAAAAAACTATTACACACTATTTTTAAGACTAATTTAAAGTCAACATTTTTCATTATTACTTAATAATTTTTTTTTTTTTTTTAATAAATTATTGGCACAATTATTGAGACTACTCTATTTGATAAGAATTTTAAGAAATATAAGAAATTAGTGCAATGAAATTTTATTGAAAAGAAAAATTTTTTATGCTGGTCTTTTCTTTAATTATTTGATAATTCTTGAAGTTCAAAAAAATAGATGTGCCAATTTTAGGTAAAATTAAATATAATTATTTCATATCACACTGTAACAGAAATTAAAAGTTAATTGAATTTAAATTACAAATTATATGATTTTGAATTACTTAGCAAAAAGCAATCAATTAAATTATTCAAAAAAAAATTTATATAAATTTCTTTTTTTTTATATTAATAGAGGAATGACTTTCATCTTGATTGTTTATAAATAATTTCATTTTAAAAATATTAAAGATTCTTTTTCTTCATAAGATTTTATGCATAACCATGTGAATGGTAAAATATTTCGCATGAACTTATTTCAGAAAATAAATATACCAATTTGTTATACATTTACATTGGATCGATTTATAAAAATACAAATACATTGAAAAATTTGTATAGCTTTCAATAAATGAATGAGGTGCATCTAACGATTTGCCACGCCTACTACATTTAAACAACACTTTGTTGCTTAGCATGAATTTATATGTTTTAATTAAAATGATCAAGAACCATTTAAAAGAACAGTTATAGTGATAAATTGATAAAAACGTAGATGCCAGACTTTAAACCTTAAAAACAGCAGAATGAATGTAAAATGAATGCAGAATGCAAAAGAGATGAAAAACGATGATTTATAAATAGAAAAGCGGCAGCCAACATTTCAACAAAAAAAAAAAACAAAAAAAAAAACAAAACAAAAAAAAAGATATAGAAAAGTAAAAGAACAAGAAAAATATTTAAATGGTATACTTGTCATTTGCAGTAAATGGCATCAAGTTAAGAAGTAAGAAAAATGAAGGAAACGAAATAGTCAGAAGCAGAGAAGTAAAAGAAATAAAAGAAGTAAAAGAAGAAGCAAATAAAAACCTGAACAATGTGTTCTGTTGTAGAGAATATTGAAAAGAAAGGAAAAAGAAATTTTGAATTAGAGCAAAAGGCCAACGAAAAGTTAACTGAACATGAAATAACTTTCCAGCAAACGCGATATTAACTATTTTTTGTATTTGCCTCCATTTTTTTGTTTTTTGGTTTTTGTATTTTTGAATAGAACTTTGTGGTATATACAAAATGTATATCAAACTGTATGGAGATGCTCAAATGAATGGGCTTAGTGACCTACAAAAATGTCATCCAATGAAAATCAAAAATTTACAAAAAAAAAAATTACAACACATAAACCTATAAATCTTTGGTGCACTTCATAATTTCATAACATTTTAGAAATTTGTCTTTGGGCCTCAATTTTATGCCCTATCAAAAATGGTAAATTCGAAACTTGAACTTTAATGGAAAATTAAGCTATTAAAGTTAAGCAGCAATGATTTTATAAGCTCTATCGAGATGATGCAAAAAATGGAAAATTCTAAAGATTAAGAGATGTCATTTTGGAACTTGGAAATAGCAATTTAAAACCTGGGTACAATGATTGATACCTGGAAAAAAAGCATTAAAAAATTATTTTCAAAACAAGACAAAATTTCTTAGCACTGGATTGAAAGAAGATTTCAGAATCAGCAAATCTAGATACTGCTTGTAAATAAAAACTATTTACAATCTGATGTCAGATGGTTGCCAGACTTGTCAAAATGACAACTGAGAGTTTTAGAGAAAATTATGATGCATTTATTGAAATCGTTGGAAAATCCTCCTGGAAAAAAAATTAAGTGTCATTAAAGGGCCTTTATGATCAATATGTTTCTCAAACAAAGAGAAATCAAAGAGAAAATTATGATAAGTAAAACGCCGGCAATTGTACATTTTAACTGTGTCTGGATGATTTCGTTTGTAAATTAGTGGCTTTGTTTATGGTGATACGTGTATATGATTTCCATCGTTAGAGAAAAGTGGGAAAGTAAATTTCTCGCTATAGCGTCATACACAAAGTGGACACAAAAAAAAAAAGGAGGCAAAATTAACAAAAACCAAAGAAGTGTGTGTTGTTGTTGTTTCGTTTTTGTTTTTTTCGTTTTTCCAGGTATCTAACATTTAATTTCATTCATTCATTCATTCATTCATTGAATTTCTTGTACTTCCGCCAAAGCAACAACTAAACAATAAGAATAACAATACCAATAACAACAATAACAAACATTAGTAAAAGCTTTATAAAGACAATAAAAGCAACAACAACGTTGATATCATTAATAACACCGAGCTCTGAACTTTAAATGGAAAATCATGGATGAAAAAGCGAAAATGGAAGAAATTAAGGAAGGAGTAATGGAAATGGTGGAAGGAGAAAAAAAAAGAAGAACGAAAGCAAGAACTGACACTAAAAAGTAGAGAATAGAAAAACACGATTGCAAAATATCTCTATTTATAAAGTTTACATTCAACACGTTTATCTTCACGTTTTTTGTTCAATTTGAATTTTTATCGTTTACATAGTTCCACATTTTCTGCTCTTTAGACAATGCCACATACAGATAGATCCAGGCATTTGTTGTTGCATATTATAGTTGTTGAAAGCTGTTTGCTGTTGTTGTTGTTGTTGTTTGTTGGCCGTTGTTGTTGTTTGTTGGCCGTTGTTGTTGTTTGTTGGCCGTTGTTGTTGTTGTTGTTGTTGTTGTTGTTGTTGTTGTTCTTTTTATTGTTGATATTTTGCTTATTGTTTTGACAATTGTGTTATGTTGACTGTCCAGCGTGTTGTATTGTGATAAACAACACCAACAGCAATAAAAGCCACAAGCTATAAACGTCAACAATGTTAAAAAAAAGAAAAAAATATTTGTTGAAGTTAACAGAAAATTTCCAAATCTCTAATAATCACAAAAAAAAATTTTAAAAATTGCAATAATTTCAGAAAATTGCCACTAAATGTAATAATATTATTAAAAATTTCTAAAAATTCTTTTCTTCTTATTTCTCGTTGTTTTTTCCTTTTCTCTTTTAATGGCAACTTATTTTAAGAGCAGTCAATAGAAAAACATCATAAACAGTCTTTTAATTTTAAACCATTTTTGGCAACGCTTATTAATGAATGTTAGCCATACATCATTTTTAGCCCTCTTCGTTTCTTGTTCTCCTTCTTTGTTTTTTTTTTTTCCTTTTTTATATTTTAACACTTCCTTTTCATAATTTCAATGATTTCTCTTCTTGCAGTCATCCCATAATATTTTTTAAATACCCTCCATTAAACGGCCATGAGTTGCATAATAAATTCAGTATATTTGAATAGATTAATCGATATGATTTAGTGCAACCAGTTTAGATTTTAGGCCCATTTTAAAAATTGGTTTCCATTCGCATCAAAATCATCATCTAAAGCAATTTTATTGCTTTAGATGACGTGATGTTTGTTTATGTTCTTTAATTAAAACAAGTAACTAAAAAGTTTATCAAAGATCAAAAATTTGGAAAAATCGTTAGAATCGAATCTTATAAAAAAAAAAATGAAAAAAATCTTATATCAAGTCATTTCTGAATATTTTTTTGATAATACATACAAAATTTGTAGCAAATAAATGAAAATTTTTGAATATGGCAGCATGAGAAAGCTCATATAATGAAAAATGATAAGAAGTGTAAAGGACTATACAAAATTTAGATGATATCGTTGCTTTAGTTTTTACAAACTTTTATTCAATTTTTTGAAAATTCATTTGTTTTTCTTTTTTTTTTTTTATTATCTAATTAATGACTTTTCTTTAATTATATTAATTGATTGATTAATTGATGCAATGTGCAGTATTTAAAAGTCAGTTCAAATTTTATAAAATTTTTGTTCTTTTCATTTCTCTTTTTGCATTGAAAATTAATGTGCTCTTTTATAAAGACATTTGTGCATTTTGGATATAATCCAAATGTAACGAAATTATCTTCCAATAAGGCAAGTGTAGAGAGAGTGTGGAGAGAGTGTGGAGAGAGTGTAGAGAGAGTGTAGAGAGAATGTAGAGAGAGTGTGGAGGGAGAGAAGCAAATTTATTATAATTTGAATACACAGACACAAACACTGCTACCTGCATAAAAGCCATTCATTTAACTAAAAATTAAATTGAATTGAAGTGCTATAAAGAAAAAAAAAAAGAAAAGGCACACACAAAACTGAGAATGAAATTGTCAAAGAAACATCAGAGACAAAAAACAAAAAAAAAAGGCAAGTAAGAAATTTATATTTGGTTGTGGTCAAATCTGGGATACCCACCACCAATACACCATTATATTACGATTCAGAACTTTATTCAGTTTTTTAGGAATAAATTGGAGAAGTAAAAATACAAACATAAAAAAAATGAAAGTTTGGTTTCGATTTGCATGATTTTTGATTTTTTTCCTACTTATACGAATTTTCAACTTTCCATCTTTTGTAGTTAGCAGACCGTAAACAAAAAATTACCAAAATTTTATTTTAAAAAAAAATGAGGTATTTTCACTTTTTGTTGCCCTGTAGGCGTATCAATTGACCAATTTTGCTCATTTTTAATGCCAATTTGTGTGCGAAAAACTCCAATGAGTCTGCCAAATTTGAGCTCGATATTTAAAATTTTTGGAGAATGTTTACAACGAACAGACGGACAAACAGACAGACGGACGGACAGACAGACGTATAGAATTTGATGCTAATCAAGAATATCTATACTTTATAGAGTCTCTCAAAGCTTCTTTCTAGCCGTTACAAACATAATGATAAAGTAAGTATATCCACAATCTCTGGGTGGTGGGTATAAAAATAAAGGAAACGAGTAGAAATATTGAAATGAATGCATCGTAACAATTATTTTACAGCTAATGCTTAATCTTTAGTTCAAATTAAATGAGTTGTGAACGTTCAACTGAATGACTATTTCAATTACAAACAAAAAAAAAGACAAGAGATAAAATAATAAATATAAAAATATAGTCCTTAGTAATAATAATTGAATCAAAATGGCACAAATCAAAGGTTTGTAACGAATTTTTATAATAAAATCTACAGTGATTATAAAATGCTTTCTGTTCAGTTGTAGCTTTTAAGAATCTAAAGCGTTAGATATTCCTACAAAATACTTAAAGATAATTTAAAAATAAAAAAAAAAAGTAAAAAAAAAACTTTCAATTTGATCGTGTCATAACATTAGCAAATTATCAAAGTCGGCTTCAGTATTTCTCATTTTTGTCAAACTACTTTCTGCCATACAAATTCTTTTCAGGGATCATTCAAGTTTTCGAATAATTTCCTCAATCAAATTAAGTTGTGTTATTCTGTTTATAATGTTTAAATTTTTAATTTCTCTAATTCGATTTAAAGCGAATTTAGAAATATTTATGCCCCACTGAAGAGCATTTATTTAGTGGTAAGACGTGAAAGCTTAATCGCGTGACACCATAAAATACAGTTCGTGCGCTAAGATTAATAGTCACGCCTACATAGGACCCTTTAAAGCCCGTATTGCTTAATTTTGGGTAACTAAGTTCAAGGCCTTTTTAAAACTCCTATGTTTAGTTTGCTTAGCTCAGGTAGACTGGCCAGCTACTCATTTTATTGGAGAAATGGTACAATCTACGGCAAGCGTGTAGATTTGTGATTGAACAAACACCTTCTGCGATGTGGACATCACAGCCATCACGAAATCAACTTCAATATAAGCAGTAGAGGCTTTATTAAAACTGATGAGCAATTTAAATTTTTAATCCAATAGCGTAAACTCATGACTCTCCCCCAAAGTTGGCCATTTCAGGAACCTACTCATGAGCCACCTCCAATTGAGGTTGTGCTTCAAAGATTTGGACGCATCTACCGCAACAAATCAAATGGCACATTAATGTATTAAATTTTATTAGAGATTTTCTGCATGAGCCGAAGTTCCGATTAAATTCGAAAGTCTAAATGAGTCAATAATTGTAATAAAGCATAGGTCTAAGATTGTTACACTCTTTACCAAAAATTAGATTAGAGTTGAAAAATAAAAATGAGTCTCAGTTCTACTTCTTTAATTGAACCATTCTAGATTTGTGGCTTCCATGCGGTACATAATCAAAATTTACCTAACATTTAATATATCAAAGAAATTCACAAATACATCAATATATTTAAGAAACTTTCGTGTAAGTAGGTGATAACGAATTAATAATTTATCCAAAAAAAATAAAAGGGGACAATCAATTGCATAGAAATTCATTTGAATAAATCATTCAATGCTTAATTAATCGTGGCCAGATATTAAGCCCACAAAATAAAAAGAATTATGCCACAATTCTCTTTTCTCCCTTTTCTTTTTGGTTCAATATTATTGTTATATTCCATCACTAAATTTAATTATCATTAACATAAATGATAATCTAATATTATTATGCGAATTTTTTTTCACAGGCATTGTCATGAAAACCATGGTGATGTAATAAATTACAAAAAGAAAATAAAAAAATTCAGCTCACTTTTATATTTTTCTATTCTAATTTTTACGCATTTTATTCTTAGTTCTTTTTCTCTCTCATTTTTGAAGCATTATCTATTAATCTTATACTAATTTCAAATACTTCTCCAATAATTTCCTTTTTTCCCCTTTTTTTTGCTTTTTTTATATATTTCCTTTTTTTTTTTTTTTTGATAATATTTATTTTGTTTGCAATCTCAAGAGAGTCAGTACAATTCAATCCTTTATACATACACACACATTTAAGTATTTCGGTAAGTTTAGCTGATGTATGATGATCCTAACTCTTTCTCTCCCCCTCTCTAACTAATTCATTCTGTCATCTAGCATGTATGATGCATGTATGATGCATGTATGATGCATTATTCTAGCATGTATGATGCAAATTTTGTTTGCACAATCAACTGGAAAAAAAACGAGTGAAAAGAAATAGAATGAAATAAAAATATTCTCTTCTTATTCTCAATTGGCCAAATACATTCATGCTCAAGCATCATTTACATGAATATACTGTATATTGTTTTTATGTATATAACTGTGTATATGTTGGAGTGTATTTACTTGCAATTGATATTACGACCACCATCAGACCCATTTTTGACATTAACTCTTTTACTGTTTCTCTAATTTTTTTTAATTTTTTTCTCTTTTTTCCTTTTTATGTTTGAAACACTTTATTAGCTGATGATTTCTCAATTGAAAAGTTCTTGTACTAATGACTCAGGCGGATGTGTTTGGTTTGTAATATAATGCCATCACATACACACTTTTATCCATCAGAATGTTTCTATTATGAAATATAATCCTTTCCCATTCCTTGCTTATTTCACATAAAATTTTGATTTCGACTTTTTTATAATTGAACATAAATTGCCATGAATAAATTTATTCCCCTCCCTTTCTTCCGATGGACCAATTTTTTGTTGAAAAATCACTTAGACAGTGATTACAATTCGCATAGATTGATGTTTGATTTACTCATATTATTTCTCTTATGGATAACTTATGGATCAAAAAGTCTCCAGCCTAACAGCACACAAATTAAGCAAAACTCATTTAAGCACTACAACGTTTAATTCTATACCGTTTTGAAGGACCAGGCCCTTACTCTGCCTATTAATTCAATGTAGTTTTAAATAAAATCCTTTTTACTCATTGTTTCGAAAATTTCAAAATTTAAGAAACTTAAAACGTGCCCGTATCCCTACTTGGGGTAAAGTTAATAAAATTTTTTTACCCCATACAAGGTAAATATATATATATATAATATATATATATATATATATATATATATATATATATATATATATATATTTGTGTGTGTGTGTGTGTGTATAATTTTGAAAAATGTCAGAAAAATTTTTCGAACAATTGCGTTTTAAAAAAAAAAGTAAAAAAAAAAGACGGTCACATTAATTAAAATTTTTAATGCAGAGATACTCGATTCTTTTTTGTCTCGGTCTCTGACAACTGCATGATAACTCTCTCTTAATCTCTTTCTATCTCTATCTCTATCTCAATCTCTATCTCTCGTATCATTATTATTTTGGTGCAATCTGCTTCGTTTCTATAAATAATAATTATTATAATGTAAAAGTGCAAAACTAGTTATACAAAATTTTAACGATTATTGATTAATTTTGCTTTTGAACAACAAGAATGTCTTTACTACTACATTGCTTTTTTTATTATTATTATGGAGAGGCCATAAACTTCAAAATGTAAACTGCCATTACAAGTTAAGCAAAACTTCTTAAAATAAAAACTTGAAACAATAAGAAGGGGCAAGCAATAATAGACATGGAGAAAGAGAGCAAAAGAGAAAGGGAGAGATAGAAAGAGTGAAAATAAAAGGAAGAAGATCAACAAACATGTAAAGATGGCAGTGTTTAGTTTTCTTTTGTAAATCAAATTACATTTGAGGAACTTTTGTTAAAATTCTTTCTTTCCTCTTTTTTTCGATGTAATAACAACAATAAAGGTGTACATCAAGTTTCAAATTTAAAATATTTAGTAATATTAGAATTAATTAAAACATTTATGGATGGATAAAAGTGAAATTGATTGAAATGTCATCTCTACTGCAAAATTATTAATTTAAATAAAAGTGGATCATGAAATTTATTGAGACGTCAAATTAAGCAACCTATATTTTCGCATAACATTTTGAAGTCATGCCACCATTCCTGATAAATTATTTTGTTGATATGAAGCATAAAGAGATTTTCAACTTTTTCTTTTTCATTACATTTGCTGTCTTTTAGAAAAATGTTCTATGTAAAATTGACAGATGTGCATTGTTCAAGAAACACATTAATATCTGGAAGTTTCTTCTAAATGTTAGCAAACTAATTAAATCTTAAGCCTTAAACTTTCTAAATTTCTTTATGCTGGAAAATTTCAAAACAAAAAATAATAATAAATATAATGAAAAAAAAGAGAGGCAAAAGAACAAGGAGGAATCGAGAGTTATAATGTAAATAAAAAAGAGAGTTTCCGTTATACACTAAACTGCATATGAACTAACATGAACTCTTACTGTGTAAGAACGTGTGGTAATTTAGAGCATTTTTAATTCCGTTCACACAACCAACATTATAAACTATTACAACTTCTATTACAATCTCTCTGCTACTGTTATTACTGTTGTCAGCACTGTTTGTTAGTGTTATTAGTGCTGCTATTATGTTGTTGGTATTGTATTGTCATAGAATATCAGTAGCCAGTCATTTATTTTTTATGCCACATGATGAACATTTCTGCTCTAACTCTCTTTGTTCTTACACTTGCTCTTGCTCTTGCTCTTGCTTATGCTACGGCTGATGCTACTGCTTCTTTCAGTCCCTATCTCATTTACTTTTAACTCTCAGCTTAATAATTTATGTTGATATTGTACGTGCGGTATTGTCCAAACATCAACAACCAAACCTCCAACTACTTAATTTCCAGTAATTTTCTTTGACCTTAAATTTTCTTTTTCTTCTTAAATTTTTTTTTAAATTCTTTTCTTTTAATTTGTATTCAATTTATTAAAGCAATATTTTCAACATTATATTAATAAAATTATAGTTCAGGTACATCAGAATTTCATTGGTGTTTTTCTCAGCTAATTTATCGATCTCAAAAACCAGATAGAAATTTTATGCTCTAAAATATATAAATTACACTACACTCTGCCTTATTCAAGCTTCCCATGTATCATTTTAAACTGCGACTACAAAATATCTGGACGGGCAGTCAATTAATGAAGAAATTTTTAAAAATATAAAAAAATTTCTATAGCATAATAAGTGGAAACCTTATAAGCGATGCTTTATGTTATTACTAGTTCATTAAAACGAATTTCAAATTACATAAATACAAAATTATAATTTTGGAGAGAATTTTCAGAAAGTTATATGAGAGTAAGTCCCGCATGTGAATCGATTTGGAAGAAATTTGGATTTCAAATAAACGTAAGATTTTTATTTTCATTAAAAAGCATTTTTAATTGAAACTGCCCTTTATAAATTGATATGTTTGTTCAAATTAGACCACTCATATTTATTCCTTTTGGTTTTTCGACCAAAACATGCTTATCATTCAAATATTTTACAAATAATTCTATAAATTAATAACAAATTTTTTATGTGCATATAACAAAAGTTTAGAAAGGTTTTAGAAAATAATTCTAAATCGATCGCAATAATAAAAGTTTTTTAAACTCTCTTTGTTTTAGATGTGTCCACCCAAACTGTTGTCAATCAAAAATAGGGCTAAATCTTGGCTACCCACCATCAATACACCATGAATATTACAATTCAAAATTTGATTCAATTTTTTAGAAATAAATTGAAAATATAAACATAAAAAAATGAAAATTTGGTTTATATAACTTGTAGTGTAACCGTATTCCATGATTTTTGGGCAGACATTGTAGACCCATAATTTTCTTACTTTTGATAAATTTCAATCTTTTACCTTTTGCAGTTTGTACTTGATGAGCAAGAAACTACCAAATTTTGCTTAAAATATGTGAAAAGTTCTCAATTTATGTGGCACTGTGGCCGTTTCCTTTGACCGATTTGGTCTTTTTTCAAGCTCAACATGCATGCGAAAAATTTTCAATGATTTGGCCAAATTTGAGCTCGTTATCTTAAATTTTACCAACAATTTACAACATACAAACACACAAATGGACAGACGGACAGACATGTCTAAATCGATTCGGAATTTGATGGTGATCAAAAATATCTACCTCCAGGTGGTGGGTATAATATTTTAAAGTGTTGATGTAGGGTGTAAAGAGGTATGTGCTACTGCTTATTTTTTTTTTATTTTTTTGTTAATTTTTCATTGTCAACTTTTATTTGAGGTTTCTTTCGATATTTATTTAGTTGTTTATATTTGTTTTATTATCATTTCACATGCCATCTTAACCAACTTTCATTTTTCTTTGTTTATTCTGATTTTATGAAATTTTGTATTAATGTTTTATTTCATTGTTTTGATTATCATTTATTTACAATTAAATATCTTCCTTCAAAAACTTATGGTATAATTTTTATATATTTTCAGAATGACGCACGACCAATTTTAACAACTCAACTGATCCCTTATAATCATTAAAACCGTTAAGGCCATCAAATAATCAACATCAGCAACACCAACCATCATCAATAAAAGTAACCGCAACACCAACACACACCATTATCCTCATTGTCATCTTCATTCTCCATCATACTCATCATTATCTTTATAATTTTTAGCAGAGAAGAGCGCAGCATAAAAATGAATTTTCAGTTTTGTAACTAAAATTAAATGAAGATGATAAGACAAAGGCAGTTGCGAAGAAAGCAAAAGTAAAAGTAAAAAATGAAAATGAAAAACAAAAACAAAAAGAATATGACATTAATTTTGAACAAAAGCTTTTAAAAACATATGCGCTTTTGCTCGTTGGCTCGTTTGCTCGTTTGCTCGTTGGCTCGTTGGTTCGTTGGCTCGTTTACTCATCTTTTCAATACTTTTGATTTAATCATTTATTCGTTGAAGCATTCAGGCAAATTTGTATATGCATAAATAAAAAAGTGATTTTTCTTTCTAAAAGTAATAAAAGAAAGTTTCAATATTTTCAAATTATATTTTTTCATGGCATTAAAATCATTCCATGAAATACAAAGCAACATGATGCATAAAAAAAAAACAGAAAAGAAAAGAAAAGATTTATGAGTTTGTATTAATTCAAGCACCAAAAAAGAACTAAAGAAATTTTAATTTTTTTTTTTTTTTTGGAGAAATATTACAAATAAATTAATAATTTTTAAACTTATTGCAATAATCAGGAGACTTAACTAATCTATTTCAATTTTATGTCCCCTGCCTACAATTTCCCACTCTCTTAGTCTCATTGTTAATCAATGCATAATTTGGTCATGTACTAAAATTTTTTAGTCGACTTTAGTTAAATTTTTATATAAATTTTGTAAAACGTTCAGAAGAAATTAGCTTGACTACGTCTCTTGCACGAAATGGTATATCTTTTTATAGAGGTAACTTTTAGTTCAAAAATAGTGCCACAATTGCCATAACATTCGGAAGAAATCAAAAATAATCATATCTAAACTAAGCAATTTATAAAAATCAATTAATCGTAGTGATTTATCATATATAAAAAAAATTTCAAAAATATTAGACGATTTGACGACAATCGCTTTTATTTTATCAAATATTCTTTAAATGAATTTTAAAGGGGTATACAAAATTCATGTGTTGTAGCATCTTGAATGGAGTCGACTCTTTCAACCACATTAAATTCTTTATTTATTAATTTATTTAAGCTTCAAATTATCAATTTACATTTGTATTATTATTTTTATTATTATTATTATTATTATTATTATTATTATGCCTTGGAGAATAATTTATAAATAAAATTATACATTTGTGTAGATTTTAGATAAAATTTATTATAATCATTCTGTTGCATTGTATTCATGTACCAACTCCTAAATGAATGGTTATTATAGAAAAAGCAAAAAAAATTTTAAAAAAATTGAAAATTTCTTTTGGAAAAATTAATTTATTTTCACTTAAATGGCACAAGCTGCCACAATTTCTGTGAATTGATACCAAAAAAAAAAAAAAAAAAAAAAAACAAATTGATTTTATTTTTTTGTAAAAATAAATAGCAAAAATATAGCACAGTCCATTTAGCAAATAAAATTTTCAAAATTACAAAAAATTATATTTCAATATTTTGCTCATTAAAAAAAAAAAGTATAACGATTTACTTGCAAAATGATCAAATATTTTTAAACATATTTTGGAGAAAGACTTTCCGACAACTGAGTAATTTTAGTTTTTAGTTTTAGCCCTAAAAATTATAAAAGACTTTAAACGAGTTTTTACATTTTCTAAGCTAAGTCAAATTTTTTATCTAAACTCTATAAAGCTTTTGAGATATTTGTACAAGCAAAGCAGCCCAACAATCGAAATATTAATCGCTAATAAATTTTATAAGAATCATCCTCTAAATGGATCTCTATTCAGCATAATAATTTTCAATACAAAAATTTCACTATAAAGCCGAGTTATTTACATGTAAAAACACAAAAAAAAAAAATATGTAGAGCTGGGATTTAAGTATTTGGCAAAAGTATCAAGTTTCTTATAAAGTTGGAATAAGAAGCAAAAAATTTATATATAAAAATTTTAGCAAAATGATAAAAATTTTATCATGTTATTACAATAAAATAAAAATTGCAAAAATTTCATTTTACAAGCCAAAGCATTCTTTTCTGCCAATAACTAACAATAATTTATTGTTAGCATTATTTTAATAATCAGATGAAAAGATGAATAAATATTTTGGCCTTTAACTTGGTAAAATTAAATTTTTAATTTTATCATTTTTATCGTTTATTTCATTTTTCACTCATTTCAAGCAAATATCGGTCTTGTCCAATTTTAAACATTTTTACTTACTTTTCTAAACTCACAACTAGTTTAGGCAACGTGGCATATTAAAAGAAAAATAGCAGCGTTTAAATCATTTATCTTGACTTGATTTATTTTATGTTATTTTTTTTTTTTTTATTTTAAGCAACCATTGAAGAAACCAATGAATCAATAGAATTCTATGAAATTTTTGGTGTATTAACAATAACAATATGTGACTTATCTGATTGGATGATTTGTATGTATTTACAATGACAAACAGAATGTAGAACAAATCATAAAATGCAAAGGCAATAAAGTCAATAAACAAAGCAATTAATATTGCAATTGCCAACAAATGGCAAACGTTTAAGCTGCCAATAAATATTTGTAATACTGTGTGCATTCAATAAAAAAAAAAAAATGAAAAAAAAAAAAACCAGAAAATGATGAAGATGAGAAAATGATAATAATATAAATTTGTTAACCAGTAGCATCAGCAATAATATCAAAAAAAATATATATATATATTCAGAGTTGCAAAAAAATCATTCATTCATTGATCAAATTTATATGAACTTATGAACTTATGAACTTATGCTAATGAGAAAAAAAAGTAGACTTAAAGCAAAGCATACCGAAAGAGAGAAAGAAAGAAAGAAAGAGAGAGAGAGAGAGAGAGAGTAATATAGAAGAAAATTTTAATAGAAATACTAATAAATAAATAAAAAAATCTATTTCAGAAATGATTAATATGAATTATTGAAAAATTGATAAAGCCTGCTGTGCTGGAAAAAAAGTCAAAGCGTTAGAAAAATTTAACTTTGAAATGATTTTTACTAAAAAATTTTTACCATAATTATACAAAGTTTTTTTGCATTTTTGAAAGATACAGAAAAAAATGAATAACATGAAACCTCATAAAAATTATTCAAATCATGCATAAAAAAATATTTCCATGTAAATCTTAAGAAAATATCTCAACGATATTAACCGGACCTTTAGATCTTCGGTTTAGACTTTATGCTGACTCCACTTGTTTACCAGAAAGCGTTTCTATTTTTAACTTATCTATGTATGTGTGACATGATACCAGACAAACTTATTATACCTTACTTATTATGCATTACAAGTCGTACGAAATAAAAAAATGAAAAACAATAAAATAAAAAGTTATGCAAATGTTACATGAAAAATTGAATCAAATTATTTAGCACCATTCTTTTGAATTTTCTATGAGATAAATTAGTTTCATTCTTAGTTTTGTTTTATTGGTTCATTTTTTTCCTCTTAAGTAAATGAAAATCACTAGGCTTTGCATTTGCTTTGAGAAACCAACTTTAAAAAAATCATTAAAAGTGCGCTAACTTTTACCAAGCATTTTTAGCAAAATTTATAGGCCATTGAATCAAAACTAAAAGTAGAATAGTTCCAAAAAATTTATCCAAATGAAAATATTCCGAACACAACTAATGTAAGAAGCGTGGATAATAATTAATATATCAACACCTGTCCCGGGTTTGTGGCATATTCCAAAATTCTACTAATTAAATTCTCTCAAAAAGATAATTTCAATTCTTAATCGCTTTTTTAATCTTTTAATAGCTAAAGTTTTGCTCAATTCTCTTAAAAAGTAAATGAAAGAAACAAAAAATTAATTCCTATTTAACATTCGCGTTACGTTTGTTGATTCCATTGTTAAATAACGGCATTTTCTATGCTCTGCTTTTATCCATTTTTAATTTTTCACATTTCACTTTTTCTCTGCCATTTTTATAGTTCTCTCATTTTATATATTTTGCTTTTTTTTCGATTTGTTTTATTCGATTCTCTTTTCATTTTTGATTTAATCCTATTTTATGCAAAAATTTTTCATAAAATGAAATTAAATTAACTGGAAGTAATGATAAAACCAGCCTTTTGTTGAAATCACACCCCCCCAAAAAAAAATGCGAAACTCTACAACAAAAAAAAAAAAAAAGCAAAGTAAAAATGTATGCCAATAAAATCTAAAACAATTTTTGGCACAAATTATTTGTAAAGATGAAAAAAAGTTCAATTTGAATTTCTAATCTTTTTCTGATTCTTCTAATGTTAAACTTTACATATTTCTGCACTTTTATGTGCATTATAAATCATATTAAAAAAAAAAAAATTTATGTGAGTTATACATGGGCGTGGCTTAAAATCAACCCAACAGCAATCTTCTCTTATAATAAGCAATTGATTGTAAATTTCTGAAATCAAGAAATTAATTTAACAAATAAAAAAATTATATTTGACTGGAAGCAAATCTGCGATATCTACCATCCAGGCACTCCTTTCTGTAGTACGATACAGCAAGCTGTAAGCAAAGACGGACAGACATGTCTAAATGGATTCAGAATTTGATGCTAATCAAAGATATATACACTTTTTGTGACTTCAACACTTGTCTTAATGAAAAAGTCCGTATACCCTCAACCATCAGGCATTCACGAATTAGATGTACCATTGATTTTACAAAAACAATTTAATGGGAAAGATATTAACATAAAATTTTTGTTTTGACAAACAAAACATAAAAAGATAAAGAAAAATGAAAGTAAATAACAAAAAGTTGGGCGATCACCAGCGCTTACCTCCATCTTTTTTTCCCAGTTAAATTGATGCTGGCTTATCGTAGTGTTTATAGAGATTGTAGACGACTTTACTTTCATTGTGAGTATAGATCTTTTTTATCTTTTTTATATAATTCATCGCGTTTTAGCATTTTTCATTGTTTGTTTTAGTCAATTATTATTGGGCTACCGCAATTTCGTCACGAGGGATGCGACCAACCTTTCCAATGGAGGCAAACTGACCACCCGAGTGCATCTTAAGATATTCTCATATTTACTTAAAATAAATAAAAAAAGAGTATCTAGAAATTAGTAACAATAAATGAAAATTCCTCTAACAATTCATGACTAATTCAAGCAATACAAAGATTCTCTTTTTAATTGAGAGATTTAGATAGATAAATAATTTCAGTATGCAGTAAATAATAATATCTGAGATACAATTCGTATATTAGCCAATGTATGCTAACAACTTGCATTGCAAACGAATTTTGCACGTGCATTCTCTCAATTAATAATTTTCTTTTTGTGTTTCTCTCTATACACATTAAATCATAGACTCTCTAAACTAAACAATTCAATTACTCTAAACAACAACAACTTACTTTTTTATATACCCCTTCTCTTTTGATAATCATTTTAAACAAAGTATATGAAAGAATTCACATATGCGAATGCTAGCAAAGGAATCTTAAAGCGTAAAGAATTTGCACGTCTAACGGTACTATAACTTTATATTGAGTACACATAGAAGAGATGACATATGTTTACTTTACTATGTTTCATATATTAATATTGTTTTGGGAAATGTTCGCCTGCGTATATTTACTTTTTACATAAAAAAAGACCACATTAGATCTTATATTCTCATTATATAATACTTAATGGCCGTCCCAAGAGGAGCGCCGTCGGTCGTTAGAGTGATGGCCCCACACTGACATGGGCTTTTAACGCTTTTCCCCTTCGTTAAAAAAAACATTAGATCTTATAAACAGTACCGCGCTTTGACTACTCCTTGTACTTTAGCTCTTTTTACCATTACTCATGCCACATAATGGGTAGGTGCAAGCAAATATTAAGTTAAGTTAAGTTAAGTTAAGTTGACAACCGCGACTGCCTTCAATGCGCGGTTGTCAACTTTCAGATTTTTTATAGAATGACACAGTAGTTACGTACAGAAAATTTACAAGAAATTGTAGGCAAAATGTGGTTACAGATAGCCGAAGACGATGATACAGAAAAAATGACAAAATTTTATAAAAAGAAAGAGTGTGCCGAAATAAAAGATTATGATTTTAACAAAAGAGTACAAGAGGAAGAGAATTATGTATAATGCATATGTGTATGTTCATTTTTGTTGATGCGATATATTACCGTTGGGCATTTGTGTATGCTTATGAAAATTAATTCATGTGTGTGCGTAATGTATGTGCGCTTCTGCATTATTTCGAATTAAATTTGAAATATAGAAGATACACTATGAGAAGCGTATACCCTCCTGAGCCCATAGGAATATACTGCCATGAAATGACACCTCTTAAATGTCCTGCATATTGTACAAATTTGAAAGTATGATTGGAAATAATACTAAAATGTTTAAAATAAATGAATTTAATATAAATTTTTTTGTTCTTTTAATTTTAATTTTGTTCACATTATTTTGTTCAAATAAGTGTGTAAAAATTTTCCACAATACCCATAAGCATATTATGGAATAAATATATGCTGAAGGGAAAAAAATAAATATTTATGCTGCATATACGTGTTTAAAAAGATAAAAATGTATGAGATTTACCTACAAGAATGGGCAAGTCTTGTCAAGTCTAGTATAGGAATCGATTAAAGTCTAGCAAATTAACCTGGCACAGTTGCTATTACATTTGCTTTCTTGAGGGATTTTGGGTCTTATAGTTTGGAGAGTCTTTCATAAAATCAAGTAACTGTTACCACAAAATTACGATTTATCATCGTAGAACATTTTGCCATAAAAATAAGTCTTCTATGTATTACATTTAACATAACAAGGTTAGTTATAGAGTTTAGATTTGTAGCAAATAGATTTAAAATTGATTCTAATGATCGCTACAAAATAAGTTTTAAAATTCACATGGATCAATTTATACTTCTTTGTTCATCCGATGCTTATTTCCTGTATAACAGACATATATGAATCAATAAGGGAATCTTCTGAAAATCAGAATCAAAAAATTACGTTATTTTTTGACTCTGATTTTTTTTGATGGCAAGCGCTGCCAAATAAATGTTTAATGTATAAAATAAATTTAATGTATAAATCAATTTAGACCAATTTAATTCTTGTACCCTTTGCCATATAACAAATTATTCAAATTATTCAACAAATACTTCTTATTGACTTTTCATTTACATTGAGCGCCTTGACTTTCATTTTGCATGGAGTAAAGTTATTTAAAATCGGTCTCGACTAAGTATGCGATTTGTACTTGCAAATTGATTGTTCAATATAATTTCGCATATTTATTTCATTGTTATTCATGTTAGAACTGATACAATTATTTATTAAAACATTTTAAATATAAATATGCATACATTTTTGTTATGTTAAAATGACACTTAATATAACGGTATTTAGGAAAAAACAAAAACTGCTGAGAGTAAAAGAAATTATATATTCCATAAGAATAACAGCAACAAAAACTGGTTAGTTTTTACAAGTATCTTAAGTATGAATGTTTTACAGCAAATGTAGTGGGGAAAAAAAAAGAACGAGTAAAATTATTGTAGTGGTTGAAGTTAGAATAAACTGAAAATCACCTTACACTAAATGGCCTATAACAAAATATCGTTAGTACAATTTTTGTTTAAAATTAATATTATTACTTGGGCACTTCAATGAACAGGACCAGCAGCTGGACCAAAGGGCGTAGAAAGCGAGTATAAAGTGCCCTCTGGACAAACTTCCTCAAATTATAAACGGAGAATTTTAAACTCTGTGAACTTTCCACAACTTCGGCATTTAAGGTGTGATAAATTATGACTTGAATGAAGTATTTTCTTCTATTTCTTATTCTAAATAATTTTATGACAATTATTTCGCAATAACAAAGACTTATTTTGACAGCATCTTTCTGTTTTGTTGGTAGTTATGCGTTAAAGTGTTGAAATAAACAATTCGAATATTTAATTGCATTGTGCATGGTTATGGATTTCATATGAATGGATGGCAAAATGTTTATAACAAATTGCAAAAAAGTTTCTTTGAAACATCTATCTATTTTTATAACCATCCTCTAGAATATGGAGGTATATTCATTTTGCCATTAAATTTGTAATATCCAAAAGGAAACGTCCAAAACTCTTCAAAGCATGTATAATCATGATCAGTTTTAAATTCTTAATCGCCTGTCCGTTTGTCTGTACGTTTCTCTGCCTGCCTGCCCGTCTGGCTACTCATCTGCAAGTTATTGCACATTAATATGAATGAGTTTTCTTTTGTTCAAACTTCAATTCAAATTCAAATTAAAATTTAATGAAAAAATAGAACAAAACTGATTCGGTTTTTTAAGAGTAAATTAAAAACGTAAACATGAAAATGTTTAAGTTTGGTACTGTATAATTTTGTAATAGGTGTACCCAATTTATATGGTATTAGGACAAATTAATAGCCTTCTTATTTGGGCAAAATTTCAGTTTTCTATATTTTTCAGTTTTCAGATGATGAACAAAAAACTTCTTAATTTTTCTTTTAAAAATGAGGTATTCTCAGTTTTTGTTGCACTGTAGGCGTGTCCGTCAACCGATTTGGCCCTTTTTCAATGTCAACATGCATACCAGAAACTTTCAATGATTTTGTCAAAATTTAAGCTCGATATCTTAAATTTTACCATCAGAAGTACATTTACAACATATTGGTACATAGATGGACAGACGGACGGACATGTCTAAATCGTTTGAGAATTTGATGCTTTATAGCGTTTCCAAACCTTCCTTCTAAGCGTTACAAACATAATGACAAAATGAATCTGGGTGGTGGGTATAAAAAATCGTTAGCGAAATGTTAGAATGTTTGAAATTCATTAATGCAAAGCAACATGCCAACAGTTAAATTAACCTTTTTGTAATACTTAAAGTACGTTTTTATCATGTAGCGTTACTTGTATTTAAGTACTTTTAATTACCAATTAATTTAGAGGCAGTGAAGGCAAGTCAAATCAAATCAATTAATGCAAAAGACAGAGTGCTTTGACAATGATTGCAATTTAGCTTATTCCAAACTCAATGAAATTATTTGTATGGCATGACATAAGAATTTCACAATTTCTATATAATGTTATACTTTTTGTTATATCTCACTATTATTTTTTATTTAGATCTAATATAGCCGAATTTCATTACAGAAGAGGATCTAAAGAATTTGCAACTTTTTTAGAAAGTGATAAAGTAACTGGGCCTTTGCCATGCCAATGGACTACCGATAAGGCATGTTTTGGCTATTACAAAGCGCAATATATTGCATTTCAGAAATTTTTGGAATAATTACAAATGATACGAAGTCATGGTAAAAATCACTGGCGTACTTTAGAAATTTGTAACCCTGATGAGCAGAATATCAATTAATGTACAAGTTTCTTTAATATTTTACTTTAAGGCAGCCTTTAAAATTTTCTTACAATGTATGCGATATTCTTGGGCATCGCTTCGTAAAAAATTTTTCATAATTGCTACGTCGATTGTTATACGTGAGAAAGTAAAATATAACTTTCTAAATAATTTAACAAAAAAATACTCTCATCTGCCTTCCTTTACATCAGTAATCTTTAGTAGTAGTGAAGTCAAAGACTCTTTAACTACTGCAAAAAATCTTTTGTGAAATTAGTGGTGCTGGGAATATTCAAAAGTTAAGTAAAAGTGATACAATCATATGCAAGACAACAATGCAAGATTTTTTTGGTTTGGCAATACCCTTCAGAAACATGTGTTTTATATTTACTTTGGGTAGCGGTATTTAATCATTTAACATATGATATGTATATATATATATATTACCCATGGACGAACAACAACAAATATAAAAAAATAGTTACCATTTTATAGTACATTAAAATGGATTCTTTGTAAAGGCAGATATTTTGGCAAAAATGTCATTAAAATTAGATGTAAATTCATTATTTTCAGACAAAGGCATATGGAATGACGATACAAATGGAACAAATGGCTTAAATATATTTGATGAAATTGAATGTTTACTTAAGGAAAATAAAAGTTTGGATAGTGATGTCGTCAAAATAAATAATAATAATAATAATAATAATAATAATAATAATAATAATAATAATAATAATAATAATAATAATAATAATAATAATAATAATAATAATAATAATAATAATAATGATGATATTAGTGGAAAAGTACATGAAATAATAAAACAGCCTAAAAAGGATACCGCTAAATCCATAAATTTAGATTTTTTAATAAATACTTATGCTACGGAAGAATTTCTATTACCCTCAGATACTCAAAGTTTGTTGGGTGAAGATGCCGCCCTTTATACTGTGGAAAAAGATCGTTTACAACCCATTAGCTCAAAATTTATGATGCCAGGCATTTATAAACGAATAGGTGACATTGATGAAGCACTTAATAATACAACGAACACATCCACAACAACATCAACAACCAAAAGTATTTCAGTATCACAAAGTTCACAATCTTCAAGAAATGTATATATAAGTGAACTAGAACGTAATGGTAGAATAATAAAACGGAAGGCTTTCAATGATTTATATGTAATAGCAGAAAATAGTGGTGAGCCACCGCCACCCAAAGTTCTACTGTTGGACGCATTAAAAACAAAATCAACAGATAGAAAACCATGTAAAATTAAACAAAAATCTAAGGAATCAGTAGCGTTAAAGCAACAAGATGCTTTAAATCTTTTAGCATTAGATATATTAAAATTATGTTATAAAGATGAAGTTGTTATTGATCGTCGCCGTAATGAAGTTATACGTACACAACATGATACCTTCCAAAAAACTATTTATAGGTTTATTGAACCTAAAGAAATGCAATTACAGCAACCAAGAACCGTCCATGATAAAATGGCAAATAAATCATTTCAATATATCAATAATGAAGAAAGCAATAATAAATTTCTTTCATATAAAAACAAATCACCAGGTCGACCACGTAAAGATGATTTACGAAACAAACAAATTAAACAAATTGCCAAGAATAAAACTACAACAAATAATGATAAAGAATCATTATTGAAATCGTGTGTAACACTAACAACACGTTCAGGGCGCTTAGTGAAAATTTCAGATTTTAAGACATTAAATAAATTCAAAAATGAAACTGATCCGATCATGAAATCTAAAGAGTACCTCAAATCAAATTTAAATGAAATACAAGATTTGAGTTATTTATGCAAGAAAATTAACCAAAATTTATATCCAGTATCATTATCTGCTAAGGTGAATAATAATGATAAATGCAACGATGCAGGTTATCTCGAAGTATCAGAATCATTTGAAGGAAAAAGTAGAAAAATACCACCCGAAGCTATATGCCCTACATGTGAGAAAATTTTTTTAGGACGTCGTTTAAAAAGGCATTTCGCCCAACATCCTGATCATATGAAAACATCAACACTTACTGATACAAAAGAAGCCACAACGCAATATACTAACACTAATGTGGAGGATATAAGTTTATTTAAATTTTTAATAAGAAAATTACGTAAATCTCAACATTTGAATGAAGATCAAAAAGCCTATTTATTTTTAAATGAATTAAATGATTTTGTCGAACAATTACAATTACATTGCTCGCGTTTAATAAGAAATACAAGCGGTTTACATATGGTGAATCAACGATGTTCACGTCTATTGGGTATACCAGAGGGTCAATATGCTCTTGATATATCTGCTATAGAAGCATCAGAATCTGTTGCTACTGATGATAAGGAGCCACAATTATTATTATCATTAAATGAACATTCCAATTCGAATCCATCACAATTGAATTTGGCACCCATGCGTAATATAGATTATACAAATCTCTCAATAACAATGGATGAGACTCTTACCGATGAAGCTGCACAAAAATTAAATCTATCTGCTGGTGGTAAACTTTTACCACCTTCTGAGGAAACTTTACTTAGAGCTGTCGATGATTTAGTTCATGCTGATATGAACAAAATTAATCCGAATGCTATACGTAATACACGAACAAAATTAATGACACCAAGAACAATAACAGTAACAGCCACAACAACAACAGCAACAACAATAAATAATTTAAATATCCCACCACCATCATATATGGATCATGTTAGCGATAATGCTGTTGAAGCTGTTAATATGAAAGAAACTTCGAATGTTTCAAATTTAACTAATACATCTACAGTTCCACCTTTATTAGATTTATCTGTTGATTTTTTTCAATTTAATAATTAGTTTAGATTATTATTAATTTAAGAAAAAAATGATAAACAGATTGAACAACAAAATGAAATCTTGCTTTCTATATGATTCTTTTTATATTTAGTCTAAAGAAAAAAAAAAAAAAAAATCTCAAAAATAATTCTGAATTACAAAATGCGTTTAAAATTACATGAAATAAATAGGAATTGAGTACAAAAATATTTTCATTTATTTCGAAATTATTATAGCGTAATATTAGCAATGAATTATATAAGAAATTTTACGTCAAATTAATGACTCACTTTATTTTCAATGGCTCAATTAATTAATGTCACAATGCATTAAGTTAATTAAAAGTCACTTTCCTCTTTCTTTCTTTCTTCATTTTTAGATTATAAAAGCCTACGTATTATTGAAAACAACGAAAGTAAATTAAATTAAGTTAAATTGAGTTAAATTGAGTTGAATAAATAGTAAGATTTAAAGGAGCAAAAGTGTAAAAAGTGCAATGATATCACGTGAAAAATACCAACAAATTGGTAATCTCAAAAAGAAAAAGGAACAGATAAATTTCAAATATATACTAAGAGATAATACTGAAGAATTCTGTCGCAATACATCCCTTCATGCTATTAAATATACTCTAAGTGAAGATTTAAATATAAAAGAAAAGTATCAAAATATCAAAGTCTAATTGAAATTTATTTAATTTTCAATTTATTTAATTTATTTTATTATATTATAATTTTAGATGCTTTTTTGCAACATCTATTTTACTCGCTTTAATAATTGCTGTCTATTTAATACTGGATATTTATTATAAATGGGCTACGACACCATTTATAATCGGTACAAATCCATATCCGACATTTATAACTGATCAACCATTTCCAGCTGTTACCTTATGTAATTTAAATCAAGCGTTAACCACGAAAGTTCAACAAATGAAAAGTGAGTACAAAGGACAATCAATTCATGATAATTCTATAGCACAAATATTTGAACAACTTTTTGCAGAAAGTTTATACGTTCTGTTAGAGAGTGACTTCAAATGGATCAATATTGTTTATGTATGTCCGTAATTACAACCAGTTTAAAGTCAATTTACACTTTATTTATACAGATCTCAATAAAGTGTAAATAGATTTTTTCGTATGACCTTGATATTACCAAGGTCTACTACGGCTTATGTAATACCTGGTTATGGGTCTGTACATATCAAATAAAGTTTTAAAGTCTTTAGGAAAATAATTATTGTGATATTTAAAGTGGAAAATTTTCTTATGTTCTTTTTATAGTAAATATCGATTTATTACCAAGATAAACTGCCAATGCGTTTTATAATTTTCTTTTTCTAAAGAAAATAATCAAATAAAATATTAGTTTAAAATAAATGAATAAATTTGATTGTAATTTTTGCAGAAATTCCATCGAAAAAATTTTGCTTGATTTGCTTTGTAATGATATCAATAATTTGACAGCTCTTGAGACTGTAAGTGATCAATTGGAATTGGAGGATTTTGTCATTAATGTAAATCATTTTATATAAAATATTTTATTATTTATTATGTTAATAATTATTTAAACAATTTTAATTTAGGTATCCCAACATTGCAATGAAATGTTTATGGAATGTATCTATGGTGCTGTTATTTATAATTGCACCGATATTTTTCTCCCAATTATAACAGATGAAGGCTATTGTTGTGCATTTAATATGCTACATCCAAAATTTATTTACAAAACATAGTAAGTTTTTGTGTGATTTGTTAATCTGTCTGAATCTGTCTGAATCTGTCTGCATATCTGAAATGCATTGAAATAATATTTGACTTATTTTAAATAAACTTTTCCAAAGAAATTTTTAGATTCTGCATAAACGATCAAATTTGTCGTTGCATTTTTGAAAACGCTTCTTACATAAGACAAATTTGCTTTTTGAAATACATTTTAGAGAAAATTTTTATAAAAGAGGCAAATGGAACGAATAAATTCATTTTTTGATTATTTTCTTTGTAAATGTTGCAACCAAATAACCGTAACTTACAGGAATGACTTTTGTTATTTCTTTGGAAAGTTGCAATGCATGAAACTTCTTTGAGAAATGAGCACTTTAATCAAATTTTAAGAAAGGCGCCGTCACACATAATTTTCATATATTTGACGGAGTGATGGCCTTTAAAAGATTGTAAAGATTTATATTTGTTTACATTTATAATGTAACCTTCCTTGTAGCATACCCGAGAATTTACATAAATATTTACCTAAAAGCACTATAATTGAAGCGGTTAATTGGAATGCAGAAGCTGGCTATCCGAAAGTATTACCCAAAAACTATTATCCACGCCTTACTGTAGGCTCAGGTGAATCTTTAGGTCTAACAGTTACTTTAAATGTACAAGAAGATAAGTATTATTGCTCCTCTGCAAACGGTATTGGTTTTAAATTGGCTTTACATAGTCCCAATGAAGCACCCAATATTGCTGAAACCGGTTTATTATTGGAGCCAGGTAAAGAAACAAAATTGCGCGTTAAACCATTAAAACGGGAAACAGACAATAGTTTACATTATGTACCAAAAAAAGTACGGCAATGTTTATTCCATGACGAGAGCCGTTTACATGCTTACGCCCATTATTCGCAGAATAATTGTGAAAAAGAATGTAGCGCTTCGGTATTATATGAAAAGTGTGGTTGTATTACTCACTTTATGCCGAAATTATATCCAAATATGACGATTTGTACTATAAGAAAAAAAAATATGCGAATATCGAATGCGTAAAATTTTAGATGCATCGATGCAAGAATGCGTAGATGATTGTTTACCCAGCTGTTACGATTTAGATTTTAATGTGGACTCATTTTCAACAAAAATTTTTTATAAGAATTCGTACAGAGCATTAAATCTTACAAAAGAATATGTGGAAAATAATTTAGCTGTTTTACATATATTTTTCCCGGATAATACATATCGTAGCAGTAAACAAACTAAATTCATTGATTTTACAAATTTTTTATGTTAGTAGAAAAATTCATAATATTTCTAATATAATTTTTACGTATATTTTCTTATAAATATTTCTCATTATTTTTAGCTGGTATTGGCGGTTTATTGAGTTTATTTCTCGGTTTCAGTTTTCTCTCTCTCGTCGAATTATTTTATTATGCTTGTATACGACCCTGGAAATCGTGCTACCACCATCATTATAATCAATATCCAATAATGAAACTACCAAATCGTAAATTAAATAAAATTACACCAAGTTACTCTAATCGTTGCCAATTTAATAGAAAACTTTATAATGAAAATGTAAGAGCATTTCAACGTAAAAATAATGGGCATATTTTTAATGTTACATCAGAATTTTATGTAAAATCCCTTAAAGAATATAATATAGAACCTTTCATAGAATAAATTTTAAGGAAGTCATTGTGTTTATTTTGTTGATTTATTACGTTAATGAAAAAACGATACTTTGAAAAGAAATGAAAACAATATTAAAATACTTTTAGTTAATCTTAACATTTCCAAGGTTTTTTAAAACAACTAAATTATTTTGTAAAATTATTTAATTATTATTTATTACATTAATTAATTATTTTAATTAAAATTATTATTTAATATTTATTTATTTCATATATACCTTGGAAATTTCTAAAAGAAATTTTTGTAACTTTCTACATAAAACATTTGAATTTCACTGAATGATTTTTTCCTACTCACAGAATATTAAAATTATTATAGGATTTTTCATGTTATATCTTAGTTTGAAGGCATTATTGGATGAAAAATCTTTCGTAACCAATAAAATTTCAATGATGTTGATGACATTTTCATGATTTTTATACCCTACAAACTACTGATATATGTAACATCTAGGCCGTTTAACATGAATCAACTTAAAGTGTTTGGCCACGTATTGAAAATTTTTACATATTTTTGAAAGAGAATCTGTGTAAAGTAGTATATTAAAATACTAAATGCATTATACCAAATTTTGACTGGGGCCCATTTTTTGGATCTCTTCCATTTAAGGAATTTTTCAAATTTTTCGAATATTTATACTTTTCACCCTTTTGACATATTTCAATAGCATTAACAATATTAATCTAAACTAGTCGAGGCCTGCAAATATATTTGCGCTTCTTTAAATATAATAGAGAAATATTAGAGAATAAAAAAAGCGTCCTTATGTTAAGTGTATTTCCTATGGGTATGGGTCTTTCTTTAAACGTTTGTAACATCTAAAAGAAAACTTTAAAGTACATGAATCAAGTATTAAACTTTACTGTGAACTAAGTATTTTTATCTAAGTGCCAATTTAACGAAAATGTTGAAAGCCATACGCCATGAAAGCCATACACCCACAGTACAGTTCAATATGTGTTTTACAAGCATATCTGCCTTGACTGCATGGTATACAAACGTACAAACTAGTGCTAGCGTTGTTAGTTATGTCACGCAGGGTGCATGCTACCGTCACGACTAGCTTCCAATTTAAAGCCTGTATTGTACTTTATATGCATGGCTTAATCTTTGGTATCTAGATTCGGAGCCTTCCAATTACTCCTTAGCCTAGTTTGATTAGATAAGCCTACCCAGCTACCCATTTTATTCAGGAAATGGGACCCTGCACGACAAGTTTATAGTATGTTTGAACGAGCTACGGGCGCGATTTAGGCACCACAGCCCCCACGAAGCCAACCTCAATATCACCACAATGGGCTTTATTAAAACTGTTGATCCCATGGTGCCAAATTAAATCTCATGATGCTCTATGATGGCCGGCATCATCAACGACCATCTCATGAGCCTCTCCCAGTTGAGCAGCTGCTTCTCGGGACTGGTTGCTCCCACTCTCACAGTACAGTGTGTAAATTTTCATATTTATAATAAGTAAGCCCTTATCTTACCTTATCGGATATATGTGTCAAGTGAAATATATGGAATAGTGAGTACTTAAAGTATGATCCATGTCATAATAAAATCTTTCGCTTGTTAATTTTCTTTTTTTTATACTAAACGAATAATTGTCCATTTTACAAAGTAATTTGTCATATAATTTAAGTAGAGTGTTTACAATTATCACTTGATAATTAATAATTAATAATGATATGAAAATATGAAAATATGAAAATATGAAATATGAAAGACCTGCTTAGCATGTAAAGTAACAATTATTTACCGTTTAATTTTACATGTGATTTATTAATGTAATGTAAATAAATATGTAGAATTTTATCAATATGAAATAATCTGTTGTTGGTTACTTTTTTTTTTTTTTTTTTTTTTTGTATAAATAAGAGAAAAAATGCTAAAATAGTTAGATTGTTCTGCAATTCTAGAACAGATTTAAATCAGTCAAATGGAAACAATTTAAAAGAATGACAAATAAGTGTAAATAAAATGAAAAAGATTCAAAATATTAAAAATACAGAAATCGTTGAAAATGAAAGCGCTTACAGAAGTAAAAATAAAAATATTAAAAAATGAAATATTAATTAATTATTAATCGTTATTTAAATGAAAAATTTTAAAGAAAATCGTATAAAATCGAGAATTACATCATTATAAACAATAAACGAAGTGTAGATTAAAATTATATAAAATTTATGTGAAATTTTCAAGAAAGTGTTCATTAGAGATTTTTCATTTGTCCAGTGGATTTAGAATCATTTGGTGTAAAGCTTTACTTCTGTATATCTGTACTTTAAAGTACAGATCGTAGGTCTTAAAATGTTTAAATAACTGAATCCAGCCATATTTTATTATTTGTAGAATTTTATTTAATTGCTTTTTATTTTATTTATCATTCCAAGCAATAGCAATTTTATATTCATCTAGATTTAAAGAAAACTTTCAACGGGGATTTTAACTTGGTGTATAAACACTAATTTACTTTTATCTAAATTTCTAATATATAGATTATTAGTTTTAAAGAGTTTCAAAAATTGATTGCATTAAATAAATTTATTTGCTCTTTTATTTGTAATTTATTCTAACACTTTAGAATGTAGTGGACCTCACACCGATTTATAAGAAATTTAAGTAGATCTTTTAATTAATTTTAACTTAGTAATCATGTTAAATAAGTTTTCTAAATTACTAATGATGGGCTTTGAAATGATGTAGATTTTTATAACAACGTTTCTATTATTTGATAGCCGCTAGTCCAAAAAATGGCATATGCCTTCGTAGTTGGATTTTTTTTGCCAATATTTTATTGTCATTTAATATGAAAGAAATGGATTTGTCAACTTTAATTCATTAAATTATTTTTAAGTTGGTATGAAAATATATGTTTACTTTTTATTTGTAATTTGGAACATTTAAAAAGTATCTAAAAATTTTCATTGTACACAATCATTTGTATAAAATTTGTATTACAAAAGAATAATCATTTAAAATTAACACTTTAGAAAAAATTAATTATTTAAGTGCTTGTCAAGCAAACAAAATCAGGAAAATGTTTCTTCCTTCATTATGAAAACAAAAAATGACTTTGCAGTCTGCCACTTTATACAGAAATAAATAATGACGTGGCAATATAAAGATCAATTTAGCTATCTAAAGCTACGACATATTTATGGCACAATTAAATATTCTAATTCTAAGATAAAGAAAAATATTTTTTTTATGATTTTATGCCAGAAAAGGAAAGAATTTTGAAAGTATAAACCCATAAATAATACAAGTGATGATCTTTCAAACTTGATATATACATTTTTTTTTGTTTTTGTTTTTTTTTTTGTTTTTTGGAAGTAATCTAATGTATGTAGAAATTTGAATATATTATTTTATCCTTGTTTTTGCATAAAGGTGGGCGTAAGATGTTTCATCATTGCTAAATTGTAGTGTACTAAATTTATTGATTTTTATTTATTGATTAAACATTTAAACATTTCATTTAATTTTGTCAAATATTTTTCTTCTATCATTTATAGGTATCATTAAAGGTATGAAACGTAATTTCATTCATTTTTTGCAAAATACTACTTTACATGGTTTAAAATATGTAGTTGAAGATTTAATTACCATACCGGAAAGGTATTTTTATGGCCTTCATATCGTTCATAAAATCAAATTTCTATATGAATTTGAAAAATTTTTGTTTGCTATTCCCAACAGGGTATTTTTCGGTTTAACATTTTTAGCTGTTTTTATTGCATCTGGTTTTTTCATTAGTCATATATATAATAAATGGGCATCAGCACCTTTAATCATTGTTAGTAATCCGAAATTGATACCACTTACGGCAATACCATTTCCAGCTGTAACAATATGCAATTTAAATCAGGCTAAAAAAAGTCGTGCATCCAAAATTGATAAGTATAAATTTCATTGAATTGTTTCTCTCTCTTCTTATTATTATTCCTTTTTCTTTTTTTTTTTTTTTTTTTCATAGAAATTTTCATAATGTCTATTTTTTTTCTTCTTTGCATATTCATAGAAATAACGTAAATTATACATTATTGTTAAGTTTATGTAATGACAAAACGGCCGAATTCAATGAAACATCACAAACTGGTGCTTGGAGATATTTTAAAACTGTTTTATTAGATGTACAATTTATAAATGAATTATTAAATTATTTAAATTATTCAAATATATTTGATACATATTTGATGTCATGCCTTGTTTTATTAGGTATCCCAACCCTGTCATGAAATGTTACTCTATTGCAGTTTTGGTTCACAGCAGAAAATTGTGATCATATTTTTAATACCATGTTAACGGATAGTGGTTTATGTTGTACATTTAATGCATTGGATCTAAAATTTTTATTACGCAATTATAGGTAAAGTATTTATGTGAAATATAAAAAAAAAAACCAAAAGATAAATGAAACTTGTTTCAAAAAAGAAAAAATTAAATAATATAAAATAAATTACTCAAAAATGTTAGTGAAGAAACATTGCTGTTGCCAATTGAAGATACGGATACCACATCAATTGATTGGACACCGGAAAAGGGTTTTAAAGAACAAATACCGAAAACTTCGCCACGTGTATCTGGTGGTGTTGGACGCCGCATGGGTCTTACAGTTGTTTTAAATGTATCTTCTGAGGAATATTATTGCAGTAAAACGGACAGTATAGGTTTTAAGGTAAGGGCCAAAAAGAAGTAGAATCAGTAAACCAAGAAATGTACGCCATTATTTTCATAACTTCACTGAAAGAACTCATAGGTCCAATAAAAAAAAAAAAAAAAAAGAAGGAAATAAAAAATGTTAAAATTTGAAAAATTTTTAAAATTTGCATTATTTGGTTAATGCCAAAAGTGGCTAAATTCAAATTTTGTTAGTAAAAAATTTTTTTTAAAACTGTTTTCATAAAAAATTTATATAAAACTGAAAAGTTTTTTCTTAAATGAAAATATTTTGAAAGATTTTTGAGCCCAGCATACTTGCAATTTTGAAAATCGAATCGCTTTCAATATAATAAATAATAAAAATGTTATATATATATATATATTTTTTTTTAGGTTTTGGTGCACAATCCAGCTGATTTACCAAAAATATCAGATTATGGTCATGTTATTCCAGCTGGTTGGGCAGCACGCATGCCCATTGAACCAATTTATCAGGATGCTCATGTTAGTGTTCGTTCCATAAAACAATCTGTACGTCATTGTTTATATTCCGATGAAGGCAATTTATTATATTATCGTACCTATTCACGTAAAAATTGTGAATTGGAATGTGAAGCTTTATTATTATTAGAAAAATGTTCATGCGTTTTATATTATTTGCCACGTAATGATCCATCGGTACGTATATGTGGTCCCAAAGATGATCAATGCACAGATACTGTTTTAAATGAAATAGAATCATCGAATAAATCAACATGTAGTACATGTTTGCCCGGTTGCTTCGAATTAAATTATCGCTCTACTGTTAATATATCACCATTATTAGGTGGCACTTTTATGAATTCTATAGAATATCCATCTGTTGTATATAAAAATCGTGATGATATTAAAGATGTAACAATAGTCCATGTTTACACAACATTCGGGCAATATCGTGGCACCACTAAAACCCAAATATTCGGCTTTACTGAATTTGTATCAAATATTGGCGGCTTGTTAAGCTTACTAATGGGCTTTAGCATATTTTCGATAATTGAAATTATCTTTTACATAACAATTAGACCGTATTGTTTTGCTCGAACTATGAGAAAGCAGCAGCGACAAGGTATCGTAGATCAACTTCAAAATACAACAACAAATAATTCAGTTAGTATAAAAATAATAAATTTTCTAAAGGTCTCTCATTTAAGTAAGAAATTTATAAATATTTAATAATTTCAGATACAATCTCAATGGGCTATCAAAAGGAAATCAATTTATTCGGGAAATAGAAAATTATATAATAGAAATTTGAATAATTTTTTACAAAACTCAAATTTAAAAATCAATCGTTACTACAATAATCCAAGAGTTTATAATATTCCTATACATCCTTATGTTGATTGAAAAGAAAAATGTTTCCTCAAAAACCAAACAAAATCATTTCTTAAATAAATATACTTTTTTTTTAAATGTGCTTTTATAATTGATGGTTTTTTCTTTTCAATTTATTTATTTATTTATTTATTCATTTTCCTTACGTAGTCTTGTACAATTAATAGGTGCTAAAAATATAATAATAAAACTTAAATATTAAGAATAAAAATAACAAAAAAAAAGAGAAAAAAATTATGTTAAAAAATATATTTACAAGTTTATATTTATATGTGAACCTTCATGGGCCGATTAGGCTCTTGAAAGATCATGAAATATACACAAATTTTCAAGCGCATGATCACTAAACTGAAATCACATTTAAAAAAATATTTATAGTCACAAATGATAGAATCTGGTAACTAATGATGTAACATGGCATTCTTGATATAATTTAAAGAGTTAAAGGACGAGTCGAACAATTGATAGTGGTCATTGTGTAACTTACACAATACACGGAAAGTATTACAGAGTTGGTAGTAGGTACGACATTGTATCAGCCTAGAAATGCCCTGTAGCAATGTCGGCCGGGAAATATCGCCTTGAATCAATTTTACTATAAAAAGAACAGTGCAGTGAGTGTTTTAGATGCATACCTGCCGTGAAGGCTCAAATGCATGGTACACAAACGTACATAATTATCCCTAGCGTTGGTAGTCCCGTCACACAGGGTGAATGCTACCGTCACGACTAGCTTCCAATTTAGAGCCTGCATTACACCTTATATACATGACTTCATCTTTGGCTTAGCTTAAATTAGCCCGATAAGCCTGCCCAGCTATCCATTTTATTCGGGTAAAGGGACCCTGCACGACAAGCCAACCTCAATATCACCACAATGGGCATATTAAAACTGGTGATCCCAAACTGGTGGTACCAAATTAAATCTTTGGATCTGATCTCGTAACTCAAGATGCCCTCTGATGGCCGCCATCACCAACGACCATTTCATGAGCCACTCCCAGTTGAGCAGCCATAAAAAGAACATACAGTTAGTGTTTTACATGCATACCTGCTTGGAAGGCTCAAATGCATGGTATAAACATACTTATGATCGCTAGCGTTGGTAGACACGACACATCACGTGCATGCCACCGTCACGACTAGCTTCCAATTTAAAGCCACTATTGCACCTCATCTAGTTAGCTTAATCCTTGGTGTAAGGATTCGGGGCCTTCTTATTACCCCTTGGCTTAGATTAGATTAGCCCGATAAGCCTACCCAGCTAGCCATTATATTCGGGAAATGGCACCCTGCTCGACAGAAACATAATTGTGGAACTCTATATAAACATAATTAGGTCGAGCTACGCCCGGGACATGGGCACCACAGCCCCACGAAGCCAACTCCAACATCACCACATGGGCAAATATGAAACTGGTGATCCCGTGGTACCAAATTAAATCTTTGGATCTGATCTCGTGAAACTCATGATGCCCCCTGATGGATATGGATCAGAAACCATCTCATGAGCCACTCCCAATTGAGCAGGTGCTTCTCGGGATTGGTCGCCCCCTCCATAAAAAGAATAGACAATATTTCACGACGTTTAGAAAGAATGAGCAAATTGAGTAGCTTTAGACGATTTTTATACGGTGGCAAGGGTAATTCACCTAGCGCGAATGAAAGGATCAACAGAGCAGGTATACGTAGGGATCCATACAACAATGGAGCACTCAAGTATACGTCTTACAAGGGATGTATATACAACGTTTAGAAACATATGGGTCTTTATGTGAAGATGAAATTTAAGCATTGAATCATATGTAAACCCTAAATCCCTATAAGTGATTACATTTTCCAATTTGTAATCATTTATGTGTAAACACGCAAGGAACAATGAAGTTGAATGACCAAACAATAATTTGTTACTCTTTTTTAGATTCAACGATCAAACGTTCAAGGTCACACTGAAGTAAACGAGCATCACCCATAGACTTAAGAGATAAACATAATTTAACATCATCAGCATACAATAAAACATGAGAAAATAAAAAATGCAAACATCGGTTAGTGCCAATGTTATACATAAATAATATACAAGATTTGACCCGCATTTATTTAAAAGAAACAAAAATTCACTGCGCTAATCATTGCACGGAAATTTTTAGGCGAAATGAACATAATCTATTGATGGATGCCGCTGCCTTTTTGTTATTGTTATTATTGTTGTTTATGGTTTTATTTTTGCCTTTATACTGCTTTAAAGTAATCTCCATTTTAATTACGTACACTTAAATACTAAACATTGCCCGATAAAATAGAATTTAGAAATATTTTATGTACAAAGTACTCAATTGATAGGTCAAGCATGTCAAAGAGAAATATGGCTTGGAATATGCTTATAAAATCGTTTAATGCAATAATGTTTGTAGAGCAAATAAAATTAAAGATTAAAAATTAAAAATAAGTAAAGAAATTATTTTAGGCAAAACGTGAATACCTACCACCAGGCACGCTATTCGATAAACTATGATGGAGGTAGTTAATTGGTAGTTGCACAACTTTAAATAAGTGTGGCCAATAGGCATGACTTTTATACGGACATTGCAGAATAATAATCTTTCTATAGATTTCAATTTTCTGGGTATGAGCGAAAAACTATAAATTTTTGCTTAAAAAAAAGGAAGATTTTCTGACTTTACGTTGCATTATGGGCGTAGTCTTTAACTAATCTTTAATCTATTTTCAACATTTGAGCTGAATGTGCATCTCAAGCGGGCAGACGGCCAAACCTTTTTACTCCATTTAGAATTTAATGTTGATCAGGTCCCCGACGTTTTTTTTATTTTTGTTTATTACAAACATAATAACAAAATGAGTATGCTACCAACCTCTGGGTAGGGGATACAATAACAAATGAAAATTAATCCCACATAATTTTCATATCAATAGATGGAAAAGTTTGAAAATGACTTGAAAGCATTTGAAAGCAGTTGATACAGAAAAAAAATTTTATAATCAAAATTTGGCCAAAATGTTACACAGAATCGGATATTCCTGTGGAACATTATATAAAATTTATCGCATAATTTGAATTTGCTCTTAAATATTTCATAATATTATTTTAACTAAAATAAATCTTTATATAAAAAATTTGCCCAACTTACCCATTTTGAATAGTGTTTCAAAATTTACGAGGTGACCATATTTCAAATCCACAAAAATAGACTGACGCTCAGACAAACTTAAAAAATTTTGAAAAATCTTTTTAAATCGTTCGATGTAATAAGATGGACAACGTACTTGGATTTATTCTACATGATGTAATAATTTAAATAATTTAAATTATTTAAATTATCTTGAACTGATTGTTTCGAATGGAAGAGTGTTGAGGTATTTCTCACTATCAATTACAATAATATTTTGACTTTGAATAATCAAACATGAATATGCCACCTTTCACATTTCCTACCTGTTAATCTAATTACATGGAATTTTCTTGTGTTTTCTAGCAAATTTCATTTCATTAAAATATAAATTTGTCTACATTTTACTTTTATTATTATGAAAAAGGCATCAGTTGTGGTGATACCCATAGAAAAATATTCACCATATTTGTAAAAAATTCTTGTAAAAAAATTCTTAACTTGAAGAAAAAAAGTTTGCTTTTTGGAAGGCAAATTTTTGTTTTTTGATTCATGGAATTTATTTGATGTAAAAATCAGCTCCATCAAACTTACAAACTTACATGTCGGACATTTATTTTGATTTATTTTTGAATTTTCCTTTAACTTTTTTTTTTTTTTAACTATAATAAACATAATTTGTAAGTTGTACCATTTCTCAATTAAAACTAAAAAAAAAAATATATAAAATTTTATGAGCAATGGGCGCGATATTTATTACTTTTTTGATTTAACATTTTGAAAAGAGCACAAAAAAGGAAATGAGAACAGAACAAATATAAAAAATTAGGTTAAAATATATTTGAAATAACAAACAAAAATAACAAAACAAACAAAAAATTTGGGTTTGAACATTGAAAGATTTTTTTTTTACTTTTTTTTTTAGTATTTCAAGATTAATAACTTTTCATAAAACACAATGGCCAAGTAATATTTTATGTAAAATGTAAATATTTTAAATAATTTGTATCTGGGTCAAATCATCAAAAATTTTCTTAAAAAAAAAAAAAAAAAAATGAAAATTAGAACAAAAACATAAAGAGAAAAGAACTGTTGAAAAGTCAATTAATGAAGAAGAAAAGAAAAAGAAAACTCTATAAAAAATTTTTAAGTGTCATAAAATTGGGCGTAAAGTGTAAAAGCAGTTTTTATTAGCATAAATATTCAAAACTCTTAGAAAATCTCCGAAATGTTAAAGTTAAAGTTTAATGATTTTAGTTTATAAAAAGTGCAATTTTTCTTAAACAGATTCAAATAAAATATTCGTTTCGATAAGATAAACTCTACAAAGTGTGTTTTAAATAATAAATTTTGCACACTTTGCAAAAGATTTCCAAAATTATTTAATAATTATTTAAGTTTCTTAATTTTTTTTGTGTAATATACCTAAAGTTTAGCTATGGCCGAATCTTGAGTACTCACTTTAATTGATAGAGCTACCGATAATTTAAAGTTGTACAATTTTGAGTAGGCTTGACCGATTTATGCGATTATTTATATAAAATTTTAGCTTTATATCTTCCGATCTTTAAGTTACGAGCCGAAGTTACATTGTGAGTATGACCTTTCTAACGATTTGGCCCATTGTCAATATCAACCAATGTACAAAAACTTACAATGTTTCTAAAAAGTTTGGATGGCCATCAAATACGTACAGCCGAACAGACGAACAGAAGAACACACACAATTTAAAGAGATTCAAAATCTGATGGTCCTTAAAAATATATAAATTATATACGATATCCGACGCTTCCTTTTAGACCTTACAAACATATTGACAAAATGAGTATACCCCCAAACGGTGAGTTATGGTTAAAAAAATCGATGTAATTAGAAAAAGTGTCATTATTAAAAAATAAAACAATTCATTAATAACTGATTATCATGATGCACAAAAAAAAAACCAAAAGCGAAATTAACAAAAAAAAAAAAAGGTAAAAATATTATAGTCGAACTGGAACCATTGCACTCACATTGTTTAAAATGCTTTTTAAAATCAATGAAAAATCAGTGAATCAAAAGTCATAAAAATTTTATTATGAACTATTTGAAAAAATAATCCAAAAGAAGTTGAAAAATGTATTGCATCCAAATTACATTAAAAGATCTGAGACAATATGGGCCTATAAATAAAATTATATACACGCGATAGGTGAAACATATTCGCGAAGCATCGTTAGTAAATCTAAATATTATTTCAAAGAGCTCTCTAAAGCAAGTTTAAGGTGTACAAATCAAATCCATATGAAATAAAATTAAAAACGAACGTTTCAATTTTCTATTGTTATTGCGTCTCTTTGCATCTCTTTGAATTAGCGGTGTAGAAAAAATTTGCTAAACAAAAAAACACTGTAGAATTGCATTTATAAATTAGTAAATGAAATGAAAACCTACAATGAGCGAAAAGTGAAAATAAAATAGTTTGTGAATGCTAGACACCAGGTAAATTTAATTAAGCAAGATATACAAAACGCCCAAATAGACAATAGAACATAATTGAGCTCATCATCATTATCATTATCATTAACATTATAATTATTATGGGAGTAAATATTTATTTGTTCAGTTGAACGCCAACAATCATATTAATTGGAAGTTTTCATTTAATTTCTATTCGTTTCAATTACACATGAAAACCATATTTAAAAGTATGAATTTTAAAAAAAAAATAAATAAAAAAAATTTCAATAAAATAAATAAAAATATCGAAACATTTGCGAAAATTGAATTAAATAAGTGCCAGTATTGCAATTTATCTCTATATCTCCCTCTCTTGCCCTTTTTTTTCTCTCACCCTCTCTCACTTTCTATACGACTCTCGCTGTTATGCTTAAGTGCTGAAAAATAAATAAATAAATAAATGGCAACAATAATAAGCATCATTATTTTTTTTCATAAATTAAATGCGCGTGCCTTAATATAATTCTTGTGTATTTCCTTAATACAAATACATTGAATCAAATCGTTGAACGAATCAATGAACGAATTGTTGAATCGTTGAATTGTTATTACTAGCACTTCGATTAATTGTTATATTATTGTTACATATACAAACATGATAATGTAATTATATAGAAATTTTTATATTATGGCAATTAATTAAATATAAATAATACTAACAATAATAAATAATACGAAAAAACGAACAAATTGTACAAGAAAGAAGAAATAAAATAAAATAAAATAAAATAAAAGAAAATTAACAAAAAGGAAGGGTAAAGTAAAAAGTGAAGAATTCACATTCAATTTCAAAGTGAAATTAATAAGTGAACAACATTAAATATTAAAAATTAAATATTATATATAAATGCATACAACGGCATGCGGTGTGGGTGCTAGTAATGCTAGTTCCATATCAAGCATCATTCAAACGTAAGAATATTATCGTTTTCGCATCTTTATTTTTTTTTTTTAAAACTTACATCATCTACACTTCTACATTGTAAACCTTTAAATATCTAAACGTAACATTCAAAAATACTGAAGAACCGAATGTTTGCCTTCAGTTTTAAATCATTTAATTTTACTGAATCGAATTTTATCTGTCCATCACTTTAAAAGTGTCCCAAATTTTTGTTAAATTTGTAGAAAAATATTTTAATACATAAATTTGAATGTAATTTATATGGAAAGTTCAATCCATTTACGCCTATTGCTAATGTAAGACTTAGTTTCGTATGGCACTTTGAACATTCTAAATAGTTTTGCAATTTTTACAAAATATTCCTCTGAAAGTAGATGGAAAATTTTTATCAAAATATTGGCCACTATCTAAATTTTTTATTTTATGACATTTTAAATATATGAAATATGAAAAATGGTTCAAGGTATTTAAGTATTGACCTCTATCTACCATAATTCTTTTCTCGCGTTCCTTTTTATTTTTTGTATTATTTTGGTAAATTTTTTTATTAATTTATTTCATGCCTTTCTGCTTTTATTGCTCACTATATAAATATTAGACTAAATATTTATTTTGTTGGAATTCTCCATACATTACTTCATTGCTGTATTTAGAATTTTAACGTAAATTATTCAAACACACACATATGCACACACCTATATATATATATATATATATATATATATATATATATATATATATATATATATAAATATATGTATAGTAAAATGTTTGATTGTATTTATATATCTAAGATTTTACTGTATAATTTAGGTAGTACATAAATGAATAAATATATTTGATTTACTTAAATATTCTGATATTAGTTTTGTATTGAGCTAATCGTATTCATTTGGAAAATTATTCATAAACTTTAAATTCTATATTGTTATGTTTAACTTAAATAGTGAATTTCCACATATGAATAATCATATTTTAAGCAAAACAAAGTAAATGACATAAATCAAGAGCGGAAAATCATTAAAAATTTATGTCATAGCAAAATTTATGTCATTCATTTCAGACAATTTTAAAATGATTAAATGGAAAATGATGAAATGGAAATTTCATTGTCACCAATAAATTACAAGAATTTGTTTTTATTTATTTAGTTTGTCCTCTTGAGCAGTATCAAAATCTGGCCATTTGCTCCAACAGTCATTCATATATCATTTCTAAAAACAAATGTTCTATGGTCCATTCTAAATAAAAAGAAGAGTAAATAATGGAGAGATAATGGTTATGCCAGATTTTGCCTTGATTAAATATGGAATCCCTATTTTTAAAGAACTTCCCATCACGAAGAGGTTTTATAAACAAATTTAGAAGCTTCGCATTAATTGTGTAAGGCGCTATTGCAATTAATCGCAATAATTTATTTAAGTTTTATTTTTTTTTTGGCAGATGGTACATGAAATATGAAACATGAAACACCAGAATGTGAAAATAAAAATTATAAAATTATGGTTTGTAATGCAATCGTCCATGAAACTCAAATCAAGTACAAGAATGGAATAAAATAAAATGGAATAAAATTTGTGTGTGCATTGATTTTCATGTGAAATATTAGTCAATTCAAGGATTCTACAGGGCAGTCATTTAGGTCCACTACTGACTTTTTGCTCTCTTTGTTAATGATATTCCCAAATGTGTCAACTATGAACGTGTTTTATTGTATGTAGATGATGTTAAAATAATTTTATCTTTTAACCTCCTTGGAGGTTTCTTGTTTACTTCAGGCTAATCTTGAGCGATTGCACGATTGGTGCCTTGTCAATGGCAAGACGTTGAACCTGAAGAAATTCAAGAAGTTATCGTTATTCCCTACATGTTATTACGTAAACGGTCATGAATTGGAAAATTTGGGGTTTAGATTTCATCTGCATATCGAGTCCTCAGTGAATAAAGCGAAATCAATACTGGGCCTTCGTAAAGACATGGGCTAAAGAATTCAAAGATCCATATGTGTTGTTGCTTTTCTTTATGTCCCTTGTAAGAACAATACTCGAGTATTCTGTTGTTATGTGGATTCCGAGTTATAACAGTTATATTGACTACAAAACTTTCTTACATTTGCGCATTTAGGATGGCATGTTAAGCAACCCTTGCCTCCGTATGAAAATCGTCTAAAGCTGCTCAATTTGCTTACTCTGTCTAAACATCGTAAAATGTTGTCCGTTATTTTTATGGTAAAATTGATACAAGGCGATATTTCCTGGCCGACATGGCTACAGGATTTTTCTAGGCATTGTGCAACCATAAAGCTGCCACAATATCGTACCCACTACCAACTCTATAATCCTTTCCGTGTATTGACCACTATCATTTGTTCGATTCGTCCGTTAACTCTTTAAATTTTATCAAGTATATTTTGCTCTTCCAATAGTTGCCAGATTATGCCTTTTGTAAATTTGCATATTTTTGAAAACGTGTTGCTCATTTCTATGATCACGCTCTTGATTAAGTGCGTATACTTCATGAGCTTTCATTAGCTTGATTGGCCCATGAAGGTTCATATTTTGTACCATTTTCTGTGCCTCATAAATAAGCTTATTAATTTTTTTTGTATGTTTTTGTGTTTTTTTTTATTTCGATTGTTGTTGTTGCTTGTTTTTGTTTTTTTTTTTTTGTTATTTGTATAACTTATGTATTTTATTTATATTTTGCTCAGTATTAATTGTCTAAGATTATTATGTAACTAATGAATAAAGAAATAAATAAATAAATAAATAAATAACAATTAAATAATAATAAAATACAATAAATATTGATAGATTAACAATTAAGTTAAAATTAGTTAATAATTCATTCAAGTAAAATTAATTTGTGCATTAAAGATATTTACTAATTAAAATAAATTGTAGAAATTTCTTTTGGCTGAAAATTTATGCTTTCTCTTTCTTGTACATTATTGAATTATGAATTCACTTGAAATTAAGCAATTTTTTTTTTTAAATTCTTTCATAAAGCACACATATTTTTCAAAATAGTCAACGTACGTTCCATGAGTTGAAATTTTAATGTATATCATTAAAATTTCAACTCACTGAGCTATTAACAAAAATATTTATATGGATTTTACATATTATAAATTACATGTAACTAAAATCATGAGTCGCCACATCAATTAGTTCTTAGCGTTTTAGGTAAAAGTGATTTTTGAATGATTTACTTTTTCTTTTCCTTTGTTTCTTTTTTTTCTATTTTTTTTGGAAAAATATACTAAATTTTTCTAAAAGTGAAAATCTTTCATATGACCAACGAAAATATGCAAATAGAAATAGTCTATAGAGACTTTTTTATATATATATATAGAATATTTAGGCCTTACGGTTCTTACAAACTTTTCAATAAAATATACAATTTACTGATTTATTTTATGTACAAAAAATTTAATCTAAAATAATTTAAGCAAATAATTATTTGAATGTGTTCGTCACTTAATAATGCTTTATTTTTAATTTTGTTTTTTTTTGTTTTTTTTTTTTTGTTTTGAAAATTACATTAAACTTTCTTAAGTTTAAGCTTTTGCAAAAATTCTTATAAAATATAAACAGAAATTATTTTTGCTCGTATAAATGCATTACGCAAGTGTAACATGTAAATGAAATAGATAAGCGCATAAAATGCTTAAAGTGCAAGTTTAATGCCTGTGAATTGTTAATTGTAAATTATGAATTGTGAAATTGTGAAATTTGTTTGCAGTTTTTTTTTTAATATTATATATATATATATATATATATATATATAATATATAATTTTTTTAAAGATTGATAATTCAATCATTCATTTGTTTGTAAATAACAGATAAGTTCGTACTCGTTTCGTTGATTTACTACTCTTTACTTATTAATGATCATTAACTGACTGCAATCGGTTTCTTTGAGAAGGTTATCAATTTAATGCAAAAGACTTGTGTTCTATGCCTGCTTGTTACATATTTTATTACATATATGTACATTTATGTATTTGAATTATTCTATCATTGAAAATTTTTAGTTTAGAAGTTTGCATGAGATAAAAAATGAATAAAAAAAAAACGCAAATTACTTATTGTTATGACTTTCATTTGAGTCCATTGATATCTGCCTCATGTTCATTGCCAAACATAACAAACATAACGATTTATTATAATTTATAAAAAAAAAACTTTAATTGTATGTTTCTTATCACTCATTCTCTAGATTTATTTTTTATTTTTTATTTTTGATAAAAAAAGGATGAATAAACCGGAATATGTAGTTACATCTAACCCAAAGAAGAGGAGTACTCCCAAAAAAAAAATTTTAAAACAAAAATGTTTTTTAATACCAATAAATATTTCCTACTCCATTCCACAAAAAAAAAGGCCTAATCAAAATGTATTCTAAATTTTTATATAAAATTAATTTAAAAGTTTTACGACTGATTTTATCATTTTTATGAATTAATAAAATCCCTTCTATAGCGTTCTGAAAACAGTTTATTGATTAAATTTTTCAAAGTAATTTTTTCTAAGTACTTTATGAAATAAATTCCCAATTTTAAAATTTTAACGTTTTAAAAAAACGTTAACTTTGACATTTTATAATTTTGATGCCTTACATAAAGTTAGTTATTAAAGATTCCTTAAGTTATGGCCGCCTCATGAAAAGCATCACAATTAGAATTTTTAAAAAAGTTTTATTATAAAAGTTTCAGTAAATTTTGAATTGTTTCAGTTGTTATGATGTGAAATGTTTGCCAATAAATTTCACAATTATACTGTAACGCAGTCAATTTCATACATAAATTACATAATTATGATGTATGTTGTGAAAGCTGTTACAGTAAAATTTATTGGTGCATCAAGTTCTTCTGATCTCATCTCTGATCTCTTCTGATCATTTTTAACTTGAAACTGATGAAGACATTATAAAAATGTTAATTGTTGTGAATCGGCCAATACCAAACCAGATTAGTGAGATTACTAAGATATTTAACTGTTTGACTGTTCATGATTAAATGTGCTTTTTTTTTCTTAAAGAAAATCGAGTTTCATGTTTACCCAAAACAAAACCGATTGACTTTTTCTATGATCGAATATTTTATTATTACAATTTAATCTCGCATATAAGCTATGAGTTGAACAATTAAATTATAAATAAATAAAAAAAATAAATTAACTGCAAATACTCCCAATGGGCATTGTATTTAAATTATGTTATTTTTATTGCCATCACATAAATTTTCCATAATAAATTTTATTATTTTGCTGTGCATAAATTCTTTATAAAACTTTTTTTAATTTTTTTTTTTTTGTTGCTTATGGTATTCGTATGAATTATAGAAACCATGATAATAAATGCAGTGCTTCATTAAACAAAATTATAAGAATTTTATGAAAAATTTATGAAAAATTTATGAAAAATTTATGAAAAAATTTAGAAAAATTTTATGACAAAAATTTATGAAAAAATTTATGAAAAATTTATGAAAAAATTTATGAAAAAATTTAAGCAAAAATTTATGACAAAATTTATGAAAAATTTATGAAAAATTTATGAAAAAATTATGAAAATTTATGAAAAATTTATGACAAAAATTTTATGAAAAATTTATGAAAATTTATAAAAATTTATGACAAAAATTATGAAAAAATTTATGAAAAAGTTTATGAAAAATTTATGAAAAAATTTATAAAAAATTTATGACAAAATTGTATGAAATAAATTATTGAAAATAGATTTATTAAAAATTATTATCAAAAATATGACAAAATATTTAGTAAAAATTTTATAAAATTAAAATTTATAAATAATTTATGAAAAATATATGAAAAAATTGAAATAAATTTATGAAAATATATATCAAAAATTTATACAAAATTTAATGAAATAAAGATAATCAAAAATTTTATTAAAGATTTATGAAAATATTATCAACAAAATATCTAAAAAAATTTAGTAAAATTTCTAAAAATTTTAAAATTTATCAAAAATTATGAAAAAATTATGAAGTATGTAAAAATAATCAATTATGAAAATATTTTAAGTAAACTAATTAAATGCATTAATATCATATTAATTATAATATTATAAATATAAATAGATTTTGATAATAAAGGAGAATATTCAGTAAAACAAAATGTTCCATAACTTTCAGGTATTGTATATACATAAATTATTGGGGAGCAAAACATTCACTCGCTCTCTCAGTCACTTACTCAAATGACCTTTAGATGATCTGTGAACTTAAAAATTTAGAATAGACGACCATTTTGTTGAGTAACGATCTTTTTTACCTGGAAAAGCGCAGGCATGTCCGCAAAATTAGCTAATTTTATTCAAACTTTCTGTTTGCAATTAATTTGTTAAATCGTTTTATATTATTACAAAACGATAGATTTTAACAACCCTCTTCTTAATACTTATTATTTTTTTTTTTTTAATTTAGACAATAGATCTTTTCATTCCAATTATGTTTTCAATTAATTTCTAGCGGAAGAAAAAACTTTTTAAAATTTTTTATAAATAATTTTATTGAGATTCAGACATATCCAATTTTAAAATTCCATGTAGACTTATTTCCAAAAAAGTAACACACTATTTTTCATAAAAAAAATTTATTTTAAATATTACAAGTATCAGTATCAGTTATATGACAAAAATATATCAAGACATGTCAAATAGGAAAATATCAGATGAATAGAAATATTAGTTTACAGTGATTCAAATTAAAAAAAAAAAGCACCAATAAATCACTCAATAAATTATCATTGAATTTTTTTATATGTTACACACAAACTTAAAAGCAACATAAATAAATACAAATAAATGAAAACTACAAAAAAAAAATATAAAATTATTCATATAAAAGAAAAACTTTTTTTTATAATAACATTATTCTTGCAATTTATATATCAATGTCTCTTTCGAATTTATATAAACACAGTGTGTGTGTGTGTGTGTGTGCGTGTGTGTGTGTGTGCTTTTTGATCCTTCATTTAATTAAATGCACAAATATCCTGCCATTTTTATATCAGACAATAAAATTTCTACAAAATTGACCTTCATTTCATTTCATGCATCTTTTTAATGTGAATGAAATTCAAATAAAATCAAAGAAAAAATATTCTGTCTTAATATCAGTCAGACTGACGACCCATTTTATTGTAGTTTCATTCCTTCTTCTCTTAAGTTGCTTTTTTTCTTGTTTTACCCCTTTTTAGGGAATGCCATATAAATGTAGATGTGTAAATGTGTATGCTTGTTTCTATGTGAATGTAGTTCAGTAATAGCAGTAGCAGCAAATAGTAGCAGTAACCAGTAGTAATAGTAAGCAGTAGCTGAGAGTAGCTACAAGCAACTAATACAATGTCACCAAAGAGATAAACACATGCATACAAACAGATAAACAGTGATAGAGATATGGTGACACATTGATAAACGTTAAATGAAGCGAAGCAATAATCAACTAATAGAATTTATTACACATACACACACACACACTAACACACACACATTTGCATGTACATATAAATATAACTAATAAGCAACTGCTGTTCTATGTATGTCACTGTCACATTATTTATTCTCACATTATTTATTTATTTATACCATTCAAAAGTTTGGCGGCATATTTCACAAATTTATTATAATAATGTTTGTATAATTGAAAGAGATAATATCAGAGATTATAATAAGCACATGAATTCTCCATAAGTAACAATCAATTCTACATTGATTTGATGGATTTTACATTGTCCATCTATATGTGGGTCTCTTATTGACCTTCCAAAAAATGGTTATGCCATCATAAAAACCTTAAAAATTCTTTCATTTCAATTGTTATTAAAAATGAAGCAAATCGATTAAAGGGCACGCTCTTTATATGCCATTAATAATAAAATGATGAATGATATAACTCGATGTTGATAATGAATAATAAACATTGAACATGCCTAACCAAAATTATAAGCCTCTTGTTTCTCGGTCCATATCATGCCTGTTTTTTATTCATTTGTAGTGAGTTAACAAATAATTAAGAACTTTTAAGATTTGCTTCTGTATACCAAGCATTTTATTCTGGTCGACCTCACCAGTAATTACCATGGTTCGCCCTGATAGGCATGCAAAATTTGAAATAAGCCAAAGAAAAAGTACTTTTACTATTTTTTTTTACTTAGTATTTCATTTCTAAATTTTAACATTTAGCAGCAAAAACTAGAGAAGAATTTTATATCATCACTTTGCATTACAGCACCCATCAAATGATTTTATTTCATATCACATCACAACATATCATTTTGTGACATTTATTTGTGATTGTGAGATACTTTGAAGTTGCTTTTATTATCACAGTTATTATGAATTGTGGCCGCGCCGCTGAGATTTTTCTTTGGTTTTGTATGCGTGTGCTAAATTTGTCACTTTTAACGATTTCCGCACATGCAAAAAAAAAGCCAAAAAAAAAAACTTTTAAGCAATAATAATGATAATGACACCAACAAGAACAATAACGAGAATCAATTATGAAATTATTTAAGTGCAAACAAAAAAAACTTTGAAAAAGCATAAAATCAAAATGCAAACAAATTTGACAATAGCAATCATACACTAACAACAACAACAACAACAACAACAACAACAACAACAACAATGAAAAATGCTTAAATCTTTAATTTTTGTATTAATTATAAAGATTATATCAAATGAAATAACAACAATAACAACAACAAAAAAATATCAACAGTTTGCAATTGAACGTTAACAATTCATTTTTAATGGTTACTTACCTAATGAAACTTTTATAAAATGCAATGCATTTAAATGCTCAATATAGTTCAGTTATAATCGTTATAAGAAATAACAAGAGATGATGAAAAAGAAGAAGAATAAGAAATAGAAACAGAATTAGTAGAAAAAAGCAACGAATAATAAATAAGCAAGCACTAAATGAGTTAATTTTTTTTTATTTGCATTTTCATTTGTTATTGCTATTGTTGTTATTATTGTTATTGTTGTTATTGGTGTAGTTGTAGTTATTGCTATTACAACCCCACGCAATTATACACTAATACTAAAATAATAATAATAAACGAAGCCACTATTCATTCTAAAGTTAGTTGTTATTAGTTGTCGGCAAAATTCTTTCGTTAGAAAATATTTCGTTTTCAGTTCACCAACAACCAGCTCATGAAGTGTAACAAATATCGACGCGGACAATACATTAATTAAAAAAAAAAATTAAAAAAGTCAAAAAACCGTAAATTTACTTTTTATTTCTTAATTTTTCAATTTCACATCAAATCGAATAAATATTTAATATTCATTCTCTCGCACGTTCAAATTGGAGAAAAACACAGCACATTCATTTCAAAAAGAGAAAGAAAAAACCATTTCCTAATAAAACAAAGAATTTTTTCTAATAAACGAATTGAAAAAGTGAAAAACAAAAAGGCAAAAAAAATTAAGAAATAAATAAAAGATAAAAAACCACGCAAGAATTGTTTGCAATATGGGCGAACAAGATTCTTATTAATTTCTTATTTCTTATGTTATTGTTATTGTAATCGTTTTATATATTTGAAAATCAATTTCAAATTCACTGTGAAATCATATCATCAATATTTTGTTTTGTATTTGTATTTTGAAGAAAAAAGAGAAAATTAACAGCAAACCGCCAACGCATTTATAGCGCCGTTCCTCGTTATTGATACAAACTAAAAAGAAATCAATCAAAGTTTAAGTTAAACGAATAAAAAATATAAATAAGCAGATAAAAAGAAAAATAAATTTTTTTTGAGTTGCAAAATAAATAATAAATTGTGTATGCTGATATCATTTGGATATTTAGACGAAACCTTAACCTTTTTTAAACGGATACGTTTTATTTAAACCTGCTTCATATAACAACAAAATATATTACAACAATTTATATACAACGGTGCAAATGTATGTTTAAATAAACGTTTGCATGAATTTATACAGTTTTGGAAATTTTCTCAAAATTCTTTTCATATTTTACTAACAGCGAGTAAATGCTATTTATCTGCTTCCATTAAAACTGCTAGATAAGTGAGTACTAAACTGTATACACAAATATTGGATTGGCAACTAAGCGATTATGTATATTAACAATAAATTACTTTAGCATTTTTTTTTTAGTTTACTTGTTACAATATAATTTTTTAAATCTTCATTTCATTTCAATTTATTAATTCGTTTTTTTACGCTAGGTAAACATGGACCTGTTTTGCTTTGATTTTTATATGTTATAGCAATAATTACGTAAGCTTAAGCATTTAGGAATAGAAATCTTCATAGAATGTGTACCAAAATTCATGTGGTAAATTTTATTTTGAGGAGTTTTCACTGCAAAAAGCATTTTTACGGACCTGCCGGATTGCAAATTCATATTAAGAATAATTTAAATTATTGTAGCATAACATTAGGCAAAATGAAACAAACTCTTATTCTCTAAATTGCCAACTCAATATTTCGGTTATTTAAAAAAAAAAAAAAATTTTTTTTCATTTATGGTTTAGGAAAAACTGTATATAAAAAACAATGAGTTGCTGTTTTTTGTTGTTTGATCGAATTTCTCAAGTTCGTTTCATTTCAACACAATTCTATTGAATTCAACTCAACACAAATGTAATTATTTCAAATTTCCCAAATGAACAATTTATTTTATTATAAAGCAAAAAAACAAACAACAACAATATCAATTATAATTCTCGCATTTCTTTTCTTTATATAAATATTTATTTTTTTTTTGAAATCTCTTTGATTTTAAATTGCATATTATGCAAATAAATGAAGAAGCGATTTCTTGTAATAACTGAAAAAATTATAAGCAATTTAAAAATATAAATTAGATCGCTTAAAAAACTTCACTTTCTCTGAGAAAGGTATTTTAAAAAATTATGGGGCAACAATTTCGACAATTTTTGTTTTATTGTTTGTACAATTTAAATGACTTTAAGGAATCATATTTTCGTATTGTTCGATCGAAAGAGAAATTAATAAATATCTGGCTGACCGTAGAAATTTTTTCTAAGTGATATTTTTCGAATAACATTTATGTTTACAAATGCTCATATTTTTTAATCTTGTGGTACAGTGTGTATATTATTTAAGTAACTTTTAAGAGAGAAGGCAAAGTGAACCTAATCAATTCAAAACTAAATTTGGAATAAGTCAACTCTAAGTACGTTCATGTTACATGTCGTAAATTTTTTTTTATTCTGCATTAATTGTTCAATTAAAATCTAGTTTGTCAAGAAAAGCTGATTTTTAATAATTTTGTATGAAAAACAAATACAAAATAAAAATTTGTCATAAGAAACGTAAAAATTTGGCTTCACTTAAATCAAACTTTGAATTGGCTTTTCATATGAAAAATTCGATCTTAAACAAATAAAATGGAATCTACATTATTGTGTAATAAACCATTATATAAATAAATTCTAGCAAAACTAAAATTTTATGAAATTTGTATAAAAGTTTGCTTAAACTCAACAAATACTACAAATTTTTTTTCACCATTTTTTTACAAATATTTTTATTTAATACGCTTCATTAAGTTTTATGCATCACACACAATCAAATGCATAAAATAATGAATTAATGTATGTTTTCTTTTTTTTCTTTTTTTTTTTTTTTTGAAATTCTCCATAACTTTACACAAATTTCAATAATTCAAGCAATTCTCTGTTGAGGGAATTATTAATTATGCACCAAAAAAAGATATAAATATGAATAAAATGAATTAAAAAAAAAACAAAAAAAAAAAAAGAAAAAAACGAAAGGAAATATTATTAAATATTACCTGAATGAATTGCTTCCTTTGTCATTTTCATAAAATTTTATAAATTTTTATTAATAAATATTACAATCAAGCAAATTTTTTTTTCTTTATTATTATTGTTTTGCTTTGTTTATGCATTACAATCAGGCAAAATACTTCCATTCCTGATGCATGAAAGTAAATGCAGTACGAATATTAAATAAGCAAAGTAGAGACATGCATCAGAAACACATAAAATCCTTAAGTCTATAGCTTGTAATACAAATCTAAACAAATAATATAAATCTAAATCTATAGTTTGTGTGGCAAAATTATAAATTTTTTAAAATGTACAAGTTCAAATTTTTTTTCCTAACATTGAGAATTAGTTTCCAAATAACATGGGTAAGAAAGTTATAAAAGTAACTTCCTCTATTATTATATTTTTTTATGGGAAGAAGTTCATGCTCGACCTTAATAATTATTAAGATCTATTTTTAGTATAAAGATTATTCTGGTCAAATCGTTAGTAATTAAGGAAAAGGCTAAAGCTGTAAAATTGCTTTAAGAAGATCACAAAGTGAAGAGTAAATAGTAAAGTCAAGAAAATGAAGCATCAAGTAAAGTTAAGTGGGAGTATTGACAACTTGAAATATGTCAAAAATTAATTCATTTGCGAATATGCTTGAAATTTAAATTTTTTAGTAAGCATCTGCAGTCGGTAAATGTTAAAATTGGGTTAATACAATCTCTAGCAATTATTTCATAATATTATTGTATCGATTAAGTGTAAGAATCATAAATAAATCTATGTTTGATTGTTGTCTTTATGATTAAAAACTTATTGGCCAATATGTTTTATACAGAAAGGCGTAAATGACAAAATGTACCTAAAATATTTAAGTTTAGACATTTTACTTACTTACTTACATTTCTTATAGTAAAGATATATATACACGATTTTACATGTAAGCGGAATCCAAATACAAAACTGTCTTTTGTGAAAAATTCATAATTCATAATATTATATGGAAACAACAGAGACAAATAAAACGGCATAAACGAAAATGTACGAAGACACAAACGAAAGTCAACGAATTAAATTGATAATAACGTGACATGTCCATCATATATATTTTATATAATTTATTTTATACAATATCTCATGCGATACATACAAAACATATAACGACTCTTAAAATGAAGGCAGCATTATTTGTTTGATTAGTTGCATTTCAGTATGTAAATGAAATGCATTTGATTGCAATAGATGACCTGTTGACACTAATTACAAAATATCTAGTGAAGTGTGAATTTAAATGTTTTAAAAAAAAAAAAAAAATCAGGAAAAAAGTAAACAGAAAATCAGAGATAAGCAGATATGACGGTTGGTAAAAAAAGTAAACATAATTCTATTGAGATTACTTATTATTTAAATTCATTCATTTATTCTAAGAACATTTTTTACTGAGCAATTTCCATTAATGTTACATTTTTTATGAGAAGATTAGAAACTAAAGAGCTCAAAAAGGAACAATTCTAATTGATTAACATTGTACACGTGGCATTTTTTTTTTTTATGAATGTAAAGACATAACTCTTCCAAATTCAATATCACATAAGATAAATCAAATTAAGTATAGACCAATATGATCACGTTTGACAAAAGTGACAAATGAAAAACAATAATCTACTTTTATAGAAGGCATTTCCATATAAAAGGGGTTCATATATTACAATCATTTTACAAGATAATCGAATAAATGCAAATTTTTATCATTAAGTAATAAAAATCTCTGTTATTTCTAAACATTAAGCATCGATATACAGATACGATTAGTCTGAATAGTAGGACTATTGAATATCGTTAGAAATGGGCCATTTTTCTGTGAGTGTCAATTTAATAAACTAAAACAATGGTAAACATTTGAATGTCCTGATCTGAAAATTATGATGCCTAAATTTTAATATCATTTAGGGAAACATAGATTATTTAATAAAGAGCCTAAAAGTATCACACTCATTAAAAAATATTTTCAATTTACATTTTCATTTTGTAAAATGTAATGTTTAGAATTATTCAAAATGAGAAATGATTAAAATTTTGACAAACTATGATCAAAAAAAAAAATTCTTTTGAAAAATGAAAGGCTTTGTATTTAACATTAACAAATTTTTTTTATTAAAAAATTAGTACAAATAAGCCTAAATTTTTAGAAAATATTTTAAACAAATCGATTTATATTTTGAGTATCTTACCCTGTAAAGCATTTTTCAAATATTAAATTTAAAACTTATATATTCGATTTATTTTCTTGCCACTGTAATTGTAATTGGATTAGACGAAATATTCAGTCTTGACTAACTCTAATAATTTTATCCATTTTCTTAAACCACAATTTAAAGGTATGTATTACTTCTTCTTTTTTTTTTTTTTGGTGTTTTGTTGTGTTTATTTTCTTCTTTTTTTTTAAGATTTCAATTTAGGTTAATTGTCCGTTCCATGCTTACAAAAAAAAAAAAAAAAAAAAAAAGCAAAACTAATATGAACTACATTAAACGAATATGAAAATATGGCAACAGGACATGCAATCAAAACCATAAAATCCATTGCTTTCTACCGCCATATGTGAGATCCATAAGAAAATTCTAAACATTTTCAATATACATTTAAAAATCAACTGTATAAAGTTCTTTAGATATTAGATAATTAATCTTAGATTACACAAAAAAATTATTTATATGGATAATTTTAACAATCAAGGATAATATAATCGTATTATCCATATTCAATTATTTTTCTTTCTTTCTTAAAAATTTTACAAAATTTCCAAAAATATTATAACAAAATTCCAAATATTAAATCTCTGAATCTTTCTCATTTGTTTTCCCCTAATGCAAGCGATTTAATAAAACGGACGTATCTTTACATTTTTTATAATTTATATTTATGAAAAAAAAAAAAAAAAAAAAAGAAACAAAATTATTGTCCTTTTTAATGGCCATGAGTATAATTAATATTTTATAATGCAGAAAAAAAAGTAAATAAAGAAATGAAAATACTTTATATATTTATATTTAAGCAAACACAGAGAATAGAATATTATTTGTATTACAATGAAAATCTAGTTCAAAGACAAAATAAAGCAAAATAAATATGTTAAATTCTCATTGCTTTAATAATCATAACAATAATAAAAATTATAATAATAATAATAATAATATTTTTATATATAAAAATTTCATTGAAATATTTACAACAATCTTCCAATTCATGGTAAATTTAATTTAAGAAATTCTTTTCTCTATCTCTCTTTCTCTCTCTTCTCTCTCTCTCTCTCTCTGTCTCCACCTCTTCTCTCTCTTTCTCCACCTCTTTAAATTTTTTTCCACAAAATTTTCTATGAGCCTAAAATTTCAAAATTATCATTTATGTACATTTGCATTGTATGTAGTGTGTGTGTGTGTGTGTGTTGTGTGTGTGTGTGTGTGTGTGGTGTGTGCAGCACAAGGATATGAGTTGCTCGATTTCTTAATGTGTAACCTTTTTAATTATGAGAACCGGATTTCCGGCTACAAAAATATATTTCAATAAGACACAAGATTATTAAGACTTTTATATTTCTATGATTTTTTGAAATATCTTAAGTTTCACTTTCATAACATGACATTCATTCATTCATTCATTCATTCATTCATTCATTCTTTCATTCATTCATTCATTTAAGTATACATTGTACATTGCATTCATTTACTTATCATTTACGACTCATTCATTTACACATATTTTTTTTTTTGTATGTAATGCATGGCCAAGTGTTTCATAAATCCAATCAACATGAAACTATTATCTATGTTTAACTTTGTATGTATGAGTAATGAAATGATTATATTACTTAATTTATTCTTATCTTAAATTAAAGTTCATTTCATTGCTGCATTTTCTATGGAGGTTCTAAACGTAAATGCATATGCTTAGCAATTTGCCATGCTCAAATATCATTTGAAGAAATATTTGTATTAAGTGTTAATTGTAAATCATTTGAGTGATCATGAATTTTTGTTAATATTCCATTAAATTGTAATTTATTGGTAACTGATAAAAAGTAAAAGGCATTTTATGAATTTCGTTGGTGTAAGAACTGACTGTAAGGTATGTGTTGTAAGGTAACAGATTAATTTTAAATTTGGGAAATATAGAATATTAAACTAGAATGATTTTTTTGATTAGAAGTAACACATTATTGATTGTTTTGTAAAAGTTATTTGTATTGATCTTTAAGCCTAAGAAAAATTCAATAGAAGTAGAAGTTAAATATAAAAAAAAGTTCTTTCATACTATTTTCTAGTCCCATAAATTATTGCATTTAAAAAGTAGTTGCCATCTAAAAAAATATTGATACCTCTGAGTGATACAGATAACGCTGGAAATCGATTGGTTAACACTGCACGTTACATTTGAAGAACTTTATTTGATGAAACTATTTATGAAATTAGTTACCATTTGTACTAAAAAAGTTTAAAATAAGTTTCACTAACTTACTTAAATTATCATCGTGATTTCTCAAATCCGCTTAATAAGTATTTTTTTGACTGTAATACGGTTCACCAATAATCCAATGATAATTTTAATATTTCTTCAGAAATATTCCTTTGGAGAAGAATTTATTGATTAATTTCTCTTTTAATTATGTTGAATGCTATGACGATGCATGCACCGAATATTTGTAAGAGCACTCACCATAATAATATTGTTATGATTTGTCATAGCAAAAAAAGGATACTTGTGACAATGACTGTACCGCTGATAAATGATGCATGAAACGTATTTTGATAATGCAGATAATGCAGTTAAACAAAGTACAATGAAATTTTTAAATTAAAATTTGAAATAAGTAGAACAGCAAAATTTGTTATTTCAGTTAAGTATTCTTAAATATTTTATATAATAAAATACGTGATTCATTTGTCTATTCATGAAATTTTATCAAAATTATAAATAAACCCTTACATATCTCTCATTTTTTTTTTTTTGATTTTTGTATTTTTGTTTAGAGAACTTTCAAAGAAATTCCGTACGTACTTCATATGAGAAGATGCAGAAAGCTCTTAATTAGAGTTACATAAACAAATATGTAAAAAATGATGATTAATAAACGCAAACACAAACACAAACACAAACACAAACACAAATACAAACAATTTTCAACATACGCAAAATTGCATGTTTATAGAAATTTTTCTTCTTCTTCCTTGGCTCACAAAATATTTATTTCAGATTTATATTTATACCCTACAAAGTATTATAAAATCTTGCAAATGTTTGTAACACCAAAGAAAAATTAAGTTAGACCCAACATTTATTATACCGATCACTTCCTAATTCGATTTAAGCCTGCATGTCTGTCTGTCCGTCTGTCCGTCTGTCCGTCTAATATATATCCATATAAATTTGTTATGAACCTACAAGTCGCAATTTTCAGATATTTTAATAAAACTGACTAGATAGGTGTGTTTTGATCCAAAGGCGGACCATTATTTCGACTACTCCGCATATATCGATTTTTAAAAAAAAAATTATTCCCATATAACGAAAATGATTACAATTTTTTAATATACTTTAATGTACATGAGCGCTAAGTTGTATTGTATAGAAAATATGTGGACTAAATCTAGCCCAGATCGGTCTATATTTTCGACCACTTTTCATATAAAGTCATTTTCGCAAAAAGCTTTAGTTTCAAATATATTTTAGCCAAAATTAGCATGTCCTTGAGTTTTGATATAAAAAGTGCATGAACAAAATTTGAATAAGTCAATTTTTTGAACCGTCTCTCATTTAACGAATATTTTAAATAAATGAGAAATGGCAATTTTTTCCAATATTGTTAATTTATAATTCTCTTATCTGACTTTAATTGCATTAAGCAAAGTGATGTAGCATATTTAAGAAGCGGCCCCGATCGTCTATAAAATTTTAATTTCTTTTTTTTTTGTGCGTATCTTTTACAAAATCGTTTCGGATTTATTACGAAATTTTATCATTATCAGTTTCATCATTAGGAGTATTACCTTAAATATACATACATACATACATACACACATACATATACATGAAAAAACACTGGGCTAGTTTATTTACGTATTTGTATTTTTAAAGCAAACAAAAGAATTAAACAGTATGAGTAACTTTAATTTATGTTTATTTCATGTTTATGCCATTTTTGTTTTTGTTATTGTTATTATAGTTATTTGTTAGTTTATTTACTTTTTACCCCAATAAGCATTAAAGGTGATTAAGGACATAAAGTATACAACACAAAAAACAACTGGTGAGAAAATTATAATTGATTGAGGCCAAATCTTGGAAACACACCACACAAAAACTAACACAATCTTTGGTATTTTAAAATACAGACAGGCAATTTGAAGTTGTATAACTTTTGGATAGGCGTGTTCGATTTGCTTATTGTATAATAAAAGGCTTAATATTTGTACAAAATTTCAACTTTCAATCTGTTTCTTTTTCAAGTTATAAGCAAAAGAAAATGAAAATTTTTACTTTAAAAAAATTTTCTCAGTTTGCGTTGCACTTTGGCCGCGTTTTGTGATTGATTTGATTTATTTTCAATTTCAACCAACGTACATGAATTTTCAATATTTCTACCAAATTTGAGTACGGTCACGCTGCCAGATAGGCAATAGACAGACATACCTAAATCGATTCAAAATTTAATACTGCACAAGAATATAAATAATTTATAAAATTTCCAATACTTCCTTTAAGGCATCACAAATATATGTCAAAGTGTACATACCAACCTCTGGCTGGTGGGTACAATAATACTAAAAGAACTAATCTACTGTTAACACACATGTGAACTTAGCCTACAAAATATATAAACTTTTTTTTTTCATTTTCACTTTTTCTATTATTTTACAAATCTTGGGGTACCAAGTAAATTAAACATAAATTTACTCAGCATTTTAATTCAAAAACATAAATTTTAAATTGAATTTCCTGCATCAATTTCTATCCTTCATCCAATCTGTCTATTTGATATTTTGATGTTTAAAGTATAAACTATAATTTTGGATATATTTTCATTATATGTAGCAATATGAAAATTGAACTATTTTTCCAAACAATCTCCAATCAGCAATATTTTAATGAAACTTATACAAAATTTACCATTTTGAAAATTTTCTAATGCACAACACCATTAAATAATATTTTGATAAACTAAATCTTACACAAAATATAAGTTCTAGTACTGAATACAGTACTGAACATAGTACTGAATACAGTACTGAATACACTACTGAATGCAGTACTGAATACAGTACTGAATACAGTACTGAATACAGTACTGAATACAGTACTGATACAGTACTGAAACAGTACTGAATACAGTACTGAATCCAGTACTGAATCCAGTACTGAATACAGTACTGAATACAGTACTGAATACAGTACTGAATACAGTACTGAATACAGTACTGAATACAGTACTGAATACAGTACTGAATACAGTACTGAATACGGTACTGAATACAGTACTGAATACAGTACTGAATACAGTACTGAATACAGTACTGAATACAGTACTGAATACAGTACTGAATACAGTACTGAATACAGTACTGAATACAGTACTGAATACAGTACTGAATACAGTACTGAATACAGTACTGAATACAGTACTGAATACAGTACTGAATACAGTACTGAATACAGTACTGAATACAGTACTGAAAACAGTACTGAATACAGTACTGAATACAGAACTGAATACAGTACTGAATACAGTACTGAATACAGTACTGAATACACTACTGAATGCAGTACTGAATACAGTACTGAATACAGTACTGAATGCAGTACTGAATACAGTACTGAATACAGTACTGAATACAGTACTGAATACAGTACTGAATACAGTACTGAATACAGTACTGAATACAGTACTGAGTACAGTACTGAATACAGTACTGAGTACAGTACTGAATACAGAACTGAATACAGTACTGAATACAGAACTGAATACAGTACTGAATACAGAACTGAATACAGTACTGAATACAGTACTGCATACAGTACTGAATACAGTACGGAATACTTATACAGTACTGAATACAGTACTGAATACAGTACTGAATACAGTACTGAATACAGTACTGAATACATACGAATCGTATTGATACAGTACTGAAACAGTACGAAACTACGATAAAGTACTGAATACATACGAATACAGTACTGAATCAGTACAAGTACAGTATGAATACACTATGAATGCAGTACTGATAGGTACTGAAACAGTACTGAAACAGTACTGAAACAGTACAAACACAGTACGAATACAGTACTGATACAGTACTGAAAACCCCGTACTGAAAACAGTACTGAATCAGTACGAATACAGTACAATACAGTACGAATACGTATGAACAGTACTAATATATGATCGTACTGAATACAGTACTGAATACAGTACTGAATACAGTACTGAATACAGTACTGAATACAGTGCTGAATACAAACCGATACATATGAATAGAGTACGAATACAGTACGATCATAGTGAATGAGTACTGAATACAGTCCGTATACAGTACTGAATACAGTAAAAACCTGAAAAAAAAGAAAAAAAACTGAATACATAAGAATCATACTAAAACGTACGAAAACAATACGAATACGATGAATATAGTACTGAATACAGTTGAGTCAGTATTGAATACACTACTGAATGCAGACTGAATCAGTACGAATACATACTGAATACAGTAATGATACATACTAAATAATATCAGTATGTATTCAGACTGTATCAGTACGTTTATATGTATTCAGTACTGATCAGTAGTTTGTTTTTCTGTATTCAGTACGTATTCAGTACTGTTTCGTACTGTTTCAGACTGCATTCAGTAGTGTATTCAATACTGTATCAGTACTGTATTCAGTTTATTCAATACTGTACTCAACTGATAAGTACTGATACGTACTGAATGCAGTACTGAATACAGTATGAATGCAGTACTGAACTATGATACAGTACTAAATAAGATGATACAGTAAAATACAGACTGAATACAGTACTAAAACAGTACTGATACAGTACTGAATACAGTACTAAATACAGACTGAATCAGACTGAATACAGTACTGAATACAGTACGAGTACAGTATGGAATACCTACAGAATGCAGTACTGAATCAGTACTGAATACGTACTGATACAGACAATACTACGAATACAGTATGAATACAACTGAATACAGTATGAAACGTACTGAATACAGTACTGAATACAGTATAATACAGTACTAATAATACTGATACAGTACTGAATACAGTACTGAATCAGTACTAATACAGTACTAATACGTATGAATCAGTATGATACAGTACTGAATACAGTACTGAATACAGTACTGAATCCAGTATGAATCAGACGAATACTACGAATACAGTACTGAATCAGTACTGAATACAGTCTGAATCATACTGAACAGTACTGAATACAGTACTGAATACAGTACTGAATACAGTACTGAATACAGTACTGAATACAGTACTGAATACAGTACTGAATACAGTACTGAATACAGTACTGAATACAGTACTGAATACAGTACTGAATACAGTACTGAATACAGTACTGAATACAGTACTGAATACAGTACTGAATACAGTACTGAATACAGTACTGAATACAGTACTGAATACAGTACTGAATACAGTACTGAATACAGTACTGAATACAGTACTGAATACAGTACTGAATACAGTACTGAATACAGTACTGAATACAGTACTGAATACAGTACTGAATACAGTACTGAATACAGTACTGAATACAGTACTGAATACAGTACTGAATACAGTACTGAATACAGTACGAATACAGTACTGAATACAGTACTGAATACAGTACTGAATACAGTACTGAATACAGTACTGAATACAGTACTGAATACAGTACTGAATACAGTACTGAATACAGTACTGAATACAGTACTGAATACAGTACTGAATACAGTACTGAATACAGTACTGAATACAGTACTGAATACAGTATGAATACAGTACTGAATACAGTACTGAATACAGTACTGAATACAGTACTGAATACAGTACTGAATACAGTACTGAATACAGTACTGAATACAGTACTGAATACAGTACTGAATACAGTACTGAATACAGTACTGAATACAGCTGAATACAGTACTGAATACAGTACTGAATACAGTACTGAATACAGTACTGAATACAGTACTGAATACAGTACTGAATACAGTACTGAATACGTACTGAATACAGTACTGAATACAGTACTGAATACAGTACTGAATACAGTACTGAATACACTACAGAATACAGTACTGAATACAGTACTGAATACAGTACTGAATACAGTACTGAATACAGTACTGAATACAGTACTGAATACAGTACTGAATACAGTACTGAATACAGTACTGAATACAGTACGAATACAGTACTGAATACAGTACTGAATACAGTACTGAATACAGTACTGAATACAGTACTGAATACAGTACTGAAATTACAGTACTGAATACAGTACTGAATACAGTACTGAATACAGTACTGAATACAGTACTGAATACAGTACTGAATACAGTACTGAATACAGTACTGAATACAGTACTGAATACAGTACTGAATACAGTACTGAATACAGTACTGAATACAGTACTGAATACAGTACTGAATACAGTACTGAATACAGTACTGAATACAGTACTGAATACAGTACTGAATACAGTACTGAATACAGTACTGAATACAGTACTGAATACAGTACTGAATACAGTACTGAATACAGTACTGAATACATACTGAATACAGTACTGAATACAGTACTGAATACAGTACTGAATACAGTACTGAATACAGTACTGAATACAGTACTGAATACAGTACTGAATACAGTACTGAATACAGTACTGAATACAGTACTGAATACAGTACTGAATACAGTACTGAATACAGTACTGAATACAGTACTGAATACAGTACTGAATACAGTACTGAATACAGTACTGAATACAGTACTGAATACAGTACTGAATACAGTACTGAATACAGTACTGAATGCAGTGCAGTCCATGTTCAAACAACAATTTTCCAAAATACATGTAAGATGTAAACACGTAACGAATTTTTCAAAATATCCTACAATTGTAACATTTCTGTCTCCTTTAATTTATTCTCGTAACATTCTAATCATTTTACATATAAATTATTTCCGATTCTTATAAATCCGTTCTATAGTGTTTACATATTTAAGGTAAAGTAAAAAAAATTATATAAAAATAAAACAAAAATATGTTAAAAAAAAGAGCTGACCCACCTCTTTTTATAAAAAAAAGCAAAGAAAAGAAAATTGCCTCATTTTAACGTACGACATTCCATTAAAGAAATTTCTATAAATATCCATGACTTTTTTTTTAACTAATTATCATTTTGTACATACATAAATCTCTGTGTTTATTTATGCATTAAAAATACCTAAAACAGTTATTTTTTCATGTTTTATAAATGCATTTGATAATGGCCGCCATTACTTTTTTGGAAATTTTAAATATTATTTTAAATATTATTATTTTATACTTTAGATACAAATGGAATATGTTCATATACATAAATATGCAAGTATGTGTGCTTGTGTATGTGAATATTTCTATAATGGAAAATATTTTAAAAAATTAACAATGTCCAAGACTTTCTTTTTTTTTTATAATTAAGGTGACCATTTATTGATTATTGAAAATGATTTGCGAGCTAATTTAGTTTACCAGTCGTATCTTGGACCCTTGAGAAATTTTATCAGCAGACAGATAATGAGACAAATTAAGAAATTTGGCATTTTTCATTACCATTCCATCTGGTTGATTTGGAATCCATTCTGCTGATTGAAAAATGTAAATTTTTGTCCATAGATATTTAGAATAAACGTATCAGGATATATCAGGTACATTCATGACGGCCTCAATCAGGATACGTTGCAAATGAGAAATGTAAAATCTTTCAAATATAAAACAAATACTTTGTTCTTTAATTAATTAAGATGACAAGGTTTTAACACTTTTTATATTTATTCTGGGTATAATGCCACATTACTGTTAGAAATCTAAAAAAATATTAAAAAATTTATTTGGAATTTTTGTATACATTAAGTTAATTCAACTTTCTAATCGAATTATTTGTTGTAAATGAAATTTCTATCGTTCTTAAACATTTATTAAACATATGCAATCAAATTCTTTAGTTGAATATTCACTGATGAGAAATATTAGATACGACCAAAACTGGAATATGGAATATTTTTCTTATCTGTAAACATTTCTGAGTCATGGAATTATTCATCTTCATTACAATAATGACCATCATGTGAAAAGTATTCTATGAGATTGTTGCAGTTAAATATTTATCTAAAAAAAAATTCTACAATTTTTTTGCTGCTTTTTAATTATTTCATATTTTTGTTATTATTTTATTTAGGCGATTTATGCCATAAGAATTTTAGTATAATTTCTAAAACATTCGAACAAGGTAACCTTGTTTGAAACGTAATAGAATATTTCAGAACTATTAAACTCATTTTTTTCCCAAAAAGCTTTCAGTTTTTTATATAAAAAAAAAAAGGGGCAAATATACAATACATACATACAACATTTATATATAAATAAAATTTATATATAAATATATATATGTATATGTATATGTATTGTCTATTGAAAAAAGAAAAGACAAACAAACAAACAAACTTTTTCATTGAATTTCATGAATTTTTTTTCAGACCCGGTCATTATGGTGGTGTTGTTTTTTGACTCTGTTGCTTTTTTATATATATGTATGTATATAAAATATACATATTATATATATATATAAAAATATAAATTTATATTATATATATATTATATATTTAAAAAATATGTATACTATAATTAGGGAAAAATTTGTATAAAAGTTTGGAGAGATTTTAAAGTGAAAACATTAAAAAATTTTTTCAATCGAATTTTTATAAAAAAACGCATATATAGTTTAAAAAATTTAAAAAAAATTTTCATTCGAAAAATGTCTTCAATTCAAATAGAACGAATGGCTTAAAAATGGTACACAGTAATGATATGGATGAATAAAATTCATTAAATCAGTAACAGAGAGAAAAAAAATGGTGTTTTTTCCAGATACAGCATGCCTGAAGCAGACGGAAGAAAGGTAATTAAATTTTTTTAAAAATTTTTTTTTAAAATAAAAAAAAATTCAAAAAAAATTATTTTTTTTTTTTTTTTTTTTTTTTTTTTTAAATTTTTTTTAAAAAAAAAATTTAAAAAATTTTTTTTGGTTTTTTTTAAAAAAATAAAAAAAAATTCAATTGCTTTTTTTGTTTTTGGATTGCTTTATATTAGTTTATCGTTTTTGTTTTTTGGAAAAAAAAATATTATACATTTTTTTAAAACCCCTTTTTTAATTTTATTAATTTTAAATTTTTTTTAATTAACACATTTATTTATTAATTAAACCCTTTTTTTTTTATATTATCTCTTTTTTTTTTTAAAATTTTTTTATTTTTTTTTCCTTTTTTCTCTTTTTTTTTCTCTTTTTCTCTTTCTTTTTTTTTTTGGTTTTTATTTTATTTTTCTTTTTTTGGGTTTGATTTTTTTTTCATTTTGTGTTTTTGTTTGTTTTTTTTTTTTTTTTTTTTTTTTTTTTTTTTTTTGGTTTTTAAAAATTTTCTTTTTGCTTTTCTTTGCCTTTTCTTTGTGCCCGTGTTTTCCCCCATTTCCAAAATTTTTTTTTAACTTGAAATAAACGGCAAAACCAAATACAAAAACAAAAAAACCCCCCAAGAAATTTCCCAAAACACAAAACAAACACTAAATTTAAACAAAACAATAAAATTTTTCAAAACCCCCAAAAAAATTTTAAAAAATTCCCCAACCAAACAATAACATAACCCAAATTTTAAAATTTAATACTTGTTTGCCCCCCATTATTTAAAAAATTTTACCCTAACCAAATTTTCCCCATTTTTCACTTTTTTTTTCTCAGAAAAAAA